>CM076238.1:12984341-15427841 GCA_038380155.1 Pseudococcus jackbeardsleyi
AATAATTAAATATTAATATTTGAATATTAAAAATTAAATATTAATATTTGAAAATCAAATAATTAAATATTAATATTTGAATATTAAAAATTAAATATTAATATTTGAAAATTAAATATTTGAATATTAATATTTGAAAATTAAATAATTAAATATTAATATTTGAATATTAAAAATTAAATATTAAAATTTGAAAATTAAATAATTAAATATTAATATTTGAAAATTAAATAATTAAATATTAATTTACAAAATTAAATATCTAAATATTAATATTTGAATATTAAAAATTAAATATTAAAATTTGAAAATTAGATAATTAAATATTAATTTACAAAATTAAATATTTAAATATTAATTTACAAAATTAAATATTTAAATATTAATTTACAAAATTAAATATTTAAATATTAATTTACGAAATTAAATATTTAAATATTAATTTACAAAATTAAATATTTAAATATTAATTTACAAAATTAAATATTTAAATATTAATATTTGAATATTAAAAATTAAATATTAATATTTGAAAATTAAATAATTAAATATTAATATTTGAAAATTAAATAATTAAATATTAATATTTAAAAATTAAAAATTCAATATTAATATTTGAAAATTAAATAGTTAAATATTAATATTTGAAAATTAAATAATTAAATATTAATATTTGAATATTAAAAATTAAATATTAAAATTTGAAAATTAAATAATAAAATATTAATATTTGAAAATTAAATAATTAAATATCAATTTACAAAATTAAATATTTAAATAATAATATTTGAATATTAAAAATTAAATATTAAAATTTGAAAATTAAATAATTAAATTTTAATATTTAAAAATTAAAAATTAAAAATTAATATTTGAAAATCAAATAATTAATTATTAATATTTGAAAATTAAAAAATAAATATTAATATTTGAAAATTAAAAATTAAATATTAATATTTGAAAATTAAAAAATAAATATTAATATTTGAAAATTAAATAATTAAATATTAATATTTGAATATTAAAAATTAAATATTAATATTTGAAAATTAAATAATTAAATATTAATATTTGAATATTAAAAATTAAATATTAAAATTTGAAAATTAAATAATTAAATATTAATATTTGAAAATTAAATAATTAAATATCAATTTACAAAATTAAATATTTAAATAATAATATTTGAATATTAAAAATTAAATATTAAAATTTGAAAATTAAATAATTAAATTTTAATATTTGAAAATTAAAAATTAAATATTAAAATTTGAAAATTAAATAATTAAATATTAATATTTGAAAATTAAATAAATAAATATTAATATTTGAAAAATAAATATTTGAATATTAATATTTGAAAATTAAATAGTTAAATATTAATATTTGAAAATTAAATAATTAAATATTAATATTTGAATATTAAAAATTAAATATTAAAATTTGAAAATTAAATAATTAAATATTAATATTTGAAAATTAAATAATTAAATATTAATTTACAAAATTAAATATCTAAATATTAATATTTGAATATTAAAAATTAAATATTAAAATTTGAAAATTAGATAATTAAATATTAATATTTGAAAATTAAATAATTAAATATTAATATTTGAAAATTAAAAATTTAAATATTAATATTTGAAAATTAAATGATTAAATATTAATATTTGAAAATTGAATATTTAAATATTAATATTTGAATATTAAAATTAAATATTAATATTTGAAAATTAAATAATTAAATATTAATTTACAAAATTAAATATTTAAATATTAATATTTGAATATTAAAAATTAAAAATTAAATATTATTATTTGAAAATTAAATAATTCAATATTAATATTTGAAAATTAAAAAATAAATATTAATTTTTTAAAATTAAATAATTAAATATTAATATTTGAAAATTAAAAATTAAATATTAATATTTGAAAATTAAATAATTAAATATTAATATTTGAATATTAAAAATTAAATATTAAAATTTGAAAATTAAATAATTAAATATTAATATTTGAAAATTAAATAATTAAATATTAATTTACAAAATTAAATATTTAAATATTAATATTTGAATATTAAAAATTAAATATTAAAATTTGAAAATTAAATAATTAAATTTTAATATTTAAAAATTAAAAATTAAAAATTAATATTTGAAAATCAAATAATTAATTATTAATATTTGAAAATTAAAAAATAAATATTAATATTTGAATATTAAATAATTAAATATTAATATTTGAATATTAAAAAATAAATATTAATATTTTAAAATTAAATAATTAAATATTAATATTTGAATATTAAAAATTAAATATTAAAATTTGAAAATTATATAATTAAATATTAAAATTTGAAAATTAAATAATTAAATATTAACCCCATATAGACCACCAGTGCCAAAAACGGCACGACAATGCATTTTTGGAAAAAAAACATGGTGCCAAAAACGGCACTAAATGTATTTCCTTAACATTGTAGTGCCGTTTTTGGCACGAGGTGGTTTTTTTTCTTAAAAAAGCATTGTAGTGCCGTTTTTGGCACCAGGTGGTTTTTTTTTTGTGGTCAAACGAGGGTTAATATTTGAAAATTAAATAATTAAAAATTAATTTAAAAAATTAAATATTTAAATATTAAATTTGAATATTAAATAATTAAATATTAAAATTTGAAAATTAAATAATTAAATATTAATATTTGAAAATTAAATAATTAAATATTAATATTTGAAAAATAAATAATTAAAAATTAATATTTTAAAATTAAAAATTAAATATTAATATTTGAATATTAAATAGTTAAATATTAATATTTGAAAATTAAATAATTAAATATTAATATTTGAAAATTAAATATTTGAATATTAATATTTGAAAATTAAATAATTAAATATTAATATTTGAATATTAAAAATTAAATATTAAAATTTGAAAATTAAATAATAAAATATTAATATTTGAAAATTAAATAATTAAATATCAATTTACAAAATTAAATATTTAAATAATAATATTTGAATATTAAAAATTAAATATTAAAATTTGAAAATTAAATAATTAAATTTTAATATTTAAAAATTAAATAATTAAATATCAATTTACAAAATTAAATATTTAAATAATAATATTTGAATATTAAAAATTAAATATTAATATTTGAAAATTAAATATTTAAATATTAATATTACAAAATTAAATATTTAAATATTAATATTTGAAAATTAAATAATTAAATATTAATATTTGAATATTAAATAATTAAATATTAAAATTTGAAAATTAAATAATTAAATATTAATATTTGAAAATTAAAAATTAAATATTAAAATTTGAAAATTAAATAATTAAATATTAATATTTGAAAATTAAATAATTAAATATTATATTTACAAAATTAAATATTTAAATATTAAAATTTGAAAATTAAATAATTAAATTTTAATATTTAAAAATTAAATAATTAAATATCAATTTACAAAATTAAATATTTAAATAATAATATTTGAATATTAAATAGTTAAATATTAATATTTGAAAATTAAATAATTAAATATTAATATTTGAAAATTAAATAATTAAATTTTAATATTTAAAAATTAAAAATTAAAAATTAATACTTATTTGAAAATTAAATAATTAAATATTAATATTTGAATATTAAAAATTAAATATTAATATTTGAAAATTAAATAATTAAATATTAATATTTGAATATTAAAAATAAAATATTAAAATTTGAAAATTAAATAATTAAATATTAATATTTGAAAATTAAATAATTAAATATTAATTTACAAAATTAAATATTTAAATATTAATATTTGAATATTAAAAATTAAATATTAAAATTTGAAAATTAAATAATTAAATTTTAATATTTGAAAATTAATAATTAAATATTAAAATTTGAAAATTAAATAATTAAATTTTAATATTTGAAAATTAAAAATTAAATATTAATATTTGAAAATCAAATAATTAAATATTAATATTTGAATATTAAAAATTAAATATTAATATTTGAAAATTAAATATTTGAATATTAATATTTGAAAATTAAATAATTAAATATTAATATTTGAATATTAAAAATTAAATATTAAAATTTGAAAATTAAATAATTAAATATTAATATTTGAAAATTAAATAATTAAATATTAATTTACAAAATTAAATATCTAAATATTAATATTTGAATATTAAAAATTAAATATTAAAATTTGAAAATTAGATAATTAAATATTAATTTACAAAATTAAATATTTAAATATTAATTTACAAAATTAGATAATTAAATATTAATTTACAAAATTAAATATTTAAATATTAATTTACAAAATTAAATATTTAAATATTAATTTACGAAATTAAATATTTAAATATTAATATTTGAATATTAAAAATTAAATATTAAAATTTGAAAATTAAATAATAAAATATTAATATTTGAAAATTAAAAAATAAATATTAATATTTGAAAATTAAAAAATTAAATATTAATATTTGAAAATTAAAAATTAAATATTAATATTTGAAAATTAAATAATTAAAGATTAATATTTGAATATTAAAAATTAAATATTAAAATTTGAAAATTAAATAATAAAATATTAATATTTGAAAATTAAATAATTAAATATCAATTTACAAAATTAAATATTTAAATAATAATATTTGAATATTAAAAATTAAATATTAAAATTTGAAAATTAAATAATTAAATTTTAATATTTAAAAATTAAAAATTAAAAATTAATATTTGAAAATCAAATAATTAATTATTAATATTTGAAAATTAAAAAATAAATATTAATATTTGAAAATTAAAAATTAAATATTAATATTTGAAAATTAAAAAATAAATATTAATATTTGAAAATTAAATAATTAAATATTAATATTTGAATATTAAAAATTAAATATTAATATTTGAAAATTAAATAATTAAATATTAATATTTGAATATTAAAAATTAAATATTAAAATTTGAAAATTAAATAATTAAATATTAATATTTGAAAATTAAATAATTAAATATTAATATTTGAAAATTAAATAATTAAATATTAATATTTGAATATTAAAAATTAAATATTAATATTTGAAAATTAAATAATTAAATATTAATATTTGAAAATTAAAAATTAAATATTAATATTTGAAAATTAAATAATTAAATATTAATATTTGAATATTAAAAATTAAATATTATTATTTGAAAATTAAATAATTAAATATTAATATTTGAAAATTAAATAATTAAATATTAATATTTGAAAATTAAATAATTAAATATTAATATTTGAATATTAAAAATTAAATATTAATATTTGAAAATTAAATAATTAAATATTAATATTTGAAAATTAAATAATTAAATATTAATATTTGAAAATTAAATAATTAAATATTAATATTTGAAAATTAAATAATTAAATAATAATTTACAAAATTAAATATTTAAATATTAATATTTGAATATTAAAAATTAAATATTAAAATTTGAAAATTAAATCATAAAATATTAATATTTGAAATTTAAATAATTAAATATTAATATTTTAAAATTAAATAATTAAATATTAATATTTGAATATTAAAAATTAAATATTAATATTTGAAAATTAAAACTTAAATATTAATATTTTAAAATTAAATAATTAAATATTAATATTTGAAAATTAAATATTTGAATATTAATATTTGAAAATTAAATATTTAAATATTAATATTTGAATATTTAAAATTAAATAATAAAATTTTAAAATTAAATAATAAAATATTTATATTTGAAAATTAAATAATTAAATATTAATTTACAAAATTAAATATTTAAATATTAATATTTGAATATTAAAAATTAAATATTAAAATTTGAAAATTAAATAATTAAATATTAATATTTAAAAATTAAAAATTCAATATTAATATTTGAAAATTAAATAATTAAATATTAATATTTGAATATTAAAAATTAAATATTAATATTTGAAAATTAAATATTTAAATATTAATTTACAAAGTTAAATATTTAAATATTAATATTTGAAAAGTAAATAATTAAATATTAATATTTGAATATTAAAAATTAAATATTAAAATTTCAAAATTAAATACTTAAATATTAATATTTGAAAATTAGAAATTAAATAATAACATTTGAAAAATAAATAATTAAATAATAATATTTGAAATTTAAATAAATAAATTATTATATTTACAAAATTAAATATTTAAATATTAATATTTGAAAATAAAATAATAAAATATTAATAATTGAAAATTAAATAATTAAATATTAATTTACAAAATTAAATATTTGAATATTAATATTTGAATATTAAATAATTAAATATTAATATTTGAAAATTAAATAATTAAATTTTAATATTTGAAAATTAAATAATTAAATATTAATATTTGAAAATTAAAAAATAAATATTAATATTTGAAAATTAAATAATTAAATATTAATATTTGAATATTAAATAATTAAATATTAATATTTGAAAATTAAATAATTAAATATTAATATTTGAATATTAAAAATTAAATAGTAAAATTTGAAAATTAAATAATTAAATATTAAGATTTGAAAATTAAATAATTAAATATTAATTTACAAAATTAAATATTTAAATATTAATATTTGAATATTAAAAATTAAATATTAAAATTTGAAAATTAAAAAATTAAATATTAATATTTGAAAATTAAAAATTAAATATTAATATTTGAAAATTAAATAATTAAAGATTAATATTTGAATCTTAAAAATTAAATATTAAAATTTGAAAATTAAGTAATTAAATATTAATATTTGAAAATTAAATAATTAAATATTAATATTTGAAAATTAAATATTTGAATAATAATATTTGAAAATTAAATAATTAAATATTAATATTTGAATATTAAAAATTAAATATTAAAATTTGAAAATTAAATAATTAAATATTAATATTTGAAAATTAAATAATTAAATATTAATTTACAAAATTAAATATCTAAATATTAATATTTGAATATTAAAAATTAAATATTAAAATTTGAAAATTAGATAATTAAATATTAATTTACAAAATTAAATATTTAAATATTAATTTACAAAATTAAATATTTAAATATTAATTTACGAAATTAAATATTTAAATATTAATTTACAAAATTAAATATTTAAATATTAATTTACAAAATTAAATATTTAAATATTAATATTTGAATATTAAAAATTAAATATTAATATTTGAAAATTAAATAATTAAATATTAATATTTGAAAATTAAAAAATAAATATTAATATTTGAAAATTAAAAAATTAAATATTAATATTTGAAAATTAAAAATTAAATATTAATATTTGAAAATTAAATAATTAAAGATTAATATTTGAATATTAAAAATTAAATATTAAAATTTGAAAATTAAATAATAAAATATTAATATTTGAAAATTAAATAATTAAATATCAATTTACAAAATTAAATATTTAAATAATAATATTTGAATATTAAAAATTAAATATTAAAATTTGAAAATTAAATAATTAAATTTTAATATTTAAAAATTAAAAATTAAAAATTAATATTTGAAAATCAAATAATTAATTATTAATATTTGAAAATTAAAAAATAAATATTAATATTTGAAAATTAAAAATTAAATATTAATATTTGAAAATTAAAAAATAAATATTAATATTTGAAAATTAAATAATTAAATATTAATATTTGAATATTAAAAATTAAATATTAATATTTGAAAATTAAATAATTAAATATTAATATTTGAATATTAAAAATTAAATATTAAAATTTGAAAATTAAATAATTAAATATTAATATTTGAAAATTAAATAATTAAATATTAATATTTGAAAATTGAATAATTAAATATTAATATTTGAAAATTAAATAATTAAATATTAATATTTGAAAATTAAATAATTAAATATTAATATTTGAAAATTAAATATTTGAATATTAATATTTGAAAATTAAATAATTAAATATTAATATTTGAATATTAAAAATTAAATATTAAAATTTGAAAATTAAATAATTAAATATTAATATTTGAAAATTAAATAATTAAATATGAATATTTGAAAATTAAATAATGAAATATTAATATTTGAATATTAAAAATTAAATATTAAAATTTGAAAATTAAATAATTAAACATTAATATTTGAAAATTAAATATTTAAATATTAATTTACGAAATTAAATATTTAAATATTAATATTTGAATATTAAAAATTAAATATTAAAATTTGAAAATTAAATAATAAAATATTAATATTTGAAAATTAAATAATTAAATATCAATTTACAAAATTAAATATTTAAATATTAATATATTAATATTAAAAATTAAATATTAAAAATTGAAAATAAAATAATTAAATATTAATATTTGAAAATTAAAAATTAAATATTAATATTTGAAAATTAAATAATTAAATATTAATATTTGAAAATTAAATAATTAAATATTAATATTTGAAAATTAAAAATTAAATATTAAAATTTGAAAATTAAATAATTAAATATTAATATTTGAAAATTAAATAATTAAATATTAATTTACAAAATTAAATATTTGAATATTAATATTTGAATATTAATATTTGAATATTAAAAATTAAATATTAAAATTTGAAAATTAAATAATTAAATATTAATATTTGAAAATTAAATAATTAAATATTAATTTACAAAATTAAATATTTAAATATTAATATTTGAATATTAAAAATTAGATAGTAAAATTTGAAAATTAAATAATTAAATTTTAATATTTGAAAATTAAAAATTAAATATTAATATTTGAAAATTAAATAATTAAATATTAATATTTGAATATTAAAAATTAAATATTAATATTTGAAAATTAAATATTTAAATATTAATTTACAAAGTTAAATATTTAAATATTAATATTTGAAAAGTAAATAATTAAATATTAATATTTGAAGATTAACCGTTAAATATTAACAGTTCACAATTAAATACGTACATATTAATATTTGCAAATGAGAAAGTAAATAATAACATTTGAAAAATAAATACTTAAATACGAATATTTGAAATTTAAATAAATAAATTATTATATTTACAAAATTAAATATTTAAATATTAATATTTGAAAATTAAATATTTAAATATTAATATTTGAAAATTAAATAATTAAATATTAATATTTGAAAATTAAATAATTAAATATTAATTTACAAAATTAAATATTTAAATATTAATATTTGAATATTAAAAATTAAATATTAAAATTTAAAATTTAAATAATTAAATTTTAATATTTGAAAATTAAAAATTAAATATTAATATTTGAAAATTAAAAAATAAATATTAATATTTGAAAATTAAATAATTAAATATTAATATTTGAATATTAAAAATTAAATATTAATATTTGAAAATTAAATAATTAAATATTAATATTTGAATATTAAAAATTAAATATTAAAATTTGAAAATTAAATAATTAAATATTAATATTTGAATATTAAATAATTAAATATTAAAATTTGAAATTTAAATAATTAAATATTAATATTTAAAAATTAAAAATTCAATATTAATATTTGAAAATTAAATAATTAAATTTTAATATTTGAATATTAAAAATTAAATATTAAAATTTGAAAAATTAAATAATTAAATATTAATATTTGAAAATTAAATATTTAAATATTAATATTTGAATATTAAATAATTAAATATTAATATTTGAATATTCAAAAATAAATATTAATATTTGAAAATTAAATAAGTAAATATTAATATTTGAAGATTCAAAATTAAATATTAATATTGGAAAATTGAATTATTAAATATTACTATTTGAAAATTAAATAATTAAATATTAATAATTGAAAATTAACTATTTAAATATTAATATTTGAAAATTAAATAATTAAATATTAATATTTGAAAATTAAATAATTAAATATTAATATTTGAAAATTAAATAATTAAATAATAATTTACAAAATTAAATATTTAAATATTAATATTTGAATATTAAAAATTAAATATTAAAATTTGAAAAATTAAATAATTAAATATTAATATTTGTAAATTAAAAATTAAATATTAATATTTGAAAATTAAATATTTGAATATTAATATTTGAAAATTAAATAATTAAATATTAATATTTGAATATTAAAAATTAAATATTAAAATTTGAAAATTAAATAATTAAATATTAATATTTGAAAATTAAATAATTAAATATTAATTTACAAAATTAAATATCTAAATATTAATATTTGAATATTAAAAATTAAATATTAAAATTTGAAAATTAGATAATTAAATATTAATTTACAAAATTAAATATTTAAATATTAATTTACAAAATTAAATATTTAAATATTAATTTACGAAATTAAATATTTAAATATTAATTTACAAAATTAAATATTTAAATATTAATTTACAAAATTAAATATTTAAATATTAATATTTGAATATTAAAAATTAAATATTAATATTTGAAAATTAAATAATTAAATATTAATATTTGAAAATTAAAAAATAAATATTAATATTTGAAAATTAAAAAATTAAATATTAATATTTGAAAATTAAAAATTAAATATTAATATTTGAAAATTAAATAATTAAAGATTAATATTTGAATATTAAAAATTAAATATTAAAATTTGAAAATTAAATAATAAAATATTAATATTTGAAAATTAAATAATTAAATATCAATTTACAAAATTAAATATTTAAATAATAATATTTGAATATTAAAAATTAAATATTAAAATTTGAAAATTAAATAATTAAATTTTAATATTTAAAAATTAAAAATTAAAAATTAATATTTGAAAATCAAATAATTAATTATTAATATTTGAAAATTAAAAAATAAATATTAATATTTGAAAATTAAAAATTAAATATTAATATTTGAAAATTAAAAAATAAATATTAATATTTGAAAATTAAATAATTAAATATTAATATTTGAATATTAAAAATTAAATATTAATATTTGAAAATTAAATAATTAAATATTAATATTTGAATATTAAAAATTAAATATTAAAATTTGAAAATTAAATAATAAAATATTAATATTTGAAAATTAAATAATAAAATATTAATATTTGAAAATTAAATAATTAAATATTAATATTTGAAAATTAAAAAATAAATATTAATATTTGAAAATTAAAAAATTAAATATTAATATTTGAAAATTAAAAATTAAATATTAATATTTGAAAATTAAATAATTAAAGATTAATATTTGAATATTAAAAATTAAATATTAATATTTGAAAATTAACTATTTGAATATTAATATTTGAAAATTAAATAATTAAATATTAACCCTATATAGACCACCAGTGCCAAAAACGGCACTACAATTAATATTTGAAAATTAAAAATTAAATATTAATATTTGAAAATTAAATAATTAAATATTAATATTTGAAAATTAAATAATTAAATATTAATATTTGAAAATTAAATAATTAAATATTAATATTTGAAAATTAAATAATTAAATATTAATATTTGAAAATTAAATAATTAAATATTAAATTACAAAATTAAATATTTAAATATTAATATTTGAATAATAAAAATTAAATATTAAAATTTGAAAATTAAATAATTAAATTTTAATATTTGAAAATTAAATAATTAAATATTAATATTTGAAAATTAAATAATTAAATATTAATATTTGAAAATTAAATAATTAAATATTAATATTTGAATATTAAATAATTAAATATTAATATTTGAAAATTAAATAATTAAATATTAATATTTGAAAATTAAATAATTAAATATTAATATTTGAAAATTAAATAATTAAATATTAATATTTGAAAATTAAATAATTAAATATTAATATTTGAATATTAAAAATTAAATATTAAAATTTGAAAATTAAATAATTAAATATTAATATTTGAAAATTAAATAATTAAATATTAATTTACAAAATTAAATATTTAAATATTAATATTTGTATATTTAGAATTAAATATTATAATTTGAAAATTTAGTAATTAAATATTAATATTTAAAAATTAAAAATTCAATATTAATATTTGAAAATTAAATAATTAAATATTAATATTTTAATATTAAAAAATAAATATTAATATTTGAAAATTAAATATTTAAATATTAATTTACAAAGTTAAATATTTAAATATTAATATTTGAAAAGTAAATAATTAAATATTAATATTTGAATATTAAAAATTAAATATTAAAATTTCAAAATTAAATACTTAAATATTAATATTTGAAAATTAGAAATTAAATAATAACATTTGAAAAATAAATAAATAAATAATAATATTTGAAATTTAAATAAATAAATTATTATATTTACAAAATTAAATATTTAAATATTAATATTTGAAAATTAAATAATTAAATATTAATATTTGAAAATTAAATAATTAAATATTAATATTTGAAAATTAAATAATTAAATATTAATTTACAAAATTAAATATTTAAATATTAATATTTGAATATTAAAAATTAAATATTAAAATTTGAAAATTAAATAATTAAATTTTAATATTTGAAAATTAAAAATTAAATATTAATATTTGAAAATTAAAAAATAAATATTAATATTTGAAAATTAAATAATTAAATATTAATATTTGAATATTAAAAATTAAATATTAATATTTGAAAATTAAATAATTAAATATTAATATTTGAATATTAAAAATTAAATATTAAAATTTGAAAATTAAATAATTAAATATTAATATTTGAATATTAAAAATTAAATATTAAAATTTGAAAATTAAATAATTAAATATTAATATTTAAAAATTAAAAATTCAATATTAATATTTGAAAATTAAATAATTAAATATTAATATTTGAATATTAAAAATTAAATATTAATATTTGAAAATTAAATATTTAAATATTAATTTACAAAGTTAAATATTTAAATATTAATATTTGAAAAGTAAATAATTAAATATTAATATTTGAATATTAAAAATTAAATATTAAAATTTCAAAATTAAATACTTAAATATTAATATTTGAAAATTAGAAATTAAATAATAACATTTGAAAAATAAATAATTAAATAATAATATTTGAAATTTAAATAAATAAATTATTATATTTACAAAATTAAATATTTAAATATTAATATTTGAAAATTAAATAATTAAATATTAATATTTGAAAATTAAATAATTAAATATTAATATTTGAAAATTAAATAATTAAATATTAATTTACAAAATTAAATATTTAAATATTAATATTTGAATATTAAAAATTAAATATTAAAATTTGAAAATTAAATAATTAAATTTTAATATTTGAAAATTAAAAATTAAATATTAATATTTGAAAATTAAAAAATAAATATTAATATTTGAAAATTAAATAATTAAATATTAATATTTGAATATTAAAAATTAAATATTAATATTTGAAAATTAAATAATTAAATATTAATATTTGAATATTAAAAATTAAATATTAAAATTTGAAAATTAAATAATTAAATATTAATATTTGAAAATTAAATAATTAAATAATAATTTACAAAATTAAATATTTAAATATTAATATTTGAATATTAAAAATTAAATATTAAAATTTGAAAAATTAAATAATTAAATATTAATATTTGAAAATTAAAAATTAAAAATTAATATTTGAAAATTAAATAATTAAATACTTATTAATATTTGAATATTAAAAATTAAATATTATTATTTGAAAATTAAATAATTAAATATTAATATTTGAATATTAAAAATTAAATATTAATATTTGAAAATTAAATATTTGAATATTAATATTTGAAAATTAAATAATTAAATATTAATATTTGAAAATTAAATAATTAAATATTAATATTTGAATATTAAAAATTAAATATTAAAATTTGAAAATTAAATAATTAAATATTAATATTTGAAAATTAAATAATTAAATATCAATTTACAAAATTAAATATTTAAATAATAATATTTGAATATTAAAAATTAAATATTAATATTTGAAAATTAAATAATTAAATATTAATATTTGAATATTAAAAATTAAATATTAAAATTTGAAAATTAAATAATTAAATATTAATATTTGAAAATTAAATAATTAAATATTAATTTACAAAATTAAATATTTGAATATTAATATTTGAATATTAAAAATTAAATATTAAAATTTGAAAATTAAATAATTAAATATTAATATTTAAAAATTAAAAATTCAATATTAATATTTGAAAATTAAATAATTAAATATTAATATTTGAATATTAAAAATTAAATATTAATATTTGAAAATTAAATATTTAAATATTAATTTACAAAGTTAAATATTTAAATATTAATATTTGAAAAGTAAATAATTAAATATTAATATTTGAATATTAAAAGTTAAATATTAAAATTTCAAAATTAAATACTTAAATATTAATATTTGAAAATTAGAAATTAAATAATAACATTTGAAAAATAAATAATTAAATAATAATATTTGAAATTTAAATAAATAAATTATTATATTTACAAAATTAAATATTTAAATATTAATATTTGAAAATTAAATATTTAAATATTAAAATTTGAAAATTAAATAATTAAATATTAATATTTGAAAATTAAATAATTAAATATTAATTTACAAAATTAAATATTTAAATATTAATATTTGAATATTAAAAATTAAATATTAAAATTTGAAAATTAAATAATTAAATTTTAATATTTGAAAATTAAAAATTAAATATTAATATTTGAAAATTAAAAAATAAATATTAATATTTGAAAATTAAATAATTAAATATTAATATTTGAATATTAAAAATTAAATATTAATATTTGAAAATTAAATAATTAAATATTAATATTTGAATATTAAAAATTAAATATTAAAATTTGAAAATTAAATAATTAAATATTAATATTTGAAAATTAAATAATTAAATATTAATTTACAAAATTAAATATCTAAATATTAATATTTGAATATTAAAAATTAAATATTAAAATTTGAAAATTAGATAATTAAATATTAATATTACAAAATTAAATATTTAAATATTAATTTACAAAATTAAATATTTAAATATTAATATTTGAAAATTAAATATTTAAATATTAATTTACAAAATTAAATATTAAAATATTAATAATTGAATATTAAAAAATAAATATTAAAATTTGAAAATTAGATAATTAAATATTAATTTACAAAATTAAATATTTAAATATTAATTTACAAAATTAAATATTTAAATATTAATTTACGAAATTAAATATTTAAATATTAATTTACAAAATTAAATATTTAAATATTAATTTACAAAATTAAATATTTAAATATTAATATTTGAATATTAAAAATTAAATATTAATATTTGAAAATTAAATAATTAAATATTAATAGTTGAAAATTAAAAAATTAAATATTAATATTTGAATATTAAAAATTAAATATTAATATTTGAAAATTAAATAATTAAATATTAATATTTGAAAATTAAAAAATTAAATATTAATATTTGAAAATTAAAAATTAAATATTAAAATTTTAAAATTAAATAATTAAATATTAATATTTGAAAATTAAATAATTAAATATTAATTTACAAAATTAAATATTCAAATATTAATTTACAAAATTAAATATTTAAATATTAATATTTGAATATTAAAAATTAAATGTTAATATTTGAAAATTAATAAATTAAATATTAATATTTGAAAATTAAAAAATAAATATTAATATTTGAAAATTAAATAATTAAATATTAATATTTGAATATTAAAAATTAAATATTAAAATTTGAAAATTAAATAATTAAATATTAATTTTTGAAGATTAAATAATTAAATATTATTCTGTGTAAATTAGAAATTAAATATAAATATTTGAAAGATATATAATTATTTAATAATATTTGAAAATTAAATATTTAAATGTTAATTTCCGAAGTTAAATATTTAAATATTAATATTTGAAAATTAAATAATTAAATATTAATATTTGAATATCAAAAATTAAATATTAAAATTTGAAAATTAAATAATTAAATATTAGGTAATATTTGAATATCAAAAATTAAATATTAAAATTTGAAAATTAAATAATTAAATATTAATATTTGAAAATTAAATAATTAAATATTATTATTTGAAAATTAAAAATTGAATATTAATTTACAAAATTAAATATTTAAATATTCATATTTGAAAATTAAATAATTAATTATTATTTTTTGAATATTAAAAATTAAATATTAAAATTTGAAAATTAAATAATTAAATACTAATTTACAAAGTTAAATATTTAAATATTAATATTTGAAAATTAAAAATTAAATATTAATATTTTAAAATTAAATAATTAAGTATTAATACTTAATTTACAAATATTAAAATATTTAATATTAATTTACAAATATTAAAATATTAAATATTAATTTACAAATAATAAAGTATTAAATATTAAATTACAAATATCAAAATATTAAATAGTAATATACAAATATTAATATATTAAATAATAATAATTTACAAATATTAAAATATTAAATAATAAATATTAATTTACCAATATTAAAATATTAAATTACAAATATTAAAATATCAAATATTAAAATGTTAAATATTAATTTTCAAATATTAAAATATTAAATATTAATTTACAAATATTATAATAATGATTATTAATTTTCCAATATTAAAATAACTAATAAAATATTAAATATTAATATACAAATATTAAAATATGAAATATGAAATATTAATTTAAAAATATTAAAATATTAAATAATAAATATTAATTTACAAATATTAAAATATTAAATATTAATTTACAAATATTAAAATAATAAACAATAAATCTTCATTTACGAATATTAAAATATTAAATATTAATTTACAAACAATAAAATGTTAAATATTAATTTTCAAATATTAAAGTATTAAATATTAATTTACAAATATTAAAATATTAAATATTAAATATTTAATTTACAAATATTAATTTACAAATATTAAAAAATTGAAAAATAATTCACGAATATTAAAATATTAAATTACAAATATTGAAATATTAAATATTGAATTACAAATATTAAAATATTAAATATTAATTTTCAAATATTAAAATAATAAATATTACTTTTCAAATATTAAAATAACTAATATAAATTTTCAAATATTAAAATATTAAATATTAATTTACAAATATGAAATATTAATTTACAAATATGAAATATTAATTTACAAATATGAAATATTAATTTACAAATATTAAAATATTAAATATAAATTCACAAATATTAAAATATTCAATATTAAATATTAATATTTCAAATATTAAAATATTAAATATCAATTTACAAATATTAAAATATTAAATAATGACCTTATTAATTTTCAAATATTAAAAATTAATTTACAAATATTAAAAAATTAATTTACAAATATTAAAATATCAAATATTACATATTAATTTATAAATCATTTAATTTTCAAATTTTAATATTTAAATATTTAATTTTCAAATATTAATATTTAATTATTCAATTTTCGAATATTAATATTTGATTTTCAAATATTAATATTTAATTATTTAATTTTCAAACATTAATATTTAATTTTCAAACATTAATATTTAATTTTCAAACATTAATATTTAATTTTCAAACATTAATATTTAATTTTAAAATATTAATATTTAATTATTTAATTTTCAAATATTAATGTTTAATTATTTAATTTTCAAATATTAATATTTAATTATTTAATTTTCAAATTTTATTATTTAATTATATAATTTTCAAATTTTAATATTTAATTATTTAATTTTCAAATATTAATATTTAATTATTTAATTTTCAAATCTCCTGATAACCTATCAGTAGGCAACCTCTCTTACGGATCGACGCGATGTCGAACTATTGATGAAGGTCCAGGTTCGATCCTTTTAGAAAAGAAATTAATAATAATTCTAAATTTTGAGGTTGCTGTTTCAAAAAGGTGATCACATTGGGCAGTAATTGAATAGTATATCATCTCCATTCAATACGATTTAATGATTTCAACGATATTTAAAATAAATAGTCGATACCTTTGCTCTTTTTATAACCGAACATCATTATTTTGATTTTCTAATCGTGTCTTGTTACCGACGATAATTACCAAGTTGAAGAACACATTGTATCAAGCAGTATGTCACGATATGGGTATGAATAACGTAGCCTAAAATTTCGACGTAATTTTAACTTTCATTCTTGTACGGCGTCGATATCTATTAATCATATGGTGGTGGAAAAAAAAACTCTTGGTCAAATTTCATTACAATACTGTACATGGGTAGGTACTAGGTAGCTAGGTACTACGTTGTTTTATTTTGTACGTACTTCATTCAGTTGTACAATTTGTAAAGTAACGAAAGTTTTCGATAATTAACATTCTTTAATCAAATTACGAACCCTGGAGAGCGAAGAGATGAAAAAGTAGCTACGCTTCTATGTCTACCTATAAGACGTCCGTTTCTCATCATATTCATTGTAAGTATCTTTACCGATCACGATAGAGCATTACCGTCCGTCTGTGGTTATAGAAGCGACGACCAAGACCCGCCAATATAATTGGAATTCGAGTAATGCTTATAAGTTAACCAACAAGAAAAGGTTTAAGTAAGCCAGTAGGTCGACTGCATCGACGAGTATCTCCCAAGTTTCGCATCTTTTCTGCATATTTCATCTCGTATGTGTCGTTGTAGATAGATTACCCTTAACGTAAGTATACCTACCAGTTGGCCTGTCGTGAACCCTCTTCAACATCTGGCGATCAAACGACATCAGATTTTTAAAATTCATTTTTTTTCTCGCTAGTGAGATTTCCTCGTGGTTTGCTGACTTGAAGGGGAAAGATGAGGAAGTTCAAAAAAGGCACGTGACTTTTACTCTTCCAGCTGAAAAAAAATAAACAAACTTCCATTTAAATATGTAATGTGAGAACCTACCATTTTTTCTCCCACGAAAAACCTCATTTTTGTAACCTGCTTTGCAGATGTTGATAATGTTACCTCGATCCAAAAGATTTTTTCTTCTTCTTTTTTTTAAAAAAAATAATTACCTATGTTACTAGGTATGATTTTTCAAATTAGATGAGATTTGACTGCCATACTTAGGAATTTTGTGATTAACATTTTCCTTCGAGTCCTTTTTCTTCCCTGCTTATTTGAGGTTTACTGAAGTAGATTCTTATCGTTTGTTTTTTTTCAAAATTTGAAAAATGGCTTGCTTGGAAGTTGCAACTGGACCTTGAAAAGGCCTGGTAAAAAATTCAGCCTTCTTATTCAATCCCGATTCTTGTCAAATAATAATTTTTAAAAGGTCTGAAAAATGGAAAATTTGAAACATCCATTGAATTTTTTTGATTATTATGGCAATGCGGAATACTTTTGCGACTTTTTTTGTATTTTTTTTTAGACTTGATTTGCTAATAATTTTGGCTCAATTCCCCTGAATTTGTGGCTGAAATGTTATCGTTGACGCCATTGAGTGATACTTGGCGAGTGGTGAGGAATGCTGCATGTACATTCGTGTTTTTTTCAGATTTTTTTGACACGAAAAATGAATTTAATACGGGTTTTAAAATTTTAGAAGTTCGTAAACGTGAAAAAAATAAGTAAATACAAAAAATTGAAAAATCTCCTTCTAGTTTGATACTGCTTGTTAATGATTTTGAAATATGAAATTAAAGTGCCTGCCATTCAAGTTCATATGGAAAAATAAATGAGAGAAACAAGAAACAAATAGTTTTAGTCGAAAGAATTATAGTAAATTAAAAAAGAAGCAATAGTTAAATTGAGTTATCCTAGTAAAATTGGTGCAAACATTTTCATCAGCACAAAAATTCTATTTCGTTAGTCATCAATACTGATTCCCCCCCTCCCCCCCAAAAAAAGGCAATGTCGGTGAAAATTTTCTTTATATGTTCCAGAACTACATTTAGAGATAATTTTCCTAGTCTGAATTTAAAAAAAACTACTCGAGCATTTATTGTTTGAAAACACTTATTTTTCGAAAGTAAGGCATCTTCATTCACATGTAGATGTACCTCCTTCATCAATCAACTCGTACATCTCTCGAAAAAAAAAAATCGAAATTAATTCTTCTAATTTTTTACATGAATATTTGGTTCGGAATCAATTCGCCTATAATCACAAAATTATACAAACTAGGCAATTAAATCATTTTTTTTAAAAATTTCAGTGGATATTCTACGTATCAACTTTTAAAAAAATGTTTCTTTTTGGGGAATTCAGGAATAATTTGATGGGTTTTCCTTTTCACTACCTATTAGCAGGGTGGGCCGAAAAAACAATTTTTTCGATTTTCAAAAACACCCCCCCTCCCGCAAATTTGTTGGCTGATGAGATTTGAAGAATAAAAAAAAATTAAAATCAATTCATATCTTCCGATCGCGCATTGACATTAAAATTTTCAAAAATTGGCAAAAATTCAATATTTTCAAAAATTTTAGAAAATTTTGAAAAAATTTGAAATTAATTTAAATTAGTTTTAAAGTGACTATTCAAACCAAAAAGCAGAATTTTTTGAAAAAAAATCATGCTTCACGCCTTTTTTAAATTTCTGCTATTTCTTCACAGAGAAAAATCAAAAAAAATTATAAAACGTTCATTTTTTCAAAAAAAAAAATTGTTTTTGGGTCTATGTGGTCACTAAATAAGCTCTAAAATTAATTTTAATCAATTTTGAATTTTTTCAAAATTTTGAAAATTTTGAATTTTTGCTAATTTTTGAAAACTTTAACGCCAATGCGCGATCGAAAGATATGAATCGATTTTGAATATTTTTTTACTCTTCAAGTCTCATCAGCGGACAACTTTTGCGGAGGATATGTTTTTGAAGATCGAAAATATTGTTTTTTCGGCCCACCCTACTACCTAGGCCTTTTTTAATTCTAGGCCTAACTTCATGAGAATACCTATTCCCAATCCAGTCTCGTCTCTCGTGTTTTTTTTTCGACCAAGGGACACAAATGTTACTTGCAAAATTAATGTTACTCACTGAATTGAATTATTACCGATTATTATAAACTGATCAAACTAAACTATTTATTTACCTACCTATTTTTCTTTGACGAAAATATAATTGACAAGAAATCACCAGTAAATACCATTTAAATTACTGAAAATTACTCGTAAACGGAAACTTTCACTCAAGGGTTGAAAGTTGGCTGAAAGCCAAAGAACTATATTTTAGAGGGTAGAAAAGCTTTCCAAAAAATAAAACCGTATTTTTGAAAATATTAAAGCTAGCGGTTGACATTTTTATTTTTCGACTTTTTTCGGATTATAATATTGCATCAAAATAATCAAAACTAGGATTACAAAATTTTAATTTTAAAGAATTGATAAGTCTTATCATAGGTCTTCCACCCCTACTTGCACCACCCCGATTTCAACCAATCAGAAAATAGTCTAGTAATGTTGCAAGTAACAACAACATAAAAATGAAATTATTTTTACCATTTTTTCAAATTATTAATCGGAAAATTGAAAAATTTTCGAAACTAAATTAATTTTACTTTCGAGTACAATTGAAATTTTTTTCAATTTATGTTAAATCATCAAAACTAATCCAAATTATTTCAAAAATATTCGATTTTAAATAATTTGCTAGGGAAATCCATGACGCTCACCACTGTTAACATTTCATCATATTTTTGGTAACCATTTTCATTACTAGGACGTTTGATTGTTGAAATATATTAATTTTATTTAATAAGTATTACCTATGAAATTGAGTTTTTTTACGATTGAATAATAATTGAGTGATTGTACAAGTTCTACTAGTCACGATACAATACCTTAGTTCAAAAATAATTCAAGGAACATTTGCCAAAAGTCAGATAAGTTGTAATCAATAATAATTCAACAATGATCAAGTGCATGAGAAAAAATGCCTTTCAGGTGGGTAATTTAAACGATCAAGGTGGCAGTGAACTGATAGTTTTTTTTTTAAAAATCTTTATTTCATAATAATTTCTTTTAGGCCAAGGAAGAAAATGGTACGAAGAAAACCTTCGAGACGAATGTTCTTCGGTTCATGTTGTGGATCTCATTTTTTCTAACCATATTTTTACCAGAAGTTGAATCATATGATCATGATCACTATCAATCGAACGAAGCTCGTATTTCTACCTGTGACAGAAGCAACGATAAACTGCCTTTTTCAGAGAACGACGAAAGTAAAGAAAATTTTGATATGTTGTGATTCGATGTTTATGCAATTGTATCAACTTGAGTTTCAATTTTTATAGTCGAAGCTCAGCTGGATTGGATAGATGATAGAAAGGAAATTTTATCAGATATGTGCGCCCTGAATGTTCAATGTTGTTCAGAAGCAGAAAATATTTCCTTGCATAGGGTAAGAGATGTAAAATTAAAATAGGATTAGTGGAATTTTCACTAAAAATCAGAGATTTTTTATCAATTTTTTAAGGGTTGTCAGCTCGTACGTTTAGTGTTGTGGGAGGGGGAGGGGAGTTAGCGATTTTTCTGAATTTTTTCATATGGTAAGACCTCGATGAGAGATGACGAATGCCCCAAGTCTTTTTAAAAGGCAGCCACGAGCAAATTTTTCCAATGTGTGGAGCCTTTGATGAGCTTTTTGGCGATTTTTTGAAAATCAGCGTTGCCACTTTTTAATTCCAAAAATTAGCTGGAAAAATTGAAAAATGGCATTTTGCCATCAGGGGCACCTTCAAAAAATCTGTAAAATTTCGGCTTAGACCTGATTTTTGATGAGGGGTAGTTTAGCTTTAGCTTTCAGTTTTCAAAAATTTTGAAGTTTGGGTAAAAATTAAAGAAATAGGTACTTACGTGTTTTTACTTTTTAAATGCATTAATTTTTTTTAAAGTTAGAATTGAGTAAGTACCTTTTTTGAAAATATTTTTAGCTGTACATTATTTTTTTGAACCAAGTTTATAAAACATTTTCATCCCTCAGCTTATCTAAAAAGAAAATTGTAAAATTTTTGGCTTTTATCTTCGACTTTTCGTCAATTTTGATAGTCCTTGATTAATCTTATTTTATTTACCACCTACGTATGTTTTCAATATTGAAATTATTAATTTTTTTTCAAATTTCACAAATGTTTCTGTTGGTCAGCATTCGTTACCGGTTATAAATTTAGGTATCCTGAAAAGGTTTAGATCTGATCTAAAAAAAACTGTTTTAAAAATTAGAATTGTTCTTTGGTTCTGTTAAATTTGGATTTTGTAATAATCCTGGATTTTACACTCTGAAATATTTAATTAATTTTTGTACCTAGTACGTGCATCATTCTTTGGATATGGAAAACATTTCTCACGATGACAATGCTTTACTTGATGCGTCTATGTACGTTGATGAACATTTGAAGTAAGTAAAGGCATTTTTTTGTAATTAAGCTTTTTATCTGATACGAATGAAATTTTAGAAAAATGTCTAATGTGATTTCAGGCTTCAAGATATCTCGATTGAAAAGTTTTTACTGATACACAAAATGGTTTTAAAAGGAAAAGGTGGCAACTTCAGAACTATTGATGTAGCAGTACAAAATCCAATTACCAAGGAAATTTATCCCACACCGTCGCACGAATCTATTAATAAAACAATACCGGATTACATCAGATGGATAGAAAAAGAATCACAGAACTTGCACGCCGTACAATCTGCCATATTAATTAAACTAAATTTAGTAAAAATCCACCCATTTCACGATGGGAATGGAAGAATGAGCAGATTGTTTTTCAATTGGATGCTCAGAGAGAATGGTGGAGTTGGCTGGATATCATTTTTTAGAGCCGATATCGAGGAGTACGTGTAAACATTTACTTTATTGATCAATTTTTTTATGTGGAATTTGACGGAATTGTTTGTTTGTTTAGATATTATTCTGCTGTGACGGAGGCTACCACAAAACACAATATGGATCCATTTTTGAGATACGCTGTGAGGACAATCGCAAAATCATACGACTTTTTTCTCAACGATTTGCAAAATTGTTCTTGTTTATAATTTTTAGAAATTTATTTTATCATTTGTGTTTATACTATTTAATTACATATTTGACTATTTTACTCAGCGCGTACTCTAACGTGCAGCTCCGCACATTTTGTGCAGCTCCAAAAAAAATTGTGCAGTTTGAAAAATTTGAATATTTCCACAATTTTTTGTTATACTCAAACGACAAAAAAAATAACAAAAATTTCGCAAAATTATGCGAGGTGACAACATAAAAATTTAAAGAATTTTTTTTTGCTTTTTTCCTCATTTTTTGGCTCGAAATTCTTTCTGCTATTCCAAGCATGATGCTCATTTCGTTTCTACCCAAAACAAGCTTTTGATGATGCCACTGGTTAATGGTCTCTCCATCTTCCACTATTTTGACCTCTTCAAAAATAAAGGTATTGTAGGCACTCAGGACGCACCCAAGGGAGGTGCTCAGAGGGTTCGAGCCGCCTCCTTACCCTCGGAAAAATTTTTCACCACAAAAATATTAAAAAAGTGCAATTTTTCTTTCGTTAAATTATATTTTCCAAAAAATTTTCGCCCTCGCTTCGCTCGGGCGGTAGTTTGTTCGTTTCATTTTAAAAAATTATGATTTTTCAATTTTCACAAATATTCTTTAAAAAAATCTCTCGATTTCTCAATCAGTTCCAAAATTGTCAAAAAAAATCAATTTTGACTGAAAGATCAATATAAGATGACTGATTTGAAATTTGACCATTCCCCCACATTTTCCCTCGAATTTTGAGCCTCCCCTCCTTAATTAGGAGAGTAGTAAAACGCAAAAAAGTTTTTAATGAAACTATGATTGTGTAGCTTCAAAATTTTCTTAGAATACGCCCTGATTTTACTACGACTTGTGCTCAAATTTCATATTTTTAGAAGTTGCATTTTGCATTTGCCCATCCAATATGGTTTTAGGTAATTCCATGGTGAAAATTTTTAACTTCTGTTCTCTTCTTTCTTTTTTACATACCAAAAGCGTAAGAATTTTTGGGTCATGCACAAATCTTTTAAAAGGAATTATTCGAAAATAAATTTCAATTTTTTCATTTTTTTCCTTAATTTTTTATTCTATTTTAAAATTTTTGAACATGATTAAATTTTACAACCGATTGTTTTTTTTTTAAATATTAATTCAAATTCCATATTTTTACATAGCATGCATGCACAATGTACAGTAGGTACATAAAAACTTGGTCGAAAAAAAAATTTAATACTTCGAACTCCTATTATTTTCGTGTTACTCACTGATGTGGCACATCGACAAAAATATTTTTCTACGAATTGTAGAAAAATTATGAAAAAATTTCACCAGCTTGATGTCTCAAAAGTCATTAACACAGATGCACAAATGCATACTTTGCCTCTGTTAATAAACACGCATGGTGTGTATGATATGAGAAACAAATAATTTGTTGGTCGGTCGTGGTATTTTGGTGAAAATATTCGCAGCATGAAAGCGACAAGAAAGGGGAGGATGATTCAAATCCAGATTGCGATGAGACCGAAAGTGGTATGAGAACTGAAAACAAATATCTGCTATCGTTGAATATTCGTAATCTAACTAATGAGTAATTTCAAATAATTTAGTGTGTCAGACAGATGGAAAACTTGTTTTAGAATGTGACGCTGACGCGTGACGTGAAATTATCTGTTGATTTGGTTGCCTATTTCAGCGCCGTATATTTTACTCAACGCATTTTTCACCTTTTCCGTTTTATTGATACGAATTAATTAGTGTAGATTTTCGCAGGTGCTGAGATGAAACTTCACTTTTGGTTTACGGTGTGGGGGGGATCACAAATTTGTCGATTCAAAGTTCTCCTCACAACGTGGCCAAAAATCTCGGGATGGATATGAAAAATTTGACGGCTGATATTGAAAAACAGGAAACGTTGCTTATTAGAAGAATTGGAATTTTAAAAAAATCCTATTTTTTCGCGCAACTATCCTAACTTACAAAAAAAAACAATTTTTATAGGTACCTTGATGAGTTAATATTTTCCCAAAAAAATTGATTTTTTTTCTTGAAAATTCCATTCAAGATTGTCACTGAGTCTTTTGATTTTCATAGGTAAATGAAAAGAATGAATTTTTCACCGAAAAAATTGAATTTTCTGGGTTAGAAAGGAAGAGAATTCATATCATCATTTGAAAAATAAATTGCATGAATTCACTGAGCTCGAACAAAGCGAAGGGCAATTTTTTTTCAAAAAAAAACCGTTCAAGGCCAAAATTTCTTTATTTTTAAATTTTTGTTTTAGTTTTAAGGGGAGGTAAAATTTTCAATATTTCAGATTTTATCGCGAGGGCTAAGATTTAAAAATTGATGATTTTAAAAAAGGAAATAGTTCGTTTTTTAGTGATTTTTTGGTCTGAAAAATTCTTCTTTAGAAAAAAATCGTGTTTTTCAAAGTCATTCTTCACGAAATTTTCCACTTTTTGTTATTTTTTTGCCACATAGTGAAAATTTGTGTTTTTTCTATCTGATGATTTTTCGTGTTTTTTTACATCCAACCTTGTCGACTTAATGTTGGAAAATTTTGCTATAAATCTGCAAATTTTTTCGAAAGGAGAAAAATTTTGTTAAAAATCAAAATATTTTGTTCAAACGAATAATCATTAACTGAACATTGATTCTGGATTTCGATTACTAAACATAATTCAAATAAGCCCCAATTTTTTTTTCAATTTTGAGATATGCCAGCTTTTTAAAAATTTTCCAACTTGGCTGACATTTGGAGCTGTTCGACTCCTTCCACCCCCTAATGTTTTGCCTCGGAGTAGGGGTCGTTTTTTTGAGAAGAGGGAGGGGAAGGATTTTTCTAATTTCGATGATTTTTTTCTCCCTTATTCGCCCTTCTCTTGAAATTAAAATTTTATACATTTTTGGATCATTGATAGTGAACAGACTGTAAATTGAAATTTGAGGGCAATTGCGGAGAGATATGAGTTAATTCAGGGGTTAAAAATTTTTACGAACTCATTTTCCAGCCCAAGCATGACTTTTAAGCTGCCAACGTCTAAAAATTGAAAAAAATTTGCAAATCGATCACTTCCTTATTTTTTTATTGCTATCACATAAGAACGTAAAGCTTCAAAAATTATCAGATTCAAATATGTAGTTAATTTTCGGTCAACTATTTTTTCAGTTCTTCAATTTTATAGAAATATTTATTAATTTGAAAATTGAATTTCATATCAATTTATCGCGATATTTTCACGATGTTTACGGTCATAAATACGTTCCACGTTACTTTTTACGGTTTTATGACAACATTCACACCAATCGCGTCTGATTTACGATCTCATGAAAACAAATTACTCTCCGCGTAAAATCGAAAGCTCGTCTTTGTTTTAAAATTCGAATCAATTCATAAAAATGTAAAGTAAGTAGCTCACGAAATCGATCATGGCGAATATTCACGACGAGGAATATTTCAAATACCTGCTTATGCATCATAAAAAGTCATTGAAAATTTTCGTCTCAACACGAACGCATCAAAAACGACACTTATAATTAAACTTGCCATCGGAAGTATGCAATAAACTGCGCATGCCAAATCATCGACATTAGTAAAATTTTCATACGAATTGATGCATGTGCTCAGCTGTCAATCACGAGTCCATTACACGAAATACTCATATTTTCCATTTTAAATTAAGCTTTTGTTCCGAAAAGTATTGAATTTTTTCGCAATTAACCGGCGTATATCTCTTTGGTAATTTGTTAATAAAAAAAAAGTACATGGGTAATTTTTTATAGTTTGATGAGACGGTGTAGGTAACCAGCTAACCGGTTAAAGAGGAACGTGTTCATTTCCTTTGTATGACCAATTGACCATCACCATGGTATCACGAAGCATGGTCACGAACGTACGACTTTCGCCGTCGATTCGTTAACGTTGTTAATCAGCTCTTTTTTTTTCGTTAAATTTTGGGCGCTATTGGCCCGAAATGGATACCAAACAAGGAGTCTATAATTTTACAACTTTGTGTATCTTTTCGACTGGCGAATCGAACCAATTGATAATCATCAGATTAATTATCTTTTCTGGTGTGATTTTACGCTTTGTTGGATTCGACGATGGTTTTGACATAAACTGACCACCAACAAGTGGGTGACATAGTTCTCAAAATGTTTACGTACGTGAAATTGCTCCAGGTATACTTACCTACCTCTAGGTACTTCTACGTTGCATAGAGAAAAATAATCATCGTGTATTTAAAGATTGTCAAGATTAATTGTATTTATTCTCCCATCACATCGTGATTAATGCCAAACCGAGATTAACATTTGTAGTGAAAGTATAATTGAATCATCGGTCATTTTAACGGAATATTTTTAGGATTGCAAAGGCAAATGGTATGAAAGAAAAGTGAAATTATTACTATTTCTGAATTCAAATCATATCAGGAATTCTTCAACGCTTATTAATGATGATGAGTGTGGTCGAAAGTAATTAATTTAATGGAAAAAAATGCCGAATTGCTTTCGAACGAAATCTTTGGAATTTTTTCCTTCTCGTACTGCTGTGTGCAATGATATTTTGTGTGTTTTTACGAGATCTTATTATGTTTCGTACTCACCCATCAAAAAAAAAAAAAAAATAGAAAAAAATTTAACAAAGAACGGCTGTATTTTTTGAATTGTAGGTACCTAATGATAAAAAAATTCAATTAATCTTCTCTTCCGCATAAATAAAAATTCAGTCAAAAATTTTCGCTTCTCAACTATTCAGTTTTCAAAATAAGAAACTAAAAGGAAGGACAGAATGAAATTTAGGTAAAAATTGTCCTATCCGGGATAGTTTTCTGAGATTTTATTCCCCTCCAAACTAAATTTCTGTCCTTACCTCCAAATTTTGTTGATCCCTTTTCTAAATTGGATTCGTGTAATTTTAAATTTATTCAGTGCTCCCATCAGGATGAATTTTGTAATTTTTGAAAGTTTCTTTCATCTTGCCCTTTTCCAGAGGAAATTTGTAATTTAAAATTTCTTCAGTTTCTTCAAACTTGGAAAAAATAAAATTTTATCATTTCATCTGATCCTTCATCTAGGCTAAATCAACTCACCTGAAAAAATTTCCCCTTTACCCCCAGGCAGAATTTTTGTAATTTTGAATTTCTTCTGATCTCCTTTCGGCTTGAATTTTTACCTTTCTTCAGACAGAATTTTTGTAATTTCAATTTTTCCTACTCCCTCTTCCCCTTCTTTCAGACTAGATATTATTATAACTCTGGTTTTCTTCTGTTTCCCTCTCCAGGCTGAATTTTTGCAATTTTAAATATCTTGTAAAGAACAGAAAAAATCAAAAATTTTGAAAATTTGACGAAAATTTAGGTGTTGATAATGTTGAAATTCAGTAAAACACAATAAGTATTCAATTAAATTTTTTTTTTACTAAAAAACAACGAATTTAAACAAACCTTAAAAATTTACCCACGTGGAAAAGTGAATAAAGAAAAATTGTGTTGTAAATTTGAAAATTTCACCCAATTGAAAACATTCTCTCATACTTTCTTCATTTTAAATTTCTTGTTGAAACATTCAGGACTCAAAAAGTCAGCAGTCACAAAACTTCTAAAAAAGATTATTTCCCAGCTTTTTCCAGAAATCTTTTTTTGTTGAGATTGAATGTATGAAAAATGAAAAAATTGTACTTTGAAAAGAAAAAGAAAAACCAAAAGTTCAATTTTTACTGAAAATTTTGGATTTTTTTATCCCTCAAAATTTAAAATACCTGGAAATTCTGGAACCGGAATTGGAATTGGAATTGAAAACTGGAACTAAAAATTCACTCCAAAATTTTACTACTTCCGAACATTTCTCCTCCATTCTTTCTGAGCATTTTTTTTTCTGATTTTCATTTTTTTTTTTTACCTAACTACGTAAGTATTTGTTCTTGCAGACTGAATATTTGTGATTTAAAATTTTTCCATACCTCTTCTCGGGACCAACTTTTAGTGTCTTAAAAATTCTCCTATAGGTACCTCATTCTTCCAGCTGAATTTTGCATCAATTTTAAAAATGATTTCTTCTGTCCTCTGCTCTCTAAAATGATCACTCGGGCATGTACAAAATTAATTCCTTAACATCAAAACAAAATCGTATTTTCAGAATTCTACTTTATGAATTTTTTCCCCTAAATTTTAGGTTCAAAAAGCAGGCTTTCTCAATAAAAAATTTCCCATTTTTACCACTTTCATTGGAAATTTTGTTTTCTACCGTCTCGAAATTTGAACAGGAAAACAAATAAAAAACCAGAATACGAAAAATTTATGAGATGACGAACGCTACCCCAACTATTCACTGTGGGTGGGTCTGCCACCTTCATTGTTCATTTTGTTTTTCTCCTCGAATTTTACGTAGAAAAAAATCTACAAAAAATTGAATATTCTAGAAGAAAAAGTATCTACATCGAAAGTAATAAGCATTTCAAATGAATGAGCAAAAAGAGATAAAATTTCAAAATGAAAAAAACGTCCAACACGAAGCAATAAAACAATGTAGCTAGGTACCTATAAAACTTCTAGAAAAAAAATTGTAGATAAGTTATCTATACTTTCTTACTTTTCTAAAGAAAGGAATAACTTGACAACTCTGAAGAACATTCGTTCATTTATTATCGTAAAAGCAATGTATTTAAGATACCTACTTGCATACCAAAAATAAAAACAATTACATATTTAAAAAATAAAAATTCAACACGTTTTTCTAATAAAATTTTGCTTATTTTTTTTTTTTGAAACTTTGATAATTTCTTATGACATATTGATAAAAATTTGATTAATACTTACCCGCCTCATTTTCATTTGCCCCGAGTTTCTATACTACTCAATTAGATAGGATAGAAATAATCGTGACTAGATCACGCAGGGAATGTGGAACAATTGGCGAAATAAAATGCAAATGTAAACATGGTGTAAGTACCAGTGTTCCTAGCTTTTATAATTTCCACCTTTCAGCGAATTTTTCGTACAGATAAAACTTGTTTACAAGCTGTAGATACTCAATACCTACGCAAGTACATTCGATACAAAAGCTGCAGATAGGTATCATTAAAAAAAACTACATGTACTGGGACGCTAAATCGAATATTACCAACTCCGCATCAATTAATTACTGCATAGTTGCATAAATAAAATGGATTCTGGAAGGCATCAGTATCGCGTTTTGCGAATATTTAAAATTTCTATATTCTTAATGCAATTAAATCTATTAGCTTGGAATTTAAGAAATGCATTTATTAAACTGTACCTTTCATTTAAACCAGATTCGAACTAGTTTCGTTTTTTATTTTTCGCTGTATTCGTTCCACGATAGACATTTTTAGCGTCAGAACAACTTTCGTTTATGCTGCGTCCATCATTGGCATTTTTGCTCAAACTGGCTCATCAGCGAATCGCCGCACATTGTCTTGTAGATTTTTTTTTCTCCGCTACAGCCTTAGGAATAAAAATGAGTAAAATGAAAGTATTATACGAACTAGAATAGACGCGTTTATAATTCTAAAGTAATAGTTGACCCGGGGCGAGGATGCATCGATGTCAATGCCATAAAATAAAGGTTAATCTTTCAAAAATATTTTATGAATTGGCGATGTGTGTTCTGCTGAATGCCTCAACCGAATGGAGTCGTTGTAGGCATAGGTCCTAATTATTTTTTGCCAAAAATTGGATTTCGACGATCTAAATCTAAAAATTCATTCCCCTGAATTTTTTCAATTTTTCTAGGATTAAATTTTTTCTCAGCACTGTACCTAAATTTTAATATTTTTTCAACTGTAAATTTTTTAAAATTTAAATTCTCTCAACACTTTTCAATTTTTTTCAATTTTATTAAAAATTTTTTCAAGGTTATTGCGTTGGAAGAAAATTCAAAAAAACTTGAAATTGAAAAAATTGAGAGTAAGGTTCTGGCGTGACGAGGGAATCATTTGGCCTCCGAAGGAACTTGATCAAAATTTTTTGTTATTCGATTTGTGTCGGCAGAAAATGATTTTAAACCTCGTGAGAATTTTTTTTCTCAATCTTGAACGGTTGGGGCTCCAAAATACTGATTTTAAAGTTGAAATTTCTACATCCACAAGTTTTCAGCCGATTTTATTCAAATTTGGCTCGTGGGTAGAGGGGGGTGCGGGTATCCTAAAATTTCTTCAAATTTTTCCAATCACTTTAATGGCCTTGAATTAGACTGTAAAAATTTCAAATCACCATGGAGGATACAATTTTGAGATGAGCAGAAAAAAAATTTCCAACGTTTTTCAATGTATTTTAAATCCATTGAAAATTTTTTCATATTTTTTGAGAGGTGGAATTTGATGAAATATTCAAAAAACTGGCATAATTAATCACTTTTGTTCCTTAAAATTGCTGTTTTTAATCAATTCATCGATGGTTTTTTAATATTTGACGAACTTTGCCCCTCGGAAAAATTCTGAGCGGTGGGAAGTACATTGAAAAATTTTGGAAAAAAATTATTTTTCAGCCCATCTCAAAATTGTTTCCTCCGGGGCGATTTGAAATTTGTGGTTGAAAAAATCGGATAAAATTTCAAAGTAGTCTCGTCTAATACCTTTACTTACGTGCCAAGCTTGGAAAAAAATGTCTGAAAATTCGTGAAAATGGAATTTTTCGCATCCCAGCTCTTCAAGGGGGGGGGAGTGAAAATTTTCTCACGCGCTCTGAAATCATCACCTACCAAGATAAATTGAATAGCATAAATTTTTTAATCAAGTTCTGAAAGAAGCCAAATGAACCCCCTTACCACATCAGAGCCTTTAAAATTGAAAAAAATTGAAAAAATTTAAGAAACAGTGTTGATGAAAATTTTCCAACTTGATAAGTGTTTTAAAAAATTTCTTCCACACAATAATTTTGAAATTTATCTATATGTATGCAAAATGTTTCCAATTAAAATTTTCTCAAGATTTTTTCCCACTTCAAATTTTTTTTTAAAAAAGGAATCAATTTCATATTTTCTAGATTTTTTTCAACTCAATAAGTGATCTAAAAAAATTGTCAAAGGCAGAAGAAAAAACAAAATTGAAAAAAAAATTTGGGAGGAAATTGAAAAATTTTTGTACTTGGTTGAAAAAATTTGGAGCTTAGGATGAGTTTGGACTCAAATTTAGAAATCTAATTTTTTGCAAAAGTAATTAGGAACTGGTATCATTGTATTGGATACAATATGGCTTAGATTATTTATTCGACGAGATGTGTTTAGAAACCGTGTTAAATTTCGGTTATAAAATGACGAACGACATCAGAAATTCTTGGTAATTCGATTTTAAATATCAAGGTCCAGCTATCAAATTCGTTAATACTTTTTGATCACCCTATTAGCACATTCTTTGGTATTATGTTATCGTAGCCTCTTCGAAACAGAACAGAAGTTTCGCATAAATAAGAATCGTCAGTTAAACGACCCGACCCTCAAGGCGATAAATATGGTAATGAAAAACCTGCTTGTGTTTTTTTTCCTTTCTTTTTAAATTTCTTCCTAAAGTCGACGCGCATATCGGAAACTGGTCGGTTTTTTTACTTGATCCTCAGCTAAACTTGTCTTCACTTTGTAGTATCTAGGGCACTGGCACCGATATCTAATTTTCTTTTTCGACTTATTCTCCAATACGACTGCGACCGGTTTTCCATCCCAATCCAACCGAACACCATGAGCAATTAATAAAGTAAAAGTAACAATGATCGGAAGAACAAAATTTTTTCGTCAATTGGCACGTCGCTGGCGATGTTATAATTAATAATTCGCGGGTATTTCAACTTGTTCCTCGAACACGTGGTTTTTGTGATTTTTCGCAGCCCGATGAAACCAGTTCCAATAAAGTCCATGTGCAGTACCATTGACGAGTTTGGCTCATCGCCTCACCGCTGATTCAATTGTGATGCGAACCAATCATGTGGATGAAAAATTCAATACGAACGTGGTTAGATTTTGGTTTATTGAAGTTGGGTAATCGAGTTTTATTACCGGGTATCATTGGTGAATTTAATTGAAAGTAAATCTAGATGCGTTCACTTTTTTATGTCGGGTTACTCCTCTTTTAATATGAGGTAATTAACCTTTGGCGAGAACTTTTGGGTTGATGGATGGAACGCATATCATCGCGTAGATCATGATATAACTTATAGTTGGCCTGGTGGATTTGGTAATTTGATGAAGCTTTGATAAGCACGAAATATCGACTGGAGGTGATGTTTCGTCAGGAGTTTAATAGTTCGACTTGAGTGTATGTATTTTTTGGATAAGGTTTCATTAATATAATTACTTGGAAAAAAGCCACAGGGTGGAAGATTTAATTTCAAATTGTGCGTAGGTGAAGGTGATGTTTGAGTCTTTAAATCGCTTTCATCGAGATGTTTTACGAGTAGGTTTTAATGCTTTCAAAATTTACTGGGTGTTCTATTTATTGACCATGTAGGTATTCATAGATGGATTCAAATTTCATGAGAAAAAAAAAACGTTGAAAATAATTTAAAAATGAAGGTATTTACTTGATCAAGATGGTTTTCACAATGGAAATTGGCTTTAAAAGTCTTAGATAGGTATACGTGCAAAGGCATCAAAATATTCTCAAAATAGTATGCAATGGCCAGAAATGGAGTAAAAACAGGCAATGGTTGACTCAGTAACATAAAAATGTCGATGTCATAGGTACCTATTCCATTCAAAATTTAGAATGTTGAAGCAGATAAGATATCCGGATTCCTCGGAGAGGGAATTACAATCGAAATTGTCAAATTGAGGTTTTGTGAGGAAATTTCGTCCAAATTTAGGATTTTTGGGACGCGATGTCCAGACTGAATTTTTTTAAATACTACGTTCAAGTTGAGGATTTTTCAAACACTATGTACAAAATCTTGATCTTTTTTGAAGGGGGGAGGGGGAGGAATAAATCAAATTTTCATGACACTATATTCCAATTAAGGTTTTTGGAACATCGTGTCCAATTTTTTTTAAAGGCAATATGTTCAAACTGTTGAATTTAGTTTTTATTGGCCATATGCCCAAATTGAGGGTTCTTCGAGACATCGTGTCAAAAATCTTCTTTTGTTGCTAAAACAGAATTTTTTAACAACCCATTCCCAAGTAAAATTTTTTTGGAACATTGTCTTCGAATTGTGTTTTTTTTGGGGGGATACTTAGTCCAAATTTTATACCTATATTTTTTTTTGTGAGCATCACGGTAAATGTTCACATTCAAATTATCAAATTATGTTTTTTGGAGGCAAAATGTCCCAATACATTTTTTTTTGGAAGTCAAGATTTTTTGTTAAGGGTGAGGAAAGAGGGATGTAATTAATCCGAATCAATAAATTATTTTTTGGGACGTCAAGTATGTCTAGATTGAATTTTTAGGAGCAATATTTTCGAGTTGAGGTTTTTTGGGACATCATGCCCCAACTGAGTATTTTTTGAGTTGTGTTCAAATGAAGTTTTTTAAAAAATTATAGGTGCCAAAATTATTCAAATAGTCAAATTGAGATTTTTTGGAAATTGAATTGTTTAGAATTGAGATTTTGGGACACAATGTCCCAACTGAATATTTTTTGGAATATAGCGTTCAAATAATGATTTTCTGGACCCCAAATATGCTAATTTTCAAATTCTATTCTCAAGGGAGGGAGGATACTGTATTTAATTTGCCAAACTAGGTACCTCTACCTACTTAGGTTTTTTCTGAACCATTTTCAAATTAAAGTTTTTTTGGATTTAAATATCCAAATTCTTTTTTTGGAGGGTATTATGATAAATTTGTCGAATTAATTCTAATTTTTTGGAATACCATGTCAAAATTAAGGATTTTTGGGACACTATGTCCAAACTGATTTTTTGGACGCCGCCGTATGTTCCATATGAGATTTTTTGAATAGTAAGTACAAATTATATTTTTTGGTGAGCATTATGTTTTTTTTTGGGACAACATATCCCAACACATTTTTTTAGGACATTAAATATTGATATTATTTTTTGGGTGGAGAAAAAAGAGAGGACATTAAATCCGCATCAACAAATGAGTTTTTTTTGGAGCACAAAGCCAGTCCAGATGGGATTTTTTGGACCCATATTTTCAAAATGAGGTTTTCTGGACACAGTGTCCCAACTGAGTATTTTTTGGGATATTGCTAATTTTTTTCAAGTTGGAATTATTTTCAAATTGAGGTTTTGTAGGAGCACTATGTCCAAATTGTATTTTTGAACCCATCTTTCCAATTGAAATTTTTCAGGACACTATGTCCCAATTGAATATTTTTTGAAATACCGTGTTCAAATGAAGATTTTTTTGATACTTATTTCATCCAAATTTCATTTTTGAGGAAGAAGGATTACGAGATTCAATTTCCAAACTACTTTTTTCGGGGCACACCTATATCTGAATTTTTCTGAAAAGGACATACTTAACTTTCAAAATCGTCAAATTGTTTTTTTTTTTAATTCCATGTCTAAATTTAGGGTTTTGAGGACACCATGTCCAAATTAGTTTTTTTTTTTTTGAAAACTATTTTAAAATTGAGTATTTTTTATCCAAATTCTTTTCCTGGTGGACATTATAATCAAATTATCGAATTAAGTTTTCTTTTTTAAATACCATGTCAAAATTTTAAGATCTTTTAAAATTTGAGACCACTTTTTATAAAAAAATCTATGACAAATAGTTGATGCAGGTCCATGAAAGAGAAATTTCAGGTCGATGAATAATCAACCTTATCATTTTTTTGAGGAGGATCCACTCTACTCATCTTCCACCATTTGAGTATATTTGATCAACTCAAAAATCGAAAAAATCTACTTCTAAGCTCACAACACTGACTCAGTCCGCAAAATATTCAAATTCTTTCACCGGTCGACTTTCAAAACACCTAAACACGCACAATACAAAACCCAAGCTATAGCTGGCGTTCTTATGGTCGTGAAAATTAACCCATCATCGCGAACTACAGCTACCGCAGCATCCAACTCCGACAATTCAATACAAACAGATATTCTCATCATAATAAAACATCCCACACTCAGGCATCCAGTCAACCCACGGACCACGGTACTCGTTGAAATTCGTGAGTTCAAAGATCACCAATAAATTCGAGAAAGTCTTAAAAATTGCATATCATTAGTACGAGTAAAATTAACGCTGTGTATTAGGATCCGCGGTAGTCTACAGACACGAGTATATCTATGCTGAGCGTATTACCGCCACAAAATTCCGGTGAAATTCGAATAAAAAGATTGAAAATATACGTTACCCGTTTAATGACGCCTCTATGTGGTTATTTGTAGGTACTTAATGTATTGTAAAATAGGAATGAAAAAAAAAAAAACAAATAATGATGATGTTTTAATGACAACGTACCGAGCATCCGAAGTTTAGCTATCAGTCATTGTTTATTAGCCGGCCTTTATGCCTCATCTCTAGTACACATAATGCCTACTCGTAGAAAAAAAAAAGAAAGAGTCGCAATTTTCCATAATACAGCGATCCGTTAATGTTTGATTTCAGCGCAGAGCCAGAATTGTCGTAATTTTAAACGATTTTTCGACACGTATTGTTACTTTTTCACATGGCCCGGATTCGAACGGTAAATTTTGTAAAATTTGTTTATGTTAAACAAATCGACCGCTGGACGCCGAGTCGCATTTGGTCATTGTACTCGTAAATCGGTTCGGAATGTTTACGAATAAATCGTATGTGCTCGTGGAATTTATATGGGAATGCGTTCTTTTTTCTTCTTCTTTGCCTTCTCGTATTCAACTTATGAATATTTCATTTCTTTATGATTAATTGAATCGTCGTCGTGAGAATTACATACTCGTGTACAACGACGACAACTGTTCTTGGGTATAGGTACTATATTGAATTTTATAGGTATGCGTACGAGTTATTGATAATTTATTTAAACTAATAAATAGTATGCGAGTACAATATAGGTACTTTCTAATATGAAATGACATGGTCATTGATAAATTTAATTTTCTTATTGAATATTGTCGCATTAGGCCTGTAAATGAATGAACTACACAGATGCTCAGCCAATCTCGGACGAAAGTAGGCTTGTAGCAAAGTTTCCTTTGATGGTCTTCTAATGAGAAATTCATGATCATGGAGTTCCGAAAAATTATGCAGAATAAGCTACCTATATCTCAAATTATTGATGTATTTTTAACCACTCCATGTGTGTCTATCTTAAATTTAAATAAAAGTAAGATTTTCAGAATGAGAATGTTATAGAATCTCACTGAAAAAATTTCAAGGAAATTTTTGAAAAATTAAGAATCGTCATTTTTTGAAAAGAATAATATATTTTGGAACAGGTTTTTTTTTTAATTGATAAAAAATCAGATTTCCGCGTCTATTGTTGCTGCCACAAAACCAAATTTCGTATTTTTGGACGTTCTGGAATTTTTTTATGCAAAATTTCTACTAGGAAAAAAACAGAAGGAGAATTTTGTAATTTTTGGTTTCTCATTTTACTGATTTTTTTTATCTATGATCGTTAGCCGTTGACTTTCGACCTTTGAAATTTTACCTTTGATCTTCAATCTCCAACATGATACTACCTCCCCCCCCCCCAAAAAAAAACACAACAGAACTTGGACATACATAGTGTCCAAAAAATTCTCCATCTAGACATGGAGTCTCAACAAACTCAATTTTTTGACAATTTGAACCTTCATACTTACCAATATTTCAAAAACGAAAATTTTTTCTCATTTTTAAACAACACATGAAAAGAGATCAAGGTTCCGGTTTTTGGCAAGGAGAATACTTACAAATAAGTCGGTAGCATGGCCGTAAATAATTTATAAGGAGATTTGAACTGAAATAAGTAAATTTTTGCTTTGTAAGCACATAAGATTGGGGAAAATACATTCATTGTTGTTATTTTGAAATAATTTTAAAAATTTTTAAACTGGAGCAAAATATTTTTTTAGCAAAGATGTCTAAAATCTAAAATTTTTTAATTTTTTCCAATTTTTCATTTCTCCAGATGTGGGTGGAGGGGGAGAGTGTTTGATGAATCCTGCTCATGTGTGAAACTGCTCAGACTGTACCTGAGTTCAAACAAAAAATCCTGAATTTCGTCAGAATTTGTTCGGGAAAATTTCCTTCCTTCAGTCAAAAAAGAGCAAAACTGAGAGGCCTCAAAAAAGAGTCGTTTCATTGAAATTGTGATTTTTTTTCATTTCTGGATAGTTTCTCATATGTTCAGAATTTGGTCAGTCCAAAAAAGTTGCGATTTTTGATTTCACATAAATTGTCAATGCAGGGCTCTTAAATGCATTTCAATTTACTAATATGCAATTTTTAGAAAATTTCAGTCGAAATTTGAAATTGAATCAAACTAATAAAAATAACCAAATGTTTCGATTATCAAATTGGAATAAATTAATAACCCATTTTTTGAAAGGTTTGAAATTCGATTGGTGACACTGCTAATTGGAAAAACTTCAAGAGTGCTGTTTACCTTGCGTTATTTTTTCAAAAGGAACAAAAGGGATTTTTCTCGATTTTCTCAATATTTAGACCTTTGAATGATGAACAATTTTCAAAAATGTCTCTAATTTGCGATTTCTTACTTTTTTGAGATGATTTTCACTCAAAATAAACTGCCTCGCCAATTTTCATAAAAATCAAAGATTTTTTCAGAAAATGGACCTACTGGCTAAAAGTGAAATTTTCCAGAAAAGCAAGAATAGTCGCTTAATTTCAAATATAGAAGTCTAGAATCGATTTCTGTGTATTTTTTAAAACCTAAATTGGTCAAAAAAGTGAAAAACGAAACTTTTTTCCACGCATTCAACTTACCAAAAGTCGAAAACATTGAACTTTTGAAAATCTTGAAATTTGATTTCCTTTGCTTAAAAGTTGAATATATTGCTCAATTTTGAATAAGTATAGAAGTTTTGAACCACTGAATTCAATTTTTGAGGATCTTTTACAATAATATCAGGCTGGAAATGTGAAAAACGAAAAATTGGTCGAGAAGTATTTTTTCCTATGGGCCCTCGCGTATGCAAGCACATACACTGAAAAATATGAAGTTACAAAAACCCGATAAATTTTATTTTAAAAAATGATGAATTTTATCAAAAAAGAATTAATTTTATTTAAAAAATTTTTGAGTTTATCAAAAAAAAAATAGGTACTAATGGGTCCCTCATTTACAAAATTGGTGAAATTTTTTCTAAAGAAAAAACAATAAAATTTATCACGAAATTTGATGAAATTTATTACATAAAAATAAATTTTACCAATTTTGTGAACGGAAACACATTTTTATTTTTTTTTGATAAACTTCATCATTTTAGGGATCCAAGAATTCGCCACTCTCCTGCACAACGCTCAACATCGCCCAGCCAAATCCAGCCAAATCCAGCCAAATCTGAAAAAATTTCTCACCTGGTAATTTACCAGAGAAAAAAGTACGATAATTCTTTATCCACGTCTCATGTGCAGATTCAACGGAAGGGTACAGCAGGCACATTAATGGCAGTAATCATTCAGCGTGAAACCAATGGGAACGCCCGTGCCTGTGGGATACCGGCGAATAAAATCAATTCGCCAAAATAAGACGGCGTTAAATTCTCCTGGAAGGCTGCTCTTCGCAGCACTAAACGCGAGTCTATCGCATCTTGAGCACAGATGAACGAAAGTTGATATGAATAAATGAGTACCTACGAATACACTTGTAAAGGTATCTCTACATTTAATATACGCAGATGAGCGATGAGTAGTCCTACATTATATAGGCATAGGCATCAGGCATAATAAGCACAGAATCTGCATTCCATCGTAGAAATATTCTCCAACTCCTACGAATCTCGCTTCCAAATGCGTAATAAAACCCATACGACCCAGATTTACGCACAGAACAGCCTAATAAAAAATAGTAAAAATGTATTTAAAAAAAAGAAAATCTACGCATCTACCTTTTTATTCTCTAGCTAGGTGAATACTTTCTAAAAACTTTTTTTTTCGGTATTTTGTCAATCAGCGGTACGACACGAGAGCCATATTCGATTTCGTCGTGCGGGGTAATTGAATACAGCGGCGTAATTTACTCTCGACTACGTTATTATTTCAGAATGTGTAACAGTTATGATATTCTACGAAAATAACGTGAGCGAGGTGCTTCGACATCTAATACCTATGTCCGTCCATCGTCCGGACTAAATAATGAGGTATTCTCGATGTTCAGGTATCGAGCGACGATCAAGGCACCCGTATTTTAAGGTTTAATGACCCCTTACTAAATGATAATGACGCGTAATATTACTTCAAGACGAGTACCTGGCTATACATTGTGATACTCGGTGATTATTATTTGTTATTTGATAGTTGCCTTTGATCATTGAGTTTTTAAATTTTCACCGCGACCGTGTCCCTTGCGCCTGTGGTACGTTGATTTCGGCCTATTCAAGGTACACGAGCTGGTATGGCTCACTTTGGTTGTATACCGACTGTCCGGACACCCAGCACATTGAATTTTCATTAGGAAAATAAATTAAACCGTTATTAGCTTGCTATTTGTTACACTTTGGAGTCGGACGAGACCTGGGTGCTGTCTGGAGATGATAAATTATACTTGATTACCGAGAGACAAGAAGAGGTGAGAGATTTGTACTAAATTTCCAATGACCAATAAATTAGCACGGTTTTCTTTTCCAAAGTAATATTTAAAAATTCAATATAGGTTATTAATTTTATTACAAGCACGTGACGAAGAAAGATGAATATGGGACTCTGTGGTATATGCAGAGATACAGGCCTATTTCTCGAATGGATTTTCTAGAAATAGGCAATTTGTAGAACCGGTACTCATTCGGGTATATTTTGCAGCTCGATTGAAATTCCAATCTGTAAAGGCCTGCTGTTGACATCGCGGCGTTAATTAATAGCGATCGCAGGCTGAACCTGAATATAACGGAATATTTATACACCCGCGTGTTGAACTTCAACGTCGTATATTTGATACGTGCTGCAGAAAGATTACAGGCTGAGCAAATGGCAGAATGTGGAATCTGGCGAGATGAAATGGCCTGGGTAATCGCCTCGGCCATTTTCACGTTCTTGGTACAGAATCAGCATCACGTATCGATTGAAATTTTAACGTTTCTGGAATTTATTTCATTTCAACCATTGGCAGCCGGATTGGTAGACAAGCGAAACGAACGTAATCTCAGACAGATTAAAGTTAAACGATGTATTAGCGCGAATAGCTCGTAAATCTGGCACTGTGTCAATGGGATACCTGAGATGGCACCGGTATTAATTTGAGTCATGTTTCAGTCTCCGAGTCTAACCATATAATATTCACGTTCGTAATAAAAAAAAAAGTGGATTACACGGTGATTTGGAGAGCAAAATATCGAATAGAGCGAGAATTTAAAGCCAGACAAATGAGATAATCGGATCCGAACTGGATCAATTGATGGCAGAAAATTATCTGTGTGGATAAATGAAGATGATAGCTGAAAAATCGAATCATCAGCTCAATATTGAGCGGAGTTATCTCGTGGAATTTCATGAGGTACATATAAAGATATTCCTCATATGTGACCTTTCCAGGAAAAAATTGACTTTTGGTCCGGAAAAAAATTTTTAAAAAAGGTTTCCCAATCAATCCAAAACAAATGATAATCATGGTTTTGATTTGATTTATTCAAAATCTCTCATTGAAAGAACCTAAATTGGTTAATTAGAGAGACGAAAATGTGTCCAATGTGCGAGTTTCCTCCAATTTTTCTAACTCAAAATGCAATTCAACACATTTTTTGACTTGGAACAAATAATTTATTCAAAAAGGTCAATTTTTCGTCTTGATCTCTTGAATCAAACATTTCAAGACAGTAATGCTATTTTGCCAAAATATTTTAGGGGGAGTGTCCCAAATTTATTTTTTAATTTCAGTTAATTTTTTGAAAAATTTTAAGTCGTGAATTTTTGAAAAATTTCAAATCGTGAATTTTTTGAAAAATTTTAAGTTGTGAATTTTTGAAAAATTTTAAATCGTGAATTTTTGAAAAATTTTAAATCGTGAATTTTTTGAAAAATTTCAAATCGTGAATTTTTGAAAAATTTTAAATCGTGAATTTTTGAAAAATTTCAAATCGTGAATTTTTGAAAAATTTCAAATTGTGAAATTTTTTATCTGCTATATATTTACAATGACGTACTTACCTATCAACTTTTTCAAGAAAAGTTTGTAAAAATTAGGTCTCTTTGACCTCTCGAAATGGAATGTCTTGAATGAATAAGTTGAACGTCGCCGCTTTTGTGATGGAAGGGAAGGAGGAGGGATAAGAGAGATATAAAAAATAATAGAGATAATTTATTTTTATTCAAAAAGTGAACAGTCTTCATAAATCAAATGTACCGTAATGATTTTGTTTTTTGATGAAGAGAGTTTAATATTGAATTCAGTGACATTTGACTTTTGACCTTGGATCTCTGGTTTTTGACCTTTGATCTCCAACTTGGAATTTTGATTTCTGAACTTGACCTTCGACCTCTCATATTTGACCTTCAACCTTTAATCTCTTAATTGTGACCTTTAACAATTGATTTTTAACCTTTGACGTCCGCCCTTTGACCTCTTACTTTTGATTTTAACGATTGACCTTTAACGTTTGACGTCCACCCTGTGACCTCTTACTTTTGATTTTAACGATTGACCGTTAACCTTCTACTTTTTACTTTCTACAATTGACTTTTAACCTTCGATACCTAGTCTTTGACCTCTTTTACTTTTGACCTTCAACCTTTGACGTCTCATCTTGGACCTTTAACCTTTGCTGACCCATCTTTACTTCTTACTTTTGACCTATAAGCCATCTCAAGTAATTCTCTTGTTTGGCTGCCTAATATTTACATTGATCGCTGACCTCTGATCCAGGTCCTTTGACCACCAATATTAACTTGTGACCTTTGACCCTCATTCGAGAAGGTGAAAAGTATTTTGAAAGATTTGAAGCATTTTTGATGTTCCTATATATGGGTTTTAAACCAATTTAGGCGGATTCTTGATCGTAGAACAAGTCACATATCATTAGAATGACTATTTTTTTACTTTTTTGACATGTTTGTTTTGTAAAAACTCTTGAAAAATTTTATCAAAAATCTTATTTTTGTAGGTAGCTAAAAATCACACTTTCAAATGAAATCTCCTCCGAAAATTGAGAACTTGAGAAAATTTTTCTTGAAAAAACTAGGTAAAGTAGGTATGTATTTTTCGGAAAACCCCATCTTGATAAAATCTCAGGTTGAAAATATTAATATCTCACCTTGAGATAAAACTAACGTGCGGAAAAAGTGAAAAACTTATCTTGAGAAAAAAAATTCAAGTCAGGAAACTCTCATCATGGAAAATTCATGTTGGTGAAAACCGACCTCGGAAAAATCCAAATATCATTTTGGAAAATCCTCATTTTGGAAAAATTTTCTCAATATTGAATAATTAAAAATTGAAATAAAATTGAAAATTCATGTAGAAACTTCGATCTAGGAAAACTTCCAAAATCAATAAGGCCAATAATGCCATTGACCTGAGTCAATTATAATCAACCACTATTCCAGAAGGTACCTACCTACATAATTCGCGAGATTCTAAAGAAAGTTTTCAACAGCGCAATTTGGAGCCGAATCATTCAGACCAACTGAAAATCAAACACCCTGTTCAAGTGAATGATGAATAATGACACAGACTACCAATAAAATATTTTTGAAATGCATGATTATTCAATGATTTTTTTCGGCTTATCCATACGAAAATTATACCCCCCTACTAAAATCAACGCACAAAATTGTTAAAAATTTCCTCTATAATAAATCATTTCATCACGTTGCCAAACGACGCCAATACAAAAGACCTCCCCCTGTTTCCATAAAACCTAAAGAATTTTAATTAAGTGCACCTTCTCTGCTTCTGGTCTTCAAACACCTCTCATTTCTCATTTTGCCGACACAGTAAAAGTACCTGCCCAGTACCCGCATCGAGATGGAAATCCAATCCAAAATTCTGCGAATTATTCGCCTTTCTCATACTGGACATGGAATGCCAATATCGCGAAAGTTGTTCGTTTTTTGATGATCCTTACATAATCGGTCGTTTAATTTGACACTGACTTTGCCCATAGACGATGGCGACGTGTTGACATCAAACTTCAACCATAAGATGGAAAATTACACCGGATTTTATGTCATTTTATTGCTCGCGAGCAAGTGTTTGTGACTTCGGGTATAAGTATCAACAGCGGTACACACGACATACCTTAATTTACCGCTACGTATTGTTTCAAACGTCTCAACTTTGATCCGATTTACCTAAATTTTCATACGTTGAATATTTTCATCATCGTTCGGCCAAATTATACGATGACACTCATGCAAAAAAAAAGTCATCTAGGACACAAGGTTAGCGCTCTTTATGACCCGATCATGGGTACCAGATAAAAAAAATCAGAAAGAAAAGAAAACTAGATCCAGTAGTACAAAGTAATTAATATTTTTTAAATTTCTTCTCGTTACACGCGTTTATTTCATAAGTATTTCGCGTCGGTTCGCGGTCATGTTTTTGTCGACGTGATCGCCGTACAATTGATTGAATAATACGCGAGTATTTTTTTTTCCTAGGACGCTCAGGTCTTTGAAAAAATATCTCGGATGGTATTTTTAATTAACCGGACGACTCATCTGACCGACATGCCTGTTTAACCTGCGTTTTCTCAGATCAATGTAAAAATTGCCTCTAGGTATGAAAAATTTTAATACCAGCCCTGAAGACTTCGACCTTTGACTTCCATACGGACAATGGATACCCCACGTAAGGCCAGAATCATCGCAGAACAGTCACGGATACGAAATTTTCATATGATGGGTATTTTTGCGAAATACACACGCCCTCGGCATCGTTGATTTTAATCGGCGCGAGTTGATTACGAAATGCACACGTACGTTTGAAAATTACAATTGCACGGATCAAAGAGCGCGCCCAGCATCAATACCACAATAATAAGGTTTAACCTTAAATATGGTTTGTAATTTTATTGTATTATTTCGTCGATGAAATTTTTTTATTGTTGGGATAACTTAACGATGGTGCTTTTGTTATATAAACGGATGGACAATCGGTCGAATGACCACAAACCCATGTACCCCGGTATTGTTCCGCTTCAGTTCATCTACAAATGAGCATCTCCCTCGGAAACGTTTTTATGTAGGTTTTTTTTCACATCTCTTCGTGTCACGCGTAATAACATCGAGCCAGATTTCAAAACGATGTTTGAATTTACCATAGAAAGGATAAAGGTGTAAAAAAAAAGTCATAGTGGATTATCGGAAATACCTACCTAAACAGCCTGGAGGTGGAAATTGGTGAAAAAAGCTGTACATTATGAATGACCTAGATTTTTCTTCGGACCATCTCTCTCTATGGTAAAATTACATCTGCATTATAATTTCCTACAGTAAAGTAAACACAGGTAACCACAATTCGATTAATTTTTAGAAATGATCGAGTTCTATATACCAATGTATTATATTTTATATTGCATCGTTTTTATAGGTACCTATACTTATAATAAATCTTCGTGTCATTCACATATCTGACTCTCTTTCCTCCTCACCTCAATATCCCTTCCTATCTGTAGAGGTAATAAGAATAAAAAACCTGGTACAGTAATAATGGACACTATTGTGGCAGAAAATTAAATTTTTTCACCTGCCGAAGTGTATGTGCTGTGATGAGATAGGTACTTGAATAGATTTCCATTGAAAAGACCAAGATGTAGTTGTACAAGGTGTATTGAACGAGAAAACGCATCCATTTCGTGGAACATGTCACGATGACATTGTTGGAAAAGTTGAGCTATGTTGGGAGATGTGTGCTACTGTGAACGCACGCGACCATTTGGATTTAGTATGCAAAGTGATGATGTGTCCTTTGATGTTATTAACATTGGTATTTAAATGAGATTCGTGAATATTTGAATTTGCATAGTGATTTGATAGGTATGGTATTGGAATTTGACTGTTTGAGTAACGGGTTTGATGATGGGAAATTATAGGATTCAGTGTGTCAGTGATATGATCATGATGTGGGAAATGGATATGGTTTGGGGTTTGAAATATTTGCGGAGAATGAAAAATAACGTACCTATCTGAATTGAGAGATGAGAGATTATTGCCAGAATTTTCCAAGATGCTGAATTGTTGATACTTTATTTTTAGGGAAAATGATGTTCAGGAGTGGTGGTTTGATTGACCAGATTCATTATTTTATTGATAAAAAGTAATTATTTACCTTTCACAGTTGATTTTTTTTTATTAGGAAAACTCTGAATTGGAAAAATCCAAAAATCTGAGAACGTAGGTAGGTACCTACTTATATTCACATTTTTTTCGGCGTCTTCCAATTATGTATGTACTTAATATTTCTTGGTCAATTTTGGAAAAAAAAATACCTGAAAAGTGCAAATATTGGATGAATTTCTGATATTTCGATGACTTTCTCATCATTTCTAAAAAAAATACATACTTGATTATTTTTCAAAAATACAAACATTTGAGTACTTGAGTAAAAAATGAATCTAATCGAACCTACTACGAGTTTTGGAATCTCTGGTGTATATTGGATATTTGATACATGCAGGACTTGATTTTTTTAAGGAAGGAATAATTTCAAACCGACAGCTTATTTTTTCTCCAAGATGGCATTATGCACAGATGAAAAAAATTGAGAAGATGAGAAGTTCGAAAAGTAGGTACCTACCTCAAAAAAACGACTACCAGCAGATAAATATAAAAAATTCAAAAAAAAAAAAAGAAAAACTAAGTACCCAAATCGAATTTATTTAACGAGAGGAGAAAAAAGACTTTTTAGAATTGAAAAATTTCCTCTTTTTTTACCTTTCTCTCCAATTTAGTCTGAACACTCTCTCCCTCGCTTCTGGTAAAGGAGGAGTGAAAAATGAGAAAATTTTACCGAAATAGAAATACCTAATATTTAATGTACCGGATGAGAGAAACGAAATGTCTTTCTCTCTCCTCCACTCCCCCCTCCCAACCTCAAATAATGAAAAAAGTGAAGAGAAAAAAACTTGCTTGAATACGACAGCTAGAAAAATGATGTTTTATGCACTTCATGAGAGAAGTAAAATGGCATTTTCAAAATTTCTTCAGTTCCTCTCCTGAGAGCCTCAAGTAAAAGCCCCAAGTGAAAAATTATTTTGAAAAACGTCGTTACAAAATTTCGATATGTACAAAAAAAGCTTCAAATGAAAGTTGCAATCTTTATCAAAACATTTTTAGAACCAGTTATTAGAAATTTTATCAAGAGTTACAGAACTGGTTTTAAAAAAGGCTTGAATTCAGATTTTCTGACACAATTCATATTTCACATTAAAAATCTGAGGAAAATGTACACTTTTCTAGTTGAAAAAGTCGAGACTCGAGAGTGATCTTATTTGAATTGTAGAAATTAAAAAAAAAAAACACATCAATTTTAAAATTTTCAATTTTTTGTTTTTAGACGACACTGGAAATATTTGGAACTGGTTGCCAATTACCTATTGAACTGTTTTTAAAAATGTTCCTACGAAAAATGATTCATTTTTAAGATCGTACAACTTTGCGGAGAAATTTTCATTGTTGTCGGCATTTTTGAGGGGGTTTTCGACAACTGGTTGGAAATTGTTGAACCGGTTTCAAAAATTGGCGATTTAAAAGAACTGCTTCACTGTGTATGGATATTACATTCAAATGCATCTAATTTACATCAAAATTTTTTTAGAAAAAAAATCAGTTCTGATTTTTAGGACACTCTGTCCGAGACTTGAAATTGTTTTGGCTCTCATGGAAAAATTCAACATCGTCGGCGTTGGAATAATTTTTCCAACTTCATCCAATGAAAAATGATGACCACCCTTCTCGGCTTGATAAAAACACCTAGGTAGATTTTTAATCTCTGCTATGAGTGTTTCTACACACTTTTGTAGGATTCTTTTAATGATTTTGGTCAGTTTTTTGCAGGCCTAGGTCACTTCTCTCAATTTTTTTTCAATTTCCCCAACTTCTGAATTTTTCTTGACGAGGTCTAAATTTTTTCCTCCTTTTTCCCCAACTTCAAAATTTTTATAACGAGGTCTAAATTCTTTCCTCAATTTTTTCTCAACTTCAAAATTTTTTTAACGAGGTCTAAATTTTTTCCTCATTTTTTTCCCAACCCTAATTTTTTTGACGAGGTCCAAATTTTCCCCCTTTTTTCCTCAACTCTAAAATTTTTTTGACGAGGTCTCAATTTTTCCCCTCAATTTTTTTCCCAACTTCAACATTTTTTTTGACGCGGTTTAAATTCTTTTCCAGACTTCAAATTTCTTGTCAAGGTTACAATTTTTTAACAAAATGTTTTCAATGCCACGGCAAATCTGTAGGTCAATTCTTCATAAATTTTTCCCAGCCAATTTTTCCTCATTTTTTAAAAATGGTATGTTCACTATTTTAACATTTTCATTCGATTTTGACAAGATCTAAAGAATGAAAAAAATCCTTCTTTCTTGTGTCAAAAATTGATTTTAAAAAAAGGGAGCCCCAAAAAAACTCTGTACCGGGTCCGTATTTCCTCACGCCGGCCCTATGTATGCCACTGATTCAATCTAAATCACCCAAGGAACATTATATCCCTTTTTTATGGATTCATCATCTCACACCTCATAAATCTGACCTATGTATCAAAGTTCAACGAAATTCTCTTCACATTCCTCCTACAAATTTGCATACCCAAAACAAACACAAATCTCGGATCACATACCATCCATTCGAACTTAAAACTCACCCGAGCCTGCCAATTACAACCATTCGCATAATATACACAAACGAAACCTAAAAACAGTACGAATCGCGAATCAGCTCCAGTCTTCGACGGTACAATATCGCCGCTTATAAACGCGTGCACAATGGCGATGCTTAAATTAAACGACTTCCTGCGCGATTTTAATTAAAAGAGTATCATAAAGCTGCCTTTAATTGGTGGTGTAAATTTTTAACGATTTCCTCGATATGATATTACACAGTCGGATCATTTGTTCTGGCCGTTTGTTTTGTTTCGTCGACGACTGTGTGTTAGAATTGGCCAAAATACTCGCTCGTTGTGTTACTCTCTTTCTCTCCTGACTCATGCACCCAAAGGTGTTCGTTATGGGTACCCGAGGCGATCATTTTTTTTTCTTCGCCGATTCATGATATATACGACAACGATACACGGTACATCAATAAGGAGGAGAAATACACGTAGTACGAGATTACCGGATGTCTGCAATGTATACCGAACATGAAACTGGTTACATGGAAAGTACCTTTACCTACGGTGCAATGGAGCTGTACAATGGTGCGGATGGGCTGGTGGGAAGACTCGATGTTAGTTCAGTCTTCGGCATGTATCTGGTTAACAGGTGTTAGTGTTTAATCGACATTCTCTCGCACGTGTTTGGTTGGTCTGCAAAGAGCCGAGTTCGCGCTTCGAGCCGATTTTTTTTACTCAAAATATGCGACGTGGGTTTAATTTCGGATTTGTGGTATTTTCGACTCGGTTCGATATTCGGTTCAATGATGATTTTCGGTTGATCGTGTTGTGAAATGAGTTGAAAAGTTGGGAAAATGAATCGTTACTTTGAAGCTTATCCGAGGGTCAGTGGTGGTATGCTGACGTTACCTCCGCCACCCTTGACAGAGCCGGATGCCACTTGGAACTCATACAGCTCCGAACCAGCAGCTAGACTTTTGGCTGAACGTATCAAACCCGAAAGGAATCGACATGGGGTTAATGTACAGAAAATGCAATGGAGGAGATCCCATTGGGTAGATGGATTCCCAGAGTTGGTCAGTTCCATGACCATTGCGGACGTCAGTCCGAGATTCGCCGTCAAAAGGATCCTGATTTTGTATGAAAATGCTCAATATAGAGAAGCTGCCAATTTCATCAATCGTCTGAGCCATGGCACTTTCAAGGCTATTCTGGGACAGTTGCCCATTGACGTTTTCATAGAAGCGATGCCCCACAGTGTATCAATTTTGGAAGCTTTATATGGCAAAGTTTTCTTATCATCGGACCTCTGTGTGAAAATTCTTCGCCCTGATACCGTCCTGATGCGATTAGTGAAGCTTTTCTCAGGCAGCACTGGTTGCGCCGAGAGATGGTTGGCGAGTACACGAAAGCTTCTTAAGGTGATTGTGCTTTCTGAGCCGAAACTCCGGAAATCTCTAATGGTTCGTCGGAGAGCTTTAGACAAAGCTGTCGAAGGTCTAGGGCAGCATGGTCTGGTAGGCACCAGCGACGAAACTTTGACCAATTTGCACGACGCTTTGAAGGTAGAATTCCAGAAATTAATCGATACGTATAAAACTGCGGTTCAAAAATTAGAAGAGCTGAGTTTGTCGGGTCGTGGCAAAGATGGAGTGAGTAAAGGGCCAGCGCCTGTGCAGGCTTCGCATCAGAGGCAACTGTCATTGAAGCAGAACGACATTCAGGAGAGACTGATCAAAAATAAGACTTTGTTGAATGTCGTCGAACCAGCATTGGAGAATAAATCGTTGGCCATTTTATTGACCATATTGAAAAGGCGAGTTGAATACGATAAAGATGCCTTGTTTCAGTTTACCCAGCTTCGAAAGGAACTCGAGGCTGATGCCGATCACGTAGTTGCACCTCTTCTCATGAGATATTCTCATGCGTGCGAGCAGGTTCGTTACTATATTATATTTTTAATGTATCTAATCGTGGAATTTGGATCATATATTGAGAGTATCTGCGACGCGTGTAGTAAAGAGCACGTTCTCGATATGGATATTCTTTTATGAAAGGTTGTCGAATTGTTCGCCTTTTTTGGGGTTTGGGGAATTGAGGAAAGAGGTGATTGGTAATTTTTTGCCATATAGTGTAATTTTTTCTGCTCTGGAAGAAGTGTTGTAAAGGTTGGATTTTTTTTCGTGTCACAGAGTATAAGATCCAGAGATGATCGTAATATTATATAATTACTCTTTTTTAACCCGTTGTAAACAAATACCGCGTATTTAGAATGAGATTTAACGCTTTATGGCTTTATTACCGTCGTAAATGTCTTATTAGATCCAGGTACTTGAATCGAACCGTGAACGTGTAATTATTTACACTTTGATGTCTCTCATGTACTCATGGGTATCTATTTCAATTACAATGATAGGTACCTTAGTTATAGGTAGTTTGTGATTTATGATTGTGAAGCAATATGCATATGGAGGTATCTCACGAAAACTTGGAATTGATTTGATTTTAGAGCTTGGTTCGAATCTGATCCGTTATTTTCGTGTTTGATTCGTAAGTTTGAATTTTTATTGTCAAAGAAATTGAGAATTTGACCTATTCTTAATCCATGCCTACATTTGATTTTAGGTTTCGAAGATAGGTACCTAATTGAATTATTAATCAAAATTCCTTTTTAAGATGAAATAAAAAAAAAAATGACAAAATTATAACTTGCCTCCTTAAAATTGAAAAACTTGTGTTTCAATTAAGTTTAAATAAAAAAAAACCTTACGCATTCTGCGTAAGGTAACCGACTTTTCCACAAAAGTCGGTGTAGAAAACTTAATTTACTTTCGTTCAACTATTCACAAATATTGGGCCTACTGAGAAGTACCAAACTCGAAATTTTGGACTCCAGTGTATCCAGGGAAGGGGCTCAAATCAAAATAAAAAAGTCGGTAATACATAAGTTTAAAGAATTGGTACCCACGCTATTTATCAAGTAAAATGACTGAAATTTGAAATTTTGGTCTTGCACTCAAGCTCAAAATTTTGGGCTCTCAAGCTCCCATATCTATAGGGGTACATGGTGGGGGGGGCACAAATTCAAAAAAGTTGATAAATTGATATTGAATGAAATAATAGTATGCCATTTTTTTTATTTTTTATTTCAAGTTACTATTATTATTCGAAATTGAAATTTTAGCTCAACTGTCCCCATCCCCTCAGGCATTCTTATATTCTTAGGGACATGTAGAAGATTTAGATCGAAAAACAAATACCAAATTTGGAATCAGTGACCCAAAAAATATCAAACTGCGCTTTTTCACAAACTTTTTAATGCCAAACTGTAAATTTCGATTCTTAGATCTCCTTTTGCATCCTTTGAGGACCGTTTTTGAGCAAAGGAAGGGCCTTCCAAAAAAAGGCTGTAAGGTAAGACTTCCTATAAGTACGCACTTAACGTTTGAAACGCCATAGCTCCTAGGGAAATGTATCAAAAGTCATGAAAATTTTTATGGTTGTACTCTGGAGTTTTACCTACATACTGAGTACCTTACTTTTGGATTTATCATTACCAATTCTCGACAAATCGCGAAATTCCAAAGGTCCTCGAATGCGTACTTATAGGACACCCCTTGCCTATAAGTACGCAAAGGCTTTCCTATAAGTACGCAACCTAGAAAAATGTTGAAAATCATGAAAAAACGCAACAAAATGTGAATTAAAATGAGAAAATCGAAGATTTATTTTGATATTTTGCTTTTATAAAACAATACTGCATTTTTGGATGCATCACATGAGTAGATACCGACATTAGAAAAGTAGGTACATTTCGATGTGTTGAACCTAAACAAGAAGTGTGAAATTTACCTATTTTTCCTCATTTTTTGATCATTCAAAGTTATTAGAGCAATAGTGCATTCAATAGGAGCTTCTGCCAACGTTTTTTCAACAATTTTTCAAAAACATGAAAATTTGCATGTAAAATAGTGCGTACTTATAGGGAAATCATAAATGCGTACTTATAAGAAGGTAACCCTTTTCGCACAAAATCATATCTAACTCAGACCCATGTTAATATTTTGGTAAAATCTTTATTGGAAAAGACACTACGTAAAATTACGAATCGAATGGTATAAAATACTTATTACTTTCTGTTTTTTTTATGACCGCAATCACGTTTCCCGTTTGGAGAAATACGAAAACAAAATGCAAAAAACGTGATTTTTTTTTTCAAATTGCTCTCAGTCGGTCAATTCTTTATCAATCCACCTGAAATTTTGTATACAACCAAGATTCGTAGTCTGTTAGGTCATGGTGTAGTCGCAGTCTCAATTCAGTGTTGCCAAGTACGAAAAAAATGAAATGCGTACTTATAGGCAGTGCGTACTTATAGGAAGTCTTACCTTATAAGAAGTTGTAGAGAATTAAATTTGTGTTCTATAATGTGTCATTAGATTTTTTTGAAGAGCCCTAATTTTATTCAAATTACGTATTTACATTTCAAGCTTGCATAAGAAATTAAAAATGGCAGTTCACAAATTTAAGCTACCGAGGGACGACTTAGGAACATGTAGAGGATTCAAATCGAAAAACAAAGACTTAATTCGGAATCAGCGACCCAAAAAACATCAGTTTATGCCCTTTTACAAAGTTTTTTACAAACTTTTTAATGCCAGAATGCGAATTTCGAGCATTGGACCCTCCTTTGCGTCCTTTAAGGACCGTTTTTGACCAAAGGAGGGGCCTCCCAAAAAATGCCTGTTTAGCAAGTTGTAGAGAATTAAATTTGCTTTCGACAATGAGTCATTAGATTTTTTTGAGGATGCCTAGTTTTCAAATTATTCGAGCTTCATGTTTCAGTAAGCTATTGAAAAAAACTGTTTACAAATTTCAGGCCTACCGAGAGACGGTGTACCTCAACCGATCAGGCTGAAAATTTTTCTGTAAGGCCCTCAAACCTTTCTTTGCCAATCCTGAAAATTTCAGCTCAATCGGTTCAGTAGTTTTGGAGAAATCGAGATTTGAAGCGCAATGTAACTTTTACCTTGGTTGTTTGAAATTTCGGCTAAGTCCCACCCCCCAACCCCTAAAAAACACAAAAAGTTCAATATCTCGAAAACGGCTGAACCGATTTTAAATCGGTTTGAAAATCTCAAAACTACGTAAAAAATGCTATCTTTTGGGATCGTTGTCCCCTTCTGGAGCTACACAGCTTCCGAGTTTAATCGCGGACAAAATTATACATAAACATATAAATATATATAGATTTATAAACCGGAAAGGTGAGATCCAAAATCCAAAAATATTGGCAAGATGAGATCCGTTTTGGAAAGGTGAGATCCGGTTTCGGATCTCACCTTTCTTTACGTGTATATCAAGTTTTTAGGTATCAGGATACCACCAGCAATGCAATGCCCAATTTTGACCCGGATCTCATCTTGACACTTTTTCGTCCAGCTTATACAGTTTTGGTTCATCCCTTCGCGCTGTAGAGCGCGCTGCGTCGTTGTATATCCTCACGATATTTTTATAACTAGATGAGATCCATATGATCGGCAACATTGCAGATCTCGCCTTTCCTGTATTAATGTTGATGAACGATGTACCCGTTTCGTTTTTACGTACTCTCACCTTAATAATTGCTCTTCAGATTTTTTAAGTTCAATCAAGTAATCAATTTTTGCATGGTGCTTCTTAATTTTTTGTAAATTTTCAATTCGATGATTTTCAGTGATCATTGAGGAGAATTTATGAAAAAATTTCAGCAATTTTTAAAAAAAATTTTCTATTCTTTTCTGAAAAAATTAAAATGTATTTTGAGTCGAGCAAAATTTTCATTCGAAACAAAACTAAATTGAAATTACTCCATAACAAAAATCCATATCCTAAATTTCAGAAGGTGAAATTCATTTCTCGAATTTTAGCAAAAGCTCTGGAGTGGTAAGGGTAAGAGGGTCAGTTGACCTTTGAGGTATAGCTTGATCAAATTTTTTTATCATTCGATTATATAAGATAGTTCTAGAGGGTCTAAGCAAATTTTCATCTCTCCCCGGGGGTGAGGCCCCAAAATATGTGATCTACGAGTAAAAAATTCCATCTCCGAATTTTTAATCAATTTTTTTTCAAACTTGGCGCGTAGGTGGTAGAGATAATTAGTATGTACTTGTTAAATGGTAAAACACAGAAATTTTTTCTGCTTCTTCTTACCACATTAATGACCTTGAATTTGATTTTGAAAATTTTAAATCGTCGCGTCGTTGGAGACAAGTATTTCAAAGTATGTAGATGTACCTAGTTCACACCTCTTGCAATATTATTAAAATTTTCTCAGATTTTTTCGAGTGATGGACGTTGATCAAATATTCATGAGAAATCAGTTTTATTCTTTAAAATTTCTGCTTTTCATCAATTTTTCATGGTTCGTTGAATATTTGACCAAAGTCAACCAGCTGACAAAATCTGAAAAAAATCTCAGAGATTTAGTGAAGTCCTTTGGAAAACTTTGAAGAAAAAAATCATTCCTCTGCCCTTCCCCAAAAATGTGTTTACCAGAATTTATTGATAATTCGAGATGATGGCATTTTCAACTTAGAAATCACCAAGTTTGGGGTCTCAGCCCCTCAAAGGTAAGATAAAAGTTCGCCCATGCACTCTAAAATTATTTTCTACTCAGGAAAATCGAACGTGCTAAAAATTTTCAGCAAGTTCCACCAGAGGCCAAGTGACCCTTTACTGCACCGATGCCTTTTAAAATTTCTATATTATTACCCTTACCCACCACTCTGACAAATGAAAAACTTTGATGTCATCAACTAACAAAACTGAAATTTGGTATACCCTTTTTTGAACACCTCGAATCGACCGGAAACGATTTCGAGATGCCTCAAAACATCTGGAAAATTCTTAAATTTCCTGGCACGCCAGAGGATATCCGATAAAAATGGATACCGTGAACCTCAGCACCTATAATGCGGATGAACAATATTAAAATTTGTAACTTTCGAGTTAAAGTTTGAGTTTTCTGGTAGAAAATTTTCTCAACATTTTTTAAAAATACGCCTAAGGGGCATGTGACGAGGTAAAAAATTAAAAAATAGTGGACACCTTTTTTTCAACCTCTTAAAACAATTTGAAAAAGTTTCAGGACATTTCAGATCCTCCAAACAATTTTAAAATTTTTCAGTCTGGAAGAAAAACTCATAAAGAAGACCCATATGAACTTCAGCATCTATCATCATGTTAAATTATCCATAATTGTGATCTATATTATCGATTGAACAAAAAATTTTCAAAATTTGTCACCTTCAGGTGGAGTTGGACATTTTTGACTGAAAATACTCTCAAAAAAAATTTTAAAATACGCCTAGGACGCACGTAATAAGGCGAATAGCTTAAAAATAGTAGATACCTGTTCCCAACCTTTTGAATCAATTGGAAACAGTTTTGAAAACTTTCGGTAATAGCAGAAAATTTTAGAATTTTCTGGTATTGGATTAAAGCTTACAAAAAGGACCCATATGAACTTAAGCGTCTATAATCCTCGTGAGTACCCATATTGGTGACCTATTTGATTGAATGAAGCCGAATTTTTCAAAATTTGTAGCTTTAGGTTGGAGTTGAAATTTTTTGCCAAAAAATTTTCTCGAAATCTTTTTAAAAATACATGCAGGGCGCATGTGACGAGGTAAACCGCTGAAAATTGGTAGACATCCTTTTCTTAACTTTTTAAATCAATCGGAAACACTTCAATGTTGTTTCAGATGCTCCAGAAAATTTTAAAATTTGCCTATCACAGAGATAAGTTCATAAAAAGCACCCACATGAACTTGAGCATCTGTAATCGTCATAAATTATCCATTCTTGTGACATATTTAATTGATTTAACCAAAATTTTTAAAAATTTATCAGTCTGAGTTGAAATTCTAATTTTTTGGCGGAAAATCGCATGTACCAATATTATTTTTATGTACGCTCTCACCTTAATTGCTTTTCAGATTTTAAAGTTCAATGAATCAAATTTTGCATGGTGCTTCTTACACTTTTTTAAAAATTTTCAATTCGATGATTTTCAGTGATCACTGAGGAGAATTTTTGAAAAATTTTAGCAATTTTTAAATTCTGTTTTCTAAAAAATTTAAAAATGTCTTGATTCTAGCAAAATTTTCAGTCGAAACAACACTACATCGAAATTACTGTCTAACCCCAAATTTCAGACGGTGAAATTCATTTCTCGAATTTCAGCAAAGGCTCTGGTGTGGTAAGGGTAAGAGGTTCATTTGGCCTCTGGGAAGCTTGATCAAAATTTTTTTTATCATTCGATTTGTCTTGATATATAAGATAGTTCTAAAACGTATGAACAAATTTTTATCTCTTCCCTGGAGGGAGGAGGTGAAGCCCCAAAATATGTGATTTACGAGTGAAAAATTCCATCACCCCGAATTTTTAATCAATTTTTTTCAAGCTTGGCGTGTAGGTAGAGATACTTATTAAAGGGTAATACCCAGAAATTATTTTCGATTTTTATAACCACACTAAATACCTTCAATTTCCCTTGAAAAATTTTAAATCGTCGTTGGGGACAACTTCTTCAATGTATTTCACACCTCTTAAAATCATATCAGAATTTTCTCTGATTTTCTCGAGTGATGGAAGTATGTAGATCAAATATTAAAAAAATTGGAGTGAGAAATCATTTTTGTTCTTTAAAATTTCTGCTTTTCATCAATTTTTTTTAGGTTCATTGAATATTTGACCAAATTCAACCACTCGAAACAATCGGAAAAAATTCTCAGAGATGTGAATACATTGAAAAACTGAAAAAAATAATTTCTCTGTCCTTTCCAAAATTTTGTCTTCCAGTGTGATTTTGAATTTTCAAAGTCGAATTTAAGATCATTAAAGTGGTTGGAAAAGTATGAAAAAATTTCAAGGTGAGTACCTACTTCCCTCTTAACACCTTTACTACTTACTTACTTGCCAAACGAGAAAAAAATTATTGAAAACTCGTGACGATGGAATTTTCAACTTAGAAATCATCAAGTATGAGGTCTCAGTCCCCCAGAGGTAAATTATCATCTTTGTATGTACAAAGGCAAATCGAGTACACTATAAATTTTGTTCAAGTTCCACCAGAGGCCAAATGACCCCCACACCAGTGCCTTTTAAAATTTCTAAATCATCCATCGCATCGCCCAGCCAAATAAAAACTTTGATCTGATCAACGAACAAAATTGAAATTTGGTATAAACTCAATTTTGAAACTCTCAAATCGATTGGAAGCGGTTTTGGGACGTCTCAGAGCCTCTAGAAAATTCTTAAATTTCCTGGCTCTCGAGAATATTTGATAAAAATGGATGAACCTCAGCACCTATAATTACGAATGACCCACATTGGTGACCTATTTGATCATTTGAAGAAAAATTTGCAACCTTGCGTTGAAGTTTCAATTTTTTGGCAGAGAATTTTCTCGAAAAAAATTGAAAATACGCCCATGCCGGACGTAACGAGGTAAAAAGTTAAAAATTAGCAAACAAATTTTGAAAATTTCCAGCCCGAAAGATAAGGTTACAAAAAACCCATAATGAACTTTAGCATCTATTATTATCGCAAATTACCCATAATTGTGACCCACTTGATCGATTGAAGCAGAATTTTCCAAATTTCGTAATGCAATTAAAGTTGCTGGAACTCACATCGACCATACTTACTATGGGCTTTTGCACACAATAATCATTTCTAATTGAAAAATGAAACTCAAAATATCCGAAAAAAACAATTTCAATTTTTTGTCCACTTTTCACATCCTTAAGAATTACGTCCGAATTTCGTTTCCATTTGGATCTTCTCTCATGCAACTAAAATTTTTTGAAACCTATTGTATACCTCTTCAAGACCTCAAGAAACTTCATGCTACGAACCCTAAAGCTCTATTGTTTTCTTTTCTGTGCTTTTGGCAAAAGGTATAGTGAGATAAATTGATAATTCTTGTAAAATTTCAACCTGTGCTCATAGTAGATCGGAAAGATGGATTTGCAAAATATTCATAAGAAATGTTCACGAGCAAATAATAAAAAAGGCGAAGAAATAATAATAAATTCAAGAAAAATAGTTAGGAATAAAAAGATAATTTTAAAATTGAGATAATAATTTAATAAATATCGTGAGTTGAAAGAGAATCAAGGAAAAATAAAGTTTGAGAAAAAATTGAAGGCAGCGACCACTGAGAAAAATTGTTGAAAAAATCTCAAAATATGTAGTTGAAAAAATTGTTTCGTCCCTCCCTGAAAAAAATGGAAAGAAGCTTCGAAGTTTTTTAAATAACTGATTGTACAAAATTCTCTTCACAAGTCTTGAAAATCATCAGAATATTGCCTTTATTTTGAATTTGAAGGTTTGGAAATCGTAGTAAATTTTTTTTCAAAAAGTTCACATAGCTTTATAGGACCTGTCATTCAAAATTATAAAAAAGGAATGGGAAATGATGAAGTGGATAGTAAGGGTAAGGTAGCCTATTATCGACCACTTTTTTTGGAGCCTCACAACTTTTAACATATAAGGGCTAGAAATGTCGTTAATGGCTTTATGGATACCTACATCCTTCTCCTACAAGCGTGGAAAGCCCCGAGGTCATCCAAAAATTTTATGTATTTTTTTGAAATGTTTTTCTAAAACATTGGGAGGTGGTCGATAATAGGAACCCAAAATTTCGAACCCACTTTTTACATGTTTTAGAAAAAAATTTCAAAAAAATACATAAAATTTTTGGATGACCTCGGGGCTTTCCACGCTTGTAGAAGAAGAATGTAGGTATCCATTAACCCATTAACGACATTTCTAGCCCTTATACGTTAAAAGTTGTGAGGCTCCAAAAAAAAGTGGTCGATAATAGGCTATTCCTAAATGAATCGATATGTTAAAATCTGAAAACATTGTCGAAGATGCAATTTTTCAGAGGTGGTCGATAATTGGACACACCATAAAATTGAAGTTTGACCGAATTTTTTTTTTTTTGCTTACCGTTGGAATTAATAAAAGCTGACAATAGGTATAATGAAAGTTCGTGAATTTTTATTTACGAGAACATAAATCAAATCGCATTGAATAATTTTATGAAAAAATTTCGTGTGTTGCGAGAAAACACATAAAAAAATTTTGAACTTCCAAAATTTTATTTCTCAATTTTCTCCACGAGTTTTGGCTTTCAGGATGTCGGGTTGCTCTTTTTTTCGGCTTTTTGGTCAAGGATTATGAAAAAAAAATTTTGGCTCGTTATCACCCATAACATTGGAGATAAGGGGGTGGTCGATATTGGGCACTGGTCGATAATAGGCTACCTTACCTTTAATGCAATTTTTCTATATGAAAATGAAAAATTTTCCTTCACTTTTCAAAACAGTATTCTAATAGGTATAAAAATCATCCCATGAATTTTTTTGAGCTTTCGAAACTAAAATGAATTTGGTACCTATTAATTTTTTATTCAAAATTCATTCCACAATTTTTTCTTTAATTTCTATAACCGGGATAAATTATGTAATAAATTTTCATAAATCATCCCACGCGATTTTTTTTTGACTTTTTCAGGTTGGAATGAAATCGAAATGGTTTATCATTTAAAATTCATCGCACAATTTTTCGAACTTTTGAGGGTGGGATGAAATTTGAGATGAATTTTCCCCCCAAGAATTATTACCTAATGTTTCCAAGTTTCTAAGGCTAGCACGAATTTGGGACAATTTTTTCAACTTCTGTGGCTGGGAAGAATTTTGTAATAGATTCTCATCTCCCATTCGGACTATTTCAGGCTGGAATGAATTCGAGTTAATTTTTCCATTTCAAATTCCATCCATCCATCCATCCATCCTTCAATTTTTTCAAACTTTGAAATTTGAGATGATTTTTTTTTTAAATTATTGCATAATGTTTCCAAGTTTCTGAATCGGAATAAATTTTAGGAAGAATTTTTCTCCCTCAAAAATCATTAGAAGATGTACTTCCAAGCTTTTTTTAGACTCGAATGAATTTTGGGATGAGTATTCATCACTCGAAAATCGAGCTTTCCAAGCTTTAGGATTAATTTGGATTGAATTTTCATCCCATATCCCAAATCCATCCCACGACTTTTTCAACTTCTGAGGCTAGGATTAAGTTTGGAATGAATTTTCATCCCCCCATAAATCATCACACGATATTTTCAAACTTTTAAGGCTGGAGTGAATAGTGTGATGAATATGCATCCCTCAAAAATCATCTCACATCTCAACTCATAGCAAAATATTGAGTCGACACAAAAATAAATCAAATGTAGGTACATTATAAAAGAATCCCCACGTCCAAAATTTCAGCTGCTGAAGTTCTAGTGAGGTAAAGAGCTGAAAATTGGTAGATACCCTGTTCTCAAATCAGTTGAAAAAAGTTTCAAGACGTTTTGCATCCTCTAGAAAATGTTTCAGCCTTGGAGAAAAGCTCTAAAAAAAATACAGCCTATATGAACTTAAGCACCTAAAATTGACGCAAATTGTTCATGTTGGTGACCTATTTGATGTATTGGAGCAAAAAATTTTAAAATTGGTAACTTTCCAGTAGAAATTTCGAGTTTTTTGACAAAAAACTCTCTTGAATTTTTAAAAAATACGCCCAAGGCGCATGTGACGAAGTAAAGAGCTAAAAATGGTATACATCCTTTTTCTAACTTCTTGAATCAATTGCAAACAGTTTCAAGACGTTTCAGATACTCCAGAAAATTTTAAAATTTTCCAGTCTGAGAGAAAAACTCATAAAAAATACTCATATAAACTTCAGCATCTATCATCGGTATAAATTATCCATGATTGTGACCTATATTGATCTATTGAATGAAAAATTTTGAAAATTTGTCACTTTGAGTTGGAGTTGGAATTTTTTGACAGAAAATTCTCCCGAAAAATATTTAGAAATACGCCTAGAGTGCACGTGATGTGGTAAATAACTGAAAATGATGGATAACTTGTTCCTAATCTCTTGAATCAATCAGAAAATAGTTTTGAAACGTTCCGGAGATTCCTGAAAATTTTATAATTTTCTAGTCATGAGAAAAGCTCACAAAAAGGGCTCATGTAAATTTTGGCATCTATTATCCTCCCGAATACCCATATTGGAGACCTATTTGATTGAATGAAGCCAAATTTTCCAAAATTTGTAACTTCAAGTTGGAGACGTTGGAGTTGAAATTTCTTGGCATAAAATTTTCTCGAAAGCTTTTTAAAAATACACTCAAGACCCATGTGACGAGGTAAACTGCAAAAAATGCCTCGTTTTCAACCTTTGAGTCGATTGGAAATGGTTTTAGAAGGTTTTGAAGCGTGGGATGAAATAAATATTTCGAATTGAAGGAGAATCGAAGGTATAAATCAGTCATCACACGAATTTTTCAAGCTTCCTAGGCTGGGATGAATTTTAAATAAATTTTCATCCGGAAGACGATTTTCTGTGACTGGGAGGGATTTTGTAATGGATTTTCATCCCCCATTTGAACTTTTTCAGGCTGGAATAAATTCGAGTTAATTTTTCCATTTCAAATTCATCTCAAATGTTTTCAAACTTTGAAATTTGAAATGATGTTTTCTCAAAAATTATCACATAATATTTTCAAGCTTCTGAATCAGGATAAATTTTAGAAAGAATTTTTACCCCTCAAGAATCCTTGAAAGTCATCCCACAAATTTTTCAAGCTTTCCAGGCTAGAATTAATTTGGATTGAATTTTCATCCTCCATGAATCACACCGCACGTTTCTTTCAAAGGTTGGGGTGAATAGTGTGATGAATTTGCATCCTTCAAAAATCATCCAAAATTTTGAGTCGACACAAAAATAAATCAAACGTAAGAACATTTTAAACGAACCTCCATGTTCTAATTTTCAGCTGCTGAAGTTCATTTCTCAAGTATTTACAAATTTTTGAAATGCAGGGCCCCATTCGGATAATTTTTTCGACACCGAAAGCATTTTTAAAAAGATTTTGGAGTGACCAGAATTTCGGAGCAACGTTGAAGAGAGAAGAGCCTCCTCCGGACGATTTTTTAAAAATCCGGAGCCACTTTTTGAAAATCTCGGAGCTAGAATCAGAGTGACCAGACTACAGAGCCCCTTCCCTCCGAAAAACACATTTAGATACGATTAAAAAACTTTTTGGATGACGACCATTTTTTTGAACTTTCGTCTCATACGTTTTTCTGTTTTGATTCACTGATTCACAACCTATTGACTCTACTTCCTTGAGGATGGAAATAAATGACTAAGAAATTTAAGGTAAATCAGGGTTTTAGAGCCTGAAAAATTATTTTTTTGTTTCAAAAATTTTAAATGACCATTCACTTGAATTTTGATACTATTCTTTCATTTCGAGTTTGTTTAAAATCACTAAAAAGAGTCAGAATTGTAGCGCAGGAAAAATCAAAGAAAATTCTGTCTTTTTCAGTGGATTTTCGCTGATTTTTCATGAAGTTTTGAGGTACCTATTTGAGTGAATTTTCACAAGTACCTTTGAATCAGTCAAAGATGTCAAAATTGACTGATGAAAGAGAAAAATCAAGTCACTGATCAATCAAAATTTCCTGATTCAATCAGTGAATTTTCATCATCAAATCAGTAAAATTTCATTTTTACTGATTCATTAATGAAAATTCACCAATTCAATCAGTAAATTTTATCATTGATTCCTACAGTGACTCAACTGTTAATTAAAATCAGTCAATTTTAACTGATTCCAATTAAGAGAGTATCTATGTCTAATCATAATTTTTTCTATTTTTAATTTTTAAAATTCAAAATAAAATTTCAAATAATTAAAAAAAATTAATCATTTTAAAAATAATTCAATAAAAACCTATATTTTACTTGAATTAAAAATGATAAGAGTGCCCCATTACAGAAGAGAAAATGTCCCTTTCGCCATTCATTTAATTTTGATCCTTTGCCATTCTTTAATACCTTAGAATCTCGCGGAACACGAATTAAATATAATATGAGACTAAAATAGTACACAATTTCTGACAACACCGCCGGATCTCATCTTACCTCTAATTACATTTGTATATGTGTATAAGATCTCATCTTTCCGTTTTTTCTCAACGGATCTCACGTTTCTAAAATTTATCATGAAAAAAAAAGGTCATCATTTCTTACCCCTCTATTGCGGAAATGATTTAAAAGCGGCAAAATAACTATTTGCTCTCCTATATATTTCAAAATATGCAACTTTAAAGGTGGATCTCAGGTTACCCAAATTCTTATCGGATCTCACCTTGATAGATTTGTGTGTATATATATATATATATATATATATAAGGAAACCTCGTTCTCAACCACACGTCCTATCGTGTTCAGAATGTCCGAAAACGTAAAAAAAAATTGTTCCCGACGCTCCCTTCAACTACGATGAACAATTTAGTACTCGACTTTTCCTAATGGAAAAGTCGGTAAAATTATAGAATTGCTCCCGGTAAAAACTATTTCAATTCAATAATTATGAGAAAAGTTCGGGCATCCAAGTGAAAAAAACCTCCGTTCAAAAAAGATTTTCAAAAAAATCTTGCAAAGCTTGGAAATTTTTAAACTCAACAAAATTATAAATAGGTAAATAAATTTGGTAGGTATTATTTTTTGAGTTGGGATGAACCAAAATTGGATTGTTGGAGAAAAAGAGAAAAAATTGGAAATTTTTGACTACAATAAGATTTTTTTCCTTTTGCTTCGACTAGAAACAAAAATTTTCCTCTAAAAAATGCGAAAATTTTTCGACTCAGAATTCAATTTTTTTCACTGAAAATGTAATTACCATATGTCGTTATTGAAGGTAAAGAGAAAGGCATCTTGTATTTTTTTTTCAGATTACTCAACCTTTAAAATAATTCGAGAAAAAATATTCCAATTTAGTTTATTTTGAAATAGGTAATTGAGAATAGGGATCAAGCAGATGAATTATGATTTTAAGGTATGTACTTACTACTTACCTACCTGAAAAAATTACAGTTTTGAAATTTATTGAGGCAAGTTGTTTCATTATTGAGAATTCTAATTTTTTTAGTCCGAGGCCACGCTCCTTTCAATAATTCTTTATACATCTAGCACTTTTCTTTTCACCATTTAAAATAATTTTGTAATAGGTAAAAAATGAATAAAAAATTAAAAAATAAACTGCAGAAGGCGAAAAAACAAAAAAAAAGTAGGTAATTGGGATAGGTACCTATCTACCTATTTAATGTAAAATAAATATAATTTTTTCATTAGATTACATTTTTCTGATTAAAATAGAGTTTATGTTCAAATTTTTTATTGCTTTCGCCTTGTTGATTACTGGAAAAATTGATAACTGAGGAAGTAACTCTCACTCCCCCCTCCTAAATTATTTGTTTCATTATTCCTTGCGTAATTTATTTTTCGAGAAAGGTAATTTTTGACGAAAAAATTTAAAAATTCAAAAAATGAACATTTTTGGTGAAACTATGCTTGATATTTTTTACAATAAAAAATTAGGTAGAAGAATTAGTTCCGTGTCATATCACCCCCCCCCCCACACTGCAAAAAAATTTTAAGACCCTGGAGGCCATCTTGAAGTCGTCAATGTAATTTTCATTCTCATCCTCATCTCATCAGTAAGTATCTGTGTTCGAATTTCTCCTGAAGATGCAAAAATTAATGTGGCCAGCCAAAAAGAAGGTTTTAGAGTTGATTTTGATTTTTGCAACGAAATTATTCGCTATTTCTCAAATTTTTCTTAAATCCCTCCCCCCCCCCCCCAAAAAAAAAGAGAAAAAACAATATTGACGGTCGTAATGAAATTTATTATTCCGTATCGAGTACATAGACCTTCAGTAAAAATAGTCTTGAATGGATTTCGTAATTTCTAGGAAGTTATTTTTAAAAATTAAATAGAGATATCCACCTTAAATTGAGGTAATAATCTCAAGCAAAACTCAAAATCAAGGTCTGTAACTGAAATTTTCCAACTAAGATTAAATAATTTATCCCAGTTTCTCCATCTTCGAATAAAAATTTTCCCAACAAAAGTCATCTCATCACTTTGGAATTTTTTTGGCCAAACCTAATTTTTCGAATAAAAAATGTCTAAGTACAATTTTTGTCATAAATTAATGGAAAGGAAATTCTCTTATTTCTCCTTTATTTGGTGTGGTCTTGTTCGAAAGTAGGAGAAAACTTTATTTATTTTAGCTGTCGAAGTCGAAATTAATTTCCGAGTCTTTTGAGGAAATTCAAAGATTTATGATTGCCAAACGAAAAATGAAAATCAGACTGAAAGCTCCAAAATTTTTGGGTGATATAGAATATTGGTCAGAAAAGGAGCGATATACCTGTGAAAAAATATATCAAATTTTTATAATTTTTCCAAAAAAAAGTATCTATCTAGAAATCAAAAAATCTACTTTGAAAACTGAAAGTTTGATTTGAGGATTTCAGGTTTTCAGGCCATGTTTTTTCTAAATTCTGTGCCTATTCTCAGGAAAATTGGAGGTGGACCTTTCGAGTGTTTTTTTTGTCAATTTATTATTAAAATTTAATTGAAAGTAATTCAAATTTTAGAACATAATATAAAACCAATTTTTTACCACCTACCTACCTACTTTAAAAGGACACGGTGTAACGAAAAGAAAATTATTTCGCATACTTTATACAATTCTTGATCCTGTAGGTGTTCAATTTTACAGCTGAATTCAAGTTACGAAAAAAAATTGCAAAATTTCGCGTAAGTTTCTAATTTAATTAAAACCCATCTCCCTAAACCTTAAAATTTCTCCAGGATTTTCAAATTCCAGCTCATCAATTTTGCAAATTTCCAATCTGGGAGAGCTAAGTTGTTCACCATCGATCATCACTCGTGCTGACTTCGTGAGAACGAAAAAATATCTCCCCGAAACCAGTTGTCATTCCTAACGGGGCTCTTTTTTATTACCACTCGTCAAACCAGCACGTACTATTCAAATGACTACATTTGGCCATTTTCTAATTACGAACATAGAGATATAGACGGTGCATCGATCGCGTGAAAAAAAAATTCTCAAGACCACCTGTTTTTCTGCACATTGGCTGGTATTTGAACCTCGTTAGCGTCAGAAAATCGCCATCATCGTTGAAAATACCTAGACATTTTCAAGCGAACACTTAACGCTCATCATAATAATAATGAATTTCGTATATAGGTCAGGCATAATTAATACGATTTTTCCACGTAATATAAGCGATTAATTAGCTCATATTATGTATTACAGTAGACCTGGCTCGTGACAAAAACGGTACCTAAGTTTTGTGCTTGTATTTATTTACTTATATCAGTTTTTTTTTCCGTGTGAGAATGAGATGTGCACAACTGGTTGACTTCTTGACCTGAAGAATTTTTGGGCGGAAGTGGAAAGATTTATTATAATAAATTTTCATGCATTTTTTTATCATGTCAATAGAAAAAAGCAATTATTATTAATAGATTTTATCTGTCTTTTTGGTGGGAGGGGGTTTAGAATGTGTAGGTTTTTTTTCTACTTGTTGATTTTTTTTGGGAAATAATACCTATTAATTGATGTTACATCAAATTTGCATAGGTATTCGAAAAAATTGATGAAATCGATGGAATTTGGATCGATTCAAAATCCAAATATTATTCGAAAATCCGTCAATTTTTGAACAGGTATTTTTTTCGTAATCGAATTTAAATATAAAGAGAGGAACTCGAGATGTCGAAATATCCTCACACCCAATTCGACACCAATAGGTACTTTCATTTTAGATCCATTCAACTGTGTAATAGCAACATTTTAAAACATTTCAAGTTGGCCAACTTCTGCTTAATAAAAGATGCTGTGTAAACAGATCTGCAATTCTGCATCCTTTCTATTCTTTGGACCAAATAATACCCGACTAATTATAATCATCGCCAGAGCTGGGCTATTTTCAAACACTTTGTTGTTTGTTTACCTAGGTATTATTTCGTTTATACTAATTCTGAGTGAGGCGGCCAAATTGACCATCGAAATTGGTTCCGCTTCGTTTCCCTGTATTTTATTTGAAAAGATGAATAGATGGTTGCGTCTGGGTGCGATATACTCGATAGTGTTGAAAAAAAGGAAGCATGGAGACTGGAGAGGGAGTCTTTGTACACAAGTGACGATGATGAGACAAAGAGATGGATATAGTTACAGATTGTTAGAAGGACTCGTGTTATTACAAACTATATGGAACTGTTAGCTAACTGTAAGAATAACATTGTCAGATATCGTTGTTTTTTTTTTCCTAATGTGTACAGCGGGTATGTCTGTGTGAGAAAATAGATCGAATGAGAAATATATACGAGTGCTCATCATGTGGGTTTTCAGCTCGTTAGGTTAATGCATGCGTGAAAGGTTTCATGATATGTTTGTACGTTAAAATGAGTCTTAAAATAAAAATACTGGAAAAAAATTACGTATGGAGATTCATCTTTGCTGTGCGGCCGGGAACGTGATTTTGACGATGTTATTTATGTATTTGAAAAAATGTAAATATGTAGCTGGTGCTTGGATGTTTTCTTCTAGACACGTTTGGCACCTTTTGAGTGAAACGAAGATGCAGGGTCAATATTACCAAACAAAGATGCTGATTTTTGACATTTTAAATGTAGAGTCATCAAAAAAAGTGCCAACATGATGCCAATTTTTGACAAGTTCAAAGCAGTCCAACGTGTCTGAAGCCGTGGTAGCGAAAAGTAGGCTACTAGGGGTATATATCCCCCCCAAAAAAATAGTAATCCTTTCCGCTCTTCGCCTTCCAATTATACAAATAAGTACTTCAGATAGGAATTTACAAAGCATCAGAAAAAATGTCTTTTTCGGGCATTAAAAATCTAATTTTTCAAGTTTTGCCTCTGTTTTCCACATATTTTTTTGAAAAATTAATTATCTACGAAAAGGGAGCATGAAAGTTTTGTTTAGACTTAAAAACATGAAAATGTTATCCTTCCCTTCTCTAATTTTACGAAAACTCTGTCTCACTGGGTCTTATTATTAAAAATCGAGGGGAAGGGGTGTAAAATTTTTAATTAAAAAATCGAAAATAATCAAAATGAAAAAAATAGGAATTTAAAGAGATTGAAAATTCAAAAAATGGAAAAATTTGGTCGAAATGATCTTAATATGGGATATTTTTATTCGAAAATTCCAAATGCCTCTATTTTTTAGGAGTCCATGAGAATATTTTTTTTTTCACACTTTTTTAAATATTTAATAGGTAAGGTATCTTACCTATAATTTAACAGTATTTCCATTTACTTATTGAAAATTTCGATGAATTATTTTATTTTCATTTCGAAAAAAATTACCCTAGAAAAGGGGAGGTGGTAAGGTTATAAAGTACCTGGCGCTGATTTATTCACGTATAGCCATTTTCGCTTTTATGTCTATCCTATTTGATTTTTCGAAAATAAGAAAACGTGATGTAGGTGTCTGAAACTTTATAACCCCAAAAGATTAAATTTTTCTCAACTTTTTATCGAAATGAGCCCTCGGCCATAAACCAAAAATGGTAATTTTTTAATCTAGGGAAAATGTGAGTCAGATTTCGTCTTTCCTTAATTTTGTATAAAAACATTAAAAAATAATTAGTAAAATTATTCATTTATTGAAGCAAAATTTCAATTTTTTCGTTAAAATAATACTCGTAGAAAATTTTTTTAGACTTAGTATTTTTGGCATTCAAAACAACAAATTGATTTTGAACGTGGATGAAACATCTTAAAATGTGAAAAAATTACTTGCTTTAATTTTTCATGGTTAAAGCAAAGAAATCTCAAAATCAAAAACTACCTAACCTTACCTACAAAATCTTTTTATGCACTGTTGTCATAAAAAATGATAAGAATGCCAAAGCTCTGTTTACAGGAAGTAACTGTGTGGTAATAAACCAGTCGGAGCAATACTTTTTTCAATTTTTTTTCTGATTTATAATGAAGAAGGTAATGCTAGGTAGTTATTATTCTGTAAAATGAGAGATCAAATTTTGATGATTGAATTTTTAGGATCAGTGATTTAATAGTAAGTAAGTAGCTGTTTTGTTGGACTTTGAAAATTTTGGAAAATTTTTTTGACAAATCTATTGTATTTTTGTTACAGTCCAAAAAAATTACTGATTCAAAAAATAGAGGAAAACACTTGATGAATATCTGACATTTTAACAAAAAGTGATCCATTAGGTAAAAAAAATTTACCGCTTGACATTTTTGTGTCAAACCATCTTAAAACATATCCACGATTAAAAACTTTGGTTCTAAAGCAAAAATTACTTTAATCTTCTGTTAAGAAAATCTAAAAAATGAGAAAAATTTTACAAAAGGGTGTTGATATTTTCGTATTCAAAGGCTGAGATGGTCATTTTTGGTAAAAAATTTTTCTTTTAAATTTCTGAAAATTATTTCACAGACAGATTATAGAGTCAGTAATGTAATATTTAAATTCTTCAGGATTTTTTTTTTATTCGCCAATAAACCAATCAAACCTCGAACATCTGTTTTAGGTATGTTTGAACTTCAAAAATGAATTATGAAGTATACGAGCCAAGGGTGGAAATAGAATTTCTCAAATTTGATTACTTAATAAATTGTTGATGAACCATTCACAAAATGTCTCCAATTTTTTGATGGCATTTTACCTAGATTTTCACGACATCGGATAGGTAAATACGTACTTAATATGAATGGAATTTAGGTATACAACTAACTTTACGTTTTCTCAGAACATGTCATAAAAATCAAGATTTCTCTAGTATGTGACGAAATTTTTTTCACCAGGTGAACAAGTTTGTCTGAATCGTTAATAATTGTTTGAAGCAAGTCATTAAATTAAAATTCCTCTCACATGTTACTAAATATTTTTGAACTCATTATCAGTACCTATTTTTTTGACCTTGGGTGAAAAATTTTGGGGTTGGGTCAACCACCTCCACACAAAAATTTTCTCAAAACATTAGCAAATTTTAGTTAAAATTTTGAAAAATGGGTAACATTCTAGAAAAGAAGAATAAAAATCATTTTAACCTCAAAAATGGCAAAATTCGTGGAATTTGTTTGTAAACTTTTTCAATTACGTGTACAAAATTAAGTATAGGGATATACACCCAGTCACCTACCTATTTCCAAAATTTCATTTTTCCTTCATTAGGCAAAAAGTAAAAATCGATTTCAAAATAGAAACTAACGAGATAACCGATTAATAAAAAATTCACATTCTTTTGCAAACAAAAAATCATTGGGCGATTCCACTCGCCATCTAGGTACCCAGTACCTACTCAAATATTGGTCAATACACCCTCTCTTCTTACAAACCGCTCCGGGCAATTTTCATACTATACGTTTGCCCGCAAAGACTCCCGGTTCGTTCATCATTATTCATGTTCTAAATTCGTATAAACGTTTCCTCAGTCATAAAATCCTTACAGTGAACTTTAACTGGTTTTCAAACAATCGTTCCATCAAGATGTGTTCTTCACCTTCACCTACCTGGAATCGTAACTGTGTTTATGTTCGATGCCGCACCACATTCTTCACTCTTTGCTGCCGTTTCTTGTTCTCGGCGATTAAAAATTTTAAATGTTGCGCTTCCTGTTTCGCATAATTTGCCCTTTTTTTTTCCTTTTTAATTTTCCGTCGAGTGTTACTTCAGTAGAGTCTGTGGGTGTCTAGGGAAACAGATTGTTTTTCTGGTGCCTTCTTCGCGAATAGACGATTTAGCTGTAGGTTTTCTTACATAATAATTTATTTCCTTAAATTAGCGGAAATTAGATTACATGTTGACGTTACATTCTGGTGTTATGAAATGCAACTTGGGTTTAATGATGCGAGCTCGTGTGGTGTGTGAAAATGCATATTACAGGTCATATATCAGTTGTATGAAGTGAGCTGTGTTCTACACACCACATAAAAGTACAATTAGGTAGCAGATAGAGGTACATTTATGTATATTTTGTTGTTCTGACTGCTGCTACACTTGCAGGTTGTCATGAATTAATATTTTAAATCGGGCCGGAAGTTTTTTGCTACGAATTTTTTTGGTGCCATCAACTGTATTTTAATGCTCATTTCGAGTTTTGATTTTTCCAAGTTTCGATTCTGCATAAATTAAAAATAATAATGTTTTGTACAACTTTGATTTTTTTAGGATCCTTGGGTCGTAAATTTTGACTGAAAAAAGCTTTTTAAAAATTTCACAATTGGGCAGATCACTGGTCCACTCATTAGTTGAAAGAATAAATTTCTAAAGACTGCTTAGACTTTAGGCAATAATGAATCAATCACGATTGACATGACTGAATTCATAGTTCATCAGCATTTTTGTTTTCTAAAAAACTAAAAAAAAATAAGGAAAAACACGAAATTTTGAAATTTTCACTCCAAAGGCTGAAAGTATATCTCTAAATTCACAAAATATTTTCCTAAAAACCTGCAGAAAATTTACTTTGCATCATTGATGATCTAGGAACTAGGATCTGGGATGCGGTCATTTTTAAAATAATGTCAAATTACCATAAAATTTTTTAAAAATTCGATTTTCTGAAGAGAATTTACCAAAAAAAAAAAGTGGAGAAAATTTAAACTTGGAGAACTTTTCGAAAGAATTGTAAAAATTTGAGAACTTGGAAAAATTTGCGAAAACTGTACATATGTGGAAAATATTTTGATGAATTATTGTCAAAATCAATAACTCGAACAAATTGGAGTTTGAAAAATCCAAGGAAAAATCGAATCAATTGCGAATTTTTTTAGATTAAAGATCTGGAAAAAATGTTGAAAAAATTTGAAATTGAAAATGAGTTTGAGAAAATTTGGAATTTTTCTCAGGTAAATAATGCTTCTTAGTATTATAGTATTATACGGAAAACTTGGAAAAATCTCTTTGGAAATTTTTTCGTTCATCATAATTATTCTCTCACTCTTCACTCGACCTCCAGAAATAATCGAGTTGATTTTTAGATTAATAAAAAAAAATGGTTGAAAATTGGAGAAACTCCTCGATGTTTGGTAAACTTAGTTGAGAATGGAGAATTGTAAATTCATTGAAAATTAACGAAATTTACATAAAAACAGTGCAGTTTGTTGCAAATCTTGGAAGAATGTACCTACTGAATTTTAGTAAAAGTCAACAAAAATTAGTAAAAATCGCTTGAAATAAGAAAAGCTGAAAAAGCTTAGTGAAATTCATTAAATGGCCTCCCACAAAGAGGTAACACTGTCAGAGGATCAAATTTTTTAACCATATTCTGAAACTAAATAAAATTACCTTTCAAATGAGCTATCAGTGACCTTTTTTCGTGCAAAATTCGCGGTTTTATGACAGTTTGAAAATTGAAGTTGAAAAAAATAGTTTCGAGAAAAACTCGTTCAAAGTTTTTGAATAATTTTTTTTTCGTGAAAAAACGTATAGTAATTTTTTTAATTTTGTAGAAAATTTTATGTAGAATCCGAGAAAGTTCATCAAAAACAAAAAATCGATATTTTTGACCCAAATTCACATTTTTTTGTTTTTCTCGAAATGAACTTCGCGACAATGTTACCCCTTTTCCTGTAGATTGCCACTCAGATGAAAATTTTCAAAAATTGGTATATTTATTCACAGAAAATCAGAAAACTTGAATGGAAATCAATAAAATTTACTAAGAAGACAAAATTTTATTGAAAATTGTACGATTTTCGATCAATTTCCAATTTTTCTTGTGCTGTGATTCCGACTGAATTTTAACATTTTATTTTTCACTGTGAGAAGAGGATCAGGATTGACAAAAAGAACAAATCATTCGTGAACGATCGTCTTGTACAAATTCAATCTCAAATAAGATAGTTGTTCGTGACACGAATTTTTTCAAAACGATTTGGTGAACAAAAAATGAATCGTTCACGAACGACCAATCAAATAACAACAAATCATTTACAATCCATCTGATTGGCTTCGAATTGTTCATGGACGATTTGGTCAAATGAGTGAATCGTTCGCGAACGAATATATGAAATGAGCAAATCATTCGAGAACGATTGAGGGAAATGAATAATTTGAAAACGAATAATGAATCGTATCGTATATGAGTGGAATATTTCTTCAATGAAAAATGAATCGTTCACGAACGTTTTCAATCCAATATGAGTGAATTTTTCATGAACAAACGAATAATTTCTTTTATTAAACCTTGAAAGATTCTAAAATTGCGGGTGAAAGGAACTTTTGAATTTTTTAAATCTTTCCTGATTGAATTGAAAACGTTCGCGAATGATTCATTTTTCATCGAAAGATTTGTGGCTCTTGAATAATTCAAGCATTGGCCAATAATTTCGTACAAGAGATCCCTATCCAAAAAAAATTTCAATCAAATTAAAATACATAAATATGCGCAAATTCGTTCATTCACATTATATTACAAACGATTCATACGTAAATACTTGAATTACGACTCATTGGTTCGTTGATCTTGTTACACGATGTAATAATTATCTTTCGTAGTGGTTCTTTCCTCCTTCTGCTTATGTATAAAAAAAAAAAGCACATGTCATCTTCTCACGTATGTCGTATAAACGTAAGGCAAGATTTTCGACCATTGTTTACTCGCATGTTAACCGCGTTGAATTCGAATACACGGATGATCCAATTAATTCGGCTGCTCGTTCTAAATGTACCTATATTAAAACAACAATAATAAAAAAAAATTAACTCGCGAACAAAGTCGTTCCTACCTACTGGGGAACGAATATGTAATACCTGATTAATGCGAGGAAATTAATCGTTATGAGACATCCGGAAAAACCTAATTTCCAGGTTTTACAGTTAAAAGTGCAACATACCTACTTAGATTTGAATACGCGATAAGAGCGAAAAGACCACAACTGTACATAAATGTGCAATTGTATCGTGTAGGTGAACACTTTACTCGAGGTGGAGACAACGACGACAATGAGCACTAAAAAATATGAGTTTTTTTGCATCTTTATAGGCGGATCTTAGTGGTACAATGAAGAATCTAATGCAAAGAAAATGGGTCTAAAAGAATTAGATTTTAAAAAGGGGCTTTACTGGAGCGTTGAATATTATTTAATTAAAATGTTTTATAGATTCTGGATCAAATTAGGGACAGGTTTGTTTTAGATTTCAAACGAGAGAATATCCATCTACCTATTTAAAAAATAACTCAAGATTTTAATCTATGTCCAGACCTTTAAAATTAATTATTTCATAAAAAATAATACCTATCTAATGATATTCCCACGTATTTCATATTTTTCTAACCTCGACGTTGTATTTTGTATTACAGGTGTTAGAACTGATGAAAGAAGTTGCGGAGGATGAAGATTCGAGTGATATATCCGGCTACCACTCGGACTCGGATAGTGCCATTATGATGTCTGGTAATTCGCCTTACGTCAGTAAACGTGCCAGACATAATTTCTTAACGAGATCAGGTACGAATACGAATCCGCGTACTCACGTCGAGCCGAGTTTAATCTCTATTTAAAATATTTTGACAAATGTACAAACTCATAATGGTCACACGTCTGCGCTTTATCATGAAGAAGAAAATTTAACTTGTAAATTAACACGCGTCAGTTATACGAATTATTTTATTTAAATTCGTATGGTACCAGATGAACAGCGATGCAATTTGAATTATTTTTTGTGGTTTTGTATCAACGTTCGCGTACAAAGTCACGTATTTCAAATTGCTTTTTATTAGGTTGTTGTCCCGACGTGTAATATATGAGAGAATGAGACCACCATATTTCTCTAAATTGCATTGAGAAAAATTAATCAAGGTGTGAGTTAGAGTTGGTGAAATTCCTGCGCGAATTTTCGTGGAAAGGTTTCCAATCGAGTGCGTCTGTGAAATGAGTCGTAATGCGATGTGGGATGGGATTTGGAAAGCGAACCGCATGGATTTTTTGCTCGTGTTTTGTTGGTCAGAAAAGTGTTTTTTGATTGAGCTATGGTGTTGGATGGAAATTTTTGGGACCTTTTGCGGTTTAAAATGGAATATTATTTGGAATTAAATTGGGGAATCAGATGTAGGAAATCAATTTATTTATTGAAGGGAGCATAAAAATCTGAAATGCAATTTTTATAGTCGATAATGGAATTCAAATTTCTATAAATACTTTCAAAGTTGAAAAAAAAATGAAAAAATGTAACATTTAAGGAAGGTACCTAACACGTTTGTAAAGTACCTAGGTAAAAAGGAATTGAAAATTTAGGGGGAAAAAAGCTTGAGGAAGTAAGTAAAACTGCTTTAGATTTTTGCGTAGGCATACGATTTCAAATCTATGAGGAGAAGTGGCGAATTAATGCTCATCTGCGGAATTTGGATGTAATTGGCTACCTGCTGGTTTTAGGCAAAAAAAAAATGTTACATGATCGTGTTATCCACCTTACAAATTAAAAAGAGAATTGTTCTGTGGGAAAAAATTGGGTCGGAACGTACCTATGTTTTTGTTATCATTGTATACAATGAATGAGTGGTAGGAGATTCCTTAAAAATTAAACGAAATTTCATGTACATATTAAGTAATGAATTTTGTCTAACTTCAAATTTGAAGGCGCCATAAAAAAAACTTCTACAAGAAAATTATTTTTGTGAAAATGATTTCAAAGATAAGTGGTGGTGCTGCTTTAAAAACTAAACTGAATATTATTCGATTTTTTTTTTTTTGAAAGACTGAATAATCCCTTCCATTTTGATGTTACACGTAAAAAAAAAATCAACAAAAAAATATTAAATTTTTTCAGAATTTTGATTGATTATTTTTTTTCAGCCTTTTAGTTTTAGAGTTGAGATAGTATCATTATTAGTGAATTTTTTTTTTAAATTTTAAAACTAGGTGTTATATCTATTCCAAAAAATAAAATTCAACCTGTGTAAATTTTTCGAATGGGCATTTACCCCTTCATTTTTAAAGATTGGTGGCATCTTTATTCCTGATCTAACATTTTTATTCTGAAAAGTAGGTACCTTTTTGATTGTCAGAATTACGACTTCGAACGAAATGCATTCATGAAAAAAATTCACATCAAAATGAAAAGAATAACCTGAAAAAAATGAAAAAAACTTTGTTGTCCTGTGAACTTTTCATCATCGAATGTCGAATGAATAAGGGAGAAATGTGATCGGCTTGAACACGAATTGAAGGGACTAAAAAAACAAGAGTACTTACCAGTCTATCATTTGAGTGAAAATTAGAAAAAATCTTTTTATTTTTCAGGGAACCCCAAAAAATCATTTTTTATGCTTCATAAGTTTTGAAAAAAATGGGGAAAAAATTTTGTGAAATATGATAGCAATATTTTTATTTGTTTTGGTAAGTATTTGAAAAAACATCGGTGATGATTTTTCACGGATATCTCCCTCCCCCCCTCTCCCTTGAAAACCATCATTTTGGTTTTTTCGATTTTTTCAAGTTTTTTTTTTAGAAGCAAAGGGAAGGAGAAGAATTTGTGCAAATCGTACCTAGTCTTGGGATAAAAATGTAAGATAATTTCTAGAGAAAATTTATTCAAAATGTAGGTTAAAACTATTGCTTGCCTGATCAAAATTTTTTGAACGTGGTTCGATTTTGAGAGCAATTACGAGTGAAATTTTCATCAAATTATTCTGAGGACGAAATCAATACCTATACAACTTTTGTCCTACCTACTCCTCCTTTATCGACATTTTTTTCGGTGACATTTTGGTTTTTTAAAAGTAGATAGGTACCTAATTAAAAACCAACTTTGAACTTGAACAGTCCTAGTAAAATTTCACTTTCTTGGCCCAAATTCGAATCAATAAGCAATTTTTCCTTTAAAATCTAGCAACTGCAGTAAAACATTCAAAAAAAAAAAAAATGAAAAAAAACCTAAATGTTTTCACCCAGAAATAATATTGATGATCACTTCACTTTTACTTTGTGTTTCAGAAGTAAATACCCAGGTACTTGAAAAATAATTTTTTGGACTGCTTTTTTTTTTTTTTACCATGAACTCCACCAAAGCAATTTTTAAAATACATATGAGGGGGATACATGATATTCGGATTTTTCCAAAATTGAGGTTACAGAAGAAAATCGTCATCGACGAATTTTCGGTTAAAACGTATCCATTCTGAGACCATTAAATATTTTTTTTGATTATTTGCCAAAAAAAAAAAAAACTTGAAACCCATAAAATGAGGTGATTTTTTAAGATGGAAGAAATGCGAAAAGATGTAGGTATCAGTGATGATCTTTAGTAAAAAATCTTTCCTAAAACCAGTTTTTAGTGTTTTTGCAAAAATTTTCCAAGATGATCTCAATTTTTCATGGTTTTTACGAAGCAGGTTCTTACTCTATCTGTGGTCAAATTTAAATTGGAAATTGGACCAGGGTAAAAGTTGAGTCAAAGAGAAAAGTGAAATTTTTATTCAGGATGTTTGAGATCCAGTCTCGACTTCCTGACAATATCCTCCAATTCAGAAAGTAAAACTGAACTTTATGGTTGAAATTTGAGTCAATAGTGTCTCAAATTCATCTTTTAGTGTGAAAAATAAAATGCTTTTGCTTCCACTATCTGTAAAACTTTTTTTTTTTTGGATACTTGGAAATTAAAATTCTGGAACACATAGATAATTACACCTACCTATCTATCTTTTCTGGAATTGAACAACTAAATCTTACCTAATGTCGATTTCAATGCCTCGAAGAGAGAAAAAAAGTTGAAACTGGTAATTAACACGAGAGTATACGTATGTTATAGGTACCTACCTTGCTCAAAGATGTTTTTTTTTCCTCATCTGGAAATTTTTACTTAAAACTCTCACGTTAATTAATACAATGTAACTTATCGGAGTATCACGCTGTAGAGAATTTATTAAAATAGTTCTTTTTGGTAATTTCACGCGGTATTAAACATTTAATTATATAATTTTTATTTACAGTGAGATCCAGCAGTAATTGTAGCGCGAGAACAAGATTAATATTAAGTACCGGCTCCAGCTCGGAGAGTCCACCGGAACAAAATTCAACGACAGGTAAATTGTTTTTAAAAATGGTTAAATACCACTATATAATTACTGGAAGATGTTATTATACCTACAGCTTATACATGTTGTACATAGGTACCGTACACAGAACACAAGTACATATTAGTTTTCGTTTAAATTAAATATCTAATTTTACACTTTCAATTCCAATAAAATTCGATATTTTTCACTCTCGGTTTTTAATAGCTTATACCGGAGTATAATTATGCCTGCAATTATTTAAATTAGTATTTTGGTTCCGCCGGGATTTTCATCCGTGTTTAGAAACGTTCAACTTTAGTACTGGTTTTGATGTCGAATATGTTGCATAAGCTCTGCCCCTTACGAATGAGATAAAACGAATAATAAAACGAATCATTACAGTAAATTTTTTCTTATCAGTGAATTAGGTATTTACGTTGATATTATATTTTGATTTTCCATTTTATTAATCATTTATATTTTTCCCAGGTACTACGTGGGACTGGTCAACGGAAAAACCTCCGGAAATAGAGGTTACCAACGTATGTCCAAATTGTGGCCCTCAATCATCATTGATAAATTCGCAAAACAGCAGAGAACTAATTTCGCTTCAAGCCGAACTGGAAACTACGAAAGCTGAATTAGAAAGAGCCAAAGCCAGAGTTGACTCTTTGACTAAATCTTTACATCATGTGCCAACCCAAAAGTAATTTAGGCATTTGAATGAATGACGTTAAAAATTTGAATTTAAAATAATGGTGATGATTTTTCTATTTTTTTTTTTCAGAGAACTGAGTGCTCCTCGATTAGTACGATGCTATGGAAATTTGTACTCTCAAGGACGTGTTAATGCTTTGGAAGCTTTGGATGCGATACCTCAACTTCACGGAGCTTCTGAGTTGAAGTCTAAGATTTTATTTTCCATTGTTGTGGTTGGTATTGTTATAATGGTTAATAAAATGAAAGGCAGAATTTTAAAAAATGGAAAAACTGACTGAAAGGTTTAAGGAGAAACTGAAAAGAATTGAAGAATTTTAAAAACTTGAATACTTGTACAATGGCACCAAAAAGCTCATCAGCTATAAAAATAAAAAAAAAAACTGGTAGTTTCTTAAAAAATGAACATCGTTTCAAAATTTTGAAATAAGAAAATTGAAAAATTCAAGGTATTTTTCGAAAAAAAGACTTGAAAACATTTTATTAAAGAATTGGACAATTTTAAAATTTTGAAAAAATTTTTAATTTTTTAGGCACTGTGGTAAAAAGGAAAAACGAAAGAAAATCCTCACTAAATATTAATTTTTCAAAATTTTGTAAATCGAAAATTGGGAACGATTTTTATTCTTTTGAATTATTGGTATCTAAAATGACACGACGACCTAAAAATTGGGATGGGAAAAGTTTTTATTGAACTTTTCTGAGAAAACAGTGGTGCAATAATTTTTTAAAAAAAGGTAGGAAATTTTTTTTAAAAAAAAAAAAACATCAATAATTTTACAAAATATAAAATGGTTGTATAGAAGGTTTATTTGAAGCTTCTAAATTCATTTCTGGAGGCATATTCGCCCCAACGTTGATCCTCGAGCTCGAAGATAGGTGAGACCATAATTAAAATTTTTTGACGAATCTGTTTTTCCCACCCTGAAAGGTCAATTTCCAAGGTCAAACGAAAAATAATCTCAGAATTTAGTCAGAGAGTCAAAAACATAAACTCAATACTTAGGTACCGTTCGAAAAAAATTTCAGAATTTTCAATTTTGGGATTTTGGCGCCAGGAGTCTGAATTACAATAAAAAATGGTTGGGGGGATGAAGGTAGAAACCATTGATTTGTACACTTTTTTCGACAGCATTTAATTTTTGATCTCACTTTTCTACCCACCCACCCCCTCATCGACTTTTGGGTTTGAAATCAAAGCGATCCCATACATGTACCTATTCAAGAATTTTGTAAATCCCCTAACAGTCATTTTAAGAGAAGTTTTTAATACTTTTTTTCAAAGTGGACTCACTTCAATGGGAGTACCTATGAAAAAAATTGAAAAAATAATTTTCCGACCCAAAAAGCTTCAATAAATCGAACACTGTAACCAGAATACTCCATCTATTTTTTCTGTCCTTTTGATGGACTTTGAGAAGTTGATATGAAACGGCTTATCATAAAGGCAGATTTTTTTTCAATTTCTTTAATTCATTGATTCATAAATTTTTTCATTTATCTTTTATCTTCTTTTACTCATCATTTTTTTAGGTAGGTACCTACCTATTTTTCGATTTGTTTGGCCTCTTGAACTTGGAATTTTCAAGAAAATGATCACATATAATTGCATTTCATTAAAAAAAAAATCAGTTCATCCTCTCCCCCCTTTCATCCTCACCTGACAGATTTTTCACTTTTTTCTGTAATTTTCAAATTATACGCCTAGACAATGATTTAATTCCGAATTTTCAGTTGGCTTTTCGATCAGCTCAAGCATTACTTTCTCAAAAGAAAGATCAAGTGAAGCAGCTACTCTTCAGTCCAACGCCTCCAAGTCCTTCTCAAACCGAATTAGACACTGCCATAACAACTTATCTTCGCAGAACTGTCGACACGTTCGATATAACACCTTGTATAGAGGTACACATCATCTGATGATTTTCATTTTACCCATAGAATCATATTTTCGACGAAAAATTGGATGTAAAATCATTGACGTAATATGTAATTTGTTTGGAAAATTTTAGGAAGTCAGCACTCAGTTGTGGGCCACATTGTATGACTATCCCTGTTTGAAAACGTGTACTGGATTATTACAGTACATCAAAGATTCTGTGCGATTGGCTTGGGCCCTGAGTAACCAAGTGAGTAATTCAAATAGTAATTAGAAATAAAATAAGACATTTAGAAGAATTATTTCTTATTCAATGTATCTTCACAGACTCCATGCTATGTATTGGAATATGAACAAAGAATATTCCGTCAAGATGTACACGTACGTTTCCACACATCGAAAAACGATAATGACCAAATCCGTACGTATTTGTGGCCTGCACTTCTAGAAGGCCACGGTGGAGCTTGTGTTCATAAAGCTGTTGTACTTACGTAATTAAAATTTTCTTTTTTTAATATTTCGTGTCGAATAATTTATTATACCTATATTATTTTGTTAAATAATTGTGTATTAATAATTTCTTTGCAGTATTTTAATGTAATTTTTTTATACGAATCCGAATAAAATCGATTACAACTTTTTATTAATTATTTTCCCTAAATGACAAATAATTCAATTTTGATTTCTTGATTAGATATAGACAGACTGGTAAGAAATAGCTTTAAAAAACTAAAAACATAAAAATAAATATTTATTGTAACAAAGAAGAGAAACACGATGCGGGGAAAATTCATAACAAATATGTTGCATAATAAAATGCTACAAACAATGCGAAAATTTACAATTTAAAATAAATTAACTGTTAATATTACAATATACTTAATTTGAAAGTAAAAAAAAAATCTTGGACATGTACTGAAGGTGCATACGAAATGGACACGAAACTTGGTTACCTGAACCCAGGTGCACGTAATAATAGTATACATCGCATCGGCCCCAAAAAAAAGCATTAGTACTGGCGTTAAGGTTCGGTAAAGCGACGTACGATAGTTTACAAAATCGATACGACGAATAATTATTGTAATTCACTTCGAAGCATATTTCACAGCGGAAGAATACTGACAGATTAACTACGCAAAGCTTGGAGACGATTTTGCATTTCTTTTATCGCTTCTTCGTCTTCTTCTTCGCTTAAATCTTCGACTTGTTCGGGTTTGGCTTTCGAGCCGCTAGCTCCAGGAACTTCGGTGACGGTGGCAGGAGCGTTTATTAAAGCTCCGGCGGCGATTTCTTCGATGACCTGTGACGAAATATTACATCATGAGTACGTAGGCAAACAAAACGTATGAAAAAATATGTGTTCAAGAGGCGGTGCCTCTTTGGTAATTAGAATGACGTCACGGGTCAAGATTTCAAGATTATTAAAACGACACGTATTTTTTTTAACGCAAAAATGTGAAAGATGAACATTGCGTTCTTGTTTGTAAATCGTATTTGGATTAGAATAGCTCTCACTTTATTGACTTCGGTTTGGATTTCTTCTTCCATGTCTTCGACATCTTCACCGGTAACTGTGTCGAGTGTTTCGTCTAACATTTCATCGATAATGCCAGCCTATGAGAATAAGCGTTATTTTAATAAAAAAAATTCATCAAACCACAAAAATTCTGTTGGATTTACTACCTTCATCATCTCTTTCGATAAATCTCTCATCGTAGCAGCAACTTCAGGAACTTTCACTAAATTCTGCATCATCTGCATAACTTCTGTACTTTTTTGTAACGAACCAGCCACACGTAAGGTAGCTATTGGACATACAAATTCGAATTTAATCCGCGGAAATTCCCAATATCTACGGTAACACAAAATACGACACTTACACAACTGATTTTTCATTTGCATCTGTATCGAGTTTAGTTGGGTTTTAGAAGTTCTTATTTTATTCGTTGCTTTTCTAGCTCCTACGATTTCTTTGGCTAACACAACGCACGATTCTTTATCGTTTTTCTTGGCAGCTTCTTTCAGAGAACGTTTAGCTTTTTCTTCTTCTCTTTGAATACCTGAAATAATCTTTATGTTAGTATCTTTGACACGTAAACCATCGATATAGAATTTCAGTATTTGTTACTTCTTATTTGACGATCCAATTGATATCCTTCTTTTCGAATCTTATGGCACCATTCATTCACCTACACAAAATACTCCGTTATGATTTCATACTGTGAAGTGGTTTTGCATAATAACAATATTCGATAAAAAGAACATAATCATTTACCATATCTTTAGGATCTTTTTGTTGCGATTTTCCAAACAGCCCCATTGTATAATACTCTGAATACTTTTTTTAAAAAACACAGCAAACTTTTAGATAAAAAAGTAAAAGTATAAACGACTGAAAGTTTCAATAAACATACGAGAAAATTTATCAACAATCCGAGGATGACTAATTATGCGCAGAAGTGGTTTGAAATCTGCGGCAGACGTACTCAGCAGATGAATAAGCAAACCAAGGTGAAATTCAACGATTAAATTTGGCAAATGAATCGAAAATAGAAATAAAATGAAAAGAAAATTGGAAAAATTTTACGAAAAACAATAAAAAATCAGTAACTGTTTATCAATAAATTTTTTTGATGATAAAACATTGTTGTTGAAGTGTTACGAAATTTAGATTTGTATAAATGGTAACACTGAAAAAATTATTTCGATTCAAAAGTATTCGGCTAATTGTCGTGGTTTTCCAATTTTCGTACCTATTTATTTTCTGTGAAATGGAATGGGTAATTCGTTAATTTTTTTTAGTTAAGACTTCGTTTCAAAAAATAATTCGTTTTTTTCATATAATCGAACAATAAAAGTACTTTTATTAGCAATTTTGATTACAGTTTAATCGAATAACTGTAAATAAATGAATAATTTTTTCTCAAAATAGATATTTTTGCAAAAAAATATAATTTGACAAAATCCCAAGTATCACCACGTTTTTTCTGTGAAAATCTTCCAAAACGATCTCACCCTTCTGCGCGTCTGTTCATCTGTGACCTTTTTGTTCTGTTTTTTTTTCATCGCTCAACTTATTTTGTTCATTCTGTGTAATTGCGTTAATGTCCGTTCATTTTGTTTTGTTTTCGTTTAAATTAATGCAATTTATTCGTAATTAATTTGTTAAATAAGTTGATAACTGGAAGATCTCGACTATCAAGTAACACCGAACGCAATCCACGCCAGGGGATCGGACGAACATTGAGGAAAACGTAAGTTGCATCACTATCCTTACGAACGCTTGTTATAAACTTAACCGGCGTTAACAAAATGTCATTCACTCTTTGAAAAACCACTTTCGCATAAACTCTACGGCGAGTCTTACACTTAGTTGAGTTATTTTCTCGATCATATTCCCATCAATAATAAACCCATTCGAGCTACGTTTTCGACGGGTACATAGCTCTCGTCTACCCAAGGTTTGCATATAGTATACCCCACAGTACATATACGACATGCATACGACCGTAGAATTCTGTGTTCTATCTGTTAATTACTGTACGTTCGTGTGAAAAGATTTAAAGATTATATCCGAGTAAGTTTCGGTTATCTTGAGTATCCTGCGATTGATTGATTGACGCTGCTGTGTGGAGGAATTTCAAAGGGGGTTTGAGCTACGGTGCCGTTATTTTTGTATGCTTGGCTGAACTTGACAGAAGAAAAAAAATACAAAAAGCGTGCTAGTTTTGATTGAGAAATTAATAAACGTTCGTGTATTTAATTATGGTTATGAGCGCAGAATATAATGTACCGAAGGTATTTAGCGTTCAGCACTGACAATACTGATGATTTTGTTGATTTATAATGCATTTTTCGGTCGCGTAGTAGATGGCACTGAACTTGAGTTAAAATTAAGTATTCGATAAGTAATATAGCAATTATGTACGATAACATATCGATTAATAAGATTGTAATTATGTATTGGCTTTTTTAATTTTAATACTCGATTTAAGTGAAATGGAACAGCATAAGAATAGATTAACCTATAATGGCTATATTGTTATTAATATCGGCGGTTGTGGTTTTAACCAATCGTAGCGTCTGTCTGTGTATGTAAACAAAATTATGATGCATTCTCTCTTCACTGTGTTCTGTACTTGTGTAATATCGACTATGTTTATATTATGATTATGTATAAAAAATTCTAGAGGATTATTTATACAAACGATTACGACCATTTGTATGTGTACGAAAATATGTATAAAATAATTAACCACTTTAAATTTCTGTTTCAGTTTATCGAAGTCGTATCGACCAGACGTTGTGTTATTAATGTACGAAAAAAAAAACTATGCTTAAATCGCATAATAAGCATCTCGTAATCTTATTATAAACCTAATTAACCGTGTTAATAACGTTAGAATGCGAATGATTCAGAAGAATTGTATACTATATTATGCCATACGTTGGAATCCTTTGATTTTACAGGTTTTAAGATGAGGTGCAGTCTTTCTGGATGAAAAAAGTATATTTTTTATTTGTATAAGGATGTATTTGTCAGTGCTGATCTTTGCAAAAGTTGAAAAAAAGCATAACTCTTTTAAGTGCTAAGTTACACAATTTTCGAACTTGGTCTTGGAAAGAAAAAGAGTGCAATGACATATTTTAATGCATGTTCTACTTTTTTCTTTATTTTGACTGCACCTCATGCGAATTGGGGTTTTGACCGAAAGTTAAAGGTGTCTGCTTCATTGGGTGGAAGACCGGTTGGTTTTCGGGGAGTGTTTCTTCCGATACAGCTGTAGCTTTTCATTGCTTTTGGGAGCTTTCGCCGCCGGCGTCACCGCTCGATTAGATTTTTGTATAGTTGGCTTCGTTGAGTAATTTTTTTTTCCAGCACGTGTGCTTTTCCTTGTTGAATACGTTTTACCACGTAGTATCCGACGACGTGTGGCTGTAAAAAAAAAAAAATTAAAAATAAACGTAAATTACTACCGCAGAGAGCGCTGTAACGGTACATGTACAGATTCTTCGTCTCTCTCTCTCTCTGCGATATGCGTATGTATCAAACGCGTGATTATGATCGTCGTATGGCTCCGAAAAAATTTCGGTCTCCTTGTATGACATTATCACGCGTACGTGGTCTTTCATCTGTGTACATTGTATGAACGTAATAGCTCGTACTTCGTTCGACGTCCTGCCATCGAAAATGATTCGTCTTGCGAAAAGCGGTATCTCGGAGCAGCATCGATTACGGCGCGATGTCGAGTTCGAATTGAGCTAATTAATATCATAGTCGACGATGTTCCACTGACGAGTTGATTTTTTTCGATCGAGTTGAAATTCGAGGTAACGAATAATTCGCGTATTGAAGAATTTGATATATGATTTCGGAATTATTTCTAACTGAGGTTTTCCCCTCTATTGCGGTGGTAATATTTCTATACTTGGAATTTATTCGTTTTCTGTTTCGATTCGAACTGGTGTATTCAGGTTTATAATCGTGTAAGGTTTTAAACGAGGCACCCGAAACGCCGGAAGTCTCATTACCATGTAGTCTCGATAATTTTATCGATAACAAGGGCCTCTGTTTCTGTTTTTCCATTGTATACTGTGTGCTTTTTTTCCCTACGAGGATGGGTGCGGAAGGGCGTGTTGGAGTTGAATGTTGAGGATGACGAAGAAGGGGAATTTGGTGACGTTTGTGGATGAAATAATGGAGACATTAATTATTGATGGAATGATTCGATGGGACGATTGAGCCGAAGAAAAAAAACGAATAGAGAATTTTTGGTGAATTTGTTCGTTTGAAATGTATCGAAGTGAGGAATGAAGTTTCGATTGTATGATTATCGAATGAATTTTTGATTCGGTGAATTTCCCACGTGATTTATCGGCTTGTTTTTGTATGACGTATGAAAATGTCTGTAGTCTCCCGCTTTCCCTCTTCAAACTTGAATATGACTACTGGATGTAAGATTATACCTAAAAAAGTTGAGAAGTTACACAATGATGTAAATATATTCGATTGGATCATCGAGAGTACAAATTGAGAGTAAATATTGACATAAAATGAAGTTGTTGATTTTTCTCACTTCTCCTTTCTTTTTCATTCGACAATTTTTCGTTGAAATGCGATTCAGTGATTCTAAATTATAGGAAAATGGTTTTCGAGAATTTGAGCCCAGGATTTTTTCAAACATGACGATTATTTTGATGATATTTTGAAGGTATGAATTTATGTTCGTGGCGTTCTCTATTTTCCATCTTTCCCCTTCTCGGATTTCTCTTGAAAGACACTTTCGAAAACCTATGAGATTGATTCCTGAATTCATGAGCATGAATTTTAAGAATTCTAAAACACTTGAAAGTAATGAATCTTTGTCTCTAGTTGAAAAATGGTTTGTGTTTTTATGAAACTTCGGTGTTTCTGATTCATTTTTGAGGAGTTTTAGATAATGAGTTTCCAAAAAATGATCATTTGTTTCGTAATTTGAAAAAATGAATTTTTGAAATTTCAATTCACTTGAAAGTGATGATTTTTTTTAAAAATAGTTTGTGTTTTGTGAAACTCCGATGATCCCAATTGTTTTTTTTTTTCATTGCAAAATGATTCATTGATTCAAAAATTTGAAAAAAATTAATTTTAATTTGGGAGTGCAAGTTCTAAAATTGATAATTCTTTTCTCGTATCTCAAGAAGTGTTCTTGTCCAAGGCTCCAAAACTTCATAATAATTATTTTACAAAAAAATTTACGATCCCCTCTTTATAACATTCCTTTTCCCTTTTAAAATGGAATTTTTTCGCAAAATGATTCATTGGTTCCGAAATTTGAAAAAAAAATTAATTTAGAAGCTCAAGTTCGTTTGAAATTGATTTTTCTTTGTTCGTATCTCAAAAAGTGTTTGTGTTTTTGAGATTTCGAAACTTCAGACTCGTTTTTATGAAATTTTGTTTTTAGACCCCTCCCCTCCTCCCCCTTGATATCTGTGAAAATTTTTCATACAACGATCCATTGATCCAGAAAGATGGCAAGTTTTTGAAAATTATTTTAGACCAGTCGACAATTACATTCTTTTTAAGTATCAATTTAAAAATTATTTATTCATCCTTTTTATTAAATAATTCTAACTTCCTTCTCCTCCCTTATTTATAGTTACAATTTTTTTTGTTTTCAATCCTTAAATTTCTCTTTTCTTGAAAATAATTTTTTCTGAAATGTACCTTCATCTTTATTAAACTAGTAGCCCACTTCATGAAACGACTTTGAAGGTCCAAATCCATTTTTCCAGCGCTTTTCAATTTCTGCACTTTTCTCTTTCAAACGATAATTTTTCGCAAAATTATTCGTAGATTCCATAAAAATTTTCTCAAAAATTATGATTAAAATTTAGTCATAATTTTTGAGACAAATGAAAAATATGGGACTTTATCTGTTGACTGTTATCTCCTCTTACTCCTTCAAACGACAGTTATTTTCAAAATGATCGTCAATTTACAAGCTCGAAAAGAATCAGTTGAAAAAAATTCTGCTGCAGTTGAAAAATGAAATGATTTTTTATGAAACTTCAAAGTTTGAAATTGATTTATGGAATTTTTTGTATTTTTCCTCTTTTCTATTTCTTTTCTCTCTCTTTTCTTCCTCCTTTCTTCATTCTTTTTCTATTTTCTTTCCAGCGATTTCTCACAAAATAATCATTTCAAGAATTTGAAAAAATCAATTACAAATTCTAGAATGGTGAAAAATTTTTGCTTTCGTGCCCCTCTCCCTCTCCCAGTTTTTTTTTTTAAATTATAAATTTACCTTTAAAGTTTGACTCATCTCTTAAGTTCAAATGAAGTTGATGAGGTATCAAGTATCTATTTTTTTTCTTTTTTCCGTATCAAAATTTTTGAGAATTTCTGTCGAATTATTTTGAAATTAATTTTCATTTTTTTTAGCTGCATAATTTAGTGATTTTTTGCCAATTTATTTCTAAATTCGCCAAGGTCAGACACTTTTTCGTTCGTCCTCCTTCGTCAAGCAATCTTCATTTTGGTGTTTGAATATAATAGAAGCCTAGTACTCTCCAAAATCTCGATTTTTCTCCCCTCCTCCGGTCCTCCCCCTCATTAAAATTGATAATCGAAGTCCATTAACACTCATTAAAAATAACTACCGAAACAACGAGTCCAATCGTTCCAAAATGTAGCTCTGGGTATGCCAGGAAATCGTTTAGAAAAATGAATTTTTTCGAAATTCATTCGACGTTATCATTCATTGTCTCTGATAATCTTCTGTTACTTTTATCTCCCATTACATTCGGTATGGCCGCTCCGCTCATCCTTATCAGTTCAAATAAATTACGTGCATACAATTTTTATACACAGATAACCAAGTAAAATGAATGAACCGACGAAAAAAAAAATTATAATCCGTATTCATTCTATGAAGCAACGTCATCGTAAAATGAAAAATGGAGAAATACGCCGTTCATTTGATCTTCTTTGTCTAAGAAGGAAGGAGGTGTCAACTATTATGGACTTTGAGCACGTACATAAAAAATCGAGGTGTCAACTGTTATTGACTTTTAGCACGTACCTAAAATTTCCTGATAAGGTTGCTTTTTTTTCTCAGAAAATCGTTTGAAAATTGAAACAAAAGTCTTGACATTTGCGACGTAGAATAGAATTGAAGAAATCCCAATCTTGGGTGAGCCATCGTTCAATAATCGTGCGATTTTTTTTTTGACTTGAAAAATGATCGAAATTGCAAGGAGTCGGGGAAGGTGAAGAGTAAATGGTGGCCGGTCAATTGAGCACATGAGTAGTTGGCGTTTTGCGGTTTAAATTAGAATTCGTAGGTTAATGTTGGTCGGTCATAATAACACGTCGAGCTAAAAGGAAGCAAAACTGATGACCCGAAGAGGTGAAGGGAAGAGGGTGAGAGGCGCTAGATACCTATATTTACTGTGCAGTATCTTTCTTCCAAGTCCACTGGGCGGAAGGTAAAAATAATCCCAGCTTCGAGGCGTCTTTCGTCGTTTACTCGATGAAAGACGTGGTACAATTGGAATTATTACCCTACCTGCCTACCTATGGCTGCATATGTGTGGATTTAGCGGCGACGGCACGTTTATGACGGTCTGTGACGTCATCGAAATAACTCTAGTTGTATGTGTACGGGTGCACATTGTTTCTTACAGTTCGAATCTGCGAGAAGAGAGCGGTTTTTTTTATAGACGACTCGACGCAGCGCGAATTATACCTACGTATACGAATACGTAGTGCGTGAAATGTCTGCTGCGACTGAGTGACGGGAGACGACGGCAACGAACCAGCGAAGAATACGTACCGAGTACTGAGTGCTTGAGAAAGATGCCGGTGCCGGTGCCGGTGACCTTATCATTTATCGATGGACCAATTATAAGACGTGAATTGGCGGAGCCGGAGAAGAAGGGCAGGTAATGTTTCAAGTTGTGTTTTTATGAGATTCGAGTGTGAAGTCGAAGATGAAATGGTTGTTTTTACGATGACTTTTTTGCGGTAGGCGAAGTAGTAGTCTGAAGTGATGTTGGGATGCTCGATGATCGTTCGAAATGTGTAAATTATCCGGTTTTATTAGTGTTCGAAACGATCGTTTAGAGTTGACAAATGTTTCCAAATTGATGTAACGATGTGGGTTAGAAACGTGTCGATGAATCACGGTATCGAGTAATCGGTGTTTTTTCTACTGACGAAAAGGGATTGAAATAAGAATAATGAAGTGGTGTAGTGATGCGAATTTTTCAAATAATGTGACGATTGATTTGACGAATTTTGTTGAAGAGATGTGATCGGTGGTTGTTCCAGTGTTGGATATTTTTCTGGGGCGGATCGTGTATTTAATTTGGAGGAATTAAGGTTTGAAGTTTTTTATATTATTTTTAAATTTTGTTGTTGTTGAAAGAGGTCTCTGATTTGGATTTGGAGGGAGCAGTTTGTGAGGAATATTCGAGTTTCTCTCCTCGGTGCCTCATCCAGATTTTCATTTCCTTGTTTTTCATTTTTTGTACGAACGCTCTAAATTTATCGGAGGTAGAAGCAAAAGAAGGAGAAGTTCCAGTGTCAATCCTGTTGAATTCTAATAAATTTTGGAACTAAACTATCCAGAAATTCATACGCTTGCGTCAAAAATTATGAAAAATGATAAAATGACTCGATACTTCCAACTGGAGGAGAAGCTGGAGAAAGTAGGGGGAATGGGTCTTGTGTTGATCTTGTCAAATTCGAATAAATGCTGAACCAACTTATCCAAAAATTCATATACTTACTTACTTGCATCTAAAATTGTGAAATAACTCAATATCAGTGCTCCAAATGTATTGGAGGTAGAAGCAAGAGGCAGGAGGGGGGGTTCAGGGGTTCCAGTATCGATTTTGTCGAATTCGAATCGATTTGAAAATACATTTTGTAATTAACTTGTCCAAAAATTGTGTTTGCATGAAAAATATTGTGAAAAATTGAAATGATTCGATGTTCCAAATATATTTGAGGTAGAAGCAGGAGGAGAGGGGAGGGTTTGAGATTCTATTGTTGATTTTGTCGAATTCGAATTATTTTCAGAATAAATTCCGATTCCGTAGGTTACTAACTTGTCCAACAATTCGGGTGCTTGTTTGCAATTTGCATTAAAAATTGAATGATTCGATGCTCCAAATATTTTGGAGGTAGAAACAGGAGAAGAGGGGAGAGTTCTGTTGTCGATTTTTTCGAATTCGAATCAATTTCAAAATGAATTTCGTAACTAACCAATCCAAAAATTTGTGTATTTGCATCAAAAATTGTGAAAACGTGAAATTATAGAAGGAAATAGAAAATAATGAATGATTTTGATTTTCATCAAGCTTCAGTTCATCTATCTTAGCTAAAGGAATGATGAAAGGATAAACTTTCGTGCATTTTAAAATAATTTTACAATTAATAATATTGAAAATTTTTTCAAATCGTTGATTTTTGAACCATATTCAGGAAAACTGCTTTAAGACTTTGAAACAAATTTTCAAAAATTCACCAAGAAATGGCATCGGCTGAAATGTCTCGTTTTTCCAATTTTTTTCTCTGAAGAGAAGAGAAGAGAAGAAGAGGTGAAATGTGCTTTGGAATCGCGAACTCTTAAATTTTCCCAGAACTAACTGAATCTATAAAATTGTAAATGTAACGTGAATAACACCAAAAAATTGATCATCTCGTTCTTTAAAAATCGAATCTTTTTCAAATAAGGTGGTAAATTTTTCTCAATAATTGGAGTTGTTTTTTTTTTTTTCAAAAATTGTGAAATTTTCAGAAATGTTGTAGTAGTTGAGTTTTTTCAAAATTTAGGAATTTAGTTTCAATTGTCAAATCGTCTTTGTGATATTTTCGGGGGGGGGGGGGGTGAAACTCTTAATTTTTCAAATAATATACTTCACATACCTCGCCAAAAAGCCTTTCAATTTGAAATTTCTGAAAAATTTAGAAAATTCTTGAGAAAAAGGATGATTTTTTCAGGATGTTAGACGATTTTTTCCTCAAATATCAGAAAATTTTTACAATATTTTAGGGGTTTTGGTTTTATGACCAATTTTTTGATGAATACAAATGGACGTGGCAGAATGGATCCTATATAATAGAATTTCGGTTCTGAATTAATGCTCCTAAATTTGGAAAAATTGTCGAATTTTGTAACCAATATTTTGACAGAAAAAAATGAGCATTTGAGTATCGTTTTTGTAATTTTATTTGAATTTTTGAGGAATAAGAGAATCACGAATTTTTAGAGCTTGCGCTCAGCCTCATCGCATTGTGATTGGGGGAGGTATAGATGGGGGGGGGGTCACATAATTTGATTTAATTCCTCTTGCGAAAATCACCAAAAATTATGAATGGAATATTCTTTCAAATTTTTACGTTGTTCGTTTCTGAAATGAAAATTTTTCGAAATTTTGAAAATCAGGGTATCTAACGGGTAGTGAAAGTAGTGAAAGTAGTGAAAAAGTAGTGATTTGAAAAACCGGTCATGCCGGTAGTGAAAAAGTAGTGAATTCAGACGAAAATTTGAAAAAGTAGTGAAAAAATGAAAAAATTCCAAAGACGCGAAATTCAATCATAAGTTACGTTTAGTTGGTAGTCACTACTCACTAGCAGGGTGTCTACCGGTCGCAAAATTCGCGTAAAAGTCGAAAATTTTTCCCAAATTACATTTTTATTAAAATGTCAGCTTTTTGAACACAATTTTCTAAAAATTTTCGCCCTCGCTTCGCTCGGGCTCATAAATTACCATTGGTCGTTTTTAAATAACAAACCTTTCCCCCACTCCAGACAATTGAATATTTTGAAACGAAAAATGAATTATTTTGGGAGACTTGATAGCAAGCGCGATTGTAATTTTCAAAAAAAAATTTTTGAAAAAATTGATATTTTGTATCCATTTTCTGAAAAATTGGTAAAAAATCGTAGTTATTTTTTTTTGATTTCACTAGGATTTTTTGAAAATTTAGAGGGAGAAATCATTTGAAAATACATTTCTTTTTTGTTGTTGTTATACTAAATTCTCAAAAAAAATTCGCCCTCGCTTCGCTCGGGCCAGATCACATCATTATCTGTACCTAAACTTAGGGGCGGTGCAATGGAGGAATTGGGGAAGTAATTCCCTCAGCCAATTTCTAGTCGGAATTTTCGGAAAAATTTAAAAAATTTGGCGAAATCTTGAAAATTTTATCAAATTAGGTCTTGTGGTATTTTGTAATGTGTTTACTTATACTTACGCGCTCTAAATCAGAATTTTTCCAAGACTTCGGCCTCGCTTCGCTCGGCCTTATTAAATTTTCCCTTTCATAATTTTAAAATGAACCGAATGCTACAAAAGTGATTTTTTTTCAGCCAGATTTATTAATTTTTTTTTTTTTGAAATTACTTTTCAAGTTTTTGTTACATTATTCTCTAAAAATTGTGTTATTTTCTCTCTATGATGTTGCTTCACATGTAGCCCTCCCATGATTTTTTCCCTGAATTTTAGGTTCAGAATCGGCGAAGTTTATCAGCGACTCCAGCCTGTGAAAAAAATGGGTATTTGCAAGGGAGGGACTAAAAAGTGCTTCAAATTCCCTTTAAAACGAGTATACGCAAGAGGGGGGGGGGCAAAGATTTTTTCTGATTTAATTTTTTTTCTCTAAAGAAATTTTGATCGTTTTTTTTGTACGTTGGAAAGAGAGTCGAGTTTTTTTTTTTGGGGGGGGGGGGGTACAAATTGAAAATTTTAAAGAAAGGTAATGGAAAAAGTAGTGAAAAAGTAGTGATTTTACAAAAAAAAAATCAGTTAGATACCCTGAAAATGCGTATTGGATGATTTACGCTTCGATTAATTTTTGACAATTTTCGACACCCCTCTCTCCACCTTTCCCCTTTCATTGAAGTTTTTCGATGATCAAAATGTTGATGCGCTGAAGCTTTTATCATCAGACGTGAACATTTTCTAAATTTAAGATTAAAAAATAACACGTTGGAAATGGGGACGTTTCGTTTTTCATTTTTATGAAAATATGGGGGAATTGAAGTTGATATGTTTATAGGTTAAAAATTTATTCAAAAATTGGTAGTTTCACGTAAACAACTGTGTTTTTTTTTGGTGAAAATGAAGTGAGATCTTTTCATATGGCGAAGTGAAGTATGAGCTTGACACGAAATGACCTCTATCGTAATTGATATAGATGGATAATTACCCAGTTAGAAACGACATTTGCATGAATTATTGCGAAACGAACAACAGCTGCATGCGTACTACACAGTATACATACATAACAATTGAAATTTTATTATCGATTGTACCTATACCCAGGTTACGACGTCTAGGGTACCTGATTTTTTTTTTCTTCGAGTATTTCCAATAAATGCAGAAAATAATTGAAATATTTGAAAAAAATACCACAAGTCTTGGTGAATTGAGAATTGTAAACACGTGATATGGAAAGGGAAGACCGTCGATAACGCTGACTGAATTTTACAGCGAATTTTTTTATTTTTTTTCGAACCGAAGAAATCGAAAGTGTTTTTACGATTCGATGTAAGGAATTTATCGTTTCGTTTATGCTAATCGGTTTGGTTTTTGCTCGTGTTTTCCGATCCATTATTATTAGGTGATAATGTCGGTGGTAATATCGACGTTGCATAATACTCTATCACTAAACGAACTCTGACTAACTGGCTACCTACCTACGCGTATTGTTTTTGTCGGTCGCCGCTGCTTTATCAGTGATGGCTTTTCCTCTTCTTTTTTTCCTACTGATTTGCCGAAGCAGCGTGGCAAGAGTTGAGAAGGGGGTTTGCAATAATATGATAATGAAAGTGAAATTTGTGTGTGATGAAAGTTGAGGTTGATTGTTTTATTTGTTTTGGTTTTTTTTTGAAAGATGGTCTGTTTTATGAAAAATAGAAACTAGGGAAGTGTAATTTGAGAAATCCTGAATTCTTTTCAATTTTTTCTGCGTTATCAATGCTGATAGGTAATTTTAACCTATTTTGTAGTGCAGAGCTCGAAAGTGATTTCATTTTTTTTCCTATCACATCAGAATTTTTCATAATTTTGATTTTTTGTTAAAAAATTTTCGAACATTTTTTAAAAACTTCTAACTTTTGAAGTCCATTTTCTGGACCAAGAAAGAATCCTGCGAAAAAAAATGAACAGAACATGAATATTGGCAGGGTTTGAATTTTCTTTTTTGTAGAGAGTTCGATTTGTTTTTTTGTTTTTTAGGAAGCTTTGTTTTCGAAATAATTTGATTGGAAGTTTGTTGGAAATTTTTTAAAAACCAAGATTTCTAGAAAATATTAGTCGGGCTTTGCAAAAAAGAAATTGTACCCTACGAATCATCATCTTTTCGTATTTTAGAGGGAAGGGGAGGGGTGATTTTCTCAAAAAATCGATTGTTTTGTAGGCATTTGGTGAATCACTTCTCATTTGTAACAATTGAATTATCACAGGCCGGAAATTCAATAATTTTTTCCTGGGTAATCAATAATTCTGATAGGTGATTCTGACCTATTTTTTAGTGCCGAGTTCAAATATGATTCTGGCTCTTCTCTATCACGCCAGCGCCAGGATTTCTTTCAGTTTGAATTTTTCAATGAAAATTTTTTACCTCTTGAATTCGGTTTTATGAGCGTTTAGAGCTCGAGTCCAATTTATTTTTTCTGAGGAGCTTTGTTTCTAAGATACATATTTTCAGTAAAAGATTGATTTGAAATTTGGAACTTTCAACTGAAATATCTCGAAAGTTTAACTTTCTGAAAAAAAACTTACTTGATTCTCCACAAAGGAAATTTCATGCTCTAAAATTGATATTTTAATGAATTTTTTTCCTTCGTTTAAAAAATTAATTTCAGGTGTCAGAAAATTGGAAAAGTGCAAAAAAAATTCAACAAGAAGTTCAGATGACTGAAAATTTTAAAAAGCTTGAATTTTTCAACTATCAACATTACCGATTAAAGTTCAATTGAAAATTGAAAATTTTCTTACAATCGTTATAACTTTTACATATTTTTCTTCTTTGAACTCATTTTTGGAATAAAAATGCAATTTTTCTATTTCAAGGAAAGGATCCAAGTTGGTATGGTGATTTTTTTGTGTGAGATATTTTGTTGTAGTTTTCTCTTCATTTTTGAGAAATTTTTCTAGAATTTTCAAATTCAAATCTTTTTTGACAAATAATTCTTTATCCAAACGAATATATCCTGTAGTTGGATCACTTTCTTTTGTCAAGATTTCAACTGGTTTTCGGTTGATTTCGAGCTTCATCTACTCGTTCAATTGTATTATATTGCTACCCTTGTAAAATATCTTCCTCAGCATCCCTTATGGTACGAATGTATGCTAAATTTTGGCGCCAATCTCTTTATAGCTTCGTTTCATCCGTTACGGTGTCGGTGTCCGTTGTTCTGGGTTGTTCGGTTTCGAATCTTCTGTCCCTTTTTCACTTGTACGTTTCATTTTGGTCCTCTCTTTTCCTCACCCTTTCTATCTTGATTTTTTATTCTTTTCGTTGAATGTATCATTGAAAAAGGAGAGAGTGAGAGAGCGATCCGCATGTAACCTTGGTGGTGATTTTATGCCTTATTTTTTGCTCTATTGGGAAGAAGAAAGGAAATTGGGTACGATGTGTACCGAAGTATTCGTAAATTCGTAATCGGCGCATTATTTTTATAATTTAGGTAAATTAAATGTGTGAATTTTGATTTCGAATCATTTGAGGCCGGTGGGTGAATGATAGAGAACCAATTCAGGTTTATGAATAAAGAGGAAACCCTTTTGCGAGTTCTCGATTTAACGACAACCATTTTAATTTCTCCTTCCTACCCCTCGCTCCTTAATCGAGGTCCCCTGCTTGGATGTGACACTCGGACACGCAAATGTACACAAGTTCCCACGTCGGTGAAACGTCGAGCATCGAACATTACACATTTATGTGTAGAATAAATAGAGATCCGGACGTACGTGTGTGTACCGGCCAGCGTTGCCTGGACGGTGAACTCGAAAATCCCGTGAGTGTAGGAGAGAAGCTCAATTTTTGATTCAGTTTTGTTTCAGGAAGTTGGACTAAAAAAATATCTGCGTGAAAAAATTGGTAGTATGGAAATTGAGGTGAAAGTTTGCAAAAAAAATTGAGTTCGAGAAATTTGGTTGATGGGAAATAAAATTTTATTTTTTTATTGAGATTTCATCAAGTTTTTCTGGTTGATTTTGGAATAATTTCAGAGCCTTTGTTTGAATTTTCGACCTGAGTAACTGTGAATCGTCATCTAGATAATAGAGGGGCTTGAATTATCCTGATTTTTGTACCTATTAATTATTTTTGATTCGTTCATTCTTTTCATTTTTTGGCAATATTTTTACATTATGAATTTTCAAGTGTCTATACCAAATCGAAAAAGTGGAATTTCGAAGAAAAATATGGTAGAGGAATATTAGCGAAGAAAATGAAAAAAAATCTGCAAGAAGTTATTGGAATGAAAAATGGGAATTTTTGATTTTTCGTAAAATTGAATGAAAAAAGTGACATTTTTTAATTGAATTTTCAGTTGAAAACTGCAAAAAATCTGGTAAAGTTTTTCGACTTCCAAAAAAATAAGTTGAAATTAGCTCATATTTTCTTTTTCAATTGCAATTTTATCATTGATATGTTCTAGTTCTGGGCGTCAATCCATAAAACAAAGCACTATATTTTTTAAACACCATTTTGAAGATCTTTCATAGAATGTCAGTGTGTTGGACTTGAAAAAAAAAGAGTAAAATTTTATGTACTGTTATCATTTTTATATCAGTTTTTTGTTTTCATAAGCTTGAGAACAAGTTGAAATTATTAAAAAATATCAAATGTCATCATCATATTTTTGTGTTTAATTGAAACGATTCAGTAATTTCGAAAATTGAAAAAAGAAAAGGGTAGAACATAAAGATTTTCCAACTAAAGTACGTTTCATCAATAATTTAAAAGCTTTTGCTCTAAAGCCAAACTTGTTTGGTGTACTTTGATTTTTGACTTTCTCTTCGCTCAAGAATATGAGATTATTGTCTCCTAAAATTTCATTGGATATAAAATTGATTTTTTGCCCATCAAGTATTATTTTTAAAAATTTTAGGGTAATTGAAATGTTGGAAATGAAAAATTTTTGAATGCTTGTTTTGCGACTTTCTTCTCCACCTCCTCCCCCCCTCATCCTCATTATATACTTTTTCCTTTTCCTTGAAAAATCAAAAAAAGAATACTATAATTTGTTCTCTTTTGTTTTTCATGAGGGAAAATAGAAGAGAGGTTTTGGGGTGAAAAATGTAAATTTTCAAGTTGAGAAAATTAAATTTTGAATTCTTGTTTTTATCAAATTGCGCTTGAATTGAAAAAAAGTCATATCAAAATTCTCAATCAAAAATACACTTTGTGATCTGTGGAAAGAAGGAAGGGAGAGAGTTGAAGTGTTTTTTTTTTCAGAAGCTTGGTTCCTAGGAAATAGGTATGCAATTTTCTGTGTTGGAAAATTTTCACTTCAAAATGATCTTTTTGATCGAATTTTGAGTCAATTTTTTTTAAATTGTATATTTTTACATACGACTTCTGAATCAGATCCGCAGAAGCTTCCGTAAATCTTCTACCAGTCATTTAAATAGGAAAATTATACCTCAGGGAAGAATCGTCGGTCGATTTCAAGGTCTGTGAGTTTTCAAACAGTTTCAATGTCTTGAGAAATCGTCCTAAATGAATTAATTTGTGGGTGGAAAACGTGCTTTGAAATTTCGTTAAAATTTTGAAGAAATTCATCGAGATTTTCAAATTAATGTGAAATGAGCCGAAATTAATTAAAAGGTGTTAAGTAATTAACATGCATCTAAAATTAAATCGAACTTGAGATACAAGATGATTCAAATTTGAAATGAGAATTCTCGAATCACCCCTTTCTCCCTTTTCCTCTCTTCTTCCTCTTCCCCCTCACATCTCCCTGAAACCCCTTTGAACTCGTGCAAAAATTCATATTTCTACTTTTCCAAGAGATGATGGCTCGCAATGCTGGTAACCCTGGTATGGCCGGGTCGGATGGGGAGAGCGATACGAGTACCTATATAGACCTACACACGTTTATAGACATCTACTTGTATGGTACACCATTACCACGATTATACAAGGCTATCCTAGGTATCTTTTATTATCTAATTGTACGTAGACTGACGAACGTAAGTTCGCGTACACGCCTCGCGTCTCTTCTCCCCCAATCTCGCAGCGTCGTCGGGATATCAATTAACAAGGCGCGCGTAAAACGTCTATGACGACCTTGAATATTGCCCAGTCCCTCGAATCTTTTTTTCGCACGCGTTACCGTGTAATGCCAATAACACTGCGACTAAATCTGCAATGAAATTGGTGAAAATATCTGTGATAATGACAGAAGCAGGCGAAAGATTTCATTTCAGGAGAAAATTATCAAATTTTGAGAAAATTGGTCGTATCTGAGCAAATTTGGGTTCGTATGATCATATCTGAGCAGATCAAATCAGATGCGACCAATTTTTAAAATGATCCAGATCTCAGGGTTGAAAGATTCGAAAAATTGGTGTTTTTTTCTTTTCTGCGGGTTTTTTGAGGGGGGGGGGGGGGTCTTTGAAGGCTCATCAAGGTAAAAAAGTAAAAAATAATAATAATATTTTTATTCGGAATTTTTTCGTGTATGAGCTTTTTTCAGTCTTCAATTTTTCCCAAAATGATGGATTCGTGCAATTTGAATCCGATTTCAGATGGATTCGTTCCAGCTTCGAGTTCTCCTCAAATAAATTTATAAATTTGAGCCCAGTTCTATTGATTTTTCCCTTAAAAACCAAAATATCGTCATCGCCCTTCTGTTGCTAATGGCTGCGAAGTGAAATCCCATTATGTGAGATCTATGATCCATCATAAAATATGGTTACACACGTAAACGTATGTTGCGTTCGTAAAAAAGTGTATGTTGTAAAAAACAACAACAACACAGCAACACGATTGTAAAAAAATAGAAAAAGAAATCTTCGAACGATAGCGCTGGTGATACACGTTCATTAGTTCATCTACGTATTGGTATATTATGCTAGGGAAAAAAAAGAAGGCGGTGGCTCGAATGTCGGTCGGTATAGTGGATTTTCATTAATTATACAGCTGCGCCTCTGCCGTCATAGTAAACGTACGCATCGATGTAGTACCTAGACCTAGACCTACGAATACGCGAAAATCATTCGAGGCGATTCGAGCAAAATGTGTAAAAAAATTCGGACCGACGTCCGTGTAATTTCATTTGTTGATGCCGGTGTTCCATTCGATTCGTTTTGTTTGTTGGATCTCCGACACGACGCCAATGGTCGGCATTGGCATTGATGTTGAGAATCACAGAGATCAGTGATGTCCATTGTCAGTGGGCAATGTGCGAAGCTGAAGAGTAAAGGATGAGTGTTGTAGGCGATTGATGGTTGAGGTGATGGTCGAAGTTGTAATTTGTTTCATTTCGATTTCAATTTCGATCGGAATGATAAATCGCCTATGGGAGGTGGAAGAATGATTTATGAAGATGTTATTGCCGTGCGTTTTGCTGGATAAGTTTTAAATACGATTTTGTTGGGTCGGGTTTGATACGTGGTTATGTATTTTGGAATTTTTGAGGGTCGTCGAATTGATGTTTTTTATGTTGAGGACTTGGAGGAAGGTATGAGAAATTTTCAGGAAGATGGAAGAAGAGAATTAAAGCTCGGAGAGGAGAAAGGGTTGGAGGAAAAATGTGGAAGATTTTGAGGGAAAATATAAAAGATTTGATGGTGGTAGAGATGTCAGTGGAAGAAAAGACGGATGTGCCAATGTTTTGACTTCTTTGAGAAGACCTAAATTTTTAATGAAGTGAAGTAAAAATTATTAGATTGAATTCGTTTTCGAGTCAACGAACTCATAAATCGATTGCAATATCCTTGATTTTGATCGATTATCTTTAAGATCGACTTTCCATATTTCGAATAAAATTATTAATGCTTTAAATTAAAATGTAATATCGATTTTGTAGGACAATCGAATTTTTATCGATCATTCTTTAAAATCCAATGTCGATTTCGAAAAACACTCGAATTTTTATCGATCTTATTCTGAATGGATGACTTGCTGAAACTATCGAATTAATTTATGTTCCGTATAGATTATTTTTTCCGATTCGACTTTGTCGCAATTTCGATTTTTATTGATTTCCTATTAATCTGATACATGATATCTGGAAACATCGATTCTGTTGAAGTATTCATTTTTTGAACTAGTCCAAAATGTGGGAGAGAGGATGAAAAATTTGCCAATTTACGATAAAATTGGTCGACTTTTATAGAAAATCATCAGTTTACTAAAAAAATATCTATGCAACTTTTCCAAAAAAAAAAATTTGAATTCCTTCATCGTTTCGTTTCTGTTAATGGTTCAAACGTATCTTTATTTCTGCGATTTCTGTCGAGTTTTTGCGTCGTAATTCGTAATTGTCTTTCCAAGTCATCGATCGATTTTTCGAGTTATCAAATTACATCGATTTTCGATTATCAATTGCCATTGCTTAATCGATTTCCGACGATCAAAACTGCTTTTTGATCAATTTTTTCAAAAATTTTTGAATGGAATAGATTTTTGAATTGAATTGATTTTAGATTATCGATATTATTATTTGATCGATTTTTGAATGAAAAATCGACTTTCGATTATTGATTGCTATTAATTTATCAATGTTTTCTTGATTTTCGTATGGAATAAATTTTTTGAGTTGCCAAATCGATTTTCGATTATCGATTGATTTTATTTGATCGATTTTCGATCATCGATTGATATTTTTGATCGATTATCGATTATCGATTCTATTTGATCGAGTTTTTAAATTGCATATGAAATCGATATTGCAAATCACCGAATCGATTTTCGATCTTGATTAATATTATTTGGCCGATTTTTCGAACTGAGTGTCTAACAAGTCCTGTTGATCCTGTTTTGGAGCTTTTTCAGTGAGAAGTCCTGTTTTAAACAATTTTGAGATTCCACCCGCCAAAATAAATAGCTAATATTAGAAATGTCATCAGTGGCAACACTTTTTAAGATGATGAAGGATGATATCGGATGTCTGAAGAAATTTCAACTTTTGAATGCCTTTTCTTCAAAAATTTTCGCCTTCGCTTTGCTCGGACTCAGTAATTTAACGCAATTTTATTTTCCAAATTATAATACATCTACATACCTACAAAACTTCTTCCTTTCTAGCCTAGACAATTAATATTTTTCAGAGTGAAAAAAATCGCCCTTTTCAAAAATGTTTCGTTTTTTTGAAAGGAAATCAGAAAACGACTTCTTAGATACCGTCAGAACAAAACACGAAGAAAGCACGAATTCTAACTGATAAAATTTTTGATTCTGGTTCTGGATACCCAAAATTTCCCCTCGTCTCGCTCGGGCTCAGTAAATTTACATTTTTTTTATTTTTCAGAATTATGGTAAAAATTCTTCCCTTCTCTGCGTCCATTTTCCGTCTCAAACAATTGAATATTTCAAAACGGAAAAAATTGATCCTTTTTAAATGAGTTTTTGATTTAGGGGGAGGGGTGGGGATACAATATTCATCAGACACCACTCTAAATTTTTAAAAATGAATTTACACTCATTTCTTACAATATTATCGGGAAAAAACTTCTCGTCAATTGTTTTTTGAACAGGGTTTCTATATTTTTTAGTGAGGAGGGGGGATTTATTAGTACCGATTTCTGAAAGGTCCTGTTGTAAGTCCTGTTTTGGGTTTTTTAAAGTTTGTTAAACACCCTGTCGAATTACCGAATCGATTTTTGATTGCTATTATTTGACCGTTTTTTTAAATTACCGAATCGATTATCGATTATCGATGCTGTAAATTGATCGATTTTTCAATTCACAAATAGAATTGATTTTTTGAATCATCTAATTGATTATCGATTTCTATTATTTGATCGCTTTCTGCAGATCGAAACTATTTTTTGAACAATTTTTCTGATTTTGAATGGGATTGATTTCTTGAATTTTCGGATCAATTTCCGATTATCGATAATACTATTCGATCAATTTTTTAATTTTCGCATTAGATCGATTTTATGAATCATCGAATTGACTTTCGATTATCTATGCTGTAATTTGATCGATTTTTTACGTTTTGGAATGAAAGTGATTTTTTAAATTATCAAGTCGATTTTCGGTAACCATCGATATTATTCGACAGATTTTACGTTATCGTAACAATTCAATCAAACTCTTATCGATCTCTTATTTTTCATTCTAGAAATCAATCTAGGTAACTCCTCCTGAAAAGAACTATCGAAATACATCCATTAAAAAATAAGCCTTCTCAACACGTTCAAATCTACATAACATTACATCAAATGTTACGATCTCTAAATTCTAGATCAAGGCTCGTTCCGCTCCTAACGCGTCGGCCGCTCGGTAGCACCTCGTTATCAACTGGTTCCCCGGCGATCATTTCACGCTACTCTTTGACAAGCGAACTCTTCCAACTGGATTTATCGATCGGCGCGCGCACCCGAGCACGATACTCTCTCGTGCCATACATTGTAATTCCTAATTCATTTCGAATCGAATCAACCGAACGCATACCATCGACGCGAACAGGTAGCATGACAGGAGACCGGAGGCATGCGCAGGGCTGGCTTTTGTAACAGGTTGCGCGTCTTGGCGCTCTTTTTCTTCGCCGATCTCTCGCGTCGATGCCCGGATGGTATTGGGAGATCATGGAGAAAGACTCCGAAAAAAAAGGTAGGGGGAAAGCCCTATGGGTATATCATATCTAATGTCACGGTCGAGTGTACTTTACCCGCGTGTATGACTCTAGGTACATGGTAGTTTGTTTCTGGTGCATCGTGATAGGAAGGTAGTGGGTAGTGGGAGGGCAGAGGGGAGGACAGCTTACACAAATATGAAAAGCAAATCGTCTGTACGTTTTAGTACTAGGTATGTAATAGGCATATATTAAAGTACCTGTATCTCTTTCGGTGTATACTTTCGATGTGTACGTAACTGGTTTGCGTGTAAATTGATGTGCGAGTTTTACGCTTTACGCCGTCTCTGTGGCCAGTCTCGAGGATGTGGAAAGTCGGGAGGAGAACGAGGAATAACTGTATAGTTGAAACGGAACTGGAAAAATAGCTCAGCTTTCGGTCTTCAGATATTGGTTCGGTCGAGCTTACGTGTCGTATTCGCTTTTATTGGTCCATCCGACAATTTCGAATGTAAATTCAAATAATATTCGCGAGTTTCGTACAATTGGCCAATTTTTCGCCACACGACCCAAGGATGCGATGCTGTGGTCTGATCGAAACACGTGGTGTCTTCCCTCCCTCGTAGATTTTGGCGGGAGTTAAGACGTGTCTTGCTGGTCTTTTGCATTTTTTTTTCTTCTTTTCGAGTATATGGTAAATTATTGTATTTTTTTTCTACTTTGTAAATTTTTTTCCTGTTGCTTTCGAATGAGATACCTACGTAGATGTGTCTTTTTTCTTCTTTTTTTTTTACCTCGGTTTTAAGTGTATTATTATTTTCTCGCTGTAATGTAATTTTGTATTTTGATTTTTTACTTCTTTTTTACTTTTCCGGTTTGAATTTTTTTTTGCATGCTTTTCTCATTTTTTCCTCGGTATATCCTTAGATGCGATTTTTTTTTCTCGATTTAACGACAATTTAATTAGGTATTTTAGGTTTACGTGTTAATTTTTTCGTATAATTTAGATAGTTTTATTGTGGAAATATTTATCTTAGATAACGCGTTTGATTATTCGCTCTATGGTAAATTTTTTCGCATTTTTGAACTGCCCTATTCGCCTGAAAAATTCTCACTCGTTAATGCTTTAGTTGAAATATTTCGTGTGGTTTTTGTTGTTGGACAGATCTCGCGATATAAATGGATTCAGCAGGAAATGAAGTAATCATCGTAGACGACCGAGCACAGACTAACGGTTTTAACGGTAATTATTCCGGCATCATCGAAGAAGTGTCCGAGATGAAAACACGCTCGAAAGCCAGCGGCGGCCCAGGCGAAGCGGCCAAGCTGCGGAGTAGCTCGCGAACCAATCCGGCCACCGCTACCGTATCGAATTCGCATTCGAAGACCGAAGAAAGGACATCGGCGGTATCTGCCGCGCCGGCGACTTCATCGGCGACACCATCGATCGCCGGGCCAACCAGCTCGCAGACGGCGGAAAAGGATAAAAAAATGAGCCTGAGAAGCGGTGTCGTAGAGGAATCTGCCGGTAAATCCGGCGAATCGATCGTGGTCGTTACCGGTGTCGGTAAAAAGACCTCGGCCGAGACTCCGGCCGCGCCCAAGAGTAAAAAAGGCGGCAGCGTGGGCGGTGGCGATCGAGAAGACGATAGCGGGATCAATTCTAGATCTTCTTCGGTCTCCACCGACGATACGTATTCGTCTAGACTTCGTACGCGGTCGAAACGAGCCGAGGCGGCGCTCAGCAGCAGTACTCCGGCTAGTACGAAAAAAACGTCTTCTCGGATGCCCCTGTCGACCTACGATTTCGACGACGATTCGATTATCCTCGAAGAAGATCCGAGCACTTCGACGTCCTCGCTGAAACGCAAAGCTACCAAGGTGCTGGTTGAGGAGATGGATGACGACGAGGGCGCCGAAGATGGCAAAGACGAAAACGACGAAGACGAGCCGCCGGTTAAAGTCAAAATATTACAACGGTCGAATTTCTTGAACGTTTTGCTGAATCCGCTGAAGGCCATCAGAGGCAGAATTTTCGCCGGTACGCAGCAACAGGAGAAATCTGCGGTTACGGATGACGCCGCGTCCCAAACGAACGTCTCCAAAATCAACGACGATGATCCGCAAACCGAACACGCTGCTTCGCAGACCGATCACAATGAACAGGCTAGTACAGCTGCTGATACCGATGATGCCAAAGAGGCCACCAGCACGTGTATGGTTATGTAAGCTCTTCCCCTGTTGACCCTACCCCCCGAAGTCCTTTACATCTTTCGGTTTGTCCCAGTTGCCTGGTTCTCGAATTTGATCGAGAATCGTAAGTTTTGTTGTCTGCGGGGCCGCTTACTTAAGTATACCGTCTAGTGAATTATTTGTAAATTTTATCGTGTTCTGTCTCTTGTCTCTCTCTCAGTGTTTGTGTTTTTATTATTTTTTTCTAAAAAAAAAATTGAGATAGATAAGGTTCGTACGTTGGAGTTGTGCTACAATTACAAAACGACGATGAGATTTTAAGTTGTGTAATTTTTTTTCTCTCTTTTTAATTTTACGATCATTTATAAATATCATTGTATACATACGTAGGTTGCATGTTTTTTAATTTTAGCGTTTTTATGTTTAATGAATTTTTATTTCATTGTAGGTTTATTCGATTTCCGAGTCTGTCCGGTTTATTATTTTTTAACGATAGTTTTACCGTTGATTTTTCACGAATTTTTTTTTTCTTCCAATTAGGGATGAATTTTAATGTATCGATGCGTTCAGTGCCATCTACGGTAGGGCGAAAAATGAAGCAAAAAGGAGATTCGTGAGATGAAGTCGAATTGGTAGCGTTTTTTGAATGGATTGGAAAAGGCATCGATCATTTTAGATTTTAATTTTTTCATCTGATTTCGCTTATTCGTTATGTGTATTTGTATGTGTTTGGGTGATGGATGGGGTTGTGAGAGGAGAGTATTTTTATGGCTGGAAAAGCGAGAAAAATAGGAGGAGGGGTATTGATAAATCGTCGAGAACGTCTTCGTGTATTTTTTTAAATTCGTGTGCAATTTTTTGTTATTGTTTTTTGTGGTTTTTTTTGAAGTAGTATTTTTATAAGTATTGGAAAGAGCTCGTTGATCGACGAGAAGTGATTTTTTCCGGATAATGAAAAAGTTCGCCGAGTGGTACTGATCGCATTTATTAGGGGCATTTTTTTTTTTGTTTGTTTCAATGATACAAATTTTTATTGTACGTAACAATTTTATTTTTTTAATTTAGAAATACGAAAAAAGACGATTGCATTTTACGTAGAAAAGTTTTTAAAATAGATGTGTATTGATGAAAAAGAAGAAAAAAATTGAATAAAAAATAATTTAAAAAAAATGACTAGAAAGGAAATTTACGAAAAAAAAAGACATTGTGTATAATATTATTGTTTTGAAACAGTTGAATGATTTTTAACGTTGTAAGAGTACGTACTTAATAATAAAAAATATTCTATTCGAAAAGCAGACGTAATGATTCATTTTGGTGTTGATATTTTTTTTTTACTTTTTTTCATTGCGATGTGGAAATTTGATTTTTTCGATTTCGATGATGAAGAAGATGGACGAAGTACTGGGTAAATGGGAATGAACTTGAAAAATTTACAAACGAGGTGTTAGACCTCGAAATGAAGTAGACGTATTCAAGGTTGAATTTTAAGCCAATTTAATCTACTCGAATGCTAATGAAAGGATTAGTAGGCGATTTGGGTATCAAGTTCGAGTTATGATCGATGATATTCGATTGAGGGATATGGCGAATTTCAGGTTGATTTTTATGATTATACGGGGAACTTTGTGGAATGGGGTATTTTTATGGTTGCGGACCAGTGGTTTATGGCAGTCGAAGTTGATGATGGGTTGGAATTTCAAATTAATTCAAAAGTGACCATGTTTTATTGAAATGGGATCGTGATGAATTATCTTCGAGAGGACTTGAAAATGCTAAAATGACCTACCTGGTGTATTCTGCAGCTGCATTTTTTTTTTTTTTTTTTTTAATGGAGAAAATGGATTGTGATTTATTGCTGAAAACAAAACTTCATCAAGTGTAAGACTATTTTTTTTCTGATCTGTCAGTAGAGTACCTCAATTTTTTCGGTTGGAACTTTGGATTGATGAATGAGGACTGTTATGGTTCATTAAAAATATTTAGGAGCATTCAATGAGCAGGTAAGTGATGTGATGATATGAGATGAAAATGACGATTTAGAATTAATTTCAAATTATATGGAAATTTTCTTGAAATCCGATGGAAACGATTCATTTTTTAAAACTTTTTGATCGTTTTCTGAAATCTGAAATGTTGATAGTGTGTGAACTTTTTCAAATACTTAGCTATCAATTTTTTAGGGTCATTTTCCCTATTTTTAAACAATAGTTTTACAATTTCAGAAAATTTTTCTCCAAGTTTTGTAAGTGTTTTTTAAATTGATATTTAATTTTTGGAAAGATGGATAATTTTTTGAAAGATGTTTTCAAAAAAAAAACAACTTTGAACTCTTGATTATTTTGGAGATTTTTTTTCTAGTTGCAAATGATCGGTATTTTTTAATTTTTCAAACTTTCAATCAAAAATTATTTTGCGAGGGGTCTGGTGTGGTGAAGAGGTCATTTGGCTTCTGGTTGAATTTGATCAAAATTTTTATGTCATTCAATTTTTCTTGGTAGAAGATGATTTTAGAACGCAAAAGCAAATCTGTACCTCGACCGGAGGGGGGGGGGGGTGGCGGCGTCAAAATACGTGATTTCAAGCTAAAAATTCTTATCCGCGAATTTTCAATTGATTTTTCGTTCAAATTGGTACGTAAGTAGAGATATTGGTGGGAAGTACCCTGAAATTTTTCCAATCAGTTTAATGACCTTGAATCTAAAATTTAAAATTGCCTTGGTAAATCCAATTTTGAAATAGAGAGGTGAAATTTTTTTCAAAATTTTTCAAATATACTTTACACTGTTGAGAATTTTTTCTAATTTTTTTCGAGTGGTGGAAGTTGTTCAAAGATTGAAAAATTGATCAAAGGCAGTAATTTTAAGCAAAGAAAATGATCAATTACGCTAATTTTTGAATAATTGACCCATTTCTACTATTCGAAACGATCTGAAAAATTTTTGAAGGATGAAATATATATTGAAAAAACTTTTGAAGAAATCTATCTTTTTGTCTGCCTTGAAATTGTGTCCTTCAAGACGATTTTAAATTTTTAAAGTCAAATTCAAGTGCAATGAAGTCGTTAGGAAAATCTGGAAAAATTTCAGAGTGCTCCAAGTACTTACCTCTGCTTATGTTCCAAATATGAAAAAAATCTATTGAAAAATGGCCAAATTTGAATTTTCAGCTTGGTAATCACGTATTTTGGATCCTCAGCCCACCCTAGGGTGAGATAGGAATTCACTCATGCATTATACAGTCATTTTCAACGAAGACAAATCGAATAAGCATGAAAATTTTGATCAAGGCTAAATTATTCCTTCACCAGTCGAGGGCTTTTGAAAGAATTTTTAAAATTTGTTTTAAAGTTTTCTTGAAAATTGCAATATTTTTTTTTTGAAGCTTTGAAAAATGAGAAAAGTCCAGATTCTAACAGTTTCAAGAATTGTTTTCTAAATTCATCAAAGAAGAAAACAAAAAAAAACTGATTTTGATTTATTACTATTTTAATTGTCATTTATGTTTTTTATCACGTTTTTTCGCAAAAATGACGACGATTTATTACCGAAATTCTGTTTTGAGATTTTAACCTGCTTCAGATGAATTTAAACTCGTTTGAGAACCCAAATCCGCCGATAAGTCGAATCGATATCCTCGGCACCGGTCACATAATAATAATGATTCTGCGATTGTAGCACGTATGGCACATGAGCACGTGTGACTTTTTATGTCATTCACTTGATAGGTGTATTTTGTCATCACGTTCTCCATTCACTGCGAAACAAATCTGACTACTCTACATATATTTTTGGCATAAATAGAATTTCAACGATTCAAGTTCGAATTTTTTCAATTCTGAATTTTCCAATATTTGTATTTACATATTTTGATATTTTTCCATCTGTAAATTTTTTGATGTGAATTTTCTCAATTTTTCTCGACTTCGTGTTTTCATTTTTAAAAATTTTATTTCCAAATCAATTTGTAAAAAAATGGAAAAACATGAAAATTTAAATTTTTTGAAAAATTCAAAGTTGGAAAATATTTTGGACTGAGAGAAATTTCAAGAAATGTGAGTTTGGAAAAAATTCCAGGTGACCATTGTTGAAAACAAAATTTTTCCCAATTTTTTCGATTGGAATTTTGAAAAAATTTAAGCTTTATGCGTATTGAAATTTCTTAAAATAGAAAATTTGGAATTGAAGAAACTGAATGAAATTGGTGTAAATTTGAACTCGCATCGTTTATATCCCATTTTCGGCAAAAATAATTAGTGTTCAGTCAAATCTGCGGTCTTTTCAGCGTATTTTAAAACATATCTGCATATTCACAGCAAGTAATCAAGATGATAATGTCTTTGGAAGGGCGGTAAAAAAAAACTAGAGTACCTAGGTAATGTATGTAAAATAGATGTACTCGCACGTACTTCGAGTTATTTTAGTCGTTATCGTATTTTTTAAAACCCGACTGGCACCGTGTACAGCTCAAAATGAGTAGCGGAAGGAGAAATATTGAACCTATAAATACAGGTAGCGCGTGTGTAGGTAATCATACAATCATAATATACACATTGTGGTGTATTTTTGTCATCTGTATATTACTACTTGGGTTTAGACGGTTAATTAATTACTTGATAAATACTCAAACGACGTGACGTGTGTGCGGAATGTTCTATTCAATATATTTTACGTGGTTGGAGGTATTTATGTGTTTTTGGTAATAGGTATTTTCAAATTAGTACAGAAAGTACGTAGAATCATAATGTTGGTATTTTTCTAATGGAAAAAAGTGCGTAATTATGTGTAAATATTTTTAAGTATTGGAGTGATGCGCTGTGGAGATTTTGGGTAAATATGTAACTCTTGTGTTTCATTTTGTGGTACTGTTACTGGAAATATTGGTGCTGAATGCCAGCTAATAGATGTATTTAGGCATATGGAGCTTATACTCATTATTAATGTCATAATCATGGTGTACTTGGATTAGGTAGTGTCATGAATCGTATTTTTAAATTTGGAGAATTTCTCTGTTTAAAATGGTTTGGGCTCGTGAATTGATACAAATCATTCTTACTTAAGTTATAAACCTTTCTCTTTTGAATATTTCGAAGCGAAAAAATGTGGCCTTTTGGGAGGCTTAGTGGCGATCAAGATTAGAATTTTCAACAAAAAAAATCGTATTTTTTCTGATAAAAGGCGTATGTCCATTTTCTGAGAAGAAATGTTTGGAATTTTACTGGACTGTTTTAAAAAATTCAAGAAGAGAAATAATTTGAAAATGTGTTTTCTTTTTTGCTGTTTTTATTAAGTATAAATTTTCAAAAAAAATTGCCTTCGCTTTGCTCGAGTCGAATAGTCACGTCAGTTTACCTGTTTGTATTTTTTTGAAAATTTCTTGGAATAAATTTGATGGCATTAATTTTTTGGAGGAGAGGGAGGGGGAGGAGTCAAATTGAGAAGTGGATATCATGGGGAAAAGTTAAGATAACGTCCCGAATTTTTAATTTTAAAAATCTGTTGATACCCTGTAAAGGAACTGACTGGAGATTTAAAGCTGAAGGCTGAACTTTCTAGTAAAAGTCCAATGAAGTGCAAAAAATGAACGCTACTGTTTGAAAATCTGAAAAAATTACAATGAAAAGTCCAACTTCCTTACTTTTCCAACCCTTATATTTTTTAAAAATGAAATATCCATACGTTGGCCTTTGGGGTACAAGAGGATCCTCAATTTTAACCAAAATTAATAATCACTCTCTAAACCCCCCCCCCCTACCAGTCCTCCTCTAAAAAGGTCGAAATTTCAAAAAAATTGAAAATGGCCCACGACACGTTTCGTTTGTTTTGTTTTTAAGGGAATTCAATTTAAATATTCGCTTATTTATTTTTTTTTTTTTTGAATTTTACAAAGCCTCAGACTGTCAATTATGAAAAAAACACGTGCGAAGAATGGAAATAGCGTGTGGCCTATTAGTTCTCATTGATTTGAGGTAGATCGATGAATTCGAATATCGACTACACTTTTCGATCTGTTAAGCCGGTCGAAATACTGTGATTTTGATGCCAAACATGATTTTATTGGGAAATTCAAATCCTTCCTCTTTCTCCCAGGGAGGTTGAATGACTTCTGAATAAAAAATCATTCTGAAAATTGGACTCGACTGGTTGAAATACCATGATTTTGACACCAAACACGACCTTGTTGGAAAATGGAATTTCTCTCCACCATTTGGGAGGGGGGGGGGAATCATCTTTGAAAAAATGTGGAATTAAGTTTCAGTTAGTCGAAATATTATAATTTTGATATCAAAAACCATTTTGTTGAGAAATTTGAATTTCTCTTCTTCCATCCCCCTCCCTCCCCCTGAGGGTTGAATTACTTTTGAATACAAAATAATGGTGAAAATTGGATTCAACGGATCGCAGTACCGTGATTTTGATACCAAACAAGATTTTATTGAAAATCGTGAATTTCTTCCCTCTTGGGGGGGGGGGGCATAATGGTTCAAAAAACCCCTCAAAACAAGCAAAATTCATTATCCAAAAAAATTCGAAATTATTAATAATGTTGGTAAAACGTGGGCTTGGTTTTCAAGGTCGTAAAATACGAATTTGGGTATGAAAATTTTTTGGGTTGTGGAGTAAGGATGGATAGGGGAGGTGTTCAAAATTAAATTCATCCAAAATGTCGTGTAGCGTATCGAAATCTAGGTTTTCGAGGTCGTAGAATACGAATTTGACGGTGAAAATTTTCTTGAGAGAATGGTGATGGGTTGGGAATGGGATGCACAACCTGAAATTTATCTGAAATATCATGCAGCATACCGAAATCTAGGTTTTCAGGTTCGTAGATGACGAATCCGAATGTTACCCAATATTTTGGGTGAGTTTAATTTTCAGCACCCCTTCCTCCTCTCCTTCCCTTACCTCAAAAAAATTTCATTGTCAAATTCGTATTCTACGCAGGGCATAGGAGTCAGCAAAAAAGTTGACTCCTGACTCCAGCTTGACTCCGGAGTCAAGATGGAAAGTTGACTCCTGACTCCGGCCTTGACTCCGGAGTCAAGGGAGAAAGTTGACTCCTGACTCCGACTCGACTCCGGAGTGAATTTCAGACCTTGACTCTTGACTCCGACTTGACTCCGGAGTCAATTTCAGACCTTGACTCTTGACTCCGACTTGACTCCGGAGTCAATTTCAGACCTTGACTCTTGACTCCGACTTGACTCCGGAGTCGTGCCGAAGTCGGAGTCAATTTGGAGTCAGTTTGACTCCGACTCTTATGCCTTGCCCTAAATATTGTGATCAAAACATAGGAGTCGGAGTCAATTTGGAGTCAGTTTGACTCCGACTCTTATGCCTTGCCCTAAATATTGTGATCAAAACATAGGAGTCGGAGTCAAACTGACTCCACATTGACTCCGACTCCGGCTTGACTCCGGAGTCAAAATAGAGAGTTGACTCCTGACTCCGGTTTGACTCCGGAGTCAATTTCAGACCTCGAGTCTTGACTCCGGCTCGACTCCGGAGTCAATTTCAGACCTTGACTCCGACTTGACTCCGGAGTCAATTTTAGACCTTGACACTTGACTCCGTTTGACTCCGGAGTCAATTTGGAGTCAGTTTGACTCCGACTCCGGAGTCGACTCCTATGCCCTGATTCTACGCCCTCGAAAACCAAACTCACGATGTATTTCAACAACTTTGTCTCGCATAATAAATTTTGAGCATTTTTAGGAGGATGGAATGATCTTTGGAAAAAAAAAATGTGAAAATTGGATTGAACGGATCAATATACCGTGTTTTTGAAACTATATACCTACAATTTTGTTGAGAAATGTGAATCCCCCCCTTCCTGAGAGGGTTGAACGTCCTTTGAAAAAAAAAGTATTGCAGAAATGAAATTCAGCGGGTCAAAATACTATGATTTTGATTTCAAGCAGCACAATTTTGTTGAGAAATTGGAATTTCTCTTCGGAGGGGGGGGGATGGCCTTTGAAAAAAAATGCCCTTGACTCAAAAATTGAATGTTTGACGAGCTCAATTTTATTTTTCCCCGCTATGCTCCATCCTTTTTTTTTTTTGCATTTTAGCAGATGTTGAATCCTGCTTGAAAAAAGGAAGGTCAATGCACAGCTCCTGATTGATCTGAAAGGCTAAAATTTTGAAACTCTTATTTTTAGGAGGAAATAAACCACCCCAGATTGTAAGATTTCGAAAATTTGAGAAAAAAATTCTTTGTATCATTGAAAAAATACTATAATTAAATCTAGGTACTGTAAATTAATTTCGAATATTTCCATTTTCACTAATTCCGAACCGGTTTGTGCTTTTTTCCCCTTACAGACGACACACGAATGACGTGCCTGGTCGGTATTTCGGGAAATCCTTTCACATTGCCAGGAAGACTGAGCTCGGTTGGCTGGCCTTGGGCGGCTCGCTGTCTGTACGAAGAATATGACGACGGTATTCCAAAAGAACCGCTTCAAATTGCTGACTAACGGAACGAGCGTGAGTTTGGAGACGTATTCGGGGTCCGCGGCGACGGCCACCGGCACCACCACGACCAACAACAATCACGCCGGCAACGACACCATTCAAAACAATTCCACGTCCGGGACGGGTGCTGCGGACGATGGCACGGCCCCGGATCCGTCTGCGGCTCCGGGGTTTCCCGAAGGCGTCACCGTTAAGCAGGAGGAAGGAGTCACCGTGAAGCAGGAGGAGGAGGCGGAATTAGTCGATAACAAATATACAATAAGTATATCTCAATTTGGATCTCAGGCAACGAACGGGCCCGGTAGCTGCGACGGCGAAAACGTGGAAAACGAGCTGGACGTGATGATCAACAACGTAGTCTGCAGTTTCAGCGTCGGCTGCCATCTGAATCTGCGTAATATCGCCCTGAACGGCTTCAACGTCGAGTATCGTCGCGAAAGCAACATGATCACGATGAAGCTGCGCAAACCAAAGGTCACTGCTTCGGTATGGTCGAGCGGCAAAATCACGTGTACCGGGGCGACCAGCGAATACGATGCTCGGATCGGAGCCCGCAGAGTAGCCCGTATCATTCAGAAGCTCGGATTCAACGCCAGGTTTCGTCGTATGCGTATAGTCAACGTATTGGGCAGCTGCAGTATGCCGTTCGAGATACGTATCAACGCTTTTTCGCAGCATCATCGAGAGGCCGAATACGAGCCGGAGTTGCATCCGGGCGTCACCTATAAAGTCAGACATTTGAAAGCGACCTTGAAGATATTCTCGACCGGTAGCATAACGGTGACCGCTCCGTCTGTGCCAAACGTTCAACAAGCTATTGAACACATTTACCCTCTAGTCTGCGAGTTCCGCAAAGAGTTCACCAATAGGGAAGAAATGCTGCGCAGGAAGGCGCTGGCGTTGCGCAAAAGTTGCAAAAGGCCGCGCAGCAATAGCTGCTCTTCCAACGATGAGGACGACAAAGACGTCAAGAAGATTGTGACCATTAAATACGAGTAAGTTGGATCGTCGAGTCTCATCTTCCTCATCGAAATCCTCATATTTTTAGGTTCTCTTTTGCGGAGAGCCCCCTCTTTTTTGTGTGTATTTTCCTTCTTATTCTGTATCGTCGTTTTTCCCTCTTTCTTTTTTCTTAATTTTTCCTTTCCTAATCGGTTTCGCGTCGTGTTTTTTTTTCTCGTTTTTATTTTTATCGTATTTTTTAGTATCCTGTCGTATGGTTAGTTCGCATCTTCCTATCGGGTCTAAGTGTCTGGAAATTTCGTAAGGGTAGATAACGTCGATGAACAGGGTATTGTTCGGAGCGGAATTTTTTTGCAATTTTAACGGATTTTGGAGGTTTTCTATCGTATCTGAGGGTACAGTCATTCATCACATTTTCGAGTTTTAAGTTTAGGGGTTACGAATTTTTTTCTGTTTCGTTGAAGTACGATATACTAATGCGAATGTGACCTAGAGAGGGATTTATGACTAAATTATGACTTTTAAGGAGTTTTTAGGAGACATGGTGTCGATAGGAATTTTGATGCGAGTATTTAAAATTTTTGTACGAGTTGGGTGAATTTTTAAGGGATTTTTGTGACCACTGGTTGGTTGATTGGATATTTTTAGCGATCTGTAATTTATTTTTTTAATGATTTTCATTGTAATAGTGGTTGGTAAATTTTTTTATAAGTCAAATTCCAAATAAAAATACGTATTGTTGAGAGAATAATAATAAAATCTATTGAAATTGATAAAATTTGAAAGTTTCAATAAAAATGACGAGTAAAAAATTTTGGATGAAAAATTTTCAATTTAGGTATAAATTTTATTACCTATAAAAATATTTGGCGTTTTGCCTTCTGTGTGAATTTAGGAGAATTTTTTATGAATATTTGAAGAAATAGAGGATGGGAGGGTATCTGAAGTAATGAGAGAAAAAAAATTGAAACGAATATTTTGTATGTACGTATTATGCAATTTTTGGAAAATCTGCATATTGAAATGATCGTAGAATTAAATGAAAAGTATATTCTCGTCGTTTTTTTTGGTCTGAAGGACATTTTTAATTGGCGTTCAATTAAAACTTTTCTTGTTCTTAGATGAAAAATTTTATTGAATTTGCGAATAGTGCTTTTAATTTCTCTCGGTAGTTCAACTATTACAGAAGCAATATTTTTGATGTCATTTAAAATGATATTGAGATGGGAGTAGGAGGTGATTATTCAGTACGGTGGATTGAGAAAAATCTGGATTTTGACGAAAATTGATGAGGTAGTTTACTTCGAATAGGTGATATCCCCCCCCCCCCAAGAGATACAAAGCTAGAAGGCCTCAAAACGGGCTAATTTTTAAAAAGTGAGTTTTTGACACTTCTGGATTGTTCTACCTGCTCGGGACTTTTGTCATCCCTTTTAAATGCAGTTTTAATTTGCATATCTCCCTGAACCATTGAACTCGAAATGTAGATACCACTTAATGTCCTTCAGGGGGATCGAAAGGTATTTCTTTCACTCCAACATCTCAGAATCCGATTTAAAAAAAATTTTTTCCAGTCTTATATAACAATTTTTGATGAATTTTTTTTTAAAAAAAAGTTTTTTGGTCATTCGCTTTAAAAGGAAGGGCAAAAAAAAATTTTGTCATCAAAATAACATACATACAAGAATTTTTTTTAAATGTTGCATCAGGAAGTCAGAAAACCGATCAAAAGGAGTTAACTTTTTGACCTAAAACTTGAGATATGTTGTACAAAATTGAGTTTTTTTTTTTTTTTTAAATTAAAAAGTTGATAAATAATTGAAATGAAACTGAATCCATTGTAATTTTTTATAAATTGTATTTGTTCGAAGTTTTTCTTTAAAATTGCTTCATTTTTGGGGGGTAGCTGTCCCATGAAAAAGAAATGGAAAAATGAAGCCATGTAAAAAGGTCGAGCTCAATTGAGTCTTGGGGCTTGAGCAGTGTTGCCTGTTGAAATTAGGTAAATCAAAGTGCAGTTTGCAACCATGACATGTAATTTTTAGAAAAAATTCACCAAAAATTATCCAAAAAAAAAAGATGCCTCAATATCAAAGTGTTGGAGTCAATGATTTGATTTTTATAAAGATTATTTACAATCTTCAACTTTCTAATGCCCTCTTGGCGTACAAAAAATGGCATCCAATTTCGAGGTTGGCTAGGGATTGACCAAAGTTTCCAGCAGGTGGCAAAAAACCTTGCTTTTTCAAAAATTATCTTTCTTGGAAGTCTCCTGGCTTCATTTTCCACTGGGCTGAAAAATTGGAAAAACAATTCGCGAGTTTTTTTTCTCAAAATGAAGTACTTCTCCAGGTTTCATTGAAATTCTAATTTTTTTTCTCTCGTGATGTTGAATTAGAAAAATTGGAAGATGCTAATTTCTCTACTCTTCGAATGAATTGATTTTCATTGAATGAATTTTGATAAATGCTGAAGTGAAAAATAGGAATTCGAAATTTTATTCGATTTATCAGACATTTAAGCTAAAAAAAAAATAACTATGTACATAGATTTTTCTATTGTTTTTTTTTTTTTTTTCGTGAAACAAAATTCGAGTAACTGGCTTTTATCCTACTTATGGAAGATAGAATGTTGAAAAATTGAACGAGATAATAATCTGATACGGTAGTAGCAGAAATTTGTTCATTTTCGTGATACAGCCTAATACAAGAAAGTACTTTTATCAGTTATTCCTTCAAAAAAATCGGGAAGTTTTTAAAATTATGTTGAATTTATTATTAAATTTCTTTCTGCATTTTTTTTCATTCAAATGTCTTCAAAAAATTTCCAAGTTTTGAATCAACTAAAAATGAAAAAACAAACGTTGTGACTTCTTTTTGAATAATATAATTCTACAATTTTTCAAATTCTATAAGAAGCCATTTTTTTCTCAAATTCTAAATTTTTTGCAAAACATTTGCTTGGAAATTTTCGTTTTTGTATCAGTTTGATGAGAAAAATTTCATATTCATTTTCTCACATCTTGGAATTCTCTTTTGTAGAAAACATACATAGAGGGAGAAAAAAAATAATAAAAAATTAAATTTCTAAATTAACTACCAGACACCATCACTAGTAACGTGGGTCTTCAGTTTCTTCGATATTGGTCACTAAAAAAAAATCTTTTTTTCTAAACGTGGCTTTCATGTCACTATTTTCATGATTATTCTTTCAAAAAAAAAAATTATTAATTCGAGTGTACTTATCTTGAAAAACTGCATAAAAACTTGTATTTCCAATTTCCGTAATTCAATTCTTCATTCTGAATAAATGAATTATTTTAGAAAAAATATGGTTCATGTGGTTTTTCGAAAAGAAAAGTCCAGTTTTGATGCTTCTAAAATAGATCATAGAATTTTGATATTCATCGATTCGTTTTCATGGGATTTTAGAATTCTTTTTAATTTTTCTGATTGCTAAAAATCTATTCAATACTCGAAATCTCCGTGGATAATCTCTCTTGAAATATTCCTCAAAAAAATATTACATTTGTAAATTTGTCATACCCCTGGAAAGTTCACATTCGCTATTAATCATTTTTTCACATTGTACTCGTAGGTATAGATAGAAGAACATATGTTTTCCAACCATCGTCGATTGCGCTTCAACAGCCACAATCCGCACCAAGAATCGTTTGAAAAAAAAATTGAAATATCACAATGAACTAGGTCGACGTTATTTACTCTTTTTATAGTTTTTAATTGTAAGCCCCATTATCTTCCACCTTGTTTTTATGTGTTTTTTTTTTAAGAACTGTTTTTTTCCTATATTTATTACCAAAATTATTTAGCGTGCTTGTTTTTTTTCTTTTTTTTTTAAATTATTAAATATTTTATTTTCTCGTCTACGAAACGCGTTCGTTTAATCGGTTTAGATTTATAATTTAAATTTACGATATACGTCTATCCCACTCGATGTGTTTTAGTTTTTAATTACCTGTATTTTTATTTATTTAAAATGAGTTTTTCTTTTCTTTTTTACCTTAAATCTCTATCTACATAAATATCTGTGTACGTTGCGATGAATTCGCGGCGCCAATTGGACTGATTTGCCACGATGTTGAATTTAAACTTGTAATTTAATATTTATTATGAACCGTTGTAAATTTTTTTACGATTGATTGGGGTGATTTTGTGATCTTCTGCGGTGAGTTGAAGTTACCTGGGTCCTCGGTGGCCTAAATCAAGTCGAGTATTTTTTTAATCGACCAGTAATGATGAAATTTACCAATTTTATCAACTTCGGAGTTGTTATTGGCCGATTAATGGTACTGTCAATCAAAATGGTTCCTTTATTGGCCGCAGAAGAATTCAGACGATCTCACCAAGTCCTTTTGTGAGCACCCTGCCTGTCAGAGCTTCCTCACAATGCTTCGTTTTTGGTCGTTGACTCGATATATGTGTAATTTTTGAATCCTCGCATTTAGGTGTAGGAGAAGTAGTTGAGCATAAAGAGTAAATGCCTAAAATATCGACGAGTTGGCAAATAACCTCGATCGTTTGATCAATTCGGCTGAAAGAAAATTTGAAATTTTTTCAATTTTGTCGAAATTTTGATTTCTAGAAATAAAATTTTGGCAAAATGGTTCCAATTTCTCACCTTTTTCTGCTGATTTGACCATGAAATTCATTCTAATCCTTGGCTATTAAATAGACAATCGATATTTCCAATTGGAATATCCGTCAGCATCATTTTTTTTTACTCGATTACGACACGATTCTTCATGTACATTGCTCATCGATATATTTTTTTTTTTCGTTAACGAAACGATCGCGTGTTTTTTTTTTCGTCGTTAGATAGATACCCTCGTTATATGAAGATGAAAACAAGGCTGAAAATAATTTTCTAGTTACGTATCGAAAAATTTCGTTTTTTTGTCTTTTTTTTTTCTAGGTGTAACATTCGAATCGACGTGTATTTTGTCTGTATGTTTTGTTTAACGAAAATAGATCGAAACTGGAAATTTTCTTAGATTGATGGGGATACTTGAATGGTGCATTATTTAAGACTGTCTAATGCACTATACCTCTTTGTAGTGATCTCGATATAAGTTATAGATTTTTAAGTGACGATTTTGCGAACTCGCGGTTAGTTTTCGATCTATTTTTATGAATTTTTTTTTTTAATTTTTAGCATTTTTTTAAAACGGATTTTTTATTTTGTGGAAAAAATCCAAGTCTTTGTTATCTCATTTGTATGATATGTTACGATTATTAATAAAAAAAATTATCGCCTCTCGTACGAATACGAAAGAAATTTTTGAGCAATATTTCATCAAACTACATATTGTCTTACCAATTATTTTCTAATTTGTATAAATCGTATTGACGTGTTGTCTTAATGGATAAGTGAGCGAAAAATGGAATCGGTGAATCTCGTCGGGATAATCAACGATTAAATTTTCCATTTAAGAAATCTTTTAATTTTACTCGGATCGTTTTTTCCCTAGATTTGGAGGTTCGATGCGTGAAAATAACGTCGCATAATGTACCAATTTTTTTTCTATTTTGAGAAGTCGTATTAAGAACTTTCTATTTTATTGTAGGTTTTTTTTGTTTCCTATTTTCCCATTGCGTGTAAATTTTTCGGTTTGTTTGGAGTAAGTATGCGAATGTTGTGGTTTTTTGATTGATTTTTTTTATGTGATCAAAGTTTTTAAAATGTGTTTTTAATTACTTTTTCGATGTGTCCCCTTCCCATTATCATTCAAATTTTTTGGGTGTTCTGTTCTTTTTTTAAGAGTTTGTAATAACCGCGTTGATGTGTCAGCATTGAATACGATATGAAGTATTGTGTTATTTTGTAAGTTTGTATTCTAATTTAGTATCAGGTAGTTATTCAGTTATTCACCCTTTGCGTTAAAAGTTTGCAACTACTTAATAAATAAATGTTGTCTGTGAAATTGTGTGATTTTTTTTAAATGTAAAATTAAAGGAAGAAATGATGAGTGTAGTCATTGAATACGGTGATTTTTGGTTCTGAAATGATGAAATATTCAGTTTTCTGTGGGTAATATGTTGACATTTTTTGCACGGATTGAGGGCGAAGTCTTCGAGTTGAGAAATTGAAGAAAATTTAGGTTTTTAACGTCATTAATTTACCAATTTAAGTAAAGTCATTTGAGATCAGTGTGTCCAAATATGGCAACAATAATTCTGAGATAGAAATTTATATAATGATATGAAAAAGTACTGCTTTAGGTATGGATTTTGTTGATATCTTGAGAACGAAGCTTGAGCGCTAAAATGGCCGCTGGATTCAGAATCAGCGATCACAAATTTGTCATAAATGACCACTCATTTTTGGCTGTAGGTGGTTTAAAGGCTAAAAGATGCGATTCTTTGAAATCACGTGTCAATTAAGTTGCCTATCTAATTCGTACGCAGGAACATACATGATGATGACTTCAGAACGTGGATACTTTTTCCAAAATGTATTGAAATTTTGAATGCGATACGTTTTTTATAATAACCAATTCAATGTCATAGAACACGAATCCGGTATCAGATTCAGATTTGAGCGATCATTCGCCATCCTCTCAGAAATGACGTTTGAAGATTGGCTATAGCTCGAGAACAAATGGCGAGCGATAAAAATGGACATCGAACTCGAAATCAGCGTCCTCGAATTAGTACATTACCACTACTATCTCGAAATTTTTGGAAATCGTCAAAAATCGAAAAAAACATGAACTAACCCCGCTTTGCTGTTTTTTGGGCCAAAAAATTTTTTGCTCCCGATCGGCGTGCGAGTTGTCTAGAATGGGGTTTTCGGTCACGGCGAATTCAATGGCGTGGTCGGTTTGACCTCATTTCGCTTGGTTTCCGAGAAAACGGCCGCGGCCTTTTTTCAGACCTTTTTTGACCAATTTCAAAAAGGTTTTCGTAAAATTGCGAAACATGCGTTTTCTTACTAATTCGAGGTCGCTGAAAACGAATTTGACGTTGGTTTGCGGCGGTGCCCGAAAATCACATTTTTCAGGTAAAAATTTGCCATAACTCGAAATTTCGGCCGTTTTCGACAAAATCGAGGTCGCTGATTACGAATCTGAACTCAGTTTCAAGCGATCGCCCCGCCATTGCCGAAAAATTCATATTTCTGTGACAAATCGCCATAACTTTGATTGAAATTGACGAAAATGCAAAAACTAGTGGATTTTTGGAATCCGCTCGTTGAGACGAATCGAATGGGTTTTTTACGATCAAAATTGGAGCATTAGATCGAAAGTTGATTTTTTTCCGGCGCGAAAGGTTGATGTATGGTCGGGGCGCAGAGAAATGCCCGTAACTCGGCCAAAAATTGCCCAAAATGCAAAAACTAATACATTTTCAGAATCCTCTCGTTGAGACAAATCGAATGGTTTTTTTACCATTAAATTGGAGCATTAGATCGAAAGTTGATTTTTTTCCGGCGCGGAAGGTTGATGTATGGTCGGCGCGCAGATAAATGCCCGTAACTCGTTCGAAAATAACTCAAATCGCCAAAACTAATACATTTTCGGAATCCTCACGTTGAGACGAATCGAATGGTTATTTCACGATCCAAATTGGAGCATTAGAACAAAAGTTGAGTCGGAAGGTCGATGTATGGTCGGCGCCGCGCCGCGCCGCCGCAGAGAAATGCCCGTAACTCGGTCGAAAATCGCTAAAATTTCAAATACTAATACATTTTTGGAATCCTCTCGTCGAGACGAATCGAATGGTTTTTTCACGATCCAAATTGGAGCATTAGAACAAAAGTCGAGTCGGAAGGTCGATGTATGGTCGGCGCCGCCGCGCCGCGAAGCAGAGAAATGCCCGTAACTCGGTCGAAAATCGCTCAAATTTCAAAAACTAAAACATTTTTGGAATCCTCTCGTCGAGACGAATCGAATGGTTTTTTCACGATCCAAATTGGAGCATTAGAACAAAAGTTGAGTCGGAAGGTCGATGTATGGTCGGCGCCGCCGCGCCGCGCCGCAGAGAAATGCCCGTAACTCGGTCGAAAATTGCTCAAATTTCAAAAACTAATACATTTTTGGAATCCTCTCGTCGAGACGAATCGAATGGTTTTTTCACGATCCAAATTGGAGCATTAGAACGGAAGTTGATTTTTTTTTCCGGCGCGGAAGGTTGATGTATGGTCGGCGCCGCAGAGAAATGCCCGTAACTCGGTCGAAAATCGCTCAAATTTCAAAAACTAATACATTTTTGGAATCCTCTCGTCGAGACGAATCGAATGGTTTTTTCACGATCCAAATCGGAGCATTAGAACAAAAGTTGAGTCGGAAGGTCGATGTATTCTCGGCGCCGCCCGCCGCGCCGCAGAGAAATGCCCGTAACACGGTCGAAAATTGCTCAAATTTCAAAAACTAATACATTTTTGGAATCCTCTCGTCGAGACGAATCGAATGGTTTTTTCACGATCCAAATTGGAGCATTAGAACAAAAGTTGATTTTTTTCCGGCGCGGAAGGTTGATGTATGGTCGGCGCCGCAGAGAAATGCCCGTAACTCGGTCGAAAATCGCTCAAAATGCAAAAACTCATACATTTTCGGAATCCTCTCGTCATGAACAAACGGATGGTTTTTTTGTCCTCCCATTTCGAGCATTTGGACGGGAGATAGCATTTTTGCTGCCTGGTTAGTTGATGAAGAAAAACGCCCGTAACTCGGCCAAAAATTGCCCAAAATGCAAAAACTAAGACATTTTTGGATTCCTCTCATCGTGAACAAACGAATGGTTTATTTACCATCCCATTTCGAGCATTAGAACAAAAGTTGATTTTTTTCCGGCGCGGAAGGTTGATGTATGGTCGGCGCCGCAGAGAAATGCCCGCAACTCGGTCAAAAATTGCTCAAATTTCAAAAACTAATACATTTTTGGAATCCTCTCGTCGAGACGAATCGAATGGTTTTTTCACGATCCAAATCGAAGCATTAGAACAAAAGTTGAGTCGGAAGGTCGATGTATGGTCGGCGCCGCCGCGCCGCGCCGCAGAGAAATGCCCGTAACTCGGTCGAAAATTGCTCAAATTTCAAAAACTAATACATTTTTGGAATCCTCTCGTCGAGACGAATCGAATGGTTTTTTCACGATCCAAATCGGAGCATTAGAACAAAAGTTGAGTCGGAAGGTCGATGTATGGTCGGCGCCGCCCGCCGCGCCGCAGAGAAATGCCCGTAACTCGGTCGAAAATCGCTCAAATTTCAAAAACTAATACATTTTTGGAATCCTCTCGTCGAGACGAATCGAATGGTTTTTTCGCGATCCAAATTGGAGCATTAGAAGAAAAGTTGATTTTTTTTTTCCGGCGCGGAAGGTTGATGTATGGTCGGCGCCGCAGAGAAATGCCCGTAACTCGGTCGAAAATCGCTCAAAATGCAAAAACTCATACATTTTCGGAATCCTCTCGTCATGAACAAACGAATGGTTTTTTTGTCCTCCCATTTCGAGCATTTGGACGGGAGATAGCATTTTTGCTGCCTGGTTAGTTGATGAAGAAAAACGCCCGTAACTCGGCCAAAAATTGCCCAAAATGCAAAAACTAACACATTTTTGGATTCCTCTCATCGTGAACAAACGAATGGTTCATTTACCATCCCATTTCGAGCATTAGAACAAAAGTTGATTTTTTTCCGGCGCGGAAGGTTGATGTATGATCGGCGCCGCAGAGAAATGCCCGCAACTCGGTCAAAAATTGCTCAAATTTCAAAAACTAATACATTTTTGGAATCCTCTCGTCGAGACGAATCGAATGGTTTTTTCACGATCCAAATCGAAGCATTAGAACAAAAGTTGAGTCGGAAGGTCGATGTATGGTCGGCGCCGCCCGCCGCGCCGCAGAGAAATGCCCGTAACTCGGTCGAAAATCGCTCAAATTTCAAAAACTAATACATTTTTGGAATCCTCTCGTCGAGACGAATCGAATGGTTTTTCGCGATCCAAATAGGAGCATTAGAACAAAAGTTGATTTTTTTCCGGCGCGGAAGGTTGATGTATGGTCGGCGCCGCAGAGAAATGCCCGTAACTCGGTCGAAAATCGCTCAAAATGCAAAAACTCATACATTTTCGGAATCCTCTCGTCATGAACAAACGAATGGTTTTTGTCCTCCCATTTCGAGCATTTGGACGGGAGATAGCATTTTTGCTGCCTGGTTAGTTGATGAAGAAAAACGCCCGTAACTCGGCCAAAAATTGCCCAAAATGCAAAAACTAACACATTTTTGGATTCCTCTCATCGTGAACAAACGAATGGTTCATTTACCATCCCATTTCGAGCATTAGAACAAAAGTTGATTTTTTTCCGGCGCGGAAGGTTGATGTATGGTCGGCGCCGCAGAGAAATGCCCGCAACTCGGTCAAAAATTGCTCAAATTTCAAAAACTAATACATTTTTGGAATCCTCTCGTCGAGACGAATCGAATGGTTTTTTCACGATCCAAATTGGAGCATTAGAACAAAAGTTGAGTCGGAAGGTCGATGTATGGTCGGCGCCGCCGCGCCGCGCCGCAGAGAAATGCCCGTAACTCGGTCGAAAATTGCTCAAATTTCAAAAACTAATACATTTTTGGAATCCTCTCGTCGAGACGAATCGAATGGTATTTTCACGATCCAAATCGAAGCATTAGAACAAAAGTTGAGTCGGAAGGTCGATGTATGGTCGGCGCCGCCCGCCGCGCCGCAGAGAAATGCCCGTAACTCGGTCGAAAATTGCTCAAATTTCAAAAACTAATACATTTTTGGAATCCTCTCGTCGAGACGAATCGACTGGTATTGTCGCGATCCAAATTGGAGCATTAGAACGGAAGTTGATTTTTTTTTCCGGCGCGGAAGGTTGATGTATGTTCGGCGCCGCAGAGAAATGCCCGTAACTCGGTCGAAAATCGCTCAAAATGCAAAAACTCATACATTTTCGGAATCCTCTCGTCATTAACAAACGAATGGTTTTTTTGTCATCCCATTTCGAGCATTTGGACGGGAGATGGCATTTTTGCTGCCTGGTTAGTTGATGAAGAAAAACGCCCGTAACTCGGCCAAAAATTGGCCAAAATGCAAAAACTAACACATTTTTGGATTCCTCTCATCGTGAACAAACGAATGGTTTATTTACCATCCCATTTCGAGCATTAGAACAAAAGTTGATTTTTTTCCGGCGCGGAAGGTTGATGTATGGTCGGCGCCGCAGAAAAATGCCCGCAACTCGGTCAAAAATTGCTCAAATTTCAAAAACTAAAACATTTTTGGAATCCTCTCGTCGAGACGAATCGAATGGTTTTTTCACGATCCAAATTGGAGCATTAGAACAAAAGTTGAGTCGGAAGGTCGATGTATGGTCGGCGCCGCCGCGCCGCGCCGCAGAGAAATGCCCGCAACTCGGTCAAAAATTGCTCAAATTTCAAAAACTAATACATTTTTGGAATCCTCTCGTCGAGACGAATCGAATGGTTTTTTCACGATCCAAATTGGAGCATTAGAACAAAAGTTGATTTTTTTTTCCGGCGCGGAAGGTTGATGTATGGTCGGCGCCGCAGAGAAATGCCCGTAACTCGGTCGAAAATCGCTCAAAATGCAAAAACTCATACATTTTCGGAATCCTCTCGTCATGAACAAACGGATGGTTTTTTTGTCCTCCCATTTCGAGCATTTGGACGGGAGATAGCATTTTTGCTGCCTGGTTAGTTGATGAAGAAAAACGCCCGTAACTCGGCCAAAAATTGCCCAAAATGCAAAAACTAAGACATTTTTGGATTCCTCTCATCGTGAACAAACGAATGGTTTATTTACCATCCCATTTCGAGCATTAGAACAAAAGTTGATTTTTTTCCGGCGCGGAAGGTTGATGTATGGTCGGCGCCGCAGAGAAATGCCCGCAACTCGGTCAAAAATTGCTCAAATTTCAAAAACTAATACATTTTTGGAATCCTCTCGTCGAGACGAATCGAATGGTTTTTTCACGATCCAAATCGAAGCATTAGAACAAAAGTTGAGTCGGAAGGTCGATGTATGGTCGGCGCCGCCGCGCCGCGCCGCAGAGAAATGCCCGTAACTCGGTCGAAAATTGCTCAAATTTCAAAAACTAATACATTTTGGAATCCTCTCGTCGAGACGAATCGAATGGTTTTCTCACGATCCAAATCGGAGCATTAGAACAAAAGTTGAGTCGGAAGGTCGATGTATGGTCGGCGCCGCCCGCCGCGCCGCAGAGAAATGCCCGAAACTCGGTCGAAAATAGCTCAAATTTCAAAAACTAAAACATTTTTGGAATCCTCTCGTCGAGACGAATCGAATGGTTTTTCGCGATCCAAATTGGAGCATTAGAAGAAAAGTTGATTTTTTCCGGCGCGGAAGGTTGATGTATGGTCGGCGCCGCAGAGAAATGCCCCTAACTCGGTCGAAAATCGCTCAAAATGCAAAAACTCATACATTTTCGGAATCCTCTCGTCATGAACAAACGAATGGTTTTTTTGTCCTCCCATTTCGAGCATTTGGACGGGAGATAGCATTTTTGCTGCCTGGTTAGTTGATGAAGAAAAACGCCCGTAACTCGGCCAAAAATTGCCCAAAATGCAAAAACTAACACATTTTTGGATTCCTCTCATCGTGAACAAACGAATGGTTCATTTACCATCCCATTTCGAGCATTAGAACAAAAGTTGATTTTTTTCCGGCGCGGAAGGTTGATGTATGATCGGCGCCGCAGAGAAATGCCCGCAACTCGGTCAAAAATTGCTCAAATTTCAAAAACTAATACATTTTTGGAATCCTCTCGTCGAGACGAATCGAATGGTTTTTTCACGATCCAAATCGAAGCATTAGAACAAAAGTTGAGTCGGAAGGTCGATGTATGGTCGGCGCCGCCCGCCGCGCCGCAGAGAAATGCCCGTAACTCGGTCGAAAATCGCTCAAATTTCAAAAACTAATACATTTTTGGAATCCTCTCGTCGAGACGAATCGAATGGTTTTTTCGCGATCCAAATTGGAGCATTAGAAGAAAAGTTGATTTTTTTTTTCCGGCGCGGAAGGTTGATGTATGGTCGGCGCCGCAGAGAAATGCCCGTAACTCGGTCGAAAATCGCTCAAAATGCAAAAACTCATACATTTTCGGAATCCTCTCGTCATGAACAAACGAATGGTTTTTTTGTCCTCCCATTTCGAGCATTTGGACGGGAGATAGCATTTTTGCTGCCTGGTTAGTTGATGAAGAAAAACGCCCGTAACTCGGCCAAAAATTGCCCAAAATGCAAAAACTAACACATTTTTGGATTCCTCTCATCGTGAACAAACGAATGGTTCATTTACCATCCCATTTCGAGCATTAGAACAAAAGTTGATTTTTTTCCGGCGCGGAAGGTTGATGTATGGTCGGCGCCGCAGAGAAATGCCCGCAACTCGGTCAAAAATTGCTCAAATTTCAAAAACTAATACATTTTTGGAATCCTCTCGTCGAGACGAATCGAATGGTTTTTTCACGATCCAAATTGGAGCATTAGAACAAAAGTTGAGTCGGAAGGTCGATGTATGGTCGGCGCCGCCGCGCCGCGCCGCAGAGAAATGCCCGTAACTCGGTCGAAAATTGCTCAAATTTCAAAAACTAATACATTTTTGGAATCCTCTCGTCGAGACGAATCGAATGGTTTTTTCACGATCCAAATCGAAGCATTAGAACAAAAGTTGAGTCGGAAGGTCGATGTATGGTCGGCGCCGCCCGCCGCGCCGCAGAGAAATGCCCGTAACTCGGTCGAAAATTGCTCAAATTTCAAAAACTAATACATTTTTGGAATCCTCTCGTCGAGACGAATCGAATGGTTTTTTCGCGATCCAAATTGGAGCATTAGAACGGAAGTTGATTTTTTTTTCCGGCGCGGAAGGTTGATGTATGTTCGGCGCCGCAGAGAAATGCCCGTAACTCGGTCGAAAATCGCTCAAAATGCAAAAACTCATACATTTTCGGAATCCTCTCGTCATTAACAAACGAATGGTTTTTTTGTCATCCCATTTCGAGCATTTGGACGGGAGATGGCATTTTTGCTGCCTGGTTAGTTGATGAAGAAAAACGCCCGTAACTCGGCCAAAAATTGGCCAAAATGCAAAAACTAACACATTTTTGGATTCCTCTCATCGTGAACAAACGAATGGTTTATTTACCATCCCATTTCGAGCATTAGAACAAAAGTTGATTTTTTTCCGGCGCGGAAGGTTGATGTATGGTCGGCGCCGCAGAAAAATGCCCGCAACTCGGTCAAAAATTGCTCAAATTTCAAAAACTAAAACATTTTTGGAATCCTCTCGTCGAGACGAATCGAATGGTTTTTTCACGATCCAAATTGGAGCATTAGAACAAAAGTTGAGTCGGAAGGTCGATGTATGGTCGGCGCCGCCGCGCCGCGCCGCGCCGCAGAAAAATGCCCGCAACTCGGTCAAAAATTGCTCAAATTTCAAAAACTAAAACATTTTTGGAATCCTCTCGTCGAGACGAATCGAATGGTTTTTTCACGATCCAAATTGGAGCATTAGAACAAAAGTCGAGTCGGAAGGTCGATGTATGGTCGGCGCCGCCGCGCCGCGCCGCAGAGAAATGCCCGTAACTCGGTCGAAAATCGCTCAAATTTCAAAAACTAAAACATTTTTGGAATCCTCTCGTCGAGACGAATCGAATGGTTTTTTCACGATCCAAATTGGAGCATTAGAACAAAAGTTGAGTCGGAAGGTCGATGTATGGTCGGCGCCGCCGCGCCGCGCCGCAGAGAAATGCCCGTAACTCGGTCGAAAATTGCTCAAATTTCAAAAACTAATACATTTTTGGAATCCTCTCGTCGAGACGAATCGAATGGTTTTTCACGATCCAAATTGGAGCATTAGAACGGAAGTTGATTTTTTTTTCCGGCGCGGAAGGTTGATGTATGGTCGGCGCCGCAGAGAAATGCCCGTAACTCGGTCGAAAATCGCTCAAAATGCAAAAACTCATACATTTTCGGAATCCTCTCGTCATGAACAAACGAATGGTTTTTTTGTCCTCCCATTTCGAGCATTTGGACGGGAGATAGCATTTTTGCTGCCTGGTTAGTTGATGAAGAAAAACGCCCGTAACTCGGCCAAAAATTGCCCAAAATGCAAAAACTAACACATTTTTGGATTCCTCTCATCGTGAACAAACGAATGGTTCATTTACCATCCCATTTCGAGCATTAGAACAAAAGTTGATTTTTTTCCGGCGCGGAAGGTTGATGTATGGTCGGCGCCGCAGAGAAATGCCCGCAACTCGGTCAAAAATTGCTCAAATTTCAAAAACTAATACATTTTTGGAATCCTCTCGTCGAGACGAATCGAATGGTTTTTTCACGATCCAAATCGAAGCATTAGAACAAAAGTTGAGTCGGAAGGTCGATGTATGGTCGGCGCCGCCCGCCGCGCCGCAGAGAAATGCCCGTAACTCGGTCGAAAATCGCTCAAATTTCAAAAACTAATACATTTTTGGAATCCTCTCGTCGAGACGAATCGAATGGTTTTTTCGCGATCCAAATTGGAGCATTAGAACAAAAGTTGATTTTTTTCCGGCGCGGAAGGTTGATGTATGGTCGGCGCCGCAGAGAAATGCCCGTAACTCGGTCGAAAATCGCTCAAAATGCAAAAACTCATACATTTTCGGAATCCTCTCGTCATGAACAAACGAATGGTTTTTTTGTCCTCCCATTTCGAGCATTTGGACGGGAGATAGCATTTTTGCTGCCTGGTTAGTTGATGAAGAAAAACGCCCGTAACTCGGCCAAAAATTGCCCAAAATGCAAAAACTAACACATTTTTGGATTCCTCTCATCGTGAACAAACGAATGGTTCATTTACCATCCCATTTCGAGCATTAGAACAAAAGTTGATTTTTTTCCGGCGCGGAAGGTTGATGTATGGTCGGCGCCGCAGAGAAATGCCCGCAACTCGGTCAAAAATTGCTCAAATTTCAAAAACTAATACATTTTGGAATCCCCTCCTCGAGACGACTCGAATGGCTTTTTCACGATCCAAATTGGAGCATTAGAACAAAAGTTGAGTCGGAAGGTCGATGTATGGTCGGCGCCGCCGCGCCGCGCCGCCGCAGAGAAATGCCCGTAACTCGGTCGAAAATGGCTCAAATTTCAAAAACTAATACATTTTTGGAATCCTCTCGTCGAGACGAATCGAATGGTTTTTCACGATCCAAATTGGAGCATTAGAACAAAAGTCGAGTCGGAAGGTCGATGTATGGTCGGCGCCGCCCGCCGCGCCGCAGAGAAATGCCCGTAACTCGGTCGAAAATCGCTCAAATTTCAAAAACTAAAACATTTTTTGGAATCCTCTCGTCGAGACGAATCGAATGGTTTTTTCACGATCCAAATCGAAGCATTAGAACAAAAGTTGAGTCGGAAGGTCGATGTATGGTCGGCGCCGCCCGCCGCGCCGCAGAGAAATGCCCGTAACTCGGTCGAAAATCGCTCAAATTTCAAAAACTAATACATTTTTGGAATCCTCTCGTCGAGACGAATCGAATGGTTTTTTCGCGATCCAAATTGGAGCATTAGAACGGAAGTTGATTTTTTTTTCCGGCGCGGAAGGTTGATGTATGGTCGGCGCCGCAGAGAAATGCCCGTAACTCGGTCGAAAATCGCTCAAAATGCAAAAACTCATACATTTTCGGAATCCTCTCGTCATGAACAAACGAATGGTTTTTTTGTCCTCCCATTTCGAGCATTTGGACGGGAGATAGCATTTTTGCTGCCTGGTTAGTTGATGAAGAAAAACGCCCGTAACTCGGCCAAAAATTGCCCAAAATGCAAAAACTAACACATTTTTGGATTCCTCTCATCGTGAACAAACGAATGGTTCATTTACCATCCCATTTCGAGCATTAGAACAAAAGTTGATTTTTTTCCGGCGCGGAAGGTTGATGTATGGTCGGCGCCGCAGAGAAATGCCCGCAACTCGGTCAAAAATTGCTCAAATTTCAAAAACTAATACATTTTTGGAATCCTCTCGTCGAGACGAATCGAATGGTTTTTTCACGATCCAAATCGAAGCATTAGAACAAAAGTTGAGTCGGAAGGTCGATGTATGGTCGGCGCCGCCGCGCCGCGCCGCAGAGAAATGCCCGTAACTCGGTCGAAAATTGCTCAAATTTCAAAAACTAATACATTTTTGGAATCCTCTCGTCGAGACGAATCGAATGGTTTTTTCACGATCCAAATTGGAGCATTAGAACAAAAGTCGAGTCGGAAGGTCGATGTATGGTCGGCGCCGCCGCGCCGCGCCGCAGAGAAATGCCCGTAACTCGGTCGAAAATCGCTCAAATTTCAAAAACTAAAACATTTTTGGAATCCTCTCGTCGAGACGAATCGAATGGTTTTTTCACGATCCAAATTGGAGCATTAGAACAAAAGTTGAGTCGGAAGGTCGATGTATGGTCGGCGCCGCCGCGCCGCGCCGCAGAGAAATGCCCGTAACTCGGTCGAAAATCGCTCAAATTTCAAAAACTAATACATTTTTGGACTCCTCTCGTCGAGACGAATCGAATGGTTTTTTCGCGATCCAAATTGGAGCATTAGAACGGAAGTTGATTTTTTTTCCGGCGCGGAAGGTTGATGTATGTTCGGCGCCGCAGAGAAATGCCCGTAACTCGGTCGAAAATCGCTCAAAATGCAAAAACTCATACATTTTCGGAATCCTCTCGTCATGAACAAACGAATGGTTTTTTTGTCCTCCCATTTCGAGCATTTGGACGGGAGATAGCATTTTTGCTGCCTGGTTAGTTGATGAAGAAAAACGCCCGTAACTCGGCCAAAAATTGCCCAAAATGCAAAAACTAACACATTTTTGGATTCCTCTCATCGTGAACAAACGAATGGTTCATTTACCATCCCATTTCGAGCATTAGAACAAAAGTTGATTTTTTTCCGGCGCGGAAGGTTGATGTATGGTCGGCGCCGCAGAGAAATGCCCGCAACTCGGTCAAAAATTGCTCAAATTTCAAAAACTAATACATTTTTGGAATCCTCTCGTCGAGACGAATCGAATGGTTTTTTCACGATCCAAATCGAAGCATTAGAACAAAAGTTGAGTCGGAAGGTCGATGTATGGTCGGCGCCGCCCGCCGCGCCGCAGAGAAATGCCCGTAACTCGGTCGAAAATTGCTCAAATTTCAAAAACTAATACATTTTTGGAATCCTCTCGTCGAGACGAATCGAATGGTTTTTTCGCGATCCAAATTGGAGCATTAGAACGGAAGTTGATTTTTTTTTCCGGCGCGGAAGGTTGATGTATGTTCGGCGCCGCAGAGAAATGCCCGTAACTCGGTCGAAAATCGCTCAAAATGCAAAAACTCATACATTTTCGGAATCCTCTCGTCATTAACAAACGAATGGTTTTTTGTCATCCCATTTCGAGCATTTGGACGGGAGATAGCATTTTTGCTGCCTGGTTAGTTGATGAAGAAAAACGCCCGTAACTCGGCCAAAAATTGCCCAAAATGCAAAAACTAACACATTTTTGGATTCCTCTCATCGTGAACAAACGAATGGTTTATTTACCATCCCATTTCGAGCATTAGAACAAAAGTTGAGTCGGAAGGTCGATGTATGGTCGGCGCTGCAGAGAAATGCCCGCAACTCGGTCGAAAATTGCTCAAATTTCAAAAACTAATACATTTTTGGAATCCTCTCGTCGAGACGAATCGAATGGTTTTTTCACGATCCAAATCGGAGCATTAGAACAAAAGTTGAGTCGGAAGGTCGATGTATGGTCGGCGCCGCCGCCCGCCGCGCCGCAGAGAAATGCCCGTAACTCGGTCGAAAATTGCTCAAATTTCAAAAACTAATACATTTTTGGAATCCTCTCGTCGAGACGAATCGAATGGTTTTTTCACGATCCAAATCGGAGCATTAGAACAAAAGTTGATTTTTTTCCGGCGCGGAAGGTTGATGTATGGTCGGCGCCGCAGAGAAATGCCCGTAACTCGGTCGAAAATAGCTCAAATTTCAAAACTCATACTTTTTCGTAATCCTCTCGTCTTGAACACTCGAAGGTGTTTTTTTTCATCCCCTTTCGAGCATTTGTAGGGGTTATAGCTTTTTTGCTGCCTGGTTAGTTGATGAAGAAAAACGCCCGTAACTCGGCCAAAAATTGCCCAAAATGCAAAAACTAACACATTTTTGGATTCCTCTCATCGTGAACAAACGAATGGTTTATTTACCATCCCATTTCGAGCATTAGAACAAAAGTTGATTTTTTTCCGGCGCGGAAGGTTGATGTATGGTCGGCGCCGCAGAGAAATGCCCGTAACTCGGTCGAAAATTGCTCAAATTTCAAAAACTAAAACATTTTTGGAATCCTCTCGTCGAGACGAATCGAATGGTTTTTTCACGATCCAAATTGGAGCATTAGAACAAAAGTTGAGTCGGAAGGTCGATGTATGGTCGGCGCCGCCGCGCCGCGCCGCAGAGAAATGCCCGTAACTCGGTCGAAAATTGCTCAAATTTCAAAAACTAATACATTTTTGGAATCCTCTCGTCGAGACGAATCGAATGGTTTTTTCACGATCCAAATTGGAGCATTAGAACGGAAGTTGATTTTTTTTTCCGGCGCGGAAGGTTGATGTATGGTCGGCGCCGCAGAGAAATGCCCGTAACTCGGTCGAAAATCGCTCAAAATGCAAAAACTCATACATTTTCGGAATCCTCTCGTCATGAACAAACGAATGGTTTTTTTGTCCTCCCATTTCGAGCATTTGGACGGGAGATAGCATTTTTGCTGCCTGGTTAGTTGATGAAGAAAAACGCCCGTAACTCGGCCAAAAATTGCCCAAAATGCAAAAACTAACACATTTTTGGATTCCTCTCATCGTGAACAAACGAATGGTTTATTTACCATCCCATTTCGAGCATTAGAACAAAAGTTGATTTTTTTCCGGCGCGGAAGGTTGATGTATGGTCGGCGCCGCAGAGAAATGCCCGCAACTCGGTCGAAAATTGCTCAAATTTCAAAAACTAATACATTTTTGGAATCCTCTCGTCGAGACGAATCGAATGGTTTTTTCGCGATCCAAATAGGAGCATTAGAACAAAAGTTGAGTCGGAAGGTCGATGTATGGTCGGCGCCGCCCGCCGCGCCGCAGAGAAATGCCCGTAACTCGGTCGAAAATTGCTCAAATTTCAAAAACTAATACATTTTTGGAATCCTCTCGTCGAGACGAATCGAATGGTTTTTTCGCGATCCAAATTGGAGCATTAGAACGGAAGTTGATTTTTTTTTCCGGCGCGGAAGGTTGATGTATGTTCGGCGCCGCAGAGAAATGCCCGTAACTCGGTCGAAAATCGCTCAAAATGCAAAAACTCATACATTTTCGGAATCCTCTCGTCATTAACAAACGAATGGTTTTTTTGTCATCCCATTTCGAGCATTTGGACGGGAGATGGCATTTTTGCTGCCTGGTTAGTTGATGAAGAAAAACGCCCGTAACTCGGCCAAAAATTGCCCAAAATGCAAAAACTAACACATTTTTGGATTCCTCTCATCGTGAACAAACGAATGGTTTATTTACCATCCCATTTCGAGCATTAGAACAAAAGTTGATTTTTTTCCGGCGCGGAAGGTTGATGTATGGTCGGCGCCGCAGAAAAATGCCCGCAACTCGGTCAAAAATTGCTCAAATTTCAAAAACTAAAACATTTTTGGAATCCTCTCGTCGAGACGAATCGAATGGTTTTTTCACGATCCAAATTGGAGCATTAGAACAAAAGTTGAGTCGGAAGGTCGATGTATGGTCGGCGCCGCCGCGCCGCGCCGCGCCGCAGAAAAATGCCCGCAACTCGGTCAAAAATTGCTCAAATTTCAAAAACTAAAACATTTTTGGAATCCTCTCGTCGAGACGAATCGAATGGTTTTTTCACGATCCAAATTGGAGCATTAGAACAAAAGTCGAGTCGGAAGGTCGATGTATGGTCGGCGCCGCCGCGCCGCGCCGCAGAGAAATGCCCGTAACTCGGTCGAAAATCGCTCAAATTTCAAAAACTAAAACATTTTTGGAATCCTCTCGTCGAGACGAATCGAATGGTTTTTTCACGATCCAAATTGGAGCATTAGAACAAAAGTTGAGTCGGAAGGTCGATGTATGGTCGGCGCCGCCGCGCCGCGCCGCAGAGAAATGCCCGTAACTCGGTCGAAAATTGCTCAAATTTCAAAAACTAATACATTTTTGGAATCCTCTCGTCGAGACGAATCGAATGGTTTTTTCACGATCCAAATTGGAGCATTAGAACGGAAGTTGATTTTTTTTTCCGGCGCGGAAGGTTGATGTATGGTCGGCGCCGCAGAGAAATGCCCGTAACTCGGTCGAAAATCGCTCAAAATGCAAAAACTCATACATTTTCGGAATCCTCTCGTCATGAACAAACGAATGGTATTTTGTCATCCCATTTCGAGCATTTGGACGGGAGATGGCTTTTTTGCTGCCTGGTTAGTTGATGAAGAAAAACCCCCGTAACTCGGCCAAAAATTGCTCAAAATGCAAAAACTAACACATTTTTAGATTCCTCTCATCATGAACAAACGAATGGTTTATTTACCATCCCATTTCGAGCATTAGAACAAAAGTTGATTCGGAAGGTTGATGTATGGTCGGCGCCGCGCCGCGCCGCAGAGAAATGCCCGTAACTCGGTCAAAAATTGCTCAAATTTCAAAAACTAATACATTTTTGGAATCCTCTCGTCGAGACGAATCGAATGGTTTTTTCACGATCCAAATCGGAGCATTAGAACAAAAGTTGAGTCGGAAGGTCGATGTATGGTCGGCGCCGCCCGCCGCGCCGCCCGCCGCGCCGCAGAGAAATGCCCGTAACTCGGTCGAAAATTGCTCAAATTTCAAAAACTAATACATTTTTGGAATCCTCTCGTCGAGACGAATCGAATGGTTTTTTCACGATCCAAATTGGAGCATTAGAACGGAAGTTGATTTTTTTTTCCGGCGCGGAAGGTTGATGTATGGTCGGCGCCGCAGAGAAATGCCCGTAACTCGGTCGAAAATCGCTCAAAATGCAAAAACTCATACATTTTCGGAATCCTCTCGTCATGAACAAACGAATGGTTTTTTTGTCCTCCCATTTCGAGCATTTGGACGGGAGATAGCATTTTTGCTGCCTGGTTAGTTGATGAAGAAAAACGCCCGTAACTCGGCCAAAAATTGCCCAAAATGCAAAAACTAACACATTTTTGGATTCCTCTCATCGTGAACAAACGAATGGTTTATTTACCATCCCATTTCGAGCATTAGAACAAAAGTTGATTTTTTTCCGGCGCGGAAGGTTGATGTATGGTCGGCGCCGCAGAGAAATGCCCGCAACTCGGTCAAAAATTGCTCAAATTTCAAAAACTAATACATTTTTGGAATCCTCTCGTCGAGACGAATCGAATGGTTTTTTCACGATCCAAATCGAAGCATTAGAACAAAAGTTGAGTCGGAAGGTCGATGTATGGTCGGCGCCGCCCGCCGCGCCGCAGAGAAATGCCCGTAACTCGGTCGAAAATCGCTCAAAATGCAAAAACTAATACATTTTTGGAATCCTCTCGTCGAGACGAATCGAATGGTTTTTCACGATCAAAATTAGAGCATTAGAACAAAAGTTGATTTTTTTTACGGCGCGGAAGGTTGATGTATGGTCGGCGCCGCGCCGCAGAGAAATGCCCGTAACTCGGTCGAAAATCACTCGAATTTCAAAAACAAATACATTTTTGGAATCCTCTCGTCGAGACGAATCGAATGGTTTTTTCGCGATCCAAATCGGAGCATTAGAACAAAAGTTGAGTCGGAAGGTCGATGTATGGTCGGCGCCGCCCGCCGCGCCGCAGAGAAATGCCCGTAACTCGGTCGAAAATTGCCCAAAATGCAAAAACTAACACATTTTTGGATTCCTCTCATCGTGAACAAACGAATGGTTCATTTACCATCCCATTTCGAGCATTAGAACAAAAGTTGATTTTTTTCCGGCGCGGAAGGTTGATGTATGGTCGGCGCCGCAGAGAAATGCCCGCAACTCGGTCAAAAATTGCTCAAATTTCAAAAACTAATACATTTTTGGAATCCTCTCGTCGAGACGAATCGAATGGTTTTTTCACGATCCAAATCGAAGCATTAGAACAAAAGTTGAGTCGGAAGGTCGATGTATGGTCGGCGCCGCTCGCCGCGCCGCAGAGAAATGCCCGTAACTCGGTCGAAAATCGCTCAAATTTCAAAAACTAATACATTTTTGGAATCCTCTCGTCGAGACGAATCGAATGGTTTTTTTGCGATCCAAATTGGAGCATTAGAACGGAAGTTGATTTTTTTTTCCGGCGCGGAAGGTTGATGTATGTTCGGCGCCGCCCGCCGCGCCGCAGAGAAATGCCCGTAACTCGGTCGAAAATCGCTCAAAATGCAAAAACTCATACATTTTCGGAATCCTCTCGTCATGAACAAACGAATGGTTTTTTCACGATCCCATTTCGAGCATTTGGACGGGAGATAGCATTTTTGCTGCCTGGTTAGCCGAAGAAAAACGCCCGTAACTCGGCCAAAAATTGCCCAAAATGCAAAAACTAACACATTTTTGGATTCCTCTCATCGTGAACAAACGAATGGTTCATTTACCATCCCATTTCGAGCATTAGAACAAAAGTTGATTTTTTTCCGGCGCGGAAGGTTGATGTATGGTCGGCGCCGCAGAGAAATGCCCGCAACTCGGTCAAAAATTGCTCAAATTTCAAAAACTAATACATTTTTGGAATCCTCTCGTCGAGACGAATCGAATGGTTTTTTCACGATCCAAATCGAAGCATTAGAACAAAAGTTGAGTCGGAAGGTCGATGTATGGTCGGCGCCGCCCGCCGCGCCGCAGAGAAATGCCCGTAACTCGGTCGAAAATTGCTCAAATTTCAAAAACTAATACATTTTTGGAATCCTCTCGTCGAGACGAATCGAATGGTTTTTTCGCGATCCAAATTGGAGCATTAGAACGGAAGTTGATTTTTTTTTCCGGCGCGGAAGGTTGATGTATGTTCGGCGCCGCAGAGAAATGCCCGTAACTCGGTCGAAAATCGCTCAAAATGCAAAAACTCATACATTTTCGGAATCCTCTCGTCATTAACAAACGAATGGTTTTTTTGTCATCCCATTTCGAGCATTTGGACGGGAGATGGCATTTTTGCTGCCTGGTTAGTTGATGAAGAAAAACGCCCGTAACTCGGCCAAAAATTGCCCAAAATGCAAAAACTAACACATTTTTGGATTCCTCTCATCGTGAACAAACGAATGGTTTATTTACCATCCCATTTCGAGCATTAGAACAAAAGTTGATTTTTTTCCGGCGCGGAAGGTTGATGTATGGTCGGCGCCGCAGAAAAATGCCCGCAACTCGGTCAAAAATTGCTCAAATTTCAAAAACTAAAACATTTTTGGAATCCTCTCGTCGAGACGAATCGAATGGTTTTTTCACGATCCAAATTGGAGCATTAGAACAAAAGTTGAGTCGGAAGGTCGATGTATGGTCGGCGCCGCCGCGCCGCGCCGCGCCGCAGAAAAATGCCCGCAACTCGGTCAAAAATTGCTCAAATTTCAAAAACTAAAACATTTTTGGAATCCTCTCGTCGAGACGAATCGAATGGTTTTTTCACGATCCAAATTGGAGCATTAGAACAAAAGTTGAGTCGGAAGGTCGATGTATGGTCGGCGCCGCCGCGCCGCGCCGCAGAGAAATGCCCGTAACTCGGTCGAAAATTGCTCAAATTTCAAAAACTAATACATTTTTGGAATCCTCTCGTCGAGACGAATCGAATGGTTTTTTCACGATCCAAATCGGAGCATTAGAACAAAAGTTGAGTCGGAAGGTCGATGTATTCTCGGCGCCGCTCGCCGCGCCGCAGAGAAATGCCCGTAACTCGGTCGAAAATTGCTCAAATTTCAAAAACTAATACATTTTTGGAATCCTCTCGTCGAGACGAATCGAATGGTTTTTTCACGATCCAAATCGGAGCATTAGAACAAAAGTTGAGTCGGAAGGTCGATGTATGGTCGGCGCCGCTCGCCGCGCCGCAGAGAAATGCCCGTAACACGGTCGAAAATTGCTCAAATTTCAAAAACTAATACATTTTTGGAATCCTCTCGTCGAGACGAATCGAATGGTTTTTTCACGATCCAAATTGGAGCATTAGAACAAAAGTTGAGTCGGAAGGTCGATGTATGGTCGGCGCCGCCGCGCCGCGCCGCAGAGAAATGCCCGTAACTCGGTCGAAAATTGCTCAAATTTCAAAAACTAATACATTTTTGGAATCCTCTCGTCGAGACGAATCGAATGGTTTTTTCACGATCCAAATTGGAGCATTAGAACGGAAGTTGATTTTTTTTTCCGGCGCGGAAGGTTGATGTATGGTCGGCGCCGCAGAGAAATGCCCGTAACTCGGTCGAAAATCGCTCAAAATGCAAAAACTCATACATTTTCGGAATCCTCTCGTCATGAACAAACGAATGGTTTTTTTGTCCTCCCATTTCGAGCATTTGGACGGGAGATAGCATTTTTGCTGCCTGGTTAGTTGATGAAGAAAAACGCCCGTAACTCGGCCAAAAATTGCCCAAAATGCAAAAACTAACACATTTTTGGATTCCTCTCATCGTGAACAAACGAATGGTTTATTTACCATCCCATTTCGAGCATTAGAACAAAAGTTGATTTTTTTCCGGCGCGGAAGGTTGATGTATGGTCGGCGCCGCAGAGAAATGCCCGCAACTCGGTCGAAAATTGCTCAAATTTCAAAAACTAATACATTTTTGGAATCCTCTCGTCGAGACGAATCGAATGGTTTTTTCGCGATCCAAATTGGAGCATTAGAACGAAAGTTGATTTTTCTTCCGGCGCGGAAGGTTGATGTATGGTCGGCGCCGCGCGCCGCGCCGCAGAGAAATGCCCGTAACTCGGTCGAAAATTGCTCAAATTTCAAAAACTAATACATTTTTGGAATCCTCTCGTCGAGACGAATCGAATGGTTTTTTCACGATCCAAATTGGAGCATTAGAACAAAAGTTGAGTCGGAAGGTCGATGTATGGTCGGCGCCGCGACCGCGCCGCAGAGAAATGCCCGTAACTCGGTCGAAAATTGCTCAAATTTCAAAAACTAACACATTTTTGGAATCCTCTCGTCGAGACGAATCGAATGGTTTTTTCACGATCCAAATTGGAGCATTAGAACGGAAGTTGATTTTTTTCCGGCGCGGAAGGTTGATGTATGGTCGGCGCCGCAGAAAAATGCCCGCAACTCGGTCAAAAATTGCTCAAATTTCAAAAACTAAAACATTTTTGGAATCCTCTCGTCGAGACGAATCGAATGGTTTTTTCACGATCCAAATTGGAGCATTAGAACAAAAGTTGAGTCGGAAGGTCGATGTATGGTCGGCGCCGCCGCGCCGCGCCGCGCCGCAGAGAAATGCCCGTAACTCGGTCGAAAATTGCTCAAATTTCAAAAACTAATACATTTTTGGAATCCTCTCGTCGAGACGAATCGAATGGTTTTTTCACGATCCAAATCGGAGCATTAGAACAAAAGTTGAGTCGGAAGGTCGATGTATTCTCGGCGCCGCTCGCCGCGCCGCAGAGAAATGCCCGTAACTCGGTCGAAAATTGCTCAAATTTCAAAAACTAATACATTTTTGGAATCCTCTCGTCGAGACGAATCGAATGGTTTTTTCACGATCCAAATCGGAGCATTAGAACAAAAGTTGAGTCGGAAGGTCGATGTATGGTCGGCGCCGCTCGCCGCGCCGCAGAGAAATGCCCGTAACTCGGTCGAAAATTGCTCAAATTTCAAAAACTAATACATTTTTGGAATCCTCTCGTCGAGACGAATCGAATGGTTTTTTCACGATCCAAATTGGAGCATTAGAACAAAAGTTGAGTCGGAAGGTCGATGTATGGTCGGCGCCGCCGCGCCGCGCCGCAGAGAAATGCCCGTAACTCGGTCGAAAATTGCTCAAATTTCAAAAACTAATACATTTTTGGAATCCTCTCGTCGAGACGAATCGAATGGTTTTTTCACGATCCAAATTGGAGCATTAGAACGGAAGTTGATTTTTTTTTCCGGCGCGGAAGGTTGATGTATGGTCGGCGCCGCAGAGAAATGCCCGTAACTCGGTCGAAAATCGCTCAAAATGCAAAAACTCATACATTTTCGGAATCCTCTCGTCATGAACAAACGAATGGTTTTTTTGTCCTCCCATTTCGAGCATTTGGACGGGAGATAGCATTTTTGCTGCCTGGTTAGTTGATGAAGAAAAACGCCCGTAACTCGGCCAAAAATTGCCCAAAATGCAAAAACTAACACATTATTGGATTCCTCTCATCGTGAACAAACGAATGGTTTATTTACCATCCCATTTCGAGCATTAGAACAAAAGTTGATTTTTTTCCGGCGCGGAAGGTTGATGTATGGTCGGCGCCGCAGAGAAATGCCCGCAACTCGGTCAAAAATTGCTCAAATTTCAAAAACTAATACATTTTTGGAATCCTCTCGTCGAGACGAATCGAATGGTTTTTTCACGATCCAAATCGAAGCATTAGAACAAAAGTTGAGTCGGAAGGTCGATGTATGGTCGGCGCCGCTCGCCGCGCCGCGCCGCAGAGAAATGCCCGTAACTCGGTCGAAAATTGCTCAAATTTCAAAAACTAATACATTTTTGGAATCCTCTCGTCGAGACGAATCGAATGGTTTTTTCACGATCCAAATTGGAGCATTAGAACAAAAGTTGAGTCGGAAGGTCGATGTATGGTCGGCGCCGCCGCGCCGCGCCGCAGAGAAATGCCCGTAACTCGGTCGAAAATTGCTCAAATTTCAAAAACTAAAACATTTTTGGAATCCTCTCGTCGAGACGAATCGAATGGTTTTTTCACGATCCAAATCGGAGCATTAGAACAAAAGTTGAGTCGGAAGGTCGATGTATGGTCGGCGCCGCCCGCCGCGCCGCGCCGCAGAGAAATGCCCGTAACTCGGTCGAAAATTGCTCAAATTTCAAAAACTAATACATTTTTGGAATCCTCTCGTCGAGACGAATCGAATGGTTTTTTCACGATCCAAATTGGAGCATTAGAACAAAAGTTGAGTCGGAAGGTCGATGTATGGTCGGCGCCGCCGCGCCGCGCCGCAGAGAAATGCCCGTAACTCGGTCGAAAATTGCTCAAATTTCAAAAACTAATACATTTTTGGAATCCTCTCGTCGAGACGAATCGAATGGTTTTTTTCACGATCCAAATCGGAGCATTAGAACAAAAGTTGAGTCGGAAGGTCGATGTATGGTCGGCGCCGCTCGCCGCGCCGCAGAGAAATGCCCGTAACTCGGTCGAAAATTGCTCAAATTTCAAAAACTAATACATTTTTGGAATCCTCTCGTCGAGACGAATCGAATGGTTTTTTCACGATCAAAATTGGAGCATTAGAACGAAAGTTGATTTTTTTCCGGCGCGGAAGGTTGATGTATGGTCGGCGCCGCCCGCCGCGCCGCAGAGAAATGCCCGTAACTCGGTCGAAAATCGCTCAAAATGCAAAAACTCATACATTTTCGGAATCCTCTCGTCATGAACAAACGAATGGTTTTTTTGTCCTCCCATTTCGAGCAATTGGACGGGAGATAGCATGTTTGCTGCCTGGTTAGTTGATGAAGAAAAACGCCCGTAACTCGGCCAAAAATTGCCCAAAATGCAAAAACTAACACATTTTTGGATTCCTCTCATCGTGAACAAACGAATGGTTTATTTACCATCCCATTTCGAGCATTAGAACAAAAGTTGATTTTTTTCCGGCGCGGAAGGTTGATGTATGGTCGGCGCCGCCCGCCGCGCCGCAGAGAAATGCCCGCAACTCGGTCAAAAATTGCTCAAATTTCAAAAACTAATACATTTTTGGAATCCTCTCGTCGAGACGAATCGAATGGTTTTTTCACGATCCAAATCGAAGCATTAGAACAAAAGTTGAGTCGGAAGGTCGATGTATGGTCGGCGCCGCCGCGCCGCGCCGCAGAGAAATGCCCGTAACTCGGTCGAAAATTGCTCAAATTTCAAAAACTAATACATTTTTGGAATCCTCTCGTCGAGACGAATCGAATGGTTTTTTCACGATCCAAATCGGAGCATTAGAACAAAAGTTGAGTCGGAAGGTCGATGTATGGTCGGCGCCGCCCGCCGCGCCGCAGAGAAATGCCCGTAACTCGGTCGAAAATCGCTCAAATTTCAAAAACTAATACATTTTTGGAATCCTCTCGTCGAGACGAATCGAATGGTTTTTTCGCGATCCAAATTGGAGCATTAGAAGAAAAGTTGATTTTTTTTTTCCGGCGCAGAAGGTTGATGTATGGTCGGCGCCGCAGAGAAATGCCCGTAACTCGGTCGAAAATCGCTCAAAATGCAAAAACTCATACATTTTCGGAATCCTCTCGTCATGAACAAACGAATGGTTTTTTTGTCCTCCCATTTCGAGCATTTGGACGGGAGATAGCATTTTTGCTGCCTGGTTAGTTGATGAAGAAAAACGCCCGTAACTCGGCCAAAAATTGCCCAAAATGCAAAAACTAACACATTTTTGGATTCCTCTCATCGTGAACAAACGAATGGTTCATTTACCATCCCATTTCGAGCATTAGAACAAAAGTTGATTTTTTTCCGGCGCGGAAGGTTGATGTATGGTCGGCGCCGCAGAGAAATGCCCGCAACTCGGTCAAAAATTGCTCAAATTTCAAAAACTAATACATTTTTGGAATCCTCTCGTCGAGACGAATCGAATGGTTTTTTCACGATCCAAATCGAAGCATTAGAACAAAAGTTGAGTCGGAAGGTCGATGTATGGTCGGCGCCGCTCGCCGCGCCGCAGAGAAATGCCCGTAACTCGGTTGAAAATCGCTCAAATTTCAAAAACTAATACATTTTTGGAATCCTCTCGTCGAGACGAATCGAATGGTTTTTTCACGATCCAAATTGGAGCATTAGAACGGAAGTTGTTTTTTTTTCCGGCGCGGAAGGTTGATGTATGGTCGGCGCCGCCCGCCGCGCCGCAGAGAAATGCCCGTAACTCGGTCGAAAATCGCTCAAAATGCAAAAACTCATACATTTTCGGAATCCTCTCTTCATGAACAAACGAATGGTTTTTGTCCTCCCAATTCGAGCATTAGAACAAAAGTTGAGTCGGAAGGTCGATGTATGGTCGGCGCCGCTCGCCGCGCCGCAGAGAAATGCCCGTAACTCGGTCGAAAATTGCCCAAAATGCAAAAACTAACACATTTTTGGATTCCTCTCATCGTGAACAAACGAATGGTTCATTTACCATCCCATTTCGAGCATTAGAACAAAAGTTGATTTTTTCCGGCGCGGAAGGTTGATGTATGGTCGGCGCCGCCCGCCGCGCCGCAGAGAAATGCCCGCAACTCGGTCAAAAATTGCTCAAATTTCAAAAACTAATACATTTTTGGAATCCTCTCGTCGAGACGAATCGAATGGTTTTTTCACGATCCAAATCGAAGCATTAGAACAAAAGTTGAGTCGGAAGGTCGATGTATGGTCGGCGCCGCCCGCCGCGCCGCAGAGAAATGCCCGTAACTCGGTCGAAAATTGCTCAAATTTCAAAAACTAATACATTTTTGGAATCCTCTCGTCGAGACGAATCGAATGGTTTTTTCGCGATCCAAATTGGAGCATTAGAACGGAAGTTGATTTTTTTTTCCGGCGCGGCAGGTTGATGTATGTTCGGCGCCGCAGAGAAATGCCCGTAACTCGGTCGAAAATCGCTCAAAATGAAAAAACTCATACATTTTCGGAATCCTCTCGTCATTAACAAACGAATGGTTTTTTTGTCATCCCATTTCGAGCATTTGGACGGGAGATGGCATTTTTGCTGCCTGGTTAGTTGATGAAGAAAAACGCCCGTAACTCGGCCAAAAATTGCCCAAAATGCAAAAACTAACACATTTTTGGATTCCTCTCATCGTGAACAAACGAATGGTTTATTTACCATCCCATTTCGAGCATTAGAACAAAAGTTGATTTTTTTCCGGCGCGGAAGGTTGATGTATGGTCGGCGCCGCAGAAAAATGCCCGCAACTCGGTCAAAAATTGCTCAAATTTCAAAAACTAAAACATTTTTGGAATCCTCTCGTCGAGACGAATCGAATGGTTTTTTCACGATCCAAATTGGAGCATTAGAACAAAAGTTGAGTCGGAAGGTCGATGTATGGTCGGCGCCGCCGCGCCGCGCCGCGCCGCAGAAAAATGCCCGCAACTCGGTCAAAAATTGCTCAAATTTCAAAAACTAAAACATTTTTGGAATCCTCTCGTCGAGACGAATCGAATGGTTTTTTCACGATCCAAATTGGAGCATTAGAACAAAAGTTGAGTCGGAAGGTCGATGTATGGTCGGCGCCGCCGCGCCGCGCCGCGCCGCAGAGAAATGCCCGTAACTCGGTCGAAAATTGCTCAAATTTCAAAAACTAATACATTTTTGGAATCCTCTCGTCGAGACGAATCGAATGGTTTTTTCACGATCCAAATCGGAGCATTAGAACAAAAGTTGAGTCGGAAGGTCGATGTATTCTCGGCGCCGCTCGCCGCGCCGCAGAGAAATGCCCGTAACTCGGTCGAAAATTGCTCAAATTTCAAAAACTAATACATTTTTGGAATCCTCTCGTCGAGACGAATCGAATGGTTTTTTCACGATCCAAATCGGAGCATTAGAACAAAAGTTGAGTCGGAAGGTCGATGTATGGTCGGCGCCGCTCGCCGCGCCGCAGAGAAATGCCCGTAACACGGTCGAAAATTGCTCAAATTTCAAAAACTAATACATTTTTGGAATCCTCTCGTCGAGACGAATCGAATGGTTTTTTCACGATCCAAATTGGAGCATTAGAACAAAAGTTGAGTCGGAAGGTCGATGTATGGTCGGCGCCGCCGCGCCGCGCCGCAGAGAAATGCCCGTAACTCGGTCGAAAATTGCTCAAATTTCAAAAACTAATACATTTTTGGAATCCTCTCGTCGAGACGAATCGAATGGTTTTTTCGCGATCCAAATTGGAGCATTAGAACGGAAGTTGATTTTTTTTTCCGGCGCGGCAGGTTGATGTATGTTCGGCGCCGCAGAGAAATGCCCGTAACTCGGTCGAAAATCGCTCAAAATGCAAAAACTCATACATTTTCGGAATCCTCTCGTTATTAACAAACGAATGGTTTTTTTGTCATCCCATTTCGAGCATTTGGACGGGAGATGGCATTTTTGCTGCCTGGTTAGTTGATGAAGAAAAACGCCCGTAACTCGGCCAAAAATTGCCCAAAATGCAAAAACTAACACATTTTTGGATTCCTCTCATCGTGAACAAACGAATGGTTTATTTACCATCCCATTTCGAGCATTAGAACAAAAGTTGATTTTTTTCCGGCGCGGAAGGTTGATGTATGGTCGGCGCCGCAGAAAAATGCCCGCAACTCGGTCAAAAATTGCTCAAATTTCAAAAACTAAAACATTTTTGGAATCCTCTCGTCGAGACGAATCGAATGGTTTTTTCACGATCCAAATTGGAGCATTAGAACAAAAGTTGAGTCGGAAGGTCGATGTATGGTCGGCGCCGCCGCGCCGCGCCGCGCCGCAGAAAAATGCCCGCAACTCGGTCAAAAATTGCTCAAATTTCAAAAACTAAAACATTTTTGGAATCCTCTCGTCGAGACGAATCGAATGGTTTTTTCACGATCCAAATTGGAGCATTAGAACAAAAGTTGAGTCGGAAGGTCGATGTATGGTCGGCGCCGCCGCGCCGCGCCGCGCCGCAGAGAAATGCCCGTAACTCGGTCGAAAATTGCTCAAATTTCAAAAACTAAAACATTTTTGGAATCCTCTCGTCGAGACGAATCGAATGGTTTTTTCACGATCCAAATTGGAGCATTAGAACAAAAGTTGAGTCGGAAGGTCGATGTATGGTCGGCGCCGCCGCGCCGCGCCGCGCCGCAGAAAAATGCCCGCAACTCGGTCAAAAATTGCTCAAATTTCAAAAACTAAAACATTTTTGGAATCCTCTCGTCGAGACGAATCGAATGGTTTTTTCACGATCCAAATTGGAGCATTAGAACAAAAGTTGAGTCGGAAGGTCGATGTATGGTCGGCGCCGCCGCGCCGCGCCGCGCCGCAGAGAAATGCCCGTAACTCGGTCGAAAATTGCTCAAATTTCAAAAACTAATACATTTTTGGAATCCTCTCGTCGAGACGAATCGAATGGTTTTTTCACGATCCAAATCGGAGCATTAGAACAAAAGTTGAGTCGGAAGGTCGATGTATTCTCGGCGCCGCTCGCCGCGCCGCAGAGAAATGCCCGTAACTCGGTCGAAAATTGCTCAAATTTCAAAAACTAATACATTTTTGGAATCCTCTCGTCGAGACGAATCGAATGGTTTTTTCACGATCCAAATCGGAGCATTAGAACAAAAGTTGAGTCGGAAGGTCGATGTATGGTCGGCGCCGCTCGCCGCGCCGCAGAGAAATGCCCGTAACACGGTCGAAAATTGCTCAAATTTCAAAAACTAATACATTTTTGGAATCCTCTCGTCGAGACGAATCGAATGGTTTTTTCACGATCCAAATTGGAGCATTAGAACAAAAGTTGAGTCGGAAGGTCGATGTATGGTCGGCGCCGCCGCGCCGCGCCGCCGCGCCGCGCCGCAGAGAAATGCCCGTAACTCGGTCGAAAATTGCTCAAATTTCAAAAACTAATACATTTTTGGAATCCTCTCGTCGAGACGAATCGAATGGTTTTTTCGCGATCCAAATTGGAGCATTAGAACGGAAGTTGATTTTTTTTTCCGGCGCGGCAGGTTGATGTATGTTCGGCGCCGCAGAGAAATGCCCGTAACTCGGTCGAAAATCGCTCAAAATGCAAAAACTCATACATTTTCGGAATCCTCTCGTCATTAACAAACGAATGGTTTTTTTGTCATCCCATTTCGAGCATTTGGACGGGAGATGGCATTTTTGCTGCCTGGTTAGTTGATGAAGAAAAACGCCCGTAACTCGGCCAAAAATTGCCCAAAATGCAAAAACTAACACATTTTTGGATTCCTCTCATCGTGAACAAACGAATGGTTTATTTACCATCCCATTTCGAGCATTAGAACAAAAGTTGATTTTTTTCCGGCGCGGAAGGTTGATGTATGGTCGGCGCCGCAGAAAAATGCCCGCAACTCGGTCAAAAATTGCTCAAATTTCAAAAACTAAAACATTTTTGGAATCCTCTCGTCGAGACGAATCGAATGGTTTTTTCACGATCCAAATTGGAGCATTAGAACAAAAGTTGAGTCGGAAGGTCGATGTATGGTCGGCGCCGCCGCGCCGCGCCGCGCCGCAGAAAAATGCCCGCAACTCGGTCAAAAATTGCTCAAATTTCAAAAACTAAAACATTTTTGGAATCCTCTCGTCGAGACGAATCGAATGGTTTTTTCACGATCCAAATTGGAGCATTAGAACAAAAGTTGAGTCGGAAGGTCGATGTATGGTCGGCGCCGCCGCGCCGCGCCGCGCCGCAGAGAAATGCCCGTAACTCGGTCGAAAATTGCTCAAATTTCAAAAACTAAAACATTTTTGGAATCCTCTCGTCGAGACGAATCGAATGGTTTTTTCACGATCCAAATTGGAGCATTAGAACAAAAGTTGAGTCGGAAGGTCGATGTATGGTCGGCGCCGCCGCGCCGCGCCGCGCCGCAGAGAAATGCCCGTAACTCGGTCGAAAATTGCTCAAATTTCAAAAACTAAAACATTTTTGGAATCCTCTCGTCGAGACGAATCAAATGGTTTTTTCACGATCCAAATTGGAGCATTAGAACAAAAGTTGAGTCGGAAGGTCGATGTATGGTCGGCGCCGCCGCGCCGCGCCGCAGAGAAATGCCCGTAACTCGGTCGAAATTTGCTCAAATTTCAAAAACTAATACATTTTTGGAATCCTCTCGTCGAGACGAATCGAATGGTTTTTTCACGATCCAAATCGGAGCATTAGAACAAAAGTTGAGTCGGAAGGTCGATGTATTCTCGGCGCCGCTCGCCGCGCCGCAGAGAAATGCCCGTAACTCGGTCGAAAATTGCTCAAATTTCAAAAACTAATACATTTTTGGAATCCTCTCGTCGAGACGAATCGAATGGTTTTTTCACGATCCAAATCGGAGCATTAGAACAAAAGTTGAGTCGGAAGGTCGATGTATGGTCGGCGCCGCTCGCCGCGCCGCAGAGAAATGCCCGTAACACGGTCGAAAATTGCTCAAATTTCAAAAACTAATACATTTTTGGAATCCTCTCGTCGAGACGAATCGAATGGTTTTTTCACGATCCAAATCGGAGCATTAGAACAAAAGTTGAGTCGGAAGGTCGATGTATGGTCGGCGCCGCCGCGCCGCGCCGCGCCGCAGAAAAATGCCCGCAACTCGGTCAAAAATTGCTCAAATTTCAAAAACTAAAACATTTTTGGAATCCTCTCGTCGAGACGAATCGAATGGTTTTTTCACGATCCAAATTGGAGCATTAGAACAAAAGTCGAGTCGGAAGGTCGATGTATGGTCGGCGCCGCCGCGCCGCGCCGCAGAGAAATGCCCGTAACTCGGTCGAAAATCGCTCAAATTTCAAAAACTAAAACATTTTTGGAATCCTCTCGTCGAGACGAATCGAATGGTTTTTTCACGATCCAAATTGGAGCATTAGAACAAAAGTTGAGTCGGAAGGTCGATGTATGGTCGGCGCCGCCGCGCCGCGCCGCAGAGAAATGCCCGTAACTCGGTCGAAAATTGCTCAAATTTCAAAAACTAATACATTTTTGGAATCCTCTCGTCGAGACGAATCGAATGGTTTTTTCGCGATCCAAATTGGAGCATTAGAACGGAAGTTGATTTTTTTTTCCGGCGCGGCAGGTTGATGTATGTTCGGCGCCGCAGAGAAATGCCCGTAACTCGGTCGAAAATCGCTCAAAATGCAAAAACTCATACATTTTCGGAATCCTCTCGTCATTAACAAACGAATGGTTTTTTTGTCATCCCATTTCGAGCATTTGGACGGGAGATGGCATTTTTGCTGCCTGGTTAGTTGATGAAGAAAAACGCCCGTAACTCGGCCAAAAATTGCCCAAAATGCAAAAACTAACACATTTTTGGATTCCTCTCATCGTGAACAAACGAATGGTTTATTTACCATCCCATTTCGAGCATTAGAACAAAAGTTGATTTTTTTCCGGCGCGGAAGGTTGATGTATGGTCGGCGCCGCAGAAAAATGCCCGCAACTCGGTCAAAAATTGCTCAAATTTCAAAAACTAAAACATTTTTGGAATCCTCTCGTCGAGACGAATCGAATGGTTTTTTCACGATCCAAATTGGAGCATTAGAACAAAAGTTGAGTAGGAAGGTCGATGTATGGTCGGCGCCGCCGCGCCGCGCCGCAGAAAAATGCCCGCAACTCGGTCAAAAATTGCTCAAATTTCAAAAACTAAAACATTTTTGGAATCCTCTCGTCGAGACGAATCGAATGGTTTTTTCACGATCCAAATTGGAGCATTAGAACAAAAGTTGAGTCGGAAGGTCGATGTATGGTCGGCGCCGCCGCGCCGCGCCGCGCCACAGAGAAATGCCCGTAACTCGGTCGAAAATTGCTCAAATTTCAAAAACTAATACATTTTTGGAATCCTCTCGTCGAGACGAATCGAATGGTTTTTTCACGATCCAAATCGGAGCATTAGAACAAAAGTTGAGTCGGAAGGTCGATGTATTCTCGGCGCCGCTCGCCGCGCCGCAGAGAAATGCCCGTAACTCGGTCGAAAATTGCTCAAATTTCAAAAACTAATACATTTTTGGAATCCTCTCGTCGAGACGAATCGAATGGTTTTTTCACGATCCAAATCGGAGCATTAGAACAAAAGTTGAGTCGGAAGGTCGATGTATGGTCGGCGCCGCTCGCCGCGCCGCAGAGAAATGCCCGTAACACGGTCGAAAATTGCTCAAATTTCAAAAACTAATACATTTTTGGAATCCTCTCGTCGAGACGAATCGAATGGTTTTTTCACGATCCAAATTGGAGCATTAGAACAAAAGTTGAGTCGGAAGGTCGATGTATGGTCGGCGCCGCCGCGCCGCGCCGCAGAGAAATGCCCGTAACTCGGTCGAAAATTGCTCAAATTTCAAAAACTAATACATTTTTGGAATCCTCTCGTCGAGACGAATCGAATGGTTTTTTCGCGATCCAAATTGGAGCATTAGAACGGAAGTTGATTTTTTCCGGAGCGGCAGGTGGATGTATGTTCGGCGCCGCAGAGAAATGCCCGTAACTCGGTCGAAAATCGCTCAAAATGCAAAAACTCATACATTTTCGGAATCCTCTCGTCATTAACAAACGAATGGTTTTTTTGTCATCCCATTTCGAGCATTTGGACGGGAGATGGCATTTTTGCTGCCTGGTTAGTTGATGAAGAAAAACGCCCGTAACTCGGCCAAAAATTGCCCAAAATGCAAAAACTAACACATTTTTGGATTCCTCTCATCGTGAACAAACGAATGGTTTATTTACCATCCCATTTCGAGCATTAGAACAAAAGTTGATTTTTTTCCGGCGCGGAAGGTTGATGTATGGTCGGCGCCGCAGAAAAATGCCCGCAACTCGGTCAAAAATTGCTCAAATTTCAAAAACTAAAACATTTTTGGAATCCTCTCGTCGAGACGAATCGAATGGTTTTTTCACGATCCAAATTGGAGCATTAGAACAAAAGTTGAGTCGGAAGGTCGATGTATGGTCGGCGCCGCCGCGCCGCGCCGCGCCGCAGAAAAATGCCCGCAACTCGGTCAAAAATTGCTCAAATTTCAAAAACTAAAACATTTTTGGAATCCTCTCGTCGAGACGAATCGAATGGTTTTTTCACGATCCAAATTGGAGCATTAGAACAAAAGTTGAGTCGGAAGGTCGATGTATGGTCGGCGCCGCCGCGCCGCGCCGCGCCGCAGAGAAATGCCCGTAACTCGGTCGAAAATTGCTCAAATTTCAAAAACTAAAACATTTTTGGAATCCTCTCGTCGAGACGAATCGAATGGTTTTTTCACGATCCAAATTGGAGCATTAGAACAAAAGTTGAGTCGGAAGGTCGATGTATGGTCGGCGCCGCCGCGCCGCGCCGCGCCGCAGAAAAATGCCCGCAACTCGGTCAAAAATTGCTCAAATTTCAAAAACTAAAACATTTTTGGAATCCTCTCGTCGAGACGAATCGAATGGTTTTTTCACGATCCAAATTGGAGCATTAGAACAAAAGTTGAGTCGGAAGGTCGATGTATGGTCGGCGCCGCCGCGCCGCGCCGCGCCGCAGAGAAATGCCCGTAACTCGGTCGAAAATTGCTCAAATTTCAAAAACTAATACATTTTTGGAATCCTCTCGTCGAGACGAATCGAATGGTTTTTTCACGATCCAAATCGGAGCATTAGAACAAAAGTTGAGTCGGAAGGTCGATGTATTCTCGGCGCCGCTCGCCGCGCCGCAGAGAAATGCCCGTAACTCGGTCGAAAATTGCTCAAATTTCAAAAACTAATACATTTTTGGAATCCTCTCGTCGAGACGAATCGAATGGTTTTTTCACGATCCAAATCGGAGCATTAGAACAAAAGTTGAGTCGGAAGGTCGATGTATGGTCGGCGCCGCTCGCCGCGCCGCAGAGAAATGCCCGTAACACGGTCGAAAATTGCTCAAATTTCAAAAACTAATACATTTTTGGAATCCTCTCGTCGAGACGAATCGAATGGTTTTTTCACGATCCAAATTGGAGCATTAGAACAAAAGTTGAGTCGGAAGGTCGATGTATGGTCGGCGCCGCCGCGCCGCGCCGCAGAGAAATGCCCGTAACTCGGTCGAAAATTGCTCAAATTTCAAAAACTAATACATTTTTGGAATCCTCTCGTCGAGACGAATCGAATGGTTTTTTCGCGATCCAAATTGGAGCATTAGAACGGAAGTTGATTTTTTTTTCCGGCGCGGCAGGTTGATGTATGTTCGGCGCCGCAGAGAAATGCCCGTAACTCGGTCGAAAATCGCTCAAAATGCAAAAACTCATACATTTTCGGAATCCTCTCGTCATTAACAAACGAATGGTTTTTTTGTCATCCCATTTCGAGCATTTGGACGGGAGATGGCATTTTTGCTGCCTGGTTAGTTGATGAAGAAAAACGCCCGTAACTCGGCCAAAAATTGCCCAAAATGCAAAAACTAACACATTTTTGGATTCCTCTCATCGTGAACAAACGAATGGTTTATTTACCATCCCATTTCGAGCATTAGAACAAAAGTTGATTTTTTTCCGGCGCGGAAGGTTGATGTATGGTCGGCGCCGCAGAAAAATGCCCGCAACTCGGTCAAAAATTGCTCAAATTTCAAAAACTAAAACATTTTTGGAATCCTCTCGTCGAGACGAATCGAATGGTTTTTTCACGATCCAAATTGGAGCATTAGAACAAAAGTTGAGTCGGAAGGTCGATGTATGGTCGGCGCCGCCGCGCCGCGCCGCGCCGCAGAAAAATGCCCGCAACTCGGTCAAAAATTGCTCAAATTTCAAAAACTAAAACATTTTTGGAATCCTCTCGTCGAGACGAATCGAATGGTTTTTTCACGATCCAAATTGGAGCATTAGAACAAAAGTTGAGTCGGAAGGTCGATGTATGGTCGGCGCCGCCGCGCCGCGCCGCGCCGCAGAGAAATGCCCGTAACTCGGTCGAAAATTGCTCAAATTTCAAAAACTAAAACATTTTTGGAATCCTCTCGTCGAGACGAATCAAATGGTTTTTTCACGATCCAAATTGGAGCATTAGAACAAAAGTTGAGTCGGAAAGCGATGTATGGTCGGCGCCGCCGCGCCGCGCCGCAGAGAAATGCCCGTAACTCGGTCGAAATTTGCTCAAATTTCAAAAACTAATACATTTTTGGAATCCTCTCGTCGAGACGAATCGAATGGTTTTTTCACGATCCAAATCGGAGCATTAGAACAAAAGTTGAGTCGGAAGGTCGATGTATGGTCGGCGCCGCTCGCCGCGCCGCAGAGAAATGCCCGTAACACGGTCGAAAATTGCTCAAATTTCAAAAACTAATACATTTTTGGAATCCTCTCGTCGAGACGAATCGAATGGTTTTTTCACGATCCAAATCGGAGCATTAGAACAAAAGTTGAGTCGGAAGGTCGATGTATGGTCGGCGCCGCCCGCCGCGCCGCTGAGAAATGCCCATAACTCGGTCGAAAATCGCTCAAATTTCAAAAACTAATACATTTTTGGAATCCTCTCGTCGAGACGAATCGAATGGTTTTTCACGATCCAAATTGGAGCATTAGAACAAAAGTTGATTTTTTTTTCCGGCGCGGAAGGTTGATGTATGGTCGGCGCCGCAGAGAAATGCCCGTAACTCGGTCGAAAATCGCTCAAAATGCAAAAACTCATACATTTTCGGAATCCTCTCGTCATGAACAAACGAATGGTTTTTTTGTCCTCCCATTTCGAGCATTTGGACGGGAGATAGCATTTTTGCTGCCTGGTTAGTTGATGAAGAAAAACGCCCGTAACTCGGCCAAAAATTGCCCAAAATGCAAAAACTAACACATTTTTGGATTCCTCTCATCGTGAACAAACGAATGGTTTATTTACCATCCCATTTCGAGCATTAGAACAAAAGTTGATTTTTTTCCGGCGCGGAAGGTTGATGTATGGTCGGCGCCGCAGAGAAATGCCCGCAACTCGGTCAAAAATTGCTCAAATTTCAAAAACTAAAACATTTTTGGAATCCTCTCGTCGAGACGAATCGAATGGTTTTTTCACGATCCAAATTGGAGCATTAGAACAAAAGTTGAGTCGGAAGGTCGATGTATGGTCGGCGCCGCCGCGCCACGCCGCAGAGAAATGCCCGTAACTCGGTCGAAAATTGCTCAAATTTCAAAAACTAATACATTTTTGGAATCCTCTCGTCGAGACGAATCGAATGGTTTTTTCACGATCCAAATCGGAGCATTAGAACAAAAGTTGAGTCGGAAGGTCGATGTATGGTCGGCGCCGCTCGCCGCGCCGCAGAGAAATGCCCGTAACTCGGTCGAAAATCGCTCAAATTTCAAAAGCTAATACATTTTTGGAATCCTCTCGTCGAGACGAATCGAATGGTTTTTTCACGATCCAAATTGGAGCATTAGAACGGAAGTTGATTTTTTTTTCCGGCGCGGAAGGTTGATGTATGGTCGGCGCCGCTCGCCGCGCCGCAGAGAAATGCCCGTAACTCGGTCGAAAATCGCTCAAAATGCAAAAACTCATACATTTTCGGAATCCACTCGTCATGAACAAACGAATGGTTTTTTTGTCCTCCCATTTCGAGCATTTGGACGGGAGATAGCATTTTTGCTGCCTGGTTAGTTGATGAAGAAAAACGCCCGTAACTCGGCCAAAAATTGCCCAAAATGCAAAAACTAACACATTTTTGGATTCCTCTCATCGTGAACAAACGAATGGTTCATTTACCATCCCATTTCGAGCATTAGAACAAAAGTTGATTTTTTTCCGGCGCGGAAGGTTGATGTATGGTCGGCGCCGCAGAGAAATGCCCGCAACTCGGTCAAAAATTGCTCAAATTTCAAAAACTAATACATTTTTGGAATCCTCTCGTCGAGACGAATCGAATGGTTTTTTCACGATCCAAATCGAAGCATTAGAACAAAAGTTGAGTCGGAAGGTCGATGTATGGTCGGCGCCGCTCGCCGCGCCGCAGAGAAATGCCCGTAACTCGGTCGAAAATCGCTCAAATTTCAAAAACTAATACATTTTTGGAATCCTCTCGTCGAGACGAATCGAATGGTTTTTTCACGATCCAAATTGGAGCATTAGAACGGAAGTTGATTTTTTTTTCCGGCGCGGAAGGTTGATGTATGTTCGGCGCCGCAGAGAAATGCCCGTAACTCGGTCGAAAATCGCTCAAAATGCAAAAACTCATACATTTTCGGAATCCTCTCGTCATGAACAAACGAATGGTTTTTTTGTCCTCCCATTTCGAGCATTTGGACGGGAGATAGCATTTTTGCTGCCTGGTTAGTTGATGAAGAAAAACGCCCGTAACTCGGCCAAAAATTGCCCAAAATGCAAAAACTAACACATTTTTGGATTCCTCTCATCGTGAACAAACGAATGGTTTATTTACCATCCCATTTCGAGCATTAGAACAAAAGTTGATTTTTTTCCGGCGCGGAAGGTTGATGTATGGTCGGCGCCGCAGAAAAATGCCCGCAACTCGGTCAAAAATTGCTCAAATTTCAAAAACCAAAAACATTTTTGGAATCCTCTCGTCGAGACGAATCGAATGGTTTTTTCACGATCCAAATCGAAGCATTAGAACAAAAGTTGAGTCGGAAGGTCGATGTATGGTCGGCGCCGCTCGCCGCGCCGCAGAGAAATGCCCGTAACTCGGTCGAAAATCGCTCAAATTTCAAAAACTAATACATTTTTGGAATCCTCTCGTCGAGACGAATCGAATGGTTTTTTCGCGATCCAAATTGGAGCATTAGAACGGAAGTTGATTTTTTTTTCCGGCGCGGAAGGTTGATGTATGTTCGGCGCCGCAGAGAAATGCCCGTAACTCGGTCGAAAATCGCTCAAATTTCAAAAACTAAAACATTTTTGGAATCCTCTCGTCGAGACGAATCGAATGGTTTTTTCACGATCCAAATTGGAGCATTAGAACAAAAGTTGAGTCGGAAGGTCGATGTATGGTCGGCGCCGCCGCGCCACGCCGCAGAGAAATGCCCGTAACTCGGTCGAAAATTGCTCAAATTTCAAAAACTAATACATTTTTGGAATCCTCTCGTCGAGACGAATCGAATGGTTTTTTCACGATCCAAATCGGAGCATTAGAACAAAAGTTGAGTCGGAAGGTCGATGTATGGTCGGCGCCGCTCGCCGCGCCGCAGAGAAATGCCCGTAACTCGGTCGAAAATCGCTCAAATTTCAAAAACTAATACATTTTTGGAATCCTCTCGTCGAGACGAATCGAATGGTTTTTTCACGATCCAAATTGGAGCATTAGAACGGAAGTTGATTTTTTCCGGCGCGGAAGGTTGATGTATGGTCGGCGCCGCAGAGAAATGCCCGTAACTCGGTCGAAAATCGCTCAAAATGCAAAAACTCATACATTTTCGGAATCCACTCGTCATGAACAAACGAATGGTTTTTTTGTCCTCCCATTTCGAGCATTTGGACGGGAGATAGCATTTTTGCTGCCTGGTTAGTTGATGAAGAAAAACGCCCGTAACTCGGCCAAAAATTGCCCAAAATGCAAAAACTAACACATTTTTGGATTCCTCTCATCGTGAACAAACGAATGGTTCATTTACCATCCCATTTCGAGCATTAGAACAAAAGTTGATTTTTTTCCGGCGCGGAAGGTTGATGTATGGTCGGCGCCGCAGAGAAATGCCCGCAACTCGGTCAAAAATTGCTCAAATTTCAAAAACTAATACATTTTTGGAATCCTCTCGTCGAGACGAATCGAATGGTTTTTTCACGATCCAAATCGAAGCATTAGAACAAAAGTTGAGTCGGAAGGTCGATGTATGGTCGGCGCCGCTCGCCGCGCCGCAGAGAAATGCCCGTAACTCGGTCGAAAATCGCTCAAATTTCAAAAACTAATACATTTTTGGAATCCTCTCGTCGAGACGAATCGAATGGTTTTTTCACGATCCAAATTGGAGCATTAGAACGGAAGTTGATTTTTTTTTCCGGCGCGGAAGGTTGATGTATGTTCGGCGCCGCAGAGAAATGCCCGTAACTCGGTCGAAAATCGCTCAAAATGCAAAAACTCATACATTTTCGGAATCCTCTCGTCATGAACAAACGAATGGTTTTTTTGTCCTCCCATTTCGAGCATTTGGACGGGAGATAGCATTTTTGCTGCCTGGTTAGTTGATGAAGAAAAACGCCCGTAACTCGGTCGAAAATCGCTCAAAATGCAAAAACTCATACATTTTCGGATTCCTCTCATCGTGAACAAACGAATGGTTTATTTACCATCCCATTTCGAGCATTAGAACAAAAGTTGATTTTTTTCCGGCGCGGAAGGTTGATGTATGGTCGGCGCCGCAGAAAAATGCCCGCAACTCGGTCAAAAATTGCTCAAATTTCAAAAACCAAAAACATTTTTGGAATCCTCTCGTCGAGACGAATCGAATGGTTTTTTCACGATCCAAATTGGAGCATTAGAACAAAAGTTGAGTCGGAAGGTCGATGTATGGTCGGCGCCGCCGCGCCGCGCCGCGCCGCAGAGAAATGCCCGTAACTCGGTCGAAAATTGCTCAAATTTCAAAAACTAAAACATTTTTGGAATCCTCTCGTCGAGACGAATCGAATGGTTTTTTCACGATCCAAATTGGAGCATTAGAACAAAAGTTGAGTCGGAAGGTCGATGTATGGTCGGCGCCGCCGCGCCACGCCGCAGAGAAATGCCCGTAACTCGGTCGAAAATTGCTCAAATTTCAAAAACTAATACATTTTTGGAATCCTCTCGTCGAGACGAATCGAATGGTTTTTTCACGATCCAAATCGGAGCATTAGAACAAAAGTTGAGTCGGAAGGTCGATGTATGGTCGGCGCCGCTCGCCGCGCCGCAGAGAAATGCCCGTAACTCGGTCGAAAATCGCTCAAATTTCAAAAACTAATACATTTTTGGAATCCTCTCGTCGAGACGAATCGAATGGTTTTTTCACGATCCAAAGTGGAGCATTAGAACGGAAGTTGATATTTTTGTCCGGCGCGGAAGGTTGATCTATGGTCGGCGCCGCAGAGAAATGCCCGTAACTCGGTCGAAAATCGCTCAAAATGCAAAAACTCATACATTTTCGGAATCCACTCGTCATGAACAAACGAATGGTTTTTTTGTCCTCCCATTTCGAGCATTTGGACGGGAGATAGCATTTTTGCTGCCTGGTTAGTTGATGAAGAAAAACGCCCGTAACTCGGCCAAAAATTGCCCAAAATGCAAAAACTAACACATTTTTGGATTCCTCTCATCGTGAACAAACGAATGGTTCATTTACCATCCCATTTCGAGCATTAGAACAAAAGTTGATTTTTTTCCGGCGCGGAAGGTTGATGTATGGTCGGCGCCGCAGAGAAATGCCCGCAACTCGGTCAAAAATTGCTCAAATTTCAAAAACTAATACATTTTTGGAATCCTCTCGTCGAGACGAATCGAATGGTTTTTTCACGATCCAAATCGAAGCATTAGAACAAAAGTTGAGTCGGAAGGTCGATGTATGGTCGGCGCCGCTCGCCGCGCCGCAGAGAAATACCCGTAACTCGGTCGAAAATCGCTCAAATTTCAAAAACTAATACATTTTTGGAATCCTCTCGTCGAGACGAATCGAATGGTTTTTTCACGATCCAAATTGGAGCATTAGAACGGAAGTTGATTTTTTTTCCGGCGCGGAAGGTTGATGTATGTTCGGCGCCGCAGAGAAATGCCCGTAACTCGGTCGAAAATCGCTCAAAATGCAAAAACTCATACATTTTCGGAATCCTCTCGTCATGAACAAACGAATGGTTTTTTTGTCCTCCCATTTCGAGCATTTGGACGGGAGATAGCATTTTTGCTGCCTGGTTAGTTGATGAAGAAAAACGCCCGTAACTCGGTCGAAAATCGCTCAAAATGCAAAAACTCATACATTTTCGGATTCCTCTCATCGTGAACAAACGAATGGTTTATTTACCATCCCATTTCGAGCATTAGAACAAAAGTTGATTTTTTTCCGGCGCGGAAGGTTGATGTATGGTCGGCGCCGCAGAAAAATGCCCGCAACTCGGTCAAAAATTGCTCAAATTTCAAAAACCAAAAACATTTTTGGAATCCTCTCGTCGAGACGAATCGAATGGTTTTTTCACGATCCAAATTGGAGCATTAGAACAAAAGTTGAGTCGGAAGGTCGATGTATGGTCGGCGCCGCCGACCCGCGACGCGCCGCAGAGAAATGCCCGTAACTCGGTCGAAAATTGCTCAAATTTCAAAAACTAAAACATTTTTGGAATCCTCTCGTCGAGACGAATCGAATGGTTTTTTCACGATCCAAATTGGAGCATTAGAACAAAAGTTGAGTCGGAAGGTCGATGTATGGTCGGCGCCGCCGCGCCACGCCGCAGAGAAATGCCCGTAACTCGGTCGAAAATTGCTCAAATTTCAAAAACTAATACATTTTTGGAATCCTCTCGTCGAGACGAATCGAATGGTTTTTTCACGATCCAAATCGGAGCATTAGAACAAAAGTTGAGTCGGAAGGTCGATGTATGGTCGGCGCCGCTCGCCGCGCCGCAGAGAAATGCCCGTAACTCGGTCGAAAATCGCTCAAATTTCAAAAACTAATACATTTTTGGAATCCTCTCGTCGAGACGAATCGAATGGTTTTTTCACGATCCAAATTGGAGCATTAGAACGGAAGTTGATTTTTTTTTCCGGCGCGGAAGGTTGATGTATGGTCGGCGCCGCAGAGAAATGCCCGTAACTCGGTCGAAAATCGCTCAAAATGCAAAAACTCATACATTTTCGGAATCCTCTCGTCATGAACAAACGAATGGTTTTTTTGTCCTCCCATTTCGAGCATTTGGACGGGAGATAGCATTTTTGCTGCCTGGTTAGTTGATGAAGAAAAACGCCCGTAACTCGGCCAAAAATTGCCCAAAATGCAAAAACTAACACATTTTTGGATTCCTCTCATCGTGAACAAACGAATGGTTCATTTACCATCCCATTTCGAGCATTAGAACAAAAGTTGATTTTTTTCCGGCGCGGAAGGTTGATGTATGGTCGGCGCCGCAGAGAAATGCCCGCAACTCGGTCAAAAATTGCTCAAATTTCAAAAACTAATACATTTTTGGAATCCTCTCGTCGAGACGAATCGAATGGTTTTTTCACGATCCAAATCGAAGCATTAGAACAAAAGTTGAGTCGGAAGGTCGATGTATGGTCGGCGCCGCCCGCCGCGCCGCAGAGAAATGCCCGTAACTCGGTCGAAAATTGCTCAAATTTCAAAAACTAATACATTTTTGGAATCCTCTCGTCGAGACGAATCGAATGGTTTTTTCGCGATCCAAATTGGAGCATTAGAACGGAAGTTGATTTTTTTTTCCGGCGCGGAAGGTTGATGTATGTTCGGCGCCGCAGAGAAATGCCCGTAACTCGGTCGAAAATCGCTCAAAATGCAAAAACTCATACATTTTCGGAATCCTCTCGTCATTAACAAACGAATGGTTTTTTTGTCATCCCATTTCGAGCATTTGGACGGGAGATGGCATTTTTGCTGCCTGGTTAGTTGATGAAGAAAAACGCCCGTAACTCGGCCAAAAATTGCCCAAAATGCAAAAACTAACACATTTTTGGATTCCTCTCATCGTGAACAAACGAATGGTTTATTTACCATCCCATTTCGAGCATTAGAACAAAAGTTGATTTTTTTCCGGCGCGGAAGGTTGATGTATGGTCGGCGCCGCAGAAAAATGCCCGCAACTCGGTCAAAAATTGCTCAAATTTCAAAAACTAAAACATTTTTGGAATCCTCTCGTCGAGACGAATCGAATGGTTTTTTCACGATCCAAATTGGAGCATTAGAACAAAAGTTGAGTCGGAAGGTCGATGTATGGTCGGCGCCGCCGCGCCACGCCGCAGAGAAATGCCCGTAACTCGGTCGAAAATTGCTCAAATTTCAAAAACTAATACATTTTTGGAATCCTCTCGTCGAGACGAATCGAATGGTTTTTTCACGATCCAAATCGGAGCATTAGAACAAAAGTTGAGTCGGAAGGTCGATGTATGGTCGGCGCCGCTCGCCGCGCCGCAGAGAAATGCCCGTAACTCGGTCGAAAATCGCTCAAATTTCAAAAACTAATACATTTTTGGAATCCTCTCGTCGAGACGAATCGAATGGTTTTTTCACGATCCAAATTGGAGCATTAGAACGGAAGTTGATTTTTAGTCCGTCGCGGAAGGATGATGTATGGTCGGCGCCGCAGAGAAATGCCCGTAACTCGGTCGAAAATCGCTCAAAATGCAAAAACTCATACATTTTCGGAATCCTCTCGTCATGAACAAACGAATGGTTTTTTTGTCCTCCCATTTCGAGCATTTGGACGGGAGATAGCATTTTTGCTGCCTGGTTAGTTAATGAAGAAAAACGCCCGTAACTCGGCCAAAAATTGCCCAAAATGCAAAAACTAACACATTTTTGGATTCCTCTCATCGTGAACAAACGAATGGTTTATTTACCATCCCATTTCGAGCATTAGAACAAAAGTTGATTTTTTTCCGGCGCGGAAGGTTGATGTATGGTCGGCGCCGCAGAAAAATGCCCGCAACTCGGTCAAAAATAGCTCAAATTTCAAAAACTAAAACATTTTTGGAATCCTCTCGTCGAGACGAATCGAATGGTTTTTTCACGATCCAAATTGGAGCATTAGAACAAAAGTTGAGTCGGAAGGTCGATGTATGGTCGGCGCCGCCGCGCCGCGCCGCAGAGAAATGCCCGTAACTCGGTCGAAATTTGCTCAAATTTCAAAAACTAATACATTTTTGGAATCCTCTCGTCGAGACGAATCGAATGGTTTTTTCACGATCCAAATCGGAGCATTAGAACAAAAGTTGAGTCGGAAGGGCGATGTATTCTCGGCGCCGCTCGCCGCGCCGCAGAGAAATGCCCGTAACACGGTCGAAAATTGCTCAAATTTCAAAAACTAATACATTTTTGGAATCCTCTCGTCGAGACGAATCGAATGGTTTTTTCACGATCCGAATCGGAGCATTAGAACAAAAGTTGAGTCGGAAGGTCGATGTATGGTCGGCGCCGCCGCGCCACGCCGCAGAGAAATGCCCGTAACTCGGTCGAAAATTGCTCAAATTTCAAAAACTAATACATTTTTGGAATCCTCTCGTCGAGACGAATCGAATGGTTTTTTCACGATCCAAATCGGAGCATTAGAACAAAAGTTGAGTCGGAAGGTCGATGTATGGTCGGCGCCGCTCGCCGCGCCGCAGAGAAATGCCCGTAACACGGTCGAAAATTGCTCAAATTTCAAAAACTAATACATTTTTGGAATCCTCTCGTCGAGACGAATCGAATGGTTTTTTCACGATCCAAATTGGAGCATTAGAACAAAAGTTGAGTCGGAAGGTCGATGTATGGTCGGCGCCGCCGCGCCGCGCCGCAGAGAAATGCCCGTAACTCGGTCGAAATTTGCTCAAATTTCAAAAACTAATACATTTTTGGAATCCTCTCGTCGAGACGAATCGAATGGTTTTTTCACGATCCAAATCGGAGCATTAGAACAAAAGTTGAGTCGGAAGGGCGATGTATTCTCGGCGCCGCTCGCCGCGCCGCAGAGAAATGCCCGTAACACGGTCGAAAATTGCTCAAATTTCAAAAACTAATACATTTTTGGAATCCTCTCGTCGAGACGAATCAAATGGTTTTTTCACGATCCAAATTGGAGCATTAGAACAAAAGTTGAGTCGGAAGGTCGATGTATGGTCGGCGCCGCCGCGCCGCGCCGCAGAGAAATGCCCGTAACTCGGTCGAAATTTGCTCAAATTTCAAAAACTAATACATTTTTGGAATCCTCTCGTCGAGACGAATCGAATGGTTTTTTCACGATCCAAATCGGAGCATTAGAACAAAAGTTGAGTCGGAAGGGCGATGTATTCTCGGCGCCGCTCGCCGCGCCGCAGAGAAATGCCCGTAACACGGTCGAAAATTGCTCAAATTTCAAAAACTAATACATTTTTGGAATCCTCTCGTCGAGACGAATCGAATGGTTTTTTCACGATCCAAATCGGAGCATTAGAACAAAAGTTGAGTCGGAAGGTCGATGTATGGTCGGCGCCGCCGCGCCACGCCGCAGAGAAATGCCCGTAACTCGGTCGAAAATTGCTCAAATTTCAAAAACTAATACATTTTTGGAATCCTCTCGTCGAGACGAATCGAATGGTTTTTTCACGATCCAAATCGGAGCATTAGAACAAAAGTTGAGTCGGAAGGTCGATGTATGGTCGGCGCCGCTCGCCGCGCCGCAGAGAAATGCCCGTAACTCGGTCGAAAATCGCTCAAATTTCAAAAACTAATACATTTTTGGAATCCTCTCGTCGAGACGAATCGAATGGTTTTTTCACGATCCAAATTGGAGCATTAGAACGGAAGTTGATTTTTTTTTCCGGCGCGGAAGGTTGATGTATGGTCGGCGCCGCAGAGAAATGCCCGTAACTCGGTCGAAAATCGCTCAAAATGCAAAAACTCATACATTTTCGGAATCCACTCGTCATGAACAAACGAATGGTTTTTTTGTCCTCCCATTTCGAGCATTTGGACGGGAGATAGCATTTTTGCTGCCTGGTTAGTTGATGAAGAAAAACGCCCGTAACTCGGCCAAAAATTGCCCAAAATGCAAAAACTAACACATTTTTGGATTCCTCTCATCGTGAACAAACGAATGGTTCATTTACCATCCCATTTCGAGCATTAGAACAAAAGTTGATTTTTTTCCGGCGCGGAAGGTTGATGTATGGTCGGCGCCGCAGAGAAATGCCCGCAACTCGGTCAAAAATTGCTCAAATTTCAAAAACTAATACATTTTTGGAATCCTCTCGTCGAGACGAATCGAATGGTTTTTTCACGATCCAAATCGAAGCATTAGAACAAAAGTTGAGTCGGAAGGTCGATGTATGGTCGGCGCCGCTCGCCGCGCCGCAGAGAAATGCCCGTAACTCGGTCGAAAATCGCTCAAATTTCAAAAACTAATACATTTTTGGAATCCTCTCGTCGAGACGAATCGAATGGTTTTTTCACGATCCAAATTGGAGCATTAGAACGGAAGTTGATTTTTTTTTCCGGCGCGGAAGGTTGATGTATGTTCGGCGCCGCAGAGAAATGCCCGTAACTCGGTCGAAAATCGCTCAAAATGCAAAAACTCATACATTTTCGGAATCCTCTCGTCATGAACAAACGACTGGTTGTTTGTCCTCCCATTTCGAGCATTTGGACGGGAGATAGCATTTTTGCTGCCTGGTTAGTTGATGAAGAAAAACGCCCGTAACTCGGCCAAAAATTGCCCAAAATGCAAAAACTAACACATTTTTGGATTCCTCTCATCGTGAACAAACGAATGGTTTATTTACCATCCCATTTCGAGCATTAGAACAAAAGTTGATTTTTTTCCGGCGCGGAAGGTTGATGTATGGTCGGCGCCGCAGAAAAATGCCCGCAACTCGGTCAAAAATTGCTCAAATTTCAAAAACCAAAAACATTTTTGGAATCCTCTCGTCGAGACGAATCGAATGGTTTTTTCACGATCCAAATCGAAGCATTAGAACAAAAGTTGAGTCGGAAGGTCGATGTATGGTCGGCGCCGCTCGCCGCGCCGCAGAGAAATGCCCGTAACTCGGTCGAAAATCGCTCAAATTTCAAAAACTAATACATTTTTGGAATCCTCTCGTCGAGACGAATCGAATGGTTTTTTCACGATCCAAATTGGAGCATTAGAACGGAAGTTGATTTTTTTTTCCGGCGCGGAAGGTTGATGTATGGTCGGCGCCGCAGAGAAATGCCCGTAACTCGGTCGAAAATCGCTCAAAATGCAAAAACTCATACATTTTCGGAATCCTCTCGTCATGAACAAACGAATGGTTTTTTTGTCCTCCCATTTCGAGCATTTGGACGGGAGATAGCATTTTTGCTGCCTGGTTAGTTGATGAAGAAAAACGCCCGTAACTCGGCCAAAAATTGCCCAAAATGCAAAAACTAACACATTTTTGGATTCCTCTCATCGTGAACAAACGAATGGTTCATTTACCATCCCATTTCGAGCATTAGAACAAAAGTTGATTTTTTTCCGGCGCGGAAGGTTGATGTATGGTCGGCGCCGCAGAGAAATGCCCGCAACTCGGTCAAAAATTGCTCAAATTTCAAAAACTAATACATTTTTGGAATCCTCTCGTCGAGACGAATCGAATGGTTTTTTCACGATCCAAATCGAAGCATTAGAACAAAAGTTGAGTCGGAAGGTCGATGTATGGTCGGCGCCGCCCGCCGCGCCGCAGAGAAATGCCCGTAACTCGGTCGAAAATTGCTCAAATTTCAAAAACTAATACATTTTTGGAATCCTCTCGTCGAGACGAATCGAATGGTTTTTTCGCGATCCAAATTGGAGCATTAGAACGGAAGTTGATTTTTTTTTCCGGCGCGGAAGGTTGATGTATGTTCGGCGCCGCAGAGAAATGCCCGTAACTCGGTCGAAAATCGCTCAAAATGCAAAAACTAACACATTTTTGGATTCCTCTCATCGTGAACAAACGAATGGTTTATTTACCATCCCATTTCGAGCATTAGAACAAAAGTTGATTTTTTTCCGGCGCGGAAGGTTGATGTATGGTCGGCGCCGCAGAAAAATGCCCGCAACTCGGTCAAAAATTGCTCAAATTTCAAAAACCAAAAACATTTTTGGAATCCTCTCGTCGAGACGAATCGAATGGTTTTTTCACGATCCAAATTGGAGCATTAGAACAAAAGTTGAGTCGGAAGGTCGATGTATGGTCGGCGCCGCCGCGCCGCGCCGCGCCGCAGAGAAATGCCCGTAACTCGGTCGAAAATTGCTCAAATTTCAAAAACTAAAACATTTTTGGAATCCTCTCGTCGAGACGAATCGAATGGTTTTTTCACGATCCAAATTGGAGCATTAGAACAAAAGTTGAGTCGGAAGGTCGATGTATGGTCGGCGCCGCCGCGCCACGCCGCAGAGAAATGCCCGTAACTCGGTCGAAAATTGCTCAAATTTCAAAAACTAATACATTTTTGGAATCCTCTCGTCGAGACGAATCGAATGGTTTTTTCACGATCCAAATCGGAGCATTAGAACAAAAGTTGAGTCGGAAGGTCGATGTATGGTCGGCGCCGCTCGCCGCGCCGCAGAGAAATGCCCGTAACTCGGTCGAAAATCGCTCAAATTTCAAAAACTAATACATTTTTGGAATCCTCTCGTCGAGACGAATCGACTGATTTTTTCGTGATCACAATTGGAGCAGTAGAACGGAAGTTGATTTTTTTCCGGCGCGGAAGGTTGATGTATGGTCGGCGCCGCAGAGAAATGCCCGTAACTCGGTCGAAAATCGCTCAAAATGCAAAAACTCATACATTTTCGGAATCCTCTCGTCATGAACAAACGAATGGTTTTTTTGTCCTCCCATTTCGAGCATTTGGACGGGAGATAGCATTTTTGCTGCCTGGTTAGTTGATGAAGAAAAACGCCCGTAACTCGGCCAAAAATTGCCCAAAATGCAAAAACTAACACATTTTTGGATTCCTCTCATCGTGAACAAACGAATGGTTCATTTACCATCCCATTTCGAGCATTAGAACAAAAGTTGATTTTTTTCCGGCGCGGAAGGTTGATGTATGGTCGGCGCCGCAGAGAAATGCCCGCAACTCGGTCAAAAATTGCTCAAATTTCAAAAACTAATACATTTTTGGAATCCTCTCGTCGAGACGAATCGAATGGTTTTTTCACGATCCAAATCGAAGCATTAGAACAAAAGTTGAGTCGGAAGGTCGATGTATGGTCGGCGCCGCCCGCCGCGCCGCAGAGAAATGCCCGTAACTCGGTCGAAAATTGCTCAAATTTCAAAAACTAATACATTTTTGGAATCCTCTCGTCGAGACGAATCGAATGGTTTTTTCGCGATCCAAATTGGAGCATTAGAACGTAAGTTGATTTATATTTCCGGAGCGGAAGGTTGATGTATGTTCGGCGCCGCAGAGAAATGCCCGTAACTCGGTCGAAAATCGCTCAAAATGCAAAAACTCATACATTTTCGGAATCCTCTCGTCATTAACAAACGAATGGTTTTTGTTTAATCCAATTTCCAGATTTTGGACGGGTGATTGCTTTTTGGGTGCCGGGTTAGTTGATGAAGAAAAACGCCCGTAACTCGGCCAAAAATTGCCCAAAATGCAAAAACTAACACATTTTTGGATTCCTCTCATCGTGAACAAACGAATGGTTTATTTACCATCCCATTTCGAGCATTAGAACAAAAGTTGATTTTTTTCCGGCGCGGAAGGTTGATGTATGGTCGGCGCCGCAGAAAAATGCCCGCAACTCGGTCAAAAATTGCTCAAATTTCAAAAACTAAAACATTTTTGGAATCCTCTCGTCGAGACGAATCGAATGGTTTTTCACGATCCAAATTGGAGCATTAGAACAAAAGTTGAGTCGGAAGGTCGATGTATGGTCGGCGCCGCCGCGCCACGCCGCAGAGAAATGCCCGTAACTCGGTCGAAAATTGCTCAAATTTCAAAAACTAATACATTTTTGGAATCCTCTCGTCGAGACGAATCGAATGGTTTTTTCACGATCCAAATCGGAGCATTAGAACAAAAGTTGAGTCGGAAGGTCGATGTATGGTCGGCGCCGCTCGCCGCGCCGCAGAGAAATGCCCGTAACTCGGTCGAAAATCGCTCAAATTTCAAAAACTAATACATTTTTGGAATCCTCTCGTCGAGACGAATCGAATGGTTTTTTCACGATCCAAATTGGAGCATTAGAACGGAAGTTGATTTTTTTTTCCGGCGCGGAAGGTTGATGTATGGTCGGCGCCGCAGAGAAATGCCCGTAACTCGGTCGAAAATCGCTCAAAATGCAAAAACTCATACATTTTCGGAATCCTCTCGTCATGAACAAACGAATGGTTTTTTTGTCCTCCCATTTCGAGCATTTGGACGGGAGATAGCATTTTTGCTGCCTGGTTAGTTAATGAAGAAAAACGCCCGTAACTCGGCCAAAAATTGCCCAAAATGCAAAAACTAACACATTTTTGGATTCCTCTCATCGTGAACAAACGAATGGTTTATTTACCATCCCATTTCGAGCATTAGAACAAAAGTTGATTTTTTTCCGGCGCGGAAGGTTGATGTATGGTCGGCGCCGCAGAAAAATGCCCGCAACTCGGTCAAAAATAGCTCAAATTTCAAAAACTAAAACATTTTTGGAATCCTCTCGTCGAGACGAATCGAATGGTTTTTTCACGATCCAAATTGGAGCATTAGAACAAAAGTTGAGTCGGAAGGTCGATGTATGGTCGGCGCCGCCGCGCCGCGCCGCAGAGAAATGCCCGTAACTCGGTCGAAATTTGCTCAAATTTCAAAAACTAATACATTTTTGGAATCCTCTCGTCGAGACGAATCGAATGGTTTTTTCACGATCCAAATCGGAGCATTAGAACAAAAGTTGAGTCGGAAGGGCGATGTATTCTCGGCGCCGCTCGCCGCGCCGCAGAGAAATGCCCGTAACACGGTCGAAAATTGCTCAAATTTCAAAAACTAATACATTTTTGGAATCCTCTCGTCGAGACGAATCGAATGGTTTTTTCACGATCCGAATCGGAGCATTAGAACAAAAGTTGAGTCGGAAGGTCGATGTATGGTCGGCGCCGCCGCGCCACGCCGCAGAGAAATGCCCGTAACTCGGTCGAAAATTGCTCAAATTTCAAAAACTAATACATTTTTGGAATCCTCTCGTCGAGACGAATCGAATGGTTTTTTCACGATCCAAATCGGAGCATTAGAACAAAAGTTGAGTCGGAAGGTCGATGTATGGTCGGCGCCGCTCGCCGCGCCGCAGAGAAATGCCCGTAACACGGTCGAAAATTGCTCAAATTTCAAAAACTAATACATTTTTGGAATCCTCTCGTCGAGACGAATCGAATGGTTTTTTCACGATCCAAATTGGAGCATTAGAACAAAAGTTGAGTCGGAAGGTCGATGTATGGTCGGCGCCGCCGCGCCGCGCCGCAGAGAAATGCCCGTAACTCGGTCGAAATTTGCTCAAATTTCAAAAACTAATACATTTTTGGAATCCTCTCGTCGAGACGAATCGAATGGTTTTTTCACGATCCAAATCGGAGCATTAGAACAAAAGTTGAGTCGGAAGGGCGATGTATTCTCGGCGCCGCTCGCCGCGCCGCAGAGAAATGCCCGTAACACGGTCGAAAATTGCTCAAATTTCAAAAACTAATACATTTTTGGAATCCTCTCGTCGAGACGAATCAAATGGTTTTTTCACGATCCAAATTGGAGCATTAGAACAAAAGTTGAGTCGGAAGGTCGATGTATGGTCGGCGCCGCCGCGCCGCGCCGCAGAGAAATGCCCGTAACTCGGTCGAAATTTGCTCAAATTTCAAAAACTAATACATTTTTGGAATCCTCTCGTCGAGACGAATCGAATGGTTTTTTCACGATCCAAATCGGAGCATTAGAACAAAAGTTGAGTCGGAAGGGCGATGTATTCTCGGCGCCGCTCGCCGCGCCGCAGAGAAATGCCCGTAACACGGTCGAAAATTGCTCAAATTTCAAAAACTAATACATTTTTGGAATCCTCTCGTCGAGACGAATCGAATGGTTTTTTCACGATCCAAATCGGAGCATTAGAACAAAAGTTGAGTCGGAAGGTCGATGTATGGTCGGCGCCGCCGCGCCACGCCGCAGAGAAATGCCCGTAACTCGGTCGAAAATTGCTCAAATTTCAAAAACTAATACATTTTTGGAATCCTCTCGTCGAGACGAATCGAATGGTTTTTTCACGATCCAAATCGGAGCATTAGAACAAAAGTTGAGTCGGAAGGTCGATGTATGGTCGGCGCCGCCCGCCACGCCGCAGAGAAATGCCCGTAACTCGGTCGAAAATCGCTCAAATTTCAAAAACTAATACATTTTTGGAATCCTCTCGTCGAGACGAATCGAATGGTTTTTTCGCGATCCAAATTGGAGCATTAGAACGGAAGTTGATTTTTTTTTCCGGCGCGGAAGGTTGATGTATGGTCGGCGCCGCAGAGAAATGCCCGTAACTCGGTCGAAAATCGCTCAAAATGCAAAAACTCATACATTTTCGGAATCCTCTCGTCATGAACAAACGAATGGTTTTTTTGTCATCCCATTTCGAGCATTTGGACGGGAGATAGCATTTTTACTGCCTGGTTAGTTGATGAAGAAAAACGCCCGTAACTCGGCCAAAAATTGCCCAAAATGCAAAAACTAACACATTTTTGGATTCCTCTCATCGTGAACAAACGAATGGTTCATTTACCATCCCATTTCGAGCATTAGAACAAAAGTTGATTTTTTTCCGGCGCGAAAGGTTGATGTATGGTCGGCGCCGCAGAGAAATGCCCGCAACTCGGTCAAAAATTGCTCAAATTTCAAAAACTAAAACATTTTGGGAATCCTCTCGTCGAGACGAATCGAATGGTTTTTTCACGATCCAAATTGGAGCATTAGAACAAAAGTTGAGTCGGAAGGTCGATGTATGGTCGGCGCCGCCGCGCCGCAGAGAAATGCCCGTAACTCGGTCGAAAATCGCTCAAATTTCAAAAACTAATACATTTTTGGAATCCTCTCGTCGAGACGAATCGAATGGTTTTTTCACGATCCAAATTGGAGCATTAGAACAAAAGTTGAGTCGGAAGGTCGATGTATGGTCGGCGCCGCCGAGAAATGCCCGTAACTCGGTCGAAAATTGCTCAAATTTCAAAAAGTAATACATTTTTGGAATCCTCTCATCGAGACGAATCGAATGGTTTTTTCACGATCCAAATCGGAGCATTAGAACAAAAGTTGAGTCGGAAGGTCGATGTATGGTCGGCGCCGCCGCGCCGCGCCGCAGAGAAATGCCCGTAACTCGGTCGAAAATTGCTCAAATTTCAAAAACTAATACATTTTTGGAATCCTCTCGTCGAGACGAATCGAATGGTTTTTTCACGATCCAAATCGGAGCATTAGAACAAAAGTTGAGTCGGAAGGTCGATGTATGGTCGGCGCCGCTCGCCGCGCCGCAGAGAAATGCCCGTAACTCGGTCGAAAATCGCTCAAATTTCAAAAACTAATACATTTTTGGAATCCTCTCGTCGATACGAATCGAATGGTTTTTTCACGATCCAAATTGGAGCATTAGAAGAAAAGTTGATTTTTTTTTTCCGGCGCGGAAGGTTGATGTATGGTCGGCGCCGCAGAGAAATGCCCGTAACTCGGTCGAAAATCGCTCAAAATGCAAAAACTCATACATTTTCGGAATCCTCTCGTCATGAACAAACGAATGGTTTTTTTGTCCTCCCATTTCGAGCATTTGGACGGGAGATAGCATTTTTGCTGCCTGGTTAGTTGATGAAGAAAAACGCCCGTAACTCCGCCAAAAATTGCCCAAAATGCAAAAACTAACACATTTTTGGATTCCTCTCATCGTGAACAAACGAATGGTTCATTTACCATCCCATTTCGAGCATTAGAACAAAAGTTGATTTTTTTCCGGCGCGGAAGGTTGATGTATGGTCGGCGCCGCAGATAAATGCCCGCAACTCGGTCAAAAATTGCTCAAATTTCAAAAACTAATACATTTTTGGAATCCTCTCGTCGAGACGAATCGAATGGTTTTTTCACGATCCAAATCGAAGCATTAGAACAAAAGTTGAGTCGGAAGGTCGATGTATGGTCGGCGCCGCCCGCCGCGCCGCAGAGAAATGCCCGTAACTCGGTCGAAAATTGCTCAAATTTCAAAAACTAAAACATTTTTGGAATCCTCTCGTCGAGACGAATCGAATGGTTTTTTCACGATCCAAATTGGAGCATTAGAACAAAAGTTGAGTCGGAAGGTCGATGTATGGTCGGCGCCGCCGCGCCACGCCGCAGAGAAATGCCCGTAACTCGGTCGAAAATTGCTCAAATTTCAAAAACTAATACATTTTTGGAATCCTCTCGTCGAGACGAATCGAATGGTTTTTCACGATCCAAATCGGAGCATTAGAACAAAAGTTGAGTCGGAAGGTCGATGTATGGTCGGCGCCGCCCGCCGCGCCGCAGAGAAATGCCCGTAACTCGGTCGAAAATCGCTCAAATTTCAAAAACTAATACATTTTTGGAATCCTCTCGTCGAGACGAATCGAAGGGTGTTTTCGCGATACAATTTTGAGCATTAGGTCGGATGTTGATTTTTTTTTCCGGCGCGGAAGGTTGATGTATGGTCGGCGCCGCAGAAAAATGCCCGCAACTCGGTCAAAAATTGCTCAAATTTCAAAAACTAAAACATTTTTGGAATCCTCTCGTCGAGACGAATCGAATGGTTTTTTCACGATCCAAATTGGAGCATTAGAACAAAAGTTGAGTCGGAAGGTCGATGTATGGTCGGCGCCGCCGCGCCGCGCCGCGCCGCAGAGAAATGCCCGTAACTCGGTCGAAAATTGCTCAAATTTCAAAAACTAATACATTTTTGGAATCCTCTCGTCGAGACGAATCGAATGGTTTTTTCACGATCCAAATCGGAGCATTAGAACAAAAGTTGAGTCGGAAGGTCGATGTATGGTCGGCGCCGCTCGCCGCGCCGCAGAGAAATGCCCGTAACACGGTCGAAAATTGCTCAAATTTCAAAAACTAATACATTTTTGGAATCCTCTCGTCGAGACGAATCAAATGGTTTTTTCACGATCCAAATTGGAGCATTAGAACAAAAGTTGAGTCGGAAGGTCGATGTATGGTCGGCGCCGCCGCGCCGCGCCGCAGAGAAATGCCCGTAACTCGGTCGAAATTTGCTCAAATTTCAAAAACTAATACATTTTTGGAATCCTCTCGTCGAGACGAATCGAATGGTTTTTTCACGATCCAAATCGAAGCATTAGAACAAAAGTTGAGTCGGAAGGTCGATGTATGGTCGGCGCCGCCCGCCGCGCCGCAGAGAAATGCCCGTAACTCGGTCGAAAATTGCTCAAATTTCAAAAACTAAAACATTTTTGGAATCCTCTCGTCGAGACGAATCGAATGGTTTTTTCACGATCCAAATTGGAGCATTAGAACAAAAGTTGAGTCGGAAGGTCGATGTATGGTCGGCGCCGCCGCGCCACGCCGCAGAGAAATGCCCGTAACTCGGTCGAAAATTGCTCAAATTTCAAAAACTAATACATTTTTGGAATCCTCTCGTCGAGACGAATCGAATGGTTTTTTCACGATCCAAATCGGAGCATTAGAACAAAAGTTGAGTCGGAAGGTCGATGTATGGTCGGCGCCGCCCGCCGCGCCGCAGAGAAATGCCCGTAACTCGGTCGAAAATCGCTCAAATTTCAAAAACTAATACATTTTTGGAATCCTCTCGTCGAGACGAATCGAATGGTTTTTTCGCGATCCAAATTGGAGCATTAGAACGGAAGTTGATTTTTTTTTCCGGCGCGGAAGGTTGATGTATGGTCGGCGCCGCAGAAAAATGCCCGCAACTCGGTCAAAAATTGCTCAAATTTCAAAAACTAAAACATTTTTGGAATCCTCTCGTCGAGACGAATCGAATGGTTTTTTCACGATCCAAATTGGAGCATTAGAACAAAAGTTGAGTCGGAAGGTCGATGTATGGTCGGCGCCGCCGCGCCGCGCCGCGCCGCAGAGAAATGCCCGTAACTCGGTCGAAAATTGCTCAAATTTCAAAAACTAATACATTTTTGGAATCCTCTCGTCGAGACGAATCGAATGGTTTTTTCACGATCCAAATCGGAGCATTAGAACAAAAGTTGAGTCGGAAGGTCGATGTATGGTCGGCGCCGCTCGCCGCGCCGCAGAGAAATGCCCGTAACACGGTCGAAAATTGCTCAAATTTCAAAAACTAATACATTTTTGGAATCCTCTCGTCGAGACGAATCAAATGGTTTTTTCACGATCCAAATTGGAGCATTAGAACAAAAGTTGAGTCGGAAGGTCGATGTATGGTCGGCGCCGCCGCGCCGCGCCGCAGAGAAATGCCCGTAACTCGGTCGAAATTTGCTCAAATTTCAAAAACTAATACATTTTTGGAATCCTCTCGTCGAGACGAATCGAATGGTTTTTTCACGATCCAAATCGGAGCATTAGAACAAAAGTTGAGTCGGAAGGGCGATGTATTCTCGGCGCCGCTCGCCGCGCCGCAGAGAAATGCCCGTAACACGGTCGAAAATTGCTCAAATTTCAAAAACTAATACATTTTTGGAATCCTCTCGTCGAGACGAATCGAATGGTTTTTTCACGATCCAAATCGGAGCATTAGAACAAAAGTTGAGTCGGAAGGTCGATGTATGGTCGGCGCCGCCGCGCCACGCCGCAGAGAAATGCCCGTAACTCGGTCGAAAATTGCTCAAATTTCAAAAACTAATACATTTTTGGAATCCTCTCGTCGAGACGAATCGAATGGTTTTTTCACGATCCAAATCGGAGCATTAGAACAAAAGTTGAGTCGGAAGGTCGATGTATGGTCGGCGCCGCCCGCCGCGCCGCAGAGAAATGCCCGTAACTCGGTCGAAAATCGCTCAAATTTCAAAAACTAATACATTTTTGGAATCCTCTCGTCGAGACGAATCGAATGGTTTTTTCACGATCCAAATTGGAGCATTAGAACGAAAGTTGATTTTTATTCCGGCGCGTAAGGTTGATGTATGGTCGGCGCCGCAGAGAAATGCCCGTAACTCGGTCGAAAATCGCTCAAAATGCAAAAACTCATACATTTTCGGAATCCTCTCGTCATGAACAAACGAATGGTTTTTTTGTCATCCCATTTCGAGCATTTGGACGGGAGATAGCATTTTTGCTGCCTGGTTAGTTGATGAAGAAAAACGCCCGTAACTCGGCCAAAAATTGCCCAAAATGCAAAAACTAACACATTTTTGGATTCCTCTCATCGTGAACAAACGAATGGTTTATTTACCATTCCATTTCGAGCATTAGAACAAAAGTTGATTTTTTTCCGGCGCGGAAGGTTGATGTATGGTCGGCGCCGCAGAAAAATGCCCGCAACTCGGTCAAAAATTGCTCAAATTTCAAAAACTAATACATTTTTGGAATCCTCTCGTCGAGACGAATCGAATGGTTTTTTCACGATCCAAATCGGAGCATTAGAACAAAAGTTGAGTCGGAAGGTCGATGTATGGTCGGCGCCGCCGCGCCACGCCGCAGAGAAATGCCCGTAACTCGGTCGAAAATTGCTCAAATTTCAAAAACTAATACATTTTTGGAATCCTCTCGTCGAGACGAATCGAATGGTTTTTTCACGATCCAAATCGGAGCATTAGAACAAAAGTTGAGTCGGAAGGTCGATGTATGGTCGGCGCCGCTCGCCGCGCCGCAGAGAAATGCCCGTAACTCGGTCGAAAATCGCTCAAATTTCAAAAACTAATACATTTTTGGAATCCTCTCGTCGAGACGAATCGAATGGTTTTTTCACGATCCAAATTGGAGCATTAGAACGGAAGTTGATTTTTTTTTCCGGCGCGGAAGGTTGATGTATGGTCGGCGCCGCAGAGAAATGCCCGTAACTCGGTCGAAAATCGCTCAAAATGCAAAAACTCATACATTTTCGGAATCCTCTCGTCATGAACAAACGAATGGTTTTTTTGTCCTCCCATTTCGAGCATTTGGACGGGAGATAGCATTTTTGCTGCCTGGTTAGTTAATGAAGAAAAACGCCCGTAACTCGGCCAAAAATTGCCCAAAATGCAAAAACTAACACATTTTTGGATTCCTCTCATCGTGAACAAACGAATGGTTTATTTACCATCCCATTTCGAGCATTAGAACAAAAGTTGATTTTTTTCCGGCGCGGAAGGTTGATGTATGGTCGGCGCCGCAGAAAAATGCCCGCAACTCGGTCAAAAATTGCTCAAATTTCAAAAACTAAAACATTTTTGGAATCCTCTCGTCGAGACGAATCGAATGGTTTTTTCACGATCCAAATTGGAGCATTAGAACAAAAGTTGAGTCGGAAGGTCGATGTATGGTCGGCGCCGCCGCGCCGCGCCGCGCCGCAGAGAAATGCCCGTAACTCGGTCGAAAATTGCTCAAATTTCAAAAACTAATACATTTTTGGAATCCTCTCGTCGAGACGAATCGAATGGTTTTTTCACGATCCAAATCGGAGCATTAGAACAAAAGTTGAGTCGGAAGGTCGATGTATGGTCGGCGCCGCTCGCCGCGCCGCAGAGAAATGCCCGTAACACGGTCGAAAATTGCTCAAATTTCAAAAACTAATACATTTTTGGAATCCTCTCGTCGAGACGAATCGAATGGTTTTTTCACGATCCAAATCGGAGCATTAGAACAAAAGTTGAGTCGGAAGGGCGATGTATTCTCGGCGCCGCTCGCCGCGCCGCAGAGAAATGCCCGTAACACGGTCGAAAATTGCTCAAATTTCAAAAATTAATACATTTTTGGAATCCTCTCGTCGAGACGAATCGAATGGTTTTTTCACGATCCAAATCGGAGCATTAGAACAAAAGTTGAGTCGGAAGGTCGATGTATGGTCGGCGCCGCCGCGCCGCGCCGCGCCGCAGAGAAATGCCCGTAACTCGGTCGAAAATTGCTCAAATTTCAAAAACTAATACATTTTTGGAATCCTCTCGTCGAGACGAATCGAATGGTTTTTTCACGATCCAAATCGGAGCATTAGAACAAAAGTTGAGTCGGAAGGTCGATGTATGGTCGGCGCCGCTCGCCGCGCCGCAGAGAAATGCCCGTAACACGGTCGAAAATTGCTCAAATTTCAAAAACTAATACATTTTTGGAATCCTCTCGTCGAGACGAATCGAATGGTTTTTTCACGATCCAAATCGGAGCATTAGAACAAAAGTTGAGTCGGAAGGGCGATGTATTCTCGGCGCCGCTCGCCGCGCCGCAGAGAAATGCCCGTAACACGGTCGAAAATTGCTCAAATTTCAAAAATTAATACATTTTTGGAATCCTCTCGTCGAGACGAATCGAATGGTTTTTTCACGATCCAAATCGGAGCATTAGAACAAAAGTTGAGTCGGAAGGTCGATGTATGGTCGGCGCCGCTCGCCGCGCCGCAGAGAAATGCCCGTAACTCGGTCGAAAATCGCACAAATTTCAAAAACTAATACATTTTTGGAATCCTCTCGTCGAGACGAATCGAATGGTTTTTTCACGATCCAAATTGGAGCATTAGAACGGAAGTTGATTTTTTTTTCCGGCGCGGAAGGTTGATGTATGGTCGGCGCCGCAGAGAAATGCCCGTAACTCGGTCGAAAATCGCTCAAAATGCAAAAACTCATACATTTTCGGAATCCTCTCGTCATGAACAAACGAATGGTTTTTTTGTCCTCCCATTTCGAGCATTTGGACGGGAGATAGCATTTTTGCTGCCTGGTTAGTTAATGAAGAAAAACGCCCGTAACTCGGCCAAAAATTGCCCAAAATGCAAAAACTAACACATTTTTGGATTCCTCTCATCGTGAACAAACGAATGGTTTATTTACCATCCCATTTCGAGCATTAGAACAAAAGTTGATTTTTTTCCGGCGCGGAAGGTTGATGTATGGTCGGCGCCGCAGAAAAATGCCCGCAACTCGGTCAAAAATTGCTCAAATTTCAAAAACTAAAACATTTTTGGAATCCTCTCGTCGAGACGAATCGAATGGTTTTTTCACGATCCAAATTGGAGCATTAGAACAAAAGTTGAGTCGGAAGGTCGATGTATGGTCGGCGCCGCTCGCCGCGCCGCAGAGAAATGCCCGTAACACGGTCGAAAATTGCTCAAATTTCAAAAACTAATACATTTTTGGAATCCTCTCGTCGAGACGAATCGAATGGTTTTTTCACGATCCAAATTGGAGCATTAGAACAAAAGTTGAGTCGGAAGGTCGATGTATGGTCGGCGCCGCTCGCCGCGCCGCAGAGAAATGCCCGTAACACGGTCGAAAATTGCTCAAATTTCAAAAACTAATACATTTTTGGAATCCTCTCGTCGAGACGAATCAAATGGTTTTTTCACGATCCAAATTGGAGCATTAGAACAAAAGTTGAGTCGGAAGGTCGATGTATGGTCGGCGCCGCCGCGCCGCGCCGCAGAGAAATGCCCGTAACTCGGTCGAAATTTGCTCAAATTTCAAAAACTAATACATTTTTGGAATCCTCTCGTCGAGACGAATCGAATGGTTTTTTCACGATCCAAATCGGAGCATTAGAACAAAAGTTGAGTCGGAAGGTCGATGTATGGTCGGCGCCGCCCGCCGCGCCGCTGAGAAATGCCCATAACTCGGTCGAAAATCGCTCAAATTTCAAAAACTAATACATTTTTGGAATCCTCTCGTCGAGACGAATCGAATGGTTTTTTCACGATCCAAATTGGAGCATTAGAACAAAAGTTGAGTCGGAAGGTCGATGTATGGTCGGCGCCGCGCCGCGCCGCCGCAGAGAAATGCCCGTAACTCGGTCGAAAATCGCTCAAATTTCAAAAACTGCTACATTTTTGGAATCCTCTCGTCATGAACAAACGAATGGTTTTTTTGTCATCCCATTTCGAGCATTTGGACGGGAGATAGCATTTTTACTGCCTGGTTAGTTGATGAAGAAAAACGCCCGTAACTCGGCCAAAAATTGCCCAAAATGCAAAAACTAACACATTTTTGGATTCCTCTCATCGTGAACAAACGAATGGTTTATTTACCATCCCATTTCGAGCATTAGAACAAAAGTTGATTTTTTTCCGGCGCGGAAGGTTGATGTATGGTCGGCGCCGCAGAGAAATGCCCGTAACTCGGTCGAAAATTGCTCAAATTTCAAAAACTAATACATTTTCAGAATCCTCTCGTCAAGCACTATCGAATGGTTTTTTCATCGTTTAATTTCGAGCATTTGGGTGAGAGATATTATTGATTTTCGCGGATTTCAGATTGAGAAAAATGCTGGTTATTCGGTCGAGAATTTTTCAAAATGCAAAATGTAATACAGATTCGGAATCCTCTCTTCAAGCACTATCGAATGGTTTTTTCACGATCCAAATTGGAGCATTAGAACAAAAGTTGAGTCGGAAGGTCGATGTATGGTCGGCGCCGCCCGCCGCGCCGCAGAGAAATGCCCGTAACTCGGTCGAAAATCGCTCAAATTTCAAAAACTAATACATTTTTGGAATCCTCTCGTCGAGACGAATCGAATGGGTTTTTCACGATCCAAATTGGAGCATTAGAACAAAAGTTGAGTCGGAAGGTCGATGTATGGTCGGCGCCGCGCCGCGCCGCCGCAGAGAAATGCCCGTAACTCGGTCGAAAATCGCTCAAATTTCAAAAACTGCTACATTTTTGGAATCCTCTCGTCGAGACGAATCGAATGGTTTTTTCACGATCCAAATTTTAGCATTAGAACAAATGTTGAGTCGGAAGGTCGATGTATGGTCGGCGCCGCGCCGCCGCAGAGAAATGCCCGTAACTCGGTCGAAAATCGCTCAAATTTCAAAAACTAATACATTTTTGGAATCCTCTCGTCGAGACGAATCGAATGGTTTTTTCGCGATCCAAATTGGAGCATTAGAACGGAAGTTGATTTTTTTTTCCGGCGCGGAAGGTTGATGTATGGTCGGCGCCGCAGAGAAATGCCCGTAACTCGGTCGAAAATCGCTCAAAATGCAAAAACTCATACATTTTCGGAATCCTCTCGTCATGAACAAACGAATGGTTTTTTTGTCATCCCATTTCGAGCATTTGGACGGGAGATAGCATTTTTACTGCCTGGTTAGTTGATGAAGAAAAACGCCCGTAACTCGGCCAAAAATTGCCCAAAATGCAAAAACTAACACATTTTTGGATTCCTCTCATCGTGAACAAACGAATGGTTTATTTACCATCCCATTTCGAGCATTAGAACAAAAGTTGATTTTTTTCCGGCGCGGAAGGTTGATGTATGGTCGGCGCCGCAGAGAAATGCCCGTAACTCGGTCGAAAATTGCTCAAATTTCAAAAACTAATACATTTTCAGAATCCTCTCGTCAAGCACTATCGAATGGTTTTTTCATCGTTTAATTTCGAGCATTTGGGTGAGAGATATTATTGATTTTCGCGGATTTCAGATTGAGAAAAATGCTGGTTATTCGGTCGAGAATTTTTCAAAATGCAAAATGTAATACAGATTCGGAATCCTCTCTTCAAGCACTATCGAATGGTTTTTTCACGATCCAAATTGGAGCATTAGAACAAAAGTTGAGTCGGAAGGTCGATGTATGGTCGGCGCCGCCCGCCGCGCCGCAGAGAAATGCCCGTAACTCGGTCGAAAATCGCTCAAATTTCAAAAACTAATACATTTTTGGAATCCTCTCGTCGAGACGAATCGAATGGGTTTTTCACGATCCAAATTGGAGCATTAGAACAAAAGTTGAGTCGGAAGGTCGATGTATGGTCGGCGCCGCGCCGCGCCGCCGCAGAGAAATGCCCGTAACTCGGTCGAAAATCGCTCAAATTTCAAAAACTGCTACATTTTGGGAATCCTCTCGTCGAGAAGAATCGAAGGGGTTTTTCACGATCCAAATTTTAGCATTAGAACAAATGTTGAGTCGGAAGGTCGAGGTATGGTCGGCGCCGCGCCGCCGCAGAGAAATGCCCGTAACTCGGTCGAAAATCGCTCAAATTTCAAAACTAATACATTTTTGGAATCCTCTCGTCGAGACGAATCGAATGGTTTTTCGCGATCCAAATTGGAGCATTAGAACGGAAGTTGATTTTTTCCGGCGCGGAAGGTTGATGTATGGTCGGCGCCGCAGAGAAATGCCCGTAACTCGGTCGAAAATCGCTCAAAATGCAAAAACTCATACATTTTCGGAATCCTCTCGTCATGAACAAACGAATGGTTTTTTTGTCATCCCATTTCGAGCATTTGGACGGGAGATAGCATTTTTACTGCCTGGTTAGTTGATGAAGAAAAACGCCCGTAACTCGGCCAAAAATTGCCCAAAATGCAAAAACTAACACATTTTTGGATTCCTCTCATCGTGAACAAACGAATGGTTTATTTACCATCCCATTTCGAGCATTAGAACAAAAGTTGATTTTTTTCCGGCGCGGAAGGTTGATGTATGGTCGGCGCCGCAGAGAAATGCCCGTAACTCGGTCGAAAATTGCTCAAATTTCAAAAACTAATACATTTTCAGAATCCTCTCGTCAAGCACTATCGAATGGTTTTTTCATCGTTTAATTTCGAGCATTTGGGTGAGAGATATTATTGATTTTCGCGGATTTCAGATTGAGAAAAATGCTGGTTATTCGGTCGAGAATTTTTCAAAATGCAAAATGTAATACAGATTCGGAATCCTCTCTTCAAGCACTATCGAATGGTTTTTTCACGATCCAAATTGGAGCATTAGAACAAAAGTTGAGTCGGAAGGTCGATGTATGGTCGGCGCCGCCCGCCGCGCCGCAGAGAAATGCCCGTAACTCGGTCGAAAATCGCTCAAATTTCAAAAACTAATACATTTTTGGAATCCTCTCGTCGAGACGAATCGAATGGGTTTTTCACGATCCAAATTGGAGCATTAGAACAAAAGTTGAGTCGGAAGGTCGATGTATGGTCGGCGCCGCGCCGCGCCGCCGCAGAGAAATGCCCGTAACTCGGTCGAAAATCGCTCAAATTTCAAAAACTGCTACATTTTTGGAATCCTCTCGTCGAGACGAATCGAATGGTTTTTTCACGATCCAAATTTTAGCATTAGAACAAATGTTGAGTCGGAAGGTCGATGTATGGTCGGCGCCGCGCCGCCGCAGAGAAATGCCCGTAACTCGGTCGAAAATCGCTCAAATTTCAAAAACTAATACATTTTTGGAATCCTCTCGTCGAGACGAATCGAATGGTTTTCTCACGATCCAAATTGGAGCATTAGATCGAATGTTGATTTTTTTTCCGGCGCGGATGGTTGATGTATGGTCGGCGCGCAGAAAAATGCCCGTAACTCATTCGAAAATCACTCAAATCGCCAAAACTAATACATTTTCGGAATCCTCTCGTTGTGACAAATCGAATGGTTTTTTTACCATCAAAATTGGAGCACTAGATCGAAAGTTGATTTTTTTCCGGCGCGGAAGGTCGATGTATGGTCGGGGCGCAGAAAAATACCCGTAACTCGGCCAAAAATCACTCAAATTGCCTTAACTAATACATTTTCGGATTCCTCTCGTTATCGAATGGTATATTCATTATTGCATTTTGAGGTGTTCTCGCGAAAGTTGCAGTTTTTCAGATGAAAAATCAGTCATAACTCGACAAGAAAGGCTCGGCGGCAAAGATGGTCGCCAGATTCGGAATCAGCGACCTTGAATTACTTAGTCGAAAACGACATTAATTTCGAAATTTTTGAAAATCATGAAAATCCAAGAAAATGCATGAATACCTAATAGTTCATGCTTTTTTTCGAAAATTGATGATTTTCAAAAAATTCGGAATTTCTGCCGTTTCCGACTAAATCGAGGTCGCTGATTACGAATCTGAACTCCGTTTCACGCGATCGATCCGCCTTTGCCGAATAATTCGTATTGTTTTCCCAAAAATCACCATAACTTTGATTAAAATCGACGAAAATGCAAAAACTAGTGCATTTTTGGAATCCTCTCGTCATGAACAAACGAATGGTTTTTTCACCATCCCATTTGGAGCATATGGACGGGAGATAGCTTTTTTGCTGCCTGGTTAGTTGATGAAGGAAAACGCCCGAAACTCGGCCAAAAATTGCTCAAAATGCAAAAACTAATACATTTTTGGAATCCTCTCTTCATGAACAAAATAATGGTTTTTTTACCATCTCATCTTCGAGCATTTGGGTGGAAGTTGGTTTTTTGCTGTGAACGGTAGATTTATGGAGGAGACCTCGCGCACAAAAATTCTGGTAACTTTTTCGAAAATCACCCAAAATGCAATAACTAATACATTTTCGGAATCCTCTCCTCAAGCACTGTGGAATGGTTTTTTCATCATTCAATTTCGAGCATTTGAGTGAGAGATAATGTTGGTTTGCGCCGATTGCAGATTGAGAAAAATGCTGGTTACTCGGTCGGGAATTGCTCAAAATGCAAAAACTAATACATTTTCGGAATCCTCTCAGCAAGCACTGTAGAATGGTTTTTTTATCATTCAATTTCGAGCATTTGGGTGGAAGTCGGTTTTTTGCTGTGAAGGGTAGATTTTTGAGAGAAACCTCGGGCGGAAAAATTCAGGCAACTTTTTCGAAAATCATCCAAAATGCAAAAACTAGTGCATTTCTGGAATCCTCTCGTCGAGGCGAATCGAATGGTATAATCACTTTTGCATTTTGAGCTGTTCTCGCCAAAGTTGCACTTTTTTATCTGAAAAATCAGTCATAACTCGACAACAAAGGGTCGGCGGCGAAAACGGTCGCCAGATTCGGAACCAGCGACCTCGATTTTGTCGAAAACGGCCGAAATTTCGAATTTTTTGAAAATCATCAATTTTCGAAAAAAATCATGAACTATTATTCATGCATTTTTTTGGATTTTCATGATTTTCAAAAATTTAGAAATTAGTGTAGTTTTCGACTAATTCGAGATCACTGGTTCCGAATCTAGCGACCATTTTCGCCCCTGAGCCTTTGCTGTCGACTTATGACTGATTTTTCAGCAAAAAAAAATGCAACTTCCGCGTGAAAAGCTCAAAATGCAAAAATGAATATACCATTCGATTCGTCTCGACGAGAGGATTCCGAAAATGTTCTCGTTTTTGCAGTTTCGTCGATTATAATCAAAGTTATGGTGTTTTTACACAAAAAAATACGGATTTTTCGGCAAAGGCGGGGCGATCGCGTGAAACGGAGTTCAGATTCGTAATCAGCGACCTCGATTTAGTCGGAAACGGCAGAAATTTCGAATTTTTTGAAAATCATCAATTTTCGAAAAAAAAGCATGAACTAACCCCTTCGCTGTTTTTTGGGCCAAAAAATTTTTTGCTCCCGATCGGCGTACGAGGTGTCTAGAATGGGGTTTTCGGCCACGGTGAATTCAATGGCGTGGTCGGTTTGACCTCATTTCGCTTGGTTTCCGAGAAAACGGCCTTTTTTCAGACCTTTTTTGACCAATTTCAAAAAGGTTCTCGTAAAATTGCGAAACATGCGTTTTCTTACTAATTCGAGGTCGCTGAATACGAATTTGACGTTGGTTTGCAGCGGTGGCCTTTGCAAGACCCGAAAATCGTATTTTTCAGGTAAAAATTGGCCATAACTCGAGAGCAAAGGCTCGAAACGGAAAACGGACACCGAATTCGGAATCAGCGACCTCGAATTAGTACATTATCACTACTAACTCAAAATTTTTGGAAATCGTCAAAAATCGAAAAAAAGCATGAACTAACCCCTTCGCTGTTTTTTGGGCCAAAAAATTTTTTGCTCCCGATCGGCGTACGAGTTGTCTAGAATGGGATTTTCGGCCACGGCGAATTCAATGGCGTGGTCGGTTTGACCTCATTTCGCTTGGTTTCCGAGAAAACGGCCTTTTTTCAGACCTTTTTTGACCAATTTCAAAAAGGTTCTCGTAAAATTGCGAAACATGCGTTTTCTTACTAATTCGAGGTCGCTGAATACGAATTTGACGTTGGTTTGCAGCGGTGGCCTTTGCAAGACCCGAAAATCGCATTTTTCAGGTAAAAATTGGCCATCACTCGAATTGGGAAAGAGATTTTATGACTTAGGTACCTATTCGTTATTTTCATTTCGAAATTGCGAATTTTTTGGTGCTAACCAAATCAACTAATGAAATGGCCATAAAACGAGCTTAAAGTAGGTAGGTATCCCTAATAAAGGTAAGTTACCAAATACTCTCACTTATCGAATTATTTGTACAAAACTCACCTAAATGTTCGGCAACTTCCTAAACACCAACAAAAAAATTGAAACAAAATCTTAAAATCCCTAAATTCAGCACCCAAAAACGCCATAAACTTCAACGCACACACAAACATGTATTTAAAATGAAATAAAAATCATTAAAACAAGAAACATCTGACGCTGAGATGCAATAATAGTACAAATTTAAAATCTAAATTGACATATAAAGCACTAGCTTAGTTTCATGACTAAATTGACATCGAAGAACATAATAAAAAGGCGAACAGGCTAAATTGACAAATAATAAATAAAATCAAACCATCGATACAGGAAAATCTACACCTAAGCTGGCGGCGTTCGTTTTCAAAGATCAAATTTCGTAGTCGGTTCAAGATGTACGTAATTTAAATTCAGCGAAAAATATAAAACGGAGTTTAAAAATGCTTTCCCTCGTTTTATTTTTTAAAATCTATACAACGATAAAAATATTATTGTCTTGGGAAATCACAACGTTTTTCAAAGGATTGTTCGTTGTCAAAAAGTGAATTCCGATTTTCTGCAAATGATACAAATTGATCTATTGTAACAATCAAATTACACAACTTTCGCGTATTAGTAAAACACATTAAGTAAGTAACCTTAATCAAAAATAAATTACAAAAAAAGAAAGGAATAAAAATCTCAAATCCCACACAAAAGGAAAAAAATTACAAAAAATATGTAAAAGTTACGCGGTTGTTTGGTAAATTTTGAATTTTATTGTCGTTGTTTGCGAAATAATTGAATGATTTACAGCGAGATGAGCTCTCTCGTAAAATCAATTTTGACACCATTTGAATTTCAGCAGATTACGCGGGTATTTAAAAGAAGTGCGTCGAATTACGTGATAATTACATTAATTATAGCGAATCGGAGGAGAAAAAATACAGGTCAATCTAAATACCAATCATTTTACAACTAAATAAATCACTCGACTTGAGATAATATTGTGCTTTTTTTTCTCGTTCAGTTCGCTTGTCGAGGGGGAAAAAGCAAACAAACTTGCAGGAACTTGGAACACAGAAACACGTAGACAGATTTTTTGATTGGGCTTATTTCTGAGATCAAATTGCTTCTGCAGCACGCTCGAATTTTTTACGATATGTCCTTTCGTATAGACCCGTCACATCGAGTATTACAATTTGGTAAAAATTAAACTAAAAAATACATTATCAACAACGAATAGGTAAGTTAATAATTTAAAATAGGTAGATATACCTTAAAATAACGCGGTTTTTTTTTTGGTCGTTGTACGACCCGCGGATACAAACAAAAGTAACCAATCACCATAATACTTAAGTATTTCTAAACAGACGAAATTATTTTCTCGAGGGAAATTTTTGTAAATGACTATCGGTGTGAGGAGGTTTTAATAAGTCGATGGGCAAACGTCAGGATTCATTTTACCAAAAACGTTCAACTCGTAAAGACTGGCGAATATGATGAATACGAAATATCCGATCATTAGGATGAGTCCGAATTTCTTATCCAGTTTCCAACCGTTCCAGTGAGTTGCCATGATGAGTACGACCACGGTGGATAGTAAAGAGAGCGTGGAATAGGTCAATCCTGTAACAGACACACAAAAAAAAGAGTTAAAGATATGTCCATTTCAAAAAATTGAGCATGAATTTTGCTTTCTAAAAATTTTATGCAAATTTTCATTCAAAAGCAATATTATAAATTTTTGATACAAAAATCGTTCAAATTTTTGTTAAAAACTAAAACATTCGTTTAAATTTTTGATAAAAAATTTGCTCAACCTTATGTTAAAAAGTTTAAATTTTTGTTTAAAAAATTCTATCAAATTTTTCATTTCAAAAAATTGTACCTATTCAAATTATTATTCAAATATTTTTGATTCAGATATTCATTAAAAAAAATTAATTTAAAAAATGTAAATGTAAATTTTCATTTAAAAATATCCTATTCGAATTATGATCAATTACAAAATTAATTGCTCATCTTCCAAGCACAAAAACTCAGCCTCACCTTTACTATACACCTTAATCGTCGTTCCAGGGCTAATGATACCAGTTTTCAAGAACCACGGTAGTCCCAGACATACCAAAATATCAAATACATTACTTCCAACCGCATTCGAGACCGCCATATCACCGTAACCTGAAGAAATGAAATCATAATTTGATACAATTTCCATGAAATTATAGAAATAATAAAATAAAAAATTTTTATGTACCTTCTTTAACCACCGCCAAACTGGAAAGAGCATCAGGAACACTGACACCAGCAGCAACAAAAGTAAGACCCATTACTGTATCAGGAATTCCAAAAGTGTGTCCTACAAAGAAAAAAATCCATTTCAAATATCATATTTGTATGTATGAAAATTTCTATATTATAGGGATATTTTATTCTATTCTGTTGAGAAATATAATCGTACCAATAATGGTGATCATCCAGACCATAATGTAGGAATAAAATGAAATCCAAATCATCGATATGATGAATGTAGCCGGATACCAATTTCTATATTTGGGAGTTTTGCAGTCTGGCATCGTTATTCGGGATAAATAATGAATAGGAAGCACAGCGTACCAACGATACAACTCCAATTTATCCGTTGTTTGTGGCATTTCCATCGGATTCACCTGAAAAAAAAACGAAAGTTGAAAAAAATAAAGGAATGAGAATTATTCGGTTTTATTGTATTCACAAAATGCAAAGAGTGCCAATTTTTATTCCATTCAATTATTTTCAAATAATTGTTTTTACAAAATTCCTGTATAATTTCAACCAGAAAAGTTGAGCTTTAGATAGAAAAATTTTTCACCCTGCTTGATTACAATAAATTTTTAGTAAAAAAAAAAAAAAACAGTATGTTCATAATTCTAATGAAAAAAAAAACTTTTTCGATTAAAAAAATGTTTACAAGATTTCAATGATAATATTAAAATTCTGGGTACGAAATAAGGTCAATTGCAATAGGAAAATTAGAATACCCAATACAGAAACTCAATTAAAATTTAGAATTATTTTTCATTTTTTTATTTTTAGTTTAGACAGATCACATCAAAGTTCAATTAAAAAAACTGATTTTCTACAAAAAATTTTCTCCAACTTAAAAAAAAACTCAAATTTTAGCCAGAAAAAAGTTAGGTACCTGGAGTTTCAATGGGAAAATTTGATTTTTCAAAAGAATCAACTTAGTCAGAAAATTTACATAAATTTAATTACTTACAGCAAGAAAAATTGAAATTTGAAAAAACCACTCTGATTTTCAATGCAAAAACGGAATCTTTACTGAAAAAATTTCTTGAAAAATTTCAGTAGAAAAAAAAAATCAAAATTCCAGTTGGAGAAATTGAAGGTAAGTATAGAGAAAAATTCAGTTCCGATAAAAAATAATATTGATTATTGGAAATGAAAATGTTTTTCATATTCAAAAAAAAAGTTATCCAGAAGGGGAAAATACTACAAAATTTCAGTAAAATATTAGACTTGAGGGTGTGTAAAAAAATTTAATTCAGTTTCAAAACTTACTTAGTTTCAGAAAAAAAATTAAAAACTAAATTTCAATTTTAAAAAAAAATTCCTGAAAAATTTTAACCGAAATTCAACAGGAAATCAGTCTACTTCCAGTACGAAATTCTTATTCATATTTCAGCAAAAAAAAATGAAACTTATTCGTTAAGTAATATGATTTCAGGGGTGAAATTCAACTTCAGCACGTACCTACCTAAAAAGAATTAAAATTTCAATCAAAAAAAAACCTCTTTGATTTTTAAGGTGAGAAAATAAGTAAATATTCACAACAAAAATTGTAAAAAATTAGTGTTCTAAAAGATTTTAGAAAAAAAATCAAGAGAAAATTATAGATTTTTTACAATACAAATGTAAAAAAAGGGTGCATTTGTTGCTCTTTCGACTTCAGGAAACTCCTCAAGTTCCAAATAATACTTCCTCCATAAAAATGATAATTGGAAATAAAATTGGAACCCAGGATATAAAATCACCGTTTCTTTGACAAAATTACCTCCGAAGGTCTAGATTCCTTTGGTTTATAGTACGTAACGTGATCAGTGGCAATGGCTCCGTTGCTGGCCCTCGGGCCGCCATCTTCAATGCTGTTCTGCTGCTTAGGATAGGTATCTTCGGTAGTAGAGTATCTGGGAGTTTTATGATCTTCTAAATGAGTATATGGATCTTCGGTGGGTTCTTTCGTCGGAGCAGTCGGTAACGATAAAGTATTAAAAGGAGGATATTGGGAAACCCAAACTTCTAGCTGCTCGTTGTAATACAATGAGACGCAATAAATTACGTAAGTCACCAGTAACAAAATACTCTCGAAACTGAAGCAAATAAAAATCAACAATATAAATAAAAAACTGTACAAATTGAAAAAAATCGTTCAAAAATTATTCTTCCAACGGGTTCTTACCAATTTACTGCTTCGTTGGCGATAGCGATAAGCATAATGAGAATACTCAACGTGTAGAAGAAGCAATCTCTGCAAAGCGGCCACCAGCTCAAATACAATGCAGAAGTAGCAAACAATCCACAAATTGCGATGACGAATAAAATATTAAAAACTGCTGATCCGATTACTCCGCTGATTCCTATATCGTCTTGGGCTAAGAAAACGCCGATGATTACAGTTGCCAATTCAGGAGCTGAGCTTCCAGCAGCCATGAAAGTAGCTCCGGCCACATCAGCGCTCAATTTTAGTTCTGGAAACGTACGCAAATAATTCATCATTAAAAACAAATTCATTAGAATTGAAGTAAAGTCAGGTAAGTATAGGTATTTTACCTTCGCAAATTCGATCTAATGACGTAACGAAATAATTATCGCACGTGATGGCTAAACCAAAGAAACTGTAAACGCAGATCATAATGTGTATTATGATGGCACCGTATTTTCTGGCTGTGGGGCCGATTATAGAGCGTGGAAATTGTTCGATGGCAGCTTTCACACATCTTTCTCCCGGTGGTGTGGTACCAATGGTGGTGAATATGGTTGTATTTGCTTCTGTCTGTCGACTCGTTGAGAGAGTAAATTTCTCGAGTGGGTCATTTTTCTCACTGATATTCGAGTTGGATGTCTGAAAATACAAAATATTATGAATCAACAGTTACGTCAAAGAAATGAAAGATTCATTTACTGCAAAGTTGATGAAAAGTTGTTGATTGAGGTTCTTCGAACGAATAGAAATAGATCATATTTCAATTAATCATTAGCGAATTTTAAAAAATCAACCAATTTTATTGTATGAATCGTTCACGAACGAACAAAAAATAGAGCAAACCATTCGCGAACGAAATAATTTTTTTGAACAAATCATTCATGAACAGAATTTATTTTTCATTTTGTTTCAAAAAATTGTTTCCAATGAACTCTTTTTTTTTCAGCGAATTAGTTGCAATAATGTTATGCATTTTTCGAACGAATCGTTCACCGAAAAAAAATGAACTAAATGAAGTATAATGAGATTCAACTTTCAAATGAATCGTTCATGAACGAAATCAATTTTTATTTTTTGAACGAATCATTCACAAACGGCATTTTTTATTCAATGAATCAATGAATCATTCACAAAGGAATCTGAATCTTTCGCAAACGACATTTATCTTCTTGAATGAATCGTTCACGAACGAAATCAATTTATTTCTATTAAAGAGTGATTCGAAATGGAGTCAATTTTTCAAACAATTTGTTCACGAACGAATTTGGCCTGATTTTATGATGAATCGTTCGCGAACAAAATCAATTTTTCGACCAAATCAATTTTGAACAAAATTAATTTCGGTAGATCATTTCTAAACGAACCCTAAGTTGAAGAATTTTTTTCAAACAAAATTCATTACATGAATGATTCATTGTTTAAAAAGGTAATTTTTCTTAAGTAACTGAAACGAATCGCTCGCGAATTAAATCAATTTTTTAAACAGATTGAAAAAAAATACCTTTTTCAATTCCGAAAAAAATATTCTTTTTTCCTTGTGAGAAAAAACTAGTTCCTTTTTGAACGATTGTTTTGAATGAATCGTTAGTGAACGAATCGCATCATGATCATACGAATCAATAAATCATTCTGAAGTGATTTGGGACCGTATACTTGGAAAATATTTTCACGCGTAATTTTTTCACGCTAAAAAGGACCAAAATTCTTGTTTGGAATTCCTAGCAAAACAAAAAAGGAATGTAGTGACGTATGCAAAACAATGGCTTGAATAAGGCTCTGGTTACCAAAAACTCCAAAAACTCCTCAATTTTTTTAAAACAATTTTTCATTAGGTAGGTACGGATATTGATTGGAAATTTTATCCAGGAATTTAAAAAAGTGTCCCAACAAGAGCCCCACAAACCAAAAATTTTATATTTCAATTTTTTAAATTTATTTTGAATATAGCTTGGAATTTGGCGCACAATTTGAGAAAATTGGATGAAAACTCGCATCATTCTCAAACAAGGCTGAAACCTCCTTCCCCCTTCATCATAAAATTTTCACAAAAGAACATCCCGAAAAAATGGATCAAAAAGGTAAAAAAATAAGTTTTTGAAATACCTAGAAACGAACTGAATTTTTTGCAATAAAATTTGAAGAGGGTTTTTTTTTACAAAATGTCGATTTAAGAGCTCATTTTGTATTCTAGGGAGCTCAGAAGGGTTTCAATCGATTTTTTAACTATCAAGGAAAACAGGGGCTTTGATGATGGAAAAGATTTTGAAATAAACGAACTTTTTTGCATTTTTTTTTCTGCAATAAAATTTTAAGAAGTATATGTATTTACTTATTTGTACAAAATGTTGCTTTTAAATCTTATTTTACATAACAAGGAAATCAAAACTTCTAAAGTTTGAGAATTTGACGATATTTTTGAGACACAGAAATATAATTAGTACCCTAAAAACTGAATTTTTCGGATTTTTGATGAAACTTTCTATTAGAATGTTGTTTTTTTGAAGAGTGAAGATACAAAGTCGAGAGTAGGATTTTTTCAGGTTTTTTAGAATTTTCAGCAAGATATTTCCACTCTTTTCTGATAAAATTAGAAAAACTTCAAAACTTTTCATTTTCTGAAAAATTGGTGTTTTATTTTTATTCAAAAAGACGAACTGAGAATGACAAAAAAATAATATTTTGCGTTTTGTAATACATAGATTTCTTTTTCCCCTCTTCACAAATTCCATCCATTGGGATGAATCAGAAAATATCCAAAGTTTTCCATGTTGCTAATATTTCTAGTCCGAGGTTTTCGAGTTGAAGTAAATTATTCAACTTTAATCCAGCCCAGGTAAACTCTCAGTCAAAGTTTTTTCACGCTTGTTTCATTTTTCGCTCCTTCTCTCCAGGTCTCGAGCGAACCACATCTCGTCATCTCGCAAATCTACGAAAATCCGACTTAAAAAGCGAATTTATTCGAAAACTTACCGCATTATTCGCCACCTCGGCCGAGCTCCAGCTGAATAACAGAATTAGCGACGAGTACAGGATTAATTTCGTTCCGTAATAGCATATCTTCTGCGATCTCGAAAATCGTCCATTTATGAGTTTCCTGAAGAGAAATAATAAAATTAGAAAAACTGTATAGCTCATATTGATTCGCGATGCAACGGCCGACAAAAACTTAATGTCGGAGTATGATTAAAAAATAGCTCGTTTTTTTCGCATTTAAAGCTCGCAAAATAAATAAGAAAATTATCTCCGAAGCGGTGACGCAAATTAACTCAGTACCTACATTTTTTTCCCCCTGTTTCAATATCAAACGTAGATTTTTTTTCAAACGTTGATGCGGGTATACGAATTTTTATTTAATTAAGGATTACGAACGAGAAATAAATTAAATAGAGGGATTTCATCACGAGTGTGATATCATCCGCGGTATGTTTGCGTTTGCATCTGAAGATGAAACTTTTTAGCTAGTTTCAGTTTCAATGCGTCGAGCCAGTGAACTTCTAGCTCGGAATAATTATCTAATATGATAAAAATACCTATCTGTGGGTAAAAATTCAACAACTGTTTGAAAAAACAATCCCACATACATCCTCGCGGAAATATAACCCTGTTCTTTGATGATAATTCAACGCTCGATCGCGATCTAGTACGCAGTACGTAGTACGTATACGTACGTACCTATTTCATTCAGAAGCTTGACGATCGAAGGGTGGCGGGGGGGGGGGACACCCTCATACCGTACTAAAATATCAAAGAGTTGTAAAAATTGAAAAAAGTTGAGTTGAGAGTCCCAATTTTTTCCCTATTCGTCCCAAATTTTACCAAGTTTGGATTTTAAACTGTTGAAAAAATTTGAAAATGTCACAAAAAATTCGTTCGGATTCGGCGACTTGCTTTATTTTATTTCCAAAATGGTGGTACAATTGAATATTTTCAAACGAAATGAAATTGCCTTCCTTTATCAGGAGACTTCGTGACAATTTTAAATGGAAATTACATAAGTTTTTCGATTTTTTTGAAAGGAGAGAAGCTCATCAAGGAACGTCTTTTTTGGTAGCAAAAAAGTAGAACGAAAAAAGCACGAATTTTAATGAAGCGCTATTCCCCTACTAGAACGGAACGAATATGAAGTCGGGTCCCTCGATTTCACTCAAATTTTTTTTACGAGTACCCCTTGGTGGTCTAATCACAAAACCACGATTTTTTTTCTAACCCTCAAAGGGACGGGGGCAGGCCTCAACATTTTTACACAATTTTTAGCAAAATTGCCCAAATTTGAAGCCTCATAACTCGAGATAGATTGTACTCAGGAAAAAACTGTTTGCATGGTTGAAAGAGATTTGATAGGAGATTCAAAATCGATAATCACATTTTGAAAAGCTCAAAGTTTAACCTTGATAGTGAAAGCTCAACTTTCACGATGAGAACAAAAGATGAAAACTACCATTTAAAAATCTGAACAATTACAATTAGTAGCCCTTTTAATCTTTTTTCCATCAACAAATTTTCAAGATGGGATCTCCAGACCCCTAGGGGGTACAGAGGTCCACAATTTTAACCAAAATTCAAAAAAATCGAAAAATAGAAGTAGCACATTGATTTCTACTAATTCGAAGACACTGCTTTCGATTAAATGGCTGGGTTTTTCATCCGATTCCTCTACCCCCCCCCCCCCATTAGCCCCTTTGAGAGGGTCAAAATTTGAAAAAATGAAAAATAACGTGTGACCTGTCGTTTGCTAGGTATTTGAAGGTACTGAGTTCGAATATTTGCTTATTTTTTGGATTTGCCCCCTCCCCGTGCCCCCTGCTCTCTAATTTTAGGGAAAGGTATCGATTTTTACCAAACTGAGGGCGTAGAATTCGAATAAAGGCTTAGGGTTTGATATTACTATTTTCCCCCGACTCTGACCCAAAGATATGTACGATTAATTCGGGAGGGAGTCGATTAGATTATCAAAAATTATTCGATTTTTTTAGATATAAAAAATGTAGCTCAAAAAATCTGAATTTTTATTTTTAATACGACTGGTCAAAAAATTTTTACTTTTTTAATAAAAATATGACTCAGCAAATTTCTCCCTTTTTTAATAATACTGGTTAGTAATTTTTTTTCATTTTCACTCTCCCCCTCCCCCCGATATTTTCGACCAGATTTCATCCCAAAAAAGTTCTTTTTAGCTCAGTTTTTCATCAAATTTTTTCAACATAAATCCGATACTTTAAAAGTTTTTCTATTCAATTTCTTCAAAATTTCCTAAAATTCAAACTTCTCAATACAATTTTACTCTGGAATCCTTTTGTTTCACATTCAATAAAAAAAATCATTTTTATGCATTGAAAATTTTCCTGGAAAATGATTTTTAAAATTCAACTTTTGTAAACATTTTTGAAAAGTTATAAAAAATTGGGAATTATGTAAAAATCAGCTGAAATCACCCCCCCCCCCCCGAACATAAATGTACCTTTGCCACGCCTCTGATTTCATTGCACACTGCACACCAGCCCAATAATTTGCGTATTTCGAATCTCGCAGGCGCAATAATCGTTCTGTCGACGTATTCAAAGCGAACAAATCATCCGTCAATGGTGTGGTTTAAAATACAATACCGGTAAATTGCACGTTTTTGTCTTCGAGCCAGCATTTTATTTAATTACACCCTCTGCTCGAGGCTGGCCAAAAACGTGAGGGAGATAGGGAGAGGGACGATACAATGAATGAATAATATGGCAATATGATTACCATCGTTGAAACTGAAAATAACAAAAGAGTCAGAAATAATATTTCCCAAATAATCGATCGTTCAAGGAAAAGAATTTTCACGTTCTAGTTCGTACATCTAGGCCTATTTATACCTATGCATCGTTTGACTGAAAATACCTTTTTGGCAGGGTAATTAAATTGCAAATTTTTATCGTTGGAGTTTTTCTAAAAATAAGTACAGGTACCGGATTTCCCCCTCATATCGGTATTAAAAAATTCACGAATATGAATCGATTTTGTCATCAGCGTAGCGCCAATGCGACATGTCGCCGTTTATCATTCACGTTTCCAGTCTATAAACAAGGAAAAAATATCCGAGAATTTTTTTCACGTTCATTCCGCCTTCGCGAATTACCTTTGAATTACCAACGCGTCGCGAGCTTTACGCCGAAATACAGACGCGTCAATAATTCGCCTCAAACATCACGTTCTTTTGGAGAAAATTCAGAAGAAAGGGGCGAATTCTCGAGATCAAAATGACTCGAGAGGAAATTGCCTCTTATTAAATGAAACATTTCTAAAAATAAAATTCACCGGTGGCATGGCACAGTGAAACGTAAGAAGATTTTATGGTATGGGAATGGAGGAGTGAGGGGTTCGATAAATAAAGAGTTTCGATATCCATTTGTCAATTCGATGTTGAAAAACAATCCGAAAATAAATAGTAATATGATACGAGATCAAATTGTAAAATTCGTCAGCTTTGTATCTAAAAGAAGTATATATTTTTTAACGTCCAATCAGGAACGAGAATTCGGTGGTGTGAATTTTTTTTACGATCAATCAACACGAGTTTTTAAAAATGACTACATACATGATGTAGAATTTTTTTTTCAACAATCATTACTTTTTTTATCCATTCATTTTTTACAATTTTTTACAAAATTTTCAAACATCAACTTCTCCAGTCCATAAAATATCTCAATTTGAATTCTGAAAATTTTCAACCACCCCCCCCCCCCCATCACACTGACTTTTCACAATAGAAATCAGAGAACTAGAATTACAAAAAATTTCAAATGAAAGAGATTAATCTCGAAAATAGGCTGAAAATTTGGACCTTTATCAAATTTAAGATTTAAAATTTCTTTTGGAATTCATTGCCTTTTGTTTTCCTTCCAATTTTAAAACAGTGGGAAAATTGTCGGTTTTTTAGCATTCTTGAAGAAATGATGTAAAACGACCATGTTAAAGAACTGAAAAATTGTCACTTTGTTTATTGTTCTGGCTGAAACGATGGAAAAAATCATTTTTTTAAAATTGGAAAATTGTCACTTTTTGTTCTCTCTTTTGGCAGAAACAATAGAAATCGATAATTTTTATTGTGGTTTTATGTCGTTCTTGAAGAAACGATTTTTTTGTTGTATTCTTCAACGCGAAAAACTCCACTCAGTCCCCTAAAATTTTTCCAGCTGGTCAAGCTATTTAGAGAATCAATGAAAATTAATTTCGCATCATGGTTTTCAAAAATGTGAATTTTTCTCTTCATTTAAATCAGTGAATTTCCACTGACCAATTAATGAAAAAGTACTGATTCAATTAATGCGAATTTTCAGTTATGATTCGGTAATTTTTTCAGCCACAACTGAAATGAAGCAGTAGAAGTTTACATTTACTAATGGAATCAGTGAGTAATAATAAGGAGAAAAAAAATCTCTGATTCAAAATTGAATTTAGTATTTTTTTTCATCGATTTGTGCAGCGACCAAATTTTGACCATTTCATCAGTGAATTTTCACTGATTCAATTTAAGAGAGTAATTTCTCATTTACATTTAAATCAGTGAAAATTATCGAAAATAACTGAGAAACAGTCAGCATCATAGGAGAGAATCAGTGAAAAAAATTTTACTGGAAACAAATCAGTGAGAAAAATCACTGGAAAATCAGTGGAAACTCTTTGAAAAATCAGTGAAATTAATGAATTTAGCTATTAAATGAGTGACAATTTTTTGAAAAATCAGTGAAATTCGCTGAAAATAAGTGAAATTTGTTGGCTTTTCCTGTGCTGTGATTCTAATTGTTCATCTCAGAATAAGAGAGTAGATTATTGTGATTTTGTTTTTTTTTCAATTTTTTTTTGCAACTTTTTATTTAAATTTCATGCAATTCATTAATGTCACTGTGGCTTAGTGAACTTGGGGTAAAATAATGAAGCTTGCCTTCTATGGAATGCCTTAGGAAATGGACAAAATTTGAAGCAATTAAAAACGATTGGTCACAATATCACAAAAGTTTTTGTAATGAGATAAGATTTCTCATAAAAAGACAAAAATTAAACCCCAAAAAAAGGCTTCTGATTTTATAATTTTTTTATTTTTGACATCTTGCTTCACCCTCTGTGGGGCTCATCTTGAATTATTTATTTGAGAAAGTGACCCGAAAATTATTCGGAAAATTTACCATTTTGGTTCATCCTTCACTCTCATAGAAACCTTTTTTATTTTATTATATTTTTTGGAAAAAATGACACCAAAAGTAAACTTGGAAGGTAAAAAAACACGGAATTAATTCAACGTCGACTTCCTCTTTCTCACTCATGCGAGCCTCGTTCAGTCTGTAATCTGAATTGATGGAGCTAGAGGGGTCAAAATAACCTCATAATTAGTTTCATCGACTTTGAATACAACTGAAATAAAATTTTAAATATTTCCTGTTAAAGCATCCATTTAGAATATTTTTATACTCTTTTTTCAAACTCAATTTGCAATAATTTGCCCCTCCTCCTTGCTTCGAGAGGACAGAAAAAATTTGAAAACGAGATAATCCAACACCGAAAATTAAATTCCTATGAATCGAACTTTGTAATTGGCTTCGACTGGACTTTAAAATCGTGATGTCACTAAAAATAAAACACCCTGTACGTTGAAATTTGAGACAAAAAAAATCTTAAAATTAATCATATTCGCATAATACGTCACAGATTTCAAAATTACGAGAATCTGCCCCGGAGAGAAAACGAGAAAAAGTTCAAAATAACCAGAACTCTTCCCTGAAACAGATGGAAAAAAACTTGAATTATCAAAACTTTGGCCTAGAGGAGAATATGAGAGGGAACGTCAATCAGTGGCGTTTTTAGGGTGTAAGCTTGTAAGCTGAGCTTACACTCCAAATTTTGAAAAAAAAAGAAAAGAAAAAAGATGCGAATTAACCCGCCAATGCAACATTACATGTTTTAATACCAAAAATGTATCTTAACGCATGCGATTTACGTATTCTAACCGAGGTGATAAGCTGGCTGCGAATAGCTTCACTAACGCGCGTTACAGTTGTGTTTGCGCATGCGCCTGAGGTGCCGCGCAGTACAGAAGTGTAAGGGGAGGGCTACGTTCTGAAGCTGGGTTTGAAGCTAGCTTCAAACAACGTTTTTTTCCATATGATACCTCGTACAACGCAACGATGCGATTTGAAACTCGTCTGATCTATTTTTCTTTTTCATAGGGTAGTGGTAAGGTGTTTTTTTAAACTTTGTATTATGTAAAATATCGGTTTAGTAACGCCATGAATTTTAATTTGATCGAAGTTTTAAACAACGGAGATTTAATTTCATTCATTTGCCAAAAAAAGGTTTCATTTGCTAAATTGAGTTTAGAAGAAAAACTAGCAATAAAAAATTCACGGCCCACACCAAATTTGTCAATGAAGAAAATTCAAAAAAATGAGAAAAAATTGCGATCTTTTCAAGCAAAATGGTACTCTGTGCATTCGTGGATTTGTGGGTGTGCAAAAGAGAACAAAATGTTCTGTTTTCCTAAAATTATGTTTTTTGGGGTGCAAAAATATGCGTTTTTTTCAATACCTTACCCATGCAATTTTTTGAAATATACCTACCTAATTCCCCCCCCCCTCGGCCTCCCCTCCCCAACAAACTTTCTTTAGCTTACATCTTAAAAATCTCTAGCGACGCCACTGACGTCAATTTAAAAATTCGCGCTCGAGAGAAGTACAAGAAAAATTTTTAAAATAGTCGAAATTTTGTCCTTCAAGAGGGCACGAGAGAAATTTGAATTACTGAAATTCTCTTTGGACGAGTCCAAAAAATAAAGTATCCCGACTGACCAAAATTTGGCGAATTCGATCGAGTATTTTTTCAAAAAAAAAAAAGAAAGTGAAAATCATACATAATTTTTGTATGTAACCCTGTCGTAAAGAAGGGACCTTGTGTAAAAAAAAATCGATATCTTAATTTTCATATGTTTGGTCTAGATTTGATGTGATTTGAGCCAAAAGCGTGAAAAATGAGACATCGATTTTTTTTACACAAGATCCCTTCTTTCCTGCAGGGTCACAATGCCTACGAAACAGAGATGAAATAATATCCCATTTTTAAAAAAATTAACTATATTTTAAAAAATTTTCAATTTCGAGACCTTTCGTTCTCCATAATTTTTCTAATTTTTCTCCCTTCTCTAAGACGCAGACGCTGCTTTCTTAACGAAAAATTATCATCGCAGCGCAAATATTTTAAAATATGACATAAAAATATCTCATAACTGTATCTCTCATGCATGAACATAAAATTCCCCATAAATTCAATCATATCACTTCCAACTCCTATACGAACCTCCATACTTACTCAGCCAACTTTTAACAGCGTTATAAGGCGAATAAAAATGCTGAAATGAATTCGAGGACACCATTAATACCCTATATAAGAATCAATTACATCGTCTAGACATTTCGAACGTTTTGTAAAACAGAAACAGTTCCAAATGAGCTGGTTTATCGTAGTTTTACGTATTGATTAAACTGTGTTCTGAAATTTCGTATGTATAAAATTTCAAGTACAGAAGAGAATCGTAGCTCTCGCGTCGGCGTTTTACTTGAGCTCTTTTTTGCTCCGACTCGACGCGGCGCTTTCTGCAGATAAAAACAATCTCAGCATTCGTTCGAGCATTAAGATTTTCGCTTTTGCTTTTAATAGTAGCGGATGAAAACTGCTGGTGTTTTCTATACACTACGAAGCAGAGCTGTAATACGAATACCAACTCTCGTATCGAATTTTTAATAAGTTCCTGTGTATATAGAGCAATTTCCTTAGAACTGTATGCTTTGAAATTGATATATTCGCGTCGAATAATTTCGCGGTCGCGAGTTTATCACGAGATTCGAGTTATTTCGTAATATTCTACCCCTTTTTTTTTTATAATATGAAAGTTTTTAGAAACTTTTCATATTTCGAAAGTAAACCAAGTCATCGTCGAATGAAATGGAGTTGAGACGGAAATTGGCGATTAAAAAAGTACCTCGGTTTGCTAACCCGATTAATTTTAAAATTCAATTTTTATAAACTGGTTAATTAATTAAAAGGGTTAGACAAAAATGAAAAGAATACTGGAGAAAAATTAGGGGGAAAGTTTACGGTTAAGGTTTTCATCGTACCGAGTATACCAGCGAGATGGTATTTTGCTAAATATCAAAGCGAATATGAATGTGGAAATCCGTTTATAATTGCGTTTTGCCCCGAAACAGCGCATTTTAAGTCGACGCGAATATGATAAAACATAGAGATTTTTCTACCCGCCAGCAAATGCAAATTTTCTCTTCACTGTTTTGTAATTAATTAAATAATTCGAGGTGTTTTTGTTATCTGTTTACCAACACGAATCTTATGCTTTATTGTAGGAATATGGTATCGTCGTTTTTGTTTTATCGATGTTTCAGGCAGCCCTGTTTAGGCTTAGGTGGGTTTATTGAATGAGAGGGGAGAGGGGTTCATTATTCGGTAGGTATAGTCACATCGAGATTATTTTCCCATAATTAAGATGAAATTCAGTACAATTAGAACTGGAAATTGAAATTTTGAAAAATTCAATTTTCGATAAGACATCACATTCCGAGGATGAGTATAAAAAAATGGGAGTAAAAGTCGAATGAATATTTTCTATTTTTAATAAAAAATTTTCGTTCAAATCAAAGTGAATAATGAATTCAATTCCATCGATTCCCCCCTCCCCCCCATGAAAGTTTCAAAATATTTTGATGAAAATCACTATTCATAAGGGAAATCACAGCAAGATAAATTCGCCCCCCCCCCTTTGAAAAAATTTCAAAAATTTTCCGACGTTTTTTCAAAAACATTTTAAAAATAGACTTTTTAAGAAGCAGCTTCAACTTGAAATTTTAAAAAATTTTGTGAAATTCTATCAGCGTGTCCACAATATTTCAAAGGCGATTTTTCCGACTTTTCCAGGTTATCTAGACTATAATTTTTCAAAAATTTCCAGATACCTATTTTAAATATGATATTTATGAAACATGAAGAATAGGATAGGTTTTTTCACGTGATGAAATTGTAATCATTCTGCAGAGTCCAGACTCACACTCTTAAAATAAAAAGAGAAGAATAATTCTAGATCTCTAAAATGAGACTTCCAAAATCATCAACTTCGAAATAAGTCTATTTCATGACTTCGAAATCGATTTTGTTTTTTGATTTGGAATTGAAGAATCAGCATATTATGCAGTTTTGAATCAGTAATTTCAAATCTAGATCTCACGACGAAACAACTTTTGATCTGAAAAAGAGAAAAATTTGAAGGAAAAAAAAGCTTGATCCTTCTTCCCTCCACTAAAATTATGCAGACTACCAAAATTAATTTTGAAATGAAAATTACTCCTGAAAGCAAGAATTTTTCATTTTCAATGCCACTTCAAGCAACTTCTCGCTAGAAAGGTTCCCGGCTAGAAATCGCAAACAAAAGTGAACTTTTTCAGAGAAAAAATGTATCTACGTATTTGCAAAGCCTCCTGAAATGAAACAGGAACTTGGTTTTCAACAACCCAAAATAGTTTTCACGACTTAAAAAATACAAGAGATAATCAAAATTTGACCAGAGGCTTAAAAATGGTAGGAAACTGTAAAATTCGAGTTCGAAAATTATTTTTCTGCCACATTACTAAAAAAGTAAATTTTTTTCAAAATATCATCTATCTAGCACCTACATAAATTTTTGCATTTTTCGATGGTTAAAAATTTAGCAAAAATTGAAAATTCAACTTGGACGGTTGAAATTCTGATCACTAAATTTGACTTCTAATTCTTAGTCTGAAAATTTCCCATAGATCCTTTGAAATATTTCAAGTCAAAAATATTCAATTTCTGTGTTTTTTGTTCATAATATACTTCAACCAAAAATATCATCGCAGATTAATATCAATTTTATCAACGAAAATTTAAGCTGAAGGATTATTTATTGTAGAGAATACGTCAAGAAGATATAATTTCCAAAAATATGTTGTTTTCGATTTTTATTACAAACTATGAAAAAAATAATGTTTTTTTTCAGAAAATCCTTTAAAATGGAACAGGATTGAAGAAGGTATACTTAGGTAAAATCATTCACTAATATTGCGAAACTTTTTAGCAATTTCTCGTACCCCTCCCATTTTTTTAGAAAATTTCGAAAAAATTTAACGTCAAAAAGGCAACTTTATTCAATTTTTTGAAGAAAAAAAAAGCGAAACGATCACTTCTAAAGGACTTTTTTCATGACAAGTCTAGGTGAATTCAAATTTAAAAAACTGAATGGTTATCAATCTATTGGTTTATAGGTTCTAGAGATGAACCAGATCTGACTTATGGAAAAAGAGGAAGCCGTGACAGAAAAATGACAAAATTTTCAACTAAAATGAATTTTTTCGGATTTTCCAGCTCCGATTATCATTTTTTGACATTTTTTTCAACTCCAAACCAAAATTTTCAAACAAAAACATTTTCAAATTAGTTTCCATTCATTTTACACATAATTTTAGGCTTCATTATCATCATTTCAAAATTCGACATCAAATTTAGAACTTGGCTCGATTAAAAATGAAAAAATTATATTCAAAAAACCATTTTCCATCATTTCGTCTGAATAATTTACAAAAAACTGCCGAAACCAATACAATTAAAAAAATTTACAATAATATATCCAACGAAACACGTAGATAATCCTAATGCTAAATCGATAGACTCCTTTTAATATCTTTTCCGAAACTTTCACCACTGAAACTTTCACCACTAAAACTCTCCCACCCACTCCAAAAATTGAAAAAAATTCATCGGAAATTCTCATCCATTGTAATTTCCCTCCCCTCCATCACCCATTTCGTCCAAAAAGAGTCATAAATTACGTTGAAAGATGCTTCGCAAACTATCAATAAACCAGCACAATAAGTCGGTCACGCGTCACCCCATAAAAAAAGTATATCTCGGCGTCAACGAAAACACACCGCACCGGAAAATTCTTCAAACACCTTTCATAGCAGATTGACAACAAACCAGCGCCGGAGACGATACTGGAGGGGGGGGGGGGGGTAAAATAACGCTCTCAGTGTAATATTTTGTTTTTACACAACGGCGTTCAATAAATTTCGCGCAGATTAATCAAGGTTAAAGGATAATTTATAGTTTCGGAGCTACTGGCGCGTTGGCTTATCGCAATCAAAATATAAGTCGAGAAAAGAAAATTAGAATTTTTTTCTTCTTCAAAGACAGCAAAATGCTTTTAAAATGTATTCGTCTTATTATGTTTATTCTACTAATGGGTTTTCCATTTCGTTCGCGTATAATGAAATGAGTATAAATCTATCGATTGCCGAGTAATTTTTTTTTCACCCCTGGTTGGATACACCTTTAGCCATCGTAATATAGCGTCATATTTGCGTGAAATCGTATTATTGACATTGGCAGCGATTTCATATCGTCTTTTCGAGCATACAAACAAAACGAGAAATACCTGAAAGGGTAATTTTTTAAGGCGAAGGTATGCAAAAAAAAAGGCAAGAAACTGGGTAATTCTGAAGGGGTTAACCTATTTCGAGGTAAAAGAGCGACGTTACGTTGCGTAGAAACATTATATACAAGTTTTCCAGCGTTTATAAACTTTTTTTTTGCAGCTAAAAAAGAACGAGGTCACACCGAGAAAAAAAACTGTTACCGAAGTTATCGTGAAAAAGTAATTCATCGTTATAATAGCTTTTTGTCAGCATGACGAGCAGAAACGTTATAGGTCTGAGTCCGAATTTCCCAATGTTGCTATTTCCAACGAAAAAGCTTATCGCGATGCGCGGAAACCTTTCTTTTCTGTCTTTTTCTCTCGACACAGGCGAGTACAATCGAAAGAGGAAAATAATGTACCGTATTGCTGCGGTACGTGTTCAACTATATGCCTCTCTTTCTCAGTTTAATTATAGGCTTATTCGAACGGAAATATATATCCTCGAATAGATAAATGAATTTTCAGACCCCCTCAAAGTCGAGGAGCGCAGGATAAAAAAAATACGTGATTTTTATTAAATTTACAGCTCGCTCTGTAATAGGGTGGACAGAACGTCACTTATCCCTATTCTCGGAAACACCTTCCTAACTAGAGCAAGCTCAGAGGAATGACACGTACTCAGAATCAGTTTAACACATGTATTGCTCACGAATATCACAATAAACACATTTTACACATTAACATAGAATAAATCACATTACACAAGATCCAGACTTATTATCATCACACGAGTAGCGTTACCAGCGGAACCAGATAAGCTACTGCCGCTGTAACGTACGATGTACGTACAAGTACCCTACGTACTTGTCTAGGCAACAGTGCTGCCGTAGGCACCAGGGCCAATCTCCCTCTCACATTATGCCCCTTTGAGGTTACCGAGGGGGTTTAGGCCTCAGCAACCGCGCCGGGAAGCACAAATACGAGTGAGAGACATCTCCCTATGGCCTAGAGCAGACACTGCGCCTTCTGCCCCTTTGGGCTTTGCAGCACGGGTGCCTTGACCCTCGTACTTGAATCGTGGTGCGATTTCTTTGGGCTGATGGAGCCTCGCACATTTTCATGCATTATTTTGCATGTTCTCGCGTCGTAGCGAGTGAATGAGATCAAAAAAGGGTACTACGCTACTCGTGCGGAGCAATACAACAAAAATACAACAAAACAAAACATATTTACAAAATAAATGGAGGTAATGGACCTCGAAACAAAATACAGGTACGTACAACTGGTACAAAAACAAACAAAATTACAAAAATTCTAATAATATTTCCATTTTTCAGGAACTTGGACCAATCCGGGTATCGAAGACGTAATCGAGAATTAGCACCGTCGAATCCATCACGTCGATCAACAAACTCAGCCGCCGAAACCTTGACTCAGCCGCAGAACGTAGTCAATCAAACGTCGCCGTCGAAAACAGCTGCCGACGATCCAGGTACTTAATGTTACATAATCTAGGTTTAATCTAACGAGATCGAGCAAAAATACTGGCCGATTGATGGTGATTCTCCTCATCTGCTTTCTGTTGCAGGTTCCGGTGGACCTCGTGGTCACCGATTCGGAGGCTTCGGCCAGTCTTCGGAGTCCGTCGACACCCTCCGGTACGTATTGGTTATTTTACGACGATTTTACATTTTAACGCAGTTATTTCTAACCGCGACGTGGCCTATGGCTACGTTTATTCAAGGCACCGCGCAAACGTTTGTTTGCGCGGTTTCTTGCACGGTCCGCGGACTGTTCACGACTTGATGACTGCTCGTAGAATTTGTCACCACTTCGCGTCTTTACGATCTCGCTTAATCTCTTCGTAAATACCCTCGAATAGTCGTTCGGCTCGTGTATGATGCCGAAGCTTTTGACTTTGGGTTCCGACATCGCCGCGATCGTCGTGACCAGCTCTTGCCCAATGTAGTAGTACTCGTACCGTCGGGTTTCCCCGAATTGCGCCGCTAGTTGGCTCCGGTACCACTTCCTAATTTCGGGTTCGTCTTTGAAGTGGACCGGCGGTACGACCATTACTTCTTCGACTTCCAGCTCTTCCAATTTGTCGAACAATTTCAAGGTATCTTCTTGTACCTCTTCTTTCGTGTGTCGGTCATTTAACGTGTCGTTATTGCCGGGTGAAAGCAATATCTTCCGCGGGAGTTGTTCAAATTTCGACAGTTCTTCGATCAATTTTTGAATTCTCAAAAATCCGCGCAGGGTTCGACAATCAAACAGCTCGTTCTTATAGCTGCGATTATTTATTGCTACATACGCAGCACCCTGCGGGTATCCGTCACCGATTACCATGTATTCACCCATGAACACCGCTTTCAAATCATCTTTTTCACATAAGTGAAATTCGCGGAATCGTCTCTCCTGCATCGGGTACAGGGGGTGGCTGTACGGTGGCGGAACAGCATTGATCGGTCGATGGGTTTCTTTCGATTTTTCACGGCGCCGTCTCGCTCTGGCAATTGGATCTTCGTCGTCCGCTGCCCGTTTGCGAGACGGTACTTTAAACTGTCTTTCGTCGTCCGATACCGGTGAATAATCCCGAATATTTCTCGTCATCGGCGACTGACCCGGTTGTACTCTCGTCAACGGGGACTTTCCTTCCTCGGGCTGAGTAAATGGTCTCGCCGGAGGGGGACCCATTGGTTTGTTTGGGATGGGCGCCGGTATTTGTGACGTATGCGGCGTATACTCCATCTCCGTCGTCGCGGAATCCGACACCTGTCGTAGAATTTCAACTGTAGGTGGGTTACCTACAGGTGCCAGCTGTTGCGGTGGCAATTTGAAGAGCTGGGAGTCCGGTTGAGAATTGTTGACCGTTTCCTGTATCATACTCGTACAGGTCGAGTTCCCACTTGGCATTGCCATTTGCGGCACTGGCGTTGCGGCGGCTTGCGCAATCGCTGCTTTCGATCGCAGATCCAAACCGGGCGGTGGACGGAAAGCATTGCCTGCAGCCGAATTCGTCGTCTGTTCAGGCGGTGCTTGGTAATTCTTTTGTCGAATGAATTCCAGGAGTCTTTCGTTTTCAGATCTCCACCCGTCCGCCTCCACGCGCGCGATCGCCAGTTCAGTGAGTGCTTTAGTGCACTCGGCTGATTTCTCGATTAACAGTCGGTTAGTTTTCTCGAGTTCCTCCGTCAGGAAGGTCGCTCGGTAACCCAGCGTCGATTCGGAAGAATCGCCAATAACGATCGCTTCCAGCGTGTATAAATGCTTCGGAATCGATAAACTCTGACAAAAGTCGTCGTTTAATTCGACTCCGCATTCGCATTTCGGTGCGACCGACTCCAGTCGTTCGTTTACACACGATCGATGCATTAGGTGATGGCACGCTGCATTATACAGTGGCTTATTGTCTTCGGTCTGGACAATTAAATTTTTGTTACACAAGGTGCACGGGACGACATACACACCGACCATCGTTTCGGTTCCCTGTGAACAAACAGACAAAGTATTAGTATTATTGCTTTGGCTTTCTAAATTTACATCATTTTCAAAATTTGATTCGATGTTTTTGGTATCGGGTATATCCTTATTTATAATCGTGGTTATATCTACGAACTCGACACTATTTCGTCTTTCGACGATTGTATCGCCGTTTTCGTTATTCGAAACTTTGTTGCTTTGCAACGTGACGACACTTTGTTTCCGTTCGTAGCCCGATACCTTCGCCAAATTAATTTCAAATTCTTGCGGTTCCGATTGTATCGGTAGCTTTTCTTCTTTTTTGCCGCCCTTGCTCAATTCCTTTTTCGCAGTCTTTGGCGTCGAATGTTTTTTTACGGCCTTGCGCTCGCGACGCTTTTTTCGCGCGACTTCGCATTGGCTCGCCGCGCCAGCGTCGTGAACTAGCGTCTTCATGCACTCGCAGTCATCGTCGCTACACGTATCGTTAGTTTTAGCCATATTCCTAGATTTATTTATTTTGCTAGCTAACGATTTGAACATTTTTATCTGTTTTAGATTCAATTACCAGGAGCTGGGCTCAACTGTATCACTTATATTAGTGTTATATTTGAAAACTTACGCCAAACGTTTCCTCGTAGTCGAGGATATCTTCCGGTAACGCGTTCTCTTTCACGGCTTCCGCCAGAGCTTGGATTTCCGTTTCGAAAGAATTGTTTTTCGATTGGCCGCCGCCGTTGATGTTATCGGGTTCGTCGATCTCTACAATCGTAGGTAACGTATTTTCTGACATTCGTCAAACTGAAACATTATACCGAACCACGTTATAATAACACATCACGACACTTTTCTTTGATTTCAGATGAAATGTTGGTGGATAATTTCAAATCGTTTTAGTCAAAATTATAAAATCAACCGCAAATTCGACGAAGTCCACAATCAGTGATAACAAGTTCATATTGTAAACAGGTGGCGCTGCAATGCAGCGTTGCCAAATGTTCGAATAGTTGCACCATGTGCATATTCCTGATCATGGATTTCTCGTACGAAAGTACGATCGAAATATACATTTCGGCTTATTTCACCTAGTGAAATGATTAAAAGTCATAATCGGGTGTTAATTACCGCGGTATTGGTGATTGTGGCGTACTTACATATAGAACACGTTGTTATTCGTCTAAGACGAAACTTGCTTTAAAAGCACGAAAAACGGTGGAATTTTCCACGTACTTGCTACACGCGTATAATACGCACAATCACACACTAAATACACGCAAAAACGCACTAAAATACTGCAAATAAACGCTAATTACTTCGTTGATACACGAGCATAACGTACATCGGCAAAGAAGAACAGATAAATGAGCCGAATGCTCGTTGCGTTTTGCTGGAGTTACGTGCGTTATCGCTTCCCCTCTTTCCCCTCTGAGGATGGGTAGCGAATCACATGTAAGCATTTGATCGTACGGCTTGAATCCTTATCGCCGTGTAATCAGATAACGATTCTTCAACAATCGTATAGCTTTAGCAAATACATTTGTTCGAACTCATCGACGAAATCAAGCATAGATACCTGCAATGGCGTAGCTTTTTTCTTTCTCGTTTTGCTACGAGTTTGCACGCCGGTATCCGCTTGCCCCTCGACCGTAGCAGTATCCGTATTTGCAGCGTTGCCGCTGTTAACGGTTTCGGGCTGGCTTGACTTTGCAAGCTTCGCCTGTTGTTTTTGCTCGGCGAGTTGTTTTAATTTTTCGAATCGTTTCTGATTTACTGCTGCTTTTTTCAAATTATTCTCAAGGATTTCCATCTGTTTTTTAGATGTTTTCTTTTTTAATCCTTTTTTGAGGTTTTCGAAATTTTTCTGACGTATTTCTTCAGCGTCATTTCGAGCAGCGGGAGGGGTTGCAGTATCGACGTTTGCAGGCGGATTGTTGGTATTCACGCCGCTTGTCGAAGGGGTTGCATTTTTCCCTTTCGCAGGCGTTTTAGCAACGACTACTCCGCTTGTTGAAGGAGTTGCATCTTCTGCTTTATCAGGGGGTACTTTATCCTGAAATTCGCCTATTTTATTACGTTTGTCAAATCGAATCTGGCGTTTAATTTTTGCCACTTCGCGTTCGATTTGTTCAGCCGTTTTTGAGTTTATTTTTTGGCTGTTTTGATCCAACTCGACTTCATCGTCTACGTCGAACTCAGGGTCCTCGTAGTCGATGGTTGTTAAATATTGTTGGATCTGCTCTTCAATCGTTCGGCGGTCATATTTTGACTTATTGACTACGTTATTTTTTATTTCCTCTTGCTGATCTTTAGTGAGGAATAACGTAATCTGCCGAATGTTGACAACCTTGTCAATCTCGTCATTGTCGATCGGATACAGACGATATGTATTTGTCGTCTCCTTTCTTTTGACGAGATACGGGCCGGTTCTTTTTGCACAAAGCTTAGCTGAGATACCTTTCTCAAAGCTTGACTGCTTGTGCTCAGTTAAGAGAACCATGTCGCCTGGTTGTAAGATCTTTGGATCTTTGTGTTTTTTCGAGTAGATATACTCGTCGCGTACCCGCTGTAACCGGCGCTTCTCGCGGATGTAATTTTCGATGGCCTGCTTATTTGACATCTCATCGATTTTTTGCGAGAGCAAATCGAAAGTATATACGGATTTTTTCGCCAGCCTGTCGGCTGTGATGTTAGAATCTTCGTGACTTCTTGCACGAGCGTGATTATACCGTATTTTTTCGAATTTTTTACCTAGTTCGTTTAATTCTAGGAATAAATCCTTGTGGTAAACGATTTTCTTCTCGCTGTTTTTGAAATTATTCTTCAACCAGCCGGGAAGGTGCTCGGTCATGCTGTCTATGACGTATTTCGAGTCTGTGATCATATTGACTCTTTTTATGTCGTTGAAAAGACATATTTCGAGCGTCTTTTTGACTGCGAGCAATTCTGCTAGGTTATTTGAAATTCGGTATTTGTCACTTGTAATTCTTTCGGATACATTTTGGTCCGAGTCAGAATTGAAACAAATACCGATGCCGGCGACGGCGTCGTCACTGCCATTTTTAGAGCAGGCGCCGTCAGCTCCTACGCGAACTGAGCCATCATCGTCAAACACCAGATCCTCACGACGTAATTTCTCCTTGAGGAGAATCTCGGAGGTGGTAGATTTGATGTCATTTTTGATTTGTTCTTCCTGAAGAAGTTTCAGCTCGTGTTTGAAATCCAAGCTGTTGTTTCTGGTCGGCAAGTTCGAAGTTAATACATCTTCGATGCCCCAGGCCTCGTTTGGTTTTACGCCATGCTGGTTCGGAGTGTTGTTGATCTCCGTTTCGATTTCGTGGATGTGTTTGTGCCATCCCCAGTGACTTTTATAGGGGTCAGAGCAAGTATTTATCTTGACCCTGAGCTTATCAGAGATTATCCGCATCGATCTCTCGACCAATGAGGACATGGGATTATAACAGGTGGTATGACCGACCTTGACCCCATGAGCCTCCCACATGGCACACCACTTATCGCTAATAAACTGACTTCCGTTGTCAGTGATGACCTTATTGACCTTAATACCATGGTTTTCGATCTCTACGAGTACCGTCTCCATGGTATTGGTTACAGTCTTGCCTTTCATATTCGGTATTGGTCTTAACCATAATTTAGATGTGAATACGTCTTTCGCCACCAGCAAGTATCTTGGTTTGCCTTTTTGATTGGCAACGGGACCAAAGAGGTCAGCTGAGATGACGTCACCTACCGAATAGGCTTCGACTTGGCCATACTCAAGAATCTTTCTTTTTACGTAATTCTTGTTTACTTTACACACAATGCAACATTCTGACATCGTTTTGATGTATCTCATTGCATTGGGATAGAAGTAAAGTCTTTTAAATATTAATTCCAGCTTGGCGGGACCAACGTGCCCGTAAATCTCGTGTAGATATTTGACCAGGTCTTGGAATAATTCCTCGGGAAGGTAGGGTACCAGGTGGCCGTTTTCAAATCGGCGATATAAAATTTCCTGGCCCTCTGGATCTTTTTCGATCCAAAATCTCTTCCTTTTGGCCAAGATCTTAGCGGCCAGTTTCTTATTCTTGTCAGGAATAGGCATTTTCAACATCTCGATTATTTTCGAGCATGCCTTATCCTGAGCTTGAATGTCCCCGATATTTCTCAAGTCTTCCATCAGCTCGTCCACATACGTTTCGGAAAATTCCAGTGCGTACGTTTGGAGGGCTGTGAAGTTAAGAGAATATATCGTCACCTCAGGCTCCTGAGCTTTGAAGAGTTTCGACTTTTTCGCTTTCAAGTCGTAAACCAGATCGTAACCGCAAAGCTCAGTTATCCAGGCAGCTGCCTTTCTGTGAGTCTGGATGATCGTGTAAAATTTTTTCACTATCGGGTGTAGATCGGCCCTTACATGTATTCGCCTGCCATGCAACCAGGTTTGAAGTCGGTGCACTGTGGTCACCAATGCCATCATCTCTTTATCGAGACAGGTAAACTTCTTCTGGTGCGGCTTAAATGCGAAACTAGTAAACATGATGACCGAATCTTTTCCGTCAATGACCTGGTACATGACTGCATTCATAGCATCGTCAGTAACCATGGTCTCCAGGTGTATGTCGTAATCGGGTTGGGGAGGCATCAGCTTGAAGTCAGCGAGATACTGCCGCTCCAATTCTTCAAAAGCTGCTTTTTGTTCATCTCCCCAAACGAATGGTACGTCATCTTGCGTAAGCTTATATAGGGGGGCTAGAATCTGGTGGTAATTTGGTATGAATCTACGGTATAAACCGGTTAAACCAACCAGAGCCAGAATTTGATTCTTATTTTTGAGCTCGAACTCGCCGTGTTTGTTCAAGTGTTTCTCTTTGAACTCCTTGAACTTGCTGAGTTTCTGCTCTTGCTTACCTATTTTCTGCTTCGCAAGGGTATATCCAAGGTGCTCAGTTTTAGATTGAAACAACCTTGTTTTTGTGGGGTTTAACTTCAATCCGCTGGCCTGGATTCTGAGCAGAACGCGTTTAAGTCGTTCCTTTGTTTGCTCAAAAGTATTCCCACAAATCATCACGTCGTCGGCGAACTTTGTAATTCCTTCTTCATTTGGAATTACTTCGTTAAGTCCGTGGATGAAGTCCGACGACGCGGTTTTCACGCCATACGGCATGACGTTAAATTCGTACACCTGCCCCTCGACTTGGAAGGCGGTGTACTTACGACTGTCCGGGTGTAGCACCATATTCATGAATGCCATGACAAAGTCCAGGGTACAGAAGAATTGCGCCTGCGGGTTGTCAAAAATAATTGACTCTATCGTGGGCGCCTCTGTTAGCCGATTTTCAAGGAATTCATTTAGCTCGTCGGCCGCGAGACACAGTCTTAAATCACCATTTTTCTTCACCACTGGCGCTAAGGTGTTGATATGCCGGGATTTAGATGGTTTTATCATTCCGAGTGCAAGCATAATTCTCACAGCCTTACGAATGGCGTGTTTTAGTTTACTCGAAGGGCGGTATTTTTCACCTCGCCACTTCTTTTTATGCGCACCGCCAGGTTTGAATTGAAATTTCACCTGGTCCCCGGTATACCTGCCAGGGTAAATACTAAAAAGTTCTTTGAAAAGTGCGAACTCAACGTATGCTTCATCAGCTTCTTTTTGGCTGATTATCTTTTCTTCGACACCTTTTTTCAGATCTGCTTTTAGTTGTTTTAAGTAGATCTCTGGGCCATTGTCTTTCTCCTCTGGGAGAATTTCTGCCCATTCAACCGCTTTCGACCGGTTTTGGGTGAATACGACTGTTTCATTTTCGTAGCTTTTGGGCACGTCGAACTTGAAAATCGGGAATGCACCCTGAAACTGTTCGGGTTTGAGAAATTTAAGGATTTCTCGCTTACTCACGTTGAGTGGTTTGCAGTAAGCATAACCACCCTCGAGAACCGGTTGCATTTTCAGTTCTCGCATCGTGACTCTTCCGATAATACATACATTATGTGTACTATCGATGACATAAAACGGTATCAGAAGTTTGATTGATTTGAACCACATGGTGACTTGCAGCACGTGAGTTTTGGTGTGGATTATTTTATTATCTGCCAATTTTAGCATGACCTTGCGTTTCAGCATGATATACTGAACGTCTTTGGTATTCTCGCAGATGCGAGTTAAATAGTCAGCCATTGGTCGAGACAATACGTTTGGAAGTGCCCCAGTGTCCAGCTGAGCGCAAACGTCTTCTTTGTTTACCTGCAGCTTTACTACACATGTGGGGTCATCCGTATCCTCCAAAATCAGCTGCCGGCGCACGACGGGGTCGATAGACTGCTCGTCGAGGCACTTGGTGTTGTCAATATTGTCAACCGCGCAGCAGGACGGAACCCATTCATCGATCTCGACCTCTTCGCCAGCAGTGGCGTAATCGTCAGAGTCGGATTCGATGACTTCACATCCTTTCAAATCATCTGCAGAGATATGCTTCGCGTCAACGACCTTTGGCCTTGACCTCAGCTCGCGCATCTTTTTGCGGCGCTCTCTACGCACTTCTTTACTCATTTTATCTGTGAGTTTGACATCTTCGGTAGATTTAGATATCTCAGGTGACTTTGCACGAGGTTTCTTTTTGCTAATTTTGACCGGGTCTTCAGGCTCCGGCTGTACTCTGCCGTTTTTGATAATTTCTTTCCGTTTGAACTCTGTATCACCGTGTATCCTCTTTAATTCGCCTTTGGCGCGAGGTTTGTGACCAGTTTTCTCAAACTTCTGGATTTCATCCAGCAGAGCAGTGCAAACTGCTTGGTACGATTTGGTGGCGATGTAATATCTCCTGGCTGACTCAGAAAAATGGAAAAATTCCTTTTTCGGTACGATGTCTCGATTTTCATCGATTTTGGGCTCGTCGTATTTGGCCCCAGCCTGGTTGATTTTTTCGGCCGTTTCCAGCAATTGCAGCGCTGGCTTTTTCCAAATTGTTACTCTGTCATCATGTGCCAGTCTCGCAAACATGCGTCTAAATGCACGATATCTCGCCAGACTGACTCCATGCTCGCCTGGAATACGAGGCTTCACAATAGGAAACAGCACGATGATATGTTTAGCGCCTTTTTTGCAAATGAGGTTAATTACTTTACGTAATTCCTCTTCAATTACTTGGAATGGCTTCTTGGAGTAATTAAGCTCCAGCTGCCCCAGTGATATAATCACTTTCGTATCCAGCAGGTTCGCTTTTAGCAGAACTTCATGCAGGTCTTCGAGAGATATTTGGTCTCGATAATAGGGGTAGTTATTTTTACCCTCAGCTCTTTTGATGTGGTTTACAACTCCGTCGCCGATGAAGGTGTAATCCTTTATTTTTACATGCTCGATTTTGGGAGCATTATCAGAGGATTCCGCCGAGTGGTGGCGTTCGTCTAATCCTCGTTTCCCGACGACGAAGTAGCTGAGGTTGATGATGATTCTGGGCTGGTTTCATAAGAAGACTCAGAAGATGAGGAATCTGATGCACTCGATTCAGCTGCGCTGTCGTTTTCAGCGGTTTCAGCTTCGGTGTATTTTAAATCGAATGTTTTGGCTTTTTTGCCAGGTTTATCGTGCTTATCAGATTTTCCTGATTTTCCTGATTTGTCAGGCTTGCTTGACTTGTCAGGTTTTCCAGTTTTCTCTGGTTTCCCTCCTTTTTTCTGAGGGTTTGCCTTACTTTTGCCGCTGTCTTCCCCTTTGGCTTTTTTAAAAATTGGAGCTTCTTTGCTCTTCACTGCTTCGAGTTTCTTTAAATCTCGAGCGTATCTCTTTACATCTTCCGGGGGGAATGACTCTAGGCTCTTCTTCTTGCGCGACTTTCGGTACTCGCCAGTTTTGTCGTCGTATTTCGATTTCTTTGATTTCGAACCGACTGACATCTGGACATTGAGTTTCGAGTAGTCACGGATCGCTGTGAACTCGACCAGCTTATTTTTGAACAGCTTCGGGTCGTTCTGAGCATCTCCGTTGACTTTTGATCTTAAATAGTCGGGCAATTTTTGATAGAAGAGTTTCAGAATATCTTCCTCTTTGACGTCTTTCATTCTTGCGAATGTTTCATACCAATCCAGCAGCAGCATCGCGAGATCGCTGGTGGTTGGTGCGTCTGTACATTTTGATTGGAAGTATTCTTTGGCGGCTTTTTGGTCTTCTTCAGCCCAGAATCGCTGCAAAAATGCAGTCTTTAACAAGTCATATGACCGTAACTTCGACACGTGTTTCTTCCACGTTTCCAATCCGCGCATTGTCTCAATACATCCGAGGAAAAGTATGCATTTTTGCTCGTCGCTTATGGATACTCCTTCCAAATAAGCTTCGAATGCGTCTATGAACGCGTGTGGGTGAAAATGGTTAGCCCACTCGAATTTTATACCATTCTTTGCCATGATGTTAGGATCTAATGGCAGCGTTCTCATTTTCTCTCGGTACTCTTTGCTGGACTTTTAATAGGCGACATCCGTTTGCACGGATGTCGCCTATTTCCTGGTTAAGTCTAAACACAGCTTGAGCATTTTCGCATGCGTCGGTTTGTACCTCATCGAAGTGTCTCTTGAGCTCATTCATGTCTTTAGCCACCTCGTATTTGTGGGCTTTAATGATACTCAAGTGGTTCTCTTCGAGAGATTTGATTTTTTTCTCATTTGTCTCGATGTCTTTACGACTTTCGAGTATCGCGTTTTTTTGCGATTTTAGAGCGTTCACGTTCTTTTCATTGATCTCGACTAAGTCGGCAATGTGTAGTGACTGTGCCGCTGCGTTGTTATGCAGGTAGTTGCAGGCTTCTTCGAGTTGGCCTGTTCGGTAGCTGACTCTTTTGATATTACGGCTGGCCCATTTCCTGACGTGTCTGATTTCGGCAGTATTTTCCTCAACCTCATCTAATTCGGGAGGTACCTGCCCCTCAGGACACTCAGGTGCAGGCCTTGGCCTGTATATCTCCACGCCTAGTTTTACATCTTCGTGGAGATTTTTCATGGCTTTCAGCCTTTCCGCGATAGATACCCCAGTTGGTGGTAGGAGGGGTGGCTGGTGGTCGTCGTCATCGTCAGATTCCGACTCGCTCTCAGCGTCATACGATTCGTTTTCTGATCGTCTATCTTCCTCGTCCTCCTCATTGCCTCCCTTTCCAGGAGAGGGGGGAGGGGACGGTTGCGGAGGCTGTTGGGTTTGTGGTTGAGGTCGTTCCTCACCATTTCCCCTTCGCCAGTTGCCATTTCGCCGTTTTGAGGTGGCGTTTTTAAAGGCTCACCTTTCACAGAAGTTTCCATGTTCGAGTCGTAAATTCTACTATTTTTGTTGGAGATGACGAGGTCGTAGGCTCGTTTGGCGTGTGTGTAATAGTGACACCACCAATCCGAGCCTTGCAGCCGCTCCGGTACTGCTACGTTCTCGTCGATCGTCAAGTCAGCGATGCCAGTCAACTGAACGTCAGAGATTGACTCTGAGTCAGATGACGACTTGTTTACGTTTACCACAGTCGCGTTTGGCGAACTTGTGGCTGGCACGGTCACTTTTTCTTCCGTTTTTACAGGTTTTCTCCTGTATAGGTCGTTGACCTTTATGATGTTTTCGCTAGCCTTTAGCGCAGCCTTTCTTTTCGATTTCTCAGGCTGTAGGTCACGACCCTGAGACATTTATACGCGAATTGGTGGAGAAACCACGGTCAAAATACGGATAGAACACATCATTCACAAAACGAAAACACATAAAAACACAAAACACGAATTCTAAAAATTAAAAAGTCTAAAAATTACGCGAATACGCGAACGAAAATTTGACTAGAAAGTTGAAACTACGCGTTACGAAGTGCACAGAAATTCAACGTTAATTTAATCGCGTAAACGAGATAAGAAAAGAGCTCGACGTTCGGAATTACGTTCACGAACAAAGGTACCGTTACGTAGCGTTCGACAATGTTTAACAAAGTTTCAAGCCTCGAGCTTGCACCGGATTGCACCGTACGCGATTCGCACTTCAAACAAAGAAAACTATCCTAAATTTTTACCAATCCGAGACGGATTTACGTTAACACTATTTAAATTTACGTTAATAAACGCGTAGTCGAATTAAAATAAATAAAAGATACAAAAACTTACGTTTTTTTGTCGAAAATTTCGGGCCTAGCCCAGTAGCTATCTGGCCGTACGAGGCTCAGAGTCGTAAACCTACCAAAAGGCAGGGCTCAAAACACAGGGTTTTTCAGAGACCCTAGGCCTCTGGAAGCTGGAACGCACCTAGGAGTGATCAGCTCACTAGGATTTATCAGTTCACATCAGCTTTTTACCCACGCAGGGCGCCAAATGTAATAGGGTGGACAGAACGTCACTTATCCCTATTCTCGGAAACACCTTCCTAACTAGAGCAAGCTCAGAGGAATGACACGTACTCAGAATCAGTTTAACACATGTATTGCTCACGAATATCACAATAAACACATTTTACACATTAACATAGAATAAATCACATTACACAAGATCCAGACTTATTATCATCACACGAGTAGCGTTACCAGCGGAACCAGATAAGCTACTGCCGCTGTAACGTACGATGTACGTACAAGTACCCTACGTACTTGTCTAGGCAACAGTGCTGCCGTAGGCACCAGGGCCAATCTCCCTCTCACAGCTCGTCGACAATTCTACCGGCGAATTGCGTGTCTGAACACCATCGAGGTATGTTCGGGTCTATGTTGACATAATTCTCGTTAATTTTTAATGCTACTTTATTGCCGGAACTCGTTATATTTTTTGTACCTTTTTCTTCTTCGCGATGTTATTTTCATATTAAGGAAGAGAGTCGACGAAATTTGGCGAGATATTCAGCGCGACCGAGGATGGAAGTAGGAACGTTACGAGGTGTAAATTTATACTTATGTAGCAGATTTCAGCGCGAACGAAAATCTAATTAGATGCGGCTTCGACGCTTCTCTAATAAGACTTAATTTGGCTTTTAGCTTTACCCGTCCTGCGCGAGTATACTTTAGTTATCCCTTTAACATGAAATCTTACTCGAGATTTTGCTGGTGTACGGTGCGTGCTTATGTACTTTATGCTGGTGCCGGCGAATCCCAGTTCTCAGACAATCTTATTAAGTCGATGGTAGCTGATGTAATTGAACACATATTCGCATAACGGAACAGATACCAGAAGTAGAAAGGATTTATCGAGGTGATGATGGGATGTTTATTAGGTATTTTTTTTTAAGTATACGGGTAGTCCGGTTCTAATATTTTGTTGAAGGTTGTAGAATGATAATTCGGTATGATTTACATGAACAGTTGATGCGGTTGCGGAATCAGCATTTTAAAGGCGTGAAATATGGTAGAACGAGGTTTGGGCATTTTTTTTTAGCAAAGATTACGGAAAAGGTATGAAGAAGTAAAGAAAATTCAATCTTATTTCTAAAAAATTGAAAATGATCGAAAACCACTGAAAAACATTCAGATTACTGCATGGCAATAAATCAGTAAAAAAAATTCACAGAAATCAAACCGTAAAAAAGAGTTGAAAAATCAGTGAAAAGTTGCTGCAAAATTGGTGAAAAATTGCTGAAAAATTCGTTGAAAAAGTTACTGGAAAATCATTTTTAAAAAGTTTATGCAAAATCAGCGAAGAAAAATTACTGAGAAATCAGTGAGAAAAGTTGCGGGAAAATCAGCAAAAAACGTTTTGGAAAATCAGTAAAAAATTTCTGAAAAATCAGTGGGAAAATTTGATGAAAGATTAGGCAAAAAAAAGTTTCTGGAAAATCAGTGAAAAGTTTTCTGAGAAATCAGTGAAAAGATTGCTGGAAAACCAGTGAAAAACGTTTCGGAAAATCAGTGGAAAATTTATGAAAAATCAGGAAAAAATTATTGGGAAAATTTGATGAAAGATTAGGCAAAAAAGTTTGTGAAAAATCAGTGAGAGTTCGCTGGAAAATCAGTGAAAAAAGTTGATGGAAAATCAGTGAGAAAAGTTGCTAGAAAATAAGGGAGAAAAAATTGGTGAGAAATCAGTGAAAAATTTCTGAAAAATCAGGGTAAAGTTACTGGAAAAATTAGTGGGGAAAATTTGCTGAACGATTAGGTGAAAAAGTTGCTGGAAAATCAGTGAAAAAGGTTCGCTAGAAAACCAGCAAAACGTTTTGGAAAATTAGTGAAAAATTTATGAAAATCAGGAAAAAGTTACAGGAAAAATCAGTGAAAAAATTTGATGAAAGATTAAGCAAAAAAGATTGTGGAAAATCAGTGAAAAAAGTTTGCTGGGAAATCAGTGAAAAGATTGCTGGAAAATCAGCGAGAAAAAATTGCTGGAAAATCAGCAAAAAACATTGCAGGAAAATCGATGAAAAAAGTTGCTGGAAAATCAGGGAAAACGTTCTGAAAAATCAGAGAAAATTACTAAAAAAAATCAGTGAGAAAAATTTTCTGCAAGATTAGACAAAAAAGTTTCTGGAAAATCAGTGAAAAAAATTTGCTAGGAAATCAGTGAAAATTCACTGAAACGTTAGTAAAATATCCGAAATTTGCAAAAAAAAAAAAAATCAGGGAATCAATAAAATTGTTTGAAAAATCAACGAAAATCCATTGAAAATCAGAAAATTTTGCTGACATTCCCTATGTTTCAATTCTGACTATGTAATATTCGTCAGTGAATTTTCATCAGTTCACAATGAATGGGAAATTAAATGAAAAGTCAGGAGTCAATGATATGAACATCAATTTCGACATTGCCTCCCCAACCACGAACCATTCAAAAATTGATACCTATTCCCTTCTATTATGAACTGAAATGTTTTTTTAAAAATGAAAAATTTACCAAAACTTTTGATAGAAAATTCAAAGAAGTGTAAAATCTGCCAAGATTAGATAAAATTTAGAACTGGACCAAGCAGATCCGAGGACAGTTAAACCTTTTCCTCCTATTTTGAGGAATTTCACTTTTTCATGTATTTTTCTTGATTGTGCTCCACGGTGAAAAAAAATGTATTTTCATACCTGCACTCATTAGAAAAATTCCATAAGGAGCGATACAATTAAAACTTTTCACAACGCATCCTCATTTTTCTTTTTAAAGACTGTAATGAAAAACAGAAATACCTAAATATTAAGTTTTGAAAATAACTCTTCAAGAAGCAAATCAAGAGAGCCCGCTAATTTTTCCATTGAAATTCTACTGTCCAGAGACTCTCTCTACCCCATAAAAATTTCCAACATTATATTTTCAGCTTTCAATGAACTTCAACTTAATGTCACCCTCGTTACCATATTTAATTGATTTTTCATCTCTCGAGGTTGTAAAAAAAAGAAAGCTGCTTGATTTGCCATTTTCTATTCGTAGCAACGAGATAATAAATGAGGTAATTTTACGTATAGTCAACATTCGCTGACTAATCCTTTAACCATCTATTGTTATTTAGTAATCTTTTAAGCGTCGTATTAAACCCGTTGGATTATTGTTAATTGCATGTAAGGATTTATGTACTTAATGCACGGTTTAAAATATCCCTGCCATGCCAGTTAATTACTCCTACTTTCGATGATTGGTTGTTTTTTTTTTTGAAAATAACAAAGGAAAATGAAAAAAATTCTCATGGTAGTAAAAACTAATCCAATCTAAAAATCATTCCTTCAAGTATTCGTATCTTAAAAGAATAAAAATTTCAAACCCAATTCTGAAAATTTCTATTAACCCGAAATACCAAAAATACATAAAATTCAGGCCAATTTCAAGACATTAAAGGCGGATAAGAGTCATAACCTTACTAAAGTTTGGCAAATTCTATAACAAAATTAGGTTTAATAGCTTATTGGCAAAATTAGAATAAAACTTTTGATCGAGTCGTAATTTAGTTTGAAATTCGAAACGCGTAAATTACTCGTAAATGGATTTCGATATAACCCCGCAGGATTCTTCGTCTTGCCACCAGCACCGCAGAACAACCCACGTCGCTGAGAGAAATTACAGAACCATTCGCAGATTAAAAGTAACCCGAAGAAAAATTCAATCAGTTTTCCATTTGGAATTTTACCACCGCTGTTACAAAAGCTTTTCCACCTACTACAAGACTTATTTAAAACTTGAGCAGAGGTTTTCTGGAATTTTTATATTTGCAAAATAAAGTTGCGTGTTTCTATTTAGATTACTTCCTTCGACGAATCGAAGGACAAACGGAAGATTTTTTATTTGAATACCGTCGTCGATTGAAACTCGAAGGGAAAAAAATGATTTTTTCATAACAAGACGATTCTTATCAACTTTTTTCCAAGTTTAGAAGGGATTTTGGTCGTTAAAAATTCGTCGTAAAGTTTGGTCATTGAGAAATTATTTCAATTCGGCGTGACGAGAGAGAGATGTTGAATGAAAACGTGATTTTTTTTTATTCAAATGGAGGGTATTTTCGAATGATTGAAAAAAAACACAGTTGAAAGATTCGAATGGTGTGAAAAATTAATGCCAACTTGATTTTAATTCGAAAATGCAGGAAAATTTTTTCGGTGATTAGAATTTTAATAAATTAAATTCGTTCGATTTTTTTCAAAATTATTTTTTCATCGATGGTTTTTTTGGAAACGACAAATTCGACGAGAAATCACAAATAGGAAAATTTTCGAAATTAAATGAACGAATGCTCGAAAAAAACAGAAAAACAGAAAACCTCTTTCGAACTAATGAAAAATGTTATTTTTGAAAACCAACCGGAGACAGCAGGGTTTGAATCGAACATCGAGCTCATATTCGTCCTCGACTCGAAAACAACAATTACAATTACCGAATCCCTTCGAGAAAGAAATATCGAAAAAATACTCCGGAAAATTGAAAACGCAGAAAGAAAACTCGATTCGTAGGAGTATCTCGAGCTTATCTCTTTCGATCCTCATTTTCTGATACCCACGAGCTGGAAACATTTTCAAAAAAAAATATCTACGACGAAATTTTTTCAAATTGCTACAGGTGTATCTGTTGTTCGCCTTATGAGCAACCCACATCATACATGATTCACTATAATAACCTACCTAATTGCAAATTTCCATTAGGTACCGGGTTACCTACGAAACCGAGATATAAATTGAAGCTCGACTCGTATAATAATTCGTTGTCAGAAACGCTGCTCTCAGCAATATCGCCCACGAGATTCTCATTTCTCACAATGTGAAATATTCATCTTGACAAGAACTTGTAATTATATAGAAGCTGGCAAAACCTCACCCTGATAAGTCAATTTTTTCGAGTTGTAAGTTTCATTAAATATATTCCAACGTGAATTTCTAGACAGATGAAAATTTTCGTCAAATGTCAGAAACCTACTCGAAACGTGATTTTTTCAGGGTATTTTTGGCTTTTTATTTCAGTGTCGAATTGGATTCGACCTTTTTTTTGGAATTGTGGTTTTAATTAATTTTTCACCGGAAATGGAAACTGATCGAATTAGAATAATCGAAAAAAGTTTTACAATAATGGAAATATGGAGGAAATTCGTCAATTCTGAAAAATCGTAACAAATGTTTCAAATTTGGCTCTAACTATCGAGATTTTCGGAGCTGGAAAATATACGTAAAATATACCTGCATAGAGAAGAAAGGAATCAGGAAGAAAAAGTGGATTTGACTAGAATTTGTGTGGATTCAAAATATCAGAGGTACGATATTGTAAACCGATCTTCTCGTGTATTGAAATAAGTTAAATTTTCGAATGGGTAAGACGCTATGATAATGGGTATTATATTCGACTATAAACTTGAATAAACGTACCTCTGCAGCTATTTCACCAATACCCCGCGAAATTCGTATTTTCATAGTGGAAAAACCCCACAGAGATGGATCCTTTGTCCTGACAACCCTCCAATGCCAAGATACCTGTGCGTATAAAGTTTATTATACGAGAATATGGGTTGATGATTTGCACATTATTTGAAGCGGCGAAGTTACCTATTTCACTATGTAGACCACGTCGGTCGTATCCATTAAATTAAATCTTTTCCTATAGGGATCCCGCGAGGTGCGAGGTCAAATGTAGGAAAATTCGTCTTATTAATAATTCATCAATTAAATTAATTAAAGGAACGTGGTGCAGATTTTCGGCGAGGTATTCGATTCAGATTTATAACAATGAAGAATGAGTTTTCGAATGAAAAATTCGTTGATATGGAATTATGAATTTTTTTGTTGGATTTTTTTCAGTAATTTTTTTCTGAGAGGAAGGACGGTATTTTAGAAAGGATGTTATGAAAGAAAAATTCTAAATTGAGGTCAATAAGGAGTCCGAAAAAATTTATAAATTAGCTTTCTATAGTTCTGCTTTAATTTTTTTTTGAAAATTAAAATTTTTTCATCTTACTGGCAACCTGTCTCTCCCCTTCTCACTAAAAAAAATCGAAAAAATTATACTGATATTCCCCTCACCCTCGCACCAAAAAATCACAAAACTCTTTCAGATATTCTGGACAATTTTTTTCCAAACGTGGAATATTCACATAAACCAACGTTTTTTATTTTCAAAGTCAATTTAATCTTGCAAGTTCTATTCTATACTTTTAACAATTTTTCAATGATTAAATAATGATCAGATCCTGCTAAAATTAGGGCTTAAATCTATTTCGTCTAGGTCAAGAAATAATAAATTTTTTTTCATTTCAGTATTATTCGAAATGTCAATTTTTGACATTTGGGGAAAAAATTCTAAAACTCATTTTTCAAAAATGATTTAAAAAGAACATTTCATTGAATTTTCCAGAAAATTTATCAATTTATTTTAATCAATTTTGTCTCTCGAAAACTGTGTATACTTATTCGAAAATTTTCCAACAATGGACAGCATCGATAGCAAAAATCGAATCATGGATGTTGTTGAAATATTCACTTCACAAATCTTTCGTAAAAATAAAAGCACATTTTCCTGAAAAGTACGACTCTCTTTTTGAAAAAGTATTTTTTTTTCAAAATTTAGGTATTGCATCTTGCTAACATGAAGTTCGTCATTTCTTCCATCATTGTTCACTATTCTTTCTCAAAAATAAATTTCATAACTTCCTCCCATAATTCGATGCCCTTTCGTAAAATTCATCGCTCGTTTTTTCATAAATGAATTTCACCTCCTTTTAATATGCAAAGAAGGTTTCAACGGAAACAAAAATAAATTGAAATTACATCACGAAAGAACCCCATTTCCAAAATATCAAATTTCACAGACAATTTCTCAAATGACGAATTTTTATAATTTTAAAACTACCTCGTTGCTGATCTACAAAATTATGAAAATGCGATCTGATTTTTTTTTTAAAAATGGCATTTGGTATAAACTTCATTTCTGACTGTTCGAATTGATTGGAAACGCTTTCAAGACATTTCGAAGCCTCCAGAAAATTTTGGAATTTTTCAGCCCTGGAGAAAAATTCATAAAAATAGTCCCCCAATTTCCAATTTTTCATCTCAATGCGAACGTAGTCAACACATTTCGAAATTTTTTTTAGGAAAATTTTCTACCAAAAAATACGGATTTGAACTCGAAGAAATTGATCAAAAAATTTATCAATATGAGTAATTCGCGATTGTAGATGCCAAAACTCGTATGGACCATTTTTATAAACTTTTCTCCACTGCCGGAAAATTCCAAAATTTTCCTAAGGCTTCGAATCGACTATTCGGAGGTCGAAAATAGGGTATCTCCCACTTTTTAGGTTTTTTTGTTGATTAGATCAAATTTTTAGTTATTACAGGGCGTTGATATAATTTTGAAATTTCAAAAATTTGTCAAAATTTGAAAAATATACTCGAGTACCCGAAATTTTGAATATAGTGATCTTTTATGAAGTACTTTTAACTTATTTTTGTTTCGGCTCATAATTTTTTTTCAAGTTTGGATACCTCCCTTTGTAATATGTAAGTACTCCCTTTTAAGAATTTACTGTTCGACCTCCCCTTCGCAAAATTCATCGCTTTTTTAAACTTTACTATTGTAATTTACAATTCACTTCCCAAATTTACTTCCTTTTTATAAAATTTACCATTTTCTTGACTGAAATATTTGTGGACGTTTATAAGAAAAAGATCCACTTGCCGATTTTGAGTTTTATACTTACGCATATTCGTAATCTACAAAAAATTACTTTTCGAATGAGCTATTTACGAGCCTTTTTTCGTGAAAAATTGATGATTTTAGGGAGATTTTCGAAAAAAATATAGTTTTGAAAAAAACGCTTTTGAAGTTTTTGAATAAAAATTGTCTAACTAAAAACGTGTGTATGTATTTCTGGGTTAAAAATTCAATTTTTTTCATTTCATGGGAATTTTTTCACGTAGAATCCAAAAAATTGGATTTCCGATTTCGGAGCCCCATCAGGCATGCCAACGTTCCAAAAATGGCAACAAAATTCCCAAAAACGAGTTACTTAACAAATTGGAATCTACGATTTTCTAAAAAAAAAAAAAAAAGATAATAATAGTTATCTTAATATATTTTGATTTAAAACTTTATTCACGAGGTCTGGATCATCACATCTGATAGTCGAAGAATCGCAGTGTAGATTTTTTGACCCAAATTATATTGTTGCATTTTTCTTGAAATCAACTTTCTTATCAAATGGTTCCTTTTCTAAAAACGTAACTTTTTCTCATATTTGACTTTCATTCCCTGCTGAAGCCCGCATATTTTCATAAAATTCATAATTTCCTCGTATAAATTATTTTTTTTGCTGCAGAAATAAAGTAGACTCCTCAAAAAAACAACTACCTCGTAAATTATATCCAAGTTTTGTGCAAATTTCTCGAAATTGAAGTACCCTCGATACTTCTTATCCTTTTCAATCTCTTAATAAATAACAAATCCTCTGCACCTCTTTTCCATTCTCCTCCATCCAAATAAACCCACATACGCCCAAATTCAAACACCTTTTCATACTCACAAAACCCATCACCGGGCACAATATTCGATCAAGACAAAGGTCTCAGACACCTGTCCTGAATACACATTAACCCGATCCGTATTCCGTTCGCGTCCAAAGCTCATCTTCGGCTGAACCACATCGTCGGATATTTTTCAAATTAATGAATCAACTCGCCACGTTAAAAATGACGACTTTATTAAACGACCAAATGGGTTTGAGAAGTTTGCAAAATACATCAGACAGGCCGAAGTAATCAGCCAATAAAACTCGGATACTTTTACAATATCCGAAAGTCTTTTAACTGGTCATACGAAGGGCATAATACCAGAAAAAGTCACAAGGGTGTAATTTACAGCAAAGGAACGTATTTCCCGTTAAACCGCAGTAAGCCAGCCGGCAACGAGTACAGAATACACACCATGGCTGGCTACAAATTATGTAATTTTGTTTACGGTTTTTATTTTTTCCTCTAAGTAGTATATACGTGAAAAAAAGAAACGAAAAAGGGGTGAAGAGACGAACGATATACGACCGTACGTGTTTTATCTCAATGCTAAGATCTTGAAAAGCACTTAAAATGGAAGAAAAACAGTGTAGTCTCGTTGACATACCCTCACGTCAAAGAATATGGTTTAAAATTGAAAATTTCCTATATCCGAATAAACGTTTTAATGAGACCGAACGATACAATTTCGGAAACGATGTCAGCTAGGCATTTAAAATACAGCCGAATGTGAATTTTCACCAACCCTCAGGCTTTCCGGAGTTCTCGAGAGGGGAAATTTTCGCAGCCTTTGTAAAAACACTCGTGCTCGTTTGTACTCACTCAACGCTGCCGAGCACAACTGCCAAATGAATAATTTATCTTGGTCATATTCAACACGAAACAGAGCGAGAACAAAATGTAGGTACGTTATGGGATGCTGGAAGAGACCCGCGCAGCGTTTCGTTACCTTTTAATTTTTCATTTCTTGGCTGCGTCAAATTAGTAGATACCTACGTGTACCTACGTACGTGTAACAAATAAATTGCAATTTTTCTTGTGATCTTTTAACCCTCGTAGGTGAAGTGGCTCTTGGGATATGCTCTCGAGCATCCCAAACACACCGATCTTTTGTTTTATTGTCAAGAATACGCCATCGCCACGTATAAGCTTAATTAATTTCAAGCTAACGTGGCGAGTGTTCCTTCAAGCAAAGGTTTCTTTGAAATTTGTAATTTTTAACGGATGAAAATAAGCTGGATTTTGTCGTCTATGTACCTGGTGGGCAAAATAAACAAGGGATAAATTTTGAGATGATTTTTGTACGGAGAAGGTGATCTTGGGGTTGGGAAACTGCGAGGTGGAAATTTTATGCAAATTATGGTTGGAAATCTCTCATGTGAATTTTCATCTCAACGGTTTCCACGTCGCGAAAGGACGTTGAACTTTGAAGTTTCTAGTTTAAATACATCGAGTCATCGAGAAGTTTTTAATTTCGAGAGGTCTTTGGCTCTGAAGCTATGGTTCGAGTTCGACATTTGTACTAATTTATTCGTTCTATCGCTTTGATTATTCGGATTGCTGGATGGGATTGTGAAATAATAATTACTTTGGAGAGGTTTTTGAAATTTTAATATTATTATATTTTTCAATGCTGAATTTCAAATATGTAGTTCTTGTGTTTGTGCATTTACGATGATTTTTTTTCGAGTCAAGATTGTTTTTTTTTAAATCAAATGTAGGATTTTAAAATAAATTTACTGATTCTACATACATTTTAAAAATTTATTTTTGATGTAAAAGTAAATGATTTAGCGGACTGGAAAATCACAAATGATTCGTAAATTTCAATCACAAATCAAACTTCAGCATAAAAATTTTGTAATTGTGATAATTTTGAATTTTGATTCAAAAAGTATCGCGTCTGCAGCGAAATAAAAGGCTTCATTTTGGAATTAAAATCTATTATACTTTTTTGGAGGGGAATCCAAAATCGCAACGTTTCACAATTTATCTACTTTTGAACTGATAGTCTCGTTTTTTCATTTGGAAGAATCTCGACTTCTACATCAAAATCTTGATCTTTCACCACAATTTTTTTTTTTTACAAAAAATGGGTTGAATTTTAATTTGGATTCAGAATCTTAATTTTTGAGTTTTGGTGGTCATGAAAAATTATGGATTGAAAAAAAAACTAATGAGATAAGAAATAATAACGACAAATTTTAGAAAATTTTTTGAAAATTTTCTCGAGGTTTGTGAAAAATTCGTTATTTTTGAAATCATATTTTCATTTTACAAGTTATGCTTTTGAAGAAACAAAACAACCAAAAATTCGAAATTTTTGACAAAAATCTGAATTTTCAAGACCACTGATGCTAAAATTATGACACATTTTGGAACCCCATACTTTATTATGTGGTTATTCAGGGATGTTTAAATCGAAAAAACTTCGATTCGCACATCAGAAACTTCATCAAACTGGAATTAAAGGATCAAAATTTGATTTTTCTATTATTCAATTCCTGCCGAAGACTTAAAATTATGAATTTTTTATGATTTTTCAATTTTAAACCAATGGCTTTATTCCTGAATAACAGATTTGAATCGAAAATGGCATAACTGGCCCACTGGGAGGCAAAAAAGAAAAAAATTGTTGATTTTTTTGATTTCTATAAAAAATGAGATTGCAAAATGTCAGAAAACTGATTGGGATGCCGAAATACCCTCCAATAGCTTAAATCTTTCAGGAAAAAAATTAGAATATTTTTTATCATTTTGCCAATTTGAATAAGTAAGAATATTTCCAAAAATTCAAGAAAAATTGCTTGATGGAATTATGCTTCTAAGTGCCCCAAACAAAGTTCATGAATTTCAAAGTTTTGGAAATTTCAATTTTTAATCGTTGATTTTGAAGTAGAATTTCTCAGTAAGTAAATCTGAAAAAATTGTTTATAAATTGGAAGGTAGAAATCGCGTCACCAAAAACTGCAAAGAAACCACGACATTAAAAAAATATGGAACTTTGAAATCTTCATTTCTCAATTTTAAAATTTGTAAAGATTGGGGCCCTTTATTTTAGACTTGAGAGAATATGGGAAGGAAAGTTTCCCCTCTTCTACCACTTTGTTCGGTCTAGTCCTGCCCATTTCAATAAACTTTGACATTGGATTCAAATAATTAAAAAAATCAAAATCAACTTCATGAGTTCTTTTTTTTAAAAATCTAATCAGTATAATTTTATTGGGTGAGTTTGAAATTGAAATCACAACTATTCTATGTTTAAATTTCCGAGAATTTTTACTTAAATTTTAAATTTTAATTTTTTTTGATTCAGAGTTGGAATTTTTAATTTTTTAATTCTTGTCAAGATCATAGCTTTTCAAAAAAGAATGGTACAGTTTTTTCAAAAAGTGACGAAATTTCTTCTTTTTTTTGGTCGGAAAACACACTGACTTTCAAGGGGAAAAATTTGAATTTCAATTCGAAACATGAAAATTTTGTTGCCAAAAATTTTTACTGAGTGAAAACCCCAAATTTTAACCCTTCGTCACCTCGCCTTTCAAAATTGAATAATTTTCTGCCTCAGATTTGTAATGAAGCATAATTTTATAGACAATTTTTCGAGTTCATTTGATAAAAATGTAAAATTCAGATTTTTGATGATTTTTTCCCACCCACTTCAATCTCCATCACTTCGATCATCGAAAAAAATCGAGGGATTTGAAACTCGATTCTTTCACATTCGATTTCCTCATTTCAATAGTTTGCAACGTACCTGTCAATTTCTTTCTTTCTCGTTGAGTGCCTCAAAAAAAAAAATAATGAAAAAATTCACATTTCATCCCAATTTTTCACTTCAATTTACCAAAATTTCGACCTTTATCGTCCGAAAATTCAGAATTATTTTTTCATATCAACGTGAAAAACTCCTCCTGGCGCAGAATCCTACCTGATTCATGCTCAGTTCAGGTCACAAACCTCGGATTTTCACCGCCGAATAAAAGACCTATCGAAAAAACCGCGCTGGATTATCCCCCTTACAAGCCATTTTGAGCAAAAAAACACCCACAAATTCTGTAAACTCGACTCGTAAAACCGCAAGGCGAAATCCATCTCGGTGAATTTCCACGTGTACAGGCGAGGTGGAAAAAATATCCACGAGGTGTTTCAACTTTTATTTATACCCAGATGCGACACGAATGTCGATGTCGATGGCGTATTCGAGTGGCTAAAATTGATAATATTTCGAGGTCTGGCGCGAATAAAGCAGGACTCGCGAACGGCTGCAAAATCTGCGCCGCCGGTGTAAAATTGCCGGAGCTGGGCGCGGCTGCGGAGCTCCCCGCCGAACGAAACTCTTCGCTAATGATTTGTCTGAACGATTGTTTTCAAACAAATCCGCAGCCCTGATAAAGTTATTTATAGCAGAAAGTTGGTCGTGTGTAATCGTATTTCGAATGTTTTACCGATAAAAGGATATTCCATGTGTCGTTTATAAAATCCAACTTTATAATTTACTTTTTTCCACGTACCAGGGTTATACTCTGGGAACCAAGTGTGGGCGATTTCGATCCGGATAAATTGAAAGTTAAAACCTGGTCGGATTTTCGTATGTGGGGAAATTCGACGTCGTCGACGGTAGGAAAAAAAATACAGGTGCTTTGTACCTACAACAGTATCTCAATGTGGAATAGTCGAGCTTGACGAGAGACCGGGTGATTTGCGGGTTGTGCTGGTTTCGTCGGCCTGGTGTACGCGGTAAGAGCAAATACCTCGCATATTATAGCCGATTAGAACAATTCCAAAGTATTACGATATTTATCTAGAATACTGTCGGAATTTCACCATCTGAAATAATACGTTCGGCTTGATAAAACGATTCAACCCCGGCGGACTAATTCCGTATTCCATTTCGCGCACTCAGTGAATAATAGCTTTTTCAAACGAAAGGTTAAGATTACTCGTGAATTACGACCCAAAGTGTTACCTATATCTTGTCCTATATTCGTATTGCGATATATACCCAACTTAACCATGCCTATGAGAGATGAATTTGAAATTTAGGCAAGTAGGTATTTCCATTGGAGTGTGCCTTGAATTGAACTTTTAAATTTCCGAACTCTTTTCCTCTAACAAAGGTGGTATCCGAACTCGAAGTAAAATTATGAGCGGAAAATTGAAAGTACACTATGAAAGAACTTCATATCCAAAATCTCAAGGACTGAAATTCATTTTTAGAATTTTTTGAAATTTCAAAATAACCTCATCATCCGCAAAATATGGAAATTTTGATCTAACCAACGAAAAAAGCTGAAATTTATATTTTATTTTCGACTTCCCGAATTAATAAGGGAGGTGGGGTCTTTTCAAAATTTGTGGGTTAAATACAAACAGAGGGGGAAAATGAATGGAAAATGGAAAAAAAATTTTTAGGCCCACGGATTTCGAGAAATTTTGGAAATGGAATTAAATTCACTTTAATTTTCAATAAATTGGCAAATTAATATTTCGAATTGAAAAATGCATGTTACAAAATTTTGAATTTTATGAAAATATTTTAGAATTGCAATGAAATAGTTTAGGAAAATAGAAGAGAGGTGCTACTTTTTTCATGTAAAAACCAATTTTTACTTCATGGTCCATTTTCTCTGAAACGATTTTTTTTTTTCAATTTTTTTAAACATGTTCAGAAGTGCTTCCTTTTCAATTCCACAAGAATATTTTTTCCGATTAAAATTTTTTTCTTTTTTTGTGCAATTTATTTCTGTAATCGAACATTGATTTGAATAATTTTAGGAAATTTTTGTGATAGATTTGGTATTTTTTGCAAACCCTCTCGTTGAAATATTGCTAGGATACCTCTACATAATGAGTAAAAAAATTAATTTTCAGGATCTAGTAGTTTCTGAAAAATTGGGTCATCAAGTGAAAACTGCAGGTTTTTCCATGAAAAAAAAAATAGTACTTTTTTTCTATTTTCCTAAACTATTTCATTGCAATTCTAAAATATTTCCACAAAATTCAAAATTCTATCTTTTCTTACTGAAAAAAAAGGGGGAGCATTTTTCGATCCGAAATATTACATAATTTGACTATTTCTTGAAAATTAAAGTGAATTCAATCCAATTTCCAGAATTTCTCAAAATCAGTTGGCTTAATGATTTTTTCCTTCTTTTTCCATTATTTAAAATTGATTTTTTCCTACTGTATGTATTGAACCCAAAAAAAATTGAAAAGAATCCCCTCCCCTTTATTGAAAGCAGTTTCAAGATATGTATTTTGAAGATTTCAGAAAATTTTGTAATTTTCCAGCACTAGAGAACAGCCCTTAAAAATGCTTTATTTGAGCTTTAGCATATTTAATTGCAAATTATCCACATTGGTGACGTATTTATTTGATCGATTAGAGCACAATTTTATTACTTCGAGTTCGAATCTATATTTTTAGCAGCAATTTTTCTCGAAAAAAAAACGAATTGAAAAACTGAATGTTGGAACTAGTTTTATGGACTTCATTTTCTCCAATTCGGAAAAATTGCAAAATTTTCTGAGCTTCCGAGACCTCTCAAAACTGCTTCCAATCAATTTGTGAGATCGAAAATTAGGTATTAAATACCAGCTATTAGTTTTTAATTTACCGATGTTTTTCAAAATTAGTAAAATCAAAAGTTAAAATCTTCCGAAAATTCGCAAAAAAAAAAACAAAAGGTGAAACTGAAATCGATATTCTACAAATCGAAAATTAAAACCGATAGTTTTAGAATTGAAATCGATGTTCTACAAAATACATTAAAGGTACCCAAAAAATTTAATCATGGAAAAGTTGGTTCAGAAAATCGAAAGCTAGTAGGTATTTCAAAAACAAGAAGTCGACGTGAAAATTAAAAATTTTGTATTTTTGTATTTGATCTCCCCCCCCCCCCCCCATTTAGAATGGTTGACAAATATCTATGAAACTCTCCATGAAAGTGTGTATTGATAATCAAATTTTAAAATCAAAATCGATTTAATCATGATTTAAAATCGCATACGAAACCTAGATCAAAATAATGTCAATAAAATTGAATTGAATCCGTCCATTAAGGTTACTCTTTCATTGGAATCGAAAAATCCTCCCACCGGTTCAACTTTCCTCCCCCATATTAAATTTTATATACTCAACGAAGTTACACCAAGTCACAAAAATTGAATCTTCGCTGTAAATTTTCACATTTCCAATTCGATTTCGTATCTCAACTTTTCTGTTTAAAGCGTACGACCCCCTCGTCTTAATTTTAAGAGAAAAATTACTCGTCATCGTCGAGTTCTGTACTCTGTTCCGACTAACGTGTATTTTTAACGAAGGAAAAAACAAGATACTCGATTGAAGTAGCTAAAAGTATCATAACTCGACTTACATTTTACTCGTTGTAAAAGTATAGGATGCTCAGAACCGACTACCTACGTAGATTACAAACGTATACGAATGTAGGTTAACATATACTATAACACTTCAAAAACACACACTCACACGTAGATAGAGCTACGTAAAAGTTTTATTCGAAGATCAACGAAAATTACATAAAGCTACCCTATTTCCGAGGTAAATTTACTCGTTATACCAACTTGATTGGTGATTTCGTTGCTAAAAGTATTATACTCCACAGTTTATTTTTTTTGTCGATTTCGCGTGTGACTTTTGTATCATTCATTTCATACACCTGTATCTACTTATAGACTCTTTTTTTTACGAGGTTTGGAAATTAAAAACGAATCAACTATGTTGAAATCAGGGTTGATGGAACAAAATAGAACAGGAACAGTATGAACAAATAGAAACACTTAAATTCATTGATGATATTAATGTCCTGTAAATTTTGGAACTTATCATTGACTTTAAAAACACCTGGATTTTGCTTTTACTCTCCCATCACCAAAAAATTGAGCCATTACGATAATTTTTTATACTTTTTGTGATTGTTATTCCTGAAGGAATTTAAAAACTGATTCTGAAATTTTGGATTATTCATAATGAGCAATTAGAGAATACGTGAAATTTTTTCAGCTATGTGGTTTTGCTTTTTGAAATAGAGGTATAATTTTGATCTTCAATTAATGTCAATTCGTGAAAAATAGATTTTGTGATTCACCAGCCCTGGTTGGAATTGTAATGGTATGTAAACTAATGTGTTTTTTATCATACAGTGAAGTTTTTTTTCTCTAATTTTTATGCTTCACCTCAAGGGTAGTTCATTTTTTTTGAAAATTTTTTCAAAATTTTGGCCTCATATATTAATTGAGTATCATGCACTAGGCCATCTTTTTTGTTATTAGATTCAACAATGCAGTGTGTTCGAAATTTTAAAAAATGAGGAAAAAAGCAACATTTCTGAAAATTCTTTCAAAATTTGAAAATACAAGTATAACTCAATTTTGATTTTTAGGGATAAATTAAAGTTCTCGATTTTGAAAATAGATTTTCAAGACATCGATTTCAAAAAAACCTGATCTCAACATAACAATTTTGGTTCCAGTTTTTGACATCATTTTCAATTTTTAGAATTTTTTGATTTCAGATTTTGGTTTTTAAAACATCTGCTCAAGAAGTAAGTAGCTACTAGCTAAGTACCTATTCGATTTCAAACAGTATACATAGTTTTTCACTATATCAATCCAAAATTCAGTATTCGATCACATAATATCGATTTCGATCCGTTTTCGACATGCTTCTCGATTTTAAACTCGATTTCGTATTTCGATTATTGAAACGTCGTTTCATTACTTAACCTGAGAAAATCGATTTTTGTTCTTGTTTTAACAATTTTTTCAAGCACTGATTTTCGATTTAAAAATATCGATGTCCAGAGATTATTTCAGATTTTTGAGTAAGTACAGTTTTTGATTTTTATAATTGGGATTCCAATATTTCATCGTAAACTAGAAAAATATTGATTGAAAAGAAATTTTTCAGATTTTTATTCCAATTGAACGTACCATTTTTAAAGAAAATTTTCCAAAATGAAAGAGAAAGTTGCGTTTTTTGCTTCTCCACCGTTCATTTAGATCTACGCCGAATTCATTTTTACCTTAAGAATATCAATTCTAAAACTTCATTTTAAAGCAGAAAATATTTTGATTTTGGGGTTTCCTCTTTGAATTTTACAATATGGATTCCAGTTAGTTGATCTCGAAATTTCTGTTTAAATTTTAATTTTCTGCATTTTTTTCGATTTTTCAAGAATCAAATTCTATTTTTGAAACGTCCAGGTATTCCGAAATTCGATTTTCAGATGAATTGCGTTTTGATCACTAATTTCAAATTCAATTTTAGATTTTATCTTTCGATTAGATTATAATTTCTGGATTCATCAAAAAATTACAATATATTACAAACAATCAGCAATTTTCAAAAAATCTAAAATCAATTTATCAAGCAATTTTGAATTCTAAATCAGTTCTCTGACTTTCATTCAAAGAATTATAAATTAAGCAGGCTTCAATTATCGAATTTCTGACATATACAAATTCGAAGACACGAAATAGAAATCTCCTTCCCTCCCCTCCACTCCTATAATTTTTGAGAATGACTTGCTATCAGAAATTTCAAAAAAATTCATTCAATAAAAACATTACACATAGATGGGGAAAAGGCATTCCTTCGAGACATTTTTCCACTCCCACATCCCCGCACACTTTTATCGCCAATCTCGAGAAATTAAAAATTTTCTTCCCTGCAATATAAAATTTAATAAACCACCACATTCGTTATTCTTCGTCATCATCGCTTATTCTCGGTGCAATCAGATAAGCATAAAATTCGCTGCCCTCTTTACCAAAGTACCCACTCGGTCGAGGGAAAAGAAAAGAACAACCAGTATTCTTCATCGTTTCCAAACCACGTCCTGAATAGGTGGATAGGGCACTTGAAACGACAGAAATCTCAAAGCACTCGCGATAAGTATTTCTGTCTCATATCATCTTAACCTGGCTCATTTTTCAAACCAAGCTTACGACGTTAACGAAAGAGCAGGAAAAAAAGCGAAAAAAAGAAAAATTGCGAAAAAACACAGATTCGTGTACCTAGGTAAGAGTTTACGAGACAATATGACGTCATGTATACGAATTCTGCTATATTATTTATCACGGTACAAAAAACGAAAACAAGCAACAGGTCTCTCAAATCAAAACCGAATTTAATTCAATTATAAATTAAGTAATGATATCGAGTCACATTTCGTCTGGGATGACATTTTTAAGGAAGGAATTATCGGATGGAGCCGCTCAGATAAAGAGTAAATCTTTAGGCCACAGATTGGAATTTTTCATAGCTTCGAATATTTTTGAGAAATTCTACAAGTAGGAATCATATAACTAAAAAAAAAAATGAAACTTTTCAACTTGTCAAACCATGATTTCATGCAAATATTTACAAAGAAAAATAATACCTAAAAATTCGTATTCAATCTCGAAATAAACATCTTACGATACAACCTCGTTCACAAGGGAATAAGTGACCTAGGCAAATTTCACCCTTCTCTAGAACCCGTCAAATAAAAAAATCCAGCCATCAAATGCAAATAAATCGAACTAAAAAGACGAGGAGGAGGAAGTAAATGAACGCGACGATATCCGATACGAGTCAAGTTGTCATGTACAAACATGGTGATATTATTACTCCGGAGAATATGATTCAATTTGACACCATTATAAAAGATTTCGCTAGCGAGAAAATTTCCTGAATTTACATAGGGTAAAAAGCCACAAAGCACATCGGAAACATTAAAAGCGATAAAAGCTCGTACGCGGAAATTAAACCGCAATATGATTCAATTATAAGCGTAAAAAAATTAAAAACAATTATAGACCTTTTGCGTAACGATGTAATTAACATATTGAATTTTAACAGCTGGCCAAAAAGACTGGTTGGAAAAAAATAACCACTTGAACACTACGATTCGAGGATCACTTGGGGTGAAAAAAATTCGTACTTTAAGAAAAATAAGCACATAGAGAAGTGAAAAATTACGTTAGTGGAGAATTCGGCGGTAAAAAAAAATAGTAACAGTTTCACAGTGATTGTAAGTTTGGAGGAAAATATATACAAGCGTTAGACCGAGCGTCGGGGTAACGAAAGAGCGCGCAGTAAAGGGGCTCTAAAGCGTGGAAACTTGAGCCAGGGGCAACCATTATGGAAAAGCGCATGATCAACTCTGTCAGTTATTACAGTATCCAACTCAATCCCTTTGCAAATAACTAAAGGACAAACTTTTTACCCCGGTATGACGTAAAATTTTACTTTTACCCGGGAACCTGGTCTACGTTCTCAAAATTTTCATTCGCAAGTCACGAAATTTAATCAACTTAAGTAAATCCGAACGAAAAACGTTCTGGATACGTGGAGCTGCGTACAAATATACACTGGATGTGGAAAAAATACTATTTAAATTGCAGACGAGTGTGAACTTTTAGCTAATAATTTACATCATTATCGTTCGAGGGCAGGAATTTTAAAAGCATTGAAGATACTTTTAGATTATTAATTTTTCTAAATCATGATGCATTTTGATGCGAAAAAATAAATTTAAATTCATCATACAATATTAAAAAAAAAAAAAAAAAAAAAAAAAAAAAAAAGGAGAATCCGCTCCCTTCAAAAAAATTATTCACGCAGAAAATTTTATCGAAACTAAAATCCACGTTAAGTCATTCGTTCTCCATTCATAAACCAAATAAAAACAATTAATTTGGAACACCTCGTCAATCGTCAAACATTAAGCCAGTGAAAATATCGACTACTAGGTAGTTTACGACGTAAGTGACCTATCACACTTTCCATCAATGAATACTCGCTAAGAAAAAGGAACAGACGGTGTCAAATTGTCTGAGCTCGTATCGGATCGTTGAAAAATCTCTACGAATATTCGACACCAGGGACTCCAATAAATGACACGAACACGATACGTTCGTTGATTCAAAATACGCGAATATTTCCGAATAATAATTTGAGATACACTAGAATTTTTTTTACCAAGTTGGTATTATTTTTAATCCGCAGCAAAAAAAAAAAAAAAAAAAAGAGGAGACTTTAATGGAAAGATGTTAGGGGGTTCAAATTGAAAATGAATCTTGTTAAGAAGTTAATTTTTTCATTTGTTTATACTTGTTAGGTTCGGTTTCGGTTACGAAGATGTAAAATCGTAACAATACTTAAGCTAACCTAATCTGTACTTAGATGTCAAGCCGGAATGGAATTGAAATTAAAAAAGTTTTATGTTATTATTCCCTCGGCGAGGTTTAAAAGGTATAGAGGAAAAGCACCTATAACTTTATGGAAGGTAGTTCGTCTTATTTTGTTTTGGGAAACGGCACCAGTAACAGTGATTTTTTTTATTGGGGTAATTTTTGAACATAGGTAACCAGTCTGAAGTTTTGTTGGATCGATTTATTATTTTATAGCGTCGTTTACGGAATTTGATGCGAGTTTGCCAAAGGTGTGAGTAAAGAGGTCATGGGTTAAGTAAAATGCATCATAAAACTGTTTCTAAATGTTAAATGGCGCGGCAGCGAATTTAGGGGTTGAAATGGGTACGAATGAGCCAGGTAGAGGTAAGATTTGGGTCGAGGTTGGTATCCCAGTGTGTTAAAGGGTGTTAAACGATTATGTCTGTGTTTTCGCTATGAGGTAGAGATTTGAGAATAATTTTGATGGTTTTGAGATGGTTTAGATGTGATTTTTGAATGTTCATTTCATGTTGAAGAACGCGAAAAAATCAGTTTTAAATGAGCTTGGAACGAAATCTAGAACAAAAAGAAAATAAGAATAACGATATTTGTACGGACTGTTTTCTTACGTAGATTTACTAAATTCTATTTCAGATTTTAAATGGTACTGAGAAAGTAAGTCGAGTTGTAATTCCGAAATCCTTATTTCAAGTCGAAATACTTGAATAATTATTAATTGAAATGTTCCACGAAATCGTAGCACAGAAAATGAAATAAGAACATCGATGTTTGCATAGATTGATTCCTTAGAACTGCAGAATTACCAAATTGTAACTTAAAACAGAGGAGAAATTATTCATGAGATAGAAAAGAGAAAATCTCCACAACTTTACTCAACATTACAAAATTCGAAATCCAGTCACTCGAGTTTAATTCAATAGCTACTAGCTGATCACTCTTCTGTTCTCATACCATTATCACAATTTGAAAAGAAATACAATTTTCAAGTTTAGGCCAAAGCTCTCTCATATCAGATCACTCCCCATCTCAAATTATTTCACGGAAACCTTATTTTTATAGGCATAATCTTAACCTCATATCAAAGTGAAAAGCATCCATCAGTTCAGTATTCACTTATTCAGTTAGTTACTTACGTCAACTTTGTTGACATCTTCCGGTAGCATTGAAGCGATTTTTAGGTATCCAAGAAATCCAGCCATCTCGAGAACAACCCGGAGATCAGAATTCATCGCAATAGTTTCCAAACCTGAGATACACAAAGATATAATTCAACATTTTCAATCTAAACTTCCCAACGAAAGCATAGATGGAAAAAAGAAACTAACACACAGTAAACTGGAAAATAAAGCAAAACTTACTCGTGGGAACTTACGATAAGAAACTAGAACACTACACGTACTCGAAATACACGTCTTACTTAACAAATAATTAACGATTTAACTCAGTAATTATCCGAAAAACACGACAGCTTATCATTTCATTCACTTCCAAAAAAAAAATATCCAAACAAATAAATAATAAAATAAAAATCTTCGCTATTTTAGGTGTCGATTACATTCTGTTTTATGATTGGTCAACCTTTATATGACATCACTGAAAATATAAGATTTCAGGTATTGTGTTATTACGGAGGCACATAAATTCACAATGATAATGAAAAAATTTTTATCAATAAAATTCCAATTATTTTTGCTTGTAATTTTATGCAATTTTTAAACGTAATTTTGAAATAATTCGTATTAAAGAGTTGTATTTCCTTAATAAAAACATATGTCGAAGTTGAAGTACTCGTTTAAGTAACGAACAGTTGTGACAATTGCCATATCTCGACGATCCAACTGTCGTAAGAAATTACCTGGGCAGACTTTCATTTCGATAACAAAAAGGTATCTATTTACAATATTATTCAACAGATTTATGCAAAAATCTATTAGATAAGCTCTAATGATAGTACTAAATGAGTATTCGTGTATTGATCTCAGTTGTGTTTTAATTTGTGGTCAGGTTGGCTTATCAGATCCAGTAATGTCATCGTCTTTCGGTACCAACGAGGAAATCGTTGAAGATCTTACAAAAGACTTGAAACAGACGAGTATCGATCCTCAAACTAATCAGATATCTCCGGAATCTCCCGACGATAAACCCGAAGATGATCTTACATCATTAGAAGAAAAAGAAGACGAAAAAGAGCCCACTTCCAAACCCGAAGAAAACGAAGAGGAGTTTATCGATGAAGAAAGTTTGAAAGAACGAGATGCTCATCTGAGCTCTGAAGAAAAAGAAGTACGTTTTTAGATGCTTTAAAATTAGTATTAGGTCGGATTTTTTATGCTTGTATTTTTTTTTATAGAATTTCTTGCAAGAAGCGTTGAAGTTTAAAAATGATGGAAATACACAGTTTAAAGAAGGAGATTACTTAGAGTCAATAATTACATATACCAAAGGCTTACGATTATGTCCACTATCGTATACCAATGATCGATCGATATTATTCGCCAATCGAGCAGCTTCTAAACAGAAATTAGTGAGTGTTTGTGAAGTGTTTTTGCCTAACTGAATTTAAAATGGGAATGATTGTAACGATATGATTTTTCAGGGAAGAAAAGAATCCGCTATTCAAGATTGTACCAAAGCTGTTGAATTGAATCCAAGCTATTTGAAAGCTGTTTTGAGGAGAGCTGTTTTATACGAAGAAACAGATAAATTAGACGAGTCGTTAGAAGATTACAAGAAAGTTTTGGAATTGGATCCTACGAATAAAGAAGCCTACGCTGCCACTTTGGTAAATTCACATTTGTTAAATAATTAATTGATCTATATTTTGACTAGTAATTCCTTGGTTTTTTTTTGTTTTTTTTTTCAAACGCAGAAATTACCCAGTCAAATTAACGAAAGGAATGAAAAAATGAAAGCTGAAATGATGGGTAAATAAAATCAAAAATAACTCAGAATTATAAGTGCTCGTTTATTAAATTTTTGTCATTTTTTTCAGATAAGTTGAAAGATCTCGGAAATATGGTCCTCAGACCATTCGGCTTATCAACAAATAATTTTCAGATGGTGAAAGATGCCAACACAGGTGGATATTCTATAAACTTCGTTCAAAATCGATAAACTATTCCTTCTACATATTTTTTTCCTTTTTTAATCTATTTTTTATTACGTTAAAGTCGGTTTTTATGTTCTTTTAAAAATAAATTTTCTAAAAATGTTCGTCGAATTATTCGCTGAACTATTTATTTTTTACACCTGAATGAAATAATTTTGATAAAAAAATTCGCGAAAATATTGTCAAAATTATATTTATTTCTTTGAAATATTCTCATAAACATAGATATTTATTTCTAATTAACGAAAGGTAATTTTAAATACATCTTTTTAAGCATTGAATAACTATCTTCGAACAACCCGTATAAGAAATACTTAATTGAAAAAATCCCTCTATTATAAATCAAAGTACAAATTAGAAAAAAAGGATACAAATATTAAATGCTTTGACTTTTTCACACATCACTCCAAGCTATAACATTTTTCTGATTTTCTTTTCTTGTAAAAGGTTTTATCCTAATGAAGGAATACCTGATAAAATATCTTACAGTCTTAAGAACTTATGTAAAGAACACGTTTCGATAAAATATTAAAAAGCATAACAATTTAAAACAAATCAACAATCAACAAAGAAGAACATATACGTACAATCACAGAATAGAAAATAAAAAGCATAGCGATAAAATCACCATTAAAGGAAGTAGAGATCTTGAAATATTGCCCAATTGTTTCACCGTTTATGAAACGTGTAAAAATATAATAATCAAATATAATTCACTATTCGACTGGAATAGAACGAAGAGGTACAAGAAAATATTTCAATATACCCGAGAGATACGTAGGAAGAAATATTTACACCGATAAAATGTTATGGTTGCCTATTCGATGAATTACAGGAAAACAATATATTGATACTCGAGACCGAATCACTTTTTCAAGTGTAATGTTGCAAATAAAAATGAAAAATTTTCAATTTATGTAATGAAGAGATTTTGACATATTTTATTGCGAAAAATATCCACCTCCAGTAGTAATTTCAACGATTTTCCTGTTTTTTTCATGCGTAATAGTTTTATAGTATGTGCTTATGAAAAAAATAATCAAAATTTTGCATAAATGTAAGTACTTAAATTTCAGTTTCGAGTTTTTCAATCAGGGGTACCTAAAATACTATCTACACAGACTACATAAATTTATAATTTACGAATAAAAATTTATTGATTCAATTCGAGAAACGTTGCTGGTATTTTTATTAATTGGACCCAAAACTACTTTAGGTATCTACTTAAAATGTTATGTCGTGAGCAAATTCTTCAAATATTGGGTTCGAAATTGATTTATTTTAATTTATCGGTAACGATACTCGAATTAAAATCCGCCAGTGTATTATTTTATCACACTTTTAACCCTTTTTAAACGCTTTAACAGCAATCAGCCATCTCAGAACCCAAAAGTTCGTAAAATGTTGCAATGGTAATAAAAACGACGTATCCTATGATTAAAATCATGCCAAATTTTCGATCCAGTTTCCAACCGTTTTTATGGATTGCTGTGACGAGTAGGACTACAGTGGAAAGGAGCATTACTGTAGAGTAAATCATACCTAAAATTGGAGAGAAATTTCCAAAATGATAATGGTATATTATTTGATGAATATTAAAAACGTAGTTAGTGAAAGATACCTTTACTGCAAACTGTAACTTCGCTACCAGTTCCAATGAGGACTGTCCTTAAGAACCAAGGAATACCTAAGCAAATCAATATATCGAAAATATTGCTTCCTACTGCATTCGATACAGCCATATCGGCATATCCTGGAATAATTTCAAAACATATTTTTAGAGAGTTCAATCTTACAATATTTTATTAATAATAAATTATATACGTGTAAAGTAGGTACCTACCTTCTTTTACAACTTTTAAGCTGGTGACAGCATCTGGTACGCTGACTCCAGCCGCAACTAATGTGAGTCCCATTACTGTGCTTGGTATTCTCAAAATTTCTCCTAAATAATAATAATAAATATTTATTAAAATTAGGTACCTAACTTTAGATGGCTGATTATAGGAACCTGAGAGATCTTTAATTCAAACGAACCTATCACAGTAATGGTCCAAATCATGATATAAGAATACACAGATATCCAAAGTAAAGAAATAGTGAACGTCAATAGGTAAGATTTGAATATCGTGCTGCTTTGCCAATCTGGTATTGTCATTTTACATACGAAGTACACAGGGCTAATGAAGTAATACTTCATTTGTTCAATTAGGCCAGCGTTTGGAGCCAAAGATGGTTTGGTATCCTGTTGAAAAAAAAACATAGGTACTGAGAATAACCTATTTTTAGAATTAAGTAAAGGGAAAACAATACAAAAATTTCAAGGATATTTTTACATAAAAAAACGTATTTTGATTCGGATTCGCTTCATTTTTGGAAAATTTTCAATTTTTGTTTTTCTTTTTCAACGTAAATCTCTTTTTTGAAAATTTGTTTTCAATCTCATCAAAACATTGCATACAGCAAAAATATTTTGTAGGTAGTACCTGCCTACCTAAGTATGTTTTTTTACTTTTTTGGCATAAGGGGTTATTAAAAAATTATTCCATAAAGCTGAGATTATTAAAAAAATTAATTTGGAAACATCAGCGAAAAAATTAGGAAACTTTTGAAATATATACAAACCTCGTTGGACTCAGCTCCCGAATCTGGTTTAGGATTCGACTGATACGTATGCTGAATACTACTTATGACTTTTCCATTAGATTGGACAATGCTGTTACGTTCAGTTGTCGGAGCATATGTGGACATCTTACGATCTTCGAGGGGAATATAATGAGCGTCCATCTCTTTAACGTCTTCGTTTTGCATTTTATTGAAAGGTAATGGCAGCGTATTGGCCCATGCTTCCAAAAATTCATTATAATATAATGCAACACAGTACAACACATAAGTGCTGATGAGTAAAACACTCTCTAACCTGTTGAGAAGAATATTTTTCATGAGTAGGTACCTATCTAATTTTTCGAAAAAAATAATAGAATCAATAACATGGTATTCCATTATTAACAGCCCAGAAGAAATATATGATTTTTGGAAAACAAAAAAATGTTTTTCGTAATTTTATCTCTTAAACAGTTTCTATATTAAGATGCCCAAAGTATAGGAAGAGGGAGAGGGAAGACACCTTATAGAGTAATTGAGTGTAGAAGTACTCTCCCAAAAAAATTCATCCCTCCTCGACCTTAAGAGGCTGAGTCATTGCTTCCCAAATTTTGACATTTTTGGCTAAAACGACAAAAAACAAATTTTTCGATTATAAAACAGCCTTGAAATTTCATTTTTGAAAAATTTGGTATTTTTTATACAATTACATTTTTTATATGAAGAATCCGATCAGCTAATCAACTTTTGGGGGGAGGGTTTTTCTATTGAGCTCAAATACCGTAATCGCACGATCGATTGTTTTTTCACTTTTCCGTTTTCTGGACGAAAAATTATCAAAAATTTGAAAAAAAAAAAAAAAGACGTACATGGTGCCGAATTTACCTACTTAAAAAAAAGAGAGGCTTAGTAAGTACTTATGTTGTTGGCGAACATTTTTCACATTTCCTCAGAAATTCCTTAAAAATTCCTCAAAAAAATTTTAATAATTTTTCACCCAATATTTCTCAACTTCGATACATTTTTCTTAATTTTAAGGGATTTGATGTGGAATTTTTTAATATTTTTGAAAAAATATGAAAAAGAGCATTTCCTGATAAGATGGCGAAATCGAGCCAAAAACTGCTCAAAATGTTGGTAGTGATGAAAACCCACCTCAAAAAATTTTAACTCTTTACCCCCGCCCAGTTATGGGGCCATAAATGCTCAAAATTCAATAATTTCGTATGCGTAAAAAATTTATTCTAAAAAAAATTCCCCCGAATTTCCCGAGTTTTTCAAGTTTTGAAAATATTATAAAATTGTCAAAAAAAAAGGGAGGAAAAGCCAGGAATTTTTTCTCAAAACTGAATATTCAAACCTTGGGAAACCCCTGAAAAATTCAGGAAATTTTTTTTTGAAAGGCAATTTTTTTAATTTTCCTTATTTGTAATTTACAAAATACATTGATGAAAAAAAATTACTGTACCCACTGAAAAAGAATCTCTTTCGATTCGAACAAGTTTTTTTTAACCAAATAAAACAACAAGCAATATATATATATTTTTTTTGGGGGGTGGGCATTTTCACTATTTTATGGGGCGGCAATTGCAATTCTGCCTCTGAGCGTCGGGAGCTATAATCAAATCAGACTCGGCTTCCTCCTCCTTCCTTCAGGGACTGAGGCTGTGTATTTCATCTGCCTCTTCTGTACTTTCCTACCCTCTCCCACAATCATAACTTTAAACGTATTTTTTTCAAACACATATTTCTGCTCCTTTGGATTATTTTAACATCCAGTATCACATATTTTTTCTAAAAGCACTTTCTCTATGCTATATCTCCTGGTTAATGAATTAGGCAGGTACTAGGTAGTAGGTACCTACCAAGATACTCGTTTATTAGCAATGGCCACCAGCATAACTAAGATGCTAATAGTGTAAAAGAAACAATTCCTGATGACAGGCCACCAATTTAAATGCAGAGCTGAAGTGGCAAATAATCCACAAAGGGCAATGACGAATAACATGTTGAAAACCGCTGACCCAATCACATCACTGATACCGATATCATTTTTGGTGAAAAATACTGCAATCACAACAGTGGCAAGTTCAGGAGCTGAACTTCCAGCAGCCATAAACGTAGCTCCAACGATATCTTCGCTCAATTTGAAATCTAATCAGAGAGAAATTAATCAAATTAATGGTTACATATAGATATTGGAAAATACTCGAGACTGATCAAATCGATACTCTGATACCTTCGCTAATTCTGGACATGGACGGTACGAAATAATAATGGCAAGTGACGGTGATACCGAGAAAGCTGTAGATACATATTGGAATAAAGAGCAATATGAAATTGGCGCTTTTCGGCTCGGATTTAATGTTTTTCTCACAATAAGACGATTCTGTCGAGTCGGTCTCATTTTTCACTGTGGTTTGATTTTTTTCATCAACGTGCTGCGTGCTGGTATTCGTAGCGGGCTCGGTCTGTAAATGGTATACGATTATAGCGGGTGTAACGATTACACACGAAAGTTTATATGGTATCACGTTCACGCAGCTTTCGACGTTGAATGACAACGGTTTTAAATCTGTAATCTACACAATTTCAACGCGTTTGTACAAATATATTGTATACGCCAGAACGTCGGTACGTATAAAATAGGTAGCTATGCGCCATATACTTTGTCGCGTTCCAATTTACAAATTCGCCGTGTCGAGCAGATTGTTAATCTACGCAGCATTCATTACGCTGATTACACTTTTCATTTTTGTTTTCCAACCAGAACCAGGTGTGCTCGTACGAAAGATGTAAACGTGTACATATTTTTCTTCTGTTTAAGGGGTAATTAAAATTTCACAAATCGTATTACGTACTTCGTTGTCGTTGTTGGCGGCGCCGCCGGTGCTCAGCGTGAGTAAAGATAACGACAGCAGGAATAAATTAATCACTATTATACGACGTGATCTTCTTTTGTCGCGTAATCTGTGAAACGTAAAAGTATCAGGGTATAAATATATAAGTAAATAAGGGTGTAACGGTGACGTATCTAAGGTCTCTATCGATAGAAGAGGGTGAAATTGGAATATTTAAGAAATTGGTAGGGCGATATTGTATCTACTTTTTAAATCTTTATCTGGAATTTAGTCAAAGAAGAAATTAGAAAATTGAAAATTTATTTTAGTCCGAGTTTATGTGAAATTAAATCGAAGAAAGATTGGGAAATAGTATAAAAATATCGTTCTAAAGGTCAGTTTCTCGTTTGAAGTTCTCGTAATCAAAAAATTGCCATCATTTTCGTAATCAGCGACCTAAAAAACCTCGAATTCGATATGCATGACGAATTTTTATCATTTTTTTCGAATTTTCCCCCTCCCCTTCCTCACCTTACAATCACTACAACAAATAGGTCCATTCAAATCGATCGAATTTAATTTTAAAAATCCTACGTGATTTTTCAATGAACGAAGAAGTTGTTAATTTTAAATCTTACATCTGTCAAAAAATATGCTTAAGTGATTCAAATAGTGGGGGAGGGGGCCAGGACGGAAAATGAGAAGAGAAAATTTGAAAGATGACGTCGCTGATTTTGAATATGATGTCAGTTTTTTATTTCATTTACGGAAAAGGTAGAAGTAAAAAGGTAGAGAAAATTTTCCCAATCTTCGAAATGTATAAATGCTTGAAGCTTCAGTGATTTTTCAAAATGTTTCACGAAAAACGCAAATGAAGTAATTAATTCCAGCGTTTAACAATTCACTGTAATTTTCTTCTATTTTACGTGAAATTCGACCAAAACAAAGATGTTAATAGAATTGCCTACACGGTTTGCCGTAAATAATTTCAGTATTTTGCGGGTGTTAATAAAATTGCCTACTCGGTTTGCCGTAAATACGTTCAGTACTTTGCGTGTGTTAATAGAATTGCCTACTCGGTTTGCCGTAAATATTAAAATGATAATGATGAATGTTTTACCAAAATGAATTTTTTCTTATTTTTTTATTTATTTATTCAAAACATGTAATTTTCGGGAAGAAAAGTCATCTTTGTAATTTTTGAAAATTTTTAAATCAGCCTCAATTTTTTGATCAGAAAATTTATTCTCATGATAAATTTTTTGACAATTTTTTTAAGAAATTCAAAAATGTCATCCAAAACTTTTTTGAGCCACTTACTGAAGAGTAAATACACAAATTTATTAAAAAATAGTATTTTTATCAGTTTTTCGGATAAATATTTTTACGGTCAGCATAAACTACCGATATTTTATTTTTGAAAAATTTTCTAAAACGTTACGTGTAAGCAATGAAAATGGGGTAGAATTTCGCTAAAAATTGAAAAATGTCGTTCAATTTTTTTGAGCAACTTTTGAGATTTTTGAGCCTTAAATTTTGAAAAATTTCAAAATAATTGCACGTGACCTATGGAAGTGGGGTAAAATTTCGCTAAAAATTGAAAAATGTGTTCCAAATTTTTTTTGAGCCACTTTTAAGAATTTTGAGTCTTAAAGTAAGCCAATTTTTGAAAAATTTCAATACATCGACTTGATTGATTTCTTTATGAGATGAATTAATTCAAAAATCTACTGAATCAAAGGCTTCAAATTCTTGAAACTAGCTCAAAAGAAGTTTTGGATGGAACTTTTGAATTTATTGCAAATTTCTACCCCATTTTCAGTAGTCACGTGTAAATTTTTTGAAATTTTTTTCAGAAAATGATTTAATTTGTAGCTTAACATTTTCAAAAGTGGCTCAAAAAAGTTCTGGACGACATTTTTGAATTTCTGACGAAATTCTATCCTACTTTCATAGCTCATACTCCAAACGTTTAATAATACGTAAAAATTAACCAAATTTAGGGCTCAAAATGGGTTAAAATTGCTCAAATTTAATTTTCATTATTAATTTCATTCTGCTCGTGAAATTTTAACTTATTTTGATGGGTCGCAACCCAAGTTTCAGATTTTTTTGATGACTTATTTTTCAATAGAAGGGAAGAAAGTTACATTTTTTCTAAACTTTGAAATTGCACAACGGACTAATGCAGTTTTGTGGGACCATGGGACCCATATCTACAATAAACCAACTGATTTTTTTCGTTTACCTTGCACGCTAATTTCGATTTCTAGAGCATAATTGGCCTTTTGAACTGTAGACTGCAGAGGAGTAAAAAATCGAAAATTATTTTTCTCTCGAAATTTACCCTTTCTCATTTATAAAATTGGAAATGACGAAGAAAAAAACTAAACTAAAAATGAATTTAAAAAATTAATTCTGTTTCATTTTCAGTTCTCAGTTTTCTCCATTCCAGGTACATATTTACTCAGGTAAAGTCATTCAATTTCCGCTTGAAAATCAAGACAATTCAATTACCCTTGAAAAATTTTTAAATCTGATTATATTATTTCAGAAAAGTTAATACTATTGAAGGGGTAAATTTGAGAATTTTTTCGATTCAAATTATAAGTTTTTTTTTTTCATATCAAGGTCCACAAATTCTCCAAATCTCCAAATCATGCATTTTTTCCTTGACTTGAAATATAATTTTTTTGTTTGGACGAGGAGGTAAGTTTCTGGTTCTGCCTTGTCTGACAAAAATTGATGAAATTTGTGCAGACATGAACTATTTTTTGATGAAATTTAAAAAATCCTATCAACTAAATATCTAGTCCTGCCAATATTTTTCCTAAACTCAAAATTGAAAAAAGTATAAGTTCCTAGCCTTAAAACTCCTTCAATTTCCAAATTGAGCAGGAATTCCTATTATCATTCATTTATCAATTCATTTATCAGGAATTTTAAAAGGAAGTAAGTAGCCATTCTAATAGTTTGATTGACCTTAGAATGTTATCAGAAGGACATTAATTTATGTACAAATTTATTTTTTTCAGTTCAAGAGTTGGGCACTTAAATACAATTAAAAAATTTTTTTCTTTCAGCTGTTTAAGGTCCATATTTTCCATTTTTCGACAAAGTACATATTTAGTGCATTTTTCACAATATTTTCTCATTTTTTGCACAAGTTTAATCAATTTTCGTGTATTCGATTTTTCAGATATTCAATTTCTTTTTAGAAAACTACCATATACTTCTCCAGTTTCGCTAATTCCATTCGAGAAAAAATTCATATTCACCTCGATTTAAAAAAATGAAAAATCCGAAACAGTATAATTTTCCAGAACTCAAAATCTAATTTCGATTCCACCACCGTTAATTTCAACCAAAAAAAACTTTCTTTCGAATCGGTATTTTCCCCTTTTTACTCCACTTTCTAACCCAATCACAGCACCTAAACTCTTTGAATTATCGAAACCTACAACAATAATGGAACCGGGGCCAAAAATAGGTAATTTCTAAGGTATCGTTTATTCTACCCAGCAACCCCAATCGCGCCTAAAAACATTTCAGCGGCAAGGGGAAAAACCTCGTGTAAATTGGAAAAGTTGAAAGGCGGAAAAATTAATACGTTTGTACAAGTCACGCTGGCGCAAATTATGGTCGATTTATTAATAAAGAAAACACCACGGAGAAAACCTAAAGACACAATTATCTCTACACAATTTACCCCGGTAAGTATTTCTCGCAGCGATGATAATTTCCTTCATTTAATTACTTACGTACTGCCATCTCAACCCTGACAATTTTCCCAACACCGGAGATAAAAACTTGACCGGAATGTATCACAAGTTCAATGTTATTAAAAAAGGGAGGAAAAAACGAAACCACGCTTTTAAAAAAATTTGAACGTTGGACGGTTCATCGATAAATCGTAAACCGAGGCTATAAAATGAACGATAGGATCGAATTGGTGAATTGAAAAAAAAAAGAGAGAAAAAACCAGTATAAAATGTATCCATGAAAAAAGAAGAAGCGGCACACGATATTGATTGCTAACTCTGGTCATTTTGACGCCGTTTTCCACCATACCAAACAAATAAAACAAGGTTTCTTTTTCAATTTTACCCCGCTCCGTTAGCGTTGCCCCGGTTTCAAAATGTTGGCAAATCTTGAAAATTGGATACATTTTGGCGCCGAACTTTCAGCTCCTGTACCCTCTACCCGGGCGCCTTTTTCAAAAATCGATCGTACGAGGAGCATGTTCCACGACGCTAACTTATTAGATATTAAAATTCATCGTCGTGAAATTTACATATCTGAAAATGATCATTTTTCATCTCGAATTGCGAGTAATGGTTTTTTTCAACCTAGGTAGGTACCTACTCGTACGAAAATGTTAAATAAATATAATTTCGAATACCCTCGTATTTATTCTAAGAAGATAATGTTAAAAAATACAAAAGGCTTTGAGGACTATTTGCAAACTATCTTCGTCGCGTGGGTGTTTCAGTATTTTCGCACAAAACACTTTTTTTTTCCTCTGAAAAAATTCTCGTTTACGATGCCTCTGTTATCGGAGCTTTTACAGATACGTAAAAATAATAGAATAAGGTTTTTATGTTTCTTTTTAAATGAACTGAAAATTATTTAGGATTTTTATTTTATAACCGTCGAATACCTCTTCGCCTTTCTCTTTTATCTCATTCAAAAAGCAGCAGTAAAAATGTTTTCAATCTGTCAAGACCTTTTAATATAGTTTTACAGAATCGTCTTTCAAATTGAAATTTTCCAAGCTAAAAGGTATTTGTTTTTCGAGGAATTTTTTTTCTCCTGCGAAAATATCGGATTTTAAAAGTTTATAAACGTTTTTAGCGAAAGAGAGAACAGGTAGGAAAACAAACGTTTCGAAATAGAAATCATATAGGGGGTTTCGAGTTGGTATTTTCGTGATGTGAATTCTGTTTTTGTTGAACAAACTCGAACTCGACGAGTCTGATCTTCAATCAAATTGACTATTAATTTAGCTTAGTTAAATATTTAACTGATATGGCAAAGTGAAGCTGATGAAGCTTCTTTTTGAAATATTAATAAGTAAATTTAATCATGCAAAAGGGTACCGTCGCGTCGAGCTTCTGTAAAATAACATTCAAAGCTGGAGTGGAATTTTGAGCAGCCCTGAGAGGGAAAAAAATCACATAGGCTGTTTCATCGCATTCGAACGAAATTTTACCATTTTCAATGGCTCTCTTATTTTTGTTTATATTATTTCTTTTTGCTGGCGCGTTTTCCCTCTCGAATAACTTGGAACGCCGAGGTCCTTTATTATTCTTTTTCATTATGGTGTTTTCGTCTCGCTATTACCGGACAACATTATAACGAAGATAAAGCTCTCAAGGATTAAATTTCTTTTACAAACAAACCTATAATCGTATTTTAGCCGAAAAATGGGGTAAAAAAGCCTATATCGATTGTGGTCGCAGAGTTCAAGTGTATTGGATGGATTTTTAGAGCAGTATTGCCCAGTGCCTAGATTGTTTTGATGAACGTTTTCAAAGTTGTAAACAAAGATTGGATTATAATAAACGAATGGAAAATATAGGGTAAGCTGTTTATAGCGATACCTCGATTTATTTATGGTCTAGAAAAATATTCAATTTTGGTCCTTTTCTACCAGCCCTTCGAACCCGCTTTTTCATTTTTGCGAAATGACATCAGAAATAGATTTGGGTGGTCATTTCGATATTTTGCTCGATATCAGAAGATTTTGATTTTGGTCTCATGATCCATTCCTGAGGCCCTAGATGATTTCGATTTGTTTTAAGAGTTGAGAAAAGCTCAAAAATGAATTTTGAGGGCCTAAAAATATCTATTTTAATACCTCACATGAAAAATTATAAATTTTGGCTGTTTGCCTTCTGCCTTTGAGCCTCTTTTATTTGTTGTGTGGTGTTTTTTTTTTTGAGAAAATAATCTCGGAAATTAATTTTGGTGATGAAAGCATGGATCAATTTCAATACCACACTCGATATTTTCAGAACTTTTTCTCCTTTCTCCCTACCCCTCTCCTCATTCATATGAGCCCTGGTTTGGTTTTAGAGTCAAAATAACCCTAAAAATAGATTTAAAGGCCTTGAATATCTCTGATGCTTCATTTCCAAAAATTTTTCTAAAATAATAATCATCTATGTGGGACATTTTGATCATTTTCTACTTTTTTTTCAGTCACAATGTACAAATATTTTGGGTCAACCAACACCCCTCCCCACCCCCTGCACGAAAACTTTTTCTCTGGCAAAAAAAAATGAATTTCATTTTATGGTTCAATTGAATGCAAAAAACTAGAACATTTCATTTTTCTTTGTTTGCTTCTTGCGTTTTTATTTACGGCAAACCGATTAGGCAATTTTATTAACATCTATGAAATAAACTGATCGTCTTGCACAGCAGACATGGTTTTACGACAAATTTTTTTTAACCTCATTTCGTTCAAGTTCGATAAATTTTATGTAATTATTAAAATAAAAATAGGTAATAGTTTTAAGAATTTTTTGAAAAATTTTTGAAAAATTTTTGAAGTTGCCCAGAGGACCCTTCTGTCTTAAGCTTCACTCTGGATCCCCGCCACGTACAGTAAAATACACAAAACAATTCAAAGGAAGGATCTCCAGAGCAAAGAGCCAAAAAGGAGTCTGACATTGTGTCTTTGACTTTGGCTCTAGAAATTTTGTAAAAGTGGCTTCGATTCTGGAATTTTCATAGAAGTTCCTTCGGCTTCGAAAAAATCGCTCAATAAAGAGGCCCTCCTTCCTCCTTCCTTTGGCTCTGCTCCACATCCCTGCCTTGAATTTCGTTTCTAAACATCCAAGAATCGATTTTCTGGGGTTCAAAAATGGAAAAAAGTGACGTTTTGATGGCCAGAACTCTCCTTTTTTCCCAATTTTTGTTCAGAAATAGTTTCATTGCCGAAATATGAATTGAGAGAGTGAATAGGTACAATACAAACATATCTTGTTTTCAATAAATGGACGAAAAAGTACCTATGTATTCAAAGAGAAATTGGGGGTACTTACTCTCTTCTCGACATATTGGAAAAAATCACGAAATTTAAATTTTTAAAATTTGTTTCTTACAAAAGAATTTGTCTTTGATTTACCCAAGGATCTAATTATATTCGAAATATTAAAAAATGGCTATAAATTTTTCTACCAAAATTGTTTTAATTTGTAGATTACCTAACACCATTCTCACTCATTTTTCAACTTCACCTAATTTTTCAGGAGACTTTGAAAAACTTACATTTTTTCCTATTTTTTTTCTGTTCGATTATTCAGTAAACGAATCAGAAAAATTTATCTGAAAATTTTTTCGCAATTTTTCATCAAACGTAAAATGTATTGCACGAGTACGAGTATGTGTTTCTCGAAATATGTAAAATCGTAAATAATTGAGGCTGATACTTCTTTAGTTTAAAATATTTATTCTAACACCATTTTGAGATAAATTCAAGTTTTTTCTATTTTTTTAATAAACATTTTGAAAAAATGTGATATTTTTGAAATCTTTTGAAAAAAAATTAGAAAAATTGGTACCAATATGGTACTTTTTTAATCATCAAAAAAAAATCATTTAGGAATAATTTTTAATGTTTAAAAACTTCTTCAAAAATTGGAGCGAAATATTCACCCTAAGAACTTTCAGTATCGAATAAAACCCAAACATAAAATCAGCTAGACAACTTCAGCTACTTTGATACCCCATTTTCAAGACGTAATCTCATCAAGAAAGCTAAACTTTGCACGTATACCTTTTAAAATTTACAGCCATGACAAGCTCCTTCAACTTCACGCTAGACAAACATATCAACGCCTGAGTTATTTAAGCTGCTGCATTATCAATACAGTCAAGCTTCCATTTCACGACAACACTGTATAAATTTTCCATACAATCGCATTTCAAAGCAAATTTTTTTCCAAACCTATAATTTTTCAAAGTACATATTTCCAGAAAAAAAATTATCTGTATTCATCTCCAATGCTTGAATTCTCGATCCAAAATACCTCATAGGTACCTATTCGTTCTCACTCAGCATTAGGACCTTTGGAGTAAAGTTAGCTATAGAATTTCAAGGTATGTTTGCATAATATTCATAGAGCGAAAAAAGATGAATATTTCTCGCCACGAAATGGTAGTTCTCACGATGAAGAGCATAGTCAGAAAAGCGAAACCTATAAAAATGAAAGATGATAACAGGGTAGAAAAGTACGAAACCTTTTTATACTAAAAGCTCGCCATATAGTAGCTCCGAATAAGTATAAGGAGTAAAATATGATAGAGGTAAGGGTTGATACTTCACAAGGGAGGGGAGAAGGGTTAAAGAAACATCCGAACATAATGCATATAAGTTTTAAACGCCGCATATCGCGCTAACAAATGGAAAAAGAGAAGATATTTTAAACTTAAATATGAACTAGATAAACGCCAAGTACATAGGTTTACGTAAAATGAGAATATTCGACGAATTGTCAACAAAGATGTAATGCACGGTGGCATTATTGAGGCGGTGATAACTTTATAATGGCTTTTTTTATACCAAGTATCTAAATATACTAAGTGTGGGGTTTTTTTGCATATAAATCATAAACGATAGAGGATAAAAATCTCGCTGAATCTTTAGGGTCACCTTGTTGAAAAACGTGACGATATAAATAAGTGATAAAAAATTCATAAAGTAATGGTTCGTAGTCAGGGATTGAAGAGATTGCCGAATGCTATCTTCGTGCATACCTTCGATATATACTGTAAAGCTTTAGGCGAAAAAACGACTAGAATTGATTTTCAATCAACACTTTTATACTGCTTTTTCCCAACAAGGCGAAGATTTTTATAACTTGGGAAAATATCCCTCGGTGGGCTCTATAAACGTAAGTTGAAGTTTTTATTTCCCTTTGTATTGGACAATCGGTAATAAATTTTATTCATTGTGTTTTTCCAACAATGGTACGATTTCGTTTTAATGTAATGGATCAATTGACTAAATCATCGAGTTGGTAGTGGGAATTTTGATTCGTATGACCTGGAATTTATACAGGGTGTTTCGGTGTAGATTAAGAGCATTTTCAATTGTGATTTATGCGATTTATCGGTCCTATGTGGAGGTGTGGTTGTTGGGTGTTTGAATTGCAGGGGCTGGGTTGAACTTGAATCATTATTTTCTTGTACTGTTGAGAAGATGTAATTTTAGTACTTTTGTTTGATAAGATAAGGCGACTTATTGGTGAGATTTTTAGAAAAAAAGGAAGGGAGACTAAATAGAGAAATTTTAAAAAGGAAAGAAATATTTTGTGTATTCGGTGAGAATAGTAAAATGGTTCATCCCCTCCCCTCAATTTTACTACAATTGATTGTTTTTGAGTAATGTTTAAAAAAAATCAAGGAAATTAAGAAAGCAAATTTTTTTTAAAAAATTAGTGAAAAAATTTTGATGGGAGACAGTAAACCAAAATGGTTATTTTTTTCAATATGATGATTTTATTCAAAAGATCGAAACATTTTTTTAAGTTGTAATTTTCACCGAGTACGAGAATTTTTCTAAAAATTGAAATTTTCCAAACCTTATAAGATTATAATTTTTACCAGAAATGATTACTGGTCTCAGAAATGGTAATTTTTACTACAATTTTGCGGATTTGAGAACCTATTAATGATAATTAACCATCTTTGGGCTAAGTATGGTAATAAGAACCCGATTTAAAAATTGAATAACTTATAAACTATAATCGTAAAAAAATGCCAAAATTTTTGCACGAGATACCAAATTGATTCAATTTTACGTTAGAAATCTTACACTGGACGAATGAGAACCATTCGTATGCCACCAGAAGACTCGAAAGTTTCACCCAATTTTTACAAAGTTTTCCCAAGCTGCTGGAGGAATTCTGAAAATTCCATTGAAAAATCGGTCCTTTGATTATTTCAAACTTCTCAGCCAGTTAAAGTCCATTCTTATCTTCAAATAACCTCTAAAGTAAACATTTACTTTATTGAAATCAGGAGAAACAGTGAGGAAACTTCATCATTCTGATTCGATTTTAGAGGTTTTTTTTTCAAACCAAAACATGGACTAATCAAGATTTTTAAAATGACGAAACGAATCTGTTTCAGGTACTTAATACTTAATTACTTCAATCGACAATACCTGTGGGCATAATTTGAATGGATTGAAGTGGAGTTCAACCGGACGAGAGGCCAAGAATGATCAAAAGATCGAATTTTCAATGGAAGTTCCAGAATTTCAGAAAATTTCGATGCTTCAGAATAGACCGAAACAGTTGGAACAAATTTGGCACGTCTCCCAGTTTTTCATACTGTTGAAAAGGGGCTATTTTTCAGCATGGGAAGGAAAGACAGAAATCCAGAAAATGAAAATTTCTACCAAAAATAATTATTTTTCTCCGAAATGATAATTTTATGTAGGTAAGAGAATAGTAATTTTTACCAGCAAACAATTTATTTCATCTCCTTTCACCCAGGAATTTCACTGAATTACTGACCTCGAATTTTGCCATGCTAAAAAATTTCAGACAGTGAAAATGAAGAATTTTTGATTTTTAGAATCTCGAAGTCGAACTAAAAATTTTCTTGATCGCCTATAACACTTTTTAGCAAAAATTTTACAAGAGTTTTCAGTAAAAATTTTAAATTAATTTTCAGTAAAAGTTCCACAATAATTTTCGGTAAAAATTTTACAACAATTTTTTATGAAAATCTTTAAGCAATTTCTTAGGAAAATTTTCTTGGTAACAATGCCAAAAACATTTTGTTTACGAAGTTTTCATAAAATTCAAATTTTTCATTCAGCAGTTTGAAAATTAAGACCACATTTTCTGGTCATAAAAAAATTAATTTCAATCTTTTTAGAAAATTTTTCATAGCAAATGCTTCCAACTGAAATTTTATTAAACTTGCATAAAGTAAAATACATTCAGCAATAGGTACATACCTACCTTACTGCAATGATTTTTTTTTTTGAAAATTTTATCAAAAATTATTCCAATATTAAGAAGCAAAATTTAACACAATTTTGAAATATCTGGGTAAGTAATTTGAATTTGATAAAAAATCGAAAAATTTTCGAATTTGCCATCTTCATATTTTCAATCCTCAAAAATGATTTTTCAATTTTGATATTAATGATTCTGGGAGGTAAAAAAAATCAACTATACTTTTTCAGGGGTGACCAAAGTTTCCAGCATGTGACACTACTCAAAGGAAGCGAACACTTGTGTTTTTTTGAAAAGAATGCCACTTCATCGAGGTCTTTTTGCTTCGTCTCCCTTTAGACTGGAAGCTCAATTTTTTTTTGCAAAAATCCCCTTCAAGGAAAAATTTCTCACCAATTTTCATTAAAATCCAGGATTCTATTACCCGATTATCGATGCCTCTTCCCACGACATGAGACTCCTGCTTCTGATTCCAAAAAAATAAGCAACCTATGTTACCCACAATTCTATAAATAATAAAGCCTCACGTCAAAGTATCTGCGCATCTTTTGCTTACAATGCCCTTTTGATTTCATCAATATGCAATAAACATACAGAAACGTAATACAAGTTGCCTACACACAAAATTAGATACCCTTATCTCCCCCCTGAATCACCTCGTATAAATAATGAAAAAAAACCTACGCGTAAAAATATCGGTTTCTAGTCCCCATCCGATGGAAAAAACATTCGACTAAATTAAGGAATTTAGCAAAGGCTAAAATTACACAACACTCGATCGCAAAACCAGAGTAAAGTATGAAATTTATTTTACGTCTCGGTGTTTCATTATTTATAGCAACGTTTTGTAAGACGAAAAAAATTGCCATCGTGGAATTTGATTCAACAGAAAGCCATCAAAACGTGACTTGCGAATCAATGTAATTTTTCGGAGACCTTTTTATTTAAATTAACGAAAGGATTTTGTTTCGATGCTGCGAAGGGTACGGGGAGAAATGTATCATTTAAGTAATGACTATATAAGGGGATGACGTTTTCACGCGTTCGTATCGATTTTTTCGTTATTTTTCTTCTCTTTTTTTCGGTTGATATATGATATTTTATTTCCGAACGAGGAAATTTCCAGTAGAAATGTGGTAGCATTCCGAGTCATTAAATTACTCAATCATATATCATAGAATTAAGAATGCATGTTCGTATGTGGTCTATGTACCATTTAAATAGCATCATAAATTCACGGTTCAATGAATTTCAAATCAAGTTTCACAAATACCAACATCGTGTACAGATTTTCTTCACGTATGGTGATTCGAATTTTGAAAAAGGTGTTTGAGGTTTTTTTTCAATGTAGTTTAGATTGAGCGAAGATGATTTTCAGTTTGTTGGGGTTCAGATAGGTACCTATTTTATTGATTAATATTGAAGATAGTTGGAGGTAATAACAATAAAAGGCAAGCATTGCAAATAAAAGTGAACTCGATGCGGATATAATATACGGGTTGGTTTGTTCGTCGTTCTCGGTTGTCGTCAGATTTGTCAATTTAGTTTCGCATTAGTTCAAATGGGATTGAATTTTTTCGCCGTAACCATCTTTCATCCAACAAGGCATTGAGCCGATGATTATTTTGTTGAAAGGTAAATGGGATAACCATTACGCTATTTCAACGTATTATAAAGACTCGATGACAGATTCAAGAGCGTCAAGGGTTACTTGGCTTTTCAGTGGTTGGCAAAAAAGGGGGTGTTTCGTTTCTCGAAAACCGAAACTTGAATAATCTGGCGGCGTTTGTCGTACTGTATTTTGGCAGCTGAATGAAAATAAATTTTAATATGGAACGTGACATTTTTTGTAGTGTCGAATGTCGTACAAGAAGATTATTTATGAATTTCCTATATATTTTGTGGATTCAAAGAGATCTCGAGGTTTGAATATTATGGAGGCTTTTAGAGCGTTTTTAATACGAGAATCGGCTACCTTTCGCCTGTCGTTTTCGAGCCGGGTGTTCGGTATTTCTGGAGCTTTGAGTAATTTTTTTTTTCATGCATTACCAAAGCAGCTAATTTTAAATTGATGAATAAATGTTTGCCTAAAAAATCAAATTTTAGGAGAAAAATATACTGAGGACGTTCATAGGCGCACCCAGAAATTAATTAAAGGAGTGGCAGGGAATTTGAAAAAATTGGGGGAGGAGTCAAATTTTAAATTAGTCATTTTTTTACTGATCTTTCAGTCATTTCCGACAAATTGGGAATTTATTGAAGAAGTGGTGATTTCTGACTGAAACATTATTCAAAAATTATCAAATTTTAAAATAAAATGTCTAAAATACTGCTCGAGTGAAGAGAGGGCAAATTTTTTTTGAAAAAATACTGTTTGAAAAGCAAAAAATGACCTTTTTTAATATTGTTGCCATTAAAAAATGTTTTTTCGAGCTGGAGGAGGGCTCGAGCCGTCTGAGCCTTTCCCATTGGGTGGGTCTATGAAAACGTTTGAAATATCGAATGTTTTGATGAAAATTTAATGTAAACTCAAATTCAGGGGGAAAATTAGAAATCTTCAATTTCTGAATTTTTCCCGGACCAATGACTCGGAAATTATTGCAGGAAAGTAAAATTCACTCAACCTGCTTTGTAGAAATAGAAAACAAAATTTCATTAGAATTCAATTTTATGAAAATTTTGCTTGATTTTGAGATTGAACCCTGTACAAAAAGGTCAAGCATGGTCTCGATAAGCGACTATGAAGGAAAAAAAATCTGTCGAAAAATTAAAATAATATGAGAAGGTACCTAAAGACAGGTTTTTCTCGTGTGAAGATTTTTGAACATTTCTCTATCGAACTTTTCATTTGGAATTTTTTTATCGCTGATTTTAGTGATTTTTCAGCGAATTTGGTACATTTCTGTAGATAAATATTCGGAATATCACTTTTACCACTCAAAAGTGAATACCATTAAAATGATCAAATACTCAGAAAAATTCTAATGAGACAATTTTTTGATATTATCATTTTTTGAACCAATTTGAGTTTTATTTTAGAAAAACGACCAAAAATGATCATTTTTAGGTATATTGGATCCGTCGTTTCCTGTCGTTTCTTTGAAAAACGACAGTTTGAAAATTTTTCAACACACTAAAATATCGAGTTCCACTCAAAATTGACTCAAAATTTTTAAAAATTGGTAAAATATCGATTTCTGAAGAATTTTTATTCGTAGTTCATAAATATAGCATTGGCTTTTATCTGACGTGCTTTCCTAGCATGTGACAATGACGCTCAATTCGAATTTTAAAACAACGAATTTGAAAAGAAAAAGTGGAATTGTGATCATCTGGTCAAATTATCAAATTGAGTACCTGCATACTGCAAAACCCATTTAAATGATCATTTTACTAGAAATCTCAGAATTCTTTTTTTTTGTTTTGATTTTTCATAGTTGATTGACAAGAATTAGATACCTAAAAGACGAAGGAAATTAAATTTTTGCAGCGTACATGAATTGAGAAAATTTTTCGTACAGTTGAATACAAATTTTTCATGAAAACTACCTACTTTAAAATTAAAAATCAGAGCACCAAGCCAATCTTGATCTCATAAAAAAAAAATAAGGCTCCAGGCACATTTTACAATTCAACGAAATGAACAAAATATTCATTGATACCTACCTACAAAATTAAAAAAAAATTCTTCAATCGAATTTCAAAGATCAAAGTTGTAAAAAAAATGATAAATTTTTTAAAAATTGAAACACTGATTGAAATTTTAAAAGTAACTTCGAAGTAGGTACAAAATAATTTAAATTTTTTCAAACAAATAGATAGGTACACTTATTCAATTTTTATTTCCCAATCCCAAATCGAACGTGAACATAACCTATTATGGAGGGAAAACAACAGAGCTCAAGGTAATGGAGTTGAGGTTTCCAGATGAATTTTTCGTTTTAGATAAAGAGAGGGAAGACAGAATTCCCCGAGGCGACGTCAGTCAGTGGGCACAAAAATTTAATTTTAATTTCAAATAGGTAACGTCTAACGTCCAAATTCAAAATAAATGGATTCTTACTTCTTACAAGAAAAATTCAGCCAAATATTGTGCAAGAGTGTAACCTTTTTTTTTTTGTTTTTTTCGCCATCATTCATTTAAATTCATATCTACCATGGAAGGCATTTATGGACATTCGACCGAAAATCTTGAGGTTTACTCCTGTCAAGTGTTTTTTTGGGGGGCGAGGAGGGGCGAAAATGAACGATCAATTTTTTTATAAGATTTTTTCAAGCTTTGAGTCAGATCACACGAAGGGAAAAGAGAGTAAACGGCAACTTGGTTCCTTTCCCTTGGGAAATCTGTATTTCTTAGCTGGAATAATAAATAATACGCACCAACCACCCACAATCGAGTCAAAAAATTTATAAAAGCGATTACTTTCTTTTAGCAAATTTCAAAAATCTTTCTTTTTGAAGCTGGAAAATTGAAAAAAAATCACATTGTAGGTACATATGTTTGAAATATCCAAAAAATCTTCAGGTAGATAAGTCTAAAAAGACTTCGATTTAAATTCTTGTATTTACATAATGAAAATGGTATGTAGGTATACCTGATAAAAAAATAAAATTTATGAAATTTTCGAAATTTTTTCGATTAGATTCAAATAAATAGTTTATTTTTTCGAATTTCAGTTTCAAGGTGTTATAATGATAAAAACTTAATCAAGTTTCAAAGCGATATTCCTAGTTCTTAAATTTTGACGAAATATGTACTTTTCTGAAAGTCGAACCGATTTTGATCAAGAGGTAAAGGTACACTTTCAGTTCTTTAGTTCAAAAATTGAATATTGTCAATTCCCGAATGATAGTTTTAAAAAAAGTAACATAAATATTTCATTAGAGCAATTGAAAGATAGATCTGATTGATTTTGGTGAGGGGGAGGGGGTGGTAGTGAAAGAATTTTTGAGGCAACCTAAATATATACCATATACCTCGAGATTCCTTGTGGTATTATTATTATTGAGGCTCAAAATTCTGGCAAGTGGCCAAATTCGACCATTTTTTGAGGAAACAGGATTTGAATTTTTTTTGAAATGGTTTTTTTAAAAATTTATTTACTTATTGAAAATGAAGAATTCAAAAAAATTGAGCTTTTGAATCAAATAAAAAATAATTTCCTTTTTTAAGTCGACTCCGATTTGTTCCTTCTTTTTTGGCATAACTATTCCTCTATTTCCAAACATTCTGCAGTAATCAAAAAATTTCAATATTTTTCCAGTAAGCTCAAAAAAGTTTTGAAATGGTAAAAGTTGCTCGAGAACTAATTCAATTAATTATTTTTAAAACTTCGATTCTGTCTATTTCTATCCTCACTATCAACACAATATGATTTTCAACATTCACCCCTGCCTTTCCACCTTCCATCCTCCACGCTCCGACGAATTCTTTCCCATACATGTACGATAAATTGCAGGATGATATCTCAATAGGCGCTTCGATATCTTTTTTTTAAATTTCCACCCAAAAAAATCAGATAAAATGGTACTTTTTCGACGAAAAAAGGAAAACTTTACCAATCTAAAGTTTTTTTTTTGCATATCGCCGCTTCTCGCCCGTTTTCTATCTATTTCGATAAACTGTCTACGTTTATTCATGCAACGTAAAAATATATCTAAATTTCGCAAAACATTCCAACTTCGCAGAGTTTACTCGTATATCGAGAGTATTGTTCACATAATTCAATACGATTTAAATTTCAAAAGAATTGAACGTTCTGGAATATCTAGATATTTGGTAGGTATTTTTCCAGGCGTAAAAATATAACTGACATGTTTTCGTATTTCTCGGTACCTGAGAGTATATAATTTAGATTTTTTTCTACCAATTTTCAGTACGTAGTTCGAATATTGTACGTTTTACCGTGCCGGCTTTTTGGAACAAAATTATAGTTTAGTTTTCCCTGTGGGGAAATTATGTGCTGAATTGCTGATGAATTTTGTTAAGTAATTACGTAATTTGAATGGTGCTTAGGATAAAATAGCTTTGGATTAAAAGCGAGGATTATTTTTTTTGGGGAGGAACGAATTATAAATTTTTAATTAATTTTACGAATTTGTAATAGGTTTACGTGATATTTAAATTAGAAAGGTAATTATCATAGAAATTAAGGGGATAGTTAGGTATTGGAAAATATTTTTTAAGTAGGCACATATCTGGTCATTTTTTCAGAAAATATTTCCTAAAAGTTTTATTTATTATAAAACAATCCAAATTCTACAGATCCAAATTTTAAAAAATAAAAAATTGTGATTTTTTTTAAATTGAGAAAAATTTTAATTCTTTTCTCATTCATTCTAAAAAAAATATGCTACCAGTTTTTAAAAAAATTAAAATTACAAATAAATATTAAAAAAAAACTACTCGAGAAAATTACACTAAAAAAAAATTTTACAAAAAAATTCATACTCACATCCACAAACTAAACGTCATTTTGGTAAATGAACTCGCGAATCCGTTATACGAAAAGGTACTTCATTTATTTTACGAATTTTACAAAAGATTTAAATGGTGAAACATTTTGTTGAGGGAAGTTGAGATACTTGCTCGGCTACGGAATGGAAATAGTAAATAACTGAGGGCGCATGCGGATGTTTTTTGTTTACGCTATGAACTGTAACAAAACTTGATACACAGACCGCATAAATGTATACCCGAAAAGTATACTTTTATTTTTAATTAATTTCATCGTGTAAAAACAAAAAGTTTCGAACGAGCGTGTAAAATAATCCCACCACCATGCGCCATTGTAATAGAAATATAATATGAAATAAGCAAACTATTTCAAGCACCCTACTGAACTTTGCCAATAGCGAATCGCGATCCCGAATGAGCAAATTTGTTTACCCGCGGTTTTCCATATCAATAAAATCTTACATATAAAGTAATGTAAACATACTGAACACAGGATTCGTTCAAACGAAATGCCTACAAAAATTGACTTTTTTATTAGGCTTTGATTTTCTCATCTCGTTTTCTGGATACGTCGGTCGCGGTCGTGCCGAGCGATATTTTAATTTTAAATCGTCGTCAAAGAGAAAATTTCCAGTTCACACTGGTTTTTTTTTACCACGTCGTAATAAAAGTATAGACTTTGAACACGAATCATTTTTTCGCCTTTGCTTTATTTTGCAAATTCCGACTATTTTATTACTTTTTTATGGGTAAATTGCTTCGGTGCGTTGGAGTAAATTTCTCCTTATTCCTTATCAAAAGAAACTCGTGTAAGTTGTAAATTTTCACAATTGCGAATCGCTGCTGTATCGAAATCAAATTTTATTTTCATTAATAAAAACGAAATTAGACTACCTACATAGAAAGTGAAAACAGGAATTTTTGGGAGAAAATACGATTTTTTTATTGTTGAACAACGTTTGCGATGATGAGTGTTTATTAAGTTGGAAAATTCATGTTGAAGGAGGAAAGGTAAAGGGGATGATTTCAAAATGTTTTAATAATGCCGACTTTTTGTTGTTTTTTTTTGGCGGAACAAGTGCTTCTTAATTAATATACCTAGGTATAATTAGAATTACATCTACCGACGCAGTTCGGGATACTTGGGTGATTTTTTATTCATTAGGTTTATTTTCAACTGTAAGATTTTTATTAATTTTTGAATTGAAAAACAAGCCTACTGTTATTTTATTATTTATGGTAGGTGTTGGTTGCTAAAAGTTTATTTAAAAATTTTCAAATTTTTTTTTTCGTTTTCGTGTAAGAGTAAATCTCCAGAGATATAGGTAGGTACCTACAAAATTGTGAGATTACGATAATTAATATTGGGTTTAAAAATAAGAGATGGTGTGTTGCTTTAGAGACCATATTTTATTTTTTTCTAGCAAAAAATCTTCCCCAAAATTTTGAATTTTTGTGGGTAACTTTTTGTTAACATTGTCAATAATTTTTAGACAATTTTCACCTGAAAATATTTTTTTCAAATTTGTTTCCATTCGTAGAAGATGACTAAAATTATGAAAAGCACTTCTTTTTTTCAAGTACCAATAGTACCATTGTTCAATTTTTGAACAGATGGCTAAATTTTTCATCGGCTTTGATTTTTTTTCGGAATTTCAATTTTTAGATAATTTATGAGCCACGGTAGTTGATGGAATCAATTGTTGTTGTTACCCAAGTGAAAGTAATTTAAGAAAGATGACCCATTTTTGAAAAATCTAACAACTTGGAAAATCATTTAATTTTTAAGAAATTGTATCGTTTTTTATAAAATTGTACAACTTTTGTAAAACATCATCTAATTTTTTGAAAAATTGTTCAAGTTTCGAAAAATTATTAAAATTCTGCAGAATTGCCCACTCCTGGAAAATTGTTTCCAGAAAATTGTTCAAATTCCGGAAAATCGTTTCCGTTTTGCAATTATTTTTTTCTGTAGTATTCCTTTCATGTAATTTCTGAAAACCAGAATTTTTGAAAAGAAAAAAACCGTCGGAATTACCTGCAGCATCAATCAATTTCACTAAAATTGCCAAATTTCTAAAACTCCTGTAAGTATGAAAAAAATCATACAAATTTTGAAAAATCATGTCTAAACAATTCAGAAATTTTATAAAACTGTAAAACCTTTACAAAATTGCTCAACATATAAACATTGTCAAACTTTTTAAAAAGTCCAGCTTTTGAAAAACTATACAATTTTCGAAATTATTGTTCAATCATTGCAAACTGCAAAGTTATTTCATTTTGGAGAAATTAACCAAGTTTGGGATAGTTTTTCAATTTTTACCTTTTGAAAAATTGTCACAACTCCTAGGCTAGCATGCTATTATAGGCACTCATTTTCTGAAAAGTTCTCAATTTCAGGCTCGGCGAGAGGGGATACAGGGGGTAAATTTGTACCCGGTCCGAATTTTTGTTCAAAAGCCCACATTCGAGCCCCTAAAGAAGATTTTTTAATTACAAAAATGAGAAAAGTGCAGTTTTTGCTCTTTAAACGGTATTTTTTTTAAATTTTCACCCTTGCTTCACTCTGGTCGTATTTTGATCATTTCATTTCCTGAAATAATGATTTTTACTGACCTTTTAGGTAAAAAAAAAAAATCACTTCAATCAATTCTCTATTTTAAAAAATATCAAAACTTTGACTGAAAGATCACTGAGGCCAAAATTTCAGTTTTTTCCAAACTTTTACCAAAAATTTTCGTTTCGCTTCGCTCGAGCAATAATATGTTTCTTATTTTTAGAATTTTCATTCGATTTTGACTTGATCAAAAGAAGGGGAATTTTTTTCATCTCGTTTTTAAATGTCACTTCAGATCCTTGCTTAAATTTACTCGTGAAATGAAAATGGCTTGAAAAAAGGAGCCGACAAAAAGCTCTACTTCGGGCCCGAATTTCCTCTCGCCGATCTTGCTCAATTTACAGAAAATTTTCCAACTTTTTCAACCAAAAAATATACGTAATTATTCAATAATTTTTCAACGATGCGATGATCTAATTTCTAAAAAAATTGTCATTTCCTTCAATTTTCTAACATTGTGTTAAGGAATTCAGTTTTCAGAAAATTATTTACTTCTTGAACAACTGACGAATTTTTAAAAAATACATGTTATTTCGAAATGATTTTTATCGAATATTTTGAATATTTTTCAGTTATTCTGACATTTTAAATAAATTTATCATTAATTTTGAGGAAATAACAGAAATAAAGACCTAGGTTCCCACATTCTTCGTTATCTTACTTCTTACCATGCGTAGGCTTTTCTTTTCTTCGTGTGAAATTTTTTGAAGCGCCAAAATAATTCATTTTTTTGATCTCATAATAATTTTTCAAAATTTTGAAGGTTTAAAAAAAATAAAAATAAATTGTTTCTTTTTATTTTCTTTTTTGGCAACCCTGATCATGGTATCTTTAAGGTATCTTTTTATTCAATTTTTTTAGTTATTTCGAAACAAAACTATACAATTGATAGAAACTAAATTTTTTACCTTTATAATTTATCCAATAAATTTCTCAAAAAAACTTTCCCCTGTCGAAAACATCTTTAAAAAATGAAACAAAGCCACATCGAAAACAAATCCACTTCACTCCGCAATCTGACTCCACGCTGCGGAGCACCGCTCGTGCCAGTCCATCGCTTCGTCCGCTATGCGTCACCGCTCTTCCGCTCTTTGCTCTTGACGCTGAATGGTATCAATTTATTTATTTCGAATCGAGTAATAATTAAAGTTAGCAAAGCCGAAATTACTAATTGTCCTTATATCGCTTGAGTTTTACGTGTTCATCAACGTGGTACAAAATTAGTGATCGTATTATGAATATTTATTCCAAGTGGTTATAGCGTTGGCGAAACATCAAAAACAGTGAATTTCCATTTTGTGCGGTTTCTAGAAAAATCACCATGGAGTTTAGATTACTATTTCCCATTGTATTTATCCTTCTCCTGAATCATGGTCCGAACGCTGAAGCCGAATGGAACACCAAGGATTACTTTAAACGTGAACATTCGCTCATAAAACCTTATCAGAGTAAGTTTGAGAATATCTAACAAACCAAGGTTTCTGTACAACATTTGATCAATGATCATGATGGGTTCCGTTTGATTTAGGTACTGGTATGACGATCCCATATTGGGATTTCTTAGGCGGTACTATGGTAACCAACAGTTACGTTAGATTAACAGCCGACGAGCAAAGTAGATTCGGAGCTTTATGGAATTCAGTGGTATGTATTATGACCATGATGGGATTTTCCTTAACTTAGCCTAATACCGTTCGTTGTATTTCAGCCATGTAATACCAAAAATTGGGAACTTCAAGTTCAGTTTAAAATCCATGGTCAGGGTAAAGAGCTATTCGGCGATGGAATGGCGATTTGGTATGCTAGAGATAGAATGCAACCTGGCCCTGTATTCGGCAGCAATGATTTTTTCAGCGGTTTAGTCATTTTAATCGATACTTACAGTAATCACAATGGCGAACATAACGTAAGTCTGACGAATTTCTCTCAAATTCGAATTTTTTCGATGTTTATCGGCGAATTTCTGTTCGTAGCATCAACATCCTTATATATCTGCCATGATAAACAACGGTTCGTTGCATTACGACCATGATCGTGATGGTACGCACACTCAAGTCGCCGGATGTGAAGCTAAAATGAGGAACGTCGATCACGACACCCATATTGCCATTAGATACGAGTACGATACTTTGACAGGTACTAATCTTTGGTTAATTCGAGTGCTTCAAATTCGATTAGTGTGACGATTCAATGCCAACCTTGGTTTACAGTTTTTACCGACTTTGAAAAGAAAAATTCGTGGAAAGAATGCTTCTCAGTGGCTGGAGTCAGATTACCGACCGGATATTATTTCGGTATGTCGGCAGCTACCGGTGATTTATCGGATAATCACGACGTTATTGGGGTTCGAATGTATGAATTGTTCGCAGACGAAGTAAGCGACAATAATTTAATCATCGGGAATACCCTCAAGATCGGAATATAACTCATTTTTATTTTTACAGCGTGACAAAGAAGATCGATCTCAAATAATTCCTTCTGCAGTTACGTTCGAACCACCCAGAGGTAAATTACTCCTCCACCCACAATTTACAGTATTCCAATTCTTCAACCATCTAATTTTAATTTTTACTCCACAGAACATATCGATGATCCCAAATCATCCACCAGCGGTTTCAAGATCTTCCTTTATCTGGTCTTTGGCTCGATAGCAGTCGTCGCTTGTGTCATAGTGGGCGTCATGGTGTACCAAAAGCACAAAGAAAAATCGCGAAAAAGATTTTACTAATACCCCATGTACAATATCATTTTCTAGTCTTAATTGGCGGGTATTCTTATTTCTCTGAACAGATTACTGTTTACCAAAATGCGAAAATTATTTTTATTCCTAGCGAATCTCTGCTACTTAATTCAAGTGTACATGTGAAAAATTTACGTATTTTTCGAGTGATATCATCGTTACCACCGTCACATTTCCGAGATCACATTATTTCTATGAGTTTTCCGCTCTGTTGTAAAATTTGGCCTGAAATGTACATTCCTCCAGATCACCGATTGTTCAGTTTTTGTCTACAAGTTAGATTTTCAATTTTGTCAATATTTTGAATTACATAATTTTGTACATATCAATTTTAATTGTATTTTTTTTTTTCAAAAGGAGGGGCCTATTGTATTGTAACTTACCATATTATTTATGTAAAATTTGGCGGAAACTTTCGTTTATAGTTATATTCATTATTGTATTGCGATGTATATATTTTACGTTGACTGTACTGTACATAACTTGTAATTATGTTGCTTTTGTGCGTGTTTTAACCATTGAAGTAATAAAAAAAACGGTGAAGTTTTTTTCCCCTATTTTACACTTACGTGTCTCTTTATTTTCGTTTCGTTGTACGAATCGATGATTGTGTAAGGTCAGGAGTAGATAGACCTCAAATATCTACTGCTTTGAGGTCGTGACCTTTCCAAGTGTATTTTTTAATTGATACCGTGTCGTTGGTAATCAATGCCATTGGCTAGACTTGCATTCTATTCTTGAGGTGATTTACTGAATTTTTTATGCGATGTACGAAGTACAATGTTCGTAGATTATCGCGCAGTTCCGCATTCTGATCTATGTTCGCCGATTGATTGCATCTATCAATGTGAGTACTTACTTAGATACTTGATAGGTATTTAAATTTCTTTCAGTTGAAAAATCACTGGTATTTTTTGATGGAGCAAAATAATTGACCAACTGAAAGTTTTAAATTACTTAAATTCTTCGAGATTGAATTGAGGTTCGTATTTAACTTGAATAACTTTATCGAAAAAGAAATTAAATATTTACCTTTTTAATATTGAATCATACTTCAATTCCATTAAAAAAATCAATGATATTCTACACTCGAAAAATTTTGAAATAGGTAGGTAGTAGGTACTCAGAATTTTAAACGATACTAACCTCAGCATTTTTTTTCAAGAAGGAAAATTTTTCAAATATGCAACGTTATTCCAAAATTCAAAATACTGGAAATTTTTCAAAAAAAAAATGAAAATTTTTCAGATTGGAATTGAACTGCGACCTTAAAATTGAAAAATTTTCTGAACCTTGAAGAATTTTTTAAAATTTGGACTACATGCAAATATACAAAGGAATCTCAATTTTTGGACTATTTCCCAAAATAAGATCTGTGATGGTTTTCTTAACATTTGATAATTTTTTTTCCAATGAATATTGAATTAGTTAGATATTCTTTCAAAAACTAAATAATTTTTCAAAAATTGAATAAGTAATTCTGACATTTTCTCTTAAAATTAGACAAATTTTCACATACTTAATATAATGGGTATCTAAAATTCTCAAAAAAAAAATAGGTCGAATTATCATAAAATTGGATGATTTTTAAAAATTCATCAGTTCTTTTTACGAACTGATTATTTTCCAACGTGACTAAAGAAAGCAAACTCTCTAGTAAAAAGAGGAGAAATTCTGATGAATTTCACTCAACTTCAACTTTTTTCCTATACATGAAAATTTTCTAATACTGGGAAAATTGAAATTCAATCAGATATTTTTCGAAAATCTGGCTTCTGTATCTAGCCAAATCCGACAAAGAATAAACATAAAACCAGCACATAATCAGCACAATTATTACAAAATAGTCATAAACTCAATTCCTTTCCCCTTCCCCACATTAAAAATCAACACAATTCATTTAATTGCTTTTATTTCTCAAATAAAAATTACCAAATAAAATCACAAATAATAATAAAAACGGAACATAAAAGAATCTAAAATTCAAATAAGAAAAAAAAAGTAAAATAAAAGTTTATCAAATACTAGTTGAGCAATAAAACACGGAACTTTTATCGCAGCTATTTACACATACAGATTAGAAGTACAGAATGGGAAACACAGGGGGTCTAAGTAATCTCTAAATCGTTAAAAATTTTCTAGCCTTTCGCAGACTATTTTTTTACGTCAAAAAGGGGAGAAAAGGCAGACACGAGACAAGCTGCCTGTTTTTCCAACAGGCATCATAAGAAATAAAAATTAAAAAACGCATACAACAAAATGTGATGTGATTATTTAAAAACAAAAGGTAATTCACACGTATAAAATCTTGACACGGCCGTATTTTCACAACCTCAGCCATTGAATTAGTCCTAAGCGCTAGAAAAAAAAATGTAACGAAAAAATTACACAAAGAACAAAAAAAAATGAGAACAAAAATAAACAAAACTCACACATAACAATAATAATAAGTTTAAAAATAACATAATTTTCGTACGTACTCATCGAATCGTAAAAAATTATAAAATTTTTATAATTGAAACGACGTTAGAAAAAATTCCTCCGTTTTATTTAATTTAACGCGTAAAAATCATATTTATTCGATTCGAAATTGTTTCTTATTTGTTCTTAACTATTGAAGTAGAAAAACAAACCTATCCTGAGAATTAATGTAATTTTTTGCCCGATTAGAAAAAAAAACAAAAGTAAACACACAAATACTGCTTCGTTACTCTAAATTAATATATAAATAATATATACGTCAACTAGTTGAAATTATATTCTTAATTATAAAAAATATTTCTCAACCACAATTACGAATGATTATAGTACAGAAAGGTAACAAAAAAAGTCATCTAAAGATACCTAAATTAAAAAAAATTCAAAATACAAATAAAAAGCAACATTTAAAATGACTTGATAGTTCAATCGAAGGAAATTTTACTAAATTGGTAAAAAAAAATGAATAAATAAACAATTTAAAAAATGCTCGCATCGTAAATCGTTGATTGACATTATACATTTATACTAGATCAATGTTCTAGATGGCTTTACAACTTAAAATGGCCACTCTGCCACCTTAGTTGCTAATATGCAACACGATATAAAAAATCGCAGAACTTTTTTTTAAAAAAAGCGTAACTTAAGACGAAAGAGAAAAAAAACAACTACAACCGAACACACACAATCATATGTTGAAAAAATTTATACACATTACAGAAGACAATATTTTATATCACTCTTACGCAACACTGGCACAACGTCGTTTTCATTATCACGGCCTTTTCATTAGCATATCATCTCTCTCTGACACTGATCTTGCGCTACCGTGCATGGTCCAGTTCGCTCGTCGCTAACCAGTTTTATTTGATTTTTTTTAAAAAAATGTTTTCGACTCGGCTTACGTCGTCATCGAGTTGTTGTGCCAATGCGACGCCGAAACTAGTCCCGGTTTTCCGGATTATTCCGTCGCCGAGTGTAATGACTCAAAAAAATGCATTAATATTCCACCGCTAAAATTAACGAAGCTGCGATTGCGTCTGTTTTCGCAACATCACGTTCGAATTCTTTGTTTTACAAAATATTTATCACCAGAAAGTACAAAAAAATTATGAACAAGACGCGTCAGGATTTTTTCCCCCATGCACATCGCACATAGAACAAAAAAGATGAGAAAAATTTTTAAATGCATTTTAACACCATATCAAGATATCCATATTCACTGTAGCTCACACAAGGAGTAAGCAACACACCTGTCAAATTTGCCAAAATGTCGAAACTGTTAATTAAAAGGAGTATAACGGAAGGGTAGGGGAAGGAGAACAACCTTAAGGTATCAACGAATAAGTACACACTACATAGGTATAAGTAGCCAAGTACCTATCGTTACTAAAAATTAAAATAAAAAAATGCGCGTATTTTTATCATTTTTTTCCTTTTTCAGTTTTTTTTTCTTCTTTTTCAATTTTTTTTTGTTTTGATTCGTGAACAAAACTAGACACGTCGAATGAAGAAGCGCAATTTCAAACGAAACGAACGTAAAACAAAGCGAGAGAAATGATAAGAACAAAACACAACATGTCTGAAATTATCGCGTTAATTATACACAAGAGACTACGAACAACTTAAAAATTATGAATTCGCGCACAACGTATTGGAGATCAACTACCGCCGTCTTCGGTAACTTGTAAAGTTTTCAGATATTCGACCGGTATGGGTATGGGCTTAGCACGAGCGGGTATTTTTTTCTGAGAACAAAGAAAATGAAGGATATTTGGTTAATTAAATTCAGCACATATGAATATAATGAATTCGATCGAAAAATTAACTGCATAAGATTTGAATGAAATTACATTGATAACAAAATAATAATTACCAAAAAGTTACTGTAAAAATGTCGAATTATAGGAAATAGCAATACATAATAAATTACCATGATTTACGGTTATTTACTTTTTAGTAATTTTGAGTGAAATTATGACAGCATTTTTGTAAAAATGAGAACGTAAATATGATGAGAGGTTTGGAAGACTGAAGAACAACATTTACAATTATTCAAAAAAAATTACTGCAATTCTGAGTAAATTACGGTAATTTTGAGTAAATTACGGTAACTTTGAGTAAATTACGGTAACTTTGAGTAAATTACGGTAATTTTGAGTAAAGTACGGTAATTTCGAATGAAATTACGGTAATTTTGGGTGAATTACACTTATTTCGAGTTCATTACAACCAACAAAGAACAAGAAAGGGAAGGAGAGTAAGTACATGAAAGTAGATTTTTGTTTCTGGGTATGGGTATTTTACATAAATTTTTAAGGTATAATTACCGTGATTTTGGGTAAACTACCTTGATTTAGAGTAAATTATAAATTACAGTGATTGGAATGAATCACAGTAATTTTTGGTAAATCGCCTTGACTGAGTAAATAACAAATTACTGTAATTTTGGGTAAATTACCTTGAATTTGGGTAAATTACGGTAACTTTGGGTAAATTACCGTAATTTTGAGTAAATTACCGTAAATTTTTAGAAAAATAATGTAATTTTGGGTAAATTACCGTAATTTGGAGTAAACTATCGTAATTTTTGATAAATTACCGTCATTTTCAGAAAAATAATGTAATTTTGGGTAAATTACTGACATTTTGAGAACATTTCAGCAAGTGTAAGTTATTTGTAACGTACAGCATAATTCTTCTGGGTTGGGGTGAATCACACAAATTTTGGGTCCTGGATAAATTATGATTATTTCGAACTTTTTGTAATCAGAAAATCAGAAGGATTAGATTCTACAGTTTTTGAAGAAATGATGGAAAATGTCAGTAAATTATAGTAAAATGTGGTTAAATAGGGTAATTCAGGGTGAATAACCGCAAGACGAACAGCTACAATTTTTGGTAAATTCAATAAAACAAATTTAGAAAAATATGATGCAACCCTCGCAATTATTCGTTAATACTAAAATTCTAGATTAATATGGCGATGATTCTGATACATTACTGTAATTTTTCTTGGTCTTAACTTCGCTCAGTGACAAATTATTAGGTATTAATCAACTGAGATGAACTTTTTAAAAATTTTCACAAAAACTGATTCAATTTTTTCAAAAAATGAGAAGTAATTGGTACCTACGTAAATTTAAATGAAAATGTAAAATAATATTCATAAATATGGTTTTCCATTATTTCCAACATGACAGGAAACCAACATTTTCAAAACACACATCAGCTAATCAAAAGCATCATTATTTTAAAATCGATTTTTCTACGAAATATGATGCTTCAACGCAGGAATCCGATAATTACTGATTAATAATATCTCCCATGTCATGGCAAACAGTAGATGACATTGGTAAATTACTGAGGAGAATTTGATGACTGCATCATATCCGAGAAATTGGTTCCCTCATTTGAAAACATTCAAATACTTTTACGCAAGTTATTCATTAAAAATCATACGTAACTAATGAATGAGTTTCTTTTCTTCCACCGAAAATGCCCCATTTTCACGTTGAAAACGCAATAAAACATGAATCAGCGTCTTTTTAGCAGAAATTTACACTATTTTCGGATATTGACCAAGGAAAAAAATGATTATTCATCGGAATCGAACGTACCTTTTTCTTAAACGGAAAACACCCTTCTTCGGGTTCTTTTTCTGGCACAGCGTCGAGTACTAAATCCGGAGTCAGCGTGCGATTGGGTCCGAAAACGTTCAATTCTTCAAAACAGCCGGTTTCTATCATCTGTAATTAAAAAACCAAAAAAAAAGCTGATTAAAACACGCTCTGAGCTACGTATATGCATATTAATATCGGCAAGTTAGATAGTTGACGCGATAAACTCGCAAGTTAGTTGAGTAATAGTTTGGGAAACGGATTAGAATCGAATTAGTTGGTTTAAGTAATTTACGTATGTTATATGTAGATAGCCGCAGATACACATATCCGCGTAAATCGTGTTTTTTCCCAAGTTGAAAGAAGAAAAAAAAACTTTACCTCGTTTTGCCAAGGTATGGATACGGAACCGGTATTAAATTTCGAATAGAATGTATCATCGGTTGCATCTAAATTTACACCTTTAACCGTTGAAAATTGTTCGATATCGAGTACATCTTTAGCATAGACGGCGTGAGGCTGTAAGGGGAACAAAAAACACACACGATGGGGCTAAGAAGACGTAGTAATTAAATAGCGCCATGTAATGATTGGGAATGGCCTCAGGCATCGGGAGAGAGGCGCAGAGAGGCTATAACCAGTTCGATTCAAGTTGGACTTACATCGGGCACGAACGGAGGTTCTTCCAAACCAGCTTCTAATCGTTTCCAATTAATGCATTTGAAAAAATCGTGCTTTTTAACCTCCCTGGCACCGTAGCGATTCATATGACAACCTAATCTAGTTTTAGGCGATTTTTTCAATAACTGAAATCAATCAAGCGAAACGAAAAATTACAAGTTTGATTTTAACCTTAAAGGAAATCGGCCAGATCACGCGACGTACTTGTTTACAAAGCGATTTAGCCTCTTCGGTGAATTTCTGCGAATATTTTTCTTGATCTTCCTTCACCCGGCGATCGACTTCTTCGCGTTTTACTTTCTCTTTGCGCGCTCTAAATGGAGCCTGGCCTTCGATCATCTCGTACAATAGACACCCGAAACTAAACCAATCCGGACTGAAGGTGTATTTTTCATTATCTATTACTTCGGGCGCTGTGGGTGAGACGAGACGAGATGAGGAAAAAAACCCAACAAACAAACCATCCGATTAATCCGCTCAGCCGTCGAAACGTCATCGCGGTCGGGATACCCCGAAACGTCGTATTTCGCATAAAATATCCAGAAAGTCATGTGCGTTTGATAAATGGCACCTCGTTCTCGAGCCATCGTCCCGAGTTATTCAACTTAGGTTGAAATTTACGACGGTGGCGCGAGTTTTCGAGTCGAAATTTAAAAAAAGTTTTATCTCGCGACGACGCCGATGCCGATAAGCTGAACAGCTTGGATGAATGTGTACGTAGGTACCAACCCATGTATCCTACGGTGCCAACGCGTCCTCGAACCGTATCTCCTTCGTTGATTTCGATGGCTAAGCCTAGATCGGATATTCGAACGTGGCCGAGATCATCCAAAAGTATGTTCTCCGGTTTACAATCCCTGTAAACGATACCTTGCAAGTGTAGATGCTCCAGGCCGCATAGAACCTGCCGAAAAAACCTTGGTATTAGATGAAATTACCGATTAACCGATGCACGACGTAGAATCACGCCTGCGTTGGAAAATTTACACTTAAAAAGCAGAGCTCCAAGAACGAAAAAAAAAATGAAAATAAAGAATCCAAAAAGAACCAAAAATTTGAGGGACAAGAACAAATTTTTAAAAATTGCGAAAGAACAAAATTATTTCTCTCAAAAAGTAATCATATTATCTCACAATTGAGATAAAAAAAAAAAAAACAATTTCGCTGGATATTTACATTTTGATGAAAGAAAATTTTTGAGTTTCAAATCTTGACACTTGAAAAAAAAATAGAAAAATTACGCAAGCAAAAAATGAAGTTTTATACTTCAACAGAAAGAAAAGATTTCAATTTTGAAAAAAGTAAAATAAAAAATGTGCCAATTTAGTACAATTTGAATTTTTGAGGTAAGAAAATTTTCAGCGTTTGAAAAAATATTAAAATGTGAAAATTTAACTAGCGCTACGAGAACAACAAAGTGCAAAGAAGCAATGAAATCAACATTTAAAAAACGAGATGAAAACGAGAACAGGAATAAAAAAATTCGAAAAACGAAAAAGATTTTTGAAGAATTAGAACGATTGTTTAAAAACGAGAACGATTTTTTGAGGAACGGAATGAGACGAGATGAGAGCGATTTTTGGAGAGTAAGAACGATTATAAGGAACAAGAACAACTTTTGAAGAACTAGAACGATTTTCTGAAGAACGAGATTGATTTTTGGAGAATGAGAAAGATTTTTGGTGGATAAAAACAATTTTTCAAGATCGATTTTTATAGAATGAGATCAGAATAATTTTTGAATAACAACGATTTTTCAAGAATGAGAATAATTCTAGAAGAACGAGAACGATTTTTGAATATTGAGAACAAGTTTTGAAGAATGGGGATGATTTTTGAAGAGCGAGAACGATTTTTGGGGAATGAGATGAGGAAAATAATTCTTGGAGAACGAGAACGATTTTTCAAGAATACGATTCGTTGAAAATGAGATGAGAACGATTCTTGAAGAATGAAAAAGATTTTTGAAGATTAAGAACGAGTTTTGAAGAATGAGGACAATTTTTTAGAGAGTGAGAAGGATTTTTGGGGAATAAAAACTATTTTTTGAAGAATGAGCATGATTTTTGAAGAATGAGAATGATTTTTGAAGAATAAGCATGATTTTTGAAGAACTCAAACGATTTTTGAAGATTGAAAATGAGTTTTGAAGAATGGGGATGATTTTTGAAGATCGAAAATGATTTTCGGTAATAAGAACTTTTTTGAAGAATGAGAATGATTTTTGAAAAATGTGGAATTGTGGATGACTTTTGAAGATCAAGAATGATTTTCGAAGAGTGATAACAATTTTTGGTGAATGAGAAGAATTTTAGAGGAATAAGAACATTTTTTCGAAGAACGAGAACGATTTTTCGGAAATGAGATGAGAACGATTCTTGAAGAATGAGGATGATTTTTTAGAGAGTGAGAAGGATTTTTGAGGAATAAAAACGATTTTTGAAGAATGAGAGTGATTTTTTAAGATCGAAAGTGAGTTTTGAAGAATTGGGACGATTTTTGAAAATCAAGAATGATTTTCGTAGAGTTGAGAACAATTTTTGGTGAATGAGAATTCTAGAGGAATAAGAACGATTTTAAAGAATGAGAACAATTTTTGAAGAACGAGGCCAAAAATGGGAATAAAATTCTGAAAAAGAAAAAAATCAAAGAACCAATATTCCTGAGAACAAGAACGAAACGAGAACCAAAATTCCATCATTCTTGCAGCTTTGCTCAAGAGAATCCAAAAGTAAAACCATACTATACCTCAGCAGCATAAAATCTTGACCTAGACACATCAAATCCGGACTCATTGCCCATATTATAAATATGAAACTTCAAATCGCCTCCGTTCATTATGGTCAACACCAAACATAGGAAATCTTTTGTTTCGTACGCGTACGCCAAGCTCACCTGTAAAACAAAACGAAAAAGTCGGTTTTTAGCATTATACATAGGTACGTAACGTCTATGGCATTTTATCAAGAAAGAAAAATAACTTAGGGAAGGAAGAGAATGGACGGGGTCATCTTTGAAACAATACACATGTGAAGCTATCAGCCGATCAATGTTCTATGTATTCTTTGCATATAGTAAGTAAGAGGTACAGAGGCAACGTAATTCGTGCGGACTAGGTCACTTGATTATTTGTTCGCATGGTCAAGGTTGGCAAACTTGAAGTTGAAATGTTCGTCGTTTTTGTCGATTTCTTGGGCTGATTCTAGTTTTTTTTTTCGGTTGTTATAATATGTAATGTGTAATTTCGTAAAAATAGAAGAACTTTCGAGCGTAATAACGAGATAAAGTACACGATAAGTGACTGTTTTGATAACGAACCCACATAAATATGTAAATGCATATTTTGTAACCAACTAACGAGTTATTTTGGTATTCGTTAAGTACGACATGGCGAAGAAAACATTTCACCTGTGCATACGTTTAGATTTTGACTTTTTTTTTCCTCATTAGATAAAGAAATAGGTGTTTATTTAGAGCACCTCAGGATTCCTTTGATTTCAAATTCTAAAAACGATTTTGTCCGAAACAAAGCGATTCAAGATGGAATTCTTTTCCCTGCAGAAAAAAATTACAACGATAACTTTTATCAGTGGCGTCGGAAAGTGAGATACAAGAAGTAAATTGAACCCCCTTCTAAATTTTTTCAAATCTTTGTCTTCGCTTTGCTCGGGCCTCGAACAAAACTTCAATTTATAAGAATTATTTGAAGTAATAGAGCGAAGGAATACTCTTTTTTGTCCTCTCCCTAGGAAATCCTTCTGGAATATTTTAAATCTTGTATGTACTCATTCTGTAGTCTACCAAAAAAAAAGCTTCCGACGCCAAGACACCACTGACTTTGATCTTATTTATGATTAATTTATGGGATACGATAACGTTGGTAATAAAATAATGATTATTTGTACATCGAAACACAGAAAAAAACATTTACTTACAAAGAATATTTTTTTGAATTCAGAGAATCGGCTCAATTAAAAGTGATACAACCCCCTTTAATTACATACATTTCTTTCGAATTTCTACAATTTCGAAATTATCAAGATAGGTTGCCAATCAACCATTGCTCCAATTTCTGTAAAAATTAGTCATTTTAGTAGAAATCAATCGATTTATGCTTTTTGACGTCTAGGATTTCAACGATATAAAAAAATACGATTTCTGTTTTATTCGAACAAACTTTGGTCATAGGTTAATCTAGATTAATCTTATGTTACGACTCTATGATTCAATTTTTAAAATGATTTTTAAATTGTAACTAAACTGCATTTAGAAAATTTACGAATAAACGATCCAACAATTTTACAGAATCTAACAAAATTATGATAATCGATACTAAAAAAATCAGAAATGAATCGATTTCAATCTAATTTATTATTGATAAGTATTATTATTAGCTGGATTTTAGAGCAAACGATAATAATTATTGGTTTATTGGAAATGCAAAAAAAATGATGAATAAATTTTGAATGTAGGTATCTAATAAAATTTTCTTCAAATTTTTCAGTTCAAATATAATGATTCTTCCCTTCTTTTCATCTGAAGAGAAAATCTGCCATTAAACTTTTTTTTTGGACCACATTTTTTAAAACTAAAGCTGCAATACCAATATTTGGAATGGAAAAATGTCTCTTCTGTCCTTAATCAGCTTGGCTTTGACTGGATTTGAAAATAGAAAAATCGATATTAAATCGAACTCTGAAACTCATGCTGCAGAACTGCAGAGACCAGATACCTAGGTAATAAACTAATTTTATGAAAAACTTATGACGAATAATTTCATAAAATTTCGGTATAACGATGCCAAATTTATTCCATCAGAAATCAAAAGTGAAATATGAATCGATTTCACATGAATTAGTACCGATACAAAATCGTACTGATTTCATAATATTGATAGCTATCAAAATCAATTACACAATTTGTTTTTGAAAAATCAATGTAAAATCGATCTCATAACTCATAAGGCTTACATCGTCGTTGCCAAATCGATTTGATGAAAAATCAGTAATCAGTCAATTAGGAAAAAAATCAATGGTAGGTAAGTAGTACGACTCCATTAAAAATCAAAATGAATTGATTTAATCAAGACTTAAAAGTCTGTTAGAAAGTAGATTTTATCAAAATTCGAAAACAAATGGAATTCATCAAAAAATCGAAAGAAAATCGATTTCATCGAAAATCAAAAATGCTTTGATTTCACGGAAAATCTAAAATTATATTATCAATAGAGCCAAAAAATCTGAATCAAATCGAGTTTATCAAAAATCGAGATCAATTCGATTTTATCGAAAATCGATTCTACCGAAAGCAAAAATCGAAAATTTATCGGTTTTACTAAAAATTGAAAGTCTGCAAATCGAAAGGAAATCCATTTTACCAGAATCGAGAGAAAATCGATTTTACCAAAAATCGAAAGTAAGTCGATTTCACCGAAAATCAAAAGTAAGTCGATTTTACCAAAAATCTAAAGTAAGTCGATTTTACCACAAATCGAAAGTAAATCGACTTTACCGAAAATCGAAATCAAATCGATTTTACCACAAATTTGAAGTACTTAAATTAATTTCTCCAAAATTTGATGACAGATTGACAATTTCGACTTCAGCAAGGATCCAGGAAAAATTACGGAATGGTAAATTGATTCAGTTAGAAATCGATGTACGTAAGTAAATTAATTTCATTAAATTTGATAATATGCATCGATTCCACTTGGAATAAATTCAAAAGGGACTTCACCAAGAATCAATGATAAGTAAATCAATTTTACCAAAAAGTAACAAAAATCAAATTTTAGCAAAACTCAATAAAAGAAAGATACTGGGAAATACTGACACGATGGCCAGTCAATTCTTGAAAATTAATTTAACAAAAAAATTAATAGTAACCAAATTACTTCGTGAAAAATAAATTTAAAAAAAATAATAAATAATGAATCATTTAAAAGACAATAAATTTTACAGAAAATTGAAAAAATTTTCTTAAAGCGACGAATAATTGATTTCATAACAATCAATCTATTTTTATCGTACATAATGATATTTCAATTAAATCTTCATTTCTTAATCGTGTTTCAAAGACGAAGAATTTTGTTGGGGAAGTTATTAAACGAACAAAGGTCAGAAAAGCTATCTATCTTTCAATGATCGATACCGATTAATAAATTTCGATCTGAATGCAAACTTCATCAAAAATCGTACGATGAGATGGAAAAAATCTAATCATTTTTTGGACGTTAGAATTACTCAATCCACTCAGGCCCATTTTTTTATTCAAATCACTCAATCGCTCTAAAAATAAAATAAAAACTCAACAAAATTACCATACCTATACAAAAAATAGATTAACCCTACAAAATTTCATCAAACTTTATCACCGAAATAATCGATATAATAATCACAGGTATCAATAAATCCAACAAAAAATCCAATTTCAATGATCGTTTTTCATTCGCTAAACACCAATTAGGCAACACAAATCAACTTCATTCGAGTCAACAAACGTACCATCAAAAACAATCCAATTTCCAAATTCACCCATCATTAAAATTTTCCAGTCACGAAAATTTTGAAACCACTGGTCTATTAAATTTTCAAAAAGGGCACGTGAAATTTCTATCTTTTCGCGTCTGGGAATTGAAATCTCAATTTGAAAACACCGTTACGTGTACCTTTCCCCTCTCCTGCCATCTCATCCACCATACGTATTTGAATCGATCAAAATGAATCAGCCATAATTATGTACCGGCGAGTTCGTGAAAATGCGTACGAATACATAACTTAAAACATCAGCAGACGACAAAGACGACGACGAATTTCAAATCGACTTGGCGGTTGCAGCGTAGACAGCATCACGCGTAATGCAGAGGTGTGATCACCTTGGCCGTGCTTTCGGATGTAATTATAGAAACGGCGAGGTTTTCATTTTTTAACTTCCTACCTCTTAATAAATTTGTGGTGGGCTTATTGGATCGGCGACCTTGTCAATAATGTCGTGTAAAACGTGTCCAAATATATAATTTTCTATGTATCGATTTACCTCTCTATCTGTATAAATTCGAACCTACAACTTATGTCTGCACGTAGCATAAGAATACTGTACACTTGGCGTTTCTTATTCTGATTTTTTTCCATTATTTATTTTTTTTTAATGGTAGGTTGTAGGTACAGGGTACATATAAAAGAGTACCTACATCCTTTTATTTTGCTGTACCAGGTCCCTTTTTTTTTCACATGTAAATTTTTACGTCGACTTGAAAAGAGATATTAGGGAAGATGCATGACGGGACAATTTTGACATTTTAGGGATCAGGTATTCTCCCTAAAGAAGTAGAAAAAGCCTTATTTCGAAACGTACTAAAAAAAAAGAGAGAAAAGAAACTATGTATAAGTTAAACAATGCGATAGAAAGTTTCCTATAAAGATGAAGATTTCTTTTGTATAAAAGGAGGAAAAAAAAGGAAAAGAAAACATTTACGATCAAAATTAGACAATGGTACATTGGATGCCCTCGTTAATGTATCAGGGACTTGAAAAAAAAATTGACAATGAGGGACTAGTAACCCATGACGAATGTCAATACATCAGCCGGAAATCATAAATTGATAATATTTGCTGTCGATTGCGTAGGCATTTACGTAATAAGAGCAGGCATTGCAAATCCCAAGTGCTTCGGTGTTTTCTTATCTTCTATTTTCAGAATAATACGAGCTCACTGTGTGTTTTCTCATCGAGGTGAAATATGAATACAGCGATAGGCGTGATAGTGAATTTAATGAATGAGAGGAAAAAATTGGAAAATTTACCTACGTCAATAAGGAATAATTAAAATAATGGCAAGAGAATCGTTAAAATTGTTTTTAATATTGATAACTCGACAAAGGGGCTGAAAAGGGGAATTGGAAGCCCTCAATGATCACATATGAGGTTATTAAAATTATAAATTAACAAAGGCTGAAAAAATAAAGAAGATGAACAGGTCATTGACCTCAGAAAACATAAAAATAGATGGAACTGGACAAAAAATCCACAGAACTGTAAAACTGATCAAATAACAAAATTTCACAAAAATTTCAGATAAATTTATTTGTGAGCCTGGATATAGAAACCACCCCTAAGAGTAGTTTTTAGAATCCAGGTTTACATATTTTAATCCCTTCTCTTGAAAAAAGCAAATTTGATCTTTCGTGTGATTAATATTGACAAGTTTTTCAAATTTCAAATTCAGCTACACATAAATTTTATTTAGCTAATGGAAATTTCGTAACAGAATCAGTAAGAAAGATGAAAATAAAGTCATTAACCTCGAAAAAAAAAACAAAAAAAGCGATATCGATGGTCATAGGAAAAATCGATCAAATAGCTAAATTTTATCAAAATTTAATCTTGAACTTTTTTTTTAAATAAGGGGTATGTTTTCGTTATTTTATACATCTGTAGTGATTTATTATAGACCAATTGACAAGGTTATTCAACTTCAAGATCAACCTTTTTCATTACCAATTTTTCAAAAAAAAAAAAATCGGAAGCCTCTTAAGTTCAAAAAAATGATTCAAACTTAATCCTATGAGAGTCCTCTAATCGATAACTTGACTTTATCACAGATAAAATTTCAAAAAAAAAAAAAAAAATACGAAAATTATTTTAAAGCAATATTAAGTGAATATGCGTTGAAATTTTGAAAAATTAAACAAAGGTTCAAGGGCGTCTAAAAAATAACGAGACTAAAACTATGAATATTTTTTGGATTCAAAAATACAATTTTTTGTCTCACAATTTATAGACGTGCTTTAAGCTGATCAATTCCACACATGCTCGTGCATTTTTTAAAATTTTTCTTGCTCGATAAAAAAAATGATAAAGAAGATCCCTCATCCTAATCTTTCGGAAACAAAAATTATTTTTCTGAACTAGGTACATCAAATTTTGACTCCGAACCTCGAGCGAAACAAGGGCAAAATTTTTCAGAAAAGAATCACCATTTGAAATTTTATAATTTTTTAAAATAATTCCACTCATTCGAAAAAATAATTAGGTAGTTATGATTCGGTATTTTTTTTCAATTTTTCAATAGACTCGCTCTGCCTTAAGTTCCGGCGAGAACGAATACAAACCCACGTGCAATAATACTTTTTGGGCTTTCTTTTCCTCAAGAGAATGATGAAAATCATTTTTCCAAAGCTCTTTTGTAAATTTTTAGGTCTACTTTTTCTGCTTTCTTTTTTTTAAGAAAAAAAATTGAAATGTAATTTCAATAAGAAAAATAAGGTTTGTTTTTTAAGCAAATTTTTACAAAATGAAATGTAGAATTAAAATTTTGAGGCCTCGTATTAGTTTTTCGAAAAATGCAGGTCCAGCGCAAAAGCGTCTTTTGCAGCTCACTCCAACTCATTAGCCCTGACTACCTGTTACACAAACCTTAATCTAATAAAAAACAGAAATAGTCAGTAAGATAAAAAGGTCATTGACCTCAAAAAAATAATAATTGATTTAAAAAAATGACTAAAAATAACCAAAACACTACAAAAATATGGCAAAAATTCATTAAATCGAAAAATTTTCTTAAAATTTAATAATTTTGCTCCCTTTTACAAATAAGGGATGAATTAATCTCAAATATTTATACCCACAAAGATTTTTTATCTAGATAATTTGGAGAGTAGCCACACATAAATTTTATACATAATTCATTGAATATTCAAGAATTCTTGATAAAAATAAAATCAAGCTTGGAACGAATCCATCTGAAATCTGATTCGAATTTGAATCCACGAATCATTGCTCTTTAGGGATTCGAATAAATGCATTTCAAATTTTCGTAATCCAAATCCATTATTTGAAGGGAAATTTACGACCAAAGAAAAAAGCTCTCACAAGACTTCACTCACAAAACAACACAAACCAAATCTATGAATATAAATCCTCCGCGATCAAAACATAATTTTTACCTTTTTTTTGTCCTAGTGGGCTTCTATGTCCTCCCCCCCCCTCTCCAAAAAAAAACAAAATCAGAAAAAGCAAATCTGGACAAATTCTTAAAAGCAGTTCGAATCCATTTTACTGGGAATTTGAATCATTTATACGAATCCAGTTTCAAATAATGGATTCTAATCATCTTTTTGAATCCCAAAATTGATTCGAACATTCCCAACCTTGAATTAAATAACAAAGAAAAATACTCATGTTGAGACAATTTTTTTTTTGGGGGGGGGGGGGGAGGAGGAGGAGGAAATTAAAAAAAAATTGGAACAAGAAAGAGTCAAAATTGATTTCAGAAAATTTCCAACCTTCAAAAACCTCCATTCTCCCTTCAATATGATCAAACACGACCTTAAAATTCAATTCATCCAAATGAACTAAAAACAATCAAAATTCAATCTTGAACTTTCCTCCTGACCCTTTGTGATTTTTTTTTTCATCACAAACGAATTCAAATATCACTGCAACGAACTAATTCGATGCACGAGGCAAGAAAAAAGAGAAGCCTCAATTTTTTCCAATCTAATCTCATCACAGATGTAAGTATAGCTCATTATCGACAATTTTGCAACCTCCATCAGTGGAAATGCTACATTATCAATCAATTACATTAGCAGCGATAAGACATCGCCATAACCTCATTTTAATATCTCGAGCCACATGCACGCCTCACGGTAAAAAAAGTGATACTTACGACAAATTTGGAATTGATCTTTTGTAAAATTTGTTTCTCAATTAAAACCATCGGTTCTCCTTTTCTTTTCTTGATTCTCTTCTTTTCTAATTTCTTGCAAGCGTACATTTTGCCGGTGGCTCGTACTTGGCAAGCGCATACCTCTCCGAACCCTCCTTTGCCTAGGACTCTGTACATTCGGAATGTCTTGTAGGTAACTGGTTGACTGTTGGCGGTACGAATAATAGAACAGAAAGAAAAAAACCAACAAATATATTAAAATACTGGAGATAAGCCGGGTTTTAATTATTTCGTTCATTAACCATTCATCGTAAACGTGACCAAACCGCGAGGTGTTTTTTCCCTTCGGTTTTTTAACTCTTTATAAATGTGTACGTAGTAATTATAGCGACCCGTACTAAAGGCTGTAATTTAAACTTATCAACGAGTCGTTTCTACTCAGCCTCTGCGGTTTGTCCTTCGTCCACTCGTACGCACGCTTTACCAAATGGCAAAAACTTTTAATACAGGTACGATAAACGACAAGCGATTGTGCGTCGTGTATGTCTATGTGTGAGTTTGTGAACACACGGTAGATTCTAATCGTGTGCACGCGATAATTTGATTATTGTAATTAGCGTACTATTCATGTGTAAAATCGCCCAACTTAGACCTACACTCTTCGATACGCGTCCAGCACAGATATACGTTTAATCGTTATTACCTATATACCTATTTGGGGTCATTTCTTCGCGAAATATTTCCTACGTGCGTAATTTATCTTGTACATGTCATTGAGAAACTCATTTCTTTTTTTCCCTCGTGAATTGAGATTAATGAGATATGAGGCTGTATGCGGTGTACTTGGATGGCTCGAAGGAGAATGTTTATCGAATTTAGAAATTTTATCCAAAAGGTGGATTATTTTTTTAGTGATTTTTCCAAATAAATTTTCCGCCCGAAAATTGACGAAATCCTGAGAGGAAATTTGACCCCTGACGTAGACTTGACGCTGACGGTTATTTTCCATTAAACGTAATGCCGTAATTGTTTCGAGGCGCGAAAAATGTTTTAGGAATTGGGTTTCGATTTTCACCACAAATACCTAGTTACCTACTTTTTTTCGGGCTGAAAATTGATTATTTTTGAAAAAAAGGCACAGTGATTTGAAATAATTGAATTTTTTATCATTAAGAATTGTTATTTTTTCAATTTTTTTTTCAACCTTCTCAACTTAAAGCTATATTTATTTTAAATATAAAATTCAAAATTTTATAGTAAACAAAAAATGAATGAATTAACCACTTTCCTTCCACTCAATAAAGGTTTTTTTTTTCTTCTCGTGCTTTCATTTCCCAGTGAATTTCATTGAAATAGGTAGTTACCTATTTGTAAGTGCATTTTTCCAGAGTCATATAGATAATTTTGGGTATAGAAATGACCCACAGATGTCAAAAATTATTTTTCTTTATTGAGTTGACAATGATTTTGGGCCTTTCAAAATGTATAGAATCGGGGAAGAATTTCAATTCAAAAGCCAATTTTTTACACCTAAGGGTGATTTCTGTATCCTGGTTTACATATTTAATTAATTAATTTTTTTTTTTTGATAATCTCAGCTGTTCCAATTTTAAATATTGATTTTTTCCAATGCAAGGACATGACTCGTTGCATACCGAATCTGATTCCTACAGCCCTACAATTTCCTATATCTGTCCTGTATCATTATTTTTTATCTCTTCATTTTTACTAACGTCTAATCGATATTTACATTCGATTTTTGACACTATAGTTACCAAAACATGTTAATTTGTGGATATGCAATATTTCTTGGACGTTTCATGGTCTCAACTTTTACTACCGTCATCATCTCAAACGTGCGAGTATTTTCTCTCAATTTACATGTATGTCTTGAATTCAGGACAGTGGTAAATTTATCAGGTGACTATTAATACATAGTCGATAAACAGTTGAATAATTTTTTTTGCAATTTTTAATATTGTTTGTCAATTTGGAAATTGATTTTTTTCCAAATATATTTTTTTTTAAATTACGAAATTCACCGAATTCATTTCAAGTTATTTTATTAATTTTTAAAAAATGATTTCCCTTCACTTTTTCAAGTTTTCCAGACGAAGTTAATCATTTTTTCTTCAAAATATTCGAACGTTTTGGGAAAAAGAGAGAGGATAGATGGAGGGAGGGAGGGAGGGAATGGAGGGAGGAAGGGAAGAAAACTCATAAATCATAACTGTAATATCATTTTTAAAAAAATTCTCACAATTTTCAAGAACTCAAATTCCAAACAGAATTTCAGTCATTAAAAAAATTCTCTTCCCCTCATCAAGGAAAAAATTTTATAATTTCGATTTTTTTGTGGACGAATTTTGGTGTCCCGTTGCAGGGCAGAATTCTGATAATTTTCAATTTTTTCTTCACAATTTGAGGAGAAAAAATTTTTGAAGAGAAGTGCGGGTTTTCAGGAAAAATTGAAGTGATATTATTATGAGTTGAAAGAGATTTGAAAATTCATTCTCGTTCAAGATTTTACAGAAATTAGATGCGAATTGAAGCAAAAATGAAGGAGTTCTAGAAATATGACTTTCAAGTTGAGGAAGGGGGAAATTTTTGCAAAAGGAAATGTTGAAAAGCTGACTATTTTCTTTAATTTCTTTCAAAGTTCAAGTTTTCACGAGGAGAAGTTTGAAATCTCATTTATTAGGCGAAATTAAGGTTGGAATTTGAAAATTCAATAGTTTGTTGGGTTAGAAAAATCCATGATCATGGAGCGGAAATTCTCAAAACGCCCCATAAATTCCTGATTTACTGAATTTTTCGACTTTTTCCGGTTTCCCAGGACATTGGGAATCATTTTTAAAAGTTTGCTTGTCTTAGGAATTCAACATTTGGAAAAGTTATGTAGTTAAAATCAAATTTCTTGAAGATTCAAAATTTTAAGAAAAAAAAAATCATACTAAATCATTTGAGGGAGAAAGAGATTTTCAAAAAATTTATGCTTTAAAATCTTTGCAATCAAAATTTAAGCAACCCGAGTTGCATTTCACGCCTTTTGAAGAAATTTCAAAATTTTTCGGGAAAATTAAAAATTACGCTGGAGGTGTAAAATGGCGAAAAATTGAATAGGTACATAATATGTTGAATTGGGGACAAATGTCTACCCGAAACAGTTTTTCTTAAAATATTCGAGCAAAGGCAGAATCCGTTTGGATTTTCAGCTGCCAATGTTAATTGTCGCGTTTTGTAAGAAAAATGTTTAAAAAATCAAAGAAATCAGAATTTTTGACATTGGCGCATCGGCATCGCGCAGAAGGATTTTATACAAACAAACCCACCCTCCTATCACCAATGATCCAAAAAATCTAATTTTCCCTTTACATTCACTAAAGAAATTTTTCAACTAGTTTATTTTCATCTCCTGGACAAACTTTTGAGAAAATTTCTCTGTAAATCTAGAGATCTGTTGAATTTGATGGAATTCTGCATCCTCGATTCAATTTTTTGGTCAAAAATTACCTACTTACTGACCAATTTTTTTCTGACGAATTAAGAAATTGATCAAATTTTTATGGAGAAAGTGGAGAAAAATCATTGATTTTTTGTGAGAATTAATTTGACTGATTTAATCCAACAGGCAGAAATGTACATCCGACTGATTTTTTGGATTTCGAAAGTTTGCCTATATGCTTTGCCGTTTGCCCAGGCAGTCCTTCTTCGATTTTTTCGACGTCATACTGAATCTGTTACAAGTAAAAATTATGTTTTGAAACGATCCCGGATCCCTTGAACTCAAATTTTCAAAAATTTGCTGAATAATTAATTTAAGCTGTCAATTTTTCGGTTTCAGAATTTTTGAATCTAAGTACATGTTTTCCAAAAAAAAAAACACCTTCTCGCATTAGAATCAAAAAAGAACATTTCAAATAGGTAGTTATTTTTTAAAAACATCAACATTTTTTTTAAAATTTAATTTAGAAAAAAGAGACCTCTGTTTATTGATCGACCATTTCCCAACACACATTTTCAAATTAATTTACAGAAATTTTTTGTCAGATTCGAAATCACCATTTTTTTTTTCATTTCAAAACGCAAAAATCTGCGTATTTATTTTATCACCTATTTTTGTCCTCTATGACATTATCTCGCTACATGTTCAAAGATAATATTATTATCGCATTCATCCTCTAATCCTTTTCCACCTCGACGAAAAAATTTAGTTTTACTCTAGCGACCAACAACTGAAACAACCACGCGTTTCACAATCGAGGGGAAGGGGGGAGTCCACAGGACGGTAACAAAATTAAAGGATACAAGCTGTCCATCACTATCACGTAAAAATTCGCGCGCTTTTCGACGATGAAATTCTCTCTCTTTGAAATAATGATCCGGCTTTATTAAAAACTAAATGGTAGACATTCAAGATAACAGTATCGTAAATTTTACACAGAAAATAGGACGACGACAACGACTACGACTAAAAATAACAAAGCTAATTACATCGCTTTGATATAACTGAAATTAATTTCGTTAATTTATGTCGAGAGAGAGAAGAGGCAAAAAACGAGAAAAAAATTTCGTTTTCACTTTTCATAAAACGAAAAAACAAATACCTACCTCATACCTCTGAGATATTTTTTAATAAAAGCAAATTTTTCATTTTTTTTGTACGCCCATCAACACGAATTGTAGGTTTGTTTGGGTCATACCAGAGGCTTGGTTGAAAAATTGGATGAAGGAGTAGAACGTTGGGAGTTGATTTGAACATATTTATAATTTGAGTATTATTACTTTTTTTTAATTATATATTTTTTTTTTCCGAGGGTAGATAAACGGTACGAGGGGGTTTTGATTATTATTTTAGATTTTCGTAGGTAGTTATATATTCTACAAAATAAAAATGATTTTTTTCCTTTTAAAAAAACATTGTCAAGAAGAATTACCATTCGAAAAAGGGAGGCTTTAAACGACTACACAATCTATTGAGAAAAATTTAAATTTCGGTATAAAACGTAGAAAATAAGAAACCTCGCAAGGAAACTTTTCATTTTCGTCGAGACGTCTCATTCTCACAACAATTCGTGCATGAGATTTGTTCGCTTCGAAAAATACTCCATTTTTGCGGAATAATTCGACGAGTAAAAACAATCACCTGCAGGTAAATATTTTTATTTAAACAAAGCGATGAGAAAAACGAGATTACGTCGTCGACCCCTAGCGAAAAAAAATTTTCCCAAAAAAAATTATCTCGTACCATTGGATTTAGTGCCTTTTCATTCGTATACGACAAGAACATCCATACGGCAATATCTCGAAACGATACTTATAATAAAGAATAACTCAAAATCTCAGCAACGACGTAATTTTCCGATGGAAAAAACAGACTCGAGCGTTGGTTAAGCACCCGAACCGAGTTGTCGAAACATTAAATATTGTTTTCTGAAATATCGCTCTCGTGTAAGTACTCGAACCTTATATATATAAACTCTCAATAAAACTCCATTTCCGGCCATCTCGTGTACATCGAACATTGCGAAAAATAGTGATAAAAATTTTCCATCTTATAAGCAGAAAAACGTAATAAAAAGGGAAAAAATCGTCGATTAATTCGAATTAACGTCTGCGAGACGTGTTTCATATGCATATACATTATACATACAGACACAGACGTAAGAAAAATATTTAAAAAAAAAAAAACTGAAACCAGATATAACAGTATTTACGTCACCGAAAAGTACATTACAGAATATATTTGTACGTTTGAAAATCGCGTAGCAAACCGGAGAGTTTATTATCAATATACTCGTAACTCGAATTATCGTAATGACGTATTTGGTTTTATTCTCCTCTCTTCTTCTCGTTAGTAGCTCATCGGTGGTATTTTTTATTCCTTATTATTATTTTTTTCTAAATAGAATTTGAAAAATTTTATCAACCTTTTATATCCGAGTACACGAGGTGCTGAGATGGGGATGAGGTGAAGTTCGGAAGACCTAACCACGGTTTGGCCATATATCAGTATTTATAAGGTAAAGAGTACGTATTTAATTCTGGAATACAATACCTTTCCAGCCATTTCCATTGAAGATACCGATGAAAGTACATTGATAAACGGAACAATGTGAACGGTTCTTTTGATAGGAATGTTTTCACTACGTCTGCGCATTTTACGAATAATTCACGATCCCCGGAATCTAAATTTTTCTCGCAGTAGCTCAATATACTTTTGCATTCGTGGAGTACGTCGATCATCTCCGCAGCCTGGAAAAAATTCAGGAAAAAATTAAATTAGTACAAAAAAAGATGAATTTATAGATACGATAAAATTATACAGATTGAGGTATAAAATTCTGTTGGACACTTGATGGGGAATTTTTCAGTAGTTTTTACGATGATCGCGAGAAAAATTGAGAAAAAATTCCAGCATATCAAAATTTCCCACAAATCGAATTTTATGGAAAAATTTTTTATACTTTTTCAAACCCGATTTTCGGGCAGGGAAAAGATTCTAGGGAAAAAATAAATGGAACGGTGAAATTTCCTTACTGTAAAATACAATTCGTAGGTTTTCTGCTCTCTCATTCTGAACCAGTGAAAAATCATTGATGAACAGAATCACAGCCCAGGAAAAACTAGCAAATACAATGATTTCCAGTGAATTTTCACCGGGGTTTTCAAAAATGTTCACTGATTTTCTTACTGTTTTGTTTTTACTGAAATTTTTTCACTGATTTTCTCCTGTGCAGCAATTCTGACCGTTTGTCAGTGATTTTTGATAATTTTCATTGTTTTATAAATGAGAAAATAGAAAACCAAGCTTTTGAAATATTTCAGTCAGCAGTTAAAAGTTGAAGTGGAAAAAATTCGCTAAAAGCAAACAGTGAAATAAAATATTAGAAAATGAATGAAAATTCACTGAAAATTCAGTAAAATATTCTGAATTTGCTGAAAAATCTGCGAAATTCTTTGAAAATTCCGTGAAATTCTTTTGCATAATCAGCATAAATTCGTTGATTTTCCCGTGCTGAAATTCTGATTTTTCCCAGTGACTTTTCACTGATTCCAAATGAGAGAGTTTTTGGAAAAAAACAATCTGAACTCTACTGATGGAAAATTTTACGCTTTATAAATCATGTTTAGAATATTTTTATGTAGGACTTCTTCTGTGCTCATAAAAATTGACTTTAAGTAGTAAAGAAACAGATCAAAATCGTCAATTTAATGTTGATAAGATAAAAACAATGAAAAAATTCAGGTCTGTGTAATCTACTTTTCAAATCAAAACTTGAAAATTATGGAACAATATTACAAATTGTGAAAATTTTTGCTATTCAACAAGTATTCCAGTTTTCGGGAAGAACGAGAATTATATATATTTTTTGGAAATTTAGAAATTTTCAGTGTCCATTCAGTAAATATTAAAAATCAACGAAATATTAATTTTCATCAATTTTCTTTAGGTCAAAGGTCAAAATAAATTTACCAGTTGAAAATCTAAGTCGAAATAACATTTCCACTCATTCTACAGTTATTATCACTACAGACACGTGCACTATACACTGATCCGTCAAATTGTCGCCACTTCAGTGCCATAATTTTCTCGAACTATAAATAAAAAACCATTACGTTTCGTTTTTCCTTCATTGGGATTCAAATCGAGTAAAATTTACTACGGTCGAAACTAACCAAACGCTTAATTTTATCGATAATTTACATACGACGTAATTATACGTACAATGTACATCTTTATACGCGTTGTAATGAGAATTCGAATAAGCAGCGAGAGTTACGAAGAATATCATTTTACAAAGACAAAAAATCCTCAGGTGAACGTAAAATTACGTTTTTCTTTCGAAGAAAATGCGAAAAAAATGGCGAAATGAATAAAATAAAATGAACGTAGGTAGTTGGGTCCAAGTACAAAGTATCTAATATTTTTCCTTTTTTTTTCGTAAAGAAAAAAAAAGAAAGAAGAAACAAACAATATAAAACGTACGCAGTCATTTCATCGACCTTCGAACAGATTACCTTACGCCCATCAATATTTTGTTAGATTTTAAATTTCAATATGATTTTATGAATTTTTGAGGGGCTTCTACCTTTTTATACGAATTATAGAGAAAAAAAAAAACTAAAAATATATAACCAGATCTTTTTATTTGTGTTTAAAAAATTTTTCTCAATAATTAAAAAAAAAAATGGAATACGTAGTGTTACTAAGTTCCGACCATACTTAGGCAGGGGGCAAGAGATGACACGTTCCAAAATGTAAATTACCCTTCTAGTTGAAAAAATTTTTGCTGGAGACAGAAAAATTGCAAAATTTCATCCCTAATTCATAAGTATAATTGTAAAGATATGAATCGAAAAACAAGAGAAAGATGCATGGTGACGAAATTATCAAGAAAAATGTCATTTTTGGCTCCCCTTCCGTGTAAATTTTGATTTTTCAAAAAAAAATGACTAGTTTTCATAAAATGAAAATTCTCATTGAAATGAACCTTCGTACTTCAAGTTATTTTTACCAAAAAATTAATTTTGATCATTCCATCTCCCTTCTTCTCTCCTTCATTGACCAAAGTAATCAGATCCGATGACTTCCCAAATTTGAAATAAAAAATCAATTAGGGAATCCAAAATTTCGAAAATTGGTTTTTGAGTTGACACCTATTTCGAGTCTTTTAGAAGGAGTAAAATCAAGAGAGAACCTCCGCTTAAAAACCAATTTTTGACCCAAAAGTTGGTTAATATACCCAGGCTTACATATTTAAAAATTTCTCTTAAATTACATAGTCAACTTACAGCAAAATAGTGCTCAAAAAATCTAAATTCTTTCAAATTGGCTAAAATTGTCAAAAAAATAAAAGAATTTTCAAAAATAATTAAAATCTTTCCTACATTATAATGGCCTCACGGCGACGTGACGCCAACATAGTCTTTGTTGAGGAAAAATCAATCAGAAAAATATCAACTTTCTCCCATGAGAAATCAGAAGAAAATGCAATTTTAGTTTTAGATAAAAATTAGTACGTCAAAATTTTCATGGATCGAACTCGATAATTTTCAGAGCTACTAAGATTGAAAGTTTCCATTTTGTTCATTCATTGTAAAAAATTTAGCATATTTGAACCCCATGCTTCGATATTGATTATTAGGGTCGATTTTTCTTCATTTTTTTCTACATTTAAATAGAGAAGTAACCAGGAAGTTTTGTAAACCCACCGACCTCAAAAAGGCCTTCCAACTCTACCCTTTCCCCCTTCCCATTCAATCTCCCTGAAAAAATTTACCATGCTGGAAAAATGTTGACGAATCCTCTACCAAAAATGATAGATACTAAAACAATTTTACCATATTCAAGCGCTGCATTGAGGGGGGGAGACTTCCTGGGTTAGATAGAGCTAAAAAAAATTCGATTATGGATATTGGGTAATAAATCTGTAATAATATAAATTGTCGGCATTCGAGATGTGCAACTAAAAAACCTGCATTTTTGCTTCTACATTTTTCCCTCTTGAACCCCTCTTTTTATGGATGGTCGAAAAAAATCTATTTTTTCATTTTTGAAGAATTTTCTGCAAAAATTTGCAGAAAATGTAATGAAAAATTGGAAAAAAAAATCAGAAACAAATTTACTTCGCCCAAAAAATCATCGTTGGTAATTTTTCACCACTGCATACCTCAATTTTGAAAATCGCATTTATTATTGTGAAGGAACATTGGAGCCATAAACTTTTTGAGAAATAAAATATCTCTATTTCAGACTCCTCAAGAAACTTTTTTTTTCAAAATTGAACCTTTCAAATTTCAAACTTACAAAAAATAATTTTAAAGACTTGAAAAAATCGATTTTTTACAAATACCTTTAAAAAATGGAATGAATATAAAAATTTGAGCCCTAATGTTATTCTGGAATATCTGAGTGAAGAATGCTTCTCTAGTTCAACATCCTTCAATATCTCAAATACATATTTTTCAAAACTCAGATAATTCTTCGACAAAATATCAGATATCAGGACTCCAAATTTGCCAAGTTTCAACTGTTTTCTTCAACAATTTAAAACCTCGATTTCAATTGCTGTTTTTTCAAAAATTGAATTTGCACAAAGACCTTGTTTCTGGAAAACTTTTATTTTCATTTTGAAAATTTTTTTAAAAATGTCAACTATTGCAGAATTTAGTCAAATTTAAAGAGCGATGAAGCAAAGGCAAAGGATGAATTGAGTGGATTTTCCAAAACAAAATATCAAAATTTTCAACATTTTATACCTAATCTTGTCTGACAAAGACTCTTTCTCATTAACTTAATGAAAGCAGGAGGGGTTAATTTAATTCTAAAATTTTCAAGACTTTTGTCAATTTTCAAGCTCAAAAAATTTCCAATTTTTATACTTTTGGAAGGAAAAGATATGCACTTCTGAAAAACTAGTCAAGAGATCATCAAAAATGGATCTCTGAGGGAGAGAAACAAAACCACGAAAACATCTGTATCCAAGAGCGACCTCAGCCCTTATCTCAACTTCCCAAATTAAATTTCCACAACGGCCGAAAAAATTGCCCTTATAAATTCGCCAAACTGCGGATTTTCTCGGCTCGAAAACGCAAGTGGTAAAATTTCGCGGTTACTCGACTGCTGGAGAAATCTGGTAGCACGTAAGGCGAATCACGAAATCGAAAACGCAAAATTGAATTACCACCATCCCACCAGTAAACTAGTTAGGTACTACGTAGATCTTACGCGCCGTATACGACGTCCGCAACACACATCTATTTAAGTCTCGTATAATGGTCCGCGGCACAGTTCAGGGGGTCAGGGGGGCTCGGTAAACGAGAAAATTACCGCTTTTGCGAACGTTTTATTCGGCGTGTACTCGCTGATACTCAGTAGCACTCGTATTTCCGGCGATTTCTTAAAATGCCGTTAATCTTTTCATTTTATCTAGCCTGCTGCGGCACCGGCCCGGGCCCGGGCAATGCTTTTACGCACCGCACGCCGACGAATTAATTTAAAACTCGCCTCGCTTTTATTTAGACACGCGTCCGCCGCTGTACGCCTTCTTCGTTCTCTCATCGTCGCGTCGCTCGTACCGAACTCGCTTCTAATAGTTAAAATTTATAAAACGCGAAATTTTCCCAAAAATTAAAGCCACCCGGAATTGTGTTTCTTATTTACGAGCTCTCGGTACGAACGCCGCGCCGCCTCCGATCCCATATAAAGTAGAGACATCGGATACGTTGTTTTTGGTACCGCCACCGCACCGACTCTGCCTCCTGCGCGTTTTCTCTCCTCTAATCTTTTGTAATTAGATCTTTTTCCTCGAGCAAAGGTATCTAACGTGTTTACTGAGCGTGAATATTTATACATATGCATCAACGTTTTTGTTGAGATTTTCTCCATCAGGAGGGAGGGGAGGGTAGATGTTGGAGGAGTATTTGGGGTGCATATAATTATCTGAATTTTCGATGGATTTCGTTTTCGTAAAAGTTTTAATATTTTTTGACAGAATTTTCAGCAGTAATATCATTATGAGACGAAGGTGGAAATTATATGAAACATGCGAGTGCGAGTACTATTCGATCTTTATTTTCAGAATTTAAATGGTGATGGGCTGGTGGGAGGGGGTGTCTAGACTTCAGAAAAAAGGCAAACATTTCACCTTTCCCTCTTCTACCCACATCTAACATAGTTGTCTGTAGAATTTGACCCTATGTTTGAATTCAAAAATCAAGATCAAATGGAAAACAATTTTTAGGAAAAAATTCGCCTAAAATAAATTGTTTTACTATACATAAATACCTGAGATGTTTTATCATTGATTTCTACTTCTCTTTCTATTTTTTAAGAGTTCACATTTCAAAAATAATCAAACTCATTTTTCAAATTTTCTCTAAAAAATGATTGAAAAAATTGGTTTTGAAAATTTCTTTCGATGGTTTTCCAAGGAAGATATCCCAACTTAGAATTTTAATCCGAAAAAAAAAACTAAATCAAAAGTACACCATAAAACAGCTCCAATCTCAAAATTTTAAATGCTCAAGTTCATTTTTTAAATTTTGGTGAATTTTTGAAATTTTAAAATTACCTCGTCACTCTGCAGAATTTGAAAATTGGATCTAATAAACGAAAAAGGCTGAAATTCTTTATACACAATTTATAGGAGTTGAAATTTATACGGATCATTTTCATGCGCTTTTCATTACTACCAGAAAATTGAAGATTTTCTGAAAGCTTCGAAAAGTCTTGAAAGCCATTTCTAATCGATTCAGGATCGAGAGGATAAAAATGGGTATATCTTTACAAAAATCTCAGCATTTTCTGTTGATTAAATCAAATTTCAATACTTTGCAGAACATTGAGGTAGGTAATTTTGGAATTCTAGTAAGTTGTAAAAATAGAGTAAAAGCAGAAAATTAGCACCAACATACCTATTTTATAGATAAAAACACTCATTTTTTTCAGAAATTTGATTTTTTTTCAATATTACCAACCTTTTGGCATAAAAAAAATATATTTATTAAAATACCATTTCTGGCAGACTTTTTTCAATTTATAAAGAATTTTTGAATACGTGGTCAACTTTTAAAGGCAGTCGGAATGGAATAAATGCTGAGTCCGGAGAGAAGAGGGGAATGAAAATTTCACCAATTATTTTTTTCGAGGTCGAAATAAAGGTTCCCGATTACATTCACTCAAGCAAACCTCTCATTCCACGAGAACTCACAAAATTAAAAAATTACATATTTTTCACGCTGACAAAAATCATTCTTTCTTTTTGAACAATTTTCAATTCTTTGAACGAATTTTGATTCAACGCAAGCAATTTGAGCAGTTTTAAAAACTTTTTCATAACTTCCTATCACTTTCATAACCATCTTCCTGAAAAACAGTATTTTTCATCATTTTTCACGACCTACTTACGTATCAACAAAAAATGAATATCCTATCAACGTTGGAGTAGAAAAAGGTCAAAAACTTCACAAAAAAAAGTTCAGAAATAAAAAATTCATCATTTTGGAGAGCTCAATCGTTCAGATGACATTTGAAAATCTCATCTCAACTTTTCCACCAAATAAATATACCTTTGAGGCTTTGAATCAAAATAGAAGTTATTTCTTACAATGTGTCCATAACAAAATAAAAGAAACAACTTTCTCTTCAAAATTGTACAACTCAACCTAAATTTTCTTTCTCCTCTCCCCCTTCTCCTCAAATAAAATTTCAATTTTTAAAATGGTAAATTATTCGTTATGAAGAAAATGATCTGAAAATACAGAATTAAGATGATCTTAGTCATTTTTTCAAATAATAAATTATCAAAAATACTGTACGTTTTACGAGTTGAATATTATAAAAATGTCATAAAATGATGTGAAACTAGATGAAGACTCATTTGGGTATAGAAACTTGGGAATCAAAAATCGTTTTTTGAGATGAGGTTCTCTTTTGATTCCATCCCTTTTGAAAGGCCCAAAATTAGAGTCAACTCAAAATTCAATTTTTAATCCTTAAGGATAGTTTCTATATCCAGGCTCACATAGAAATTAATTTTCAATTTTTTTGAATCAAATGGAATTTTCCTTAAATTTTCATTAAAAATCAGGTGGAAAAATTTTCTTTAAATGTCAAAATTTAAAATATGTAGGTAATCATTATTTTCAAATTATTAATCAAAATTCAAGTATACAAATATACATCTCAACTTTATGTTTTCGTCCATTTTTGTTGCATTTCACAACCCTCATCAATATCAATGCTAATTTCGATACTTTTCACGATTAAAAAAATCATCAAATTACAGCTAATTCCCATATGATTCAAGAATAGAAATTTTGAAAACCTACATCCCACATGATGAGTCAATTTTTGACATCATTCGAACGCAACTTTTCGAATCGCTAATCTAAAAACAATACCTCCGTTTCATCATTGTTTCTCGGAAATGTTCAACACAAAACATGACTTTCAGCTGCATTCGAGCCAAATTATAATAATTTCACGTCACGATTTAGATTAAACTGGGAATTCCAACATATGTCATCTCATACATCAGCCTATTAAACATGAATAACAAACGCTGAAAAATATCAACTAGTGATATAAATACCAAATAAGTCTTCGGGGATGTAAATGAAAATGAAAAAAAAATCCAATACTACAGTCCCAAACATCGAGCTTTTTCAAATTAGAATTGCAAATATTCCCATAACATGAGTTTAATGACCAAGACACACCAGATTTCCAAATGAAGTCAATAAGGTATCTGATAAAAATATACGTAATTTCAAAAATCCCAAAGCTGATTTTTCAGGGTTCAACTTAATACACCACAAAATATAATTTCTCGTCGAAAAAAATAACTAACGAATTAATACGACATCCTTTTCACGTCGAGCTAGGTGAGAAAAAAAAAGGTAAAAACAAAAGGTCATCCGAGGTTATCTCGGCACTCTTTAGGACTCGGTCATCGTCCTAGGACATTTTTTCGAGTCAACTCTAATTGCGTCACTATTATCATTTTTTTAAAAAAGCAGGAAAAGGAAAAGGAAACGCACGCATAACACATCCGTACAATAAGGAAAGCGCTATAGGATACAAAGAAAAGAAACGAATAGGACACAAAGAGACGAGACGAGTATCGTAATCAGAAAACCACCGCTGAGGGAATTTTCAACCTACAACGTCCGCGCCTATTTCTAAATAGGTAATTTTTACGTAAACCTACGAAGATATCCGGCTCCTCCGGGAAAACCTTTCGGTTCCCAGTTGTATCCAATCGAACGGTAAGGCAAAAAGGGAAGATAAGCTGTGGAAAAATACCTACCCCTGAACCTAAGGCTAAGATGCGATCGAGTCTAAACTCTAAAGAGAATAGAATTAAATAAAAGAGCGAACGAGAAGAAGAAAAAAAAAGGCCAACGAAAAATATATATATTCGAAATTATTTTACGGATTGTCGAGGTTAATAATACGAATCGATTTTTCTTCGCAAGACCTCGCGAGTCGCGTCTATACAAAAAGTAAACATCGGCCTCGACCTTTGAATAAAAAACAATTATTCGTGTTGATAAAATTTTCATGAAAATTTCAATTTTACTTCGTCACTGCGTTCAAACGAATCGAAAATTTTTACCGATTCTTTGTACGTAATAAAATGATAAAAAAAAACATACGTACGCGCCATTATAATACAATGCACCTATTTCTGACTAAAATTTCAATATGGCTTTTTAAATCGTAGATACCTGTATAAAACCTACTACGTATTCTCTTTTTTTTTGTCAAGGTTTTATTTCGCCATTGAAATCTTCGAACAGGTGGTATTCTTCTTCTTTTTTTTAAAAAAAACTGTTTAATAACGAGTGCCCTTACTCAAAGGGAAAATTATTCGGCGAGTTGACACGCGAGAACGCCATGATATACTATACTTAGGTATTTAGTACGCACCAGCATCTACCTACGTATACAGGCTCGTATACCCCTACAGAACGTTGAAATTTTTTAATAAACGTAATTTTGTACCTCTTTAATCAAGCTATTATGTCGTAATGAGAACGTATCCGCGGGTCCAATGGAATTTCTAATCGAAATTGCCAACACCCAGATATTTTATTAGAGCTGCGACAAATTGTACCTGGTCCCCGAAAGCGTTTCTATTTACCGTCTTTAGAGGCTTTTGTCGGATAAAGTAATCAAATTGATTTGAAGTTATTTTTATGCTGCCAAAAGGAAGTGCTGGAGTTAATTCGATAGAAAGTGAAATCATAGTTTGACATGTGAAATAAATAAAACTGATATAATCGATAAAAAGGCCAGTGAAAAAGATTTAATTGAATAGGTGTAGGCATAGATGGAATTTTTTAAAAAAAATCTCCTTTCCCTCAGATTAGCTCAAATTCAATTCTGATCTTACAAAAAAGTGAAAAAATGTAAAATCTCTCGCTTTAAAATTTCAGAAAAATTTTTAAATTCCGTAAAAAGAAAAAATAGGTACCTATATAAATTTGAAAAAAAATTTCAATATTAAGCTTCAGGTATTGTATATGTGACCCTGCCGGAAAGAAGGGACCTTGTGTAAAAAAAAAAATCGATGTCCCATTTTTCATGTTTTTGGTCCAAATGACACAAAATCTACAAAAATAAAGAAAACGATTTTTTTTCACACAAGGTCCTTTCTTTCCGGCAGGGTTACATATTTTGATTTTTTTTCAATTACTAAATAAAATGGATATGAGTTTTGATATTTTTCAAGAAAAAAAATAGACGTGACACATCATTTTATTTGAAAAGCACAAAATTAAATTATCTCCAATGCCACACAAGATAAGAATTTTTTAAAAATGATAATTTTTTCCAATAGTAATTAGTTTTTGTTTCGGAATAGGATTCAAAGTGGACTTTTTTTTAAAAAAGCAAGAGTAAAACGAATAAAAAATTTTCGACAAAATTGATAGCAACTACACACATTTTTTATTCAATAAAAATTTCAATTGACTTTTCATGAATTTTTTGTTGACGAATTAGTAACTTTTGAGAATAATAAAGAGTAAATATAACCTTCTTATTGTTTCAAAATTGATATGAAATCGGTCAGAGGGATGGAGTTCCATTCCATTATGAAATTATGTAAGATGAATGAAACTATGAAAGGCGAATGGGAGGGGGAGGAAATCATAACCTCAAAAAATTTTGCATTAGAAAATTTGATCAAATAGGTCACCAATATGATTAATTTGACTTTTCAGGTGCTAAGTTTATGTGGAAAATTTTTATGAACTTTTCTTCATTGCTGGAAAATTCCAGAATCTTATGGAGGCTTCAAAATGCCTTGAAACCATTTTCAATTGATTCAAGAAGTCAGGTTTTCCGTTGAGGATTTTTTTTAGGACAAAAATTTGAAACATGAACTTTAGCATGTGAAATTTTGGATTTATGGATTTTTTTAATATTATTTTGGCCCAAAATTTTACCGCCATCGGTAGGAATGTCCGGCTTGTTAGCAATTTTGAAAATTCAAAAAAAATGGTACGTATCTGAAAACCATTTACATTTTCAACTTTTTAAAATCATAATTGAAACAGATCCATATCCTTTTTATGACTAAAATGAAAAAATTGATAAATTTCAGTTTTTTAAGCGCAAAAATTATCACCCTTCTTTTACTCAAGCTCTAAAATTTTACGTAAGCATAAAAATTTATTTGGAATTTTTGTAACTGAGCCTCCCCCCTTCATTCCTTGCCAGGAAAACTCGCTCAAACTCTCACAGGCGAAAAGCATAAACAGCATGTTGCTTTTCACAAGTCAGCTGCTATTTTTCAGGGTTAAAAGCCACACTCGCAAAAAAATGTCATTTTCATACGTCATGAGACATTTATCATGTCATTTATGATGTTTTCTAAATGTCACACGGCGTTTAGGGCTTTTCAGGTGGAGTAGAATCGGGGGAGGGGGCTCAAACAATCCTAATTCAGATAATTTCTTGACTGGGTATTAAAATAATTGTGAAGTGTTTTGAATAAAAGTTACAAATTTCCCTAAGAAATGTTCGAATTTTCTGTTACGAAATAAAATTACGCGAATATTGAGAGCTGGAAGGATTTCCAAAAAAAAAAAAATTCATTTCAAAACATCTCAAATGTCATCTTATGACCAGTAATGATTCGTAAAAATTGTTTCCAGCTCAGTGATTATCTCATCCTCAAAATCTTGAAAAAAAAACGAGGAAAGATATTTGTAAAAAAGAATTTCGTGTCAAAAGTCGTCACCAATTTACTTCAAATTCGATGTTTCGAAGTTTCGACGCCTCCATGATTTGAGGTTTCAAAGTTTCAAGTTTACAAATTTCAGCCATCCAAAAAGGGCCAAAAAGTCATATTTATTTTTGTTTCTTCGGGAAGTAACTTTTTATTTAAAATGTCATTTTTCATACGATTTTACATTAAGTATGTAATGCGAAATTGCTCATAACTTCATAAGTATGTCAAGAGACAATTTTTTATTTCAAGTAATCTTTTTGAATATCAAGTAACATTTTTGAATGTCAAGTGATATTTTTAATGTCAAGTAACATTTTTGAATGTCAAGTAACATTTTTGAATGTCAAGTAACATTTTTGAATGTCAAGTGACATTTTTGAATGTCAAGTAACATTTTTGAGTGTAGACATTTTTAAATGTCAAGTGACCTTTTTCGAATGCTAAGTAAATTTTTCGAATAGGTACTAAGTGATTTTTTTAAATGCTAATAAGTGACCTTTTTTAAATGCCAAGTGTCATGTGTGTGTGTCAAGTGACATTTTTTGAATGTCAAGTGACATTTTTTGAATGTCAAGTGACATTTTTTGAATGTCAAGTGACATTTTTTGAATGTCAAGTGACATTTTTTGAATGTCAAGTGACATTTTTTGAATGTCAAGTGGCATTTTTGAACATCAAGCGACATTTTTGAATGTCAAGTAACATTTTTGAATGTCAAGTAACATTTTTGAGTGTGGACATTTTTAAATGTCAAGTGACCTTTTTCGACGGCTAAGTGAATTTTTTGAATACTAAGTGACTTTTTTAAATGCCAAGTGTCATGTGTGTATGTCAAGAGACATTTCTGAATGTCAAGTGACATTTTTGAATGCCAAGTGACTTTTTTGGATGTCAAGTGACATTTATCGAATGTTGAGTGGCATTTACTGAATTTCAAAGGTCATTATTTTATATGTAGACCAACTTTTTCTACATGTTGTGTGACATTTTCTGTACATAGTGAAATTTTTTGGGTGTAGTAATATTTTTTGTTTATAGAATCGAATTTTTTTCAATACCACGTAACATTATTGTATTTTGAATTACAATATCTGTATCACGTGATTTTTTTTGTATTCAAAGTGACATTTTTATATCAGATACAATTTTTTATACGGCAAGTGGAATTTTTTACGTGTCATGTGATTTTTCAATACTTCGAGTGATTTTTACGTCGCGTATCATTTTTCAAATGTCAAATATATCCAATTCTTCAATTTTTTTCATTTTTAAGCGATGATTTTTGATTCAGGCAACCACTAAATTCAGCCAAATGTCGCCTATTCAACAAACCTCAACACATTTAACCGAACACTCGAGAACTCAATTTGGATTAAAAATAATTTTGTAATCTATCAGCTACAGAGTATCAAAAAAACGATTTGACATTGAATGCATTTCAGAGAGCAGCTAGTACCCAAATAGACGATTCTAAACTTACAGTATATAGCAATCTTTAACAAACTAACCGCTACACTTGATATTATAACGATCGGTACAGATCAATCATCAAACAAACCGATAAAAATAATCACCAACGATTTCGAAATCGACCAAAATTAGTCAATTTTTTTCCTAAATTACCCACTAGCACCTCTCTAAACTCTACGACCATCCCACAGTCGCATTTTAATAACCCCTCGGCTTCAATCATACACATCGCACTGCATCCAACGACGAATGAACTTCACACCGTTGATATTTTTCTTTTGCACAATTTGATATGCATATCAGGTGCTTCATCGAATAAGCCAGTACGTTTCCGTCTCAATACGACGTATTCTGTGTACATATCGAGACCGGGGACTTCGTCGTTTCAGCTTCATCTACGCTGTTTTCCCACTTTTACAACTTCGCAACACGACTCACTCGGGTTCAATTTGAAATAGCTTGTATATTCGATTCGCTGTTATTAAATTTTTTTTACTTTGGCAAAACATAACGCGAAGTATTGATATGGCGTACGAATTCTTGAGGAAAAATAAAAGAGAAAAAGTACACGTCAAAGACCAAAGATACTTTGACAGGCAATATCAAGTTCGTAGGTAGTTTTACAAATACAAAATATATATAGAAAACCGTCGATCGGGTCGTCCGGCGTCTCCCAAGTTGGTCGACGCGTGTTTATTCGCATACCGGGGCGTATTTAATCAACGCGGACGCGTTTTACCGCAACAATATTACGCCTCGTGCCATCGTAATCTTTTAATTATCGGTAAACAATTCGCTATTTATCTTTACCAATGGTGGTATAATTTAATACGCGGTTTATTTAATAAACAATTCATCCTACACATGCATGCCGATCGCGTTGTAATAAAAATTTCATCCGAATCGCCAAATCATAGGTACCCATCATGGCGACGAGGCGAGGAAAAAGAAGCAGGGAGAAATGCAAATTTACACCATTATAATTCAGCCAGTCCCTTCTGTATTTGCTGGGGTCGCGTATAAAAAAAGGTACATTTCGCGATCCCGTCTCGTCTCGGTCACTGGCAGTGATTAATTTTATTTTCACGCTTTCGATAAACTTCCTCAATTAAACTTTTTATTCGTCGAGTGATCGACTCTTAAACGTACAGACAGGCGGTTATATTTTACATACCACTACAAGTACGTACAATAACGCGTCAACACGCGGAAGTCGGTTTACAGAGAATTTCAAAACTGATGTCATATTTCACCAACATCGACACAATACACTATTACACGCGTATAAACATCGTACGCCATATCAAGCTCGAAGCGAACTTCATTCGGTATGGAGAGCTTTCGCGAGTATATTTTCAAAACAGGAGACGAGAAATGGAGAAAAAAAACTCCATTAGAACGAATAAGAATGGTCTTTTTTTTTTTTTAGTTTGCTATAGTTTGCTGTTTAGAAAAAGCGTGAAAGCAATACCTTTGATTTTTTCTCTTCGCCTTCCGGTCTCTATGGCAAATACGTATAGTTCAAAGCGAGACAGTATATTATACGATGTGCACGACGTAATTTGAATTTCACCTAAACGAGGTAAAATAATTACCCCGAAGTTCAATGAAATCTGTGACGTGGAAACATTTTACCGCACAGAGATCCAGCTGGAGTAAAATTTTAATCTTATTTTCTATTTTCTCGTCTGATTTTATAATTAAGTCTAAGTAAAGGAAATAGACAGATGTGGAGGAGTTGGATGAAATTGAGGTAAAAAATAAAACCGAAACTGGAAAAAAAATCAGAAAGGAAGAAAGTCGTGGGAAAGGCAAAACTGACAGGAGAAGAGTAGGATGATGAAGAGAAAATGTATGAAAATGACAAGCTTGTCTCTCTACTTCTCCAGAGATTGAAATATGTCAAATTCACGAAATTTGGGATGAGCGCAGCGAAAGACGTTTGATCTGTAGGAAGCATGGAGCGAAACTGGGACAATTACGGTGCGTGAACGAGTTCTGCGCATGCGCAATCGCAACTGAGATTGTGAGATTTTTATTTTAAATTATAAGTTCGTGTTTTATTATTTATTTTTGAGGATTATTCGATAATGATGATTCATGAATTATTGAAATTTGGCTTTGATATCATGCCCTGTTTGAAGAGGAAGAAGAGGTTACTGGGTAAACACCATTTCAGCCTTAAGGGCTGTGAGAACAACGAAGAACCAAGAGCCAAAAATTTAAAAAACGAAAATAAGGACAAAACGAACTTGGAAAGCATTAAAAAACAGAAGAATAAAAAAAATCAGGGAATAGAAGTCCAAGTTGACTGTCTCCAAATCAGTGTTGCCATCATAATTTTTAAAAGTTATGAATCTGGCATTTAATTTTGGTGTTGGCAACACTGCTCCAAATTGGCTCCGACTCCTTCCAGAGTTAAGGTGGAGTCAGAAAGTGACTCTGGAGTCAGGAGTCGAGCCGGAGTTGGGAGTCAAGATCAGAAATTGACTCCGGAGTCAATATGGAGTCAACAGTTGAGGTTTGAGTTCAACTTTGGAGGTGGAGACTAGATTGGAGGACTGAAAGTAACTCCGGAGTCAGGTGGAATCAGGAGTTGATTTTTTGGCTAATTCCTATTCCCTGCAAACAACAAGACGAGAACAAGAGCAAATTTCAAAAATGAGAACAAGAACGAGATCAAAATTTAAAACAAAGAAACAGCAAAAACCCAAGAACAACAAGTTCTGAGAACGAGAACCAAATTAGAATCAAAATTTCATCGTTCTCGCAGCCTCCTGAGCTATAGTCATTTCTCAACTGTCAGAAACTGGGGTAAAATGTGAAAAATTGCATGAAGATTAATATGAGGGTCTCTATGATTATAAACTCAGTAGTGATCTGGGTATTTTGAAAATTTTGATTTGTTGCTGAGGTTTCTGAAAAATGTTAAATGCCTATCAATTTTATTGCAAATGATTTTTGAAATAATACAGATGGGGGTAAAATTGAAATTGAAAAATTTGAGCATTGTTTACAACCACCCAGAGACATTTTCTAACTCATGAATCAGGAGTTATAATCATGAAAAAACAAATTTCTCATCACTGGTTCCTGAAATTTTGATTAGTTTTAAAACAAAACAAAAAAAGCAAATTAACAAAATTGACAAATATGAAAAAGTTCGTAAAGAAATTGAGTGGGTAAAAGAAATATCTGTTTTTAAGAATATCCCAATCGATTAATTTTCAATAAATGAATAAATTTCGAAAACTTTAAAAACATAAATTTCAAATCAATGGATATTACTATCAGTATTTTCTGACAGAATTCCAGTTTTTCTAGTGAAATCTTGGAAGGGTTCGCAAACTTCTTTATATTGCTGAGCAATAGCACCCTTTTCACACCACTTATTAAACTGTAGTTTGGAAAATTATTAAATTATTTTGTAAAGAAAAAAATGTCCTGTTCATTAGTAATGAAAAAAGTGTTGATGATTTTATTTTTAGAGGTAAAATTTTACCTCAAAATTGAATGCCATCGAAAGTATTCATAATTACCCTGTTTGACTTTAAATCAAAACTCAAAATAATTTTCAATTAAATAAGCAGGGCTGGAAATGGTTTCGGTTTGTGGTTTCGTAATTTTGGCTTCGGTTTTTGTTTTGTTTTTTTTTTTTTGTTTCTAATATTTCGGATTTGTTTTCATCAATTTTTCGAGTTCCAATCGATAAATCGCTGGAAAAAGGGATGATTTTTGTTCTAAGTTTTTTTTTCCCATAAATTAATGTACTTCGATTTTTTACAATTTTTTCCATTTTACTACTTCCCTTCTTCCTCCTAGATATTTTCAAAAAGCTGTGTCGAAAGAAGTGATAAATTATTTTGACCGAGAGGCAAACGAAATTTAATATTCTGTAGAAAATATGAAGTACTGGGTTCAGAAGGCCTTGTCATTCACCAAACTTCGAAGTGCCTCAAATAGAATTTCAATTCTAAAAATTTGAAAATTTCAAGCAAGAAATATAAACTCAGTTTTTGGGGATGAAGAATGTATTTCGGCAGATGATACTCCTCTCAAACTAATCATCTCGAATTCCTCATCAAATTGCCTAACCTGAATACGATCAATAATCTAGAGAAAGAATTAATTTGCCACCTCAAAAAAAAACTTACAAAATACTTCACGAACTTTGATTGTTTAGTAAAGAGATGAAATTTTCAACTATTTTTAAAAAGAAATTCAAGTTCAAAATCAGTACTTACTACAACGATTTTTTGGTATTGACATTGAAATGAGGTTTCAAAAAATATCAAATGATATCGATTTTGATTTTGGTATCTGTTTTGAAATTGAGATCATGTGAATTCAAGTATCAACTTGAAAATTCAGGATGAACCATTAACAGAGATACTCGAATTTCTAAAAGTCGTACTAAAATCGCGTTTTAAAAAATGGAGCTTTGGCAAAATATTTTTTAAAAATTATTGGAAAAAAATGGTTCTAAAAGGGCTTTCAAAGATGTTGATTCCATTATTTTCTGCACCCGTTTCACCTCAAACCTATTGGGGGTGAACAAAGTTAAACAGTTTTCAATTTTGTCCACTAAGGTATCAAAATCCATGTTTTTGACCTTCTGAATAAGCTTTTGGAAATGTTCGTTTCCCAAAATCCATAAGTCGATTTTTGGGAATGGACGACCAAAATTGATAATTTCTACTTTAAAATAGTCTTCCGAAGATTTAAAATATATTTCGCGCACAATTCTGTTCTCCTTGAACTTTACCCCCCCCCTCCCTCCCTCCCTCCCTCCCTCCAAACAAAAAAACAACATTACATTTTCACTTTTTACACATTTATTTCTCTACAGTATAATTGAAAAGTTCATTCGAATATAAATTTTGGAATCCGAAGAAATTCGTAGAATTCTACAAGTGCTTCACTTAAGGGGACCAAATTTTCATAACTGTAAACACCTCTTTCAACTCAGACTATCTTTTACTTACTCTTTCATGCGGAGTTAATCTTATATAAAACTTTTTAATACGCTTTTTCCTAAAACCGCTATTTTTTCCAAAGTAGCCTTTCAATTGCCCTATGATTGCTGGCATTTCATTTAGTCAACATAAAACGCCCAATTTTCGATGGGTTGAATATTAATTCACATTTAAAAGTTGTTTTCGGAGATGAAGCGATACAAACTGATTCATATATAATGCAGAATCCACCATCCCTATTTTTAAGGTTACTTTTTCTTAATGAAATAAAAGCGAAGGCGAAACGAGAATTAAGTAGTTTTAAATGTAATTACTAAACTTTTAAAATCAATTTTCAAGCACAAGTTTAGCAAACCCACTTTCATCCTTTTTCCCAAAACATATTAAGAGAGTTTATTTTCCAAAATGGAGGTTTTTCGGGAAAAAAAAAAGTATTCAGCCAAATCGTCTAATTCCTATTCTGTAAATTGCCAAATCACTCAACAACTTATTAATATTTTTCTAGGAATTTCATACTCGTCTATAATTTTATTCAAAATCGCGTCCTTATTTTTTACAACTTCCAATAAATTTTTACTAACACAGAAAGGAAAATTTCCCGATCTAAATTCCAATTTTCTCGACGTCCATAAAATTGAATTTTTCGACCCAGCGGAACATTCATTTCGCAAAGTTATCAAGATTTTTCTCAATTTACACAAAAATCAATACCGTTCACTTTATTTAGCCTAATTGTCGAAAGGGTTGTAAATTTCCATTTGAACAAGGAAAGTTTTTTCGTCGATTAAAACCATATTTTCTGTATTCGAAGCTCGAACAAATGAATTTTCCGGCCTTATTTGTTTTCTTTATTAACATTGTAATTGTCGTTTTTCCTCGTTCGGCTTGTTTTATAAGAGAGGCGAATTTTTGAAATTTTAGAACTTATGACGACAAAGCTGTAGACTTCGGACGTCACTAAACAATTATAACACTGGAACGAGTGACTCTTTTGAATAAGTAACCTAAATTCAAGTAGTGTTTCGAGTGATTTTTTTTTTCATTTCAATTGCTGCGTTAGCTTGCTCCCCTCCCACCCCTAGGCTTATTAAGATAACCGAGTAATTATTGTAATATTTTAAAACGATCGAAATTCCGAGCAGTGGGGGCTAAAGGGGCAGGAAGTGAGAATAAAAACTGTTTAATTTTCGAGATTTGTTCAAACAATTAACTTAATAGACGTCGTTCAAACGCGAATTTTTTTCCGAATAGAATTTACGTCAATTTAAATTCAACGAACGGCGAAGAACAATACGTCAGAAAACTCACGAGTTCGATTCGATTTCTTACTAATCGCGAAGCGAAATTTCACGATGGTAAAAAATTACTCGATTTTTGACACGTGCGAGGGGGTACGGATGAGGGTGGGGGTTGGATTAATTTGATAACGGCGGCATTTCGAGCAAGTTTTAAATAACGAATGCGCTCGTAAATCATTTAAAGTAAATAGGAACTAATCTAGTGTAATCTTGGCAATCATTCAAAATAGCAAGCTATAACAATTATTTTAAAACCGGGTAAACTTATGATGTAACTAGCAAATAAAATCGTAAATAACCGGTTTACTAAAAGGAATCCTCGAATACGAAAAATTAATACGTACCGATGGTTGCAGAAATCGGCGGTATATTGTGTGTGCAAGGCCAGCTCTATTTTCATCCAATTCCAATTCATATTTTTCCTGGATTTATACACAAAAAGAGAAAAAAAAATCCGAATGACATTTTGGCAAAGTTTTCACTTGCAATAAATAAAAGCGGTAAACCGTTAGTTTTTATGGCGCTTTTATACGAAAAAATGTGCTCGAAAAAATACGAATACCACGCGCCGAGTAAAATTAAACAAGCAAAGCGATGGGTTTTTTCAGTTCAAATATTTTATCGGATGAGTGCAGTAAATACGACGATACATGTAAACGTTGTGCATAAAACAGTGCCCAAGTGTTTCGATAGAATCTTTCACCAACAAATTTACACGTCGATTTACACGGAGAAGCGAGACGAGCACTGAAAAAGATGAAATTTTACTAAATATAACTCTATACTTACAATAAAATCTAAAAAAACATTATATCGATGAAATTGAGGTTGCAACTCTTGACAAAACTGTCGAAATAATAATCTACCGATAGGTTGTTCATCAACTATGTAAGTGTACGTAACGTCTGAAAATTACATTATTCAAATTTGTAACAGAATAGCAGAAAACATCGACATTGTAGGGTAACTATTCAACCTCACACATTCGAACCTCGTTTGAAAATATTCCCCAAAGATAGTTTTCCAATACAATTAGAACTACTTGAAAATATACACAGCATTGGAGCAATAAGGCTCAAGTGATAGTCTACCGACTACAAAAATTGTGTATTGACTACTTTGTAATATTATTATAAGGAGGTGCAAATGTGTTCGGTTATTGTGTGATATTGATACGTAAAATTCGACTGGAAGCTTACTTATTTTCTGTATGAGATCGAGGCACTGGGTAATATGTGGAAATTGTAGAATTCTCTTCCATTTTTTACTCTTGCCTTTGTTGTTATCTGAACCACCTGTTTAAAAATACACGTCAAATTAGCAAGAGATACCGATGTGTTTGTATGTATATGGTGATGGATGCAGTTAGTGTGAAAAGAACAGATCGCAGATTCGATCGGATTATTATTGGGATGTTTAATGCGTTAGCTTACCTTCTCTTGCTTTCAAGTACACAGTATTCGCAACGATATTTTCCAATTCCATAACAAATAACATCCAGATAAATAAATTTCCCGATTGCGGGTCGGTATTGACCACTTCCCATTAGACGATTTATTTGTAAAATAACACTGGCGGGTGCATTTTAATTACGATCACGAGGGATTATTTTTAAAAATACAACTAAGATATTTCCATTAGCGTTACGTAGAAAAGAACTTATATTAAAACTAAAAATATTACTGTAAAAACGCGAACTTCATTGATCAAGAAACGCAAATTACATTCGGATAAATATTAGATTATCGTTCGGTCATATTCGGTTCAACTCGCTGGAGAATTAAAAATGATAGATAGATAATGCCTAGACTGAAAATTTTGTTTGTTTGGGATGGATGTCTGATCTTTTTAATGAGGTCTGTGAATGAGAAAATTGCAGTGCTGCCATGAAAAAAAATTAAAAATCGCTTTGAACTTTGAAATTTTTTTTAATTTTTTGAAAAAAAAATGGAATTTTTGGTTTATTTTTTTATAAAATGAAAATTTTAAGAATTTTTATTTTTGAAACGAATGAACGTCCGTGCCATTATGCGTCGATTGGTCCCTTTGAAAAACAATTTGTCAATTTTTTGAAAATCTGATTTCAAGTTCTGAAGTTCAAACCGTTCAAAGTTCAAGTTCAAGATCGAGTATGAATTTTGTTGGTGCAATGTTTAAATTTTACTTTCAAACATCAATAAATTATAATATTTTCGAGACCAGAATTTCGAAAGGGACTATGGTGTTTTATAAAACGGACGCTTCAAAATACTTACCTCACCTTTATGAAAATTTAAGAGAAAAGTTCATTTTCCCTGATGGGGAGACGGAAAGAATTGACAGCTGTCCCAATAACTATAAATAACTCATAAAATACTAAGATAGAACTTGAAATTCAAAAAATGGGATCCTTTAATCATCAAATAGATAAAAAAATTTTTAAAATAATATACATTCTGTCTTCGCGCATAAAATATCTTGTACTTTTAAAAATCATTTAATAATCAACAATTGTGTCATTTTTCAATTCATCTTCGCATTTTTGATTTCACGTTAGTCCTTTTTTGAAAGAAATTTTAAGTAAGTCACGCAAAAGATTTCATACTCCACTCATTAAATTGAAATTTCGGACTTGAAAAATTTAATTTTATTACCTTCCCCTTCGAAACAATTCCAAAACTACTCACGAAAAATATTAATTCTTGAAAAAAAAAAACATTTGCAATAATAATTATATTTATTTTTGCTGGCAGAAAAACGATTTAACGTTCAAAAAATATACTTACATAAAAAGTAAAAAATGGACAAGTAAAAAAAATGAAACAATGCAACACGGTGTTACTAAAATATTAATAACAAAATTATACAGTCTTTCTCACTTTCTCGAGTAAAAATAATGAAACAATATGTTAACGTCTGCGTCTTTTGTCATGTATTAAATTTAAAATGACTACGTATCTACTATTTATGTAAATAATAAGTGTGATAAATACGACAAGTTTTTTGAAAACTAAAAGAACGATTAAGAGAGCTCTTCGAAGTTCAAATATGCATGAATATGCTAAAAAAATGCACATCAAAAATTATATGAGTTCCTAAATTAGTCGACTGAGTATCAAAATGTAGAAATTCTGTTTTAAAAATCGACGAATTAGATTAGAAAAAAGAAACTCCGATACGCTCAATAGGGTGATTGGTTTACATTTTTTTTTGAAGATTACATAGGAAAGCCAGAAATTTATGTCTGGATTTCAGAACGGTCTGGTGAAAATTTCATCCCCTGATTTCATCATTGCACCATTTTCACTCCCTACTTAGCCTCAAGATCTAACATCCAACTATGTATAGTCTAAAAAAATTGAAAATGGTTTCAGGATGGCTAGTTTTATTGATTTTACCTTATCTCAATTAAAAAGCAAAAAATGAGCAGAAACATTTTTTTAAATTTTGAAAAAAAAAAGTGATCTGAACTGGGTTTTACTTATGAAAACAGTTATTATCAGAAATTAAACAATTTCCTGGCCATAATTTCTCATCACATTTCATAATCACTAATTTTTTATTGGACACTAAAATTGCAACCCAACAATTAAATACCATCCAACATCATGAATTTGGATTTTATAAATGTAAAGATATTTTGACTGACTTGAAAAAACGAATGGAAAATTTAAAAATGCTTGAAAAATCTGGCATAGTGGAGCAAAAAAATAATGATGCTAATTCCCCCTCTCCCCCCCCCTCCCCCCAAAAAACGCCCTAATTTTTAGTAACCATCAAGACTACCCAATGAGTACCATCTTTGCAGTATTCTTTCAAATTCAACTTTAACAAAATGCGCAATACAAAATTGCTGGACCTAGGCCAAATAATTACGAATTTTTCTTCAAATTTCGTGATTTGATTTCGGGACAGGTACACCATGGTGTAAATTTGCGATCACATACCAAACTTACGTTAAATAAAGATGAAGGAAACTCATCAATAGTTAACAATTGCACCGAAGAAAGCACGTAATTCACATCATGTAATCCACTTTTACGATCACGAATTCGCGACTCATTTCGTTGATTGAAACATCGTTGAAAATCACGTTTTCTGGCCGGTCCATGAATATGTCTGGAAAATAAAACAGATGATGTAAAATCATCTCGATAAACATCAACATCAAAATTTAATTTTCTAAAGATTAGATACCTGAATGTATTCGTATAATTTGTAGTCAACAACTTGGGGCGTTTAACTTCGATTGATTTTTCTTTCAGTCGAACATAGAATTCATCGTCTTCCATGCCCCATCCCCAATACTTGTTGCTTAATCCATTCACTCTTTTGAATTGCCAACTGAAACATCCAATAAAAATAAATTACACTGCACCATTGAAGTGAGGTCATTGGTACATTTTTAAATTACTTTGACATTAGTAAAATTCCACCGATGAATTTCGGATAATGGTATCTCGGATGAAGTTCAGGAGACGATATATGGAAAGCTGCATCATCTGGATAAGCATATGAAAGTTCTTCATTTAAAGGTAACAAATCTACATCATGCATTGCCATATAATCACATTCTGGATATTTCTTCGTGACTAATTGAAATCCGGCGTTTATCAAAGAACCTCTATTGAAACGATATGTATCTACCTAAAATTAATCGATAAAAAGGCCAGTAAATAAGGACATTTTATGACTATACTACATGCAGAGCATATTACTCACTTGATTAATGACATTGATACGAAAATTAATATATTGTTTGGTTAAAAATTTACTTATATGAGGGACAAATTCATACAATTCTTCGAATCTATCGCGAAATGGCACTACCAAGCACAGGGTATGAGGAGATTGAATGCGATTACTTTCCAGTTTACCTGAAATATAAACATGTTAGCTTTATTTCGACGTCTTTCATCAAATTCAAGAGAATATAAATCAATATACAAACTTTTTTCGAAACGTGAAAGGTAGACAACAAAGATGCCGATGAAAGTGAGATAGCATAAAATATAACAACGTTTGAATCTTAAAACATTTTTAAATAGTTTGATCAGAGTAGCAGCCATTTAGGAAGAAGTTTTAAGAATATACAGAGCATTTAAATGAGAAAAAAATAACTTAGGATATGAAAACGAATCGGTGGAAAGTTACGTTGCATAGCGATTATTTTGAAGTATTTGCTTCAGATAGGAATCTTTTCCCCATTATTTTCTCCGATCGACGTTCTCGACGAGATGAAACAAATTCGTATATTACATTCGACAAATGTAATTATTTTGACCAAAAATAATTAAAAATCAAAAAAAAAATTGTTATCAATGAATAAATTGTAAACATTCAGTACCACCCAAATAAGCAAAACAGAGCAAAAATACAAACTTTCGAGAACTTGCTTTTTTCATCCATAGGATCGCTAACATAGATTATGACTCATACGGAAGACCAAATTTTACCCATCCCTGTTTTTAATCATTACTCATTCTGCGCTGTTTGGTTTAACCCGAACGGTTGCTATAATGATCGCGAGCAATACGAACACGCAATTCTTTTTGAAAAATTAATAATTTTAAATTCAAGTCTGTAGATACAAGTGTCGTGTGTCCTAGTATGGATAGTGTCGAAAATGTGATATCATTTATTATACTTGAGAATTATGAGACCGTCAAAAGTAGCTGTGATATGTTATAGCTGTACGTTGATAACTATAGGTATACTTATAAGTAAATTTTTATTTTTTATGAATGCGCTCGACGATGATGTTTCCTACGTGATAAAACAAAACTCCAGCAGTTATAAATCTATCGGAAGTGAATACCAGAATATACAATGGATGGTACAAGTGAGTGTATTTTGTACGTCTGTAAAGATAACCCTATGCAAAAGCTTTATCAATACTTGAAAACTCATTACGTTCCATAAATAGATTTCAGATTTACATCTGAGTGCTTTTCGAGACGAAGACAGGATCAAAGAGCTGGATGTATTCTGCAGTCGAACCTTAGACGCCATAAAACCACGTGTAGTCTTCGCCAGTGGTAAGATCACCAGTCAGTTTCACGCGTTTGAACATGTTAATACCGGTTCTTCCTATAACGTGATTTCCTTCTGCAGGTGATTTAACTGATGGAAGATCGCGAAATAATAGAGAATTCACCGAATATGAAGAAGAATGGAGAGTCTATAGGGATGTTTTGAAAAATAACAGTGTTACGAATAAAACCGTTTGGTTGGATATTCGCGGAAATCATGGTGAGCTAGGGTTAAGATTGCATCGATTCGCGTAATTTCGGATGGGCGTTTTAAGTGGGCTTTGTTTTCAGATAATATTAACGTGTTGAGTATTAATGCGGCTAATAACTATTTTCGAGAATACTCGGTTCAAGGACGTGATCACCCGCGATCGTATTTCTATGTGAGTCAAATGGATAATGGGGAAAAAATTGGATTCATCGCGGTCGATCTGTGTTTGACAGTGGGTCTCAAACTGCAGTACAATTTTGCCGGTAAATTGACCGATGAAGAAGAGCTTAGTATTCGGAAATTTGTTCAGCAAGCTCGTGATTACGGTGTAAAATATTTATTTTGGTTTGGACATTATCCAACTTCGACTATACAGTATCCTGGATCGAAAATTGTAAGCATAGGATTTATTTTTATGAGTTTTTATCACGTAGTATTCTTATCGAACACGTCTCTGTTGAATGGTTTAACTGATTTCGTATCTTTGTGTAACGAAGTATTGTTTTTTATTTTCAGCTACGTGAACTTATTGCCAATGAGGATACATCTGTTGCTTTTTTCAGCGGTCATTTTCATGAAGTTGGAGGCATTGCACCCAAAATGTACTCTTATTTGAAAGAGGGGTTCTTTGAATTGGAATTGGCTGATTGGAGATCCAATAGAATGTATTGAATTTAATTTTTGGTCAAATTTTCCTCGAATTTTATTTTAATTTTTGATATGTTTTAGGATTCGAATCATGGCTGTTGACCATGGACAGTTCTCTTTTGTAGATTTGAAACATGGCGAATGGCCGTATATATTTGTTACCAATCCGAAAACAGCAATATTAGTTCCTCCTATTAAATATTCTTTTATACCAGTTTCTAGTCATATTAGGTTAGAAAAAATTTTAAAACTATTTTTTTCTACAGCGATGCGAATTCTATTATGAATAATTTTACAGATTATTAGTGTTTTCACCGTTTCCTATATCAAAAGTAAAATTAAAAGTAGACAACGGAGAATGGAAAGACTGTATTCATATCAATGAATCATTTTACGTTTCTCCATGGAATCAAAATGAATATCAACATGGTTTGCACAAAATAACAGTACGTAAAATTTATTTTTTCGAAATTACGTGTCTACTTATTCCTGAAAATTTCGTGATTCGATTCAAACTTTTTTTTTTATTTCACAGGTAGAAGCTGAAGATGAAATGAAAAATATTCGACAGCTTGAACATAATTTTTCTTTAGATGGGTCTCGTTTAGATAGGAGATTCTCATCGAGATTTTTTTTAATGCCTAATTTAGGAATAATTGTAAGTATTGCATAAATTAATGATTTTCTCAAGGTATTGTGTAATTAATGGAATTTTCGTTACAGCTTCAGTTTTTTTTCACAAGTTCAGTGCTATTTTGCGTTATACCCTTGCTGATATTTCGATATTTGGTATCAGTTTACAAAGGTATATAAAAAATTATATTTAGAAGATGTCGATAAATTGATTGATTTTAAATTTTATTTTCATGTAGTTGAAGCTGAAGAAATAACAACAATTAGATTTAAATATTTAATGCGCTGGTTCAGAAAATTTAGTATTTTGAGCAGCATCGATCGATTTTTTTATCCTTTGGTGTTGTATCCTATTTATTTGTTTTTTGGTAAGGCTGTTTTCGTAAGATTTTGAATTACCTGAGTAGTTGAATTGAATTTTTTAAGGTTTGTTTTGTTTCTCAGGTCCTTGGATAATAACTCATATGGTGGATGATAGAATTGGAGTTCTTTTTTCGTGGGGTATTATTATCGATGGTGGATTTGAACCAGCGTGGAATTTGCTAATTTTCGGATGCAAACAAGTAATAATTTCAATATAAATGCGTAAATGAAATATGTAACGGAATTCAGTACTTGAATCGGTAAAATTTTTTGTTCCAGGGATTGGTGCATTTATTCCTTATCTTTCATTTAGCCAACGAAGTAGATAAAAAGTAAAATTAAATTTTTTTATGTGGTTTTTTTTTTTTTTTTGAAAATATGACTTTCATTAAATTTTATACAATAACAGGTTCTCCAGAATGTTGAAAAAGGAAAATTACTCGTCAGAATTTACAATCGGTAGATGTTTAAGTCTTGTTTGGGATAATTTTTTTTATACTTTGATCACGTTGCTGCAAGTATTACAAACGTGTCTGCTCTGGTATTTAATAGGTAAGCATATCTATCATATGAAATTTTACAAATCGTGAGATTGTGTAGGTAGCTAGGTAGTAGGTACATATAATTTGAAAATTCGGTTTCTATTTAACGAAACTACTGTATTTTTCAGGTTTTACGACTATAGTCATTGGTCCACTTTCTTCGTGGTGGCTCATTATTTCAGTCTGGTTGAAAAAAGAAGCTATTTATTTGAGCCAAGACAAAATATTACGTTTAGGACAGAAATGGCGTCCTGCTTTTTAGTATAAATGTCATTAGATTATCCAATCATCATCTTCGCTGCGCGAAAACTTACCAACATTATTTTTATTTCTTTCATTTTATTTGATTGTGATTTTATTTCTATATTGTGTTGCTCATGTATTGAGGATAAATGTTGCATTTGTTTTACTTCTCGGTGTTTTAATGTTGAGCTAAAATTTTTGGTACTTAATTAAGTAATCTCAGAATGGATTAACTACCCCTCTATCCGTCCTGTCCTTGAAAACTTGGTTGCTTGTGCTGCTCAAAATTAAAGGCGTCGATTGAGCCAAAAAGTTCACTTGTAAGGCACTTTTTCAAATTTTTTGCGAAATCAATATTTTTTCAAAAAAATATACACCTGATCCCATTTTGTATTTTCCTTTGAACCTCATTGAAAAATTTTCTATCCTGTAAAATTTCTAAAAACCTTAAAATTTTTCTTTAAAAACCAGATAGGTATTTTTAAATTCTTAAAATCATAGAACGTTTCAATTTGCAGCAAAAAATATATTTTTTGAACCCTTTTTTTTCTCTTCGGATGTCCTTGAAAAATTACTAACGCTAATTTTTGAAAAAAAATTGTGATTTTATATGAAAAGTTTAAGATGATTGAATTTTATGCAAAACCTATTGAAATCTAAAATCTTCAAAATTTCGAAAATTTAATCATACAAAAATTGACCAAATTGGTTATTTAACGAGAAAAAAATTTCGCTCCAAAATCGAAAAGTCTGGGAAAAAATGATGAATAATTTCGTAAATATGTAGTACCATATATCGATTAGATAATATAGCCCTGCCCAATTTTTCCACAACAATTTTTTTGTACGCCTGGCAATGGCTTCACTGTGAGAAAATATCGACAATTTTTTGTTACGATGGTTCGATATCGAAATCGTTAATTTATCGATTGATATCGACAACACAATTTCGCGCAGCGTACTACAGCATTGCAAATTATTTTTCAGACAACATGTTTTAACTCTTTCAGGCCAATCGTACAGTACAGTTACCTTTTTAACGTTTCAGTGTTATTTTTGTAAATATATTACCATGCCAAGCAATTTTAATGCCTTTGTTTCGTCGTTATTAGGTAAGTTGGAAACGTATTACTTGGTCAAAAATAATGAAATTATTAGGTTTCGTTTTAATATAATTTTTTTGTGGTAAATGTTTATACCGGTGAAGTTTCGTTTTCAAGCATTGTTTATACTTACTTGACCCGGGTAACATTATGACATCAGCGTGAAAATTCTCTTTAGTTATCGCTCCTCCCATGTTGTGATGTTCGTGGGATCGTGGGTTAATGCGAAATACTTTATTCTCAACTTAGGCTGTAGAGTTGTAGTGGTTATCAGTCACGGTAGGCTAGCAACTGGGCGATGCGAAGTACGAATTTTAATGTAGGTACTCTGGTTCGAGTTCACGTGATGGCAATTTTTTGCAATTTTTTAAATTAATTTTTTTTTGAAATTTTTTTTTGGAGTGTATTTTTTTTAAGTTTCGTATGTATGTAGATGTTTGCACTTCAGGAAGGCGATAGCGTTATTTAAATATTTTTTGGAAGTAATCAACAATATCAGTAATTTAACATGATTGACATGTCGCTGACGTCAGCAATAGGTACCGGCGCGACGGTAATTGAGTGCTTTACCGGCGAAGATGTAATTTGACGTGTTTCATATTTTAAATTTTTTAAAAATTGATTGAAGTGTAGAGTATAGATATTCTTAATTTAATATATTTTTTAAAAATGTGGACAAGGACTGCGAAGAGCACGAAGAAAAAATATGTACCTATATTTTTTAAAAATGATACAATTTTTCACAAAAATATTCTAAATTGATAATTGAAGGTCAAAGAATTAATAGTAAACATATAAACATAAAGTACTGAAAAAAGTTATAGGTAATGGGACAATAATGTGTATTTAGATTCACAATTATACCTACTCTTCGCATGCTTTTGTTGAGAATGCTGATTTTCATATTGATGGTCATTTGCACCTCAATCCCAAAATTCACCCCATTGTAAGTAGTCTAAAAATTGAAAGCGAGCTAAATCTTTGAACACCATAACAGCGATTTTTGGAAAAGCTAATTTTAATTTTATGACCGTTTCGGTTTCAAATCTAAAATGGACCCTTGAAAGGAAATAATGAGGATTCGAAATTTTGAAAAAAAAATTAACATTGATACCAAAATTTATATTTTTGGGAATGCTGTCGGCCCTTTTTTAATGATAAAAACCCCGAAATATTAATGAATGAAAAGTTTTGATAATTTAAAAACTGGTTTCAGTATCTGCATTATGAATTTATTACCTAGTTATACAAAAAAAAAGTCGTTGAGTTTTTTTCTCATAAATATCCAAGTATTTAAATCCGACTTTTTCAGGGGTCCTTAATTTCCTTAAAACATCTCTTTTTCAAATTATTTTTAGATTGGTAGGTTAGGTACCAACTTACCATAGAAATAATAAAAAATAATAATGATGAATTTTTCAAAAATAATGTTGGTGTTGGATTTGGAATGACAATTTTTCAACAACACCTCCTCCTCTTTGCCCACTTTAGTAAAAGTACATTGTACGTGGGGTTTTTTCGAAAATTGGGAAAATTATGGTGAATCGTTGTCAAAGATTTTTATGAATAATATTCACACTGCTGTAATTTTGAAAAAAGTTTTCAATTTTTTTTCAATGATCTAGAAAACATTTAAAGTGGCGTTTTTTAAGAACTTCATAAAAAAAAATTCGTGCCAACGGTATTTTTGAGTTACAACAATTCATAGGTAGGTACCTACTTTATGTACCTATGTATTTTCAAAAAAATTTAATGAAATACATATATCAAGGTTCGTAAAAGCACTATTCAAAAAATCGATCGAAAACGTGTCCTTGATAAGGTTCAAGTATTTCAATCAATTGAGAAACGAATCAAATTAATTTATCAAAAAAGAGCAAGCACATTTAAAGTGATTGAAAGTTGAACGGAGGCAGAGTAAGAGAGGCAAAAGTTTCACGACAGCAGGAATCGCATATTGCCATAAGTTTAAAAATCAGAGCTAATTTTATTGTTTTTTTTACAAACTAAAAATAACCAAATTTTACGTCATAGGTAGGTAAGTATAAAATTTGATAAATCATTTATTTTCCAGTTGAAAACGCAACTTGAAGGCCTGCCCAACTGACATTCAGCCACCTTAAGAGAGCCACGAAACTATTAATTTTTTAATGTTTCATATTTACAGTAAGTTTAAGTGCCACTGGAGTTACCTGTGTTTTATCATGGAGCAACCCTACACTTCCTCTTATAACCAAACCTGGATCAAAAATATTTGTCAACACTGAAGAAGGAGCATGCCTGAGCTCATTACCAGCCCTGGGAGCCAGTTTCGGACCCTTCATCACAGGAAGGATTGTCGATCGGTTTGGAAGAAAGTGGACCCTTATATGGGTGATGGTTTTACTCATCTTGTCATGGGGTGTAATGTATTTTAGTAGCGCTCTAACTATACTGTACTGCTCAAGATTTGTGGCTGGATTGGCTGTGGGTTGCGTTTATGGGACGTTGCCAATGTACATCGCTGAAATTGCTCCAGTAAGTACCTCCTAACCTACCTACCTTGCTGCACTTTTTTATGCAAGATGTAGATAGGTAATCGTGGGTTTTTTTTCGAAACAGGTAGAACTTCGAGGGACCCTCTGCTCGCTTCTGCAATTTTTCGACTGCATCGGATATTTAATAGAATATATTGTTGGAGCATATGTTTCATACGAGAATTTAATTCTGGTCTCTGCAACGATGCCTTTGATTTGCATTTTCACCATCCTTTGGATACCCGAATCACCTTACCATTTACACAACAAAGGTAAAAAAGAGGAAGCAATTCGAGCTTTGCAATTTTTCCGCGATAATGCTGATATTTCTACATTGAAAAAAGACATCGCAGAAATGGAGGTAAAAATTCAATTATCGAGTATGACCTTGAGAATTTACCTAATAATAAAAAATCCAAATAATTTGATAGGCTTCAGCCAAAAACATGGAAGCAAACAAAGGATCATTTAGAGCTTTATTCACCAAAAGAGGAAACTTAAAATGCCTCTATTATTCGGCAGCTTTGGTATTTTTCCAACAAATGTCTGGAATAAACGTCATAACGTTTTATTCGAAGACCATTTTCGAAGAATCTGGATCATCGTTGGATTCGAGTTGGTGCGCCATTGTTGTCGCAATAGTGATGACTGTAACTTCCATTCTTACTTTGGTGCTAGCAAAGATGTTCAGAATTAAATATTTATACGCATTTTCAGCGATCGGAGAAATTTTCAGCTTGGTACGTTATAAATTTCTTACTGAATACATATGTAATGCCATCTCAACTTCATACTCGTACCTACAAGTTGAAGTCCTCGAATGTTCATTCCTTGTTTCGTTTTCTTCCATGAAGTTAACTTTAGGTATGAACTAGTAGGTACCTAGTTTTAATGCCTTTTTCATCACAATGAATGATTATTTTTTAATTTCAATGGTAGATTAGATATTTTTTTTTCAACTGAATGAAATGATAAATTATCCATTGAATGTTACAAATTAAAATATGAATATCGAAGTACCTAATTAAGACGTATTTCCGCGATTCATTCGTCGTATCTAATTAATGGCCAAATTTATTTGCTCATTAATAATGGCAAATGTTTTGTTTATAATTTGCAGTTTTCTTTAGGAGCGTACTTTTATATCAAAAATAGATCAAATTTTACATCACTTGATTGGCTGCCATTAACAAGTCTGGTGATATTCATCTTCGCTTATACAGCTGGTAATATACTCGTACCTCTATATCATGTATGTACCAATTTAGCTCCGTCACGTCGGCGTCGCGTGTCAGCTCCTCTAAAATCGAGAAAGAAAATAAATAGAAAATAAGTTCAATTGTTTGTGCTAATTTTCACTATGGATGGTCATTCCATCCATTCACCCTTGATCTTGAACCAAATTTTTGACCCTGGGTACTTACCTATTCGATTTTTTTAATCATAATTTTCTCATCAGTACTCTTTAGAAGAGAAGGGAGTATTTTTTTTCAAGTTTATGATAAAAATTTTTCAAGATGAAAACTGAATTTTTTTTTATAACTTAAAATTTCAAAAATCCTTAAAGACTTCTTTAAAAAAAATATTTCAGATCATTGTTATAAATGACTGATGATTTTCATTTCGAGGTCACTGGCCTCTAGAGGATGATAGCACCTAAGTTAACAATGATTTTGAACACAATTCAAAACCGTTTAAAAGTGTGGTGGAGGGCGAAAGGATAGTAAAAGAGATAACAGGTGCATAACGTGAGATACCTACCTTACATAATCTTCTCTACCTACCTTACATAATCTTCTCTCCTATGATTCACAGGTTTCGGTCCATTGGTATGGGTGACAACGTCTGAAATTTTTCCATCGCATTTAAAAGCTCTAGGGTGTGGTTTCAACGCATCATTTTGCTGGTTCATGAGTTTCCTTTTGACGCTATTCTTTGCCCCGTTTGCCGAATTCTATGGCAAAGACGTGGCGTTTTGGGGTTTTGGATTTTTTTGTATATTTGCACTCTTGTTCGTGATTTTCCAGTTACCTGATACACATAGAATGACGTTTCAAGAGATTCAAGACTTATTACAACCAGGAGAAAAAAAAGAAGTAGGCTTGAATGCAGAGGAGAATCCTACCACCGAAAGAGACACATTTATATGAATTACGCTTGTTTTAAAGTGGAAAATAGTGCATTTTACAAACACACGAGTCCATTTTTAAATTCGATTTTCCTCCATTCAGTTCAAGTCTACTTTTCATTGTAAATTACTCCTAATGTAGCGACTGATTGATTACCTATCTACCTCTTATTATTTTTCAAAGAAATGTGATAGTTTTTAATTATCATTTAAGTAATTTTTAAGAAAATAACGAAGTTAGTGATTTTTGCAAACTTCGAAAAAATTGGAAAAATATTAAAAATAACGAATAGCATTTAAGAAGGTACCTAGACCTACTAAAATAATTTTTAAGGATATAAAAAAAGTATTATCTTTCAGGTAGGAAAAGAACCACGTTTTTCTCTATTGAATATAACACATAGAAATTTACATTCTTTCAAAAAAATGCATTATGATTATGATTAAAAACTTACGTTATTGTTTGGTGTATCACCTGCATCAACCTCAAAATCTTAACCTAAGTTCTATCAATAGAAAATTTTTCGGTCAGAATTCAGGGAAGGATTGTACGAACAAAAATATCAACAATACTGAGAAAAATAAGGTTAACATCAACTCATTTCATTTCCTGATTTTTATTTTCATTTTTTTCAAGTATGAAAATTATTTTGAAAAATTACACAAACATTTACTTATCAAATTCCAAAATAGAAAATACATAGTCTTCAGAAATAGGTACCTAGATAATGAAAAGCATTCATCCTTCCTCCCCATCTGCGTCCCTCCTATTCTCCAGTGAATACCTAAATTTAAGATGAAAATTTAAATTCTGAACTCTGAAGTGATACGATACCTAGTACTTACATATATTTTTTAAATAATCTGATTTTTAGAAATTGTTTTACCTAATTTTTTATGAATTTGTAACTAAGTGCCTACATATGTAAGTAATACAGATTTGATTTTTTTTTTGAAAATTTTTTTCTTAAAAAAAAACTGTGAATGTTGGTGTAGGTAAATGGGCATCTAAAAGTGTAAAAGTACAGTTCTCATTGCTCACTGCACTGCTCAAAAAGTAGGTACATAGGCACTTGGGATAAATCAAAAAACCTATACTTTCTTATATAGGTACCTTGATTTTCAGTAAAATTGACGGGGTAAAAATTTTGCATTATTCCCCTAAGTCGAAAGAGCAAGCTAGTTTCTGGTTGGGACACCTGGTGATAATTTTCAATTTCTCCCGAAATTAGTAATTTTTCACAAAACTGCTCAACTTTGGGGAATAATAGCTCAGCGCTCAGCCCCCTGATGTGTCGAGGAGCTTAATTTTTTGGGGGAAACATTACTTCACCTAAATAACCTTTGTAAATTTGAGAGGAATCGATGAGAAAAAAATCATTATTTGAAACGGACTTCTTCAGCTCAGTCCTCAGCAGAGGTAAGTGGAGAGCGGTACCTCTAATTTCATCACACACTTTGGACGTCTGGACTACTCTGCACATTATTTCGAATGGAAAGTTGAAAAATTTTCAATTTCTCGCGAAATGCTATTTTTGGATCACGAATGAATAAAACGACTGACGGGATCGTTTTTCACTGAAAGGCGTACTCGTAAGAGGGGTTAACACTCTGAATGAAAAAGTTGATGATTTAGCGAAAAATGAATTTATCAGAACCAAAAATAACAGTTTCAGATTATCAGATTTCAAACTAAGTCTACCTACCTACATTAGAAACCAATTCAAAACCAAAACCAGCAGCAGCGTCGGAAGATTTTTTGAGATTGATGCAAAATGAATTGAAAAAACTTGGAAAACCAAGAGAATTTTGGAAGGGGATGAGGAGGAGTCTTTTTTAGTTCATTTACCTTGCATAGTTTATACTAAAGTCGAATTGAGATTTTATCAATGCCTGAGCGAAACGAGGGTGAAGCTTTGAAAAAATTGGATATTATATACCCAAAAGAGGCATTTTTTCACGTGTTTTAATGATTTAAAATTTTTTTTCTTTGATATAATTTGGAAAGAATGCACAATGCACCACTTTATTCCAATATTATTAAAAGAAAGAGAAATTTGCTGACTCATTTTTGAAAAATGAAAATTTTCTGAACAAAGATTACTCTTTCTTTTTTGAGCTGCCTACTTTTTTGTCATCTAAAATAAATTAATGGCAACACTCTTCTAAAAAAAAAAATAGAACAGTTTTTTAAAATTTCGTTTGAAATGAATGTGGGGAAATTCATTAAGTCCGAGCGAAGCGAGGACGAAAATTTTTGAAGAAAACGTAGGTAAGTATCTTCTAAAACTTGAAATTTCTTCTTTAAAATTCGTGCTTTTTTCTCTCTATGTACTTACCTCCCCACCTTTCAGAAAAACCAAAAAATGTTTGAAAATTCCATTTAAGATCCTCCGAACATACTTTGAAAGAAACCATTATCGCTCATCGCAAGTTCGCAGCGCGAAAAAGGTTCGCACTTCGCAAAAATATACCTATCGTTCATTTTTCAAAAAATTTGTGTTTCAACGTCTACAATAATTTTCATTTTCGGTCTACGACATCAAGAAAACCAGATCATATTTGCTCGAACAATTAGTTTGAAAAAGAGCTAAAGTATTTTCGCGAAAAAGGTTTCCTCAGTGGTAGTCCCAAGGTAGTTCGCATAAATGACTCTTCCATTTCTTTGAAAGTCATGTTTTATATTTTTCAATCAGTTTCATTTTTTGACCAATTCCATGAAAACCATCTAATTTTTCGCTTCTGAAGAATACTTACTCACTCATTTTTGCGAAAAAGGTTTCCTTGGAGGTAGTTCAAAGGTAGTTCGCAGGGAGTTCACGAATGTGACTTTTCCAGTTCTTTGAAATTAGGAAACCTTTTTCGCAAAAATGAGTAAATATTCTACAGAAACGAAAAATTGAATGGTTTTCATGGAATTATTCTATAAAAATGAAACTGATTAAAAAATATGAAACATGACTTTCAAAGAAATGGAAGAGTCATTTATGCAAACTAAACTACCTTCGGACTCGATAGGGAAACGTACGAACGTATATAGTAGCCCCTCCGCCTCACCGCTAGTGATGTCGTTTATCGATATTTTCAGATTATCGATATCAACAATATATCGTTAGCAAACTATCGATAATTTATCGATATATCGATATTTTTCATAAATTTTGTTTATTGGAAAATAAGACCTGCATAATGGCTATTTCTAGCTATTTCGCAATAATCAATTATTAAAACAATTTTTTATCATTTAATATTTTATATTAATCAAAGAAAAACGAAAAAAAATGGTATAGTAATTGTTATTTTCGAGAATTTCATGTCTGGAGATTCGAATAATGTCAGAAAATCGCGCTAATGAGTGAATTTTTGGTGAATTATGAAATATCGATATTCAATGACAAACTATCGATATACCGATATATCGGAAAAACACAAAACTATCGATATTATCGTCGATAATATCGTTACCACTGACATCACTACTCACCGCACCACTGAGTAATAATTGAATCCCAGGCGTGACTCACCATATAGACCGCCGAGAGTCTGGTAAACACGAGATAAGATATTGTACTTTTACTTTGTGCTTCGAAACCTGATAACATGTGGAAGACCATTAAACGATTCAGTATCTGTACAATTTTTTATTTATTAGTTTGTTAATACAAAATTGAATGAGACCACCGATTGCGTTATGAAACCGTCGAAGATATCTGCGATATGTTATGGTTTAGTTTTTGTAATATTTGTTGCTTCTTTTATCGGTATTTTCTATTTTTTTTATACTCTCAATGATACTGTTTCTTATAAAACTAAAAATACTCGTAGTAATTATGAATTCGTTAATGGTGAATTTAAAAATATTCAGTGGATGATACAGGTACAAAAATTTCTTATCCCTTTTACAACATCTCTGTTACAGATTCGTATTATAACTTTTGATTGTTATTTTCAGATTACAGATTTGCATCTCAGTAATTTCAGTGATCCTACGAGAATAAGTGAATTCGACGAATTTTGTAGAGTTACTTTAGATGTTATCAAACCTCGTGTAGTTCTAGCCACTGGTATGTTATCTTTCCTAAATTTAATTATCCTTGCCACCACAATCCTGCATTTCAATATTAGCAACGATGTGATTATTTTAGGTGACATAACAGATGCCACACTTCCAAAAATACTCGATTCTACACAAAATGAAAATGAATGGAGAGCATACAAAAATATTCTAGATGAGAATAAAGTAACAAGTAAAACCACCTGGTTAGATATTCGTGGTAACCACGGTAAGTTTTTCGTATTCTGAGTTTATGTAAATTTACACAGCTTATCAAATTTTCTATGTATCGAACTAATTTTTTTTTCATCACAGATACTTTCAATGTATTCGATACTAATTCACCCAATTACTTCTTCGAGAAGTACTCAATTCAGGGTCGAGACCATCCTCGATCATATTTTTACATCAGTCAAATGGATAACGGAGAAAAAATTGGATACATCGCAGTGGATTCTTGCTTAACCGTTGGTCTTAAAGCGTTGTATAATTTCGCCGGAGAAATACCCAAAGAAGAATTTGATGTAATTCGTTCGTTTATTGAAAAGGCTCGCAAAAATGACGTCAAGTATTTAATTTGGTTGGGACACTATCCTACGTCATCTATACAATATCCCGATTCCAAAATAGTGAGTAATGGAGTAGAGTAGATAAACGAACTGCTGATCTATATCTTTTTATCGAGTATCGAGCGGTCGTTGCTGATAATAAAAATGAAATGTTATCAGTTTAATAATGGGTGTTCTCTGTTCTGTTTTAAATATAGTTACGAGAATTAATCGCTAATGAAGAAACTTCGGTTGCTTTCCTCAGTGGACATATGCATCAAGTTGTCAACATAGCTCCAAAAATGTATTCGTACATGAAAGAAGGACTTTTTGAATTAGAACTAGCTGACTGGAAATCGAACAGGATGTAAGTTGGAGTTTTAACGAAAAACACCGGCACCACCTATGCCTCTTATCACTTTTTATTATTTTCATTATTTTTTGTAGTTTTCGAATTATGGCTATCGATCACGGTCAATTTACGTTTGTCGATGTGAAACACGGTAAATGGCCGATTATTTTCATCACTAATCCGAAAACAGAAGTGTTAGTTTCTCCGGCGAAGAATTACTACAACATTCCACCGAACTCTAGTCATATCCGGTACTTGATGTTTGAAATACTTCAATACCTAGCTTAAAATGATTCAATAAGTATATTTTTCATAATATGACGAGACGTGTGCATTGATAATGTGAATCATTATGTAGATTATTAATCTTTTCACCTTTCCCAATTACCGAAGTGAAATTGAAAATAGACAATGAAGAATGGAAAGACTGTCTCCAAGTCAACGGACCTTTTTACGTTACTTCATGGAATCAGAATGAATATCAGAATGGTTTGCATACAATAACGGTAAATCATCTTCATAAATTGTATGTATATATTTAAATTCACGTAGGTATGTATAGGTACTAATTTATCAAATGATGATACGTTTTCAGGTAGTAGCTGAAGATGATCACAAAAATGTACAAAGAATTGAACACATCTTCTCTTTCGATGGTTCTCGTTCAGAAAGGAGATTTTTTTCAAAATTTTTTCTCCTGCAAAATTTAGGACTTTCTGTAAGTATTCAAAAGTTTAATTATGTGACGTTCTATGGTTTATTTATTTATTTGAAACAAAATTATATGTTTATAGGTGGAATTTGTGTTGATCTTTTTTGTGCTCATTTGTGTGATGCTGTTGGTAACATTTCGATATTTGGTGATTGTGTACAAAGGTAAAATTGAAGTTTGTAATCGTCGTATCGTCGTATAAAATAACCCCTAAGTTGAAATATTAATATATTTTTTTCTTATACTCGTAGTTCAAGCCGAAGAAATATCGACCATCAAGTGTAACTGTTTGTCACGATGGTTTACCAAATTTTGTATCATGTGTGATATGGACAGATTTTTCTATCCTTTGTTAATTTTTCCAATTTATGTATTATTTGGTGAGTACCAAATTTATTTTAAAAATGAACGAAGTTGGCGTTTTTGAAATTTTGAAATATTTTTATTTTTAGGTCCGTGGGCGGTTGTTTACATGCTCGATGATAGAATAGGGGTGCTTTTTTCTTGGGGTATTTTTATAGATGGTAAATTTGAGCCCGCTTCATTGACTCTAAATTGTATTGGATTAAAACAGGTAAAAATTTATGATACTGAAATCGATTTTTTAAAAATGTGGTAATACTGATGAATGTATTGTATAAAGGAAGATTTTTCTCTATTACAGATTTTAGTCCATTTGTTTTTGATTATACATATTGTTAATGGAATGGACAGAAGGTATGGTATAAATTTTTATTAATCCATTTCATGTTCGGTAAATATGTTTATAGTAAATTTGTTAATTGTTGCAGGTTTTTGATTTCGAATAATTTCTTCAAATGCACTTCAAGAAAATGTTTGAGCCTAACGTGGGATAATTTTTTTTTCGTTTTCATCGTAGTAGTTCAAATAATTCAAGTTATTCTGTTTTGCATATATTTAGGTTGGTATTAAAGTAGCAGATTTGTTACATGTAATTCTGTACACCTAAATATTTAATAATCTACGAGGGACCTCCTTTCGATAAAATTGTTAATCTGGCATCCTAACCAAGTTTTCTTTTTTTCTGACTTTTTTTTTTTGGTATGTGTAAAACATTTCCGAAGTCCCTTTTCAATTTTATTAGTTCAAGAAAAAGAAAAAAATAATCGCTATTCGCTCCTGAATGAAAAATCATCGTCAAGTTTTCTCTTTTTTCCTTTTTCTTTTTCGTTCTTATGGAAGGGGGAGGAGTAACTATTAGATATCTAAAAAATTTAAAAATAAACTCTTAACGATCGTAACAATTTCTTCAATTTCTATGTATCTACATATAGTCACGTTTCTTATATTACAGGTATTTCGACTCTGTTCATTGGTCCTCTAACTACGTGGTGGCTTGTAATGGCAATTTGGTTGAAGAAAGATATCATTTACATTAACGACGATAAATTATCCCGTTTGAGAAGTAAATGGTATCCCGTTTTGGAAAATACATCCTTATGATTACTCGTTAATTCTTTATAACTTTCAAATAATGTTCCTGATTATGCATTTTAATTTTTTGTTTCATTTTCTCGTACGTATTTTAAAAATTCATTAACCAAAGCGCAATCGTGATTAGCTGTTAAAATGGAAAAATGATTTTCTGTAATGGTTTGTACGATTGGTGTTTTAATTTACTTACTTTCTAAATTAGGTGCATTTTAACTAACGATTTTTTTTTAACTTTCGCCCAATTTTTAAATGTATTATTAAATTTTTATCTTCAACCTATAAAAATTAAGAAAAATAATGTGTATCTTGTAGTTTGAAGACAGATTCTTATTTCTTGAAAAAAATGTTTAGAATAGTGATATTATTCATTGGTGAAATGGACAATAAAACAATGAAAGACTGAAGACTGAATAATTTAAACAGAGTTATGATTATAATTATTTTTTTCTTCGAGTAATTAATTTTTTGTCATGTGTCAGTGTTACCAGTATTTGAGTATATCATGATAAAAGGTAACACTGAGAAAGTAAACAAAACATACCGGAACTGAGATGGTGAGATGTGCGAAGCGACGAAGCGAGATTATAATTATTGTAAATTTCTAATGGTTTAATAATTATTAAAATTATTGTTGAAGCAATACTTATGAGTGATTAACGAAATAATTTTTCATGTTTTAAAATGTCGTGTTGAAGATTGGTGTTACAAAAGCATGGCTTCAATCATTGGAATCTGTAAACCAAAGTATGGCGTATTATTTCCATCGCCTTATCGTTTGGGTAAGTGATTCTATTTATTATACATACTTCAAAGATGAATTGAAAATTAGAAAAGTTAGAACGTGCGCAATTTGTTTGAAATTTTCAAGAACGAGGACCCATAAATAAATTAGTTTATAAACGCCCGCTCAATGATACTATTTAACTAGAGTATAAAGGTATAAACACTCGAAATATTCTTTATTTTACACATTTTTCAAGTGACGTATGAACTAACAATCGTAAAAAAATTATACAAAATATACCAAAAAAAGCAATATCTACAATATGAATTTCATGTTCTCAGAATAAGTACAGAATACACAGATGACAATATCTACATGTAAAATAAATAATATACTCATAACATTTGAACCATATCTCAGCGAAGTATGAAGTCACCAGAACGATTGATAAAATAGTAACCGCTAAGTCGAAATTTCCTTATTGCAATAATTTTACGATGTTTTTTTTGTAATTAAATATGTACACAGTTGCATTTTCAACTCGAGATTAAACGAATAGAACGTGTGTTATCTACCTAAGCAGCTATTTGGCCTTTATAGTTTTGTTTTTCGGTGATATTTTTTCCTTCACTTTTACCTTGGATCAGTTGTTGTATTTCTTGGAACGTCATTCGATGGGTGTCTGGTAACTGGAAGATAACGAAGAGGAACGCAAATATACAGAAAACTCCGAAACCCCAGAACGCCACATCTTTGCCATAAGTTTCGGTGAATGGTGCGAAGAATCGAGTCAAGAGGAAGCTCATGAACCAACAAAATGATGCATTGAAACCGCATCCGAGAGCTTTCAAATGCGATGGGAAAATTTCTGAAGTTGTTACCCATACTAATGGACCGAAACCTGAGAATGATGGTGATGCAGATTAGTTACTGATAAGAACTTTAAAAATTTAGATATCTCGATCATCTGCGGCCATAGATCTCTTACCAGAAGTATATGTGAAAATAAATAATACAAGACTAGTTAATGGCAGCCAGTCCAGCGAATTTACATCTGATTCTTCCTTCAAATAGAAATAAGTTCCCAAGGCGAACTGCCGAAATTCAAAACAAAACATTTACTATCATTAGTGAACATGGATTAAGTCACTATTACGAATTTTATAAAATTCGTTCTGTTATTCGATGCAATATGCATTGTAAATGACTTCTAGACGCACCACACCAAAATTTTCAATTAATAGATAATTTTAATTGGTAAAACATCAACAATGAAGTATGAAATCCATTATCTCATTTACGTTAGTTTAAAAAAAATTATCTACGGTGGTGTAGAATGAAAAATAATCAGTCAGCGTGGTGAAAATGGTGTCAAAGCTAGTATCATGTTGACGTGAGGTAAAAATTTTCTACGTCATGGAAGAAACCGAAACAAGAAGTAAACATGAACTTCAACTTGTAACTTCAAATACCTACCTATCGAAGTTTACGGAAAGACAATCTACGTTTTGAAAACTTTGATGGTGATGGCTGAAGAAGGTATTTACATTATTTTATGTGCTATTGTTGTGGTAACATTACGTACCATGCTGAACATTTCTCCTATGGCTGAAAACGCGTATAAATATTTAATCCTGAATATCTTGGCTAACAACAAAGTCAAGAGTGAAGTGAAGGTCATCACAATGGCTACAATGATGGCGCACCAGTTTGCATCCAATGAAGATCCAGATTCTTCAAAAATCGTCTTGCTGTAAAATGTGATGATATTTATGCCACTCATTTGTTGGAAGAATACCAAAGTTGCCGAATAGTAGAGGCATTTTAGGTTTCCTTTTTTGGTGAATAATGCTTTGAAAGATCCTTTGTTCACTTCCATGTTTCTGGCTGATGCCTGAAAAATTAGGAAGAATTTTACTTGACAATGACATCTCTAAGTACTCCTTACTTGGAGATTATGATTTTTAAGAATGAAAAATCTCACCTCCATATCAGCGATTTCTCTTTGTAAAGTGGAAACGTCAGCATAACCTCGGAAATACTGTAATGCCTGGAGTGCTTCTGTTTCTCTACCTTTATTGTGCAAATGATAAGGTGACTCTGGTATCCAAAGAATGGTGCAAATGCAGATCAAAGGCATCGCTGCTGATACCAGAATCAAGTTTTCGTAAGAAACATAAGCTCCGACTATGTATTCTATGAGATACCCAATGCAATCGAAGAATTGAAGGAGGGAACACAGCATTCCTCGAAGCTCTACCTGTTTGACACGGAAAATTTTATAATTCAAGTGTTTATTTGGCTTATTAGCAGAAAATTCGTAAGTTCGGAATCGATGTAGAAAATAAATGATTCCTATGAAACTTTCCAAGGAAAAAACGTTGCATAATTTAGGCGAAGAATAGCTCGAAGATAAGTTTATGAATTTTGTTTTTTGACTGGAATTTTGAAATGACACCTTGCTGTTGGTATAGCACAGTTGGCAAAAAAATCATCCTATGGCTGTTATTAAATCGTTAAAATGATGAGGGGATGCAGTCGGGAGTAAAAAATTCGTAAATCAGCTATACAAAGTTCTATTTTACATATGTTTTGCACGAAGACATTCTACTTTGAAATTTCAAAAATGAGTTTTGATTTTGAATTTATTTAGGGGTACCCAAAATTAAATCCATTGGTAGTAATGAACAACTTCTGCCTATGATTTTGAAATAGATTTTCAAATGAATATTAATTTGATGAAAAATTTATGAGCCAGAGCTTTCTACTTCCCAAAACCTTAAAAATTCAATCTTTTTCGAAACCAGTGAAGAGTTAGTGGGTTGAGCTGTATTTTTGACATGATGGAGATTGAAAAAACATTATTAATCGATAAAGAGCTTTATTGTGAGCAAAAGAGCATGAGAACAATGAAAATTAGAAATTCTCAAAAAAATCCTCTCTCCCTTTCCCCTCCATTTTGCTTGATATTTCTGATAATTAATCAGAAATTTAGATGTTCCTCGAAAAAAGAACTTTGAATTGTTGTAACTCTTGTCTAAATTATGATGTAAATTTTATTTTTTTCTTGATCAAAGATATGTTTTAGGTTAGGTCACAATATTTCACACTAGATACCTAGACCTACCTATTTTAAAAAAATTTATTGGGGGTTGTTCATGATGACTAAAAATTCAAAAAGAGAGTAAATTGTTTGAAGTGAAATTTAAAAAATCAAGAATTCGAAGGTTTTTTGTTCAATTTTTTTTCCTGGGAGGGAGCGTGTGTGTGTGTGTGTGTCAATCTTGAAAATGAGTGCTGGATTTTCGTCCGGTGTGTTTAAATTATTCAAAAAAATTATTTTTGGGTTTCACTTCAACAATTGGAAAATGAAAGTTTTTGTTTTCGAAATTGCGGTTAACCTTGAATAAATTTTCAACCAGAGCTAGCAAGAGTGCCTATGAAAAACTTATCTTTTTTCCTCGAAACATTCAAAATGAACTTAATGACTCTTCCTACCTCTCACTTCATTTAAAACGTCACAAATGATATCTAATTTTTATTAAATTTAATGATAGGTATACGACAAAAAATAGTAATTTTGGCTAAAAACGATATTTCAAAATTTGTAAAATTTGATTTTATTGCTTTGCATCAAATTTGACAATTTTTTTCAGATTTATCTAAACTGTAAAAAATCTTGCCAAACTTTGATTATAGATAGTTATTCCAACGATTTTTTTCAAAAAATGTCTAGGGTTTTCTCAAAACTTGAATTTTTTAAAAACCAATATTATCGATTTTTCTCATAAATTTTCATTTTTAAGAATTATGAATTGCTAGGTCGTTTAATCTTCCTAATTCTTAGCCTGGCGAGGTTCTTTTATAAAATGTGAGCTCTGGGCTAATACAAATTTCGACTTTACATTCCTTATTTCGATCCATTATTCAATTTTGTGGTTTACTATTTTTAAATCAAACCGCATTCGCCTAAAATAATTATTCTATTTATTTAGTGTGAATCGTTTATCAGTTTTAACCGAGTAGAGGGGGGGGGGGAGAGGCAGGCCGCTCTTTTACCATTAAGAAAAAAATTGTATCATTGGTCAAAAAATAAGGTTCGAGTTAGAACTTAAATCAAAGAAAATTTCATTTTAATCAGAAATTTTCAATTTTTCGAACCTCCAATTAGCCAAATTTGATTCATTCCTATGACAATTTTTTTCAATTACCTATTTTTAAACTAGTAAATTTTTCATAATTTGAAGCGACGAGGAAACCAGAGATCAAATCTAAAAAAAAAGTTTGCTTCAAGTATTTTTTTCTAGTTCGTATTATCAATTTAAACTGAACTTCAAGATTATCTCTTTAATGGATAAATTATTCCTCCCTAATGATTCATTTACCAAAATCAATCAACTAGAAAACTCATAAATAACAACAAATAAAACACTTACTGGAGCCATCTCAGCCACATACATGGGTAGAGTCGCATAAACGCAACCCACTCCCAATCCAGCCACAAATCTCGATCCATATAGTACTGTTAGAACATTACTAAAGTACATCACTCCCCATGCCAATATGAGTAATACCATAACCCATATAATGGTCCACTTTCTTCCAAATCGATCGACAATTCTTCCTGTGATAAAGGGTCCAAAACTGGCTCCCAGAGCTGGCAACGAACTCAGCCATGCTCCTTCTTCCGTATTGACAAATATTTTAGCTCCAGGTTTCGTTATTATTGGAAGGGTTGGATTACTCCATGATAAAACACATGTCGCCGCAGTTGCACAAAAACTAGCTGCAAAAGTTGAAAAAAAAATCAAAAATAAAATTTTTTCATCAAAGGATTGCCAATTTTTAAAGTAAAATATAACTTAACGTACCTATCAACGATGCTAGGTAAACGTTAAACTGAGTTAACGCTGTTTGTTGCTTAACTACCATACTTTAACGATGATACCACCGAACAAAATACTTATACAGATATCCTCGTATTTTTACTACGAAAAAAAAAGTATGCAAGTGTCACCTGAAACCACGTGGTTTGAAAAAAAAAATTGATAAAAATTTCACCACAGTTACGTATTAAATTTTATTTTTCGCCAGGTTCAGTTCTTTTCGAAATAATTATCAAGTTCAACGACGATATAAAAACCAATGTACTGTTTCCGAGTCTTACCCTATTCGTTTACGAAGCGCAGCAATTATATAAACATTTAACCGTCCGATACCACCACAATATATATTTTTTCGATCATAAAACAATAAAAAAATTACTGATAAAAGTATGAAAAAAAAGTGAGAAATGTTTGTGGCTCCGCGAAGAAACCATAATATACTCGAGTATTAAAAGCTCAAACAGATCGGTCCTCAACAGAGGAGAAAATGAGCTCACCGACGCGAAAGTCAACATAGGAAAATTTCCAAAACACTTCACCAAAACACTTTTTCGCTATCATTCGGACATCGTATGCGAATCACACTTTTTTGGAAACTGTTCAGTCGTATCTGTAGGATGTTTAGAGTCTATACCAATGTATGACTCTGCTTAACCTTGCAGATTAGTGAAAAAAAATCGATGAATTTTCAATTCGATAATAAAAATCGTATTTAAGAAAAATGTGTAAAAACATAATAAAATTTGCGAAGATTAATTTTTTAAAATGTTAATTACTCGATTTATCGCATGCGTGTGGCTTGTAAAATTAAATGATTATTCTGCCTTGAGTAACGACAAACAAGCTTGTGGAGGTTTCGGATTAACTTATAACAGCCAAGATTACAAATCGAGGAATTTTTTTCACCAGTGAACTAAATGTCTCGATAATTTAAAAGTGAATCGAGTTTATTTACCTATGTCGAGTTAATTGTGTGTTGACATTTTAAATTATTCGTTTTGTTTTCGTTTTATTTTCCTTCGCATTAAATACCCGGTGGTAATTGTGTTTCGCATCAGCACGTGAGACCGTCGTGATAATTATTGAATGTTATTTGGAATTGAAATGGGTTGAATGGTAAACGAGTTTTCTTAGTGATAGTTTTTACGAATCATTAAGGTAGCTTTTGATATTTCGTAGATATTTTGATCAATGATGACTTTGAGTTTTGGTATTTTTCCATTTTATTTTTTTTATTGGAAAAATTGAGCTCGTTGCAGGATGTGTGAATCATTTTAATGTATGAATTCATTTTTTCAAACTTTATTATGATCTACTGCTCTAGTTTGTGAATTTGATGCATTTATTGGCCCTTCAACATACACGTGTGTTTTTTTTCTTTTTTGTTGGATTAGATTTTATCTTATGTAAGTAAGTGGAGCGAACAAAATGAGTCATGTTTGTGTAAACTGCAGTAAAATTACCGACAATGTAATTGTGAAAATGATCCATAAAAATGCATTTGGCAAATAAATCTTGAAAAATTTCAAGATAAAATATAAATTGTCGCATCTAAACAGATATTAAACTTGAGATTTAACAGGAGTCGAGTTGATACATATAATGCAATCTAAAAATTAACACCACGAGTTAAAATGAGATTTCCAACTCGGCTGGTTGGAAAAAAAATTGAAAAAGAATGCATCAAATCTTGAAATGTTTCTCAGTATTTGATTCAAAATTTTAAATAGAATTTTTCTTGAAGATTTATGAAACTCAAATTAGGCATACAAATTATTGGACTGTGCCTTAAAATTTTTTCAAAATTTGACTTGTAGCTGGATGGAGTTGACAAATTGGTTTTAAGCACAAAATTCAGAAGCCTCAATTTTAAGAATATGTGGAAGGAAGGGATGCCTTCAGTTATTACGAAAATTGTGGATTGAGATTCACATACTCAAGTTGAAAAAACAGAAGAATTTGATTCATTTTTCAAAATATTTATTTATTTATTTATTTATTTATTTAATTTTAACGACATGAAAAATGTAAAATTAATTTTGAAAGCTTGTTTTATTGATTTTTATTATTTTTTTTATTTTTAAAAGATTTTATTTTTGGTTATTGGAACTGGCCATTTTGCCCTGATTACATATGTCTAGGCCTTAAAACTACCCTTTTCCTTTTGATTTGAACTTTAACCCCTTCTTAAACGACCTTGAGATACTCGACAGCGTCAACAATTTTTTTAAAGAGTTAATTTTTTTTCTTAAGAAGTCTTCCTTGAAAATGATCTTCATTATAACTATTTTAATATCCCCCAAATACTGTTAGCATAATATTTTCTAACAGTGGTTCCTAAAATCGCCTTTTTCATTATTGTAAAATTTTATACTCAGGTAAATTGAAAAAATTGAAACTTTCAGACTGATCTATAAAGATCTTGGGAGGAGAGGAAGTGATGGAAAATCATCGCTGATATTTTATTTGATGAAAGAATGATTTATTCAAAATTAATTTTCTAGAACACAATTTTTTCGATTTTTCATTGAAAATTTTTAAAACTTTTGAAATATTTCGGAAAATGAAGCAGTAGTGGAAAATAAATGAAATAGATATCGTTTGCTGCCAATTTGAATTTAAAAATTGTCTCAATCACGATGCAATTTTGCAGTATTATGATAAAATTTTTTTGGTGGCTAAAAAATATTTTGGCTTAATTTTTGAAGTGTTTTGATGAGAGCAAAAATCGGAATTTAATTTTAAGGTCAATGAGTTAGACAGGAGTAAAAATTATAAAAACGCGTAGGATTTCTCAAATGAGGCGACCAATTTCTTTCTGAGTGAAGTGGAACTACCCAAAATTGGCATTTTTTTTCAATATAGCGTTAATGAAAAGTTTTCCATCTAACATAAATTACTTTGCCAGTTTTCGTCAATTTTTAGTTCTTGTAATTCACATTGAACCGTGCAGAGAAAGTTCGGGCCGGGGGGATTTGAACAGCAAAAAGAGGTCTCATAATAGGGGGGGGGGTGTCAAAAATTCAAAATTTTGATTTTTGAGTTCAAAAATTGAGCAAAGAAGGAGGCTGTGCATCCTAGAAAATGAAAAAAAAAAAAACGAAATCTATTATGATCTTTCAATCGTGCAAAAAAAGGCCTTCAATTCTTTAAAAATTGCCAAAAATTTAGGAATTAGGTATTTTTGATTTTTTTTTTGAATTCTAAGAAAATTCAAAATGATCAACTGAATTTGAGATATTATTCAGCGAATGTATAAACCAAAAAAGTACAATTTTTTTTGCAAAAATCAATGTTTTATAGCTTTTTTACTTATTGAAACCAGTTATAAAATGACAGTTCTCTCGAAAAATTGTGTTTTTTCAGTTTATACATTCGCTAAATATTTAGTCTCTATACTTAAACTTGGTTATAATAACTTTTGAATTTTTTGAAACTATTTCATTTTTGATCATTTTCAAAGAACTGAAGGATGTTTTTAGTTCTGAATAACCCTCGTGAGTCCCTACGAGCCTCCCAAAAATCTAGGGCTCGAGACCCTTCCCCTTTAGCCGTCGTTGCACAAGCCTGAATGCACAAATCCCTTATTTTTCAAAAATTCATTCATTTTATTCTAGTTTTTTCGAAAATAATTTTGAAAACAAAATTCTAATTTTTTCATTTGAATTTTTTGCCGAAAAAATATGTAGCTTTAAATTCGAAGTTTTACCATCTCCTTCCTTTTATCAGGTAAACTACTTCGCGAAATACACGTTTAAGTATGAGAATTTCTTGAAATTGAGTATTGCAAATTCGAGAGGTGATGAGTGCACGTGATAAAGTATCAGCTTAATCGTAAACACCTATCAAGAAATCAATTTAAAATGATGTTCCATCAATTTCAACGAATGAGGTATTACTTATGCTTCGATTAATCGAATATTCGATCACCATTTTGCATCTAAATATAGAATTTTTTTCAGAAAAATTAAAATTTATTATCCAGCGATGAGCTGCTTTACAACAAAACAATAGTTGTTTTCCTAAAAATAAACGATTTTCAAAAACATTGTCACAAAAATTAAGTGGTGTGGTATTAAACGACCGAAATGTTGTGATAATTTTCACTCATAATATCACCAATATTCGATTAACCTACAAGCCCGGCGTTTCGTTGTAATTTTCCGCGTGAACTTGACTCAAGTTTCATTGAAATTGATTGAACACTCTTGAGAAGTAGCCTTACAACGAATCGCAATTCATTCATTTCAGTTTACATTACGAATGGAAAGTAAAACTGCATGGAAAATTTTCGCGACACTCACAATATTTTATTACGCGTGTAAAAATTTAAAACCAACTCGAATTTCAAATCACGTTATCGAAAAAAAAATGAAAAAATTTGATCGTAATATCGACCATCTCCACATACGCCAATTATGCGAACTGCAATTGTAAGAAAAAGCCAATATTTAAGTACAATGAGTTGACAGAAGAAGGTACCACTTTGCATAAAATATAGAGAGAGGGAACGTACACCGAAATCCATAGATACAGTAAAAGATAAATCATTTTTATTGAAAGGAGAGGTGAATGACGTAAATAGCGTAATTTACATTTTCATTGCTAAAGAATTCGTTCTGTAACATTTTCAGAATATTATTTTTAAATAAAATTTACCCATGTGTTTTGTTCATTAGGGTAGAGTTAAAAATTTTTTCGTGTTCGTGTAAAATTTGAAAATTTTCAATTGTTTTTTCATTAGGTATTGAGGCTTGATTGCAGAAAATTTTGAGAATTTGAAATGGAAAAAATAATGAAGATATTTTTGAAAATTTAGCATGATTTTTCATCAAAATGTCAAGATAGGAACTTATTTTTCATGCTTTTTTCAATTCTTTGCAAAAATTTTCAAAATGGCTAAAAAAAAGTTTTAAAAAAGGCTGGAGGTGCATTGACGTCTATAAAATTTGATTTGAAAAAATTGGCTCAAATTCGCATTGTTGGCAACCTTATTTCTCTGAATCGTAGCGTAAGTTAAAAATATTCACGATATATTTTATTTCTAACAAAAATTAAAATTATTATTAAAAAAAAATTGGGATATGCTTCGAATAAAAAATAGAATTTTTTGAAAATGAGTTGAAAAACTGAAAAACTTATTTCAAAATGTTGGGAAGAATAATTTTTTGAAAAATTAAACATATTATTCGTGTGCATCTTCAAAGTAGGTATGTAAATTTGAACACTATTCATGATCTAAATTTTTTACTCTGAACTAAAATCTGTGTTAGCTTTTCACTATTTATCATCGTTTTTGATGAATTTTTCTCGTTAATGGGAATATTTTGAGGTTCTTTAGGTAGGCACATTTTTTTCTCTTTGACGATTTGCGATTTTAACATGGATATTTTTCTCCCTCTGTGGTGGGGGGATCATTCCAAAAATTTTCAGACACTATTTTGCGCGACGCTGACTTTTAAAATCATAAATTTTTTCATCTTCAAAATTAACTTGATATCAAAAAATCAAAAGCTGACTTTTGAAAACTTACAAATGTTTATATTTTCGAAATCGCGTGTGAAAAAAATACAAGTAAAAAAAACTAGACCAATTTTCTAAACTTGCGTCATGAAAATTTCATTTTCGTATTAGTTATCAAATTAAATAATTATCAAATTCGTTTTAAAAAATAACCAAAAAACTTACCAACCGATGCTGCAAAAATCACATTAAAATCACGAGGCACATTTGTTGTAAATTGTACCATTTTCAAACCACCAGTTGGCAATCTTCCCACAAATTTCGAACCAATTTGCACTAAACCGTACACACTTTTCAGTCGAGCGCAAATGAGGCCATCGTTCAATTTTTGCTCTGCAAATTATGGTGATGATATCTTCTTCGGAAATATATCGAGATTTTTTTTTCTCGAGGTTTCTAATGAATTGATAAATTAGATATCAGTTGAATCATATACTTAAACGTTGAAAAGTAAATTGAAAATTGATTTCGAAGATGGGTTAATGATAATTGTTTATTATGATTAATGTTTTTACATTTTGAAAATCATCTCGTAACAAATCGTATTGGAATTTTTTTTTATACCTACAAAATATCTTCCTGTCTTGATTCGACGCTGAAAAGTTTTATAGGTAGAGATGATAATTCCACGTAGTGTCAATTATTCATTATACCGCGAGCCTGACTTATTGTTTTTTAATACGATTAGATGCACGTTGCTTCGTTCATCTATCAAACTCTTTTTAATGCCGACAATAGAATCGTTCGAATCACGAGGAACATTCGGATGGCACGTGCCTCTAAATCGCTTCTGTATTACGAGTTTCAGCGTAGTCGTAAAATCGCCGCCAAGTATTCGAATAGTTTACTCTTTTGACATATTCGTCGGTAGATCCCGCAATCGTTGCTCTCTGACCACAAAGTAAGGCCATTTTTTGCAAAAAAAAAAAAAAAAAAAAGGTAAAATGAAACATAGTCGTATTCGAATCTCGTGTATATTTTATGCGAACAATAAATAAATAAAACTTTGGCAATAAATTAAACTCTACAAGTAAATCTTGTAAAATTTCAACAAAAAATCGATTTTAGTTTGGAAAAAATATAAAAATATTCCTGCCGTCTTCAGCGATTGGAAAATGAACTTTCAATCGCTAAACAATATAAAATAATGATTCTAATAAGTAGCCAAAAATTTGAATTGACATGAAAAAATACACACTTTTTAATAAAAGTTCAGTGCGTGATGCTCTTAGTTATTCGATAAAACAATTGAAATGGTGAATTGAAAGGGAGAAAAATACTTATGTGAGTTAAAAAATGGTAATAATAATGGAGAAATCTTACGTACGAATAAAAATCATCACATTAATAACAAACTTGAGGAGTGAAAATTATTTAAATCTACTCTCATCACATCTCATAACTTATCCATGATTTTGATTATAAAAATCAAAATATCAAAATATTTCGAATTATTAAAATACTTTGTACTTTCAAACTTTCACTTGAAAATGACGAAAACCTTCATTTGAACTAATAACGAAGAAGTGAAAACATGTGAATAATTAAAACTAGGGTAATATTAAAGGCTACATTCTTAATTTCAACTGGTCTTTTTCTCTCATATCGCATTAGATACAATTATTATAAATTAACTAAAAAATAAAAAGAAAGAAAATACCGAAAAAAATTACAATTAATTATAAACTTTCGGAATGCTAGGCTTATCACAGTCGTTACTTTTGGTTTTTTGAAAATTCTCTATAAATCTAATTATACTTTCGGTTCGGAAAATTCGAGTTTTTTTTTACCGTGAATTAACTCTTGAATCTCGTGGAAACTTTTATTCTCCGTATCTGGCAGTTGGAATACGACGAAGAATAGAGCGACCACGCATAATCCTCCGAACATCCAGAATGCAGCCGGGTGACCGAAATTATCGGTGAATACATCGAAGAACCTCGTCAAGATGAAACATAATATCCAACAGAATGAGGCAGTTATAGCTGAAGCTATTGCTTTCAAATGCCCTGGGAATATTTCAGCCATAATTACCCAAACAAATGGTCCAAAACCTGTGGAAAATTATTTAAATATTAGAATATGCTGCGACAGATTCGGTCGAAAAAGCATTTTTTTCACTTACCAATGGAATAATTAATGATGAAGAAAACCAAACTGGTTACTGGTAACCAACCCAAAGAACTCAGGTCTTCGTTTTTATCTTTTAGAAAGAAGTAAAACCCTAACATACCCTGAAAATATAAATAATCGTCAATTTTTTTTCAATTTAAAGGTATAATCCAGGCTTAGTTAGGCTGACTAGGAAAGGGAACGAAAAGATGCGGTTGCACGGGATGGGATTTTTCGAAAGAGGCCTGCAAAAAAGCGCCAGAATACTTGATAAATTCTTATCAACTTGAAAAAAAGGTTTTGAAATATTTGAGAAATTTCAAGAAAAAATTTGTTAAATTTGCAAAAAATATATTCAAAAACAATTTTGAAAAAAAAGAATAATTTTTATATTTGAAAAATGATTTTTTGAAAAAAAAATCGAAAAATTCGAAGGAACAACTCGAAAAGACAATTTTTTAAAACATATAATTGAAAAAAAAATGAAAAATCTATTTTTAAAAATATAATTTCAAGGTTTTACGATTATGAATATTGACCTATTTTCTGGAATAAAAACTGGCATTTTTTTAAAAAATGATAAATATTTTGTACATTGAAAAATTTTTTCATCATCAAAGGTCTTTTTTATCCAACGATTAATATTATCGAAAATTAACTGCCATAATGTGGGGCTAATTTGAACAATTTAAAATCGAAACCTGATTTTTGAAATAAAAGTTCGTTCAGCTTAAAAATTTGAGTTGACATTTGGAATGGTGAGGGAAAATCTCAAAAGTACCTTAATTAAAAATTCTTCTACTTGATAGAATTTATTCATTTGTAAAAAGAAATGTATTTTTCTGGCCATCAGGAGGCTCCAAAATGAAAAAAAGCCCCCATTATAATGTAACTATGAACTGCCTTTGTAAAATTCTTCAAATTAGTAATATTTTTGTATTTTTGAATGTATAAGTGCCCGATTCGAATAAAAATTTGTAAGTTTGGAAAAAAAAAGTTCAATTCGAAGTCAACGGAATTGAGTTCAGTTTTACATTCAATTTGGAACAGTAAAAATGTAAAAAAAAATCTTTTCTGTTTTCATTTTTTTGGGAAAAATTTGCCCCAGGCGCTTTTAGACTCCCAAGCACCTCAAGAAATAATTTTCCCCTAAATTTTAGACCCCAACCCCCTTTCTTTTGAAATTATGGCCATTTTATTGCATTATTTTCAAGAATTTTTAAATTCAACGCAGTAGCGTAACTTGACATTCCCTCTGGGGGGGGACAGAAGTCGAAGGGTGAAAATTTTTTTCTTAGGTATACACTAAATGGGCATAAAGATCTGGGATAATAGGGGGGGGGGTTGACAGAACCTTGGTATCATACTTTTCGAACGGCGTTTGCAATTTAAATAGTGACTATGTTATGCCCGAGCGAAGCGAGGGCAGAGCTTTGAAAAAATTGATTTTTAATACCCGAAAAATTCATTTTTGAGGGTTTTGAGGGAGGTATTTACGCCACAGGCTTACATATTGAACTTTTGAACTAGCCAAAATTAATAAGAATGTTGTTTACTTACGCCCGAGCGAAGCGAGGGCGAAACTTTGAAAAAATTTGATTTTTGATGTCCAAAAAATTCATTTTTGAAGGGTGTCTGGGGGGGGTTTTGTACCCAAAACCCCCCCCGTATTTACGCCACTGATTCAACGGAAGTGAAAAAAATTTTCTGCTCTTTGGCACAAAGTTACACCTCATAGAGGTGTATTTATGATATTTTTTTCAAAAATTTTGGTGCACTTCGTCATGTTTTTTCTACTATTTGAAATTTTTGATCATAAAAAACATACAAGCGAAGAGTAATCACCCTGAAAAAATTACAATGCTGAAAAAAGTAAATTTTGAGACTTTGTGTAAAACAATCGAGAAAAGAGCGTAAATCGGGGTATTTTGACCTGCTGAACACTTCGCGATTGTTTAGTCGAGATCTCAAGATTCAATTTTTTCAGCTTTTTTGCCATAAAAAATCAGCGAATAGCAAAACTATTGCAAAAAGGGTGTTTATCGCGATATTTTGATCTGCTGACTGCTGAGTACGAATACGATTTTTTTCTGTACAAAACGCTCAAAATTTAAAAAATCTGCTAAAATTACAACGTTTCTATGAGGTTTTTTTTGCAATTTTCAACTCTTGATTCAAAGAAATGGTCAAAACCGAATGCACAGCGAAATTCAACATTAAAAAACACATTTTTAAATAATTTTTTCGGGCTAATTGCTCTTCGCTTATACATATGGTGTTTTTTACGAACAAAAACTTCAAATAGCCAAAAAAATATGAAGAAGTGCATCAAAATTTTTATTAAAAAAATCATAAATACACCTCTACGAGGTGTAACTTTGTGCCGAAGAACAGAAAATTTCCTTCACTTCCTTTAAAATGAAATTTTAAAAAAATTCAATAAAATGGCCCTAGCTCTGAAAAGAAGAAGGTTGGGGTCCAAAATTCAGTGAAATTTTTTTTCTATTTACCCCTTACCCGCCTACCCATAGTACAATTTTAGATGTTTTGAAATTTGAATTTTTTAACGAAAAACTGGATTCGATAATTTTTGCTTTGGGATTTCGACTCACTCTCTACAGTACCGAGACTTATTTTAAATGGATAAAACTTACCAAACTCATTGCTTCTCCTAAAGCAGATATACATAGCAAATTCCTAACGCCGAATATTTTAGCAGCAGGAGCCGCAATTCCTGCAGCAGACGTCATGACTAATCCTATAATGATTGTCGATACGCTGGGAGGAAGAGACGAACCGGTTGCATTGAAAATAGTTTGTGCGTAAAAAAGCACCACATTTATGCCACTGGTTTGTTGAAAAAATGCCAAGGCACAGGAATAATATAGGGCTTTCATATCTCCTCGACTTGATAATAACACCTTCAACGAACCTTTGTTTCGTCTGGCTTCGATGGCAGATGCCTGTAAAAAATAATTTTTGGTATTCGAAATCTACGTGAAAAAAAAATAAAACTGCAATTACTTGAATATCTGTTATTTCCGCAGTCATCGAGAGTGTTTCCGGGTACCCCCTTAACCATTGCAACGAATTCAAAGCCGCTTCCTTGCGATCTTTACTCAATAAGAAGTGAGGACTTTCCGGCATCCATGAAAATATCAATATGCAAAGAATTGGTACACTTGCGCTTACGAATATTAAATTCATATATGAAGTGTATGGTCCGATTACGTAACTGATTAGGAAACCGATGCAAAGGAAGAATTGCATCAAAGAACCCAACATCCCTCTTAGCTCCAACTATAATCATGAATATGATTTAGGATTAGATGATATTATCAGATTTAAAATTTCTATACCTATGTAATTATTTGTGTAAAATAATTTACCGGAGCTATTTCCGCAATGTACATTGGTAATATTGTGAAAACACATCCAACTCCGATACCAGCTATAATACGGGCTGCGTACAAGACATAGACTGACTTGAAATAGGCCAACATAGACCATGATATGAGGAAAATCAACATATCCGCCAAAATCGTTCCCTTTCTGCCCATTTTATTCACCACACCACTGGCAATGAATGGTCCTAAACTGGCACCGACTGCTACCAATGAGCTTAACCATGCTGCTTCAGCTTCTGTTACGTAGATTCTTTCTCCTGCTTCTTTAATCTTTGGTAGCGTTGGGGAGCTCCATGTTAGCACACAGCCAGCTGAGATGGCTGCTAGATTTGCTGTAAAAAAATTACAATCGGTTAGACATCGGTTTGGCATAACAAGGTATTATCGGAATAAATATTTATCTAATTAAGTAATCATATTCGTAGGTTGAAAAACGTTTTTTTCTAAAAATTTTGAAATTTTTTAAAAGTTTGGAAAAAATGTTGTAAATTTGAAATTTTTTTCATCTAAATGTGGGTAAAAAATTGTAAAATACCTAAAAAAAAGTGAAAATTTTCATTTTGTCGAAAAAAAATCGCTAATAACTTGGAAAAATCATGACCAGAACAAGCAAAAAAATCATTTAATGATCGAAATTGTGAAAAAATGTGATGTATGTTGTACGTAAAGTAATGTAGGATTGAAAAAACATTCGCTTGAAAATCCTAACCTTAATTTATTAAATAAATTTTTTCACTGGTTTAATTTTTTTTTAATTCAATCGAATTTTATTGGCTGTTTTCTGGGGAATTTTTAATATTCAATTTTCGACGTTCTTTCGTCACCATTTTCAATTTTATTGCAGTTGCGTGGACAAAAATTTGGTAAAATTTAAAACCAACCACTTTCATTTTTTAAAAAAGTTTCTAACATTTTTCATCAAATCAAAATGTAAAATTTAATTCAGTTTACTGTTATCTATGCCTTCAAATTCTGAGAATTTTCAATTTTTTCGAGCTAGAGCCATAATTTTGAAAATATTTGTCCATATCTAATGGAAATTCAGAATATTTCCAGGTATTCACTTAGCTGTTAGTTATAACCAACGATTTTGGAAGGAGTTGAACTATTTGGTCCCATTTTTTAAAAATATTGATTTTGAGGAAAACAATGTAAAGGTGTAGCGAGAATCCCTCTTCTGGAAACTTGGAAAGTTATTTGAAAAATAACGTTCAAAATATCAATTTTATCATGTTTTCATCATAAAAGTTTCGAATAAAATTTCAAAATCAAAAAGCATGGGATTTTCTTTCAAGTTTGGAGAATTAAGCAGAGCAGGTTTTGTCTCCAAGGTGAAATTTACAAAAAAGTTAATATCAAATATTTCTCCATTTTTTACGCCGAGCATAAGGAATAAGGCAATTGTGTTCGCAGAAAATTTACTTCAAATGGAAACAAAGTCACTTTTTCATTTTAAGAGACAAATAAACAAAACGAAAAATTTGATTTTTGAAGAAAAAAAAACTTTAAGGGAAAAATATTATGTACAAGTCTACGTATATCTACATATTTCGCAAATGAAAATGAGGAGCCGAAATTTTTTGAAAAACCAGGTTCACGTGTAAATTCGAAATTGAACCTTTCAATGCGCTTAGCTTTATATTTTGAAAATGTTACAAAACTTCAACTGTTCTGTCCATATTTCTCAAGAATTTTACAATTTTTAATAAAAATTTTAAAATTTTGGAAAGTTTGCTTAAGATTTTTTTTTGAAAATAGTAATTTATTCATGAATTTGCAAAATGTATATTTGAGTTAACTTTTCATTATTGACTATCCATATCATAAGTTTCTCTATAGAAAACATTTTTGGCATCAATTATTAAAAAATACTAAATTTTAATTTCATCAGTGCGATCCCCTTCTCTCCCTCCTCCCTTCCCTTCTTCCCTCCCGAATCGATTGAAAGTGATTTCAAGACGTTTCGGAGTCTACAAATTGTTTTAGTATTTTCCAGCACTGCCACTGAAGAAAATCCTCTCAAATGAACTTCAGCGCTTGTAATCGTGCATTACTTAAATTTGTGACTTTGAAGTAGTAGCAGTTAAAAATTTCACAAAATTTGGTGTAACTGTAATCCGTGATATCAAGTGCTAAAATTCATATAGATCATTTTTATGGGCTTTCCTCCACTTTTTGAAAATTCTAAAATTTTATGGAGACTTCAAATTGTTTTGAAACCACAGTTCGTATTCTTCAAGGTGATGAAATAATTTTGAAATTCCCGAATTTTAGGTGTGAGATTTTTTATGAAGTACTTTCTATTTATTTTTGTTTTGGCTCAAAATTTTTCTTCCAATTTAGGAATTAACCATTGCTGGTTATTTTTTGAATCAGTTTGTATGAAAAGCAAAATAGGTACCTAGATCTTTATTTTTTCTAGTTCAGATTCAAAGTATGTAGTAATAACTTTGAATTTAAAAAATCTCAAAATTACGTATTTTTTGGAAAATTTTGAAAAAGTGGAAACTTTTATTTGAAAAAATTGCATCGCTATTATGATTTTAAAATTGTGCATTTTTTTGTGATTTTAATAAATAGTTCTACTTAATTAATATTGAGCTCATCATTAAACCTGTATTTATAATTTTCGCAACCTAATAAACAAATCGTAATAAAAACATCGATCTAACGTTTCCAAGCAACTAAACTCGTACGTTTAAGTTTTTCCTCTCTTTTTTTTTATTGATGATCAGTCAATAAATCAAATATGATTAATTTCTTCCCCATTAAAGCGAATTATTGATCTGGAGTGTATTTAAAAAGGTTTTCTTTTTGTATAAGCATAATATACCTGTACTTGGGAAGTACACAATAATAGATACAATTATCAATGCCAATTTCCGGGCGGAATAAGAGGTGAACCAAGGTTAGGAGAAAATATACTCAATTTGAGCGGAAGTTGCTTATCAAAGGCTCCACTGCTGTATTTGTAAAAAGCACGTTTACTGGTAAAAGTGGCAATTTCTTGATTCTTACTATATTATCGTCATAGTAGATTAACCGTTTGCCACATGACGATTGCTAATGTACATTGACAAGTTGAACGTTGCCAATGATAACTTTTATTTTTAATGGTCTTCGAGTATTGCATAGTAAATTTTCCATTTAAATGTAAAAAAATTCCCACTTTAGAAAAAATGCTGATAATTCATAAATAATGAAAATATCAATACAAAAGTTCGGATAACCGATATTTATGGCTAAAGCACCCAAAAAAATTACAAAGTTATTATTTACCTTTACAAAATAAGCGTATGATTGATTTAGAATTTCACAGAAGGTCGCTTTTATTGCGACCTACGCGATGTATGTACCTAACACACGAGGAACTGGCATTGAATTTTATGTAATGATTTATTAATGCGTATATGAAATGAAAATTGTAGAAAAAATATACAATGTTGAATAGAATACTGAAACAGTTATCGATGTATTGATCGGAGTCGTACTTTGGAAAATGCCTGCACAATCTTTGATTGTTCTCATTCTATATGTGGAAGTATGAAACTGGTACAAAAATCTTACCCGCTTTATACGTGTCGTTTCTTTTTTTCAGCTGTTCGAAGTGTGATAAAAAAAACTTTGCAGAATGAGTTCAGGTTTTAGTAAAGCACGTGCTTGGAAACTGAACCTCGAAATGAAGATAATTCATCAATGATAGAAAGCCAATTAAAATGCGTATGGTTTTGATGAGGGACAAAATAAATTATTATTTTGAGGTTAAAGGATATCGTTGAATTGGCACGAGATATGAAAATATGTACTCGAAAACACCGCAATTTCACCTCCAAAATAGATTAGGTCTAGAAAATCGTGTTCAAGTTTGAAAGATGATATTGCACGGGCATTCCCTTGGTCGATAATTTTAATCTTGGGAAATTCTAGGATGAATTTCGAGACAGTTTTGATTCAGAATTAATGTAGGTATATCTAGGCATCCATTGTCTCAAAATATTTTTCGCCAAGAAAAATAAAAAACTCAAAAATTAGTGAGAAATTTGCTTTGGTATAGATAAAAAGTCAGAAAATAGTAAAAAATTTCAATTCTTCGAGTTTTTTAAATCAAAGAATAAATGAACGGGGTTCTTTTTTTGGACAAAGGCTCTGGATGTAGTTAGGAGGTCATTCGGCCTCTAATGGATCTTGATCAAAATTTAAATTTTCCTGCCATTGGATTTGTCTTAGTACATAGAAGGTGATTTTAGAGCTTATGAACGAATTTTTAGCTCAATCTTGGGAGAGAGGGAGGGGGAGGGAGGTGTGTGGTCCCAAAATATCACGATTTCCCAAGCTAAAAATTCCATCTCTGCGAGTTTTCAATCAATTTCTCTGAGACTTGACTTGTAAATAAGGTATTGGAAGGAAGTGCTAAATTTTTTTCAGATTTTTACAACTATTTTAATGAACTCGAATTTGATTTTGAAAATTTAAATTGTCCTAGAGGACACAATTTTGGGACAGGTGGAAAGTTTATTTTTTTCCAAAGTTTTTCAATGTATTTTAAACCTCTCAGAATGTTGTCAGATTTTTTGAATGGTGGAAATTGGTCAAAAATTCGAAAAACTGGCGTTACCATTGTTTTCCTTGAAATGATTGCTTTTCATTAAATTTTAGCGATTTTTTGAATATTTTTCCAACTTCCAGCATCGAAAAAATCTGAAAAAATTCTGAGAGGTCTAAAATATATTGGAAAACCTTGGGAAAAATTGTTGTGGTTGAAAAAAAGTTCAGGGTACTTCCCTCTAGTACCTCTACCTTCGTACCCAGTTTGAAAAAAAAATGTTGAAAAATTCATGGTAATAGAATTTTTTAAATGTTTAGCTTGGAAATTACTTATTTTGTGGCCCCTCCCTCCAGGAGTGAACTAAACATTTTCTCATGCATTCTAAAATCATCTTTTACCAGGACAAATCAAATAGCTGGCCAAATGACCCCCTCACCTCTCCAGAGCATTTGAAGCGAGAAAAATGGTATGAAAAGATGAGAAAAAATCGAAAAATACCAAAAATTTTCATTTTTTTAGATCTAGCAGGTACTAGGTACCTCGATCGCCTTTTTGATGAAATATTTATGAACCTCAGACGGAATATAACCCAGGGATGGGTTTTAGGGGGTGACAGCCTTCTTCACGAGAAGGGACATGTTTTGATAAATTTTTGAAGAATATCAATTGTTTGCTCTTCCAAAAAAATTTTTCTAAAAAATTTCGCCTTTGAAAATTCTTTTTTAATTTAAAATAAATATTCCTAAATTTTGAAACGTTTTTCATAAATTATGATTTTTTTTAATCGAATTTTAAAAAAAAAATAGGTAATTTGAGAACTTACAATCAAACGTTTCAATTTTTTCAATTTTTAGATTCATCCTCCCTCTCCCTCTAAACAGAAATATAGGAGCCCAAAGTTGGATGACAGAATGTCGTCTCATTGAAAATACATTGCGAATATGATGACAGATCATTGACAGTTGACATGTTACGATCATCGTGGCAATCGGTTATTCGTAAGATCGATCGTGTAAAAACTGTGAAATGAATAGCAACTAGTTTCGTTCACCTTGCCAATTTAGTCTTCATTATGAGAAGTAAATAAATAACAAATGCGAATTTTGTGCTAATTATGTAAATTATAAAGTTAGAGGTCTATGATTTTTAAAACGATTATTTTATCACAGCTGCCAGAAATACAAGTATTTGTTAAACATTACTATGTTGTCACTTGCCAATAATTTTTAAAACCCCATGACAATGGAATGTTCGATTGACCAATTTAAGTATAATTTCAATTCAATAGTTTGGCTTCCTAAAGATTGCAAAAATCTTCAGTGTGGGTTTACATCTGTATTATTTTCGTTAATGATTTCACACCTTTTGAAATACCTAGGTACAAATTAGAAAGCAAAATTGCGGCGACATATCTATAGAACAGATTGCGATGTCATTAAGTGATGAATTAATTTACCTTTTATCATTACGACGATCATCGAAGAAAAGCACACAGCTTAGATGTGATTTAGGTATGTGAAGAATTGTGGGGTATGAATTGAAACTGGAACTAGACGTTGGATGACGATAACAAAAACGTTTCGAGTTTACTTTTTACAAAATAGTTACTTTGACTTGCCTTGACCAAGAAAGGTTTCTTATTTTTCCACTATACTCGTATAATTTCAGATTAATTGATGCGAACATGTAGGAATCTGGATAAAGTATCGATTCCTTTTGTGTGCCGACCTTCGCTCGTGTCCAGAAATAATAGATTATTTTTTCGAGAAGGGTTTTTTGGAAAAATTCTTTAATATTATTAAAAACGTAATTTTTCGAAAAGGTTATTATTGATTAATAATTTTTTTTTCTGTTTTTGATTGTTTTAGGATTTGATTTACCTTGAGTTGGATCGTCGAAAGACTTCAAAAAGGTAAGATTTTTAAAACGTTGCTAATTTTACTGATTTTTACAATTATTTTAAAAAAGGTTTCGAAATCCAGAGTATACGAAGGCATCCAATTTTTTTTGTTGTCTGAATTAATTGTAGATACCCAAACGTTTGTCCAAACAATTTTTTTTCGAGCCATAAAAAACACCTGGTTTGATTGAAACTCCTTGATAATGTATCAAGTTTCAGAAATGATTAAATTTTCAAGTTTGAACAACTTTTAGAAAATTTTTAGAAAATGAATCTCGAAAAAAGATGAGAACGAATTCTTGATTTCGCAAGTTGTAAATTTTTTAGAAACTTGTGAAAAATCAGAAAAATTTGGTATTTTTACTCCTAAATCGAGAAATTTTTCTTAAAACTGAGTAATTTTACCTGAAAAATATAACTATTTACGCGAGTATTTTTGAGTTGTTGTATTTCTTGAAAAAAGTTTTCTACTTTCGAAAGTATAATTTTTCAACATTTTTGAATAATTCACAATTTTTTTATGTCCTTTCCTTATTTTCTTAAAATTCAATGATTTTGTTGGTTTTTTAAAAACAATTTTGAATAATTTTTTTTTTAAGGGGACGGGGATTAAAAACTTATTTTTTGACTTTAATCGACGAAGTGGCTTTTAGCGCCTTTCTCTGATACCCTAAAAAAAATAATGAAAAATTCGGTTGAGTATTGAGGGGGAGTAGTATCAGGCAAGCTGAACATCTGGTATAAAGAAATCAAAACTAGAGATTTTTAAAATAAATTTTGTCGAATTCATTTTTTGGCAGAAATCTACTTGATCTCATTGACTGCCTATCTGCGTCATTCCTACACTACGTCTTCTACTTATACTATTTTCAATTTCAATTTTTTTTTTGAACAAAGCCCTCTTCTATGTACTTGAAATTTGAATCAATTTTTTGTGTCAGTCTGCTTTGGATGCAAATCCCCATAAGCGTACCCAAGGGGAAGAAGGCTTAGAGGGGCCCGAGTCTCTCAATTAAGCTCGGAAATGAGATTATTTTCATCACAAATGCAAAAATCACTGTTTTCTCAATCAATTTCCAATTTTGTCAGAAAAAATAAGTCATTTTGATTGAAAGAACATTAAAAAATCTCCCCTATTTTTCTCGAATTTTCAGCCCCTCCCTTGTACAATTTCTGGGCAACTCCTTTTTTTTTAATTTTTCAAAGTTTTTTGAAAAAAAATTCTCTTAATTGCGTACGAAAATCCTGCTAAGTTTCTGCCCTCTGATTTTGAAATTTTTCTTGAAGCATTGATAAAGTGAAAATTTTAAGGAATGTTTAGTCTAAAAATCCCGGAAGAGTCAGCGAAAACCATTTCTAGAAAAATTTAGACCTCTTGGTCTTATGTATTGTGATATCATTTGAAGTAATGAGGTGCTAAGATAATTTTTTTTTTTCAAATTAGGCACGTCAATTTAACCAATGAATTTTGTTTTTAAAATAATTTGGCGTCCAAATTCCTTCGAAACAAATACATCCGAGATTGAGATTAGATTTTCAGGTATCAATGAATTCCATAAATTTTGTTCTAGTTACGTGTAAATATCTATCTGCTTCAGACGAGGAAAAATTTCTTGACGTATGACGTCATTTGATACAAATATTAGATGAAAATATTGGTTTCAAAATCTCTCTTCTCACTGCATCCATTTTTAGACACAATAAAATAATAACAAACGTTGTCATATTTTTGCAAAAAAACAAACCATGTTTGAATCAAGGTATTCCCACTATTAATAATTATTACCAAACAATTGATAAATTACCTTTTTTTACTCCCTCCCATGTATTTTAGTGCGTATTTCTTCGAATTTTGAGATTATTTCCGACATCAAGCCTCAATCACGCGATATAATATTGATTACAAAATCTATTCGTGTGAAAACAATAACATTTCGTTAATTAAAAAATTATCGAAACGTTTCCCGATATTTTAATTTCTCCTATCTCACGATTATTATTTAATCTGAATTTTATCTGCCCTTTTTAAAGATAAGATTTAAAATGCTGTAACCTCTGCCCCTCAACATTTTCAAAGCCCTAATTCAATTAAGCGATCATTATAATTATATATGAAAATTTACAAAAAGATCTCCTCCCATGTTGAATCAATAATAGACCGAAACAGTTCGTTATTTCGCATCCCTTTCGATGATTCCGAATACAAATAAACTCTCGGTGAAACACGTTTGAAACACGTGAGCGGTTAATTTTATGCACTTCCTCTTTATCAATTGTCTACCTTCGAACGGCTTAATCATCGCGAGTAATTTGAAGATACCTGTTTCGGGGCAGGTAATCGTCAATTTGTCAACAACCTTGCAAATTGACGAATATTTGATTGTCAAACTGTCTTATTATGTTTCGTTTGTAAACAACATATTGCGGTTGCAAATTTTTGAGAAAATTTATCGCCAATTGTTCGGGTGTTTGTGAATTCGCGATGCACAATGGAAATTTTTTTCCCTCGTTCGAACCAAAATTACGAGTACGTATTTAGTGTTAAAAATGTCCACTTAACCCAATTTTACAAGAACAGGTACGCGGTTGAAAATTTATTAATGCGTTCACGACCGTGAATTTCACGCTGTGTAAATATGAAACTTCAAATTGTCTATTACCTAGCTACGTAAATATGAGGCGATTAAGAGACCAAGTGGCAAGCCAAATAAAGGAAATTATAGGCAGAATTATTATGTTTTATTGTAAGGAAACGCCGCGTATTATGTTTTTTTTTTTGTTTTTTTTCATGTGATAATTTAGGGTAACGAATATCATCGGGTTGGGTGATTTTTCACACGTGAATGTAATTTAAGTTTAAAACGATTTTATAAGTCGTGATTTTTTGGTGATCAAAAATTATTGAAAATTTAGCTTGTTGAAATTATACTTTTTTTAAGATTTGAAAGAGGTGAAAGGGGGTAAGGGTAAAAAAAATGCCTCCAAATTTGATTGTTGAAAAAATTAGTTAGAAAAATGAATTGACTTGACAAACTTCAAATCAATTAAACAAATATTGGGTTTTGGGTGAGTTATTCTGGGAAAAGCGAAAAATAATGTTGGAAGGGCTTGCAATATCTCTGAAATAAATATAAATAATGTGGTCTTATCTTTTTACCTCCTTGAAAAATTGAAAAAGTGAGAGAGAAGCAAAAAAAGGTAAGCCACACTCTCCACAAAATGTTTCGGAAATGAATTATACGCATAATTTGTCAACGGATAGCCGTGAAAAAATCTTCGAAAACTATTTGAAAAATTCATTATTTATTGTAAAATTTTGAAATTTGAATGTGAAGGGGAGATGGAATATTAAATAATCATTTTTGTAAAAGATGGTTGATAAAATTTGGTAAAAGTAATGAAAATGTAGTGTTTGTTTAAAATTTGCAATTTTGGTTCAGATTTCTATAAAAATGTTTTTAAAAAATGAAAAAATGAAAACTCATCTCAGGTATTATTGAAAAAAGTGGATTTTTTGATTTTTGATCTTGGTAAGTATTTGAAAGTTTTCTCCATTTTTAAGATTTTCCCTTATAAATTTCAATTTTTTTTTTTCAGAAAAATTGTAATAAATCTTCTTTGATTTGGATGGTTTTGAAACTTAGGATGGGGCAGGTGGTCTTGTGACCAGTAAAAATAGTTGGAAAATAGTCACGAAAAACTGAAGTAATTTTGCAAATGGAAAAGTAGTTGGGTACCTATCTTATTACAAGATTCAGTAATTAAGTCTTAATTTATTCCCTCTCCCCCTCTTCATGTATCTGCGTCTTTCTCTCATTCAATTTTGAATTTTATAGTTTTTTGGGAGATTCGAAACAAGTCTTGAAAATTTTGAAAAACTGAAAGATGTTATTTTATGAAAAAAAATGAGCTAAAAATATAGTTGAATGCTATTTTTACAGGAATTGAAAATTTTTCCCATTTTTTTTTTTTTGAAATTTATCGAACTTTAAGGTGTTCTTAAAATATTTTTTCATTTTTTAAATATCTAATGAAGGAAGCATCGCAATTCAAAGTAAAATTTTGTGCTCAAACAAAAATAAATCAAAAGTACATTATTAAAAATCCCCATACCCAAAAAATTTAACTGCTTAAGTTGATTTCTCAAATTTTGGCGAATTTTTGAAATTCCAGCATTACCATATCTCCCTGCAAAATATGAAAATTTGATCTAATTGACAATAATAGCTAAAATTTGGCTATACCCCTAACATTGACCACCCAAATGGATTGAAATGTATTTCAATATTCTCATAATCTATTTTTTTAATGTTTTTTTTTTTTTTAATAATAATAATTTCCACTGGCATTTTTATCATCCCTATTGACCCACTTTCAAAAAACACATTCTCATCAAGTAAAAATTAACGAATCACGATTCAAAAATGAAACCACCGCAGGATATCAAATTTCACGCAATAAACAAATACATAGCAATTCATCCAGATAAATCAAATGATTACTCCATAGCACAAATTATTATTACGTTTGTGAGACTTTTTTCAGTTCATTCACCCATTTTTGGCCGAATTTCTCATAATTTCTCAACACTTAGAAGGTTACAAGGGCAATTCTATATTTATTTTTTTAATTATCGCCTCATTCACGAAACTTTTCTACCCTTTGAACACTAGGTACTGAAATTGAAAAAAATATAATTAAAATGATTAAAAGGAATCTTTAAAAGTTACGATTATCGATTTTGGAGTTTTTCCATCGAGTAGGCTCTTGATAAATTATTTCATGAAAAATACGAGTTAAAAGTCAATGGTTATTCATTTAATTTCGTAATTTAAATTCAATTACTTGCGAATATATTTCAATTTTCGTATTATCAGATATGATTTTCTCCAACGTCAATTGAAAAAGAACGAAGTGCATAAGTGATTAATAATCAATTTATACGACTCGTAACATTATCGATAATCAGTGCAACTCATGCAACGATGATTTGTGAATGATTGTGATTCGTCCGGAAAGGCGATGAAATTTCAATCATCCAGTTCAAAGAATGATGTGAAAATTTTTGCAAAAAGATTTTAAATTAATTTTTTTACAAAATTGTGCACTAAAAATCACCACACTCGCATGCAACATTTAAAATTAAATAATAGAACACCGGATAAAAACATTTTACAAGTAAAACTCAAACTACGAATACGATTCTATTAAAATAACCTGAAAAAAACTTCGAAATCGTGAAAATAGCGCGAAAATCGAAAAAACTATGTATACTTTTACTCGTTAAAAATTTACGTACCCGCACATGTAGCTATAAAAACGTTAAATTTCGACGTCGTCCTGTCTTTGCTCACGATCATATTTGACCGACTGCACAGATTATCTTCTCGATTGTCGAGCGAGCTCGTACTATCAATGTAATCACAATTAATGCTCGTTCCTATAGAATCTGCACCTTTTTCATTAGTCCATTCCACCGCACAAGGAGCTATCAACTCCTTTTTCTCCTCGTCGTCTAGTAATATCTCCCCACTAACGTTGCGTTTTCCTTCCGTCATCTTTGGTCGTCCTTCGTTGGGCTATTTTCTCAAGTTCGAAAGCTTCAACACCTGGTAACGTACAACAACCCCGATTATTATTTTCCTGGTTAGGCATTTTTTTGCCAGGTGGGGTAATTTTTCTATTATTATTTTTTTTTTTTCGTTTGGCGCATTTATCAAGGTGTAGTTGAAAATTTAAAGTTGAGTGTTTGGATTTGGATTTTTTTCTAAAATTATTATGATTAGGTAGGTACGTGAAAATTGATATTACGATTTTTAAATTTTGTTGTATTGTTGGTAAATGTAGGTTATTAGGTGTGTATAATTTTGCGAATAGTGTAAAATTTGACCTGTATCAAAACAAAAACGTGCTCGTGTAAAATTTATTGAGTGGAAAAATTCTGATTTATAAAGTTAAATTAATATCGAGTTACCTTAAGTACCTTGATTTAAATCTGTGGTTGATACGTCGAAAGTTCAGTGAACTTTGAGAATAATGTTACCTTTGTGACCATTAATTGCCTCACGTGAATCATTTTTCTTTTTAGGATTCATTTATTTATCATTATGTTTAATCCGCATAATTTTAATTAAATTTGCTCTAGAATTTTGTACCTAACCAAAATTTTAGCTGCTCAAATTCTTTTTTTGGATTTCGGCCAAATTTTGAAAAGTCAAAAATCTTTTTTTTTTTTAACAACAATGCAATATGAAAAAAAAACTTTCCCTTTAAAAGTGTTGAAGTTCAGATTTCTACCTGAACCTCTCAAAAAATCAAAATTCACTTTTTCCAGTTATTTTGGAACCTCCTGCTGGAATTTTATTTGTCGTGATTTCCAGAGGGATATTTCATCAATTGTTTCTTTGATCAATTTCAATTTTTATGAGTAGAAATTTGAATAATGGTCAAAAAAACATCAGTTAGAGTGTTTTATTGCTCACTGCTCGAAACTCGAAAGGAAGGGCGAACTTTATTCAATTATCGCTGCCAAATATTAATTTCGAGGTCTTTTTAAAAAAATCAAAAATAAATGAGAATCTTTTTGAAAGCTTGAGAATAGCTGTAAAATGGTAAAATTTGATTTTGGGAGGTCGATTTTAGGAATCGACCTAATTTTTATATTAATTTTACTCGAAAAACATATCTGAGCACTTCAAAAAACCATATTTTTGATAAAAATTAAATTTTAAAATACTTCTTCAAATTGTAAAAAATCAATTTGGGCTGCTGAAATTTTGGTTTTATGAAAGTTTTGGTAAAATTATCTTTCATGATTTCAATTGTTATACTTATTTGAAAATTGAAAATTTGTCAAATTAAGAAATTTGGTAGACTAAATACATATATGAAATTTTCAAGTTCCTTTTTAAATTATTCTAATTTTTTATCGAGAGCTTTTAAATTGTGTTTTAACTTGGAATTTCGCTAATTCAAAGTTTAGACTCAGCTTTTCATTTTCAAATTTTTTAAATTTAGAATTTTCAAGTTTTCGAACTTTAGAATTCTTGTTTTAAAGTTTTTTTGCATACCACTCCAGCGAATAAAAAATAATTGAATTTTTTAACAATTTCAGAAAATTACAAGTTTAGGCTGAAATTTCTTACTGAGAGATCACAATTTGGTTATGATAATTTTTGTTTGGTTGTGCTTTCACCTCAGTTTTTTGATTAATACGAAATTGATCGAGTTGATTTTTTATTTTTTAAAATTTTTAAGAAGAATATGATCACCACGGATGAACATTTTGATAATTTTTTAGTTTATTTGGCAATACTTATTTACTGATAAATTTTTAAATTTTTGATTTTTTAGCGTTGCATGTACTTGGACATACTTTAATTTTTCGTTTCACACAGAAAAATTTCAAAAATCAACACACGAAAAAATTAGAGGGAAAATACCTGCATATCACATCAGAAAGTGATTCCCTTCTCACCTCTTGAAAATAAACCATTGATAAAAAGTTGACATGGCTTTTCACCCACTTGAAATTTAAATTTCAAAACACAATGAAATTTCTTCGCATGAAATAATTGAAGCTCAGCTTATCAAAACTTATGCATACACACATTTTTAGTCTAATTTCTCCCAAATTATTTCCTTAAAATCTTTTGTAATCAAAGTATTGGCCCTGAAAGTATTATAATTTTATAAATTCGAAGATTTCAAAATAACAAGACGCCAATTTATTTGTTTTGATAATGTCCAAGTATAATTTTAAACTGATCAAGTACATTGATTTAGAGAAGATTTCGAAAATAAGGAAAACCATCAATTAAATTTCCAAATGAATGTTCCAAACTAACTTTTTTAATCGAATTTATTCGCTCGAAAATACATACATAAAGAACCTCCTCCTTTCTTCGCTTTTAATTATCCGTCGATTGTTTCATACATTGAATTTCTTCTAACTAATTTATCTGATCTGAATCAGAAGTATGTATGTATCTTTGTTATTATTACGAGATGTTTTGCTTTTCTAATTCAATTAATAAGCTATCTTCTTGGCACATGGGTCTCTCGTCCATTTGTAGGCAGGTTATTCGTAATTCACAGGTTGGTTTGCGAGGGGTGGGGAATTCGTATTGCATTCATGGTATTGCCTGACGAGATAATTTCCCAACGAAATTATGAAATTACACGGTTGATAATATTCAAATCTTCGTTTATTTCTGGTGATATTCGAGCAGAAAAATTTGCGAACAAACTTTTTGGAATCAAATACCTACTGATCGAAATTTTCATTATTGTGAATTTTTCTAACGATACGAAAATTGGATGGATGTGGTTTAGGAAATCAAGATAATTTTTAAATTTCACACTTCATTGTTAGGTATAATTTGTATGATCAAAATCAATTTTTTACTGCAACCTTGAAATTTTTTATTCTCAATTTCCGATAGATGATAGAAATAAAAAAAATTTGATAATTCTATGAACTTTCCACTTCATTAAGTGTCTAGCTCACGTGAACATCACTGTTATCGCGACAAGTCTGCGGCTTAATATCATTTGAAAAATAATAACAATAAAGATAATGAATGAAAGGTGTGTTGCACCTTGTTCTCATAAAGAATGCATTATTTTTATTACGTTCAGACTTTCGAGAAATTATAATTATTTTTAAATGCGATAACAGTTTACCTCCGTGACCTTTTTTTTTTTCTGTATCAAAACGAGGAAAATTTTTTTACAAAGATAAGTAAATATACATTCGACTTTCCTCGTTTTGAAAAAAAAGTACTACTCACGTAGACTCGACTGAGCTGATTTTTTAATCGACTGGTGAAAATTTTCCACTGTTGTATCAATGTCAATAAACCTATACCTGTTACCGTACATCCAAATTTGTTAAAGGTCATTTTGATGAATTTGTTCATTTCAATATTAACGAGCGTTTTGTTACATGCAAAGTTTGATAATGATTGTTGAATGACAGATGACGAATTTTTACGCAGTATTGTCACACGATGAGGAAGTCGTACTCGTTTATCATTTCAATTATGTGTGCTTCGGTTTTTTCTTTCTTGGGGGTTTATTCGTATTATATTAGAGTGCCTATTTCAAAAGAGATAAAATATGAATGGAAGAGTTTGGGAGGATGGAATGTTATCTATAGTTTGGGATAATTACTGATTGCGATAATTATGTAGACGATTATGGCTGAAGGGGCCCTCTAACATTTTGATTATGGTTTTTGAAGGTCCCTTTTTTTTGGAAGATTTCATTCTCGTTCAAATGTGTGACTTAAACCTTTTGAGTGAGTTTTTTTTCATAAATAATATTTGTAGCATTTTTTACTGATTATGATTATGCTATGAAGATTTTTTTGGCAATTTCTTACGTACTCATAATTTTTTGGGATTGTCTTCGAATTTGAAAAATAAACAAGAAGCCTAAAAAAAAACTTAGATCATGGATATGTTCAAAAATATTTTAGAAATGAGACAATTTTTTGTTTGTGTATAAAGAGACAATGCACTTGAATTTTTTTCAATTTTTTCAACATTTTAAAAAACATTAATTTTCATTTTTTTTTTTTTTTTTTGAAACATACGACCTCTTTTTTTATGAAAAAAGTACTATTTTTTAAAACGTTAAAATAATTTAGAGAAACAGTGATCCCAATATTGTGAAGTTGAACCACATTTCTAAAAATCAAACTTCATATAACTTCTTATTAAAGTATTAGTTACTGTAGGTATACTTTTGAAAAAATCATCAAAAAATTTTCAGTTCAATATTTTTACATTATGTTCTAGTCAGCAGTGTTGCCTAATACAAATTTAAACACCAAATTAATTTTAGCTTCTGAATCATTTTTGACACAAAAGAAATTCGACGATCCAAGTTCAATTTTAAGCTAAATTCAAATTTTTTTAGTTTAAATTTTTTGAATAACATAAAAAACCATCAAAATTGCATCAAAAACTACCAAAATTACATTTTATGATTTTTTTCTTATTCATTTTTTTAGTATAGTACTTTTTAAAATTTCTTCTGATTACTTATTGAGTTGGATGAAATTTTGCAAAACACGAAGTTGAAAATTTATTTGAAAATTCAAAGCTGAAAAAAATTTAATTAATTTTCAGTTGGCAAAATTCAATTTTTGTAAGTACAGTAGTTGAAAAAAATTGAAGATTGGGTATTATTCGAAACGAGTTTAGTGTTCGAAAAATTTTCTAAAAATGTAAAGTTTTAAAAAAAATTGAGAAATTGGTGCCTTTAAAAAATGTTTTCTGTAAATTTTTTCAAATAAGAATTTTTTGGCATTTTTTGAAAACACAAAAATGTTTTCCTAGTAGGTATAAGTTCAAAATTTCCCCACATTTTTTCAATTTAGAATTTTTAAGAAATTAGCACTTTCTTGTCTTTCAAATTAACTTCCAGTTCCAACTAAATAGTTTAAAAAAAGAATTAATTTTAATGAAATTGATGAAAAAATTATCTTATTTGACAAATTTTGAAAAAAAAAAGCAAGTTTAAACCACCTACATTTTTTTTAGATTGGAAACAATTTTCAAAAAAACATGATTAGAGTGATGGGATGCGGTGATAGGCAAATTAATTTCTGCAGAAAAAAAACTTGCCTCCTAGTGAAATTTTCATATTTTTCTAGTACCTAAGACGAAAAAATTAAGTCCATAGAAATTTATGAATCTAAATACTTACCTATAAGAGATGGGCTCTTTCTAGCGTTAGAATTCCTAAAATTAAATTTATTGAAGGAGTTCAATGTAAATTTAATGCATTCGTAAGAGGAACATTTGCCATACATTATTCAATATTTTTGAAAATAAATAATGAAAAATTATATAATTCTTTGAAAAAAAAATCCAAAATGAGTATATTTTTGAGTCACTGGAATCGCCAATTACGTACAATTACCTACAGAAAAAAAATTGTAAGTAGTTCGAAAAAAATATATAAATCACTTAATAGTGAGCAACAAAAAATTATTATACAGATACTGAAAATGAAAATTTTTTTAATACCTACATAAAATTTGTAATTTTTTAGGAAAATAATGATACACCGACGACAATTTAGATGGAACACGATTAAATATTTATCTAACAGAAAAATAATTTCCTAACATCAAAAAATTCATCATTGAGAACAACGAATTTTTTGGTATACTTATGATTTATGAGAAGAAAATGGGCAGTGCTTCTATTTGGTCACATATGGGCAATTTTTCAAAATTTTTGATCACGTTACTTTCTCGAATTTATTGGAAAAATATTCAAATTTTGTTATGTTCGCAAAAATCTAAAGAAATTAGAAACAGTGATCCGTGATCGAATTGAAAATGGTAAATTCGAGCTTTTTTCTAGTTGATCTTTCAATGATTTTTTCGTTGACACCCCTCTCCCTTCATCAATCCAAGTTCAAATTTTTCAAATATTTTTAAAAATTTCTTTATTTAAAATTAATGGTCGCTAGTACTCAACTCGTAGAATTTATTTATATCTATGAAATAAATTTATAATTTCAAATTATCGATGATTGATTAGAACTGGCGTGAGCTTACCTTGTCAATCTGTTTACGACTGGAGAACCAAACTTATCCTACGTTTTTGCACACCACATCTATAGTTTGACCACAAATATCTACTAAGGTGACAATCTCCATTCATATTCACCTATCACTTTTTCGAAATACGACAAAAATTGGAATTTTCTCACGAAAAAAACACTTCAAATATATCTTCAATTTAAAAGTAAAACTCAACCGATCCAAAAGACTATACTTCTTTATCCACGTGTTATGCACGAATCTATGAGACGAAGGAAGAAAAAATGCTTTTTATCCCATTCAACTATATTACCAAGAGAAGCTGACCGAGAAACTGTTCAAGATATAAACAATCATAATGCGTGGAAAAATTAATACACACGATAAGAGCACCATATTTCGAGTAACTGCGCTGATATTTGATGAATATATGGTAACCTTGTAATGAGACATAATATAATCGATGGAAAAATACGGATTAGAAAATCGTCGATGCATCAATTTTTGCAACAAAATTCTAAACGTAGAAATTTTTATGCTAAATTTAGACATGCGATTAAAATTACGTAGGTGAGTTGCGATTGATAGAACGAAAGCAAAACGTTGTTTATATTAAAACTGGACACGTTCGAATGAAGGATATCCCAGAAGGTGAAATAGGTCTAGAAAAAAATTTACAGGCATACTGAATGAAAATATACCTAATTTTATATGAGCAATATGAAGGGATATCACGTCCGAATTTACGACAATTCAAGTCTTACAGCGAATTTTCAATGATGAAGACCCCGAATGATGGAGATTTTATATCTGTGTCATTGAATGTGGAAATCATGACCGGATTGAACTTTTCTCGTACGAGATTACCTACCAGCTGAAAACGGAAGCTAAAAAAGTGGTAAGGTATTGACCTTCGGCCAGCTATGTTGCCCATACTGAAACTTTATAATTCCTTGTACGTTTTAACCCATTGCGATTGTAAATCGAGCTACTGAATTTATGGTACACCCGGTGTCCCATAAATGTGACGAAATGTAAACAGCATTAATACGTTATCACGTGTCCAGACGATGCATAGACAAAAAAATTTATCCGTTTAAAATAGTGTTCTTGTGAACCATTGAGAAAAAAATTAGACAAATTGATTCAATTATGATACGTAACGTGACTGAAATTTTTTTTCTCACTATTGCCATCCACGTCGAAGTAGAGATCTAACCAAATTAATTAGGTACAAAGGATCAAGGTATCTTTTGAGGAGAAAGGAAAATTTATCTGAAAATTGTTCGTAATTTTATAATTATGCGAATTGGGTTCATTCTTAAATTATTGTGCTTTTTCATAAATTGTTTAATAAGCACTTTTCATTACAAAGTTGAGTCGGTTGTTGTGAATAAACTGACCAGCGGAAATCTCAATAAACGTGGTAGTGGCGAATTTGTTTTTCTTATTCGTTAATGAAGAAATTCGACGATAAAATTGAAGCTTTATTGTTCGGTGGAGCGTGTGATGAAGAAAATCTCGTTTGGTTGGGTAATGGGTCAATTTTATTTATCGAGTTTGTTGCATTAGGTTAATGCATTTATACTTGAGGATCAATTGAAATGACTCGCTTTTTTTGATTCGTTTCTTTTTTTTTGCATCCAATTGTACGAGGTTAATGATGAGTTTAACATCGTGATCTGAATAAGAACTGGATGGAAAATTTTCTGAAAATCTGGGTATAATTTGGATGGTGAAATGATAACTGGTGAGATTTTTTGTTTAAGGGTTTGTGGTGAATAGGATTTGGGAGAGATGAATTTGAAAAGTATGAGAAGAGTGGCCTGAAATGAAAAGGGTTCGATAGTAAAGGAAGGCTGCTTTTTGGAAACTTATGAGTGGTGGAGAAGGGTGTTGAAAACTCTTTTTTTTAGAAAATTTCACAAAATTACATTTATTCTTATTGGAATCAACGAATGAAAAATTACAATGTTTTTCGACAAAATTTCTTCAATTTTTCATCAATGTGAGAACTGAACTTTTGGAATATCCAGATTGCTAGGAAATTGGGGAAAATGAATTTAAACATGAGAAATGGGAAATTGGCAGGAATAAAATTTGAATTCAAATATTGATTTGGTAAAATTCGAAAAATGGGGTTAGACATGAAAAAATATTTCCAGGCGATAACTTAAAAAAAATTACGTATTACGTAATGAAGATTTGATTTGTGATATTCGTAATTCGGAACTATTTAGTTGGTAGGTCTATAGGTATCTAAGTGAAAAATATGACTGATAAATTAACGAAATTGATTTTTGATCTTAAAAATTATCACATTCTTCAGAAAAATTCTAAAAATTGAATTTTAGTGATGAACATTGAAGAATTTTGCATTTTAAAGAACGGATTTGAAAAAATGAACACGTTTTTTGCTTTAAAGCAAAAATCTTAGAGTAAGTTTGGACCTGTGAAATCGAAATTGAAAAAAAATGAAAAATTTAAAAAATAATCGATCGTAGCTTTTTTTGAGAGAAAATCGAAAAGTTGATTTTGTGTGGATGGAATGCTGAAAAAATTTAAACCTCCGTTTTATGTGGCAAAAATGAGAATTGCGTGATGAAAAATAAACTTAAGAAGTTTGGAATTGTTTTGAATTGATAATTTTTGACCTCTAAGAAAAAAATATGAAAAATTGTGTTTTAAAATTTGGTATTATGGGATAATCATAATTTTATGAGGGGAGATTGAGTATAAATTGAATTATTTAACTGATGAGAATGTAAAAAATGAGGTTTTCGGTCTAAAAATTTGAAATTTAAAAAAAGATCATTAGTCGTTTTTCAGGTCGAATTAACTTCTGACACATAACTAAGAGCTGTCGTTTCTCATCGTTTTTCAAAAAAAACGACGAGAAACGACGAATTTGAAGTATTTTGAAAAATTAATTTTGTCGCCTTTTAAGGAAAAACGACAAAAAAACGACGGATTTGGAACTTTTAAAAATAGTCGTTTTTCATCGCTTTTGAAGAAACAGCTCGAAATATCTTTTTGCAAGAAAGGACAAATTCAAAATATTTGAAAACCCCATTTTTCGCTTTTTTTCCTGAAACGATAAAAAACGACGGATTTGAAACTTTGGATTAATAAAATTGAAATGGTTTTCTATAAGGAATTTTTTTTCAGTTGCGTTTTTGTTGGAAAAGTAAGGAAAAACTGAATTTTGCATGAATTCGAAATATTTGAGAAATAAACTTACTAGTTGAAAAATTTGATTTTTCGAATAAGTTTGAGTTACTTAAATGAAAATCATTACAGAAATTGAGGAAAGTGAAAAAATACTTCATTTTTGAGGAAGAAATTTTGAGAAAATTATGTTGAAAATTATTTTTTGTTTGAAAATTTCGATGAAATTCCAAGAAATTATTGAAAATTGTTTTTTAAATTGGAAAATTGTACCTATTTTGAACTAGAAAAGGTTATGTAATAATTATAAGCTGTTTAGTCAAGAGAAGTATTACATGCACCCTGTTAGGTATTTGGAATTTTTGAATTTGAAATGAGTGAAATTCAATACGAAAAATTTTCATAGTCGTGTTTTAACCCTATATAGACCACCAGTGCCAAAAACGGCACTACAATGCATTTTTCGAAAAAAAACCACCTGGTGCCAAAAACGGCACTAAATGTATTTCCTTAACATTGTAGTGCCGTTTTGGCCACCCGGGGGATTTATTTCTCAAAAAAGCATTGTAGTGCCGTTTTTGGCACCAGGTGGTTTTTTTTTGGTGGTCTACCTAGGGTTAATTTCAGAAAAAAATTGGAAAAAATTTTAGTTTGGTTGCATGAAGGAAAATACTGTAGGAATTTTTTAATTTTTGTTAAATCAAAAATTCAGAATTTTGGATTTTAAGTGAAAAATTTTGATCAAGGTATGAATTTGAAAAAAAAAAATTCATTCCGATTGAAAAAGTTGTAAAAATTTGGGTAAACTTGATAAAAATTAATTTTGCATTTTTGAGTTAAATATGCGATAAAGTAGCAATCTGTTTTAAAAATATCTAGAAAAAATTATTCACTTTTTGATTGGACGAAGAAAAATGTTTAAAATGATTTGTATAAAATTGGAAAAAATCGCATTTTAAATTGAAAATTTGAAATTTACAATGCAAATTGCAATTTTCCTCTCCATGTTTTCAATTTTTTTGTTTTACTAGTGCAACATTTTTCTTGTTACGATTAAAAGTTTTTTTAATGCAACCTCATTCCTTATTCGTGCAAAAATAAAAAATGATATCCTACTTCGAATCAAGTAAGTAAGAGAAATTACTTTTCCCTCCTTTGATAATTCGATTCGAGATAATGAATTTCAGTCAATTTTTATTATCTATCGATTTGAATCAAGATCTCTCGATTATCTATACCAAACATTTTGCACATCATTCTGCGTTTCCATTGCTAACAAAATAAACTTACCTTACATCCAGATGAAGCGATAAGGCTCACTTTGATGTTCCTAACATGTATGTAGATAGGAATTAGGAACCACAAAAATGAAACACGTTTCACTACTCGTATTTATCGACACGATATGAAAGAAAAACGTGCGACTCGATGATGGCGTCAATGAATTAAAAATATTTATTCGGTGCAAAAGCTAAATCTTATATACCGAATAAATCTGTTAAGATTTAAAACTCAACAATGGCGTACGCAATTATGATAACATAATATAATTGGATGTTTCCTTGTATGTTCGCAAAGATATAAAAGAATTAATGAAACAAATTAACGTCGAATTTTTTCACAATAATAAATGCATTTTGGCGATGTGGTTCAATATTCTACAGTGTGGTCAAAAAAAAAAAAACGAATTCTTAGCAATACTTTCAATACACCTACTTAACATACTTTCATTATTATTATTTTTTTTTTTTCAGAAAAAAAAAATTATTTACATGTCGTAATATTATTATAACCTTGATCTAGTTTCTTTTTTCAAAATTTTCCTCAAAAGGTATTCGCCTACTCAATTTGAGAAGTGCATTTGGATTACAATATTGAGGCATAAACATTATCGTGAAATTCCACCATTTCTCAGAATTTACACAAGTCGAGACTGTCGAGATAGTTGGTCCGGGTTATTGAAACCAATCCCAATTCCAAATGGTTAGATTTCAAGTAAATATTTGTGACGCGAAATGCGAATGTAAGCTACATAAGCACCTTTACTTCTCCTGATAACGTAATTGAAGTGATGCCATAAAACGTATCGGCACTGCAATAATACATTGTATCTTTTTAGTGGCTCATTGTTTTCTTTTCAATTCAAATTGAAGTCTTTTCTACGAGAAAATTTCTCCTCATAATTGCTTGAAAAGAGACTTTAAAAGAAGGCTTGAAACTGATTTGTTCGATTATTTTTGGGGAATATTTGGTGAAAATGAGAATATTTTTTCAAATTACATAGGTACACGTGAAGAATTAAAATAATTGTTATCTAATCGTCTGCGAGGAAGTTGGATGAGATGAATGTTTGTTTCTTATGATATAGGTAATTCAGACTTTTCAGTAGGACTAAATGTATCCAGTTTTCTTCATTTCTTCATCATCGTCGATACCTTTCTTCTTACCGTCAATCAATTCTTGAATTTCTTGGAACGACTTACCTTGGGTATCTGGTAATTGGAAAATCAAGAAAATTAACGATACCAAACAGAATGCTGCGAACAACCAAAAAGTTCCAGAGGAGCCAAATAAATCGACAAATGTAGAAAAGAATCTCGTTATGAGGAAACATAGAAACCAGCAAAATGTAACTGTGAATGCTGACGCTATTGTTTTCACCGATGGATGGAAAATTTCGGCTACGATGACCCAGGCGTAGGATCCGAAACCTAAAACGAATGAAATCCTCGGATTAAATGACCCGGAATAAATTTCGAAGGCAACTGGAGATTTTTAACCCTAGGTAGACCACCAAAAAAAAACCACCTGGTGCCAAAAACGGCACTACAATGCTTTTTTAAGAAAAAAAACCACCTCGTGCCAAAAACGGCACTACAATGTTAAGGAAATACATTTAGTGCCGTTTTTGGCACCAGGTGGTTTTTTTTTCGAAAAATGCATTGTAGTGCCGTTTTTGGCACTGGTGGTCTATATAGGGTTAAAAATGGAATTATAATGGGAATTCGAACGAATCTTACCAAGGGAATGAGAAATTATGTATCCAACAACGCAAAGAATGGGAACCCAGAAAAAACCCTCGCTGGCTTCACCCTGTTCAAGAATATTGAAATAAATTCCCAAAATAACCTGAAATATCAGAGTTATTTTCAAAAATCACGTTTTTTTAAATCTTGATTTTGATGTTGAAATTAAATAAGATTTCACAGAACTACTCACCAAAGAAAAAAAGCATCCGCTGGCTGAAAAATATAGAACATTCTTGATCCTAAATAATTTTCCCATGAATGGAACTGCAACAGCAGCACACATCATTACTAGACCGCAGATGATAGTTGCAATGCTCGATGAAATAGCCGACGATGATTTTTTAAATATGGCTTCGCTATAAAATAAAACTGCATTGAAGCCTGCCATTTGTTGGAAGAAAATTAGGCCGCAGCCGTAGTACAGAGCTTTTAAATTCCTCAGTTGGAATATTTGCAAAAAAGCTGATTCGGCAAAGGATTTTTCTCGATGAGATTTATTCAACATTTCCTGAAAATAATCAACATATTGGTAGATATTCGGCTGATTTCGTTTGGAGAAACGATTTTCAACATTTCCTGGCAGTTGATTTCTATTTTTTCGATCATTGATAATTTTGCTTTTGCAGCTTCAGTGTTGGGTAATTTTAGCATGTTTTAAAGTTTGATTTTTTTTTTTCATTTTTTGATTTTTTTCCACCTTCAAACAGAGTTTTTTTTTTTTTTCTAAAAATATATCAAAATAATTGAAAACGCTAATTCCAAAACGGTGTAAATCCAAGAATTTTTCTGTCAAAAGCTGAAAAAAAATTACAATTGAGCTTCTTTTCTCATAATGAAAAAATTGGTTAGAATGGCTAATCATTTTTCAAATCCTCGAGTCCGAAATTCAATAATTTTTAGAAATTTAGAATAAGTATAGAAGAACAAGAAATAATTAATATTCTGGGATTTGGGATTTTTTGGAGGCTTTTAGGGTATAAATGAAGCAAGGTTGGAATAGGCTCGAATTAATTTTAGTATTCGAAAAAATTGAAAAAATTGATTCGAATCAGCCTTATGAAACTCGATTCATTTCGAAGATTCTAATTCAAGGAACATTACAGATTTTTGAAATGGATTCGAATCGTTTCGAAGAATTCGTCCAGAATTGTTTCTCTGTGCGTTTTTTGGAGGGAGGGGCATTAAAGCGAAGAAGGTAGAAAAATGATGTCTTTGTTGCACGAGGGTCCTTCTTGACAGAAAATTCATACCTATTCGTTGTTTTTTTTTTACTTATTTTAAGGGTCAAGTCGTGTAAAAACTTCTTTGCCCGTGATTTTTTCCCAAAATGATGAATTTGGGATCCCCGGATTTGATTCTACGAATTCACTTGTTTCGAATTCCCCCTCCCTCCAACAAAAAAAAAACAATGATTCATGGATTCGAATTCGAATCTAATTTTAGACAGATTTGTTTCAACTTTATCATACAGTCCATCAAATTAATTTTTTGAATTCCTGGTAAAATTTTGTCCCAAAAAATGATTATTCAAGATCATTGCCAAACAGAATCATTTTTCAAGCACTTTTTCTCAAAAAACTGATTTTATAGCTTCAACCCAATCTTCCGCTTTAAGCTAACCTGCAATTCATCCATTTCTTTTTGAACCACGCTATCGTCTGGATATGTCCTGAGTTTCCGAAGAGCCTTGTATGCCTGATTTTTTCGTCCTTTGCTCAACAAATAATAGGGCGATTCTGGAATCCAAGTGAACAGCAAAACAGTAAACATCGGTATCGAAACGACCACTAAAATTAACGTTGAAATGGAGGTGTATGGTCCAACAATGTAAGGAATATTGCAACCAGTGAACAGGAATAACGTAAACAACGATCCTGTCAATCCTCGAATATCGTCCTATGGAATTAAAGCATCAAAAATCTGTACAATTCTTCTAAAAAAAATCACATTAATGCCTAGGAAATTAATTTTACCGGCGATATTTCCGCAATATAAACTGGAACCAGATTGAAAACCGTTCCTACGGCCATTCCGGCGATAAACCTAGCTAAGTAAATTGTCTCCAGTGAGTCGATCATCGCGATTATTATCCAATGGGAGAGAATCATCAAAGTGCATAAAAGTAACGATAACTTTTTGCCAATTTTATCAACAACCAGGGTAATTAAAGGTGGTCCGATGCAGGCCCCTAATGGGAGCAGAGATCCAATCCAGGCTCCTTGTTCTTTGCTGATTGTTATTCGATCATTTGGTACGAGTAATTTTGGTAACGTTGGGGATGTCCAGGTCATTGTACAACCGGCACCTAAGGTCGCCAAATTGGCTGCAAAAATAATAAAATTAGGTAAATGTCAAGTTCATGAACAGGTGAACGCCCAAGCACCATAAAATTAATAAATAGGGGATAAAAAAGTTACTAGATAAAGATAATTCATCAAGCAAGAAGAAATATTGTTTTTTTATGCCATATCTAGCTCATTAAACTACTAAAATCATCGGTTATAAATTATACCAGTAATTTTTCATCTCTCGAGATAGTAAAAAAGAAAAAAACAATTTACCTGCACATGTGATCAAGTAAAGATTAAGATGAGAATGGTCTCGTTGCACCATTTTATCCATTTTTCATTATACACGTTACCTGTGCAAATTTTAACTCATCAATGATCGAAAATCCACTTGAAAAAATAAACAGAAACATTTTTTTAACGTTTTATAACGCACGAATCTGAACTTTGAAAATGAGGTACAATTTGGTTGACGCGTTTTCACGCCAAAAATTGCGAAATTTCAGCGTCAAGTGTTTATGGCAAGTGACACTAATTTAATGGATCGTTTACCCATTAACTAATTACGAATCCACTTGAGAAGAGAAAAATTCTGCTAAGGTGTGTTTTGACTGTAACTTAAGCGAACATACCTCACACGTATTATAATTTTCATTAATTTCAATGATAATGGAAAATTTACCGAAAGTTGGTATGTGATGAGTTCGTAGCTAACGGTTCGTTTGTTGTACTTGATTATTTATGTAGATTTTTCCATTTTCGAGCGTACGGGTTTGATGTTGGAGGATAATTTGACGTGTAAATTGAATTTTTTACGCGTAAGTGGAAATGTGAACTGTCAATGGAGTGGATGATTGGGTGATATTGAGAAGTGAAAGATCATAGAATTATTGGAAGTTTTGAAATCAGCCAAAAATTAACAAAATATTTAAAAAAAAGGTCTAAAAATAGGGCGATGATTAAAAAAATGGCCTCAATTGATAATTTTTGGCAAATTTTTAGGATAGGAAAATTTGGATCCAGTAAGCATTTTTCTCCATCTTCCTGATACCCAAACACAACTCTCTGGTCTTCCTTTGTTCTATTTTTGCGCGAGGAACGCAAAAAACTCTTTTCTAAGATCTACTTTTAATGATACATTATTAATTGCCTTTACCTAACCTAAGTGTAATACTTACCAAAAAAATACCTAAAGAAAAAAGGTCTAAATCGACTGAAACCCTCGAGGAAAAGTCATCAGTTCGCGAACACAACTGGAATAAATGGTTGGCTCGCCACTTTATGTTTTAATTTCAGCCATAATTAAAAATATTTTTGATTTATGAAGTATTTTTCAACGCGTTATAAACTTTGGTACTTATTTATGGTAATTGTGTTTTGTGTTGGATAAGTCTTAGCAAAAATAAATAAACACACATTCACGTGAATTATGATTTATTTTTTCTATCAAAAAATTCCAAATTTTAAAAAAGGAATGAAATACATTGAAAAATTCCAGTTCCTACATTTATTGCATGATTCATACGCTAGGGTCATAAACGTTCCAAAAATTAGGGGGAGGGGGAGGTAAAAATTAGTGAACTTGATTTTTTGAAAATAATATTTTTTAGGCACCAACTACCCATCTAGAAAAATTGATTTCCTGCAAAAAATGGTCACATAGAAGTAGGTTTAAATTAGGAGTGATATTGAAAATTATGTGCAGGGAAAGAGGTCGAGGAACTGAGTCGATAATTTAAATGCTTACGTACTTTTTTTTAAAAAAAATCACGACAAATTTTTTTTTATGACCTAGACGGTGTTTTTCACTCGCGATAAAATTTATGAGCGGATATAGGTATTTTTCAAACTATGTAAATTCGATTTTAAAAAATAGGTACTAATGCTAAGGTGTGGTGAATACAAAACGATTTTTAATTTTTTTTCGGTTTCAACAGTATTTCGTTGTTTACTAACATAAATCGAAGAAGAAAAAAATCCTGAATTCTGATTAAAATTGGTAAAATAGTTTATTATGAATGAAATCCCTCAAAAAATTCAAGTTTCATACAGTACATACATATGACACAAAAGTCTTTGTCCACGAAAAACACTTCATGATATCTTGAAACTGAAAAGAGATATCGGGATGATTCAAACGGCAATATGTTCCTGGAGACAAGGACATTGAAAATTGGTAGTCAAATTTTCAGTTCTACCTACAGGGTGTCCACAAATTGAGAAACCGGTTTTGGTTAAAAAATGAGGGTCTGGGTTTTTTATGGATTTGAAATCTACACACTGAGACGATTAAAATGTGATAAATTTTTTTCGAAACCGGTTCGAAAATTTGCAACCGGTTGTCAAAAATACTCCAAAAATCAAGATTAGAAAAAATTTTCCAAATGAAATTTGTAGAGCTTTGTAAGCCAAACATGGTCAGTGAACTCATTTTTTGAAATTTCAACAACAAAAAAAGATATGAAATTGTTTTAGATTTTTAACGGTGCGGTGTTCAGCATTCATTTGAAAAAAAATTTCATCTTTTCTTGTTGTTGAAATTGTCAAGTTGCCGCGAGAGTGAACCGATTCAAAAAATGAGTTCACTGATCATGTTTGGCTTACAAAGCTCTACAAATTTCATTTGGAAAATTTTTTCTAATCTCGATTTTTGAGGTATTTTTGACAACCGGTTGCAAATTATCGAACCGGTTTCGAAAAAAAATTATCACGTTTTAATCGTCTCAGTGTGTAGATTTCAAATCCATAAAAAACCCAGACCCTCATTTTTTAACCAAAACCGGTTTCTCAATTTGTGGACACCCTGCAGGTAGAACTGAAAATTTGACTATCAATCTTTAATGTCCTTGTCTCCAGGAACATATTGCCGTTTGAATCATCCCGATATCTCTTTTCAGTTTCGAGATATCATGAAGTGTTTTTCGTGGACAAGACTTTTGTGTCATACTGTATATCTGATTTTAAAAAAATGATGTAAATTATTACGCTCAAAACCTACGAAATGTGAAATATTTTCGTATGTTTTTATTTTTTACTGCGAAAATTATAATTGTGCAACTTAATGTTTTTTAATTTATATCAGTCAAAATTGCCAACTTTTGATTTTTAAACTCAAAAATCTCAGGAGTCGAAATTTTTCAAACGCTCAGTATAGCTAGAGGATTTTAAATAAGGCCAATTTTTTTTAAAAAACACGATTTTTTAGACGTTAAAGCCCTTAAAATTAGATACCTAGATATTTTGCTTTTTTCTAGGGAGTTGAAAAGTTTTAAAGTTCGAATTTGGAAGCTCACCTATGTGTAGATTTAATAATTTTTGATGAAATTTTTCGAAAAAAATGTTGTGGTAATAGTTTGATTTAAGCAATTTTCATAAAATTCAAGTTATTTATTCAGTGCTTTGTAGTTTGTGAAGCAGACCAAAAAAATTGCCATTAGAATGAAAATTTGAATTGATATTTTTGGAAATTTTTTGTATGAAATTTTAAAATAATTGTGTACCTAAATCAAAATGTAGTTGGCAACACTGCCCTTAAAATCTTTGCAAAAATTATTCTTAGGATTGAAATATGTTTGGCTCGGATTGATTTTTGAGATGATTATCAATGTGAATGATTTGAATTTACTGAAAGTCGAAAAAATCTTTAAATTGGTCGGATGCAACTTTTCCATCCCTCAATTTCGTGATCAACGGTTCAGGAATGTTCAGAAACTCGAATCGCACCTTTTTAGATGACTGAGTTTTCAAGTAAGTGACACTATCTACAGTAGCGTGCAAATTAATGTGGACACGCACTTTTTTCGCATCTACGGTCGCGACTTCAAACACTCGTAACTTCGGCAAAAATGAACCGTTTGGGCTCGTATTGGTCTCATTCGATTCGTTAGACTCTCTGCTACAAAATGAGACCGGAACGAGCCCGGAACGTCCATTTTGACCGGAGCTACGAGAGTATAAGTTGAAAAAAACGTGAAAATGAGGAGTTTTACGAAAATTCGCGCAGTTTTGAACCAAAATAAAATCGAGCGGTCGTTTTTACCTAGTTTTGTAGCAGACAGTCTGACGAATCGAATGAGACCAATACGAGCCCAAACCGTTCATTTGTATCAGTTTGACCCGCGTCGCAAGTTGCGGTAAAATAGTGCAATTAATGTGGACATGCTGTTTTTTGGCGCATTATGAAGTTGTAACTTTAAAACCTTCGTAACTTCGATAAAAATGAACGATTTTAGCTCGTTCTGGTCTTATTTTATAGCAGACAGTCCAATGAATTGAATGAGACCAATACGAGCTAAAATCGTTCATTTTTACCGAAGTTACGAAGGTTTTAAAGTTACAACTTCATAATGCGCCAAAAAACAGCATGTCCACATTAATTGCACTATTTTACCGCAACTTGCGACGCGTGTCAAACTGATACAAATGAACGGTTTGGGCTCGTATTGGTCTCATTCGATTCGTCAGACTGTCTACTACAAAACTAGGTAAAAACGACCGCTCGATTTTATTTTCGTTCAAAACTGCGCGAATTTTCGTAAAACTCCTCATTTTCACGTTTTTTCAACTTATACTCTCGTAGCTCCGGTCAAAATGGACGTTCCGGGCTCGTTCCGGTCTCATTTTGTAGCAGAGAGTCTAACGAATCGAATGAGACCAATACGAGCCCAAACGGTTCATTTTTGTCGAAGTTACGAGTGTTTGAAGTCGCGACCGTAGATGCGAAAAAAGTGCGTGTCCACATTAATTTGCACGCTACTGTAGAAGAGTACCCGTTCGAAAAAAATATTTCATTTTGAGATTCTTCAACACCAGCTTCCTGAGACTTAAAGTTGAGGAGCTCGGATATTTTGAAAGTCTTCGAGTCTTTTATTCGAAGTAAACAGAATCTAGGTTTCGTTATTTTCTATCCACTTTGTATTGATTAATTGATTATCGTTTCATTTACCTATTTTGAATTTTTTGATATTTTGTGTTTTATATGAAAATAATTTTTGTTTCTTATTTTTTTGTAATTTTGTTTAATAAATCAGTTATTGGAGGGAAAATAACATTTTTAAACATTTCACCTACAATACGTTTTCAAAAACCAAATTTACGGGCTCACGGTTTGATAGACTCCTTTCAGTATTGCTCCTACAACTTGCACTTTTCGAGGATGTTGCTTCTCTTTAGTGGTCAAAGGCTGTCCTGAGGAATCCTCTATTGATCCAAATGTCTCTTCAAACTAATTTTGAAATTTGAATTTCGTCATGATATTAAAATGGTGTGAAATTAACGAAATAGCTATCTACGTTTTTCATTACTCACTTGTTCTTCGCTTAAGCACGCTTGAGGCAAGTCTTGGAGAATTAAAACTGTTGCGCAGGAGTATATCTTTTCTGTATTTGGATCAATGTATGATCCAAGATAAGCGTAGTAAAGGGGATGACTGCGACTCACGATCAGAGGAATTATTATCTTTGCATACCAACCGATTGCAGTTCCGAGAGTGGTTGTCACATTTGCTCCAGCTTTTTGAATTTGTTTCAGTTTTTCAGCGTAATTTGAGAATAACGGGTTTGGTTTTTGGCACTGAGTAAAAAGTCTCATTTGTATTGATAAATTGGTTATCATTTTTAAAATGTAACTTACAATCCTGATAGGAAAATCTAGTATGGCCAATCCGTCTCTTTTTTCCAAAGCCTCTTCAAATGTTTTATATTTCCGATTTCGAAATGTTGCTATAATTTCTAGCCAATATCTTTAATAAAACACGATTGTTTTTGTAATAAAAACTAAAAAATAAACTTTCTTATGCCTGATAATTGAATTGGAAAATTTCCTTACCCTTTTCCATCGATTGTAGTACCTGCTGATCCCTTCTTATTGTCAGTCCAAATATATTTCTTCTCGTAGAATTCATATACAGCAAATCCAAATGGACCTCCGGTGACAGTGGTCCTAGTGGTTGGCTGGTCCAATTTCAACACTACTGTATATGTTGAAAAAATAATTTTGAGACGTGACCGTGGAATTTTGAAAATTAGTTGAAATGGTTTTTACCAGATTTTCCACTATTGACTAATCTAACTTTATCGTTGAGAACTCCATGTAAAAAAACGAATGGTAAAAGTACATTTTTGACTTTTGATGTGTCAATATTTATCGGATCGGGCGTTTTTCTTGGCATTTTTCCAAAAATTGACGAAAGCCCTGAAAATGGAAAATTATTTTAGTTGAAAAAATTTTTAATTTTCCTCAATATTTTAATTTTGCTTCAGTTAGAATCTTGATTGAGCAGGAAAACCTAATTCAAAATTTTTTCACCAATACTCACCCTCTGATGGTAAATGGCTCACTCCGACAAAAATGATCAGCAGAACTATTCGTGAAAAATGTTGCATTTTTGTTTAAATATCGACAAAAAAACTGAGCATTATGTTGCTCAGAAATTCGGTGGGTTTGCTTGAATAATATGTTATTGATAGTCCTTGGGAAACTTTTAGGTGATAAACAAAACCTAAAAAATAATGTTTTAAATTTTACCCACAATTTATCTTTACATATTTTTCTGTAGAATTTACAAAAAAAATAGGTTAGATAATACTTACATTTTTTTTCAAGACTTCGTGTACTTACGTAGGTACTTACTTTCATAATTTTGTATTTCGTGACGTAGGTGCTTGTTTTTGAAGTACCTATTATGATATTTTTTCCAAAAGTTTTTCCGATATTTTAAAAACTATGGTGCACTTTTTAAGTCATTTTAGGTTTTTACATTATTTTTATCAATTTTCTGTCAAATTTTTCTAAATTTGAAAAATGATTGCGAAAATTCAATAATATTTTGGTGATTATAGAGATGGTTTTATTTCTATACTTACAAGGGAGGTATCCCAACTCAAAGTAGGAAGTGCATTTCTAAAAATTTTGGCGAATTTTTGAAATTTCAAATTGCTTTATTTGCTTTCTATAGCCTGCAAAAAATCAGAATTTGATCTAATCAACGAAAAAAATCTGAAAATTGGTATATATCCTGTTTTTGACCTGTAAAATTGATTCGAAGTGGTTTCGAGACGTTTCGAAGACACCAGAAAATTTTGGAATTTTTAAGCCGCGAAGAAAATCCTATAAAAATGGCCCATATGAACTTCAGCTCCTATAATCGCAAATTATCATTATTGGTGACCAAATTGATCAAATAATGCATAATTTTTTGAAATTCGTAACTTTGAGTACAAATCCACGGTCCACGGTTGCTTCGGCTTGTCTCAAAACGGCTTCCAATCAATTCGACATAGGTATCTAAAATTTGGTAAGTATTTACCATTTCTCTACACTTTTCCTCGATAAGTGTGGTATGAGACACATTTTTACTTTTTTCCAGAAAAATTTTCCATCCAAAAATTGGGATTTGAACTCCAAAGTTACAAATTTTGGAAAATTACGTTTTAATCGATCAAATAGATCGCCAATAATGATAATCTGCGATTATTGGTGTTGAAGTTTATATGGACCGTTTTTATGGGTTTTTCTTCAGTGCTGAAAAATTCAAAAAATTTTTGGTAGCTCCGAAAGGTCTCAAAACCATTTCCAATCGATTTGACAGGTCGAAAGTAGGGTATATACCAAATTTTAGCTTATGCTTGTTGCTTAGACCAAATTTTGGTATTTTGCAGGCCATAAAGAAATCTTTAATTCCATAAATTCGCCAAAATTTGAGAAATGTGCTTCAGCACTTGAAATTTTGGATATGGGGTGCCTATGGTGTTCTTTTCAATTTTTTTTGTTTTAACACAAAATTTTACTTTCGAGTTAGGATATAGGTACCTCACTTGTTAGTATATTTTTGTTGAAATATAAAAAATTCACAAAAAAACGCTGAAATTCTGTATCTTTTTCTTTCTGCTTCAACTCGGCAAAAATATCGAGTAAATTGAAGAATTCAAAAATTATATCTCTTTTGCATCCTACTGCCACTTATCCAAGAAGAATTGTAGAAAATTCAAAATTTTCGCTAAACTCATCAACAAAAAAAAAAAATTTAATGCATTTTTTTAAACTCTAATTTTACAGGCATCATAATAAACTTATTGTCAGATGTACATATGTATTAAAATAATCAAATCACTTGGATTAAAAGTACCCCAGTTAAGAATATTGCGTTTGCAATCAGTGTAAAATTCAATATTCCAATAAGGATAAGTTTTTATAAGTGGAGGCTGAAGGTTTGCACTATTCCAAAAGATTTCACAACTTTCGTGCTTCGATTGTGTCGCGATTCTGTATTGGACAGAGACTTCCCTGAAGCATCCTTTAATGATCCCCATGTTTCTTCAAACTTCAAGTTAAATTTTAATATTTAATGTTGTGGAAATTAAATTGTAGTTTAAGATTCATATGTACTAATGAAAAAACCACTGTCAGTATTCGCCTTCGATTTGTACTAGAATGGATTTTTTTTGAAGAGCCATGATCTAAACCTCCGACAGTTGAAAATTTAGATGTTGAAGTTTTTTTGAAAATTTGAAAAACACTGATTTTTCAATTTTATTTTTTTTAGTTCGGAAATTTTAAATGTCAACAGAAAAGATCAAAATCAAATTGTGTAGTTGAAAACTCGAATTTTTGGATTCTTTTCCAATTGTTCAATTGTTCAACTGGAAAAACGATCTTGGCCTTAATTTCCAGATAGACTTATCAAATGCGTATATTTTGGACCTTTTTTTCAAAATGAAAAAATCGAAAATAGTCGAAGACTTGATTGAAATGTTTTTTTTTTTTTGGAAATTGTTGAAAAGGTGAATTTTCTTCTTAAACCTTTCGAAAGAAGGCCAGAACTTGATATCTTAAAAAAAAAAAAAACTCCATTCTAGTTCAAATTGAATTCGGATTCCTCGAGTGATTCCATTGTAAGTAATTCACCTACCTGTTTTTTGGATAAACATTCTAAAATTAAATTTGGAATAACTATGGCTGTTACACTGTAATATATTTTTCCTGTCTTTTCATCGTGGTACGATCCTGGATACGTATAATAATAGTTGAATGGGAAAAGAAATCCTGCATACCAAACGAGTGCAGATCCGAGAGTAGTCTCTACACTTGATCCAGCATTCCGTACTTGTTTCAATTTTCCCGCATAGAATATGTCGAATAGTGGATTTGAATATGAACACTGATAATTTCATTATTAAATTGAGTACCTATTTTTTCGGTAAACTCTGAGCTTATTTCATTGATTGATTTCACTTACAATTCCGATGGGAAAATCGAGTTTGACCAAACCGTCTCGATAATTCAAGGCATTTTGAAATGATCCATACTTCCGGTTGAAAAAAAACGTCTGAGCATTCAAGGGAACCCTTTAATAAAATTTTGTTAGGTTTTTATTCAAATCAAAATACGTACGATTTTTTGATATAATTGTTTACCCTTTTCCATCGATGGTGGTAGCTGCAATTCCATTCGAATTTTCAGTCCAAAAATATATTTTTTCATAGAATTCGTACTCGTCTTTCCCAAGTATACCTCCAGTGATGACCGAATCAGAGGCTGGTTGATTGAGCAGTAACTCAACTACACCATATAAAATAACGTTCAAGGCATGGGGTTATCGTTTTGGTAATTATTGGTACCTATTTGAAAGATTTGTACACCTACCTGATTTTCCATTATTGACTAGTTTACACTGATCGTTTGCAATGCCATGTAGAGACATCGGTGGTAAAAATTTACTGACGACTTGCGATGTATTGATATTTATCGGATCAGGAGTTTTTTTTGGTATCCCTTTGAAAATGATCGATTCTGGACCAAAAATCAATTTTAAATTTAAGATTGATTCGGTATTTTCTGAGAGTAGTTGCCTTTAGTGTTGAAAAAGCTCAATTTTAGATGGATTGTGAAGAATAATAATTTTTCTCATCCATTGATTACTTAATGAAATTAAATTTCTAGTAATGAATATTTGAACAAAAATTGTAATTTTCTTGAGAAATACAATTTTTTGAGATACTAATTTTATGCAGAATTTTAGAATAATTTTAAAAAATGTTATTACCTAATATAGATTCCGATTTCACGTGGATCGATGATGGACTGATGACACAGACCAGGAACAATATTATTTTCATCATTACGAAATTTTTTAACACAAAAACGACTCAATTTTTTTGATGGTTCTTTAAATAATTGGTGTCTGTCTATCTACTGCTCAACTGCCTAAACTTTAGTAAATTTCAACTTCATTGCATATCAGTGTTGACCAGTTTTTCAAAACAGTTTTGTTCAAAATCAGCGAAAAAAAACAATGGTGTGTTTAAAACAAGGAAAAAACGATAAAAACACAATTTTTAGAAATCAATTTTTAAAATTTTCTCGAAAAATGACTTTTATTGCTTGAAAAGTTTGAAACAATAAAATGGTTTTAAACATGTATTTTAAAAAAATGAAATTTTTCCAACGGTTGTTATCTTCATGACAGTGGAACGCAGCTAGGTACGTCTACGTACTACGTAGTTGCACGTAATAACCTTTGGGCTTGCGAAATTCTGAAGGTGTAGCACAATTTTTAAATGTCATCAAATTGTGGTTTTTAGTAAGGTAACATGATGATGTCCATTTTTTTTTTTTTTTTACAATCGCAGAGATCTGTCGGGATAATCTTATCAACTTTTCTGAGAATTGATTCAAGATGAAGAAAGTGTGTAAAATTTTCATTTCAAAAGTAGGGAAAATGGGAAATTTTGATTAGTTTTTTCAGGAACCAAAAGTATAAATTTTATAGATTTTCAGTGAATTCGGCTTTTTAAATTTTTATATCTAATCTTTTCGAAAGTATATTGAGAAATACTCGTGAAAATTGAATGTAAAAAAAAATCCAAATTAATCACGTTTGTTTTTTTCGCCAGCTAAACAAATTTTTATCTATTTTCTACTCTCATTTTCCCCACCACCTTCAAAACAAATTTAGATATCTGAAATGTTTAAAAATGTGTAAAATTTATATGAAATAAATTTGACATTTTGATTTTTTCAATTCATTGACAAATTTTCTTATTTCTACCAACAAGAAAATTACTTTAGGTGGCCACGTATGATTCGAACAAAACTGTGATTTTTGGTAAAAGTATGCCCTGAAACACCCGTAGAAAAAATTTTAATTTTTTAGTTAAAAATTCGTTTTTTAGTAATAGAATGTAAAACTTTTGTCCTGTTTTTAAACCAAAATTGACGAAATTCAAGCCCCTAACAAATGTATGGAGTACCTTCCGAACTAAAATTCCACTATTCCAATCCATTCTGAAACCTCCAATGCTGTATGAATTTTCTCCAGTATTATCAAATTCTTCTAAAAAGTATTTAAACCAAATTACCTAGAAAAGCTTAAAATTACCTAATATTTTCGATTACTTCTGATTGCTTCAACGAAAACATTCAGCGACTCAATTTCCAAATAGACACAATTTCCTAAGAAAAAATTGAATTTTTACCAAAAAAAAGTATGAATTGGACTCTGCGGATTTTGCGGTGATTCACGATTACAGATGGTGAAGTTGGATGAACCATTTTATAGATTTTTCTCCAGCGCTGGAAAATTCCAAAATTTTCTTAGAGATTTGAATTGTTTCGAAACCGCTGCCAACCGATTTTAAAAATCGAAAACAAGATATTTAGCAACTTTCAGGTTTTTTCTTCGATACCAGTGTGATGAGGATACTTTCAAATGTTTTTCAGAAAAATTATTGTCAGCTAAAAAAATGTACTTCAACTCTGAAAGTTTTAAATTTTGTAAAATTCCGCTTTAATCGATCAAATGTGTCACTAAATATTGGTTATGCGCGATTATAGGTGCTGAAGTTCATATTGACCATTTTATGGGTCTTTTTTAAGCATTGGAAAATTCTAAAATTTTCTGGTGGTTCTGTAGTCTGAAAGGTCTTGAAACCGCTTCGAATCGAGCTGGGAAGTCGAAAATAGAGTATACATCAAATTTCAGATTTTTTTCGGTGATTAGACTAAATTTTCATATTTTTCAGAACAGTAAAGTCTCTTGAGTAATTTGGAAACTTCAAAAATTCGCCAAAATTCGAGGAATGAATTTCAGCTTTTGAAATTTCGGATGTAGGATTTTTTAGTTTTAAGATATAATTTTGATATTTTTTGGTTCGCGGGTTCAAAATTTTACTTCGAGTTGGAATTAATGGAATACCTCTCTAATTATTGGTGAAAAATCGCTTATTTTTTTTGCAGGTACCTAGATCTACCACTTACCTATTATCAAACTTGGAACCACTTCATCAAAAGTTCTCTCTAAAAAATTTTTTTTTACAATTTTTTCGCTATAAAGTTGAAAAATACAAACATTACACACGTAAATAATGGTTTCAGGAAAAAAAACGTAATTATATGGGATTTTTGTGATCAATTATTACTTAGTAGGTATGGATGAGTGTTGAATTGTACGACTACGTATGTAGGTAGATGTACGATGTACTTCGCTGTGATCAAAAATTCCAAGCATAGAATCTGATTAGGTACTCTATGAATCGTTGCAAAAAAACCGACGTGAATTGAGTGCATCAAATTATTCTTATGAAATATAGTACTCTACGTACGTAAATACTTCTTTTGACTTTTTGCTTCGTGGATATGTCTGAGTAAAAATGACACCACCGCGATATTAAATTATTTTTATTACCTTCTTATTCAGTCAATTCTTTGCGAATTGCATGGTAATAAATCATCACGGGATTACCTACCCTGATTGAAAATTATTTTCAAGGAAATAATCTCATTACGTATTTTTTATTCGAATAAAAATTGAAAGGAAAATAAACACAAAGTACACACAAATACGTACCGTATACAGAATACGTAAATATCGGTTCGATGATTTCTCATTTGATAAAATACTCGATAATAAGGTGTAGAAATGCTTAAAGGTATATGAGATGAATGAGGAACTTTACTGAGGTAACTGTTTCTTACTTAAAACTATAATTCAGACTTTCACGTGAAGGCTCATGACGATCCTACTTTACTTCATCGTCAGCGTTGTTTTTCTTAATACCATCAATCAAATCCTGTATTTCTTGGAACGATTTACCCTGCGTGTCTGGTAACTGAACGATTAGGAAAATCAACGCGAGGAAGCAAAATGCAGCAAACAACCAAAAAGTTCCGGAAGACCCGAGTAAATCGACGAATGTTGTGAAAAATCTTGTGATGAGGAAGCATAAAAACCAGCAAAATGTCACCACGAATGCTGAAGTGATTGTTTTGATGGATGGGTGGAAAATTTCCGCTATGATGACCCAAGCGTAAGATCCGAAGCCTGAAATACGTGAAATTAGAATTAGAGTGAATACGATTCGTATTTTTTAAAAAAATTTTACAGGTGATAATCAGTTTACCCAGAGAATGAGAAATTATGTACCCGACGATACAAAGTATTGGAATCCAGCTGTAGCATTCGCTGGCTTTGCCTTGTTCCAGCGCTTTAAAATAAATACCTAAAATAATCTGAAAAATTGAACAAATTTTTTGAAAAAGAAATTTTCAAAAAGTTTAAATTATTCTGTGTTGAATTGCTCACCAAGAAAAAAGTACATCCGGTTGCTGAAAAATATAAAACACTCTTAATTCTGAATAATTTTCCCACGAAAGGGACTAAGATAGAGGCTCCTAACATCACTAGACCACAGATGATGGTCGCAATGCTTGATGAAATGGATGATGATGATGTTTTGAATATGGCTTCGCTATAAAATACAACTGCATTGTAGCCGGCCATTTGCTGGAAGAAAATCAGAGCACAACCGTAGTATATGGATTTTAAACTTCTGGGTTTTGATACTTGCAATATCATCGATCCGGTGTGTAACTTCTCTTGATGCGATTTATCCAACATTTCCTGAAAGTGCAGCAGATATTTTGATGGAAAATTGCATTCAAAATGAGAAATTCGTTTGCGAGTGAATCGTTTTGAAACAATTTGAGTCAACACAAATTGTTCACAAAAGAATAGAATAGGAGATGATTTTTTGAAAAATGGCTCGAACTTGGAATGAATCGTTCCCGAACAATTTAAAACGAGGATGAAACGTTAGTGAACGGTTTGATTCGAGGACGAGTCGTTCACGAACGGTTTGATCAATCATGAGACATTCTGAAATGAGTTGGATTTTGAATGAATCGTTTGCGAACGATTTGAATCAATAATGAATCGTTCGTGACTGGTTTGACTCGAGGTCGAGTCGTTCGCGAACGGTTTGATCAATCATGAGACATTCTGGAATGAGTTGGATTTTGAATGAATATGTTTGCGAACGATTTGAATCAATAATGAATCGTTCGTGAGTGGTTTGATTCGAGGTCGAGTCGTTCGCGAACGGTTTGATCAATAATGAGACATTCTGGAATGAGTTGGATTTTGAATGAATCGTTTGCGAACGATTTGAATCAATAATGAATCGTTCGTGAGTGGTTTGATTCGAGGATGAGTCGTTCGCGAACGATTTGAATCGAAGACGAATCATTCGTGAACGGTTTAATCAATCATGAGACATTCAGGAATGAGTCAAATTTTGAATGAATTCGTTCGGGAACGATTTCAGATTTGATCGGACATAAATGAACATGAGTCGTTTATAAATGAATAAAATTTAAAGTGAATCATTCGAGAACGGTTTGTTTGAATACGGGTCGTTTATGAATGATTTGAATCGTAAGTAAATAATTTGTAAGTAAATAGTTTTTGTTTTTACCAAGCATGAGTCGTTCACAAACAATCTCAGTCAAAAATGAATCGTTCGCGAAAAAAGATGAATGAACGAGATAGGTACATTCGCGAAAGATTAAAATTTTGAATGTACATATCAATTCATTCAGAAATGATTTAATGGGACAGGTGTATTTTTACAAATGATTAAAATTTGGAATGAATCGTTCGCGAACGATTTGATCAAATACAAGTCATCCCTGAATGATTCAAATCGAGGATTGGAGGATGAATCATTCGTCAACAATTTGATCGAACCTCCGTCAATCTTCAACAATTCAAATCAAAAATGAATCATTCGTGAACGGTTTGTTGAAATAAAATCGTTCGTGAATATTTTGAATTGAAAATGAATAGTTCGCAAACGATTTGATCAAACACAAGCAGTTCAAAAATGATTCAAATTCTGAAAGATTAATTCGAAAAATAAGAAATTATTCGCGAAAGATATTTTAAAAATTGTTGCCCCTTCAAATACAAAATGAGCAACACATGTATCTTAAAAAATGTTAGATTTATGTACAGGGTCTATATGTGATCCGGGCAGTATCAACGTAAAAATTCTCATCTGTTCTTTCCCTTTTTTCCCGTTTCTTAACGTTGCATCACTGAAAATGATTTTGTTGTATGCGACGAAAGCTAGAAACGACCAAAAACGTCTTGATAAGATTACGAGTTCGAAGTAAGGGATGAGTCATCTTACCAAACTTGCATGCGAAAGTGTGAAATGTGTTTCACTGAGTTTGAATGCCCACCTGATAACATTAAACGAGTCCTTTTTTCCAACTTCAGAATGCCGTAATCTCGAAACTAAAATTATCAAATCTTTAAAATGAAATTTTTGATTTATCAATAATTAATCAGAAACAGAATATGAATTTATTATTAAAAATTAAGTCTATCAAAATTACGATTTTTTGAACCTAAAAAACACGTTATTGGAATTTTTAAAGCAGAAAACAAAAAAATCAAAAACATTACTTTATCAACGAGGGATTTTCACGCAGACCGTGCCCGGATCACATATAGACCCTGTATATGCAGATCCAAGTTGGGACACCTTGTATAAAAAATAATGTAAAAATATTACGAAAAAATTCTTGATTTTGACTACCTAACCTGTAAATCAGCCATTTCTTGTTGAATCACACTCTTATCTGGATACGTCCTGAGCCATTGTAAAGCCGCGTACGCTTTTTGTTTTCGTCCTCTATCCAACAAATAATGTGGTGATTCTGGTACCCAAATGAATAGCAATATTGCACACACAGGTATGGACGCGACTACGAAAATCAAAGTTAAAATAGACGTGTATGGTCCTAATACGTACGGGATATTGCAACCAATGTACAAAAATAATAAAAACAACGATCCGGTCAATCCTCTGGTTTCATCCTAAAAATCAAACCTCAAATAAGCTACCAATTTCGTTCGAAAAAATAATAAAGGGTACCGGCGGTTAAGATAGGCGAATCTGCCCCCGAGCTGAAATTTGAAACTAACCGACGGAATTTGGTCCTTAGGGTCTGAAAACCACCTGGTAAAAATTTTGGCCCCCTACCCCTCCCCTAACCCGAGTTATGGGGCAAAACGTTACTTTTTTCAGCCTTTTCATTAAAAATTTTTATCTCCGAGAGTTTTCAACCAAATTTTTTCAAATTTACGTGAGTTATACTCCATACTGAGGGGTATTAGTGGGTGGTTTGAAATAAAATTTTTGATGATTTTTTCTAGCCAAAAATCGCATTTTAAAACTTGAAATCGAGTTTTCTACATGATGTTGCAGAGGTGCAAAAATGAAAAAAATATATATCATGTATCTAGTCCCTATCTACAACGTAATATTTTTTTCAGAATTTTTTAGGTGGGTGGAAGACCTTCAAAAACGCAAAAAACCGCATTTTTATCACGTTTTTCGTTCAAAAAATGGTCATTTTTGGCCGAAAAATTTTTTCGGGTAATAATATTCCAAAATACGTATTTTTACGCCACTTGCCCGATTTTCACTTCATTTCATTCTTTTTTGAATGATTTTTGCAATTTCAAGTAACCTAAAGCGCAAGACTTACGTTAGAATTGTATACATGTAACTTTCCTTATACCTGTATAAAATTATTATACGGAAAACACTGAAAGAAAATTTGTGTTCAGTAGCTCGAACTACTTTCGAAAAATTCATTTGCATGAGTAGAGCACTCAAATTTCGAAAATTCTTTTTGTAGTCAACAAATTTTTTTTCACCAGGTACGTTGCTACCAATATCATTATCAACAAGAGGTATGGTGAATCTGCCCTTGAAACCTCAGATTTCACTCAATGTTCTCGAGGTTCAGACCAAAAATAACTAGGCTATTTTTCAATTTCTTCATTGACATGTTATGAGCCCGTGAACATCGTACTTCCCACGAAAGTGCCGTGGGAAATACATACAACGTTACTGTACGCTAGGGTGTCTCATGTTTATATTATGGTAAAAAAAATTTTTCAATATTTTTGAAGTGCCACTCCCCTAAAATTTTCATTGGACCTAGAAAATAGGAAATACAAAAAATTAGCCCCAAAAAATGATATTAAGTGGTGGCGCAAGAAATGTAAAGTTACGAATATGATTTGCCCGGTGTTGGCATGAATTGCCGCGCCAAACCGTGGCAAGTAGGCGATCACTCGCGCAATGTTTGGTAGTTTCTTTTTTAATGATATAAAAATAATTTTTCTTCGTTCTTTTGAAAACATATTCCATGTGATTTGTTTTTGACCAGATTTTCGCACTACTTTCAATTTAAATGTGAAAAATTAACACACTGGATGAAATATTGAACTTTAGACCATTTTTCGCCACCACTTGGCATAATTTTTTCGGGCTAAAATTTTTATGGGGTCTTCTTTTCTCATCAAAAGGAACAGAATTAAGAGGTGGCACCGTCAAATTTCAAAAAAAAAACGAAACTTGACACACCCTACTGTACGCGCTACATGCGAGGGGTGGTTAGTTTTTATTTTTTTTGACAATGCTCCACCACTTTGATTTTTTTGAAATTTTTGTGGTATATTTATGAAAATGAATGGCACATCTTTTGGGGGAAAAGTTCTATTGTACCTTTGTCCTTTCAAGACAAATTGGCCGCTCAAAACTTTTAAAATGCCATAACTCGGCAAAAAATGAACCAAAAATTTAAAAAAAATTTTTAAGGATTCCTCCAACTCCCTAAAATTCATCTAAAAAAAACTCGAAACTTTTATCTACATTTAGCAAAGAACCACAAAAATACGAAAAAAGCCATTGAAAAAACACATTTTGGCCCCTTTCTCCGAAAACACTTGCGCTAGGGGTCTGAAATTTTTTCTGGAATGTTTTCTCATCATGGTTGACCTTTTGGGGGTAGGAGCGGTCAAAACTGGTTTCAAGGGCAGATTCACCATACCTCTTGTTCAGATATTGGTAGCAACGTGAGTATTGTTGAAAAAAAATTTGTTGACTACAAAGTGAATTTTCGAAATTTGAGTGCTCTGCTCATGCAAATGAATTTTTCGAAGGTAGTTCGAGCTACTGAACACAAATTTTCTTTCAGTGTTTTCCGTATGATAATTTTATACAGGTATAAGGAAAGTTACATATATACAATTTTAAGTCTTGCGCTTTAGGTTACTTGAAATTGCAAAAATCATTCAAAAAAGAATGAAATGAAGTGAAAATCGGGCAAGTGGCGTAAAAATACGTATTTTGGAATATTATTACCCGAAAAAAATTTTCGGCCAAAAATGACCATTTTTTGAGCGAAAAACGTGATAAAAATGCGGTTTTTTGCGTTTTTGAAGGTCTTCCACCCACCTAAAAAATTCTGAAAAAAATATTACGTTGTAGATAGAGACTAGATACATGATATATATTTTTTTCATTTTTGCACCTCTGCAACATCATGTAGAAAACTCGATTTCAAGTTTTAAAATGCGATTTTTGGCTAGAAAAAATCATCAAAAATTTTATTTCAAACCACCCACTAATACCCCTCAGTATGGAGTATAACTCACGTAAATTTGAAAAAATTTGGTTGAAAACTCTCGGAGATAAAAATTTTTAATGAAAAGGCTGAAAAAAGTAACGTTTTGCCCCATAACTCGGGTTAGGGGAGGGGTAGGGGGCCAAAATTTTTACCAGGTGGTTTTCAGACCCTAAGGACCAAATTCCGTCGGTTAGTTTCAAATTTCAGCTCGGGGGCAGATTCACCTATCTTAACCGCCGGTACCCTTTATTCTTACCGATGATATTTCAGCCACGTAAACTGGAATTAAATTAAAAACTATTCCCACAGCCAATCCGGCGATAAATCTGGCCAATAAAATAGCCTCGAGTGAATTATACGCCGCTATAATTACCCAATGCAAGAATATTATCAGTGTGCATATTAGCAATGATATCTTTTTGCCAATTGTATCGACAATTAGAGTAATCAGAGGTGGTCCGAAGCAAGCTCCTAAAGGGAGCAGAGATCCGATCCAGGCACCTTCTTCTTTGGTTATTGTAATTTGATCGTTTGGTTCGAGTAATTTTGGCAGTGTTGGAGATGTCCAAGTTAGAGTACAACCGGAAGCGACAGTCGCCAAATTGGCTGTGTAAATTGCAAAACGAGCAAATTAGTGTGAGAAGGTGTCACAATGTTGAAGCAATAATTTATGCAAAATTCCTCAAGTGTATTTCCATTCATGTTTCGGTTTACGATTGACGTGATATTTGAACAAGAGTATTTTTAGACGAAAGCTCAAAAGTAATAGGTACCTATTTCATTTGATATATTTTTCGAATAGCTTCAAATTTCAAAATTCCAAAAATGTGTTTGGTTTTGAAAACCGATTGTAAAAAAAGAACTTTTTTCAATGATAGAAAAAAAATTGGAATCATTTTTTTTAAATTTTAACATCCGTTTTGTTTTCTTGAAATTTTTTTTAATTTCATAAAATCGTATCAACCATCAATCTTTCTTCTTTCAAAGTATTTTGTTAAAATTCGTTTTTTTTTTTAAATAAATTTTGATAATTTTTCATTGATTCTAGGACCCCAGGAGTATTCCTGTCTCGTATAATGTGTTCAAAAAGTCCTGCCCAATGCCTATTTGCATGTTTTCCAACAAATGGATTATAAGCCACAAATATTTCACAGTTTTGGATTTTTTTCGATTAACTTATTTTACTGGAAGTGCAATTTTTGAGCCTAGCTACAGGATGTTCAAAAATGATCGCAAACCATTTTTAAAAAAAAAATCGAATAGAAAACTTCTTCAAATTTGGTTTTTAGATGATAAAAAATAAATAAACTCGTACCTTAATATTATCAAAAAAAAATCAAATTACTGACCTGCGCACGTAGCCAAATAAAGATTTAAATTAGAATGCTTCTGTTGCACCGGCTTGTCCATTTCTAGGTACCTGTACAAAATTCAATTCCTCAACTCAATGCATTGGAATTGGAGATATTTTCAACAAAAAAAATTTAGGTAAATAAACACACGTTCAACTATTCTGCAACGCAGTCTAGTTTTAAAATACGGTACAACGTCGTTACGATGACTCGTTTTTATGCAACAAATTGGGAAATTTTTAATGTCGAGTATTCAAAGCCAAGTGACACTAATTTAGCGTATCGCTTACATACGTTACACTAATTAAACATCCTGTTGAAAAAAAAATTCAAACCGAGATAATACGAAGCTTTGAAATTACTCAGGTAAAAATTCGTAAAAAAAAAATTCGAACATAGTGGAAATTTTACCGATGAGTATGATTTATTGCATTGCGTACGTTCGAAGGGATCGTTTATGCTGTTGTATTTGTTCATTTATGCAGATTTCTTTTTTGTATTTAAATTTGGTGTTAAAAAGTAGGTAATTCGATGTGAAATTGACCTATTTTTTGGTGTGTAAATATTGGAACAGTAGGTGAAGTATGAATGGAAGATGGGATGGAAAATATTGCGTGTTTTTAAATGGAAATTTTTTAGGATTAATGAATGTACCTGTATCTCGTGATTTATTAATTTGTAGTCGAAGCCTACTTCGATGTGGTAATAAGAAATGAGACTGTTGTAGGGAACTACAGGCACGTGAAATTTGTCAATTATTTCAATTTATTTTTCTGACAATAATTTTCTTATTGTTTCGTTTTTTTTTGTTTTATTCTCACGTATTTTGAGCTTACAAAAATTGAGACCGAACGATGCGATTTTCATGATCATAGAACAGTTCAATCAAAATTGTGCTGAGAAAAATTTATTAAAATTTATCAAAATAACTTGACAAAAATAATTAAAGTACTTCACCATGTTTTGAAAAAGTGGAAATAATGACTTGGTTAATGTTAATTGTAGGTAAATACATATTTCATTGTGCAAAAAAATCATCTTGAGAGGTTTTTTATTCATGTATTTGTACGAATATATTTTAGAACGAAGATTAGAGGTGACCTGTGTAAATACGACCCATCTAAAAAATAAGAGAATTAGTTTTCACAAAAAAAAGCCCATTCGTGAGGTGTCGAAATCCATTTTTTTGATTCTCTAAATCAATTTCTGAGGCCTTCTTCATCTAAAACCCAAAATTAAGCTTTCTGCCATCATTGATCGTCGTTAGTCTCAATTTCAAAGGACCCGCCAGGAGTTTTACGGTTTTATTTTGATCATTTTGCATCTACGGTAAGAAAGGGCAGCCAAGAAATTTTGAGTTTGAAAAGTAGAAGTCTAAAAAAAAATGAGCATTTGGCTTTTCTGACGTGATGTGATTTTGCCCAACATGAAAAAATTTGATAAAAAATTCTTATTGAATGCATAATCAACTTGAAAGATTTTCCAGAATAATTCAATTTCATCAAAATTTTTAATTTCATCAAGTTACAATATTAAAGTTCATCAATTTTTTCAATTTTACCCAAATCTTTCTATTTCCTATTTATGAATGAATGAAGATGGTCAAAAAAATTGAAGAATTATCAGAATTGCAGCACAGTTATACTTAAATCAATGAAAACATAACTTGAAAATTGATGAAAAAATTTGTAATTAGGTATTGAATTTCTTTGAAAAATTAGCCAAGTAAAATTTCTTGAAAACTCGCGAATTTTACTGGTTCTTTTTTTCTTTAATTCTGTGATCTAAAATTTCTTGAAAACTCGCGAATTTTACTGGTTCTTTTTTTCTTTAATTCTGTGATCTCTGACTGGCAATCAGTGACTTTCCAACAATTCAAAATGAAGGGAATATTTTATAAAAAATTTTAAATTTACAAAATTTTAAATTTATGAAAATTTTCTATTTTGTGAAAATGTTTAAATCTTGTTTACATTTTTCAAAACATAATTTTAAATTTTTGGTTTATGTGGTTTATGGAACTTAAATTCTTATTTTCATCATAATTTTCAATTTTAATTTCATCATAATTTACAGTTCTATTTAAATTTCAAGTGTGACTAAAAATTTTTTAATTTGATTTAAATTTTTTATTTCCTCAAAATCTTCAATTCTATCAAAAAAAAATTTCAAATTAAATATTTTTTCCAAGAACTCTTTCATTTTATCAGAAGATTGTTATTTTTCCTGGGCTAAGTTCTCAAAGTATTATTAGCTGTCGTCAGTTCAAGTGAAATTTTGTCAACAACGAAGATTTCTAAAAAGCAAAAAAAATGAATGAGTGAAAAGGAGATTTAAATGGAGAGATAATTTTCAATTTTTGAAAAAAATGTTACATAGTGATCAATGAATATCAAACAGAAACGATTTGTTAAATTTGATCCAAACATTTCCCAAGAATAAGCATCATTATGACTCATTCAGTTGACAAAAATTATAAAATTCGCAGTATATTGTATATTCGATGGAATTTGTGCAATGACGTACCTATATTTTTTTATAGGATGTATTTTTGCGAACAGCTAGGTAGTAAAAAACATTACGAACATTGACGCATTCATTGCCCAAAAAAATGAAATATGTAAGTACAATCAATTTTGATGATAGGTCTATAAATTAAAAAAAGTGATCTAGGTAGGTATCGCGAAAAAAAAAATCATTAATAAAATACTTACTTTCGTGAACATTAATAAAGCGAATTTTATACTTTCAATAAAGAATGATGAATTTGAAATGTTCAAACCGCACGAAAAAGAACGCAGTTACATCGTTGTCAGTTTTAAATATAACTATTAAAATATCTGCAAGTAGGCTGGTTTGAAGTTTGAACTTGGAATCGAACCAATAAGTGCAGTGTTTTGGAGAAGAAAACGAACGTAATAAAAACGTAACATTGCTTTGATTTTATTTCAACAATAAATTGATACTTTTATCAATGATTACGTGCAAAGTAAACTATTGGAAAAAACAGGAAATAAATTAATTAAATATTTGTACAAGTAAAATCTTACTTTAGGAATGAATCAGTCAGTAGATTGATAGATAATCTACACTTTGTATGTTTTAGAGCACTTTGCTGGTGTTTCAAATTTCAAAATAATATTCTTTTATCAGCGTATTTTAAACCGTTGATCGATAATTGAATCAAAACAATCTCATTTTTCATAATTTTTTGTTTTGATTCATTTTGATTTTTTTTTCGATTAAAAAACCAAGTACAATTTTAAAATTCCCAAAAATTTTGAGACGAAAAATGTTTAAAATAATCTGAAGAAGAATCCTTAGCAGTGCTCTAAAACATACGTACTTCAGTCGAACTAAATTAATTAAACCATAATATCACTTTAAATAGCCTCGTAACAACTCGTAACCGCTCCCAATGCTTTTTGAATCTCCTGTCTGCTTTTATTTTTCGTTTCTGGTATAAATAACCAAGTGTAAAATACACCTATGGCGCAAACAACGAGGAAAAACGAGTACACCGGAACTTGGCCGAAAGCATGGATCGCTGGAAGGAAGCTCTTGGAAAGTACGAAAGATGTGCCCCAAGTTATGCAAACGATGGTGGATGGAGCCCATTTTTGGGCTTCGGTTGGTATGAGTTCCGGAGCCATGAACCAAGGTATTGGGCTCACTCCGAGACGAAACATGGCTACGAAGATGCACAAAGTAATCGATGGTATCAGACCGTAATATGAGCCGGAAGTTGAATGACCTGTGGCTAGAAATTGAAAAAATAATTATTTGATAAAGAATTCGGATATACGAAGACTGAATTGGAAAATTGATGGTTTACCGTTCGGAATTGTGATCAAGTAGGCGACAAAAACGACCATACTGAGGGTCATAACGAAGAAGGAAAAGGTGAGCAGGAATCTTCGGCCGAGGGAATCCACCGTCATAATCGATACCAAAGAACTGACCAGTGAGATGATACCGATGAGGACTGTAGCTAGGCTTGGGCTCACCGAGGACTGAGCTAGTTGGAAAATACTATCTGTATAATATTGGACCATCGTTGCTCCACAGGTTCGTTGCAGGACGAACATGAAAAAAGCGATGAGGACTGCTTTAATGGTAACATTGCTGCGAAAAAAAATTATCAATTAGTTATTTAGGTTTCCAGGTAGTTGAATTTAGTAGATTTTTTGTTGGTGATTTTTTTTTTCTAACCATAAACCGTTATAGAAGTCGGAGAGAGCTTCGAAGTAAGGGGCACAACAGAAAGCACCAGGGTCACATCCGGCATCAGAATCCGTATCTTCTTTGGGGACAATATTGAGATCACTTTTACCTTCTAGGAGAGCTTGGTTGATTCGAGCTAGTTCTAAATCTACGTTACAGTCGTCTCCATGCAGCCATCTGTGAAAATTTGATAGATTTTTGGTTAAAGGTTTACTCATCGAATGAGGGATTTATTTTTGAAAAAAATTTGTGGTTGATTACTTGATTGATTGTATAGCTTCCTCTCTACGACCAGTTCGAATCAAATAAAGTGGAGACTCTGGCATCCAGATGAATGTAAAGATGAATACGACTGGCACGACTAGACACCACACAGTGACCCAGAATAAATTGGTAAAAGCTCCGAAGCTGTAGACCCAGACTAGACCGACACATTGCATTAAATCGTAAAATATTCCCACCCTGCCTCTGATGTTATCGTTGCATATTTCGTTGTTGTAAATTGGCAAAGCTACGTTCAAACTTCCATAACTGATGCCGCTGACGAAACGTCCAATGTATAGAAACCAGACCTGAATAAAAAATCGTATCGAAAATTATTTTTCTTGGAAATTACCTAAGAAGAATGAGAAAATATTACAAATTAATTCATTATTGGTCGTAAAATCGAAAAAAAATTATGGGTTAATCCTCCCTCTTCCCCTCTCCCTCACCATTTTTACACAAAAATTACATTTTCTTTAAATCAACACTTCAACAGGAACCATTTTTTGCTCAGATTTTCATCTCTTGAAGTCAAAGTTCGAACATGTGCCTTTTTTAAAAAATCCTCCAAGTGGTATTTTTTAAATTTCAGAACCATCGCATCCCAATCCTTGGAATCGAACACAAATTCTTTCCAAGAATTCTTTTGAACATTTTTGAGCCCCCAATTGGCTGAATTGTACATGAATAATATAATTATCGTTATTGGAGGGGAAAATTTTTGTTGAAACTTGAGAATTGTGATTTAGGATTCGTTTTTTTTTTCGAAGATCAGCTCATGCTTTTCTAAAAATTTATAGTTTGGTTTTTCATTCTTTTTTGTGGTAAAATTTCAAATTAATGTAGATAGGTATGTAGATTAGATACCTCTATCAAAAATCTAAGCTATGGGTTCCTTGTTTTAAAAAAAAAAAGAAAGAAAATGAATATTTTTTGTGTTTTTATCAGGTTCCTCTTAATTCTTTTTTTATGTGTGTGTATTTTTCAACTAAAATAGTTTAGTGTTGTTGATTTTGTGAAGCCCTCAAAAACTAAGAATTAGTAAACCCGTATTTTGAGATTTGGTTTTATGATGAAGATGATAAAAATCAAAATTAAAGGCACTTGAAAATAATTCAGCGTCAGAATGGGGTTTCATTTTTTTTTCTGAAAATAATTTTTATCAAAAGAAATTTGGATTTACAAAAAATGGTATTTTTCGTTATTTTTTTTATTTGAACAAAATATTTGAGAATGGTTTTTGTTCTGTTTTTTTGTTTTGAAAATAAACCATAAAAAATTGCTCAGTTATTTTTCATTTTTAAAAACTTTTGATGTTTTTTTTATTTTTTTAATTTTTTTTTTTTGGGGGGGGGGGGGGGGGAATTAAAAATCCTACGGATGAATAAAACCTTTGAGATTTTATTGCCTAAAAAAAGTTGTTAGATTACCTAATAAATATTAATATTATTTTTTTGAAGGTTTTGGTAGAAAAAATAAGCTTTTTGTTAGATATTTTTTTATTTCTAAGAATATGTGTTTTTTTGAAAACGATTTTTGAAAATGAATATAACCAGAGAATAGAACTGAGTTTTAAAAAATCAAACAATGACAATAATCATTAATAATTTTAAAAATAGATTCTAAATTGAAAAGATTTTTCAAAATGAAAATCAATACATTTAATTAAAACATCTGTTTGAAAAACAACCATAGTACATTTTTAAATTCTGAATCCGACATTGATTTTAAAAAAGATTTACCCCAACAGAAATGATGACTATTTCTATGAATTGTTTTAACTCTTGACAAGTAATTACCAATGTTAAATTTTGTTCTGTTCGAAATTCTTTTCGAAATAAACTTGAATTCTGATGTTCAAAATGTACTATGGCTGTTTTTTAAATGTACAATTCAATTTATATACGTACGTTAACGAATCAGAAGTATTTTTTTTAAAATTTTATTTGAAAAACAAAAAATGGTTAGGCTTTTTGGCCACCTTGTCGTTTTTTCAAATATCAGAATAAAATTATGTAGGTAATTCTATAAGTTTTCAGTTATAGTGCAATTTCAACAACAATTTCATGTAGGTAAACTAGGTATCTTTTTTATAAAATCTTTTAATGAATTTCAAATTTCAGTTTTAAGAAATTAATATTTTTATTCTCATGAATTTTCTGTAAAAAAAAAATATTAACAATTTGTTACGTCACTATTTTCTGATATTTTCTGATGAGGACCAAATTTAAATTAGAAAATTTGAAGACTTTTTCAGTTCATTTTTTTTGCAAATTTTAAATCCTCGATTTCGGTGGGAAAAAATTGCAATTTAAATTTGAAAATTTTCACAATTACATACTAAATTTTGTTGAAAATTTTCTTTGCATAACGTTATGGTGGGGGTGAGGGAGTAAAAATTCTCACTGAAAATCAGTTCGTTAAAAAAATTGGTTTGGATTTCATGCTTATTCAGTCACGAATTATTTGTCAAAAATTGAAATTCAAAACCACGCAATATTCAATAGTGGAGGAATAGATTAGAAAAAAATTATGTTCTCAAAAATAATTTTCCGATTCGAAACGAATCTAAATTGGACTTACGTTATTAAAATTAAACAAAATCAGCAACCATCCGACAATAATGGGCACCGCCAAACTCAACAGGCATTTCTTACGACCCCATCGAAAAGACAAATATCCAGCTGGTATGGAACCGAAAAAAGCTCCCAAGTTGATCAGAGATCCTACCCATGAAACTTCCTCAATGCTCAACGTTCGTATTCCTCCGAGCTCCGAGGCATACCCTCCCAATAATTTAGGAGTCGCTGGAGATGACCAACCACCCACGCAGCCCGAACTGAACGATATAATTGATGCTGTGGCGAACAAATTTAGCATGAGTGAGGATCATGATTGAGAATACCGAAATAAGAGATGGGATTACTTACCTAAAAACGCTGCCAAGTATTGCTTCCATACTGGTTCTTTATGAGCTAGATTTCTTGCTCCTAGAAGCGGCTGACAATCGTTAGTATCTTCTGTCGTTCTTGAGTAAGCCATTTTTGGGTTTTTTCTTTCGCATTATCTGCAAAATGATGAATAAATTGAGTATGATTTTAGAACTTGCCTAAATATAGATTTGATAATTCGAATATTTTTTATCAGTTCGATGAACTCGATTTATTTTTCTAGTCGATCACAACGATATGAAAATGAAAGTAAATGAAAGATTTACATATCAAGATCATTTTTGAAAATAAATTCGAAATGAAAATATTGAGAAAACAGCAACTAAGTATTTTAAGATTTTTAAACGACTTGTTCCATTTCAATTTTCTACGCAGTTCTAATTAGTACAAATACATACACGATTTAGCTATCAGGGCCATAAAATTATACCTACATTTTACCAAACTCTTATTACAAATTAGTTTACAGCACTTACCTCGTTACACAAAAATGAGAATAAACATTCTCGACATATTATCAAAGTGTCTTGAACCAGCATTCAAATATTTTCAAAAAAACAAACAACAGACAAGAAATTCGTTGATAAAACAACACTACGGTACATAAATTTCGTACAAATATTACATAACCTGGAATGAAACGATAGTACTGGTGAAACTGATTTAGGAATCGAAGAGTACGATGTTGAAAACCGGTTCTTGTATGTTTACAAGATAACACCAGAATCGCTGATAAAATTATCAAGTATCTGAATGCAGAGTAGTCTTCCTAAATGATAGAATTTTTCAATTCGCCTTTGAAATTAACCATTCGTTTCGTAATTTTATATCTTCTCTGACAGCTATTGGAATGAAAAGGGTAAAAATCAACGAAGAAAGTTTTACAGAAAACTGCAATCAAATTACACTCAAAGTTGTAATTATTTTAACCTGATTACTCTTTGAAAATATTTGCTTCTTTTTTGCGTCATATTTTTCTTATCTGGGTAACTGATACAAGATGTAGTTTACGTTTACCACGATTCTAAAAAATATTAATTTATTAGGCTACGTCATTAAGAAAGATTCCACTCGTCGAGTTTGTAGGAATTTTTCATAGAACCTCATTTCAAGATAAGCAGAGCTTTGAGCCATTAGATCAATGTTAATTGGTGTCGGGCGATCAATGAAGTAGAAAATATATTTTATCTCGTGATTAACACGTACGTACAATTGAAATTTGTAATTAGAAAGATCTGTACTTAATTGGTGTTTTTTTTTTTTCAAAATGGAAATATCAGCTTGAAATATTTTTGATTTCGAAACTACTAAAGTAGGTACCTAATTTTATCATTTTTTTGATTAAAAATCATCGTGTTCAACTTCAAATTCCTTTTTAAAAATTTTATTTAAAAAAATGATTAGAGTTGGATTCAAAAAAAAAAAATTATATTCGTAGAAATAAAATCAACAATTTGAACTTTGCTTTAAGCAAGATAAAAAAAACATCTAATTAATCACAGTGAGTAGAAAAAACAGGTACAAAATTAAAACGAAGCAAGTGACAAAAATCAGTTTTCAGAATTTCAAGAGAAAAATAATGATAATTTGAATCGTTACGTAAATTACTCCAAACGAATGCTTCTTCAATTAATCCATTCTTTGCTCGAAATCGAAACTTGCTTGCTCAGCAGACGATTTGAAATTTGAAAAATCATACGAATTATCCTCCCTTCGATGTAAAAATTCACTTCACTTTTAAAGTAAAAATCGACACAAATTTTTAAATCGATTTTACCACTTTTCAAACGAAGTGATCGCTGAAGATTCAATCTTCGATGATGATTACTGCGTTAGATTTCACCTCAACATATCTGGACACCGGAGCTCCCAGGGCTTCTTGTATTTCTACACGGCTTTTATGCTTAGTTTCTGGAATAACTAGAGTGAGAAGTAATCCTAGAAGGCAGACGCACATGAAGAAGAGAAATACGACTTCGTAACCGAAACTCGTCACCGCTGCTAGGAACGATTTACTCCAAATAAAAGCTACTCCCCAGCCAATGAAGAACATCTTGGGCAAAGCCCATTTCTGAGCTTCCACGGGGATTAATTCGGTACAGAGGAAGAATGGTATCGGGCTTATGCCTAATCTGTAAACGCCTACGAAGAGACATATGGCGGCAGTTGATAACCAACCGAAATCCTGAGTTACTGAATAGCCTGAAAACAGAGAATTTTTGTAATTTTTTCAAATAGATTTAAAAAAACAACGGGGATTTTGACGATCATTGACGAAGTAGTTTACTTTGAGTGTGAGACCTCTCGAATAAAATTTGAGCTCCCTAATTCATCAAAAATTATTCTGAGAATCTAAAGTTTTTAGTTCGATTTAGAAATGTATGAGCAAGTTATTTGAACTTAAAATGAAAAAAAAATCATCAAATTTGCGATCTGCAACTATTCAATTTCTTTGTGAAGGACAAAAACCAAACGGTTATATCAAATTCAAAGATAAATGATTAAGAGAAAAGCAGAAACTGAAAATGCTTTTTTTGGGAGGGGAGAGAGGGGTGTTTGAAATTCCCAAATGATCTCCCTAATTCTCAATTGTTTTTACTGAAAATGGGAATTCTACGATCCAAGTCTAATTTTATTACAATTTCAAGGACCGAATTTTCTCAATTCTAAAATTTTTCAATTTTTTCCAAATTGTAAGTTACCTATCTAATTTAAAAAATTTTCCAAAAGTAAAATCTTAAAAGATTTTCAAACTTCAATTTCCTCAACATTTTTCCAATTTTGATTTTTTTTTTTTTCGATTTCATGCTTCTTGAAAATTTTTTCAGTTACTGAGCTGGGAAAAATTTAGAGAAAGATATAGAATTGAAAAACATTAAGAACGGGAAATTTTTTAAATTCCCGGAAGAAAATAGAATTGGATGAATTTTTGAAAGATATGCGAAGTTTGAAAAAATCAGGAGAAAATTTGTAATTATAAAAATTTCGAAGTTAGAAAAAAATTTAGCATTAAAATATTTCCTACTTGGATTTTATAATTTTTCCCAGCTTTATCCTGAAATTTTTTGGCAGATCTTTCATTCAAAGTAAACAACCTCATTAATTTTCGCCAAAATTCAAATTTTTTTCTAGGCCCTGAGAGGGTATTGTTCTCTAAACGGAAGTATACCTGCGTTTAAGAAATATAAATACGAAACGTATACGCCTAAACACGCAACCATCACCGAACACGATATTTTGAGTAAGATTTTTCGTCCAAGATGATCCACAAGGATGACTCCCAGCACAGAAAATAGAAATTGGGACGTTCCCGCGAATACAGTCGCTGTCAGCGGAGAAATACTGGCACGAGTCGATTCGAAGACGTTGACTGTATAATAAACCACCATCGGAGCACCGCTTGATCGTTGGATTATAAACAATGATAAAACGATGGCGAACGCTTTGATTGTTGTTTTACTGCGAGAAAAAAATTGCCCAACTGATTACATTATCAAGTATGAAAATTTTAAGCATATTTGAAAGGTCAGAATATAACAATTGATTAGTCACGAAACAGTCACGTGATCTTTTATTTAACTATCGTATCGGTTTTTTTGTTTCATTTAAATTGATAATAAGATAGTTGGACAAAATTACCTGAGACTGCTGAAAAATTTACGAATTGATACAAAATATGAGATGTCTTCGTCGTTTTCTGCTTCGCATTCTTTGCCTTCCAGAAGAGCTAGGTAAATTTTCGTTAGTTCTTTCTCGATGTCGCAGGTTTCCCCGTGAAGCCATCTGGAAATTTTGAGTTTTTCAAATATTTTATTTAGGCCAGGTGTTTAAAAATTTTTATAACTAAATTTACGAACCTGATGGATCTAATAGCTTCGGTTTTATTTCCATTTTTGATCAAATGCAACGGAGATTCGGGCATCCAATAAAATATACAGATAAAACAAACCGGCACCATTAGACATATCACACTGCTCCAAAACAAGGTGAAAATTGCGCTGACCGAGTACACGAATAGAATACCGAACACCTGCATCAAATCGTAAAAAGCTCCAGATCGGCCACGAATCAAATCGCAGCAGATTTCATTCACGTACATGGCTAAGGCTACGTTACAACTAGCTGCGCTAAATCCGGCTAAAAATCGTCCCAAGTAAAGCAGCTCTACCTTGTGAGAAAAAATTCCAAAATTATCTCTCGGTGGTTTAAAATTTCTCATTGTAATTAAAATAAGACTTACATAATTGAAATTCCATATTATGAACATCCAACTGATGGTTAATAGTCCTCCTAATATGAGGAGAAATTTTCTCCGGCCGAAGTAAAAGGCTAGGTGACCTGCTGGAATTGAGCCGAATAACGAACCTAAGTTGAGTAAAGATGTAACCCAGGAAACTTCTTCGGAGGTGAGCCTTTCTATTCCTCCCAAATCCGAAGCTAGGCCAGCCATAAGAAGTGGTACTGCTGATGAAGACCATCCTCCGCAGCATCCGGTGGCCATAGACAGCATCGAGGCTGAATATCAAAATTCATGAATTACGAATTGATGTATGTAGATCAATTTGGTCTACTTGAATCGATAACAAGTCGACAATGAAAGGTAGTGAAATCAGCACAACTTCTACGTACCTGTCATCGCAGCCATGTATTGTCTCCATATCGGTTCCTTGTGATGTGGTTCGATCAGAGGCTGATATTCGTCTTCTCCATACTTATGCCTAACTTTTCCATTTGTTTCCATTTCGACTCGACACTTGAAATAAAAAATTACACCATTTTACCCAAAGACAATCGTAATGATAGCGTACTCGATGTAGCATGTAATATACGTAGTTGTACATTCAACCTGAACTTGATTAGTGATTACAACGGAACAGACGAAAATCGAATCACGTTTGTGTTATATTCTTATCTATTTGCAATGACAGATAAGAAATACGTGAATAATGAGTGTTTTCCGATTTGATTTTTCATCTTAATTAGTCGTGTGGATATTATCTGGATTGGAGGTGTAACGGTGATGCCACTAGATTTACGCTAACTCAATTTTTTTAAAAAAAATTGCGATATTTTTTTGTCGAAAATTTAAAGCGATAATTTTTGAAGAACACAAGACATGCGAAATTTTTCAAAGTAGACAATTTTTCCAAGTTGATACTCGATTTTTTAGATAACTTACTTACCTATATTTAATTAAAATTGGAATTTGACCAAGTTTGAGATTTGCACATATTTCAGAGTATTATTCAATAACGGAAAATTGAAAAAATAGGGTACCATTCTAAATAGGTAAACAATAACAAAGCAAAAAAAGAATCTGGAACTTGATACTTGAAATTCATCGAAGAAATTACTTACTTCATTGTGACTGTAATCGTACGAAAAAATACAAAATACCTAGGAATAGGTACTACGATGTCTGCCGCAAACAACGGTACCGTCCGTACTCCACACTCCACCCTTGAATCTTCGAGTCCGAAGCGTTATATCTGAAAAATTTCTTGTCTAATTCCTATACTGCGTTATATCTTTTGATACTTGGTGTAAAACACAAGAATAAAATTATTTAAAGCTGAATATTACTTACTTTGAAATGAGCTTCCATAAAAATTTTATTATTTTTTTCTTGCAGATCACACACTTCAATTTTCCGAATGAAATTCCACATCCACACGGTTTTTGATCTGAACGCGGCTGACGAAAAGCAGAACTGTACGAATCAATTTCACTCCAAGAATGCCAGTCTCAAAACTAGGCTATTGAAAAAAATCGAGTTTTCAATCTGCAATGTGAGTTGATATTAATTTTTATTCTTGAATATAACTTATAGGGCTGCGTTTATGTACCTACCTCATTAATGTAGTACTTTTACTTTAGCCATGGTGACCATGGCGTTCCGTCGGATTTTAAATTTTAATTTCGTACTCTCAATCATTATCAGCTTCGAAGAGTATCAATTTTGTTTCGTGCACTTTTTGTATCTATTCGTCTCCGGCATAATACTCGTTACATTCCAACTTCCAGCCTCACGAGCGAAGTTTCCATTGGTACCTAATACAGTAATAATGATAATAATAATAGTGGGTATGCGATATGCGATATAGTCGCGATGAATAAAACAAAGAAAAAAAGAAACTGGTGAACTTACTACACTTAATTATTGAGAAAATCTGTGGTACTTAGAGTAAAGTCTAGTCATAAATCGGAGCAAAATTGCAATCATTTTAAAACTTACGATAGTTTTGAATTATAAACCCGAAAATAATATTAAATTATCCTCTGTCAATTCAACTATCGTTCGAATGTTCGAGATGAAATATTTCCTGTGGTAACGTTTTTCGTTTTTGAATTTTATTCGGAATTTCTTCCATCATAAAATAATGCGAAGATTTCATTCAAACTTTGGTGGAACTTTGAATTTACCGAAGAGCCGAGCTTGGCCGAGCACCGAGCTTTTTGAAGTCTGAAGAAGTGTTGCTACTCAGTAAAAAAAAAATACAAAATTTAAAACTTGAATAAAAGAGAATTTCAATTTTGGTTTCGGTCAAGTGTCGTATGTTTTCATTTTTTTTTTATTTCAATTTTTTTTATACAAAAAAATGTAAAATACAAACAAATTGTGATATTTTGATTTCTTTCATAATAAAATAACTAAATTTATCAATTCTTTCTTCACATAGTTCTTTAAAAAAGAAAAAATGATTAAAAAATTCAAAATAATGTACAAAATAGGTAAATAAGTAGGTAAATAAAAAAATCGAAAGCTTTTTTCGAATTGGATTTCGGAACAACCTGGTAAATCTACCCCACGTCCTCCGTCCTTGAAAAAGTCCATGTTTTCACTTTTTGTCCTGCACGTGGTGCGGTCAGCGATTTTGCTTTTTCTTTCTCGCACCGCGTGTTCATTTCCGCATTTGGTAAGTACTTTTTATGGAATAATTTATTAATACGATATGTTTTATGTTTATTTTACGTTATTTACGTAGTTCGTGTCTTCGTAGTATTGTAAACGTTTAGGTAATATCGAGAGAAATCTTATTTTAATGTGAGAGCGTTTTTTTCATCGTTCCAACATTTCATGATGTATGAGTAATAAGTTTGGCTTCAGTGGATTCGAAATTTGTTAATGTGTTGTTTCTTCACTTTCTTATTAAATTTCCGATATTTCGATGCTTAGTTGGTATTGTTTCAAGCAGCGGGCTTGCTGAGGTTTGCTCGGTTTTAACGTAATTTGCATTACCTATATTGCGTACACTAAGTACAATAACATGCTGCGTACACTAAGTACAATAACATGCTCATCCTTCATCTTCGTTAACGTAGGTATTTATTCGTTTGAGTAATTGAAGTTCCAGTGATTCATTTAGATTTCAGTCGGGCAGTCGCGTATTCTTATTTTAAATTCTTGAATCGTCGTCTGCCTCTTGCTTGTTTTTGTTGTTTAATCGTCTTGTCTCGCCGTCTCGTGTCTCGCCTCACTCACACAAAAACAGTTACAGTACACTTAATCTTTCGTGATGTGACTATGTTGTAAGTAAATGAATAACAAATCAAAAGAAAACTTTGGTGTGGTAGTAAGTAAGTTGTGTTTGTGTGTTTTCATACAAGTTCGTTTGTTAGTGAATTGAAAGCGGAAGGTAGTTTTTTATTGTTTTCCTTGTTTGGGGTTAGTCCTTTACTTTGATTCTACTTCTTCTATTATTATGCCCTTTGTTGGTGGAGTGTTTAGTGATTGAGTTTTATTCTCTGAGCTGTAAGTGAAATACCTCAGTGGCTAAGTGGTAATTATTTTCACATTGCTTGTTAAATCAGCGTAAATTTTTGTAAGTATTCGTGTTTGTCTCAGCGCCTCAGGTATGTGTTTTTCATTTCTTGAACTAGGATTGTTGAATGTTCGACCATCTATCTGTGTATTGAGCTTTCCAAGTATTTCCCTGGAAAAAATATCGTAATATAACGCGTTTGATGGTATTTTATATATCGTAATTCTATGCTATGCTTAATAGTCTTATGTAAGTACAACTCATTTTCCGTATTCTCTTTATTCTCTGTGATCTTGTATAACGAAAATTTACGTTTTCTGAATCTATCGAAAGAAAAAGAGAAGTCGAATCGGTTTGTAGGTGTTGCATTGTTTTTGCTTTTTACGTATGTACTTCTGGCACTAATTTTTCCAATTGTCGCCATTTTGTGCATGGATACGATTTTTAATTTTGTGGCTGTTTTTCGGTATTTATTTGAAGTTCGAATAACTGACAGTGAGAAGTGTCTTAGTATTTTTTGAAATAATATTTATCGATTTTTCGTCGGCAATTATGAATTTTCTGAGTTAAAATAAATAGCGGCTACGAGGAATTTTCAGTTCGTTGTGATTGTGTTTCGTTATTTTTGATGATATTTTTCGTCATAGTTCCTATTCGCTTTTTAATGCCCATTTTTCATTTTAGTACGGTCGATTTGAAAATTTCATTGTATTCAAAATTCATGAATAGAAATTTATTAATTTTCTGCCTGAATAATTTTTTTCGATGCTTGAAGAAATTTTCAGTTTGTGTTTCGCAATTTATTGTCGTGGCGTCAGTTTTCGTTACTGCTCTTATTTGCAAGTTCGATGGTTCGAATGATTTCTATTTTTTATTTTTTTGCTATTTGTTTCGAATTGAAGAATAATTATAACCAGTTGAAGTACCTATCGATCGATTGTTATTTTCGCGTTGGAATAATATTTGAAACTTTCAAACCGTGATTCTTATGTTCCTGTCTCTGTCTCTATTCTCGCATGAAGAATCAAATTTTTTTACGAGCGTGTGTTTATGTAAAATTGACTGCCAATTGTTATAATTATCAAAAATGTAATGTGTGCTTTACGTATTGTGTTGCAGGAAAGTACTGGTTCGCCTGAATTTTGATTCGCCAAATAACCTAGTTCCCTAGTCGCCGGTTACTGATCGCCGCTGAAATATGTACGAATATTCCATCCACTTGGACATAATCATTATGGGACAAAGAAATTTTACTCAAGTCTGGATTCATTTGAACTCGAATTCCTAACAGAACCCGTTGAAGCAAGTAAGAATTTGAGAAATGATTTTTATTGAGTGCTTGATGGTTTTTGAGAATAATTATTCTATTGTGTTATTTTGTTCCTAGTACGCGAACGAAAACTTGACATGATTTTGGCTTCGAGCTACTAAATATTTCGGATTTTATTCGCTATACGTCTCATGCACCAATTCGAGAAAAGGAGACACTGGAATCTGATCGCAGCATTTATTTTGATCAACTTTTGCAAAATGTCTTTCATTATTAACTACTCAAGGTAAATGGTTATGTTTAATTGTGTTGAATATTTTTAATTGATAGTATCTAGCATCATAGCATGTCGAAACTTGTTATGATCCTCTATCTTAAATTAATTTCATTCCCAATATGTTTTTATTTTCCTGGGGGGGGGGGGGGGTCAAGTTTCACGAATTTGTTTGTAGATTCCTGTTCATTTTATCATTTTTCTATTGCCGGTCTTTGATTCATCGTGTTTTTTTTTGGTATAATTTTTTGAAATGCTTCATATCGGTTAACAGAAATTTTTTTCATCTACAGATTCACCTTACGAATGATGAAATATCGTAACTCAGCATCGTCGAAAAAATATGAGAAAGAATGGTATCTACTTGATGGAAGAACTTTTGGAACTGTAGTATTGGTACAAGTTTGGAAGCCCCGGCTGTTCGATTTCTAATTATTGTGGTGAGTGTTTTTCACAATCTTGATTGAGTTTTTGTTATAATTTCATGTTTGTGAATTTTTTATTCGTGTTATGTGCCGTATCAATATTGTAATGTTGATTTTTGTTGAAACCAACTCCTGCAATTTCATTAGCTAGGTACGTTAATTCGCATAGATTTGTGTTGTATCCAATTTCGTACCTACCATTTTCATTTGATTCCGAGTTTTTTGTGAACTTCTGTCCGATTTTTAGTTCAAAATTTCTTCGTATTTGTTTCGTATAAATTCAAAAATGATATGAACGTGGTGAAATTATTCAATTTTCCAGTTTTTTCCAATATTTTCATTATTCTGTTTGTTTGTTTTTTTGAAAAAATGGGTTATGTGTTGCATTTTTTTTCAAATTTCTGAATGTTTTTGTTGAGATTTGAATTATTTTTAGTAGTTTCTACGTATTTTTTCGCTACCTACGTATTTCATCTCGGAATTTTTGATGCTTTGCACTCACATGAATTCGTGTAGAAATCAGGTTGAATCATTCTTTTGGGTTTTCTGTATTTTTGGTATTATGATTATGTGTTTACGTTGGAACCAAACTGCAATTTGTTATTTTTGTATTTTTTCGCTGCGTGATTGAAATCTGATTTTTTTGTCCTTGCATTCGCACGAATTCTTTCCAAAAATAAATACGAATGATTTTCTCACGTTTTCCCCATTTCCTTCTCCTTTGGAGCTTGAATTTTATTTATAAAGTGTTTAAATCCGAGTGAGATGTGATTTTTATTCTGATGATACAGAATTCGAGAATTAGGAGTTTTTAGGTTCTATTTTTCTACCACTCTTCGCTCCTCTCTCCAATACATATGAATTATTCAAACATGAAACTCTACTGTGCGATTTTTCGTATTCATATTTTTCCTGCGTTTCAGTCCAGCCTGAATTTTTAGTGTCTCATTCTCCTCCACTTTTTTTGAGGCTGAAATTAGATATATTGTAGATTTCTTCAGCACCCAGTCCCTTTAATCCAGGTTGAATTTAGGTGCTTTCATCTTTAGTCAGTGCTCAGGCAAGTTTGAAAAATTGTCTTGTGATTTTTTTTTTTTAGTGAAAATCGATTGCTTAATTTTCTAATTATACCACGTTTTTAAAAATCTGACGAGAATTACGATTCGTTTTTGTCAATTTCTCTGAAACTGTAAGAATACCTCTTGAACTACATTGATTTTTTTGTATGTACCTACATATATACGCTGAACAAAGCAAACCCTCTCCCCCTTCCCCATTTATGGAGAACCTGAGATGAAGGTATATCTGAAAACTGAGATAGAATTTTTGTTGATTTATCTGCATATTAAGCTAATTTTTATCTTCTTCCCTTTGTCCTCATTAAGATGAAGTAGTGTAAAATCTGTGGTTTCGATATTTTGTTGAGAGACATAGGTAAATGTGAAACAATGAGTCTGAATCTTTGAAAAAGTAGGGAAAAGTTATTTTTCTATAAGAGTGTACTTTCATTTGGATTTTTTTCACCCTTTCGCGTTCATTTACTCATTAACTAGCGATTTCGCAATTTCAAGGTTATCTATATGTATAATTAATTTCTGATACTTACTTTTTTTTTTTTTTTTTTTGCAGCGAAATGCGGAGAGGAATCGAGTACAAGTGGAATTCGTAATTAGCTGATATCGCGAAATGGTGAATGCAGCAGTGAGTGTCAATATTTTTTATTTTGTGATATTCAGATAATTACGATATTTGGGCGCTACCTTATTTACAACTATTATCGAAATTCTGATACTTTTGCCACGATTGAATGTATTTCCGAATTCGTTGCAAAAAAAATTCATTTTTGTTTACTGATTCGTGATATATTTTTTAAAGTATCAGCAGATTAATGATTATTATTACGAATTTGATTTTTGGGTGTTGCATACTTTGGTCTGGTTTCATTATGTGGTTACCAATGCTCAATTTTTGAGATTCGTCAAACCTGTGAACGAAGATATACATATGGAGCGAAACTTGTTTTTTTACTCGTATTTTTCGATTTTTTTACACGTAGGTATCGAATTTCATAACGTAGATAAATTGTTGAATTTCATCATCAATTCTAACAAATTTTCTCCATCGCGTGTTGTGCAATGTGTCGACTTTTTAGATTTGATTTTCATTTTCTGTTATTCCCATTTTTTCCGGGAGGGGGGGGGGAGGGGGAGGGAGAGAACAGGAAACATCTTTGGTTATCGTAGAAAAAGTGAATATAAATCTTTATGTTTGAGGTTAATTCTTGTATTTTTTTTTTGCAGTGATACCTATAGAAGAAATCGAGTGAATTTCAACGTGTTGTAGTTCTGAGAAATCCTCACTGAAGCAATTGATCAAATTCTCTGCGGAGAATTCGCTCTGAGCTAGAATTACAACGGATCAAATCTAGCTTGTGTACGTATTTTATTTTACGATGACTATTTGAAAATATTCAAGAGGTTGACGGCATTGTGATGACTGATGAGTTCAGAGATGCGATCTAAGAATTTTTATTACCTTCGAATTTGATAATCCCGCGTGCATTTTGATCGGATAGGGTTGAAATAATTGTTGATTTACGTTTTGATTTTGGAAATTTTCGAACGAATCTTGTTATTGGGATGCTGATGCTGGCATTATCAATTGAAAAATTAATTTGGCTTTGAAATTTTTCTAACAAACCTACGTGCTGGTGTATGTTGATTTAAGATTCAAATTCAAAATAATGTTGAGTGAAACATGCCCTTTTTAGCTCGTATTGTTCTACAGGTAACGAATTTTGTGACGTAAATTGTTAAATTTTATGATCTACTATTTCTAGAATTTTTTCGTCATTATATGTTATGTAGAATTTCAGTATTGTTGCTCTGATTTTCATGTGATATTTTAGTTTCATGGATTTTTTGAGAGAAGAATGGGAATCAGTTTTAGCCAACGTAGGAAGGAGGGATGAAAATACGTTATTCTGTAGCGTAATTGTCTTGTCATTTCTCGTATCTGAGATTTTTATTCATAATTTTTTTTTTTTTTACAGTGACACCTGTAGAAGAATTCGAGCGAATTTCAACTTGTTGAGAGTGCTGGGGAATCCTCTCCGGAGCAGTTGACTCAATTTGATGCTGAGGATTTGCTTCGAGGCTAAATTACGACGGATTAAGTTTGGTTTGTGTTTATATTTTATATCGCGATGATTTTATTTGAAAATGTTCGGAAGTTATTTTGATGTGTATGATCTAAGAAGACGCGATCGAAGAATTTCATCATCTACGGATTTGATAATCTTATTTGGATTTTTATTGGAAAATTAAGAAATTATCGTTTACTTACATTTCGATTATGGAAATTATCGAACGAATTTCGTAGGTTTTTTTCATTTTCAATGGCTGGCAATACATTCGAATATACATTATGTTTTCGTAAATTTGAGCGAAACTTCGCCTTTCCTCCCTCGTTATCCTAATCTCGTATTTTTTTCGTATTCGTTTCGTGGTACAAACAGTATTTTTATCGATTTAGAATTTTTCTCCCCCCAAGTACGTGATATTTTAACGTGTTTGTTTTGATTTTCGTATGTATTTTTATGAAATATCTCGGAGTAATTTTTTTCTTCTTGTGAGGTCTTGGATAAGAATAGGAAACAATTTTGGCAAACATGGGATGAGGGGTTGGTAGTCAGAGAATATCAATGTCGAATGGCATTGGTGAAACCTTCGGATTCTGTTGGATGTCTGATGTGATCGTCCCCAGTATCTGGGATTTCGACGTTCAGCTCCAAACATGGATCGGGGGTGGCTGTGGTCTCTTGATCTCTAGGCACCAGCCCTGCTTTATTGATCACAAGAGAGTCAGCCGATATTCTTCCACGGTAGGCTCGGTACTGTGGTAAGAAGCGTCTGCTGCGGGTCGAAATTTTTAGGCGCCGGTGTCGGTATCTGTGTGAACCTGGAAACCTCACGACATCGGAAGAGACCCGGAGTTTTATACTGATGCCTGGTGCGATAGTACCGAGAATACTGAGAATATTGCAGTTTCGTTCTTGGCTCGGGTAGCGCTACACGCCAGGGTCGTATTTAACGAAGGGTAGGAGGGGCGGTCAGCATCGCATGTATTAATTACAATCGAAGGTCGTTTGAATCGCTGGTCAAATGTTCAACTGTGTGAGTGTAGGGCCCGTTTGGTTTTTTCAATTGATTAGGTCTGTCCAACTTTACCAGTTCGGTGTTTGTGGCCGTCACCGCAGCACCACAAAGAACTGATAATGCAAAATTTACTGATTTTTATCTCTTGGCCTGAGCTTGGCTCCCAAAAGATCGCAGCTTTCACAGGAAAGTTGCGCGGTTCTCTTTTTCGGTCTGACCGGGTACGCCGATAAAGTTGAACTAAAATCCCTTACGATTTTGATCAGTTTCCAATGTCTACGAAAAATGGTGTTTGAGCGGCTGGTGAGAGTGGATAGGCGTCTACCCTTTTAGGTAGCTTAGCTAGGAAGCCTGTGTTCGAGTTTGTAGTAGCGGTCTTCGATTAAGTGCCGTAATAGGGCGTCCGTGCGGAGGTGCCGGGCCGAATCCTCCAGTCTGCGGATTTAGGGTCAGACATTCGATGGTAAGGAACATATTGTTTTTGATTTTTTTTTGTTACCGGACTGTTTGCGAGGATCCTGGTGGAGGGTTTATGTGGGTGCCTTTGCAGTTGGTTGAGACTCTGGCTTGATCAGCGGCGGTTGGTTGAGACTCTGGCTTGATCAGCGGCGGTTGGTTGAGACTCTGGCTTGATCAGCGGCGGCACTGTGCAAGGAACTAAAATTTCTTCCAGACCTTTATGATTACAGGCCAACGAAATGTCTGTTCTTTTGTATACCTTTTTTTATTTGTATTTTTGTGAATAGTATGTTGCTTCTTAGTTTTGTAGGTAAGGATTGGTTTTTTTTTTTCGCAACATAACCCGTGGCGAGCGAACTTTTCACACCATTTTGATGTATGCAAGTGAGCTGGTTTGAAGTGGCCTCATTGTTGAATTCGTCAACATCCCAGGTTAATGATGCGAGCAAGTGGGCGTGTTGATCTGGGTTCCTTAACGACCTTTGTTGTAATTAAAGGTGCGGTGTTGGCCGCTGCAACGGATCGTCTATTCTAAATATTTCAAAAAAAAATTTTGGTTATATGGAGAAAATTTGGGGTATTCTGGTGAAAAATTTTGTATTTTTTTCGATCTTGTTACGATAAAATCATTGAGGTTTTCCTTCGGAAGTTATTTATCCATTTCGATTTTGGAAATCACCTATTTTTGGCAACGTAGCAATTTTTTGATTCATTTTTCAGTAGATTTAATTTTTTTTGGATATCATAATGGAGAAAATTTATGGGTTTCTGGTGAAAAATTGATATTTCTTTCGATCTTGGTATGAAAAAGTTATCCGGTTTTTGATTAAAAGTTATTCGTTTGTTTGGATTTTGAAAATCATCTATTTTGGCAACGTAGGACGTTATTGTTAATATTAATCTCATTTCTATGTAATTGTGTTTAAACGTAGCGTTTAATTTTTAAGATTGTGATAACCGATCACGGTTTTTTTCATTGTCGAGCGGCCGGCAGTGTTTTTTTTAACCCAGATCGGTTAAAACTTAGATATTAGATTGTATATATTTTTTTGCCGCTGTGTCAAGAGAATAACAAATTTGGTTTTGTTGTGTTACTTTACTTTACTGTCGCTGTCGAATGGTTTTCGACTAACAATATTGTAAGGATAATACTTAGTTGAGTTTGCGAAGGCAATGGAACGCGAATTTGGAAAAGCAGGTAGGCAACCTTGACTGAATCGAGGTTTGGAAAACCCATCACCGATTTATTCAAGTGAAGAACTTGATATTTTGGCGTTTTAATGAAAGTTGATAATGCATTGGTTAATTCTGGGTTAATTTTTTGTTTGAAAATTTTGAAATTGCATCACGCGTGTATAATTTTGCGAATTCGCGAAGTTGAGATGTAGTTTTATAATGTTCTGATGCTTCTGTTCAACGAAAAGAGGTGTGTGTGCTGGTGTTATAATTTTTTTCTTCGATTAGGATGGAGTACAATTTTTTGTAGGCAAATTTTCAGGTATTTTATGGTATAAGACGATTTATTCCGATGATAGCGAAGTTTAAATACGTGGAAATGGATAAATTTGCTACTAAAAACGCGAAACATTCGAAAATTCTGCGAAAATCGTGAAAAATCAAATAGAAATTACTCAGATAGTCATAGAACTGAAAACGTGAAGGGAAACAGAAATATAGCAAGTGTAGAATAAAGTAACGCCATCTATCGTACAGCGAAAGAAACTTTGTTCTGTTTTGAAAAAATGAGAATATAAAAATCAAGTTTTGAGAGCTAGATATGCGCGTGGCGCTATCTATCGGAATATTACGGAAGTAACGTTGAAAATGTGTCTCCTGACGCGATTCTACATTACCTACCTGTGTAGTTCATCGTGTATTCCGATAGATAGCGCCACGCGCATATCTAGCTTTCAAAACTTGATTTTTATATTCCAATTTTTTCAAAACAGAACGAAGTTTCTTCTTTGCTTCTGAAGAGAGCGTTACTTACACAATTTTTTAAAAAACTTGAATTTTTTACCATTGCACTTGAATTATTTCGTTTTTTACACGATAGATAGCTCTAGGTGTAGTGTTTTTCATTTTTGAATGTGTATTTTGAGTTGTCTATCCAAATATTTGCAGGGGTTTTTAATTATTCCATTTGCAATTCGTCGTTGCATCAATAATTATCGTGCTTAAATGAGGATTTTTTAATTCAAACAATTCAGTAGTGATATAACGCTGATCGACAATCAATAAAATGCAATAAACAAAGAACTGAAAAAATTTCAACTTTATTTTATTACCGATAATACAATAACTAAGTAATATACTATTTACATAATTAAATTTTGGAATATCGATTAAAATAAAAAAAGAAAAAAATTATTAAATAATACAAAATAATTTATGTATTCTTTGAGACATAAAGAGAAGAAAAATAAGTAAAGAAAAAAAAAACTCGAATCACAAATTTCAAAATATAATAGGTAAGTATAAAATACAATAAATATTTTTGTACACGCAGATTAAAAAAAAAGAAAAATACGGCACAAACACAAAAGAAAGAACTTCTAAATCATTACACAATGAAAGAAAAAAAACACGACAATAAAAATACAAAAGAAAGAAAAAAAATGCAATATTAACGCATATTTAAGTACGTAATGCGTATTATAGAAATGTCTAAATCCAGGGTCACAGGGCAGGGAATAGGGAGGCAGAACAGAAAACGCTCTAATGTGATCTCAGTATAACATATAAATTAAATACCCTATAAAAATTACTATTTACATCGAATCGTCTACAAAAAGTTCAACGTACACAGTACAATAAGCGTTATGTCAACAAGAGGAAAAACTTTACCGATAATAAAAAGTTTCACATCTGGTACATTTTACAACAATGACTAGGTTATCTCTGTAAAATGACCATGTCTTTGAAAAAAAAAATTATACAAAAAAATGCATCTTAAACATAATTTTTCCTTGCCATTCGGTGTACGTAGCGTTATAGACATAGACTATCTAAGTATAATACAGATATCTAATTTTTAATTCTCACTAAAAAGTTATGGTAAAAGTTAAACTTGTTAATTTGTTATCGACAAATCATCCCATGGATCACAAACGAAATATAAACTGATGAAAGAACATGGCGAGATGATTCGTTGATAACCAGCTCTCTACTTTAGGTTCATTTTACTGCTTTATTAAAAGGTAACAAGAATAAGAAATTCGATCATATTTAAGTAGAATACGAAACTAAAATATAAAAGAGTAACAATGTTGAAAGTACAGCGAAAATTGAGCTAAATAATTTAAAAAAAACTTTTAACAAACTTTCAAGTGAAAAACAAAAATCATTATAAAATATGGCGAATGATGAATTTAAAAAAAATATTCAAATTACATTTGATTTACTTCATTGATTATTCTAGTAGGTGGTTTACTAAATTTCATCAGATTTACAAACAAAATTAATCTTAGAAATTAAACATTTTGTAAATTTCTCAATTTTTCTCCAATTCATGGTTAAATTTTGAATTTATTTTTCCAACCATGAAACAAAAATTTTTAATTTCAATGTTTTTCCTCAATTTGACCAAAATTTTCAAAAATTATTCGAAGAAAAATTATGAATCATGTATCACAAAATACTGACTAGCTCCTAAATAATTTCGACGTAAATGGGATTCTGATCATAGTCAAAATTTATTCTGAATTCAAGAATTCCCAACTTTGATTTTTTTCAATTCAAGCTTTTTCCAACACTTTTTAATATCGATTTTTTCAATTATGTTTCATTTTAATTTTAATTTTCTTCCAGTTATTTATCAAATTGGAAAGAGTTTTGAAAATCATGAAGTAGAAAATTCCTTCAAAGAATTTGATGTTGGAAAACTCTAATAAATTTTCAGTTGAACAATTTTATGATTGAAGAAAAGTAAGGGAAAAAATTCAGATGAAAAGATTTGAAAAAAATATACGAAATTGAAAAAAATTAAAGACAACAAAAAGTAAGAAAATTTTCCAATATCTATTTTTTCAGTGATTTTGGAATTTTTAATTTTGAAAACGAATCAATTTGAGGAAAATTTCCATCCACAAAAACGATCACAAACCATCATTTAAAAAAAAAATTAAACATGCATATTTCGCAACAAAACTCAATAAAAATTTTTCAAATAAAAAAAATACAGATTCAATCCAAAACGATTGCACGTTTTAAAGCCCATACGATCAAAAAAATATAAATTTCCACAAAAATGAAAATAATCCGAGTGAGTATCTTCTACACAATAAAAAATCTTCAATAATTATAAAGTAAATCAAACATAATACAATGAAATCATCTAACGACAATTTCATAAACAAATTATCACACCAGAAACCATCCCTTATCGAGGCGGTTTCCGCACAGAATAAAATAACCAAAATACAACAAATCGAGTCAAAAATATCCCTCTTCCGGAGGGAAACATCTAAACGCTTCAACGATGACAAAAAATCATACCGATCACATCGAGAATAGACAAAAATGACGATACAAGGGTAGGGGGGCAGGGGACCATGGCACAATTTCAACACAACAAATTATTTCGTAACGTGTACAAAATGTTTTGATTCAACGACTACGAGAAATACAAAATAGAAAAAATACACTTAAAATTTTACACGACTTAAATTTAAAAAAAAATCCTTAAAAAGACGAGGGGAGGGGGAAATTATACGTAAATTGACGCGAAATTTATTACTATTTCCGGGCTTCACGCACCACACGTACATAAAAATTCCAAAACACTAATAATAAAATAAAAGTGGTAAATTATAAAAATACACAAACGAAAAAATTCGTGTAAGCGAACCGAAGGCGAGTTCGAATAAACGAGTAAAATTATATTCTCGATTAAAAATATAACGTAAAAATAGACAATACAAAAGAAGAAGAAAAAAAAGAAAGACTAACTTTCATAACTACTTTTTTTTTTTCAACGTAGCGCTTAATTTACGAAAAAAAAATTATTTACAACATAAAAATTCTTAATTTTTTCCTTTAAGATGTGAACATCGACGTATAAAATATAACAATCGAATTGTTTTTCATGGGTATAAAAATCGGGAGAATTTAATAGCATAGAGGGAAAAAAATCACTGACGTACCCCTTTCGCCCATTCGTCTATTCGACGTAATCAGTCAATATAATCAAATTGTAAAAATTTACAAGGTTCGATGGGTGAAGAATTTTCCCACAGGCGATCAACGATGATTCCCCTTACAAAAATCTTAACGATGATTTTCGAAAGTCAATTGCGTTGAAATTTTTATTCCCTCGGATGGTTGGACTGGCATCATGTAAAACAACACGTAACAATAGAATAAAACACGTATGTACGTCTACGTACTAAGTACTTGGAACCAAGAGACGAAAAAGATGGACGAGAATTGAGGTAAAAATTAGGGCCAAAGGAAAGAAAAAGTTGCATCCAAAAATATGACTTTTTGGATGATGGGTTTTTTCCAAAAAAAAAAGTCTCGTACGAGAGTATCGCTTTGAAAAAAAATCCTCTTTCGATCTAGTTACGTTTTTAGATCTAAACAGCGTTGGTGGCGTTGGTTTGATGATTGACCACAATCGGAGTCTTGGCTACTTTGCCATTGCTACTCCTCTTCTTCTTCTTTTTCTTTTTGATGCCGCTCAGTTCTTCTTGGATTTCAGCGAACGATTTATTTTTAGTCTCTGGCACCAAGAAATACACGAATAAGAATCCGAGGACGCATAATCCGGCGAATATCCAGAACGAGATGCCGAAATCGAACCAGACTACAAGGTCGTGGAAGCCTTTGACGACGAGAAATTCTAATAACGATGCGATAATACAGACGATACCTAAAGCTACACCTTTGGCTTCTGGGGTAAACAATTCACCCATCATGATACCGGGAATGGGTCCAAAGCCGAGTGAAAATACACTAATGTAGATGGCCAGACTGACCAAAGGTACCCAGGCGTAATTGGTCTGGACGTCGATTTTGTTTTCTTTGGCGTAATAGAAAGCTCCCAGAGCTAGCAAACACACAGCCATGATGCAGTCGCTGATCAGCAACAAAATTCGTCGTCCGGCCCGATCCACCAGTAGACTGGAAGCGTATGTCATGATTACTTGTATGGTGGCGATGATGATCGATGCTAAATCTGCCTCGATTCCGGTGCCGCCAGCTTCGAAGATGTTTTTCGCGTAGAAAATGACGACGTTGATGCCGCTGAACGAGAGGAAACTTAGTAAGCCCATTACGGCGATGGTGGCTCGTACTACGGCCCTGGATGAGAACAGATCTTTGAACGATTGCTGACGTTTCTGTTCTTCGTCGAGTTGTTCCTGGATTTCCTCCAGTTCGCTGTAGATGTCGAATTGGTCGCCTCGGAGAAGCAGTAGTGATTGTTCGGCTTCTTTTCTGTAATCAGAGAAAATGAGCGGTTGATTATTTGTCGAAGAAAATCAAACGAGGTAAAAATAATGAAAGGGGCCATTCCTTCGCGGCAATTTCCCATGGAGGGAGTCAGAACGGCTCTCATTTTTAGAAAAATTTCCACTTCAGCTTCTTCCCTTCCCTACCCTTCGCACAAAATTTCACAATTTCCTTGATAATTCTGAGAATAACTCCTGAAATTGTGAAAAATCCAGGTTTGTTTTCGATAAACCTCTTACCAAGGGGGATGGTACAGGTATCCAGAAATTTCTTTTGGGGGAGGGGGGAGGAGGTCCAATATTTTTACAATTTTTGAAGAAATTTTGAGTTCACCCCCCCTCCTCAGTAGATTTTTTTCTGCTATGTATAAAAACATCTCAAGTATTTAGGTATTGAACAGGGATTGCCTAAAATATTTTTAAAAAATATAAAATACTTGATGAAAATGAAGTTTTGAAGCAAACAACTTCCACGCCAAATGTTTTGAGGTTGAAAATGAAAAATAACAACAAATCCGAGCAATAACGTCAGAAGCCTTTTTTGAATGGAGTACATGGAGACTTGGACTCCCAAAAGGATTTTAGGAAAGGAAGAGAAGAGGAAAGTAAAAAAGTACTTTTTGTCTCTAAAAATCAGATCAAAAACTCGACGTTTTTCTACTTGAAACGAAGCAAAAACTCGATTTTTTGATGACCGCATAAATATGGATAACTTTTAGAGAATTTTGAAAATACAGAGATCAAAATTACGACGAAGGCTCTACAAAGGCAGGGAGATGGTCAAATTTATGCTTAGCAAGTCGATATTTGGCGGGAATTTAATTTTCATCCTTCGACAAAAAAAAAGTAGGTACTTACTCTTATCATAATTCTTCCTTTTTACTAAAAAAAGAAAAGCTTTATAAATTTTCAAGAATTTCGACAAAAATGGAACCTATTTTTTTTGTTTTGAATTGAATGACTTCTTTCTACCCTATATCAATCCACAAAATAAAAATTTAATCATTTCGAGCCCTCAAAGCTATTTAGATTTCTTCCAGTATTTTTGAATTTCTTCAGAATAAACACAGGTAAATCATTTTGGACAGCCGAAAATGAATTTCTCATTTTTTTAACCAAATTGACGAAAAAATTTGCAAATAGTGGGACTCAATTTCCAATCAAACACCTCAAGTATGCATTATTGATCAACTATTAAAAACAGTCAAATTTTCGAGTCCGGCAAAAAATCTTTAATAAATTCCTTAAAACAAAATTCAGTAATTTCCAGCCATTCTAGAGCCTTCTATCAATTATTTTCAGTTTTTTTGACATGGATATGTCTTTAGGGCTGGGGGGTAAAATTTTGAAAGCGTAACGTAACACTGGAGGTGTAACGTAACGTAACGTAACGTAACGTAACGTTTTTTGATTAGGACATAATGACATTATGTTAGACTCGAAAAAACTTATAAAAATTTATTTCAGGTGAAAACATGGTGATGTCATATTTGATTGAAAAGTCGGTCGAAAAGTCGGTCGAAAAGTCGGTCGAAAAGTCGGTCGAAAAGTCGGTCGAAAAGTCGGTCGAAAAGTCGGTCGAAAAGTCGGTCGAAAAGTCGGTCGAAAAGTCTGTCGAAAAGTCTGTCGAAAAGTCTGTCGAAAAGTCTGTCGAAAAGTCTGTCGAAAAGTCTGTCTAGAGCCTTCTATCAATTATTTTCAGTTTTTTTTTCGATTCAATATCTGATCAAAATATACATTTGAAATTTCAGCCTGGAAATTGATCCAAAGGTAGATTTTATTAAACTGGTCGAACGGAAATAAAACCTTGATTTTTTGCTACCAAAAAAATGCTGAAGAAAATAGAAATTGCGCCGGAGATTCCGGAATGATTGAAAATTGTCTCATTTAATTTTGAAGAGTCGATATTAAATGAAAGGGTGAATTTCTTGTGACTTGATACTGCGAATCGGAGAAATTTGACCATTTTTAATTATTTTGATTTCTCAAATTTTTATAAAACTCTAAGCCGAACTTTTTACTTGAAGCTTGAAATTTCAAAATATTAAAGTAACCTGTGGCGAACCTGTGGCAATCATTTGAAATTCCACAAAAAATAACACGTCAGTAACGTACATACGACGTATTGCCATTTCGAAACACAATATCCCATTTTCAAGATGAAAACGCTGATAAGGGAGGGGTTATCATTCGCTTAGATTTAGGTCCAATATCAATTCAATTTCTTCTGCATCCCCCCCCCCATAGGTCAAAATATTGAAAAAATTATAAAAACAAGGGATGAACAAACTGACACGTTTTCGAGATAACTGGAATTCGACCTCATTTTACAGACTTGGCCTACTTTTTTCCTTAACTGTTCTACCGAACCAACTTCAGATCAAAATCATTTCCTAATCTCAAATCGATATCACGGTTTCAGAAAAGGCATCAACAAGATTTATTATAGTTCGATTACATTTTTTTTTCAATATTTACTTTTGAAAATTTTGTATTTTTTATTCGATTTTTTCGAAGTATCGGCCTTTAAATTTTCGATAAAAATAGATTCCTTTTTATTGGACAACTTCTAAAATAATTATTAAATCTTCATCTCAGAGTCTCGATAAGTCGTGTTTTTAGATTAAGACTCAAAAATATTTTCAAAATGGAGTCTATGGGTCAAAAAACAAGCATTCTAATACTTAACTCGATAATTTTCCTATTTTAGTCCCCTACCATACCCCTGTGGATCCCTTATAAATCATTTTTTGAAGAAATTTACCCCGAAAATGAACTGAGCAGGCCAAAAAACATGGATTTTGATACCTCATTCGATACGTTTTGGAAAATTCTCAATTCTGGCTTTTTTTCCTACTCTCATCCAGCCTCATTTTGTGGAAAAATTATCCCCGAAATGAATTTAGGATGTTGAAAAATGTCAATTTCGATATCACACTCGACAGGTAGGTAACTAAATAGATATGCGAATTCGTAAATGTACCTCCGATTATTCCGTAGTAAGTAGGTAGGTGATTCGGGTGCAACGACTACGAAAAACAATAAATAAACAACTGGTACAATGGCGCATAAGATGTTCAGCATCACGTATCCCACAAATGCTCCCACTACGTAAACGTATAAAATTCCCATGGTAACCATCAATTGAATATAGGATCCCAATTCGCCTGCGAATACAAAAATCAAATTAAATGTAAATTCAATGTTGCAAACCTAGAAAAATCTAAAATTTTTTTCTTAAATTTATACTGAAAATTTTTCTCCTTCTGGTTAAGGAACCTTAGCAGAGTGTCCAACTGAATTCGTCATCAAGCAAAATCACCCCAAAGAACTAATTTACCCCCCCCCCCCGGACTTTTGCACGTACTTAATATTTTTTCTGTTTCATTAAATTTTTTTCAGAACGGAAAATTTTGACAATTTTCTAAAAATTGAAGCTTTTTTTTAGAAATTGAGATCAGAAAAAAATTGAATGAGTTTTAAACACTAATTTGGTTCTTTATAATAATCCAGACAAAATTTTCAGAAAAAATAAGACCTATTCAAAACTAGAAAAATTTTCTTAAAATTTCATTATTTTACAAAACCTTCAAGATTTTTCAATTTTTTTGAAACCTGTGTACAACTATTTTCTAAATATGGCACGATTTTCTAAATTTTTGAATCATGTTTTTCAAAAAAATACACAAGGTTCTTCATAATTTCAACAATTTTTCAAAATAACTGTATTTTTAAAAAATTAAAGACTTCCCAAAATTTGAAAACTACAATTAAAAAAAAAAGAATAAACAATGTTCCAAAATTTAACGTTTTTTTTTTTTTTTTTCATTTTCTATAAAATAATACAAACCTCTAATTGATGTTTCGGCGATTTCCCCTATATACATAGGAACAGTGGCAGTAACGGCGCCAATAACGCCACCAGCTATAAACCTGGCTACATAAAGCCATATTTTACTTTTGGCCACGATGATTATCACCCAAGATATTATAAAAGGTATGGACAGCGAAGCAATGGCCGTCTTCCGTCCGACAAAATCCGCTCCCCAACTGCCAGGTAATGAGCCGAATATAGCCCCGATCGCGATTATTGAGCTCATCCATGATCCTTCGGCCTCAGACATTTGAGGATAAGGATCAGCTTCCGTCGCATTATAAAGCAGCGGAAGTACCGGCGATGACCAACCCAAAACTGTACCGACGCCGAATGGTCCAATGGTGGCTGTAACAAAAAAGAAAAAAAAACGCGTTACAAATTGAATTGGATTTTTTTTTGTTCGACCAACGTACATACATATATTAATTTACAAAGATATGAACTTCGCCATAGGTCATTTATAGGTACGTGTCTTTAGAAGATGGCAAAATGTATTGAACCAGTGCGACAGGAACATCGCGAGAAAAAAATCGACTTGAAAACCTTGAAAATATTCGCATCTGTGTTCAGCCGGTATATTTTTTTGATAGGATTTTTTTCAAGGAAGATAAGTCGTTAGTCTCGATTATTTTCAGCTTCAATTTTAATTTTGAATTTTTCATAAATTTTTCAGCAGATTTCGGCGAAAAAATCTACAAAATGGGAGGGGGTACATTAAATTGAATGAGAATTGTTTAGAATTTGAAAACCCACGAAAAATGAACATTTTCTAAAATTATGAAAAGATTTGTAATTTCGACAAAATTTCTAAAAAAAATCGAGGACTGTAATGAATTTTGATCAACTCTAAAATAAAACAATAAAAAGTAAACTTATAGGAAAAAATTAGTTTATTCGAAGAAACTTGGTCAATTAGAAATCGATTTCATTCGATCAATGAATAAGAATAGTCGACAGTATAGTTTTAATTCAATTTAATTTTGATTGAGGGGGGAGGGAGAAGGTCGATCGTTACAGAATAGGAAACCTCAATAACTGAACTACCACTCGAGAAATTAATTCACAAATTGGTATTCTAAAAATTGAAATTAATTTTCAAGTTTTTCTCAAAAATTTGAGAAAAATAAAATTTTTTGATTATCTTACAACATTTTTTCATCATAATTCATTAAGGAACCATAAATTTTTTATCATCATAACTCATAAAAAGTCAATGAAGTCGTAACTTACTCAAACAAAAATTTAAAAAAATTTTCCTCGAACTTTTCTTTGATTTCTATTTTGTTAATACGATGAATTTTTGGTTTAAAAAAATCACGTATCATTTTTTCTGGAAAGATTTCATTAATTCTTTCAGAAAAAAAATCACCATTTTTTTTTGATGAAATTCCATCAATCTAAAAAGCTGCTACTCTTTGCAAAAAAAGGTCATAAAATTTTCAAAATTTTATTCCATTTTCTGAAAAATTTTCAAAAATTATTACTAAGTTATTTTGGATAATTTCATTAAATTTTTATAAAAAATACCCACATCAAGTTGATAAAAATATCTGTTTTTCCATGTTTTTTTCCCTGACTTCGTCATCAAGTTTCGATTATTTTCCTAAAAATGGAAAAAGTCTATTGATCGTTTCATAATGATGAATTGAATCATTCGATGATTCGAATGAATTTTTCTCAATAATTTCAAATAAATGGAAAAAATCTGCAATCGATTTTTCAATCGATTGAATCAATCGTTCTAATTATTTAATCATGATTTAGGTTCGACGAATCATTGATCCAGATAAATTGATTAGTAATTTAGTTTAAAAAATCAGGATTTCCACTATCCCTATCTCAAAAACAGAATAAATTAATATTCATGACCAAATTTTCATCACACATAACAATTGCAACAAAATTAATCTCTACTACGAAAACAAAACACCAAACATCTTTATCTCGAAAAATTAGTCATCACTCATCAACTTAAATCCAACATTATCTTTGAATTTAATACGTAAAAAAATTAAAAACTTCGTATCATTAATCGAATTCGCTACGAATAATAAAATACGACTTCATCCTGCCAACACGCTCGTATTTTCTTTATTATTATCACGGTCTTATTTTACGTAGTAATTTTCCAACATCTTGTACGTAAAATTTAACAATTCTCATACGTCATACCCCCTCGTTTCCGTTTCCCTCATTTTAACGGATTTGCACATTTCCTCCCTCCAGAGCAGATTTTCCTCGACTATCAAATAATCACCATATCCACCTCTCTACGACGAGAAACTATAAACATGTTGAAAACTTGGTTACTTTGAAGTGTAATCTTGGCGTTTAGGTTTTGAAAATCGAGACGTGAGACGGGTATAAATAAATCATCTCGAGATTCGCGTTTCGAGCCAAGCAAACTTTCATACAAAGTCGCTCGCCAGCTTCATTTCGAAGAATACCTGAAAATTTCCTCCCCGAGGAGCCCATTAATTCAAAAATACTCATTTCACGCCATAAAACACGTTGTACGATTGATGGATACGTCATCGTTGCCACCTCAGCAGCACAAGACACCCGCAAAAGACACAAATTTCAAGGTCCTCGGCGGCGAAATTTTATAGCCGAAAATTTTCTTCGCTGTGCTTCTATAGCCAGATTCGAATCGTTTCGACGTGGCGATTATTCATCGATGATTTACAACAGATCCAACGCTGTGCCGGTCGAAACTGAAATTTCTCGTCGAATTGACGAATTCGACGTTGTACACGCATAGAATCTGGCCGGTAGCCAGATTCTTTCGGATCAAATTGTTCGGAAAAAATTATCGTTCGGTTAATTAAACCCGCCAGTGGAATAGATTAAAGGCGGCACACGAGACGAGAAATAACTAAATTAAATCAGGATACGAAGGCGGAAGAAGGATCCATCCGTCGTCTGAGGTGTTACGGTACTACCTACGAAACCTTTACGAACGAATATATAATTCGATATTCGATCCTAATTAAATTCCGAGTCGGCGATTGGGATACCTAAACGAATAATTTTTATCGTGCTTTTAAACCGAATGCGATTTGGCAACGTTTGGGTTTTCCATCGACAAATCGCTCTAATTTTGATGAGGTTTTTTTTCCCTCGTCGACTGGGAAAGTAATTGAAGCGATTGTTCGGGAATAGTTCGTTGCTGTTCGAAAATAGACATGTGATTCAATGAAATTAATATTTTCTTTGAAAATGTGTAATCATCGGTTAAACGAATTAATTTGATGAGAAAAATCGTTCACGAATGAATCGTTTGAGGTTCTTTCTTTAAAAAAGCATGCCAACAAGGCATTTGAAAAAAGAATCATTTGTGAACGAATTTGATTAAAAAATTGAACTTGGAATAATGGAAAATCATTTACTCAGAATTTATCAAAATTGTTCTCGTAGGTTTTTTCTTTGCCAATAGCATCGAATCGTTCACGAACGAGTTCATACGACTGCTCATTAGTGATCAAATGGTTTTCATTCTATATTGAAAATCAAAATCGTTCATGAACAATACCATATGCGTGGAATCGTTCACGAACGACATTTCTTTTTCATTCAAATCGTTCGCGAACGACTTTTCTTTTTCATTCAAATCGTTCGCGAACGACTTTTCTTTTTCATTCAAATCGTTCGCGAACGACTTTTCTTCATGATTCAAATCATTCGTGAACGACTTTTCTTGGGATTTAAATTATTTGCGAATGACTTATTCTCCAAAATCAAGTCGTTCGCGAACGACTTACTCTCTATACTTCAAATCGTTCGCGAACGAATATACTCCAAATTCTGCAAATAGTTCTCAAATAAACTGTTCACAAAAACAAATTTCATTTGATTTGAGAACGATTCATTCCTAATATGAGCAAACATTCGTGAAATGAGCAAATCATTCGCGAAAAATTCAATCCTTGCATAGTCTCGTCCCCAAACAAATCTCCATGAATAAAATCGTTCATAAACAATTCATTCTTTACATGTATGAGCTGAATCGTTCGCGAACGGTTTATTCTCCTAAAAAAGTAAAACCGTTCAAAAATGAGTTGTTATCTATAAAAGCAAAATCTTTCACACAAACGACTCATTTTGTATGTGACCGAATCGTTCGTGAACGAATTCATTTTAAAAGATCTTACGTAAAAATACTGTTTAGTAATGATTCAAGAAGCTAAATATTGTTTGTTGGTGAGCAAAAAATCATCAAAATGGCTAGAATCGTTCGCGAACGAATCACTCTCAAATCATGATTCAAACAGTGTTTGATTCTTCAATAAATTTCATCAAATACTTGGAAAGCATAGAATCGTTCGTGAACGACTCATTTCCCATACGAGCAAAATCTGTCACAAACGATTTTTTTTTACAAAATTCAAATCGTCTGAAAACGATTTTCTATGATTCAACAGTTCTTTTTTAATTTGAATCAGCCAAAAATGACAAAATTGACTGATAAAATACAGAAAATCAAGTCACTGATAATCAGTGAAATTCCACTGATTCTCCAGTTAATCAGCGTCATTTCACTGCCAATCATTGAAAAATTACTGATTCAAACAGTGAATTTTGATTGTTGAATCAGTAGAAATTGGTTGACTGAAATCAGTGAGTAACTAAAAATATACTGATTCAAACCAGTGAATTTTCATTAGTGAATCAGCAAAAAAATTCACTAACTGAATCGGTGAAATTTTATTTTTACTGATTCACGTTAGTAATGAAAATTCACCGATAGATATCAGTAATTTTTTCCCCTGATTCCTACAGTGACTCAAAAGTCAAAATCAATCTTCACTGATTCAAATTAAGAAAGTTCGTTTTTTCTACTCTCTAAATCTGAATCAGTCAGAAAACTGAAAATTGACTAATTAAACAGCGAAAAGTGTGCCACTGTTAATCAGTGAAATTTGACTGTCAATCAGTGAAAAATTACTGATCAATTAGTGAATTTTCATTTTCGAATCAGTAATCTTTTTTCAACTACTGAAATGAATCAGTAAAACTTTCAATTTACTAATTCAATCAGTGATTGATTATTGAATTGATTCAATCAGTAAATAAAAATTTTTACTGATTCATTTCAGTGGTTAAAAAAATTACTGATTCAAAAATGAAAATTCATTGATTAAATCAGTAAAATTTTCACTAATTTCTACAGTTTCACATGTTTGGCTTTTTAATCAGTCAATTTCAACTAATTCAAATTTAGAGAATACATTTCTGAAATTGTTCCCAGAAGTTCGTACAAATTCGTAAAAATTTGTTCGCGAATAGTTGTTTGTGAAAGATCACTTTTGAATAATTTTTGAGCAATTTGCTCGAACGCGAAGAAAAATTGTTCACTAATGATTTTACTCTTCTAATTTTTTCCTAAAATTATTTTCAAATCGATCAAGGCATGATTTTATACAGACAATTCAGACTTTAAAATGAGCAACTCGTTCTCTAATAATTTTTTCAAAAAAAATTTGAACTTCGCGGTTCGTTTCGTTTTTGTTTTTTTCTAAATCAGAATTTGAATTTTTACATTATGATAACCTCATCTCAAATAAACAAATCCAATCATTATAACAATTTTCTCTCCTCTCGTCGCTCTCCACCTCATCTTGTTTATTAAATCATGCCACAACGAATCATCGATAATGAACTAAAACAAAGGGCACTATCGACCTCATGACGTAGCCGGTTGGGCAAGGAATTCTTCGGATGACGATGACGTCAACACACGCGACATAAAGAACATCTACGACATAAATCCAAATCGTACAATAATTTATGGGATTTTTAACGTTGGTACGCTACATTTATGCGGGTATCCTATGGCGCTTGTTGGATAAGGGTGGGTGAAGGAGGGCTCGACGACTGCGAACGATTAAACGGCGATTTTTATGGTTTATTAGCATACGGTAGGTAAATCTAAAAAAATCTGGCTGGCTATATGGCTGATTTACATTTAACAGGTTCTCATTTCGGGCGCGTTGCGGATATATTTGAATTTAATAGCTCTACTTAATCGATGCCGATGGTAATGGAACCATACAGGCTCGAGTCCCCCCCCCTCTCCATCATTTTGCTTTTTTTTACATTGATTTACCTTTACACCAAATTATACTTTGTGAGCATTCTGAATTGATAAAAATCTTGGGTTAATTTATGCGTCGAAAAAGGGTATTTTTTTTTACTTTGGCGTAGGAGTGAAAAAAATTTATGCAGCGGGGTATGTGTCGAATTCGAAATATCCATGTTTCTGCGAATTGGAATTTCAAATTTTCGCCATATTTCGTCTCGTATATTTCGAGCTCGGTGGTAATTTGCGACCGAAATTGAATACAAAAATGGATTTTACGATATTTTCCTGGTTTCGATAATCGATTATGAAGAAAACGACAAAATATTAGGTTTCGAGATAATTGAAAAATAATTACTGGTGTGACGACAAAGAGCCATTAGCGTGTAAGTAGACGTACAATGAGAGCGGTATGCGATACGGATCCGTTATCTGTGAACTTGGACGATCTCTTTTGTTTTGGTTTTTTATTGCCTCCGGTTTTTTTCTTCGATGCCTTACGACCTTTTGTACGTATTATGGAAAATCGTCTCGATTTAATTGTTGGACGAATCAGAAACGAGAGCTGGTGTTACGTCTATACCAACGTACGATTACGTTACTGATTAAATTCTCGTGCTCGGTAGTTCGACGATAATGATAAATTGAGAAATGACCTAAAAAAAACATGGCTAATTTTTCGTCAAATCGCGAAACCTTCGTTTTTTATGGAATAACCATAATGGATCGTCTATGGAAGAAATTTTCGAGCTGTTTGTTTTGCGATTTCGGTGTTCTCGGTGGCGTAATTTTGTCGTATGTGTGTCGTCGGTGTACCCAATTCGTACGGGATAGGATCGAATTACCAGTGAAAATAAACCCATTGAGATACCCGGGATCGATTAAAAGATCATTTTTCATTTCTATGTAGGAGAGAACGTCCTTGGAAAATGAATTTTGCACTCGTCCAAGAACGAATAACCGGAAAAAATGATGTTTGTGTACGTGTCTCTCGTATTCGTATTCACTTAGTTGGGGATTGGAAAAAAAAAGGGTGAAATAAAAATCGAATTGTGTGGGGGGTTCTGCGTGGTACATATTTCCAATGTGTATTTTTCTTCGTTGTTTTTAGCGATATTAAAGCGATCCTTGGGTATGGAAAATTAATTTCGTATATTGGTCGCGATTCGACGATAAAGTATTGCGAAAACCTTGGAGGAGGCAGAGTTGTATGATTTTATCGAGTCAACTTCGCCGAATGTGTACGTAGTTTGAATAAATTCTGGAAATTTGTTTTCTCCCGGTGGAGGTATGTCAAAGTTGACGGTATTTCGGAGCACGTAAATTTATCGAATAATTTGCAAGAAGCTTTTAAAGAAGATTGAGATCGCATGGGAAAATATACCTAATGATTATGTGAATTTGCGAATTGAGAATGGTGGGTAGTTTTCGTTTCGGAATCGAGAATGTATAGTTCGTTGTATTGAATTAATTTTTTTCGGAGATATTTAGAGCAGGTTTTTGAGATTCGTACCGTAATCTCTCGTTCATAAATTAATGACAATTATCGAAAATCATTGCGAAACAATCAAACATTGCAGCACAATAATAAATCAATGAAAAAAATTTCAGTAAAAGTAATCAGGAAAAAAGTTTCTGGAAAATCAGTGAAGTTTCATTAAAAATCGATATTATAAATAGCCTAAAATTTGCAGAAAAATCAATGAAATTTTGCTGATTTTTCCCTGCGGTGCAATTCTGACTGTTTTCCAAAGACTTTTCATTGATTCGAAATGAAAGAGTACCACAGGTGTCTACTAGATTGAGAAAATGAAAATTCATGCTATTTTCACGATTTTCATGTTCGATGAAAACCATGTTATGGTAAAAATTTTGATAATTACTGTAAATTACCGTAAATATTTCAGTAATTACGGTAAATTATCTAAACTATTCTAATAATTACGATAAATTACCGTGAATATTCTGATAATCACTGTAAATTATCGTAAATATTTCGATAATTACAATAAATTACAATAAATATTTCAATAATTACGGTAAATTACCATTAATGCTTCAGTAATTACAGTAAATTACCGCAATACTTTGGTAATTACGGCAAATTACTGCAATACTTTGGTAATTACGGTGAATTACCGCAACACATTGGTAATTGCAGTAAATTACCGAAATACTTTGGTAATTGTGGTAAATTACCGAAATACTTTGGTAATTACCGAAATCTTTGGTAATTACGGTAAATTGCCGAAATACTTTGGTAATTACGGTAAATTACTGTAAATATTTTGGTAATTACGGTAAATTACCGTAATACTTTGGTAATTATGGTGAATTACTGTAAATATTACAATAATTACGGTAAATTACCATAAATACTTTTAATTACGGTAAATCACTGTAAATATTTCAGTTATGATGGTAAATTATTGTAAATATTTTAATAATAACGATAAATTCCGTTTGATTCGAATTTTGATCTTTTTGAAAGCCATTATTCTTCGATTTAAAAATTGAAAATGTTGAAAGAAATCGTTCGCGAACGATTTTGTTCAAATAAGACAATTTTGATGAAAACTTGATTACGATTGAAATTGTGAGCAAGGTAGTTCGCAAACGATTCTGCTCATTCAAAGGGAATGAATTGTTCGCGAATGATCAATCGTAGTATGGAACAATTTGCTTCGAAACGATCACATTTTAAGCTTCAAATTAAATGTAAATTGGTTTAATATAGTTTTAGCCACGTAGAGAGCAAATCGTCCGCGAACGATTCTATTCGTGACAGATTTTGTTCGTATGAGAAATGAATCGTTCACGAACGATTCGATCACATACAAAAAAAATTTAAAATTAGCATATTTCGTCCCTTTTGATATTTTTTCCTAGCAATTTCGAGATGTCTAGAATTTTTTCGTACTGACTCAGATTACGTCTCGAATCATTTTTCAATTCGACTAGACCTTGATTCGTTTTTTTTCATTTTTTATTTAAAAAAAAATATTATTCGCTGATCTAATTTAAAAATAACATGATTTGGATGTTCAAAAGGGGAGAGGAAGGAGGACCGAAAAATTGAACAGGCCACCATAACGACTAGATATGTTTTCAACAAATACCTTACTTTCCCATGAATAATTCTGAAACCATCAACTCAAATTATTGGAAATTAAAACAGATCAAATTTTCTTTTCACGTTTTACTCTAATTTTTTCATTCGCCACAATTTTTTATAATTTCATAATTTCGATTAATTCGATCTTTTCGGAGATTCACTCCTCTTTTCACCTCCCCTCTGCTCCTCTATTACTTGAAAAATTCCATTTTCCCCTCTTTCCAGCTCCCTTTCCTGGCATTCCATGGATCTGAGTTCATTCATACGACTACCTCTCATAAATAATAAAAAACAAAATATGTAACATTTCACAACATATGGTAATTTACAGCACAACTACGCAACACCAGCCTCTTTTTTTTCTGCAGAATATCCAAACGAGACGAGGAAAAAAACAAAAACACACGACCGTGCCAATTCGAATTTTTTTCTCTTCTGGGTACGTCTTGCCATCCATGTCGGTCGTCGTCAACACACCGTACGTAAATGAAAACCACCCAAAAAAATTCTCGTTAGATGTACAAACACCAATTCCCTTTCTCGTCTACGTTGAATTAATAGCATGTTTTTGTTTTGACGAATCGTACCAAAAAAAAGGAGAAATTCCATCTCACGTCTCAATCATTACAATATTCTAACACACAAACTCTAATTTTTAGCTTCCGAGCGAATTGTGCCAACATATCGTTTTTTACCTTTTTATACTTACACCTCAGAGAAATTTTTTAATTCGTTGGAGACACAACGTGCTACTTGCCATAAATTCATACACGAATGTTTTTTGAAAACCATATAGAAAATTGAAGATTCGAGTGCTCTAAACTCGTAACTAGGTCGACGATATAATTACGAGGGGGTTCCTAAACGTTAACGCCAAGTAGGTGAAATGGACGTGGACAGCGTGAATATAAACGCTGAGTCGTCGATTTCATATTGCGAAAAAATTTACTTCCAATATTGGACACCCAGTTTCATGTTAATTCAGCAAAACGATGAAATATAGACAGATATCTTCTCGGATGAATTATTATACCTACGTTCGCATTTAGGAAGAAAAAAATAACCATACTGGAAAAACAATACATCTTTGACAAGTATAACTTGGAAAACGGCAACGAATCGATGAACACGTTTCAAAAATGACATTTTCATTTGGTCTTCGTTTTAAAAAAATATTACGTAATAACAAAGAGATGAATTTTTTCACTTCGCTGGGATTTTTGTTTTTTCAGAGTGACAAATGACCTTTGTTTTGATATCAGAGATTCTCATTACTCATTAGATATGTTTTCACTAAGAATATCTTCAAAATGTTTTTACGAACTCGGAAATTAAAATCAAATCCATCGAGAGAAAAACAGAAAAAGTTTCAATTTTGGATCAAAAGTACAGATTGATAACTTTCATCTGATTTATTATAAACCTGCAATTAAAATTTTGAAAAATTATTAAACTTTGGCTTCAGATCAATCATTCCTGAAAAAACTTCTCCCAACACTTTACTCAAACTCGAAAAAAATTTCACATCTCAGAAAAATGACAAATATTTCAAAATTTTGAGATTTTTCCTCGTAAATTTCCTCCCATTTCCTCTTCCTCCTTAAGCAGCCAAGAGCCCAAAAATATCATCGACTAATAAAGAATCTGTCAATCTGAATACGCGAATATAAAAGAGCCAATGATTTAAAATGGAACAACACTCTAAAACTCTTCTCCCTTCTAAAAAAATTCAATTCCAAAATTCTCATGCTTCTTGAGATGAAAAATTACTCGAATTGCAAAATAATTTCATCATCTAAGAAATAAATCATCAAAATGATAACACTACCCAGAAAAATTTTCAAAATAACACCCTTTGTCAATGATTTTTTTCACTCATTCTGAGAATAAATTTTTCATCGAGTTGCTTCCCGATTGCCTGATAATGATTCATAATAATTAACGAAAAAATGAAGATGGTACTTGCACATCAAAGTTTCAACGACACCAATTCGATGCTTGATTCGGTTTTTAAATTGAATGATTTTGATTAGTCATTAATCTTGATACCTGCATACTTATTACCTACGTCAATCACCTGAAATTTCTTCATTTTTCACGAATAGATAAAACCTTCACAAAGGATACGCGATTCGCCAATCACTTTTTTACCATGAAATTTCATTACAGATCAATCATTTTTTTCAATCCAATTCCACAAAATTCAAAAATATCAGATGAATGACTCATATCACTAAAATCAATAAGGTTACATTTTTTTTTCTCAAAACAGATAAATCCAATTACTGATTAGGTAATTCTCAAGAACAGTCACTTGGGCGAATTTTCCATCTTGGGTTTTGCCACTTTGAAAATCACCATCTTCGAATATTTTCCTCAATTTCAAGCAATGACCCTGATCAAATGATAATACCCATGTTTACGAATATCTCAACAGCAGACTACATTACGTTGTCTTATCAGCCACAGAAACGAGGAAAACAACGTATTACGACCTCGTATGCTTCGGTTCGTTTGAATATTTCGATAAGGAATTGTGTCATTTTTACATAAGAGTTTGGATATTTTATCCATAACTTTTTCAAAACGATAATTGCCTCTTTTCATATCTCTCAACAATACGTACTCAGACGTCTGAAAGTCAAATCGAATCCTCCCAAAATGAAAATTTTCCACGTGATTAATGCGAGTCAACGTCGACTCGAAATTTACATACCACATCCGCGAAACTTGGAATTATTGTACAAGTACATCGACACGAATGACAGCACACCTGAGCAAATATAAAAGGCTGTCATTATTCCGTCAATTTCACTCGTTCTATGTAACTTCGGTCTATTCTTTTACACGTTCTATGCAGCGAAATACGAAAAAAAAAAGTCTATCTGGCTCACGTTATTTTATCTTGGCACTTGATAAACCGAAAATAAATAACGTTTCCTTTACATAATCCGAGTTTTTCGACGCAATTGTCACCATAGTTGATAACTTCATCACCTCTTCAGTTTTCAAAAATATTACAAACAAATGGCATATGCTGATTCTAAAAAAACGCAGTAATCGCTAATTATTTCAAATACGAGTAGTCTCGAGTCAATTATAAGGCAGCTCACACACAGACAAAGGTCAAGCACATAACCAAACATTGACATTTAAAATTATACTGTATAAGCATATATAATATCTCCAACTAGGCCAAAATGTCAACTACTAAAGGAAAAACTCGTATACGTATTAATAAAATTACTATCGCGGACTACGTCATCGTAATGTACAAACATACCACATGGCCAAGTACGCGAACGAGGTGTTTTCGTCATTCGTCATATCATATTCATTTTTGTCGATTGTTTATATAATGGGTGTATCTCCTCTTATGTACTACCGCAGCTTATCTCGTCATTGACGAAAAAAAAAGTGAAATTTGGTAGTGGGAGACTTCAACATCGCAATAAGATTCTCTATCTAATTTTTTTGTTGAAAAATTTTCGTTTTTGTAATGCGAAATTATGTCGAAATACTTGCAGAAAAATGGATAATGCGAGAAAAAAAAATCAGAAAATGGCTTGAAACGAAATTGAATTTTTTTTACATGGACATAAAAAAATGATACAAATGAAAAATTCAGGGGTATTAGAGAATGTTCTCATGAAATCAAAAAAAATTCAGTTTTCAAAAGACCTTATGCAAAATAATTCTATCACATTTTTAATCTAAAAACGTAAGATTTCGCCAATTTTTAGAAAATTTTATCAATTTTCAAAAATTCTCATAGAATTCCAAAAAAATCTCATTAATTTCCAGAAATTATCTCCCTGATTTTCTCTAGGAAACCTTCACAATTTCCAGAAAACTTCACAGAAAAAATTGAGTTCATCTTTTGATAAATTTGATCCTCTTCAACCCCCAACCCTCTCGCCCCACTACCCGTGAAATGAGGAATTTCAAATCTGATGAAAGCAAACACCATAATTCAATTTTGATCATATAAAAATAACTTTGGGTGCTCTTTTCACATTAAAAATGATCAAAAAATAACCTCAAATTCAAAAAAAAGCGATGTGTTCTGTAAAAAAGAAAAAGATTCATTTTTCGAAAAAATTAATTTTCCAGGAAATCAAAAACATCGAATTGGTTCAAAAACAAAAATTCTCAGATTTTAATAAATTTTAAACGAATAATATCGAATTTTTAGTAGAATATGTTCACTGCTACTCTGGTTAAAAATTTTACCAAGATGTTTTCTCTAGATGTTGTTCTTTCGGAGTTCTGACTCTGAATATTACCAACTTCAAATTTCAAAGTCAACTATTTTTCAATATTCTTTTTTTAAAAAATTCAATTTTCCAAAAAATGGGCTAAAAATCTTCAATTTTCCAACAACTGATCCCTTTTTACAGAAAACACCTCAATTCTAAAAATTGAAAAAAAAACTGTTTTTCAAGATCAACTTGGAATTGATTCGGCATTTCAAAAAAAAAAAAACACACATGATTATATGCAACCCAGATCCACCTATTAATGGCTTGGACAAAAATCAGTTTATTTTCTTTATAATGAAGAAAAAATTATGAATTTCGTAATTTTTTATCCACTGTTTTTCAAGATCAACTTGGAATTTATTCGGCATTTCAAAAAAAAACCACATAATTATATGCAGCCCAGACCCACCTATTAATGGCTTGGACAAAAATCAGTTTGTTTTCTTTATAATGAAGAAAAAATTATGAATTTCGTAATTTTTTTTTCGCTTACATCAAGTTTTTCCTGATAAAAAGTCAGAAGCGTAGCACAAGAAACGCGATTGAGTTATCATTTCATTTCGTTAATTTATCGCCCTACAATTTTGACTTATCACCAATGATTTTTCCAAAAAACAGAATTGCAGCAGTTATTCTCTCATCTTGAAAAAAAATTATCATAGGAGACCTTGAAATTATGACAATTTTGAAAAATCAAAAAATTGAACAAAACTGTAAAAATCAATTTACGAAAACCATATCCTACAATAAAATTTACGATACAGTCAATTTCAATCATTATTGAAAAAAACGCAATCAAGTAATGCAAAAAAACTCAAAAGTGAAAAAAATCGAAAAAAAGCCAAATAATTCGGTAAAAAGTATGAAAAATTATCCAAAATCAACGAAATTCGTCAACGTAAGCCCAAAGAAATTATTCGAAAAAAATCATTCAGTAAAAATTGTTTAAAACGATGAGAAAAAAATCAATATGGCCATGATTTCTTTCAAGGTGATCGAAATATTGAATGGTAATATGAAATTTTCATCATCTCAAAATTCTCCAAAAATAAGGTGAAACAGAAATATATAGAAGAGGGGGGGGGGAGACGAGATGCCTAGCAGGAAAATTAAGAAACAACTTATCAAATCATTTAATCGATGACCTTTTTTTTTTCAAAGTAAAGTTCACGAAGTTGGCATTTTACAAAAATATAAAGCTGGCAAAGTCCATTTTTTTCCATTTTTCTCCTTACATATTTTCCTTGAAACGCACTTCGTGTTTCTGAAATCCCCTTCCTCCCTCTCACCTATTTAATATCTTCAATATTTTCGACTGAAACAACCTTGATTCAAAGCAAAACAAAACAAAAAAACCTTACGCATTCTGCGTAAGGTAACCGACTTTTCCACAAAAGTCGGTGTAGAAAACTTAATTTACTTTCGTTCAACTATTCACAAATATTGAGCCTACTGAGAAGTACCAAACTCGAAATTTTGGACTCCAGTGTATCCAGGGAAGGGGCTCAAATCAAAATAAAAAAGTCGGTAACACATAAGTTAAAGAATTGGTACCCACGCTATTTATCAAGTAAAATGACTGAAATTTGAAATTTTGGTCTTGCACTCAAGCTCAAAATTTTGGGCCCTCAAGCTCCCATATCCATAGGGGTACCTTGTGGGGGGGAGGGCACAAATTCAAAAAAGTTGATAAATTGATATTGAATGAAATAATAGTATGCCATTTTTTTATTTTTTATTTCAAGTTACTATTATTATTCGAAATTGAAATTTTAGCTCAACTGTCCCCATCCCCTCAGGCATTCTTATATTCTTAGGGACATGTAGAAGATTTAGATCGAAAAACAAATACCAAATTCGGAATCAGTGACCCAAAAAATATCAAACTGCGCTTTTTCACAAACTTTTTAATGCCAAACTGTAAATTTTGATTCTTAGATCTCCTTTTGCATCCTTTGAGGACCGTTTTTGAGCAAAGGAAGGGCCTTCCAAAAAAAGGCTGTATAAGAAGTTGTAGAGAATTAAATTTGTATTCTATAATGTGTCATTAGATTTTTTTGAAGAGCCCTAGTTTTATTCAAATTACGTATTTACGTTTCAAGCTTGTATAAGAAATTAAAAATGGCAGTTCACAAATTTAAGCTACCGAGGGACGACTTAGGAACATGTAGAGGATTCAAATCGAAAAACAAAGACTTAATTCGGAATCAGCGACCCAAAAAACATCAGTTTATGCCCTTTTACGAAGTTTTTACCAAACTTTTTAATGCCAGAATGCGAATTCCGAGCATTGGACCCTCCTTTGCGTCCTTTCTCAACCCCTAAAAAACACAAAAAGTTCAATATCTCGAAAACGGCTGAACCGATTTTAAATCGGTTTGAAAATCTCAAAACTACGTAAAAAATGCTATCTATTGGGATCATTGTCCCCTTGTGGAGCTACACAGCTTTCGAGTTTAATGCGAATTTCGAGTATTGGACCCTCCTTTGAGTCCTTTGAGGACCGTTTTTGACCAAAGGAGGGGCCTCCCGAAAAATGCCTGTTTAGCAAGTTGTAGAGAATTAAATTTGCTTTCGACAATGAGTCATTAGATTTTTTTGAAAATGCCTAGTTTTCAAATTATTCGACCTTCAAGTTTCAGTAAGCTATTGAAAAAAACTGTTTACAAATTTTAGGCCTACCGAGAGACGGTGTACCTCAACCGATCAGGCTGAAAATTTTTCTGTAAAGTCCTCAAACCTTTCTTTGCCAATCCTGAAAATTTCAGCTCAATCGGTTCAGTAGTTTTAGAGAAATCGAAATTTGAGGCGCAATGTAACTTTTACCTTGGTTGTTTGAAATTTCGGCTAAGTCCCACCCCCCAACCCCTAAAAAACACAAAAAGTTCAATATCTCGAAAACGGCTAAACCGATTTTAAATCGGTTTGAAAATCTCAAAACTACGTAAAAAATGCTATCTTTTGGGATCGTTGTCCCCTTCTGGAGCTACACAGCTTCCGAGTTTAATCGCGGACAAAATTATACATAAACATATAAATATATATATATATATATAAGGAAACCTCGTTCTCAACCACACGTCCTATCGTGTTCAGAATGTCCGAAAACGTAAAAAAAAATTGTTCCCGACGCTCCCTTCAACTACGATGAACAATTTAGTACTCGACTTTTCCTAATGGAAAAGTCGGTAAAACAGAATAAATAAAACGATTTTTGCCTCAATAAAACTTCGTAACTATCTGCTTAAAAATTTATCAATACTTAATCAAAAAAAAACATACGTTTAGTTTCGGTCTACTGTACTTTGATAAGAAATTCGACGCAAATCGAAATTTAATTGACCTATATTTTTACGTTAAGAGTAATCAAGCAAAAGACCAAAAATGCCCGGTTATTTTTCACAACAGTTTCGTCATATTTCGAGGTCCTTTCCCTTTCCCCTCCCTCCTTCAGAATTGGTTAAAAATATGAACCAATTTTTCCCCCTTTCCCTTCCAAATTGATGAAAAATTTGAATTAATTTTCCCTCTTCTATTTTCAAAACAATTTTAACCAATTTTCCCCCTCCCTTCTTCTTCCAAAAAAATTAAACCAATATCCCCTTCCAAAAAAATAGAACTATTTTTTCCTTATTGCAAAAAATTTCAGTTCTTCCGAAAAAAAAAAAAAACTCTTAAACGTTCGATTGATCTCTTACAAAAATATTGAACCTCAAAAAGTTCGAAAAAATGTTATTGGATGGTTCTATAAATTTTGAATTTTGAGGACCCCTTACTATTCCCAAAAAATTTCAGGCCACCAACGCTAAATTCGCATCAAATTTTCAAAGATTCAATTTTTTTCCACCTCAAAGAATTTCCAACCGACTTCGGCCAAAAAACACATCCACATTAAACCAATACTTTGGCCACAGCAGTGAGGAGTAACAACACTTCAATCGATGATCTCATTACAAAGTAACTACAATTACACGCCTCGACCTAATGTTGAGCCCGATGACGACAATCGTTGTAAACAATTTATATGCATTTCCTTTCAAGAGCTCACAGCTCATCCTGTAATTCGTTCCATATCGTAAGATATCCGTTTGTTTGCCAGCTCACTCACAACAATTCAATCGAGCTCACAATTTCATTCAATTACACCTATTAGCCTTTTTAAACATACAAAAATGCATCGCAGAACCAACACCATTATCGTAGGATTTATACTTCACAACGCACCACGCACCAGTCTTGAAAAAAAATTACATAAAACGTGAAATTCATAATTACAACGCACTCGAGTCTGCAATTATTTACATAATTACACCGATAATAACGTTATTTTTCCACCCCTCCCCTGTTTCCCCTTCTCAACTTCCAAGTTAATAAAAATGCACAGAAAGTATTTTTCGCCGAGCCGATCAAGGTGAAAAAAATAACGTTACAAAATATTATATTTTCCAACCGACGATGGGACAGAATCGACTTGTAACGTAGTGGAAAAAAAAATCACGTCAATTTTTTTTATCGAGCTAATAAAACACGTTCGACAAACAACAACGAAAGGGGAAAAACCACACTAATTGAATCCAACCACTGCAACCATCCCAGCCTTTGAGCTTTCATAGAAATTTCAATCGAGCAATCGAACCACAATGGTTTTCTTTTGAATCTCTCTCGCTGGCAAAGGTGCGAATTTTCTTTATTCCTTCGTGATTATTTATGCGAAAAACTATAAAAATTTTACGACAGTCGTTAGTTCTATTTTATCGAATCGTATTGGAAGAGCTTCTGCTTGACGTTGGTACGGTACACGATCAACAAAGCACCAAGAAAGCCACCTGTGTGTGAGTGGCAGATGTAAACAAGAGAATCCGGTTTTACGCTGCGAGTAAAATGACGTAGTAAAATGCACTTCACAGAAGGGTGACTACCCTAGTGAGATCTTTCTTCTGCATGATTACATTTTTTTTCTTCCTTTCTTTCATTCGTGTGTATCTGGTCGCCATTTTACTGTTTCTATCGTTACACGAACGAGTTTCAGTTTTGAAATCACTTTCGTGTGTTTACATCGACAAACGAATTTTTTGGTGGCCTTCTACGTGATATAAGGCTTCTATACACAGATAGAAAACACGTCTCGAATACGAGCAAATCGTAAATTACACATTACGTACGAAACTACAAATCCACATACAATAGATCGAAATTACTCGCCATTGTACCAAAGTTGAAGTAATTTTCGTCATATATTTCATCTTTTCTTTAAATTCTGAAATTTTTTCGTATTTTTCGATCGAAAAAAGTATTCTTGAGAGTTCATAAGTAGACTTTTTCGATTCTTTTCTTCCCATTGAGTAGATGAATTGCGCTCGAGTTTCAAGCTTCTACACGAGGTGAATTTATTCCCCAGCTTAACCCATTTTTTCCTTTTCTTAAAAGATCAAAATAACTTATAAAAAACACATTCGGCAACAATCGAGTATATCTTATAAAATTGAAATTTCCCATCTCTAACGAGGCGTTTATAATAAAAAGAAAAGAAGAAATCCCGACGTCGAAACGGTGAATTATTTCTCTCCGACCTCCTCTCATCCTTTCTACACCTACGATATTTCCACCCTTTTCTGACAACGAATCTTTCTCATTTGCCCAACTTCGAGAGGGAATTTTTTTCGACGAAATTTTCTCTCTTATTCAGGCATTAGAAAATGAAATTAAAAAGGGGGAAAGAAGGTCGTGAATATGATTAAGGAATATCGAATATCTGTATGTGCCTACATAATTGAAAGAAAACGAAAAAAATTTAAATTATACGAAAAGCTCGAATTTTTTTTTTCATTATTGGGTCTCAAAAAACACAAGACAGAATTTCACATTTATTTTTCCTCCTACAAGTAGAAAATATTCAAAGTACAAAATATCGGGTAAAATTTCACCCACCTCCCTCCCCCTGGCAGCCAAAAAGCAAAAGAATAAAATCTCGTTTTCCTGGTCAATAAATTCTCAATTTCGGTTTCAAAAAAATAATCGTCGTGTTTAATAAATTCAATGGAAAAAGTTTGACTTCTAAATGACCTATCAAGGCAACACGATGGTATCGTCGGTTTCAAAATTGGCTGTTTACCACTGTTGTAAAACAACTCTGCTATTTTTTCGACGAAATTTCGACTTGGGGAAAAAACTGAATGTGTGCCACGAAGTTACCGCTATTTTCAATTATTAAGATACATTATTTCCCAAACTTTGGAGGAAAATTGCATTTTGTACGAGATGTTCGATCTTATTACACAACTTTAGGGTGAATTTTTCGCAGTCATTGTACAACAGCTGGTTCAATTTCGGATTTTTTTAAAATGACTTCTTCCATTAATTATGGGAGAAATAATTCGGAACGATTTTCAGGATCAGTGAGGAGAAAGGAACTAGAAAAATTATCAGCATTTATCCCTTCTTTCCCCTTGACCTGTACTGAAAGTTTCAGTCATATCTATTTCCTTGTTTACTGCAATGTTTTTTTGATGAATGTAATTAATTAGATATTTATTTATTCGTTTGTATCGTTTTTTCACGAATAAATTAATATATTCGCTCGTAAAATTTCATCGTACTGATTATCAACTCGAATATCAACAATTTTATGATTTTTTCCATCAAACAATCTTGTTGATTTTCTTTCATATGTTTGATGGTTTCACGCTTTAAATTTTTCCAAAAAGACATCTGAGTAAACTTCTACGAATTTTCAATTCATTTTAAAAATTTGCTGTACTTATACTAAAATAACAAGAAAAATTAACAACTGAAATTTCGCGAAAATTTGATCAGTGACAAAGTCATTAAATTTATTTCAGGAATAATTTTTTTTTCAAAGAATACTTTACCACTACAATTTTTCTAACTCGTTTTTGTCTCAAGTGTTCATTTTTTTAAAGAAAAAAATAGTTCCTAAATGTGTAAACCTATTTTTAGGATCTAAAATTGTAAAAAATTGTGCCTGAATGTAGTCTGCAGTTGGGGGGGGGGATATGAAAATTTTTCGCGATGACTCTTTTTGTTTTCCCATTGAACTGATTCCTACCACAATTTCAAAAAAAATTTTTTTTGTAATTAGATCTTCATCAAGCCTGCAAAGCTTCAATTTTTTTTCTCTGAATCTGAGTCAGTCAAATTTGATGAAATTTCAATTTTTTGAATCAGTAATGATTTTATATGGTAATTTTTTTCATTACTAAATTCGCTGAAAACTCGGTAATTTTTGATTGAAAAATCAGCCATACTCTTATCTTTTGAAAAATTACTAATTTTGAGTAAATCTTCTCACTGAGTCAAAATTCAAAATTTCACCAAATTCACTTGATTCAAGTTCAGAGAGTTCATTTTCAAAGAATCCACCCGGAGTAAGCCAAACATAGAAAGGACCTGCCAAAAAAAAATAGAAAAAAGTCAAAAAAAATTCCTCAAGATGAAAAGTTAAATTTTCATTTGTTTCTAATGAGGTCCTCTTCATTTCAACAAGAAATCTACAAAAAAAAGTACCCATACACCAAAATTTGGAAAAAAAATTACTTTGCATGGTGTTTGGTAGGTCTAAAAAATGTTATTAGATTTTTGAAATAATTTTTATGCTTTTTTCTCGCTTTAAATTTACCTAAAAAAATGCCCTTTTCAATCTATCAAATTGAAAGTTCAAGGAAATAGAAAAACGTTGAAAATTCTTGCTCTTTGCTGTAAAATCATGAATCAGCTCAAGATGAATACTGAAATAAAAATTTATTCAAAGTTCATCACAGGCTTGAAAATCAGCTTGGGGTAAATATTGGGATGGAAGCTCATCCCAAGTTCATTTCATGCTTGAAAATGAGGAAAAATCTTGGAATGAATATTGAGTTGAAAATTTATCCCAAGTTCATCCCAGACCTTTGGGGGAAAATCTTAGGACAAATAATCGGATGAAAATTCATTCGAAATTCACTGCAGCCTTGAAAATCATATTTTGGATGAAAATTCATCTCAAGTTCATCCCAGACTTGAAAATTGAAAAAAAAATATTCGGACGAAATTTTATTCTATGTTCATCCCAAGTATGAAAATTCGAAAAAAATCTAGGGATTTCAAATTTGAGATACTAACCCAATTTTTTTTCAAAATCAATGAAAATTTTCTAAAAATTTATCAAACCTCTTAATTAGATTCTAAAACAGGGGTAACGAACTCATCCCCCACCCAGCTCTAAATTTTCAGATTCAAAATTACTTTTTTCCCATAATTTTTGTAATTGCACTTGCACTACTCTCTAAACTTGAATCAGTCAAAATTCACTGATTAATAAGACAAAAGTGTGCAACTGAAGAAATCAGTGAAAATTTTACTGATTCAATCAGTGAATTTTCATTTTTGAATCGGTAAAAATTGTAATTTACTGATCGAATCAGTAAAAATTTCAATTTACTGATTGAATCAGTAATTAATCACTGATTGAATCAGTAATTATTCACTGATTGAATTAGTAAATTTTAATTTTTACTGATTCATTTCAGTAGTTGAAAAAATATTACTGATTCAAAAATGAAAATTCACTAATTGAATCAGTAATTTTTCACTGATTGACAGTCAAATTTCACTGATTAATAGTTGCACACTTTTCGCTGTTTAATCAGTGAATTTTCAGTTTTTTGACTGATTCAGATTTAGAGAGTAAGTTCTTATTTGAAACGAATGCTTCAAATGCTTCAATTCCTCATTATCACGTATTTTCAAGATACCAAAAACAGAAATTAACAACTGAAATCTCACATAAATAAGTACAATCTGCCTCGACCCTCCCTCAACTCCCTCCATCCAGAAAAATATCAAATTACAAAACATCGATCAAAACACAATTCGAGATATTCTACAAAAAACATTCCACAAACAACTCGCCCTTTCTGTCACTCATCAAAACCACCGATGAAAAAATCCTTCCCAACTCGTTTTATCAAACCGCAAACACTTCCTTGACCTTACATCATTCATGGCCAACGTTCGGTACAACAACCCAACAAGGACCTAACCCAGGTAACCAGCACCCAAACTCGCACCAAGCCAGCAGACAGATTTCTATCTGAAGTCTGTAGGTGCATTAGCAACCACACCTTGCACTGCAGCTGCATCAAGACGTTGCATTATCTTCCCACATATAAGTTCGAGCCGATCCATGACCATCTAAAAACCGAACAACAATAAACAAGCATGCAGCCAGACATCAATATTCCAATAGGTCACGACCTATTCGTCTTGCATCGCCAGTAATTATGCAAATAGGTCATCTCCGATGAATTGCCAATGATCATCTTTCATCCATCTCATTTCAAATCATCTTACGGTAGGTCATTCCATATTCAAAGTCTGCCATTCGAGTCGAAAGATGGACCAGGGATTCAGAGTGGAGCTGGAGGCACTTTCTGAAAAATCTCGGAGCCGACAGAATTTTTCTAGAAGTTCTGGAGCTGGGAGGGGGTTCAATTTTAAAAAATCTCGAAGCTGAAGCTGAATCCAGAGGGACCAAACCCCTTCCCTCCAGATCCCTCCATTCGACCTCATCACCGGTTAAAATCATCCACCGAACCAAGACGAATTCAAAACTTCTTCGACCTTTTAGCAACCACAAGGGTAATCGATATCAGAGCAGTGTCCGTATCGAGTCTAACAAATAACTGAGGCTAATTCCACTCAACTTTTCTCGCTCCGATATCAATTCCGCACTCGAAATGCACGCGTATGGTGGTAATCCTCGCATACTTCACTATCGTGCAGCCAGCAGCTACAAAGGAGACTCGATCACGTACACGGTAGTCCATCACATAGGACAATTAAGCTCGCCATTCGCGTACCAACCGTCGAAGACCTTTGAGAAATTACATTCGTATCAACTACCAATACAGCAAGAATACCAAGTCGGGTAAATTTTTCAAATAATAATCAACACCGTCGCTTCGAACGTACGATAATTAATCCGCTAGGCTGTTATCTTTACCGATACCGGTTATTAAGAAACGCACAGAAAAAAGCAATTTTTTTTTTACCCGTAAATAGGAATATTCCGCGAGGATTTTATCATATTGAAAAAAAAATATGAAATACAAGGTTATAATGACTATACATAAGATTGTAAGGTATTTCGCGGTCGCCGCGATATTCCCTCCCCGTGTCATCTTCCTCCTAAACTCGAGTTACAATTTCCTCCATTTGATACATTTTTTATCTCGTAGCTCTTCGAGGTCCCAACTCCTAATTGCCAATTCAAGTGATAAAAAAACATGGATATAAAAAAAATTCGCCACTTAAATTGCTCAAAATGAGGAGACCTGCTTAATAGAATTTTTTTGCGAAATCTGAATCAACAAGATAATGAAAGTAACTTATCACAGCTCTCGAGTACACGTAATAAATTTTTACAACTCATTTGTTCTTCTTTGTTGGGAATTTTTTTGGGTAAAAAATTACGAATTGTTAACGTGGATACGAATTTTAAAAATTAATTCTAGATTAATTTAAGAGAAATTCGCATGTAAATCGAGACGTCGAGCTGAATAAATTCTATATTAGAGACTCGTGTAATTTCCGAGAGAAGCGAAATGTACTGAGAACGCTTTTCTTTCAGCAGCGGCTTTAAATTCTTGATTAAAGTTGTTACAGCTTTTCACCTCGCTGAATATTGATTTTAACTAGAGAATGGCTCAGTTCGGCTTGAGTCTTGAATCAAGTCTCTCTTTCGCTCGAGTTATTCGATGAGAGCAGACAAGAGAGCTGAAAGAAAATAGAGTGGATTTGAATGGAAACATCAGGCTGGTGATATGGTTCAACTTTAAATATGTATTGCGTCGAGGGACTGAAATGCGTACACCTGGCAACTTTAATTAGATTTTAAATACAGTTTCATTCCAATTTTCGAGAATTTTTTTCAGGAGAGAAGATGGAATGTCATTTTTGGGAATTTGGCTCAGAATATCAAACAAGGTTCATTTTCTAATAGGAATTTGAGAAAATAATTCCAGGAATATTGCTCACTTTTTTGAAAAAAAAAATTCATTTTCCAAAAATATACAATTTTTCGAGAATTAATTAGTTTTGTACTTTCTAAAAATTTTAATTCACATTTTTGGGAATAAGGATCATTGTTTTTAGGAATTTTGGGAATATTGTTCACTATTCTGGGAATAAGGATCATCCATTCCAGGAATTCCATGGAATATCGTTCACTTTTTTGGGAATAAGGATCACAATTTCCAGGAATTCCGGGAATATCTTTCACTTTTTTGGGAATAATGTTCAAATCCAGAAATTCTGGGAATATCGTTTATTTTTGAGGAAAAATTTTTTCATTTTTAGGGAACGTTGCTCATTTCCTAAAAATAATACTTATCCATTCATTATTTTCTAGAACGTACCATTTTTTTTTTCAGGAATCCTCAAGTTTTTTGGGAATAACTTTTGAAATTCTAAAAATATTGGTCAATTTTTCAGAGAATAAGTCGACAATTCTGTACAAGGTATAGCATTTCGCATTTTTTTGAAACCACTTTTTAATTCTACGAGTACCATAGTTTTTGGGAATGATTTCGTTTTTTGAGGGAAATTATATTCATTTTTTGGGAATGAATAAGTTTCACTACTTTTAGGAGGAAATATCATAGGAATATTGTCAATCAGTTTTTGGGAAAAAATTCCATATTCGTGGGAATATCATCCTTTTTCAAGAAGTATGTAATTGAAAATTTCATATTTTTGAGGACATTTTTTTAATCCTGTTTTTTTTTTTGAAAAAATTCACCATTTTTCGAAACCCAATCTTTTAAAAAAAAATAATAAAGTCTCGTATTTCTGGAAATACTGCTCAATTTTTAAGGAATAAGACAATTTTATATCTTTTGATTTGTATTCATAAAGATAATTTTCCATTCTTATAAATATTATTTTCGTTCTAGGAATAATTTTCATTTCAAACTAAAAATATGTTATACCATTAAGGGTATAATATATTTTTTCTAGATCACCGTTCAACCTTTTTAAACAATAAGTTTCACATTTCAAAAAAAATATTGACCTCTTTTTAGGAATAGAATAATTCCTCATTTTCGAAAATACAATTCGCATCCACTGCTTCTTCTGAACCAAATTAAGTGTACATTTTTAGAGATATTTTTCATGATTTCTACGAAAATCAATAATTTTTTGGGAATAAATTTTTTGAGAAACTTCTTTTTTTCTAAAAGATTGTGTTACATTTTAGGGGATTTTTTTTCCTTTCCAGAAAAAAATTTCAATTAGTAGGATTTTTTTTGGAACAAACACGTTACTGATTGACAAGAAAATAGCCAGTATTTTTTTCAATGGATTTTCATTCTCACTTTTTTAAAATTAAATCGGTAAGTCTTTCATTTTAGTTTTTTACCTCCGAGTCAGCACTAAAAATCATTTCAAGAGACTAAATTTTCCAACTGATGCAGTAAAAATGGTATACAAAGGTCAATAAAAAAATAAATCAATTACACAGGATAACTTCTGGATCAGCCTTCAAATTTTTTTATGACTTTTACAATTCTTTTAAAAAAAATTATCGTTACGTAAAAACAAAAAAAAAAACAATTGAGGAGTGTCGTTGCAAAACGCAACATCTCGATTTTTATCATTTTTGAGTTAATATATCAGTCTTATAGGAAATTCAACGAGGAATCGAATGGTGCCATAGACAGGACTCCATAACGACCATAAATACCTTTTATCTGCCATGAAAGATAACGTTTCGGTGCAAAACGCAACAAATACTGGGTGTTTCGGTGCAAAACGCAACATCTTTTTTGTTTTGCCCCCCTCCAACCCCCCCTTGAGGTACAAGTGCGAAGTGACCCCAAAACATGTAGCTGAGGTCCTAAGCTTTCCAATGAGACCGCCCCGAGCCAAAACCCTCCACCCAATTTTGAATGACAGTTTTTTGCGATTTTCCAAAAATCAGGTTTTCGGAGACGTTGCGTTTTGCGTATCGTTGCAAAGCGCAACATCTCGATTTTTATCATTTTTGAGTTAATATATCAGTCTTATAGGAAATTCAACGAGGAATCGAATGGTGCCATAGACAGGACTCCATAACGACCATAAATACCTTTTATCTGCCATAAAAGATAACGTTTCGGTGCAAAACGCAACAAATACTGGGTGTTTCGGTGCAAAACGCAACATCTTTTTTGTTTTGCCCCCTCCAACCCCCCTTGAGGTACAAGTGCGAAGTGACCCCCAAAACATGTAGCTGAGGTCCTAAGCTTTCCAATGAGACCGCCCCGAGCCAAAACCCTCCACCCAATTTTGAATGACAGTTTTTTGCGATTTCCCAAAAATCAGGTTTTCGGAGATGTTGCGTTTTGCAACGACACTCCTCAATTTTCTACAGCAGTAGAAAAAAAGATAGAAAATTCTTGAAAATTTCCATCAAAATTCGTTGCTTTTTCATTGCTTTAAAAATTTTCAACTTTCACGACCAAAAGACAACTTTACTTATAGCACAAAATCCAACCAAAAATTAATCTTGACTCGGCATTCTACACATCCAACTCTATTTTTCAATCCGAAGGATACCTCACATCCACAAAATTCTCATACATCACCTTCATCTCACCTCAGCCATTAATTCTGACAATAGCTTCATAAAAAACCTCGTTCATTCAAGATGAAAATAATAAACCCAACAGTATCCATTCTTCTGGCAATAACAACCTAGCACCAAACATTTCGAAAAAATCCTTCCTGTCTTCGACCTTCCTCCCCACTTCGTATCTTCGCATTTATCAATAAAATTACGCACATTCGAGTGATTTATATCGTAATTACGCCACAACAACGGTTGTCAATAAAAAAAAAAAGAAAAACGATTTCCAATTTCGAAACGACGATAAATTCTACAAACCGTTGCGCCGTTTTGAGCTCTCTGGGTGACGCTATCAGTTTCAAAAGTATTGGGTGCCCTTCGATTGGAAACGAGTGCCTCCATTACGTTTAAAATTCTCGGAAACTTTATTAGCACCTCGAATGACCTTCGAAAATCACGCCAATCGACGCAGATGGGCACAGTATCGATAGATGTATCGACGATTTGTCAATAAATTTTACAATATGAGGAAAAATCACCTCTAAATTAATCCGTATCGAATGCAAATCGGGTCAAATGTATTTACATGGTACCGAAATGACGCTGTTTAATTAAAAGAATTTCGACGAGATGGGCGAGCCAGAAATATTTACACAGATTATAGACAAACAAGAGCATCGGTTCACCAAAAAATTCGAGTCGGTCGGCTCGTACGTGAGAAAAAGATACTCGGGCGCCTGTCCTCGTACATGACCGAACAGAAGGACCCATGTGCTTCATCAAATTCATCCCACACAATTAATTAATTACGTTTAATTTACCAAATGTACACAAATCGAGTATCGTACCCGCACATCCGCTAACCACCAGCATCCCATACGGATCAACGAGTACAAAAAAACCTCCTCTATCTTTCCTTTTGAAATAAAATACGTAGAAGAAAATATTATTTCGTTGCCTTACGATCGACTCAACAATAGAGAAATTGAAATCCCAAGGTTGAAGTTTTTTCTCTCTCCGTTTTATATTCTTTCTGTACAGTATTAGAAAAAAAAATATGAAAAAGTCTATGATCTTGAGCATGTACAAGTACATTTGTATCTGGAAACGCATAACAAAAGAGTACCGTTATGTTTGGCTTTGCGTGTACGGCATTCAAAGCAGGCTTTTCATTTCTTTTTTCTATTTGCACTATTCAAAGGTCAATTTTTCAAAACTTTCAAGTTTATATTGAAAACTTCCCACGAGCTACGACAATTATTCAATTTATTCTACGGTAATCGAAGCAATTAAAGGTGACGTGCTTTGGCGGTCGAATACCTTCGACTTAATTACCTATACTTCTGCGTAAATAATATTTCTAATTGATAAATTTTCAGCCTTCGTGTTTTCATTTTCGAGCTTAATTAAGCATCATTTGAGAGCAAATTTGCTAAACTTTGGAATCGAGACGAGAATCGATCGATGAATGCGTAGATACGTATTTTCCTAAACGAGAATTTATTTTTATATTCGTCGTTTACGATTGGAAGAGATGAAATTTGGTATTTTAGAAAACGCCGCAATGTGTTAGGAACATTAACTCGGTGCAGTGAAATTCTCTCGAGATATTAATTTTCTGTTTTTTTGAAAAATTGCTACCTCGAGTTTTCCAAGAATGTCGTAAATATTTGAAAGTGGAAGAAACTTTCAACGAAATGAATTTTCCCAGATTTGATTTCCTCGTTCGTGAAAAAATGCAATGAAAATGTCATTTAGGTGTTGGAATTTGAAATGAAATGAAAATTTTCGAATTCTAACGATTCCTATTTTTTCTCTGAGCAGTTTTTAAGGAAATATTAATTCACTTTTCTTTTCAAAGAAAGAAAAAAAAATCAAGAAAATCTTCAACTCGAGAAAAAAGTTCTCAATGCATATTCATTAGGAGGGATTGAGAAAATCCTAGATTTTGAGTAAAATTTATAAGGTAGTTTGAGTAGAAAAATCATTAAAAAATTTTGAGCATCTCAACGTGAGTTTATTTTTGAAAAAAAAGCCAAATTTTTGCCATATTTGGATAAAGCCAATTACTGAGAGCCTCGACCAGCCCCCCTCTCTCCACCAAAAAGGTAAGATCTGAATTTCTACACTTCCCTGAATTATTGACCTTGGATTTCATTTTCTGCACCACATTTTACCTTCTACAGAGGGTTTAAAAAATTTCCAGACCATAAATTTGACATGTTTTTGATTTTTACCAAGTTCAAATCGCTCACTCAAACACCTCAAAAAACCGAGCCAAAAACGTTTTCAGCCACAAACTATTTCATTTCAAATCAGGAAAAGTCAAAGAAGAAAATCAGAATTGCAGCACAGGAAAAATCAGCGAAATTCTCTCACTTTTCAAAGAATTTCACTGGTTTTTCAGCAAATTTCAGCTATTTTAACAAATTTTAATAAATTTTCACTGATTTTCCAGACATTTTTTTCATTGTTTGCTTTCTGAGAATTTATTTATTTATTTATTATGGCGTTGAATTTCTGATTGTTTTCAGTAATTTTCGGTAATTTTTATTGATTAATAAATAATGAAAGAGTAGTTCAATTAAATTTCCATTAAAATCAAGTTATTTATTCAGTCACTTGAAAAGTAAGCGAAAAAATATTTTTGGGTTGCAAAATAATTCTAATTGAACTGATTTTTTTTTTTATATCAAAATTCATGTAGCATGGCAGCATTACCACAAAAAAATATGGGAAATTTTCATAAAAACTTATTTAACGAATTCCAAAAAATCAGCTTGTATTTGAGGTGTTCCAATGAGCAATTTAGGGAAGCTAGAAACTCAAATTGTTCATTTCTAGGGTAAGGAGGGGCGACCAAAATTCTCAGCTGGTTTCTATCAAAAAAAAAAAAAAAACAGTATTTTTTCAAAAATGATCTCACTTTTGGCCTCCTCGCTTTGTTTGTATGAGAGATCTTTCACTCAAAGTAAATGGCCACACCAATTTTCATTGAAATATATAATCTTCTTCTTTTTCGATCCAATCCAAGATTCCAGATCAGAAAAAAATTTTTAAAAGAAAAAAAATCTAACTTTTTCCTTCTAGTTTAACAATTCTTTCTTAAATTCTACTTCATGCAGTCATCCAATTTTGAAAATTTTTTCCTCATTCACATATTTTCTAATTCTGAAACATTTTCAGTTTTTTTTTTCAATTATGTCCATTTTTAAAAAATTTTCAAATGCCTACTTTCTGCAGGTGATTTAAAATTTTTTTCAAATTTTCCACTCTTTTCACATTTTTACAATTTTAATTTTTTTTTTCAAATTTGAAATGAAAGGCGAATTCAATCTTTCAGCAGCATTGCATACGTATTTTCTGATCTTTCCCAGTATAATTTGCCTATACCAGAAAATTTTCTAAAAAATAGAAATACTCAATCATTTCCTTCATTGAATTTTCTCGGTCACAACCACGTTTCTACACCTTATCTTATCTACTGATAATTCTTTCATTTTCCCAGCCTCGACCAAACTCGGCAAAAATTCATTTTTTTCGCATTCTCATTATAATTTTATCAATCAAACTGCGATTTAGATTCATATCGCCATCCTCTAAATGAAGGATGAACTTCTCAATAACTACTCATTACAAAAGCTCTCGTTTCACCTTTGGCCAGACTGAAAATCTTTCACCGCGATACAAAGTCATCAATCACGTGAAATACGAATACTCTTCTAAAGAAAATACGCACAACTCACGATTTCTTTATTCCAAGACCAGACTACTATCGACCATTGTACTTTTGGATCATTTAACACACCAGAAAAGGCTCAAGGTCGTTCGAGAATAGTGCAGCTGTTCCTTTATATTACTCGGCCTCCTTTCCACCCTCCATAGGTCGTATCGACGTACCAATGAGTCAATCCAGAGCACCAGCAACAAGATCTCAGCTCTGGTACGTTTCGATTCCGACCACAAAACCCTGTTTCGGGGTAACTTGGTCTCACTAACCACAAAAACAGTTGTGAAATCACGTTTCTTTCTCGGTTTCGAGCAAATAACAAATCTTTACCGATGCGTTTGAGAAAAATAACCTCAGGTATTTACGAACCTTCTACGCGTTTTTTTTTTTTCAATTTACCTATTCTAAAAAATTCATACATCGACGACCTACAAGTTAACTGTGTTGATAACCTACGTTGAGGTCACACATAAACACAATGACTCTACCGCATATCGGTACGGTACCACTGGTATTAGTCATTATCATTACCGTAGGACATTCTCGATTATAAATACCATCGCCGATTCGACGAAGTTCATCAAAGATGTACCAACGACAATTGTGAGCCACAAATACATAGCATATTCATAATTAACATGAAACAAACGCCGATACCACCAAATCTCTAGGATTTTTTTACTTCATCAATGAAGATGGCGCTAATTATGCGAGTATTGTTTTTGTAACATACAGAAATGCTCGTATTCTAATTTACCCTACGTGTACGCATACGTAATCAACACCGTATTCAAATTATACCAAAACAAACACCACTCGAATGGTAAATTAAAAGCTAATCGAAAATGTCAAATCAAAACCCACCTTCATTAGTATTTTTCGCACAACTTTCGGCGTCCAAATTGGTCGATAATTACAGACGTTATAAAACTAAAACCGCAAATCCTCGTACAAGGCTTTGGTTACAGAACATCAAAGAATCAGCCAATCATATCCCATATTCTATGACCTCAATTTACAGTCGCAGATTCGAGTGCATCGCAGAAACTGTCGTTATCTCAGAAACCTGCTGATACCTTCTCAAACACCGGCCAATTGAAAATATCAAAAACACTCGAAAAAGTTACGTCAATATCGTCACGGTCACACGCAGCCGCGAAAAAACCCCCTGTACTTATCTCAAATCCCAAAATTCTATGAATCATTAACGTTCATCTTTGTACCAACTTAATCGAGCCATATTTTATCATTTAACATACACGAGGCGTGAACTTACTATTATATAACGGAAAAAGTAGGTACGGTAAAAAAAAATATGAAAAAATATCGCTATAAATTCTACGTGCAATTCGTTAGCAAAATGTCCCCGCAGTTCAATTCTTCGTAAAATACCACGAAAAAGTCGTTACACGAAGAAGAAAAAAACAATATTTCATAAAAAATTTTTTCTTCTTCGTAGACGTTTAAACGATGTTGAAGAAACGATAAAATTACTTCGAAGAATTTACCACCGTTCGCGTCCTTATCCTTATCATTCGGCAGAAAAATTATTCTTAAACGGATTAGAATCGTTTTCCGTCCGAGACGTTATATGAGAAAAATATGCGTGGGTTTGAGCCAGACAGAGGCATCTTCTAATAGCGAATTATGTACACGAGAATACATATTTTTCGCCAATTGAACATTATTTAATCAATCGAAAAATGTAACCGATTGAAAACGAGTTTCACGTGTGCGACGTTGCCAATACTGAATAATCGTATTTTTGCGATTTTCGTACAGTCTGAAGATGGGGTTTATTTAAGAGCAACACGATTTTTTTGAAATATCAAACAACACCTCGATATGGCCAAATTGAAATATTATGCGGTGTTGCCAATACTACAAAACCGTCTGAAAATTGTACATTTCAGGTCTGTTCTGCCTGATCAAGAAGAAATTAGGTATGATGCAATGTTTTGGATTTAGAATCACAAAAATGTCCAAAACGTCAATAAAAGGGCCCCAGTTTTCAATCGTTTCAACTCTTTTTTGATAAGTCTACTCTTATGACTCTGTAACAGTGCTTTTACTTCTATTTTAGTCAATAAGCGGAGTTGCCAATTACAAAAAATTCAAATTTGCGCTGGTTAGGGAAAAATCTTCCATTACATAACAAAAATTAATAATAATGAAGATTGGGATGTACCATATTCCTTTATTCTGATTCTGATCAATAAAAATTTCGGTCTGAAGCAACGTTGCCAATAATATGAAGTGATTTAATAATCTTCAATTCTGCTGATAAGAAATATTGACTGAAAGTCATTTCAATTTTTTTCAATACAAAAAATATTCTTACTAGCACTGATGGTTTGGATTCAACTTTCATATTTTCACCAAAAGCAACGTTGCCAATACTGCAATATACTCAGTTCAAAAATATCAACGAACTTTTCATTTTTCAAGCTGATGATATCAATCATCTCTCCAACCCCCTCCCCCAAACAATCGATGGTTTCAAAACTAATATTGTCAGTTAAAAATTAAATTTCATTTTCAACAACAGCAACGTTGCCAATACAAAAATCACCATTTTTTACATATTTACATTTTTGATTTCTCAAGTAAAAAAATTATACACTTGGTGATTTGGATCCACTCTCTTGATAAATCGTAGCTTTTAACTCATAATAAATGAAAATTGAAAAGTGACGCGGCGTTGCCACTTCTACAAAGCAAGCAGATTTCAATTTTTAAGGAATAACTATTATAAAACAGATGAATTAGGGAGAATTCTATTTTCTATGCAACGTTGCCAATACTACAAAGTGATTCTGGGTGTCAATTTATGAAATGGACGATCAAGTTTTCAATGCAAAATTATCAAACTGATATTTTATGGGACTTCTAAAAAATTAAAAAATTTCTAATACATTAAAGTTATGATATCATTGAGATTTGTAACGAAATCTTAAAAAATTGCAAAAATATTGGCTGAGTATTTCTGAATTCTAACAAAATATCAGATAATTTTTTTTACAATTGTTAATTTTTTTTTAGAATGTCACATACTATTTTCAATTTATAAACTTTCGAAGCAATTTCAATAATGAATTCACCAAACTTTTTAAATTTTGAAACATTGAAATTAGAAAAGGGCATAAATATCTGATATTTTACTTTATCTACAAAAAGTCATCAACTAAAAATAAATCTGAAATTTCAAAAAAAAAATCATGAAATCCATCTAGGATTTAGAAGTTTTTATTCTGAAGCAAAACTTTTGCAATTTTTTCTCAGCTATAAAAATTTCAAAAAATTTTCACTACACCAATTTTTTCAATTGCAAATTGAAAAAAAACCACTAAGAGTAAACCACTCTCTTCTTTTTTGACACCCCCCCCGATCAACTTCTGAACCGCTTCATCTTCTAAATTGAATGATTTATAGTTTCAAACACGTCTCCAATTTAAACTCATTATTGCATCTCATTCATCAATTCATAAATTTACCATACCAGTGAAAAATTCACCACGAAACCAGTTCCACTCCCACACAAGCTCACATGACATTCGCTAACACGGTTATTTCCCTCAGGACATCGCAACGACCGTTTCCCGATAAGCCACTGATAACCATTCAAGTACTTATCAGTTGCTTCGAGATAATAAAATAATTACCACTGATAATTCCAACGATGATGTGAAACGAGCGCAATAATCAAATATCGAAGAAAAAAATCCCACACGTCATAACTTATTGTTCCCAACGTAACAAACGTCTCGGTCTGAACTCGAAATTTGTTCATCACACGTGTTCAAATGCTACCAAAATACTAATAAATTCGTAACACCATAATACGCAACCATCTCATAGTTCGTTTTGAATAAACAACCAAATCCATCGGTCTTTTCTCTTCTAACCTCGATGTAAAAATGAAGGCACGTACCGAACGCATCACGTATATTCCCCAGACCCCCGGATTAAATATTCCATCGCCGACAAAGCCTCAAAAGAACCAGCCACGTCCTATTCTTCGACCATATACCATGAATTAGTAAATATAGAAGCCTACTAGGCCGCATGCTTTGCTCAATCGCACTCGCAGAGGGCACATCCATCGATGACTCGATTTGGAAAAAAAAAAACAATCGAGCTTTTCTCGACACGACACTGATATGGTATTCTGAATAATAAATACACATGCTTCTAATTACGCAGCAATCACTTTCGATATCCGTAATTCAATCTATGTAAGCGATAAATACATACATAAACGTATACTTATGTAGGTACAGTCTCGATAAAGGTAGAAAAAATTACACGATTGCTTAACCGAGCATCATTACATAAACGACGTCTTTCGAACGTCATCTAAAAATCGAATCGAAAATACCCAGCCTAATACTCGAACGTTCGAAACTCATTCTTGGAATAAATAAAAAATTCCTACAGAAAAATCAGTCTTTTATCCCTCCTTTCCATTATCCGAGCATTTATAAATTTGAAAATGGCCACCACAGAGCTTCGCCGATGCTTGAAAAAAATTTACGCCAACGCCTGTTCAGCTTCCCCGATGTCATCGACCTTTATAATGATTAAATACAGAGCCACAGCACGGTGCATGCGGCAGATGAAACACAAACGCTGCGTATCGTTTATGAAAACTTGGTTTCAAACTTCCTTTTTATTTTACACCAAGACCAAGGTTAATCGAACGTTAACATGAAATTCTGATCGGAACTTGTTCAAATACTCGTGCTGTGTATTCGCCGTCCCCGGTCAAAGTAAAACCGAAAACAATGCAGTATTTTTTTCACTTTGTTTACAAATTCGATCGATTATAAAGGCCTGACAATGAACAAGAGTGAAATTATTCATTCCTTTGGATATAATAGGTTAAAAAAAAAATGCAAAATTGAATACTCAGATCGATAGGGAAAACTATCTTGTGAATTTTTCGCTTCGAGGAGCACCGCAGTCTCGACCAACTCGGTTAAGGGTACGAAATTGGAGCAGGGGAGCAGGTTAGAAGGTGGTGCTGGGTTAATGTTGGTCGATGAACACGGTTATACCACGAACGCGACACGATCCCTTCGAATAATCGTTAAATTTCATCTAAGCAACGACCCAATAGCACAACTTTATGTTCAATTGCACGCGATTCGTTTCCGAGTAAATTTTTCATTCGGTTCTTCGAATACTAAAACACCCCCTAGTTTGGTACGAATTTTTCAACTTCGAGAATATTAAAACAATCCCTGCTTTGGTTCGAATTTTCCAACTCCTGAAATATTAAGACATTCCCTCGCTGAAAAAAAAAATCCATTACAAAAAAACTGATGGATTTAATCCAAAAAATGATGAATATTATCCAAAAAAATCAGATTTTATTCAAAAAATAATAATTTCATCCAAGAAAAAATTTATTCAAAAAAATTATCTAAAAAAATAATAAAAGTGTCCTATTTACAAAATTGGGAAAATTTACATTATAAATTTAATAATTTAACCAATTTTGTGAAAGGGGAACTTTCATCATTTTTTTTAGATAAAATTTTTATATCTTGCTTTTCCAGTGCTGCTTTGGTCCAAATTTTTCAACTATTTGATTATTAGAACATCCGTAGTTCGGTCGAATTTTCCATTTACTCGAATATTAAAACACCTCGAACTGTGGTTTGAATTTTTCAACTTCAAATTCCAAATTTTGATCAAATATCAACAATTTTCTTTGGAAAAGTAATACAAATTCGAAAACTATTTCCATACAGCTCAGTTTCCACAACGAATTTTACATCAAGTCACTAGACCTGTGTGGTAGAAGAGGAAAATGAAGGTTTCCACAGGTCAAAATTTTTCTTGAAAGTCTTTAGAGACTTACTAGGACAAAAAATTCGATATCTTCACTCTTGAGGATCCTAAACCAGACCCTCAAACGAAAAATTCAACTTAACCATATCGTATCGACATTCAAGCAATTTTTTTACTCTTAAATTCTCTCCTTGGGCCCCAATTTTTTCAGCACATTTTGCAAACCATCAAAGTCAAACATTGACACATTGAATTCCAGCCATCCTCTAACTCGATTAGCAACCATCTAGATCAACTTCTAGATAAATTTTAAACACACGTGCATAATCAAGATTTCAAAACCGACGAAACCATCCCAAAAGGCGACGTACAAATTGACCACACTTTTCGCAAATTACCTTCCATGAACTTTTTTACACACGTTTTTTTTACGTAATTACGCCCGAAAGGCATCTACGTACGTCATTCTGTATTCTGATCTCGATACCACGAAACACGCGTACCTACGAAATTTGTAATTAAAAACCTCGACGATTAATAACGATTTACGTCAAGAATGAATTTTAAATCTCCTCGCACGGATATTTTCGTACCCCGCCAGCCATCGGCGTAAAAAATTATATTTACCGGTTTTTGGTGTGCTTAAAGCTTGTAATTAAATCGACCATTTTGAACGGTGCGGATTAAAGTACGTACGAAGAGACCGATACGTTATTTGTTCGACATCAGGCCTCGTTCGATGGAAGAAATTCTATGGCAAAAAATATGTACGAGGAGTGCTTTCGTGGTGGAAAATCATTCGACCGCGTGAATTTCCTATAGAATGGCTATTATTTTATCAGCGATTTGTGTACGTTCAAGTTTCGGATGAAAATTCCATAATTGAATTGTTACGAAGGAGAATTTGTAAAAATATTTTGAAAACAAAAGTTTGACGAATAAGGTGTTTACAAACATAATGAAATTATTTCTAAATTATATACTAAATATAACCAGGGTTTCGCATTAATCAAAATTTAACCCAAAAGAAAGTGGGGTATGGAAATTGGAAAAACCTGATTTATTGAACTCAAAAAATGAGTTTCATATAATTGAACTAAATCTACCTAAAATAATCGATCCATTTGAAAAAATATTTTGTAAATTAGTATTATCTTCATTCTAAATTAAAAAGAAATTTCAACAGATTGCACAGAATTGCAATAAAAATGGATGAAGAGACCATAGACCCCTTCATTAGAAAAAATGCTGTTCAATGAAAGAAATTTGGGTTCGAATTAGGAAATTTTTGAAAATTATGAGAGCTGATGAGAGCGAGCATGATTTTTTCTCGAAAATTGCGGGCTTCTGCCTCCTCATTTCTTCCTGAATGGGCCTGCATAATCTATTTTTCAATTAATTTTTCAATACAAGGGCCAAGGGTAAAATTGAAATTTGGAAACTTTCAATGAGCTGCTCAAGAAAGTAGAAAATGTTTTTAAAAAAAACTGAATTTAAATTACTTCGTGAAGTTCATCATTTCATCGGTTGAAATTAATCAAATAATCATAGCAATGTGGAAACTTACGCAAAATCTTAATTTGTGACCAATTTTTCAGCAGTTTCTGAGCTTTCAAAAAAAAATCTCATTTTTTTACTTAATCAACTTTTTGAAGCAAATTTTCCTTTTGCAATCTCCTCTTCCACAGATCAAGACTGTGATGAATTTTTGTGAGGTTGTCTTCGATCACAATTTTGATGGTGGTTTGAACCACTTTCAAATAAAAATCAGTCTATTTCAAAAAAAATTTGTATCCTTCCCCCCTTCAATGAGCTAAAAACTATTTTCATCTTGAGTCAGAATTCTGATAAATTTTTCAACAACTTTCAAATTTGAGAAATTTTAATTTTCTTCTTTGTTTTTATTTATAATTCTTTTCATTCATAGGAAATAGGCAAATTTTTCTTAGAAAAAAAAAACACCTTTTTTCTTCGATCATTGCGAAGACTTATTTTCAGGAAAATTTCAGCTTCGAGTCAAAAAAAAAACTGGAATCATTTTGAAAATCAGAAATTGTCAACCCCCCTCCCTCTCACTTCAATCAGTTTTTTTTTTTAGATTCAGCTACATCAGTTTTTGCTGAAAGTTAAAATTACGTACATATAAGAAAATTTAAGAAAGATAGCAGTTTTATTTGAAGGTTTATTTCGAAAATTCAAAAATCGACCATTTCAGAATATTTTACGTAATAAAGAAATGATAAAACGAAGAGTTAATTTCCCGAGTATCTTAAAAAAAGACAAGATCCGAAAATCCATTACTGAATCAGGACAAATTCAATTCAGGGGTCAGTAAAAATAGTTTCCATACGTCTACTTTTTCGTGGCATACAAAAATACGTACTACAATTCCCAAATTTTTTGATACCCATCAAAAATTGTAAAAATTGATTTAGAATTCAAAAATGTCCAGAAAGTAAAAATTCCACCTTTTCTGAAATCAAAACAGCTTTCGTACCCCCACTCTTCCCCCAATAGATGTGACCCTGCCGGAAAGAACGGACCTTGTGTAAAAAAAAATCGATATCTCATTTTTCACGTTTTCGGTCCAAATGACTCCAAATCTGGACCAATCATGAAAAAACATCAATTTTTTTACACAATAAGGTATCTTCTTTCCGACAGGGTCACATATTTCGGTTAATCTTTGAGGGAAAAGTTCAATTTGACTCTTGGACACACACTTTTTAAGAAGATAAGGCTAAATTTCAAAAAAAAATGGGAGTAAAATTCCACATTTTTTTTTAAGATCAAAATAACTTTTGCCCTCCTCTCCTCCTAAATTCCTAAAAATTGGTCCAGGGTTCGAAAAAGTACAAAGAATAAAATTTCATAAACTTATATTGAGATCAGATTCACAACAGCTTTACTCTTCCACCCCTTCAAAAATTTCCCAATATACAGTGACACTTTCATACCTGGTTCAGGGAATAAAATTCCATAATTTCATTTCGAGATCAAAACAAACTGTTTATCCTGCTTCTGTCAAATTTGGGGGAAAACTTCCACTCGACTCTTTTCAACGCACTTTTCCTCTCTTTTCACCAAACAATCGAAGAACCCCTAAATTTGGATCCTTCTCATCGGGCCACTGCACGCCATAATCACTTTCCAACCACGTTTCCAACTCATACCGATCGAAAACCGTCCGCACATAATTCATAATCAATTTCGTCTATAATTAATACCCGATACTCGTACCAGAGCAGTGATCTATTATAAGACTCTTGATGCCATTTAAGGATAACAATACGAATAAAAATACTAGTTCACGTTACCAATACAATCCATTAATTGTATTTTTATTGATACTTAGGGTCGTGTATTGTTTTTTTAGCACAATAACGTAATGCAAAATAGCAGAGCCGACTTCGCAATACAAATGTCAAATGGAATAGTCAATTAATGATCAACGTCGAGTCAAGATACGATTCTGTTTACAAATACCGATTCTTTGTCTGTAATAGGAATAATATTCAACATGCGAATTCAATCGACAACCATTTCCTGGTTCAACTTTCCGTTTCGATGGATGATTTACGACCCAAAATACATTATCAATGTAGACTAAAAATAAAAATTCGAGTAAGAAAAATTTTCATTGTAGTCGACTTAGACCGGAAACAGGCAATATCAAAAATGAATTTTGGAAAACTGAACGCTATTTTCTTTTTCAAAAAATTCTTAGGTACGTGTACGAGAGACCGATATCGATAGGACGAACTTTTAAAATTCAATTCATAATGGATTTCAGAAATTGTATTCATTTCAATTCTAGTATTTTTTTTTTCTATTTTTTCAATAATGAGATAATTCTACGTTTGTCGTTTACATATTTTTATTCTAAAACTTTCCAACTTTAGCCTTTGGAGTTAGCTAAATTCACACGCCTAATCACTTCATACCTAACACTCTTTCGTTCTTCATCGCCAAAATTTAAACTTTTCCGAATAAAATTAATAAAAATATAATCTACACTTTGATAATAATCCACCAGGCCAGAATTTTTCGTCGAAAATTCACATTCGAACGAGAACACTAAGAGAACACCAAACCCCAGCGTTATCTAACGAAACAAAACGCCGGCTAAAGGGTAACGCTATTTTCACACAACACGTATCGCTACCGAGCTTGAACTTTCGGAGCTTCTATGATAACAATTTTCAAGCAATGAGCAATGGCTGGATTATGCTCGATTAATCCTCTACTTTAATAAAATTCCTTCGCTCGATCATTTCAACTAAATATTCTAAACGATTACGCAACGAGACTTAATCGATACTCAAGTAAGCATCACCGAGTAAGCAGCCGGGTCAAAATGGCAACTATAATAAATACGAATGATAATAATGAAACCTTACCCATCTATAGCCGAGAACGAGTAAAAGTTTATGATTTACCTGCAATAGCGGCCAAATATTGTCTGAATTTTTTGCCTTCACGTCGCCTCTCCGTCTTCGCCGTGACGGATAACATACTGCTGTAAACAGAGAGATCCATTTTGATACTTTAGATTTCTTGATGCTGCAACCACGAAATAAATAAAAATTCTTATTCAGTATTTGACAAAATAGTACGCCCGGTGAGTAACGCTGGACGACGCTTCACACAGCTCGGCTAACACGTTTTCGAAAATCCCCAAAAAAAAGGTGCACTCGACGAATCTACGAATTTTTCTACTTTACAACCGAAGTCGATATTGAGAAAATCGAACACTTCATGCTTAACAGTCGGTGTTTTTTCGTTATACCACCGTGCAATTCATCGACGAATAAAACGCAACAACGAAATGCGAAGCCGAAATTGAAAAGAAAATGAAACACAAACGCATACGACTCGACGGCGCGTTCGCCACCACCAAACACGTGAATAACACAGACCAACGTACGAGCACTGAGAACCGAGAAATCGAGGGTATTGTAGCGTTCTATCCTGTCTCGGGCGAGTTTAGTATAGATGACCTTAGTCGTTCTTGTGAAAAACGATGAGGAGCGCATGTGAGTCGCTCTTACCACCACTATACCACTACGGACGCCTTTACGACGTATAAACGTATTAACAATAGTTAAAAATTCATCGTTCGTAATCGCTCTCTCGTTCAGCTGTTCGGCGTTACTTTTTGTGAGTGTGATTGTACGACGGTGGATGGATATGGTAAAATGCTACGCTAACGTAATAATTCTTTACTCATACGGTATGACTAAAAAATGACATTATTTTAATCACGTGATTAGAACGTGATTACCTCTCTTATCCTGTATTTCGTCTAGAAAATTAACAAATTACCGAACAAACAGTAATTTTCTCAGAAGCAATACGGTAAGTGCTTTGGGTTCAGGTCTCTATTGAAGTTTTCTACCGAACGACTGTAGTTTTATCGATAAAAGTAAATTGGTATTTTTCTCCTCGTTGTAATGAGTGGAGAGGTGAAAAATTCGTGAAAATAGTTTCAGAATGACATTCATACATTCATATTGGAAGATCTGAAAGAAACGAACAGAGGGGTTGATTTTTTTTCGAAGGCAGGGTGTTTGAAATTGAGTAATTTTCGAATAAGGAAATTATTTTCTAAAGAATTTTTTCAAAACTTGAATAATTTTTTGGGAAATAAAAAGTTTTTCAAAAATTAAAAAATTAATCAAAACTTGAAACAATTAATTTTCCAAAAATTGGAGAATTTTCAAAAAAATTGTAGATTTTTATTTTTGCGAAAAGTTGAGTAATTTTTCAAAACTGAAGCGATATTGTCCTTCAGCTGTACGATTTTTCTTCAAGAAATGAAGAATTTTTCAAAACTTAGAACAACAATTTGAAAATTAGAAAGTATTCAAAACTTGAGTCAAGTTTCCAAAAACTGGATGAAACTTTAGCACATACCTAGGCAAATTTCTAAAAATTCTACAATCTCGACAACTATTGGGCAATTTTTCAAGAACTAGAAAATATTTGAAAAATTTGATGAATTTTTAAAACATACATTTAGACCAATTTTTTAAATTGTTGAAACTTTTTCAACAATTTCAACCCGTAAATGATTTTTAAAAAATTAAATGATTTCTGAAAACATGAACAATTCGTCAAACTGAAAATTTTTCTAAACTTTTGCAACTTTTCAATTTTATCGAATTTTTAAAAGTTTTTTTCAATAATATACCTACCTACCGATATTTTTTTTCAATTTGAACGGATTTTCCTGCAATTTACTCGATTTTTCAAAAATTGAACAATTTTCTAAAACCAGACGATTTTTTTTAATTCTTAATCTGTCATTGCCAAAAATGTTTTACATATTTTCTGTTTTAAATTGAAGAAGTTTTAAAAACCTAATTTTTTAGGTTGTGGAGACTGGAGAGATTATTAGACTACTACACCCATGTCAATAGTATGATTTAAAAGTAATTATCGTAATTTTTTTAAAACAGAAAAATTAAAGAGCTTTGCATACGGTTTGATTCGCATTTCTAATTAGTAAGTACATATTTTCTAAATTCTATCAGAACTAATTTTTTAAAATATTACCCCGACCATCCAACAAACAATACGTGTCGTCCACAAATAACTATAATTGCCCCATAAGTATACCTAGACCTAAGTAGCATACCTATTAAACCTCCAACCACGACTACCTTTTTTCCTTTTTTTAGAAATCAATTTACAGTTAGAACATTACAATCGATTGTGATCATTATCAGCACATGGGCTGGTGAAAGGGCAAATAACTCTAGAAAATTGATCATGCACTCGTGCATACTTATGCAAACGTAGCTACGTAGACGTACTGCAATTCTAATGCAAATTCTAACCTCCAATAATGCACTCTATCATAGTATAATGATAATAAAAACCACGTTATAAATACGTGATGTTTATGAGTTTTCAATAGAAATTCAGTACTAGCAATTTACATCGTTAAACGACTGTGTCGAACATATTTTCTACTGTGTATGATAAGGGGTACTTCATTATAGATATAGAACAATTATCATAACATAATACTTATTAAAGTAATGTGTACATACAGTAATCTTACAATATTACATAATTACTGTATTGTTTATTATATAATCTGAATTAGGTAAAATAATTAAACAGAAAAAAAAATTCGTCGACGATGTTCGATAAGTGCATAATTCTAGGTACTTGGAATAATTTCCAAGTATGATCTTCATGGACGTATTTAAAGAGGGGAAGGGGAAGGGAAGCTCAGGAGACTCGAGCCCCTAAAGCTTGGCAGGACGATTTTTTATCATAAAAATTTCAAAAAAAAACCTGCATTTCTTGGCATTTTAACAATGATTTTTCAGAATTTTAGTCAGTTTGTTTTTTTTAGAAAACATTAATTCTCTAAATCTGAATCAGTAAATTTCATGAATTTTACTTTTTTTGAATCAGTATGAATCAATAATATTTTATCAATTTTTCAGAAAAATTCAGCGAGAAATAACAAATTTCTCAAGTTTATTGATTCAAAAGGGAGAAATTTTACCGAAAACTGATTCCAGATGAATAGGGAACATTATGGATGGTTTATTCCAAAAAAACCAACATTTTTTCAATTTTTTTTAGCTGAGGTCTAAACAGGGGCGCACCTAAATGGGAGGAGAAGTCAGGTGGCTCGACCCCCCCCCCCAAAAAAAAAGTTTGAAAAGGAGATATTTTACATAACAAAAATGTAAAAAAAATGCACTTTTTGCCCTTCAAATATTTTTCAAAAAATTTTCGCCTGTTCAATTTAAAAATAATATTACATATAAGGTAATAATTTTTCACTGATCTTTCTATCAAAAATCACTGATTTCTTGATCAATTCCCAATCTGTCAAAAAATCAGTAATTCTGAAGGAAAGATCGAAAATGACTAATTTGGAATTTCACCACTCTCCTATATTTTTTTCTCAAATTCTCAGCCCTTTCCTCACATAATTTTTTTTGATTTTCAAAGATTATTATCTATGATCGAAAAAATCTCAATTTTGCAGATCTCAATTCATACAAACGTTCTGAAATTGATAGTTGATGCTCGAATAAATACTACATCGTAGTACATAGACATCAGGAAGATAAGCTAATTAGCAATTAGGTGAGTATCTTATGTAATACGTCGGTATACAAGACAGCCAATTACTAATATCGTAAAATCTTTCGATTTCAATAAAACTAAAACCAGAGGTGCGGTGTAGGTATATTTTGAAAAAACAATTTCGTGTAATCGAGTCGGGGCGAGGAGACAATTTTTTTCCAGAACACTATCATCGTTAATGGAAAATTGATAAAGTTCTCAAAATTCATTTTCGTCATTCATTTTCAAATGAGCCAATTCCTCTACACATATAATTGGAACCAACCTTCATTACATTTGAAAATCCGTATAAATTACTATGCTTCTCGATATTTGCTTCCCCCTTCTCCTCTCTTCTTCTATTGCATGAAAATAATCTTTTCTGATTCAAAAAAAACTTCCATTTTACTTTTTTTTTTTTTGCAACATTCTATTCAGAACTTGAGGGAAGTCTTGGAAGGTTGTTGAAAGGAATATTTCTCGTAAACCTGAATCTTTTGGCAAAGCTTCAGCAAGCTGAAAAAGGAAAATTAATCTCAAAAATATTTTTTACTTTTAAGATGGATATATTTCAGAAGCTGGAAGTTTATGTGAGAAATTCAAGGTAGAAAAAATTTGAGTCCAAAAAAATTTGGAAAAATGCAAGATTAACATCCTAACACATTACATTATGCCAAACATAAGAAATGCATAGAATTTTTTCAAAAATATACATACATGAAAAAATTTGAAATTTTTTGAGATTTGCTTCAATTTACGTAAGGCACAAAAAAACTGGAGAATTTTTGATCCTAACTTTTCTGAGTCTACTGATAGAAAATCAATCGAAAAAAAATTGCTTAAAATAGTCGTATAAGTTCGACCAACCGAAAAAGAACCTATCATTGGGTTTTCTACTTTGATCATTTCTGCTCCTCAATCTCAGTAAAAAATGAGAAAAATAATTTTAGTAAGTATCTTCGCTCCAAAAACTCTGAAAAAAATCATTCGGGAACCTACAGAACAGATTCTAACGCAAGTATCATTTGATTCGTACTTCCGTTTTCACAGGGTTTTCAAATTTTCAAGCCTGTTCGTAATAATTTTTGAGGTCAAAAAAATTTGGAAAAAATTGTGAATTAGGTATTTTCAATTTAAAATTTACTAGGGTAGAAAAAAAACATATTTTCAAGGTCAAACATTCCTGGAGACAAGTGTGAGGATGTTATTTTGATTCTTTCATCGTATCATTTTTTGAAAATTTTAAATGTTCTCATAATTTTTCATCTATTTTAATAAATTTCTGATCTATGGCAGCTTGGCATTCCTTCTGAACCACTTCTACCCCTCGTCCCTGAATAAATAATTTATCCTAAAATTTGCAAAGAATTTAAAATTCAACGACCAATTTAAATCAATTTTTGTCGAATGAAAAAATATAAAAGTAACTCCGGAAAGAAATGATAAATTCTGAAATTTTCAAAATTTTATGGGCTAAGAAATAAAAAAAAGGAAATTTTGTCGATTGCAATCAGTTTTAAAAATAATTCTTCAACTAAAATATTTTTCAAAATGACTCAGACTTTTGAAATCCGTCTTTTTCTCCGCCAGCTACTGACGTCACTAGAGCATTTTAATGCAATTATTCATCAAAACAACTCAGATAAGCACCATAACCAGTAATCACAAATTATTATGATGAAGCTTTACTGACACTCAGTTAATACTAAACGACAAAAATAATCTAAATTACAAATAAATATTCGTCATTGATAATTTCAAATTCAGACTACTTCAAATAACCTCGTATGACAAATTGAAATCCAAAAATTCAACATAAAATAACAAACAGCATAAAAATTAACACATAATCCCATTTTTAAATCGGCGACAACCTCGAACTTTACCTCAAACCTTATACCAAGTGGCAGGATTAAAATTCATGTATCAATATCGAAACCCGAACAACCGACCCTTTCAAATTCGAGATTGTTTATCGATAAAATACCTTTCTACGTGATAAATTTTACCACAGGTAGCTCGATCGACTCGATAAGTACCTAATATTCGACATCGAAAAAATGTTTATCTTCGATAAACAGCTTTTAATCATCTAGCGGCGTAATATGTAAAAAATTACCAAAATTTATCACACCACAGAGGTGGTGAACTTATCAACAAAACCAAAGATTGGGTTTTTATCGGTGGTTAAAAATTTACCACAGCTGCGAAAAATGGCACAGTCGACGAATGTATTCGGTTTTCGAAACGTGAACCATTCATTCGTAACAATTTAATCGATTTAGTAATAATTATCAACGATTAAGATATAATTACCAGGTTGTGTTACGTATGAAAGTGGAAGACGTCGCCGCATATCTATATCGAATTTAACAATATGGATGAATGTCCAATATGGTACTCACCGGGAAATATTAATTTGAAGTTACACATTAATGATTAATTCAACCACTACGTATATAATTTCTTAAAAATTAATTTACTATAATTAATTCCATAACCGAATAGAATTATCAATCGAAGTATTTACTAAAAAAAAAAAGTCGACTCGTTTTCATCGCAGGGTACTTGGCAACCGGCGATATTTCAATTTTGTCACGTTAATCGTGATGTCGATGTCGTCTGGTTCTGGTTGGAATGATGATCAAGCAAAAGTGCAGCCGTTTTAATTAATATGACGAGTCGACGATGCGAATTTAGCATATCGCACTATCAAGTATCAACCGTTATTAATGATTATGAAGCGAGAGAGTCAAAGAATCGCACATATTCCACATTTATTTTTATTCTAGACCGGAAACTGAGCTAGCAAATTGTAAAATTCTCTCACCTTATGTTAACCTCGACACGATAGCGAATTTTTCATCCAATAATATTAATTAAAATAACGAGTTAAAGGTTAAATAATGCAATTTCTCCAATAAAATTAACGCCAGCGAAGGAAAATGAATAGTTTTTTAATTAGATGTCGTACGAATCTAATTTAATGGCTGGTTGATCGGTTTGAGCAAAATATCTTGGATTTTGACTAAAATCAATGAAGGTAAGTTTATTTTAAGTGAGGGATCTGTTGAAAAAATGAAGTAAAGTTTTCTCTGCAAGGAAATGTTGGTAACATGGATATATTTTTTCCTGTTATATTGACTTCTGATATTAAGTCAATTTTCAACTTCTGACTTCTTGATCCCTTGTTAATTTCGAAAATAAAAAAAAGTTATAAATTTTTGAAAGTCAGCAAGATGTAAAATAGGGTCTTAAAAATTTTGAAATGACCCTCCCACCCAAGAGGAAAAACCATATCCATGTTGAAAAAAATTGAACCCTGCCTAATCCAAAAGAGAACCAGCTGGTGGCTTCAAAGTGAAATTTTCTCGAACCAGGTCACCCTCAGAAGATGAAAATTTGATTAACCCCCATAAGGGTATTTTTTAAAGCAAGCACTGGTACAATTTTTCAAACTCAAAATCGTTCATGAATCATGAAGCACCATAGCACATCAAAACTGAGCCAAAAAAAATTTCAAGGGGTCTAGACTGTACACAGTGTGTACTGACTTTGAAAAATGAGAACTTCTGCCACCTATTTTTCTATTTTTCTTGCCACTTTCACCCAATTTTTCTTACATTAAATTTTCTCGAAAAAGTATTCAATTCTAAAATTTTTAGTGAAAATTTTGTCGATCAAAATATTGATATTTAAAATTTGGAAAAATTCAATTTTGATACAATATTTCAATTCTCTGGAAAAAATGCGAAAAATCAACAACTTTTAATAAATTTCAATCCTATAGGTATAGGTAATTTTTAGTGAAGATTAAAATTTTGGATGAAAATTGCTGACCAAGTTTTAGAAAAATAGTTTCATATTGTTTACATTTTTATAAGTCAGTGAGAAAATGTACTGAAAACAAACAGTGAAAAAATTGCTGGAAAATCAGTGAAAGTTCATTAAAAAGCCAGTAGAATATCCGATTTACTGAAAAGTAGATGAAATAAATTCTTAGAAAAATCAGTGAAATTGTGTGAAAAATCAGTGACATTTTCGAAAAGTAAGGGTAACTTTTTGAAAAATTAGCCAACTTTTCAATTAAATAAAATTTTTGAAAAATTTGTGAAAATTTTCTGAAAATATTTGCCTCAAAAAAAGAACCATTTTTTTACCCTTCCATTAAAACATTCAAGGAAAAAAATATAAAAAATTCTTGCTTTTTGCAGTTACATAAATCATTAAATAACATTTCTGTACATATTTGTACCTTTTTTTGTTTTTGTTTTTTTTTTTGCTAGCGGACACCATTTTTTTTTCATCACCTAGACTAGAGCTGTTTTTCAAAATTTTCACGACTGGGCTGCCAACTGCATTTAAACTTCTTTCAAGCTTTTCATTGACTTATTGACCTGAAAAATGAGCCCGAAAAATTTTTTGGTCAAAAAAATAAAAAATTTGGATTAGTGCTGCCAATTAAAACTTTAAAAAATTTTCAAAAATGAAAATGCAGTCGACAGAACTGCCATAAATTTTTTCAACTTTCATCAAAAATATCCCAAACGACGAAAAAAATACGCTCGATTTTGATGAGTTGAGTAAACAATTTGATATTGGTAGAAAGAAATCCTTTAAAATGTGATATCCAGACCCAATTTTCCAGTTTCTAAGGCCAAAGGCTCAAGAAAATTTTGAAACTCATATCATAATTTTGGGGGGAGGGGGCGCTAAGATTTCTAAAATAAACTTTTTTACCAATTTTCGTCAAAATCAAGACTTTTTTTCATTATTCTACTGATTGTCAATTCATCCGGGAATTCCATTGTCCTTCACTGTACGTAATTTTTGATGACAAAGAGTTCAAAGATTATCAAAGCATCCACAAGTTTCTCGATAAAATGAATCAAACAAGACACGCTGATCAAAAATATTCAAATCCATCATGCTTCGACGTCGATTTACATTTCCTACGATCCGTTCATACACACCTTTGGGCAGATATTCCATGCAATATTCCGACAGCGTATATTATCACTTTGAACAAGAATTATCAATGAGTAAAATCCTTGAAGATGTGACGAAACGAACAATCCGACCGCTGGATCCGACGCAACCTTAATAATTATTTACTTCGGTTTCAGAATCTTAAAACAAACCTCCACCTCTGGGTGAATTTTTACCTCTTCTATAAACCTTGTACTATTAATTCTCGTACACATTCGGAAAAAACAAACGTGTCGCAGGTGTCACCGATGAAGAAAAAAAATCCGCCATCTGTCATCGCTTCGGCTCTGATGAAATTTGAATCTTTTTCTTCTCCTTGTTCCATTAATCAGCCATTTCTCCATTTTTTTATTCGACTAATCGCTGCCAGACGATAACGTTAAACTGATAATTATTCGCATTCGCGTGTTTCATGGTCGCCGCATATTTCATGATAAATTTCATACATTTCTGTGTAAAATAAGTCTCGAAATTGAGCAGTATAGTTTAAAATCGCTGGTAAATTTTTGTAGCTTGAAGTCTTCTCGAGGAATTTACAATCGTATGAGGAAAAATAATCCCAAAATAATTCATCGGTACTTGAGAAATTTTCCTCAAAAAAAAATTAATCCACTTAAAAAACTAGAACACGGTAAAATTAGGTAAGATACAATCCAATTAATCAATACAAACATAAAACAATTTGAAAACATTGCGTTGGTCGTTTAAATAATTAATAATTTGAAATATTATACATTTTTATTATGCTCGACTTAATAGTAACGAATTACTCTAATTAAAGCATTACTTTACATATCAACACAACGCATCTTTATTTTATAAGAAAACAAGGCGTTAGCTTTAAATTACCCTTTCACTTAAGAAAGAACCCCTCACTTTGATGTTTTGTTTGTGCGCTTAATATTAATGAATGAATTTTCTCATGATCAATATTTAATTACACCCACATTCGGCAGCTCAAGTTCTACAGATAGAGTGCATTACAATCAACTCAAATTTAAAAAAATATCCCTTCAAGTTGAAAAATTTTCAGCTAATTTAGAATACGGTTTGAAAAATTTTAATGAAAAATTTTGCTCCTGGTAATACCTCTTTTGTGTTAAAATGTGCGCGAGATTTATTTACGATAACTCCTACAGAAGCTCGGGTAGGCAACTTATACCTCACTCGTGTTATTTTTCTGTCATACCGTCAGCCGCGAAATTAAACTCGAGTTATTTAGTTTGCCTATGTTGTGTTTCGTAGGCGTAAACTGAAATCGACTGCGATTTTAATTACGTTGTTTACATAAAGAAAGGTGAGGAAAGAGAGAGAGGTTAACTAAATCTCTTTCACGACTTACTTTTTAGTCCCATTGATCTTCATTTTGATGGTTTTCGGTATTTCTGAAAAATATTAAAATACGAATTAGTCGAGGGAGTGGAATATAATTTATTTTTGCCTTAAATGTACTGGAAGTTAGCAACGAAACGAGATATTGTTGCCTATTTTTCGTTTGCAGGAATCAACTTTGAGCATTGGAGCATGAAATTCATCTTGTTGAAGTTTTTTGGTAATTATGAAGTGGTGGGAGAAGGGGGAAAATTTTTCAAGGATGGAAAATGTAAGTTTTGCCTTTTTTAAAACAAATACCTAATTTTATAAATCATACACTGGAAAAAATTCACGTATTATTTTTGTTTTACTTTTTTAAAAAAAATGAAGTAATTGGAATTATAGGATTTGAAAATTCAACTTTTTTTATTTCTAGTTTTTTCAAATTGATAATCCTGAAAAATTCTGGTTCTTTTATTCAACATTTATGATATCTCGTTGCTTTCCACAGACCTAAACTGAGTTCTTTTTCTTTCATTTTTTAAAATGAATTGGAGTAGGAGGTCTCAAGATTCCCTCCTACCACACACACAAGAATTCAGGAAAATAATATAATTTCAATTCGAAAATAAGTTTCCCATTTACCTTAAATTTTTGGTAAGCTTTTTTGTGTTCAATAAAATTTGGTACTAAATGAAAATGTATCGAGATTGACAGCAGAAAAAGGTTTTCCTGCTGAAAGATAAATTTTTTGGAAGGAAGGCAGAGGACGGTTAAGCAATAATTTTTTAGAATTTTTTATATGTACCTAAATGTTCAAAATTTTCAAAAATTACTATCTACAAAAAATGAATAAATTAAAATATTGAATGTTTTTTTTTTCATTTAAAGATTTGCGAACATTTTCTAGCCAAGCGAGGGCTAAAAATTGAGAAAATTCATGATTTTCATTTTTTCTGTTTTTTTTTTTTTTTTTTTGTTTTAAAAAGTCGATTGGCAAATGATTTCTCGACCAATTGCAAATTTATGGACGAAATTCTCGACTTCTCAATTTGAAAACAAAAAAATTCTATTATCTAATTATAAAAAAATTCAAACTCGATCGCCAAATCTAAACCTTCTCCTAATTTCCTCTCTTCAAAATAAAACGTAAAAATTCTGGAAATCATACTCGTCTAGTATCAAAATTTCTAAAAAAAAAAAAACTTTCTTAACTTAATGAACAACACCTTGAAGTTATTTACAGACTTCAAAAAACCCTGACAAAAATCTCACCCCTCAATCGTACTTACCCCATTAGGTCTTGACATTTGAAAGAAATTTTCTTAATAAATCTCACAATCACCAAAAATCTCATTGGCATCGTTATTTTTTAATATATTTCTATTTTTAAAAAAAAAAACAAAAAAAAAACACGAAAAATGCATTTTTCTTTGTTCTAAAAAATTTCTTTAATGGGGTGGAGATAAAAAATAGCTAATCACGATTTATATGCATCGAAATATATTTCTATACTACATCGTTCTAGAAAAAATTAATTCCATTTTTTTTTTCATTTTTTGCTGGCAGCGAATATTTTGAAATAAAAACACGAAAAATACAAATATGATTCTTGTAAAAACTCCTGAAAAATCAATATCAACAGCACAAGGGTAAAAATATCCACAAAGTAAGCCAAATTTGAAAATAACTCATTTAGGAAAAAAGTTAGCCAAGGTCTAAATATAACTTTCATGACCCCCCTCCTCAACTCCGTTTGAATTTCAAAAAAAAAGGCAAATTGATCACTCATGATGAAAAAAAACTCACTGCCTCTTCTTCAAAATCATAAATTTGCATTTCAAGATGAAAATATTTTGTTTGAGTCGACCAGTTTCCAAAAATGTAATTTTTTCATGTCTCTACCCCCCAAAAAAATCAATTTTAAATAAAAAAAAAACGGAATTAATGAAGAAATCAAATTTCTAAAAAAAATTGGAAATTTTTTCAATGTTCAACCCTTCTCTTCTCTTCAAAAATGCTCAATTCAGTTCTTCCACTTTCATTAGGAAACCTTTCACCACAAAATTTTTGATTGAACACTCTGACGATCTAATAAAAATCAAACATGCACAAACCTCGCATCGAATGCGAAACAAACGTCTACACTAAAAATACTTTTCTCTACACAAATTATCATCATCTACAAGGAGACCCTGCAATTAAAAGATAATATCCTATTAATAACCCATGCAGTGGAAAATTCCAAACCTTTTACACGTGTTTTTATCAACTCAGAGATACCTAAACCAGACGAACTAGTCACCTAGTCTATCAGCTGGTCAACGGATTTATGTAAAAATGGAACATACCGACGAAAAAATACTAGTTTTTACTTCCTATAAAAATGTACGGGTATGAATTTTCAACCGTATATGCGGCATGATTTAAATGCAAGTTTTTCTGGCAATGACGGTATAATTTTTGAGAAAGATTTCCAGCACCATTAAACTATTCTATTATTCGTCTGATGAGGATGATCAACCATTTTCACTAATGATCGCCTATCGGTATCGGCAGTAAAAATTACGACGTGGGAGCATACTTTCCAATTTCAAAGCTTCCTTTGACTACTTATTTTTGACAATCTGCTATGCGAGAATTTTGTAATAAAAACGAAAAGAATATTATATTCAATAGCAGCTATCTTTTTATCTCTTCCAAATCGAATATACCAAAAAGAATTTGTATATTTGAAAGCGAAAATACGAGCAATTTTCAATCCAAGGTCTGTGGGAATTTCGAATTGAAAAATAAATAGCTATTTTTAACGAGTTAGTCGAGACACTGGAAAAGTGTATCTTTGTCGCAAACGAAAATTTTCATCGTTATATCAAAAGAAAAATATACTTTTAGAAAAAAAATCGATTACCAAAATTGAATTAGCTTTTTCAAAGTGGGGAAAAAATCAAAAAAATGTAAATATCCGATAATTCAATAAAATATGACTAATTGAATTTTTTTTCTTTGGGAAAGTCTCAATACAAATAGAGATTTTTTAAATATTTGATCTTTATTTAATATTTACTTCGCCAAGATTTATCCACCTATTTTCGCAATTTTCAAATTTCCTTTTTCTTTGGTATTTTCCCTTCTAATTTTACCGCGTTAACACGATGACTCATGTTGCCAAGATTTTCGGCGTAATTTACAATCAACACGCTGATTAATTTAATGTAATACTTCCTTCGACGTTTTGTAACAATTTTCGCGAGTGCTTTAAACCTGCTGCGGTTATAAACTCGATTGTTTCGACGAGTTTCGTAGCTAAGAGCTTTTGGAAATTATGAAAAGCTTTGAGATGTAAAAAGATGAAGAAATTAGGGAATGAAAATAGAATGAACCTCGCGAAATTAGGGTTCGAGTATTTTTCAGGTTTTCTCGATAGAAAGTATTCATTGACGTATCGAGAAAGAGGCTTAGCGAGGAAAAATTATCGAGTCAAAAGTGAAAAGGAGATATAGAAGAATGAAAATTTTCAACATGCTTTGAAGCATTCATCTTCAACTTCATGGAATAAAAATAGGGGAATTCATAATTTTTTTCGATGTCATGTCATGCCAAATAGATTTTCATTCGATTAGTGTAAAGCTGCTTAATAAATATCTGGGCACTTGAATGAAGAAATATTTTTTACTTACATGCTCAAAATTTTAAAATAAATTTTTGTTCAAAATTTGAAAAGAATTTTTGCTCAAAATTTCGAATGAATGTTTCTCAACATTTTCAATGAATTTTTTCTCAGAATTTCAAATAAATTTTTGCTCAAGATTTCGAATAAATTTTTACCCAAAAAATTTGAACAGAATTTAATCAAAAATTCGAACAATATGTTATTCGGAAATTCAAGTAAACTAAATTTTGAATCAATTCTGACCCGGAATTTCGAATTAATTCTTACCTAAAAATTTAAATAATTCACAGGGTATTAAAGTATCTACCAAAAAAATTCAAAAAACTAAAAAAATTTCAAGCGCCTACCTATTCAAAAATACAATAGGTAACTATCAAGTTTTTTACACAAAAAATTTTGATAATTTTTAGATTTTCGAGAACTAGAATACCTAATTTTTCGCACAATAATTTACATAAGTAATTTTTTCCCTAAAATTGGCAGATACCACTACAAAAAATAACTGAAATTGCCATTTTTTTCAAATTTTCGAACAAAAAATGATTACAAGAGGGTTTTCTGCTTCTCTCTCGCTCCATTTATTCTTTATTGACTCTCACTTTTTACAAAAAAAAAAAAACTTCATACAAAAAAACGAAGACTTTTCAAGTGTTATACTCTTCAAAAATCCGATCGATACGACTCGGTACAATATCCAAATTTTCCTTTTTTTAAATAAGCGAATAAAATACGACCGGAATTATAATTCACAATACACTTTAAAATCCCGACTGAGTTTCATACCGTTTTGAGAGTTTGTTTTAAACTTTTATTGGACAAATCATAATCCTGCGCACCCAAACGTACTTCAGAAACCGTAACATGGAAAAGTTTCGTGCATTCGAACATTATGAAATTACAATACGGCGACTTTCCGACTGTGCAGATATTGTACCCTTGATTTTCGCCAACTTTTTCACCATTAACCTAGTTTCATCTATTGATTTAGTCTGTTTTTAGCTTTTTATTCGACGATTGTTTGTATAATAAATAAATGATGGGTATTTTTTCAAATATTATTACAAGGGATTGGTGGAGATTCAATTAAAAAGTGAATAAGTATCTTCAAAAAAACTGAAAAAGAAGTAGAAGTGGTTCAGACGAGTCAAAAAGAAAAATAAAGAAGGAGTGCATCATGTCTGCTTCTAAATCATGTTTTGAAAAACTTTTCAGAACCAAGAAACTCATATTCGAAAACACAAAAAAATAAAAAAATGTTTCATAACACTCTCAAAAAATTAAAATTGAAGAAACTTCATTTCAAATAATTTATGGAGCCTCATAACAGAGTATTTTTCATGAGGAGAATTTTTCACCGTCCCCCCACCTCCTCCGAAAAGAAAAAATCCTCCCCCCACGCAGCAGAAGGAACACAGCTTTACCAATTTTCAATTCAACCAGTGTTCTTTTTCTAACCAATTTATCACCCTAATTAATTTATCTTCTCTTCATTTCCTGTACTAATTCAAGAACCTGGCAAAAAAATTAAACCAATCCTTACGTGATTAATTTTTTGCCAACTACCTGCAGCAAAATTACACGCTGCGTTGGCCAAATAGTGTCAATTCAAATATCCTGTTTTAAACTTAAATCCATCGAGTGACGAATCACATCGTCGTCGTTGATCATTAAAACACCCACGGTTCCGAATTCTTAAACATTCTCGTCCGACCAACAATAAAAATCAAAGTTGAAAAAAACGCTCAAAGTCAGATTAACGTCTAAAATGTGCACACGAGTACAACAAATTACACGGTCGGTCAAACCAGCGAGAAAAAATTACATGTGACAAGCTTTCGAGTTAATTTAAACGTTACCGATTCAATACCTAGACCTATTCGATATAAAGCTCGTCTCGAGAAAGGATTTTTAAACCGAAATTTCTCTCTGGTCAATTTTTCATCCGTCTCGTATTTATTCTTTAAATTGTGCAATTTTCTGAATTCTCAATCCAAATTTAGACATTTTTATCCGCTGATTTTCAAAAATTCTAGTTTCGAGCACGTTTCACAGATGACGCTATTGTACATTTGTACATACTTCCTAACAAGGATTTTCCTCGTATGAATCAAAGCTCGCAATTTATGTTCGTTATCTCGGGAATAATTTACAATAAACATCACGAATCGTAGCAATGACCCCCTTTTCGTCGCTTAAATCTAGATTATTTTACTCGGAAGCGAATAAAATAATCGTGGACGATTTTCAAATCGAGCAGACTGTTCGGTAAAGTGATATTTTTTGTTCGAAACTTTCGAGTCGTCGGCTTATAACTTTTCCTATGTATGAAAATTTTCTCCAAAGTGTGACTTTTGAAGTTTTTTTAATAAGTTTAGAATTTGGAAAACATCCAAAAATTTACAGCAAAGTTCAGATATACCGATGTAACATGATGTTGCAATCGATAGTTTTTCTAGGTTATTTGGAGGCTAAAAAGTTCCAAAAGTGAAGGTTAATTTTTGATGAGATATTTACTTCGAGCGAATATAAGACGTGGAATTGTATATGAGGATTACTGTTTTCCTAGGGCTAAAAAATTAGAGTCGGATTTTGACTAGAATATGAAATTTTATTTCCTGCTTTATATTCTTTTTAAACATACGAGTTACGAGAATCTGTAATTTTCGGAGATGAAATTTGAAATAATTTATCCAAATATTTAAGTCTATTCGGTTGTATCAAAATTTTAATTTGGCGAATTTTTAAGAGATAATACTTTATCCTCATAAAGTTTTTTTTAAAAATTAAAAAATCGAAATTGACTCTTCAACTTTTTTACTCGCGTCATCATATTTCAATGTGCCCACGACACCTCAGAAATAATTTTCTCTGACTTTTCAAGTTTTTCAGACTTTCTTCTGGGAGGGGGAAGGGGAAAATTTAATTTCAAAAAATTATGCCATGATGGATATCAAAATGAAAGCTTTTTAATTAAAATTAACAAGAAAAATGCAGAAGAAATTTAATAACTCTGCTTTTTTAAAATGAAAAAAAAAAACAAAGAAAAATTCAAAAAAATAAATTCGACTTTCCTTAGAAATGAGAAAAAAATTGAAAGAGAAGGTGGAATTACTTGTATTATTGTTTTTGGATTTTCTCAGTGGTTTGAGTGATGAAGAATTTATAATGGTTTTTTGAAAGAATTTTCCAAAATAAATCGAGATTGCAAGATCCGTTTCAAATAATGAAATTTAAAATCATAACAATAAAACGCGCATTTTATGGAAAATCTTCTGCTTTGAAACATTTACCAAAATTGCAAAAAAAAATCAAATAATTTACCCTTCATCTTGATTTATACAAAATTCCTTGACTTTTCCAGGATTTCCAGAAAATAGACACCCAGAATTTTGTAAAAAATTGTCAATTTTTTTTAGAATGAATTTATTGGAAAAAGATTTTAAAACTCGATTCAATATTATTTTCCTCTCTCAATAATAATTTTATGAAAAACCGAGAAAAATGTAAAATAATTTGTAGCAAAAATTGGGCAGAAATTTGTGGAAAATAACTTCATCTACAAAAAATTGCACTTTTAAAACGACTGCAATACCTGAAATAAGAATGATGAATTATTTCCATCACCCTTCTCCTTTCTTCATCAACCAATTAGCAAATGTTTCCATTCCAGAATTTCTAAGCACAATAATATTATTCAATATCTCGGTACCTATTTTTTTTTTTAAATTCACGATCACCTGAAAATTTTCAAATGATTTTTTTTAAACTAAGAAAAATGTAAAATTTGTCACATTTGAAACTATTAAAATCAGGAAATACGTGAAAAATTGAATATTTTCAATTTTTTTTCCAAACAACTTGAAAAAATGTAAAATTTCTACCAAATTTAAAATTAAAACACAAAATTTTAGAAAATTTCAAAAACGAAAAATTACACATTTAAAAAGATTGCAAAAAAATCAAACAAATGAATTAAAATTTCGAAATGGTTGAATTCTGCAAACACTAAAAATTCAATCAATTTTTCAATTAAGTAATAAATGAGTTTCCATTTCTAAGGGACCAATCCCCAATTCCCCATCCCTCCCCAAGTTGAAATTGAAATTTCCCACCAGAAATAAAATTTTTCTCCACTCGAAAAAGCTCTTTTTGCAATATCCGGATTGACGAAAGAAATTGACGAAAAAAATCGTAAAAATACAACAATAAGGAAATTTTTTCATCAGGTTTGGTGAAATGCCAAGGTGAACGAGATTTTGATTCTTCCCTGTGTATTTCCATTTACTCGCTATCACACTATCACCATGCAAATGATCGTATTCGATAAAACAGCTGATCTGAGGAAACGATCACATCTCTCCATTTTTCTTCACAAATTCCCCACAAAAATTGTTTTTCTCGAAAAAAAAATTCGACACTTTAAAAAATTTTGGTCCGGTGCAAAAAGTTTGTAAATTTCTTCAATCCACAAAACCCATCAGCTTCAGCAACCAAATTTAAAAACTCGAACATTTTTTACAATCAAATTAAGCGAAATAAAAAATCCCAAAAAATATACAAAATAGCAACGATCTCAGCTTACTTTTCAAATTCACGATATCCCATCCATGGTACGATCACTGGCACATTTTAAAACCTCCACGCGACATTCTCGCAAAAAACCCACGAAAACTTGACGCACATTTCGAACTTACGACGTCTGATTTTTTTAAAAAAAAGATCAACGTTACGTCGCGTTTTAATATTGCGATTAATCAACCGAATGTAACAGGTTATAACACCAAAATATTACAAAACTCGCCGTACACTTCGCTAGTGTCAATGACAAGACGAGGGACGCGAATGGATTGGAAATTATAAAAAATAAGGCTCGGGCCAGACGAGTTTAATAGCGTTTCTCGTATTGTCGCAGCTTTAAAGTGTCATGTTGCTTAAAACTAATTTAGAAAAGGTCAGGTACACGAATTGTACGTCATTAACGTATTTAAGATAATTTTCCAAGTATCGATTACCCATGTACTTACTTATTTGTAAATATTTGCTTATTTTATGATTCATCTCGACGTCGTATTTTAATAATTATTAATATTTTACAACTGATTATCAATTTTCCTCAAGCTACAAAATTCATCGAGTATCGAGTACCTACACCTACCTATGTTTCGAAATAAACTTTTACAGGCAATTTGTAGGTACTTCATCTATTTACGTGATATTTTTAAATCGATTATTCAAACCATCGACACTTGATTTAATATTAGATCAATTGTCACTTTCACTCAAACACCCGACACCTTACTCGAGAGAAAAATCCGCAAAAATGTCAAAAATTCGACTATAAAATTTACCGCGAACTCTCGCAAGAAACTGAACCGCACGAAGCAAATTCTACTAACCCATTCTCATTATTTCGCTCCTCGACTGCAATAATTACAATAATTTAAAATTCAATAAACAAATTTGTTTACACTGGTTCGTATACCTATTCGAGGTGTATACAAACAAATTCATGTTCATGATTTGTGATGCGAATTGAGCATCGTTAATTGATAGACTTTGTCACGACTTTGATAACAATTGTCTTATCAGAAAACACCGCGTAATGAACCGGCTTTGTCACCGAGATTCTTACCTCGTTCGCATTGTATTTCTACTCTTCCTACTTGCATCCAGCATTTGCAAAATGTTCTCATTTTCGATATTTGGTATAGGGGCTGACCGAGTCCATTTCATTCGCACATCACATTCAAACGTTAACCTAGTTATGAACGTTGGTCAGTTTTGACTCCAGAGTTCACCATGCTCGAAAATAGGTCAAAATTATATCAATCGTAGTAAAGTTGAATAACTTTGTTGGTGATAATGCTGGTGAGTTTACGCGGAATGTTCGGTTGTTTTTTTTTTCTAGGCAAATAGTCATGCGTATAGTATTTGGTCATTTGAACGAAAATTTGGTTGATTTCAAAATAGGTAACTGTTGATAATTGAGTGACATAAGTATCGACAGATCAACACTCGTAGGTAGGTAATTTATTAAAATGCTTGTGAAAAAATATGACATTTTTTTCCATCCTTGGGTATTTAGACTTTAGAATCAGACCTTCGGAGTCCGACAGATGAAAATTAAAATATCAAAATTAAGAATGGATCCATCGTTTTAATTTAGAATTTTTTTCAGGGGAGTATTTGTGATTTTGGACCATATTTTTTCGACAGCAATAATGTAAATTTTGCAAAAAATAATGCTCTGGCTTTGCTGGGGCTAAATTTTCTGCTTTACTTATTTTTTAAAAATTGATTGAGACGTACCTAGTAGGAACAAAAACCTAACCACTTATAACAAATCAAATCATCTCCATTAACCCATTTTTGAAATATCGTCTTTCAAAAATTTTTCTGATTCGACGAGAGTAATTTCAGCTGTTGGGCGTTTTTTTTGAGATTTTCTTTCTGGTTTCGTTTGAGCCCGAATATTTGCGAAATTCTTTAAAAGTTATGAGAATATTTCTCAGTTTTTTCAATCAGAAGATAATTCTTGGCTTTCAAGGTTTTTTTGAAACGTTTTTCGCTCTCATTTCACTTGAATTATATTTACCTCCTCTCCCCACAAGGGATGCCTAATTTTCCAAAATTGATAATTCACTCATAATTTTTCTAAATTAAAAATTAATTAACGTTTTGCAAAATTACAGGGAATAAATAATAGATTAATTCGAAAGTAATTACCAGTTGTTTGTTGGAAATTACTTGTAATTTACCAGAAATTTACCAAAAGATACAAAAATGTTTAATAATTACCAAAATACCACGTTTTTTAATGGATAACTCAATGACCCAATAGCCCAATCCCAATTTTCTAATTTGCCAATTACATAATCGTACAACATTCCAAGCCTCAAAATGACCATTTTTCAAAATCCTGACAATAGATATTCTTCCAATATTTGAAAATAAAAATCAATTCAATAATCCAACATCTCAATACCTTATGATCCAATAGTCCAACGTCTCAATTTCATGCAGAATAGATTTACGAGTAATTACTCAAAATTTACTTCGATTAGCAGTAGTTTACCAGAAATTTATTGCACACTTTTGGGTACCCAATTATTAATAATTCACTGTAAATTTATCGGTGATTTACCGTAAAATTGATGGTAATTACCTTTATTACCAAAAATATACCATCATTTTACCAGTAAATACCAATGATTACCGTAAACTTACCGGTAATTTACGATATTTTACCGGTAAGTTAAGGTAATGTACGGTATTTTACCGGTAAGAGACGGTCATTTACCAGATTTACCACCAGTACTTGATTAAATTATTGGAAATGAGAAGTCGTTCACCAGCAATTAAAAATCAAAAAAGTACCATAATTTCACCCGTAATTACTGAAAATTTACCAACAATATATTGTAATTTAACAGTAAATTACGGTAATTTATTGGTGAATTACGGTAATTTATTGGTAAATTACGGTAATTTATTGGTAAATTGCGGTAATTTATTGGTAAATTACGGTAATTTATCGGTAATTTACAGTAATTTACTATAAATTTGACCAGCAATTGATTTAATCAGTAGAAATGAGAAACCGCTCACCAGTAAAAAACCAGTCAAGTAATATACCATATTTCACCAGTAATTACCAGTAATAACTGCAAATTTACCGGTAATTTGCCGGTAAGTCGTGGTATTTTACAGTAATTCACCATAAATTCACCTTAAATGGCCAATAATTGATTTAATCGCCAAAAACGAGAAACCGTTCACCAGTAATTACAAGTTATGATACCATAATTTTACCGGGTAATTACAAGTGATTACAGCAAATTTATCGGTAATTTACCGTAAATTTACCGGTAACAAAAAATTCAAAAATTGAGAAATCTTTCAAAATCAAAATTCAACTCTAGGAAGGATATCAAGTGAAGTCTCAGTTTTGAGCGTTCACTTACAAAAAGGAGAGTGGTGCAGGAGAAATTTTAAAAATCCAAAAGATTCAAGGGGAATTCAAAGTTGAATAACAAAATTTTTCCGAGGAGAAAGGTACAATAAATCTCACCCCTAATCACAGGGACGTACCGATAAGGGGGGGAGGGGGGAGCTTCCCCCCCCCCCTGAGAAAATTTTTTACTTGTAAGTTGGGAAAATTGAGCAATTCAACACATCAGTTGGGAAAATTGGGCAGTTGGGAATTAGTCACTTTATCGACTGAAAATTCATCATTTTCCCAACTGAAAATGTATCATTTTTCCAAGTTGGAAATCAATAAAATTTTCACTTGTTAGTTTAAAAATTTTTCGCCCTCGCTTCGCTCGGGCATGAACAAAATCATTAATCCAACAAACTATTTCAAGTAAAAACAGTGTTGAAGAAGGCTCCTTTTATTCATTCCCCTGAAAATACTCTTGATCTGATACTCTGTGTTTTTATTCTCAATTTTACGCTCCCAAAAAAGCTTTCAACACCATTGATTGTGAATATCTAATGGCTACATTCTTACCCTCCCCCTCTCAAATTACATCAAATAAGAATTTTGAAAGCCTTAAAATAAGAAAAAATGGCTTTTTTAAGCATTAAAAATATAATTTTTTCAAAGCTTCACCCTCGCTTCGCTCGGGTATAAATTAAATAATATTTCGGTGCATTATTTGAGGCGATAGCGCCAAAAAGGGTTCCTTTTTACTCATTCTTCATAAAATTGTTCTGGTATTTCAAGTTGCATCCATTTTGAGTTGGGAATTTCATGAATTCGAGTTGGGATTTTCATGAGACCTCCCCCCCTGGAAAATGCCTTCGGTACGTCACTGCCTAATCAAAATTAAGCTCTGGATGGGCATGCAAGAAAAATCTGAAGTGAGCGGATAATTGATGATAAAATAGATAAGTATGATAGAAACATTATTCTAAGTATGTCGAGCACGTGTATCCTAAATTATGATTTTTCAGCTTCCAAAACATTATTTAACCTTCGAACAAAAGGCCATTGATTCAGTCTGCATCCAAACAACATTTTCAATTTTCGAATTCTGCTCACCTCTCTGCACCTAGGATAATCCCAGACAAATCAAAATTTCCAACGTCATCAAAACAACAGCTCCAAGTACCTACGTACCTTCAAGTCTGCATATCTGATTTGGCAACCAACTCTATACTTCCGATTAATCACCTTTTAGAATAGGCTACTGCGATTTAAGTACTCCACCAACTTCGCACATCAGAAATAATAAGTCGATGCGCAGATAATCGTGTTTCATAATCAATTCGCCTAGTTTACGTACAGCGCGATATCGATATAGCGCCGTCCATTACCGGTTTACTGGCATACTGACAAAATCGCTATCATGGGCGAATATTAATCAGCAAATTTGCAACTGTTTGCTAAAAACTCTAGCGCGTAATTCGCACTTAAATATCATGCTAGTACTTTTTTTCATCCTTCGTATGCAAAATTAACACTTTTTCTAAATCGTTTCGTGGTAGTTGAACTCGACCTCAGAACGTACTCATACATAGTCATTCCTTACAAGGGGTTTCCCAATTTTTTCATCTATTGGCAAAATATTTTGATCAATAACGCGCATAGTTGGTGCTTGGTACGTCTACGTACTTGATATTCTCAATCGAATACCAACTTTTGAGTACTGGTTTTGGATGCGAATTTGCAATTTTCATTTGTATAAATTGGTACTTATCTAACTACCTGTATTTTTCGAGTAAACAATTTATATAATCGGATGATTCATATTTTGTTATGTAAATATTATGGCTGGGTACTCAATTCAATGCATCGGGTTTCCTTTAAGCAATTAGCTGGCGACGGTGAGTATAAATTGATTTACTTAAATTGATGTTGAATTTTTTTATAATTTTGAATTCTTGATCAATTTTTTCAATTCTAATTGAATCGGGTTCCCTTTGAAGTAGCGAAATAAAATCCAACAAATTAATATAAATTTCTTTATACGCTGGAGAACTTCACCAAAACAGATTCAATTTTTAAATAAATTGTAAGTACCTAAAATACTCAGAATGAATAATATTATTTGTCTGTTTTACTCACAATCAAGGTAAAATTTTTAAAATCCCCCCCTCATCAATTGAGAACAATTTTGTGACCATTTGGATCCTTCATATGAACAGTTTTTTTCACTCACAGGATTGGAAAAAAGGTCATATCATAAAAAGGGACATAATAAACTTTAAGGGTACCTCTAATCAGTTATCAATTTGATCGATCTGAGCATAATTTTCCAAAATTCACAATTGCCGCAAATAATTTCCGAGTCAAATTCGTAAATTTCTCAAAAAAAAATCGAAAAATGTAGGACACACGAAGCTCGAGTTTGGTTTGAAACCGGTCGGAAAAAAGGGTATATCAAAAGCTTTGTATTTTGATTGAATGGAATTTTCGTATTTTACATTTTAACAAAGTCTAGAGGTATTTGTGATTTTTCAAAAACTGGTCAAAATTTAAAAATGAACTTCTACAATGAAGTTTTCCTTTTTTTTTTTTGGATTCATAATCAATTCAAACTTCAAAATTGTCGTTTCTACAACTTCACAAGTAAGTAACAACTTTTCTTGATTTTCAGAAATTTTGAAATTTTTCAATACTTTATCGAATTTTTCATATTTTTATTAAAATGTTTAAATGTTTTCAAAACATATGGTACTCAAATTTTCTAGAATATTTTCATTTTTTTCAAAATTTTAAAATAATTTTTTGATTTTTTTTTCTACTTTTCAAATGATTTTTTATTTCTAAAAACACGTCTTTTTTGAAATGAAATACTTAGGTATCTTGGGTATTTCTACATTGGGTAAAATTGGTAAAAATTTAGAGCTCACCACAAGTCTACAACTTCGATCATCCCTTCCTTAGGCAGAATTGGACTGGCATTTTCTGAAATTAAAAAAAAAAAAGTTCGGCCTCGGCCTTCCTCTTTAAAATAAATTTAAACATCCATGACCTAAAGTTTTTATTCTAAAGAAAGAAGTAAGTACGTTGAATTGAAATCTTATTTTGATTGAAAAGAGCAATACCTTATCATTCAATTTTCATCCAAATTTTTTTTTCAAATTTTTCACTTTTTCGTTCAAAATAATGATCTTTTTCAACATCAATCAATCGATATCTCAATCAAGTCATCTTAATCGCCAGAAAAACCATTCATTGCATAAACTTCTATAAAATATTTTTTCATCGAAATTATCACTTGAAAAGGTACCTAACAGATTGGTATACATATAAAATATCATTTTACACAGAATAAAATTATGGCAGCGGACAAATCCTCGTCAACTGGACAATAAAAATTCAAACTATTATACCCAATTGTCACTCAAAAAACGTCTAATTTTAGACGATACCAAAACGAAATACAAAATTCACCAATCACCATTTCAAATACCAGCAAATCAGCAATCCATTAATATAAATCGCCATTTAGGTTAATTGCACTCAACAGGCAAACTGATGGGCGATCTCGATGGAAAAATTGCTCAAAGGGGAATATTCTGACCACAAAAGCTATTACCGAAGAAAAAACCTCCATAAGGGTGAATTTTACTGCAATCATTATACCGAGACGTCGTTTAATATCACGATCGATGAAAATAACAAGAGCCTACGTTGTCGAACGAACACAGGAGGCTTTCTCATATCCATATCACAAACAGCCGTCCTTTGTGTGAAACAAATCTCCCTCGAACTTGGTGCACTCCGATGCCTTGTTATTGGCAATGGGAAAAGTAATTAGAAAAGTATTCCAGAGAACAGGTTCAACCACTACGATGAGATATCTATACGAAGACCATGAAACCTCAATAAACATTCATAACGTTGATAATAACTGCTGGCGGGGGCAATGTCACCCGATTTATGTAAAAATCTACGACCACCGTACCTATCGAGTCGATTGCGAATTTATTCAATGTTCGATGGTCATTTACGAATACGCAGGGTAATAACCCAGTCTTCTATTCGAACTGTCCTCAAACAAATCAAAAGATTCGAGTAAACTGAACCAGGGGATGAGCCGAGTCATTAGGTGGCATTGAATTTCAAATGCTCATCCTACAATACGAATCTATCGATAATTATTTCCACCAGTTGACCTCCAAAACACCACACAACAAAAATACACATCGTACAAATTGTCGCACCAATAATTCGGGGGGTGAATGAAAGATGACGACCTGTCACCGTCTCATTCAATATCCACATCGAACAATGGCCGGAACATGGAAAAGGTTGAAAAACTTCAATCTTTGGTCCAAGGACAAGACAGTGGAAAACTTGATAATTATTCGGCGAGGAAAAATCGCCAACTTTTATCACACCTACGAGCTCGAGTAATTGTTACCTTCGCCAAACGTATAATTTTATTTACAGATATCACTTTTAATCACATCACAATTTCTAGCAATGACTAATCACCTCGTCGACAAGTGGCCATACATCACGTACTTAGAGGTACAGGTACGTATAATTTCTTCGTATAATCGCGATACCTGCCTCAGTTGACCATTTCTTATCAATTTTATTTTACCACGCGACGGTTCCCCCACCGGACAAAAGCTCGAACTCCGGAAAGACGCGGAAGAATATGAGAAATATTATACACGTAACTTAGGTATATCTGGCGTATACTCGACCGAGAAACTAGTTTATTCCAATGTCTTTTATAGAAAAATTAATTATTTAAGATAAAAATTACCATATTTGGCAGATATTTAGAATTACTTCTCGAGTAAATAGGCATACGATACGTTGTCCTCAAAAAATTACACGTCTGTGTACCTACTCTCCATCATAGAGTGTAAACAGGCTGCCACCATTAAAAAGATCCAGCTTCTCTTTTATACTGGTAATGGCTTCGTGACGTGAAATTTCGTCTATCGCGATGAAGCAGCGTTGAAAAAAGCAAAGGGGGTCTAATCTTCATACAATATTTGAGTTCATTAAACATTAGCAAATATTATAGCGAGATGAAACGCAAAATCCTACCGAGGTATATAGACTCCCTGCGATTCCTTCTTATTTACTCCATACCATTCATGGCACCTTTTTACCCAACGTTCGGTGTACAAATACATTCCATAATTGTTCTAGAACTCTCGGTCGACTTTGACTTACAGTTTGGAAAAACGTTCGTGGCGAATTTAAAACTGATTTATAGCAGTTTGAATATCGCGAAAAAACAAGCTTTAAATCAATTTGGTCAAGGTTCGGTTGACTTTCTTCGAAGGATAATAAAGCTTATTCGATGTACGTACGTTTTCGCAGTTTTGGATCGACTCCAAACCGGAAAAAGGAAGAGATTTGCAAAAAAAAATCCAATTCGAAAACATCTTTATGCGAATTTATTTTCATACAGTCACAATCGTTGGCAATTTTATGTATCATTTTTTTATTCTGGTGGAAAAATCATTTTTATGCGTTGGAAAAAGTATAGGGTTTTCTTCGTTTTACGTACTCGTGGTAACAATTTTTTTGTTTTCGAGATTAAAAAAACCATCGACGATGAGAAATTTGAAAATAATGGGAACATTGATTTGTGTGAATGGAAAAGTGAACAATATTCTGAAATATTTAGGATTAGGCGTCATGTCACTGAAACAAGAAAGATGGGTGAAACTCTAAGCAAAAGAGTTTTGAAAGAGAGAAAAGGCCTAGAGAATTTTTTCAGGGAATGTAGGTCTCCATTGACGTACTTAGTTCAAATTTGGTCATTTTCAAAAAAAGACCAAAGCTTAGTAATTTCCTTTCATTGGCATCACTGGAAAAATTTTGAACGAATTATTAAAATTAGAAATCCTATTTTTTCAATTTGTTTTTCAAATTTCAACCAGATAATTAAATTTGATGATTAGATGAGGGAGGAGAAAATTTTGTAATTAGATCCTTCCTCGGTTCCCTTGGTTTGTTTTTTATAATTCTTAAAAATTCCTTAAATATTTTTTTTGAAAAGGACAAAATTAATTTGGTCCTTTTCAATTAGCGAATTTGATAGTAAAGACAGAAGGACGAGAAAGGGAATTTTTTAATGATTGAATTTTTGAACATTCACAGCGTCTGTTGATTTCAGAAAATGAAAAATCGTTCCATTTTGATAATTTCCAAGGCTATAGATAATTAGATACCTATACATAAGTTCGAGACATTTGCATGAGCTCCAATACTTGAATTTTTTTTTGCAAAAATCATCGCTTTACGACTCATTTTTTACAACTTTTCATGGAAATTTCAGAAGACTTCACCCTCCTCCATCACACCATCACAGCTCAATATACTAAAACTGTTGAAATGCAATCCTCAAAATGATTTTTAGATAAGAGAAAATGGCCAACCTTTCGATTTTTCACCCTTCCTAAAAAAATAACAATTCAAATTTTTAATAGAAAAAATTACAAACAAGGAAACCCAATTCTAAATCAAAATTTAAAATTTAAAGAAAATGGAAGCGGATGCATAATTTTATACCTAATAAGTATTTCTAGTAACAACATCGAACGTTTTTTGAAACTGCCTGCTGAAAATTACTTTGAAGAATCAATCAAATTCAGCAAAATTCTACTTTTTCATGTCAATGAGACAGATTTTATTGGAAATCAATGATTTTTCGTTGACTTTTCAGTGGAGTCAAAAATCACTCATCTTCAAACTATTTTTTACATTCTCAGAAAAAATTAGAAGGTAAGTTTTGATGAAAATATCAGGAGAAAAATCACTGATTTTCATCAAGAGTTTATTCCACGGATTAAAAAATTCAGAATTTCACCAACTTTCATTGATTCTAAATCAGAGAGTACGAGACAAAAATTGGAATTTGTATCAAAAAATTACAGAGGAAACCCATTGGAAAATTCATTAATTTTTTTACACTAAAATCAACATAAGAATCAAACCATTCATAATTAATTATGTTTTTATGCTCAATTAGGTGAAGATCGTACCTATTAGAGTAACGTTTCATATTTTTATCATGCATCATTCATGCGCTTCAAAATTCAGTAATTTTTTTCAAATGTATATCATTAATTTATAGCTGACTAGCCGTATAACCCGTCCGTTCCGGACGGGCTACCGTGACCTTCTTTTTAAATCGTACATTCCTTTTTGAAAAACTACCATAACGCATCACTTCTTAAAAAAAGAAAATCGCCTAAATTGGTACCCGGAACTGTGTCATAAAAAATCAATCAAAACTTCAAATTAAATATCTCGTTGGATTCGAGCTTGAAACTTTGACAAAAATCCATGAAAATTTAAAATGGAACATACCATTAGATTTGTGCCTATAATTCTGGAAAAAATTGTATCAAACTTCCAAGCCGAGTAACCCATTAGATTCGTGCCCATAACTTCGGCAAGAATTCAAACTCTTGAATTGGTAATTTTGACGGAAAATTCCTATCCACAAAATTTGCCAAATGTTGAAACCTTTTACATTTGTGGTGAAATGTATGGATAATTATTATCCATATGTTCAAACATTTTTCATTTGTGGTGAAATACATGAATAATTATTATCCGTAAAATTAACCACAGTTTCATGTGTTTCCCCGAACTCTTGAATTGGTAATTTTGATGGAAAATTCTCATCCATAAAATTTTCTACATGTTCAAACCTCCTACCTACATTTGTGGTAAAAAGCGTGGATAATTATTATCCATAAAATTAACCACAGTTTTATGGGTTTCCTCAACTCTAGAATTGGTAATTTTGATGGATAATTCCTATCCACAAAATTTGTCACATGTTTAAACATTTTTCATTTGTGGTGAAATACATGGGTAATTATTATCCCAAAAATTAACGACAGTTTTTTGGGTTTCTCCGAACTCTAGAATTGGTAATTTTGATGGAAAATTCCTATCCACAAAATTTGCCACGGGTTGAAACCTTTTACATTTGCGGTGAAATGTGTGGATAATTATTATCTATAAAATTTACCACAGTTTTATGGGTTTTCCCAAACTTCACAAACGGTAATTTTAATGGAAAATTCCTATCCACAAAATTTGCCACATGTTGAAACCTTTTACATTTGTGGTGAAATGTGTGGATAATTATTATCCATAAAATTAACCACAGTTTTATGTATTTCCACGAACTCTTGAATTGGTAATTTTGATGGAAAATTCCTATCCACAAAATTTGCCAAATGTTGAAACCTTTTACATTTGCGGTGAAATGTGTGGATAATTATTATCTATAAAATTGACCACAGTTTTATGGGTTTTCCCAAACTTCACAAACGGTAATTTTAATGGAAAATTCCTATCCACAAAATTTGCCACATGTTGAAACCTTTTACATTTGTGGTGAAATGTGTGGATAATTATTATCCATAAAATTAACCACAGTTTTATGTATTTCCACGAACTCTTGAATTGGTAATTTTAATGGAAAATTCTCATCCATAAAATTTTCCACATGTTCAAGCCTTTTACATTTGTGGTGAAATACATGGATAATTATCATCCATAAAATTCACCACAGTTTTATGGGTTTCCCCGAACTCTTAAATTGGTAATTTTGATGGAAAATTCTCACCCACAAAATTTTCCATATGTTCAAACATTTTTCATTAGGGGTGAAATACATGGATACATAATTATTATCCATAAAATTGACCACAGTTTTATGGGGTTCCCCAACTCTAGAATTGGTAATTTTGATGGATAATTCCTATCCATAAAATTTGCCACATGTTGAAACTTTTTACATTCATTATTTAAAAACTAATTTCGGTACCTACAAAAAAATTAATTTAGCTGTAAAAAATTGTAGAAAATTCTTTTTCCGAATGTGCTTAAAAATTAATTTAGCTAAAAAAATTGTAATTTAGCTAGAAAATTTTTTTAAAAATTCATTTTCATCCAAAAAATTCATTTTCTGGATATGTTTAAAATTTTTTGATTGAACTTGATATTGAAAATTAATTTAGATACAAAAAATTTAATTTAGAGATAAAAAATTGTTGAAAATCTATTCTCCGGGTGTATGAAAAAATCAATTTAGCTAAAAATAATTCAAAAAAATGTATTCTCCAGATGGCGTTTGAATCCTGAATTATGATTTAGGAATCCAAAAAATTCATTCTTAGGGTAGGTATATTTGAAAATTAATTAAGCTAAAAAACATGAATATAGGTAGCTAAAAGGAATTAATTTTACTTAAAAAATTTTTAATTAAGCTAAAAAAAATTATTATAACTAAAAAAAATTAATTTTGCTAAAAAAAATTCTAAAAACTTCATTCTTCGGATGGGGTTTGAACCCTGACTTATGAGGTAGTAATCTGAGAGCGCGTCATCATTACTCTCGCCAAGGTCAAGAGGGCGGGGGTCGAAGATGAAATCGTATTTCGAGGAATATCTCGAAAATGAAGCTGTTTCAGCAAAAATTGAAGAGAACCAAAATTGTAGCCCATACAATTTCCTATCGTCAATGAGTCGTTAGATTTTTGATTCGAGCTTCGCGTTTCGAGTTATTTACGAAAAACTGATTTTTGCCTATGAGGGTGGGAGGGGAAGGAGGGGAACCAACTTTAACTCGACTTTTCTCCACTTTGGAGGCAGCTTTTTCTAAACTTTTTGCGTCATAAACCACCTACTCGTCGAGCTCTTTCTAATGGTGTATTCACCTTTCAAATTCGTGCAGTACTTTAGGCGTGATGCTGTTCCGTAAAAACAGCCCTCTTCTTTATAATTATAATAGATTTCAACGATTACTTACTGGAAAAAACAAATTTTAAAAAAATAAAAAATCGATTTCACCAAATTTTCAAGTTTTTTTTTTCAAATTTTTGGCTTCTCAAGTCATTATGTGTACTTACCTACTTTACATAAATTTTAAAAATTTAGAGCTGACGATTCTATCTTCTTTTATGCCCCCTACCCTTCCCTTTCCACAAATATTTTTTTCAAAATTTCAAGAAATCCTTCAAAAAAATTCAAACATGAAATTTATTTGACCCCATTAAAAATTTTTCAAAACCATTGAAATTGACCAATAAATTTTTTCAACACGAACGCGTATTTCATCAAATTAATAAATCTCTCGAAGTTTGAAAAATGATCAGATTGGTCTATTTATTCTACAGACTCGACTAACCTTCGACCCCTTTTTTAGGCCAGTTTTTTGGGAAGAGGGGGAGAGGGCGGAGGGGGTCAGGTTACAAGATCCGGTTTTTTAAAAATCGTTCAACTAATTTCGACAATTTTTCAGATAGAAGAGTGAAGGAAATAAAGGGAGATTCTACGATAAAAATTTGGTAGAATTTTAGTTCTTATCTTGATTCCCAAATAAAAAATGAGATTTCCGAGCAAAAAAAGCATTGTACGAAAAAATATCGTCTAAAGAAATTTTCAACCATAAAAATTACCTAAATATAGTTTTTTTCTTAGTCATGTAATTTTTCAGGTATCAGGGCTCAAATTAAAATTCAGACATGATTTTTCCAAACCATTCAAAAATTTTAACCTACCCTGGAGTTCAAATCACGCGTCCTAATTCAAACAGAATTTTATCTTAGGTCTAAAAAAATGATCGAATTCGTTCGAACGATTTCCAGAAGATCAAATTTTTAAAAAACCCTCGCGAAAAATAAGAATTTTGACGGTTGGATAATAAAAATACCACTTTAAATAAAAATTTTCATATGATATTGTGTTTCGTCAACTGAGAAAAATCCCCTTCTCTCCATCAAATATTTACAACTGTAAAGTCGAGTCAAATAACCGCCCAGTATTATTTATTTTTAATCCCAAAATGCAGCCAAAACCAACAAACATCTAGAAAACCCAATTAAAATGAAAATCCAGCCACTACGTCTTGTAAAACAAACCTCAAGCAAACTTCGTTCCCGCTCTCATTTTCGTTTAAAATGCAAATCTCACTCGACTCGAATTTCTAATACAGCGCGAAGGCGATACTTGCCAATAATTTCAATACACCAATTACCAATCGTCATTATAAATCGTCCAACGTGCGTTGCCCATCCAGCATATCTCATTCAGAAAACGTGTACTTCTGCATCCCTTCATCTCTGCCCGCCTCGGGGCTAATCCAGCTCCGAATTCTTTATTCAAGATTTCCTCTACGTATAGTGAACCTGAACTGGTGCCAAAAAAGACGGCATCTTATTGGCTAATTTCAATCAAGTTACACGGTGAGAGTCGACTCTGGACACCGTTTGTATACGTAAATTCCATCAATTAAAACCATCGAATCGTCTCAGTTCTCGGCCACGAAACGAAAATTTCAAGGTCGGAAAAAACTCAACTACCGCGTTGCGCATCTAACTTTCAAGTCCACAGATTGAAGCTGCGGCAGCATGTTTATCAGCACAATTGAAAATCACGTCCGTGTAAATTTTACGTATTCGTATGAAAATGATTCATCGATACGGTAATAAATTAGCAACGTGCTCATCACACTGTCTTATCTTTCCTGTCGAAGACCAGACACCAGCCTGCGTCATTTTCAGCTATAAAATAATCCTCGATCGATTACGAATCGCGAATGAAAAACGTATTTGGCCAATTCGACGTGGAATTTGCTCGACTCTGTTCAATAATTTGCACTGGGAATTTTTTCCTCCGTTTCAGAACATGCAGCTAATTCGAATTAATTAATTGCTTTTCGGACTCTCTTGACGCCTCCTTCCAAAACCAGTTTTTCGTCATGCAATTGCAATATACGAATGGTAAATGTTGGCGATATGCAAAAAGTACTTTTTTTTTATCTACGTGATAAAAAATTACCTACACAGGTAGCTAGGTACTTGGCGGTATAAATAAAGTGTACCTGTATAGTACACCTGTGCATAGACATATCAGCAATCAGTAGACTACCATAGAGGATTACCTTCGTACCAAGCAACATACATCATATACCTTCGTACCAAGCAACATACATCATAAAATTTTCATACCTTTGACATCTATTTTGAATACATACGTTTCGATAATCATTTTTTTTCACTGGTATACGTAAAAACCCATTCCAATTGACGCCAGTATTTTGCTCGATTGTTCCCGTATAAACCGTGGTATAATTTTGACATTAATTTGGCCATATTTGTTAGACGTTTTCTCGACAAAGACGTCTCGTATGAATTAATTCAACGCAAATGACATTTACCAAAGTAGAAGAAGATGCAGAGGTGAATAGAAAATTCGCCATTCTCATCCAGTTTTGAAATAACGGTTTATCGAGATAACCTATTATCGTCATTATCATCATTACCTACTTTGAAATCGCATTACATCGTATGACTTGATAACGCAATGTACTCCCTATCGAGGATTTCAATTTATGCGAAATCAAGGTCTGTAGGGGATTTGAACGATGAAAAGTAAGCTTTTTTTTATTGAAATCGGTACTAGAGCTTTTTGGTAGAAAATTAGAGAGAAAATTTCTTGAAAAAATTGAGAAAACCCTACTTGAAGATGAACTAAAATTAGAATAGAAGAGGAATGAGTTAAAAATTGAAATTTTTGAAATACGGGACAGTTTTTTCCAATTTTTCTAACTCGAATGGTCTTAAAATATTTTCAAATTTTCTATCAAAAAAAATGAATACCTACGACTCGTTGAGTCAGCATTTTTTTTCTGAAGATTTCCTACCTATAAAAGAGCAATGAGAAAAAAACCACTAAAATTAAGAAAAAAATTACCAAAATTGAGAAAAAAAATTGCCGAAATTGAGGTGAAATTACCAAAATTAAAAATTTGCCAGGTAAATTAGAAGAGGAGCAAACAGTTTCTTTGTTTTTGTTTGGTTTTGCCATGTTAAATACAATTTGAATGAGACCGAAATACATTTAAAAATTCAAAAAACGTAGCAAATTTTTTGGGAAATTGAAAAAAAATTGAAAATTTGACATAGACGTTCATAAAGAGAGCAAAGAGTACAATTTCACAACCATAAACTTATTGATTCTATTTCAAATTTTTTTACGTCCAACCCTCGTGTTTTGAAGATTTTTCAAAAAAAAAGTTTCACCAACGTAGGCGAACCAAAAAAAAAAATTAATAAGATAGGCACTCAGAGCCACGAAGTGATTTTTTCAAAAAAATTTCAACAAAATCAAGTTTTTTTCCTGTGAACATCCCAGGAATTCATCAAGTTTTAAATATTACTTACTATAATTTCAAATTTGGTTATCGTCTTTAAATTTTGTAATTTTAAATAATTTTGATTTCGGCGACTTATCGGAAATTTTAGTCACTAGTGATGATATTTAGCAAAATTCAGGTTACATTGTCAATTTACAAGCCTTTCAAATGGAAGAATCTCCTTTTCCCCATCCAATCACTTCATACGAAATTTTTCAACTTGTTCGACTACAAAATCCTGTCGAAAGAATTTTTTACGTTAAAATTCTCAGTAAAAGTGAGAAAATAAATTAAAAAAAAAAAAAAATTAAAAATCGTAGAAATTTGGAACAAATTCGCAACTTTTGATGATTTCTGGACAAATTTTACCTTGTTTGGGACTGAAAATTTCAAATTTCTAATTCGTACTTTTTTTATTTTTCACACACACACACTTAATCGTACTGTAATGGTCAAGACAGAGAAATACTAAAATTGGCTTATTGGAGGGACAAAAATACGAATTTTTCTGATCAAAATGTAATTTTTTTCGTTTTTTTTTTTTTTTTTTACTTGAAATGATGTAAATTTTTTTCGAGGCCAATTTTTTTTGAAAAAATCGTTGTTTTCAAAAAAAATTTGACCCTATTTTTTCAATTAAAAAAATAAGGAAAGGGCCATTTATTTCCCTAATATGATTCCACTTTAATTTGTTTCTAAGGCAAGGACTTATCCAAAGAGCTTTGGGGTGATCACACTCCCCACCAGGTCGAAAAAATAAATTTTTTGTTTTTCCAAAATCATCTTTCAGAAAAAAATTCTTTTGCTTTGTTTAGGCAACTCGCTGCTTTTCAAAACTCGTCGATAAAATGAGAAAAAAATTCAAGTAGGTAAGTAATTTGAAAGATTTCATCCACTTTTGAGAAAATTTTCCAAATTAGGTACGTCATACGTCTCATTCAGAAATTTTTATCTTTATATTTATGCTGTTTTTATATTACCTATTCTGATCCTCCTCTCCCCTCCTCCCCAAAAAATGAAAAAATTAATACAACTTTGAATCAAAACACGTGGCCAGCTTCTAAATCTAGCAGAAAATGGATAATTGAATTGATTTGGAAAAAAATCAGCAGCAGTCAATTCGGATTTAATATGATTATGAAGAAAATTGCAAAAATTACAGCAAAAAAAGAAACGAAAAATCGGAACTGAATATTGACTAAAAATAAAGATGTATGCTGAAGTGTGATCACAATTTTGCAAAATTCCCCATCCCATCCTCCAAACCAGCAACCATTTCTTGAGCAATTAAACATGAAATTTGCATATTCACCGGAAAAAAATTATAAAAAATTGTAAACGAAGATCAGAATAAAATCTTGAAATTTGAAATGGATCTTCTTTCAATTTATAATTTTCTACAAAATTTATGTCAAATTTACCGACTAATTCGACTTTTATTTCCTTAATTGCCAATGAAATTTTTTAAAGGTCTCAAACTGTCCAAAAAACAACAAAACATAATTTTTTCAAATGACCACTTTCTTCATAATTAATATTACCCAATAAAAAAAAACTCAAAACATAAATAATTTCGGGAAAAAATCGCATTGGATGAATTCGACTTTCACATCGTTCTTTTACTCGAAAAAAAGAAGAATTACGACGTTAAAGTTCTTAATTTAACCAGAAAACGTCAAGAGAAAAATCTCACACAGACAACGAACGCAACCTACGCAAAGAATTCCATCCTTTTTTCATTAAAATTCCAGCCAACCTTCTACAACGAATTTTAAGCGACGAAAATACATCAGGAAACTAAAAAAGCATATTACTCATCCTCGCCTTTTCCCCAGGACTGAAGCAAAAAATCACAATTCTACAACGATAATCATATCCATAACAATACGTTTACTAATAGGTACCAGAATAATAAATATAGAACTTTCTTATCACATTACGTATCATTTTACTATGTTTTTTTTACCGTAAACTCGTCTATTAAGTAATCGCCGAGCTACTAATAAAGGTATTTTAATTAAAATTCTGCCATTGTTTCAGCAAATACGGTCTATATATGGAATACTCGACTCTAAACTTAGCCAAGTCGCAGAGTCGCGTTCTGCTGTTTAAATTCCGCGTGGAAACTGCTAAATTATATACATTTAATACACCTAACGATAAAATTCTCATTTCAAAAGTTCGCACCATGTGTAGAAAATTTTTTTATGTATTTCAGGTGCACGTGCGATTCTCTCGCAACACTAAACACTTGGAGTTTGCGATAACGCAGCAAAATCATACCGATTTGTCGCGCAAGTATAAAAATTATAACCAATATTAATCGCGAGAGTCGATTATTGAAAATTTTATAACGATTTGTTCGTTGTAAAAATAACTTTTATTTGTCGCGAGACTCGGCAGTATACCAGAGAAAGCTGTACCCATATGAAGATGAGCAAAGCTAAACCTATTCAATCCAAACCGTAGCATTCTTCGGGACTTATTTATATAACTGCTAATTATCTTGGTGAAGAAGGTGTTTGTCATATTTGCACTACCTAAATCGTATCAAGTTCGGCGGTGAAAGCGTTGTTTGCCAAATACTTCGTAACTATAATAGATGTGCGATTTTTTTCCTACATCGAATTGTCTCATACATTGCTAAATTAACCTGAAAATTAGGTAGTTATTTTACTGGTTTCGAGAAAAAGAAGACTAGACGTAATTAAATGAGACTTCTAAGAAAATAAGATAGCTATGCCAAATTATGTTTGTACCAAGTACGAATTGAATTCAGAATGAGTTTGGCCAAGGAAGTTCTCGTTTTAATTTCCAGCGAATTTTGAGGATTTTGGGAGAGGTGAAAGGAGTGTCAAGCCAAATTGACCATAATGTCTCATTCAATAATATCTGACTGGTTGAATATCGATTAGAAATTGTACCTTTTACCTTTTGTAGAAGCTGAGACATCCATTTTAATGATAAACCACTTGAACTGGTTTTAAAAATAAACTGGAATTCATTTTATGTAAAGATAACACATCTAAAAATATTTCAAAAACACTAATTTTGAACAGACTGATTTAATTTGTTCATTCATGGTGAAATTTTGAAAGACGGAAATAGTTATTTATAGCAGCATGGTCATTTAGCCACACAGGAAATCCAGCAGAGGATTCTTCTTTTCACGAGAATAAAAGTAACTAAATGCGAAATTTGAACTATAAAAATATTAATTTTGCCAGGACGAGAAAATTTATTGAGCTTCAAGTAAATGAAGTGAGAGCAATAATTTTTCCGAGAAAGTCAGAGCCAAAAAAAATTCATTTTTTCAACCTTTAAATCAACGTTTGTCAAAGGGAAGTTGAGATTAGGTACACAACTTCTTTTTCTGCATACCTAGGAACCTACATCATGGCACTCGTTACTTTTTAATAGAAACTTGATAACCTACCCTCAAAGAATTTAGTAGAATATCCAAATTTTTTGGATTGGAATACCCATGGATAGTAATTATCTCAAAAATCTATCTTGAAATGAAAAAAATAAATAAAAAGATGAAATAAAAATCAACAAAATCTCGCGAAAAATGATAAATAATTTTTCTCAAATTTGAAAACTTTTCTTTTAGCATTTGAAAAATCCTTCACCTTGAATTTAAAAGATTCTTCCACGCTTCAGTGGCGTAGATGAGGGGGGAAGTGATCGTTCAAAAATGAATTTTTTAGACCTTAAAAATCGAATTTTTTCAGAGCTTTGTTCTCGCTTCGCTCGGGCATACAAAAAATCACTATTATCAACATTAAATTCTACGTATTTTTCTTAACTTATCACCACAATTAACAAAATATTCGTCAATTTTTTAAATTTTCACAGATTTTTGAGAAAATTTACTTTGTTTCTAGCTCGTTCAGCTTTACTGTAAGCAACCTAATTACCTTACTTTTTGAATGGTCCTCGTATTTGAGGCGACAGTACGAAAGGAAGTTCCCATTTACCTCTGCTCCCTGAAATTCTGCTCGTATTCCAGGCATACCCATTCAGCACCCTCCCAAAATTTTTTTATCCTTCGACATTTGTCCCCCTCTCGCTCTCCCTCCCAGAAGGAATGTTTAGTTACACTACCGCTACACTTGGAATTTGAAAATTTCCCCTTTAAAATTGAAGTATTTTTCAGAATTTGATTTTTTTTAAACTAAAAATATTCTTACCATAAAAAATAGTCCAAAATTAGAAAAATTCTTCTCCTCAAAATTGAATAAAAATTTGCTCTTTAGATTTGAAAATTTTCTCTTGAATTTGAAAAAATGCTTCCCTCCAAAATTTAAAATATCACAGAACTTAACATGTTTAGGATTTAAAAATTACATATTTTTATAAAATTTCCCGAAATTTAAAATTTTAGAATTCGATTAATTCCTTTTTCAAAATTTGAAAACTTTTTTCTGTAGAATATTAGAATCTGTATTCCTAAAATTTGGTACCTAAAACTTCCCTTCAAAACTTAAAAATTGAAAACCTACTCCAAAATTTAGGACTTTATTCCTAAAATTTGGTAAATCTTCCCCTCAAAACTTGAAAAATATTCTTCTGTCAAATTCTACTCCCACAAACTGAAAACCCCTATTTTTTAAATTTGAAAATTTTTTCTCCAAAATTAAAAAAATACTTCAAAATCTAAAATTTTATCTGTAGAATTTAACATTTTCCCCCTCAAAGCCTGGAAAATTTCTTCCTCGAAGTTGAAAAATGTCTCTTTTGAAAAATTCTCTCGTAAGAAATTGAAAAATTCTGCAACATTCGAAGAAAGTTGGAATACTGAAATATTGCCGAAGGATTAGCCTTACAATGAACTTGAAAATGAGACGAATTCATTGAAAAGATTTCACAGAACTGAACTTGAAACAAACTGAACTTTTACTCCAATGAAATTTATTTCATCCAAAGAGACAGTTGTCCCTCTTCCTAATCAATCTGATTCAAATAAAAACAATCCGAAAAATTTTCAAAAATTTACAAAAAAATTGCCTAAAAACCACCTTTATCAAACAACGATTTAGATTTAGAGTTTATTCACCTGATCCTTTCTTCAACTCAAGCCTCGTTCAAAATCATCTTGAAGACACAGAAGTGGTTCTCTTATCAATATACATACGAACAAAATTTAATATCGAATAATCTTTTCAAATAATACATCACTCGAACTAAACAAAATTCCAACTCTCGCTTTCCATTTAAAAAATAGCCATTACGTCGCCCTAAAATCACGCCTCTCCTCTTTCCTCTTCCAATGAAAAAGAAAAACGTACCAAGAATAACATTCAACGACCAGACTATTTTGAAAGTATAAGTATTTGTATATTTACCTACGTCATTGAAGAAAAAAACGATTATAAAAATAGTTTGAAAAAATGCAGATAACCGGAAGAGAAAAATTACTCGTAAATGTACGAGAAATTAACATTCTTCACCGTAATTAAGAATTTTTTCAGCGTAAATAAATTGGTCGATTTATTAATGAATCGATAATATGCGCATATTGAGATCCATTTTAAATTAAAAAATCATATTAGGTAGTATCATAATATATAATTCATCGCGTAATTTTCATAAGAACGTAAATTTCGCATTGGAAAAATCAACTATTCCATATTTTCATTCAAAATAATGTAAAAATAACTCCTATCGAGATGAATTTCAAGAATCTTAAAGAGTTAAAATCGATTTAAAAAAAAGTACACAACACTTGATCACAATTTCAAATTCATCTTGATAATTATTATTTTTCCAAATCAATCATAATTATTTTTGAAATGATCGTATCAGCGAAACAATAGGGAAATTTCAACTACCTACATTGGATTGGAAAACACCTAATCATTCCGATTGAATCAATCAATTTCGAAATTTTCCCTCCCGTACATTTTCAACACCGACAGATTAAGAATGACGCGAAACACGAAATTCGAACCCGGATTCAAATTCATCAACCGAGCTGGTCAATGGCAAAAAAAACAACTTACCCTTTTTCTCAACTTTAGGTACATCAATCGACTCGAGATGGATTATCGTACGGTCTCTTGAACAAATATCAAGAGGTGTTGCACATTGCACATACGAATAATTGGCACGTATGTACTCATAGCTCGTTGATTCAACAAACACTTCGAGAGACGCAACAGACGAGAAAAAAAATCGCCGAGGAAAAATTTCACGTTTTCGACAAGCTAATTAACAAGCCGATAAATCGCACAACGACGAAAACATTATTGAGGACGTCGAAGTATACGAACGCATACAAGAGAGCCACGTTATCGAGAGCTCCTTGCCCTTAGCCAACAGCTCTATGGCTGGCCGTTCGTGGCATTGATATTGGTTTATTATTCTCGGCGAGTTTTTACTTTATAGTTTATATCGTGATACCTATACATTGTTTTAGTACATCAACGTCCTTGTGCTTTGCAGATACATACGAGTACTGTACCTATTATACCTAGGTACGGTTCGTATTGTTAATAGAGAGAGAGATGAGCTCACCTAACACATTTTGTCACCAGACTGCTACCACCGAGCACTAATGAATGTAGAAATGGATAATGATGGGTAGTTAAAAGAGTACGTCTACCTGGATTGCCGACTGCCAACGAGTCGTATCCATCTATCGTAATTTATGCTGAAATTCGAATAATTTGTCGTGAAAAGGGTCCGTCTGTTATTTTAAAACGTTACAAAGAGAGTAATTACGAGATCGAATTTCGAAAATGACGGTGTAGTTTAAATTATCGACACAAATACGAATAGAAATTCGAATATTTTCACCTCTACCATCTCATTGAGAAAAATTGTCAACTCGATGAATTTCAATGGATGAGAAGAAAGGGAAGGAAGAAGGGCTAATGCACAACCTTCGAAGAATTTTTCAGCTCATTCGACGATACTCTCATTTATTGAATCAATGAAAAATCATTGGAAAAAGATAAAAATTGCAGCACAGGAAAAGTCAACGAAATTCTTTAATTTTTTAGCGGATTTTCGCCAATTTTGCGAAGGAATTTCAGATTTTTCAATACATTTCACTGATTTTTTCAGCGAATTTCACTGTTTTTTCAGCAAATTTCAGATACATATTTTATATTTTATTATGTTACAGTTTCTCAAAAGTTTAGATAACAATTCCAATGTATTTGTTTCAGATTCAGTTATTGAAAGTTTCAATTTTTAAAAATATTTTACCCATAAAAGAATAAAATTATTTCAAAATACAACCCCAATGAATTTCTAAAATTACCAGAAATTTTATCGAAAAGTATGTGAAATTCTTTGCACACTAGTGAAATTTTACCGAAAATAAGGGGAATTTTTTAGAAAAATCACTGATTTATTACCGCGCTGTAATTCTGACTGTTTTCCAGTAATTTCCAATAATTTTCATTGAATCATAAATAAGAAAGCAATCATAGCCAAAAATGGTCAATTTAAAAAAAAAAATACATACAAAACTGAGCGAAATGTAAAACACTCACCAACGAAATATAAATTGAAAATGATGGTAAGTGAAACGAAGATGTTCTGTAGTTCCTGCCGCATGCGTCTCGAATTCGTCGCCAGCTTCTGCGTTTGTTATAAAAATCTGTAAAATATTATCCATACTGTCAATACATAGATTTAATTCACAAAACGAAATAGATGAAGAAATACAATGCAAGACAATGAAATTTCAAGAAATTCCAAAATTAAGGTGATTCTCCCTCCCATAAAAAATTGAGAAAATGGTGAAAATTTAAACGAAGAAGTTCAAAACTCATAAAATTACATAATGAAATTTATTGGAAATCTGTTGAGAGAGAGAATTCATCAATGATGATCTGATGATAAATCAACGAAATAATGTAGAAAAAATTAAAAATTCTGTCATCATCCCCTATTCTTTCTCTTACTCGAAAAATAGAAACCAGTAAATTCGCCACCAAAATTGTGCAACGTACAAAGTCTAACGTTGATGGAAACAAGAGAAGGCAGAGTAGAAATGATATTTGCAACGTGCTCGGAAATTTTGAAATGTTATTTTAATCAACCAAAAAAAAAACCTATTAAACAAACAAAAAAAAATCAATAAATACCTAGTAAAGGGCCTAGCCGGATAAGGAGTGAATTTAGCCTTAGTTCGAATTTGTATCCCTTGATGTCCGTACCACTTCATTTTGGAGTTATATCCATTTTATTTACATATTTTCAAGAATTTTCAATATCAACGGTTATGAAGGAATTTCCTGATCTTGGGCACAAAATTACATCTTGTAGAGGTGTATTTTTTTATGACAATGAGAAATTTTTCAAAAAGTCATTAAAATTGTTGTTGGGAAAATTAATCAAAATTAAACACTAAAAAAATATTAATTTGCACTAAATCAATTATTCTTAATGAAAAAAATCATCAATAAAATTGATAATCAAGTTTCTTTGAATAAATTTCTTTTCAAAAAAAGAAATTGAAATATTCTTATTATTAGGTACTTTACAAAAAAAGATAGGAACGCAATTTTGGATGGTAAACTTTTCAAAATTTCAATTGAAATTTGCAAAATTGGGAAATACAAAAAAGAAAAAAATTCAAAAGAATTTGAAAATAACGAAATCAATGTTTTTTATGCACTCAGATGATCAGAGAAAATCAAAAAATTGAAAAATTATTTTGGCATTGATTTTTACATCAACGTAAAAATAATTCAAAAATCATACCACCAAAAACAAAAATATTACCTATGATTTTTAAATTCATCAAATTCAAAAAATTATAACATTTAAAAATCAAAAATTAGTCTACTTACAAAATTTTTAAAAATTCTGTAAAATTAAGTTAATAAAATACCTAATGATATTCAACCAGTTCCAGTTTAAGTATGGAAAAGGGATGGGTGGAGGAGAGGGCAGAGGAGAGAGGGGTCAAGCGAATCTTTTTTTTGTCAAAATGCGACATCAAAGAAGATTATTTCTTCACTAGAAATCGAATTTATAGACTGAGCTTTGACATATGTGTAGATACTTTTTCAATTTTTTATTACAACAAAGTTAGTTAATTGAAAAAAAAATCACAGAAAAATTTCTCTAATCACATGCAGTATTATATAAGTAAATTTGGCTTTTAGATGAATTTTTTTCAATTTCATTTCCCTCCCCTCACCCTTCCTCGCTCCTCCTTTGGAATCTGGTCGATAAATTTAAATGCCTTTTTTTTTTTTTTTGAAAAACCATTTTGACCATGTTCAAATTATTATTCATCAATTTTTTTCATTTTTGGAATATCAAATTATTTCAATTTTCTTCTCTCCTTCCCTTCTCCTACTCCAAGTCAAGAAGAGGAAAATGAAAAAATATCACATTCTTAGAGGACAATTGATCATTCCAATAATTGTAAAATTATATTTTCAGTCAAAAAATTCTCTTTCTGAAAAAATTGGCAAAAAATGATGGCTTTAAATAAAAATTTGAAAAATTTCATCATTTGAGTCGAAAAAATCAAAAAAAAATTCATCAAATGGGTTTATAAATTTTTCAGTTTTGAACCTTTTTCCCCCAACAATGCCAAATTCAACTCTACTTTATCATTCTTCAACTCTCCACCACAAAATCATTCAACAATTAAAAAATAAATAAAACGCGTTCGTCGCAAATCACCAGACCATTCATAATCTGTTATTAATGAAAACCCACGATAAAGTTGGAAAATACTCGCGCAGGAAGATAGTAATTTGAGAAGGGACTCGACTAACACCAATAAATAAAACTTCCATAATTAAGCTACTCACTCAATCTTGATCCTACCCCGGCTCTTTGTAATTAGCAAAATAACCAATAGGTAAACAAATACATTAAACTTACTCACCCAATGTTTAATTTACCAAAAAAAAAAAAAAAATGAAGAGGGCAAAAAATCATAATTGTATCAAATTATCAGCACATGTCAGTAGAAGTATCGTCGACAACAAAACCTCTTCTTCGGTTAATTAATCCAAGATAATTTTAGCAATTCGTAATAGCTTATGGCAAGTCGCCAGCCGGTTATAAATCTGAATAGGTAAGTTAATTATTACAATAAAAAATGACTCAGATGTATCCGAGTGCATTATGACGTCAAAAGTTCGATAAAAGGAATATAAGAAATATACTGTATTATATTCGATTATTCCAAGTAACAGACGTATTACACTCGAGAATATTCAAATCGTATTTAGATTGCTAATCGTACATACAGACTTTCCAACAAGTGATTAATTCGAGGCTTATGAAAAACGACCAAAATGTCTTTGTCTCATCAAAATACACGCGATAAGAAACTCAACATAAACACAGTAATCGAACATTTTGAGAAATCGCCTTGAAAAATGTTCGTGAACTACGTAACAATTGATACACACCTCATTGAAAAAATATCGCTCGTTGTTGAAGGGGAAAAAACTCTCGACGTGTCACATCCGAAAAAGTGCAGCATATTTCCTATTCACGGTTTTATGCTAAAGAAGAAGAAGAAAAAAACTACAAAACTGGAAGTTCGGGTAAAAAAAGATGAGCTACACATATGAAATCCTTGAAAACTACTTTTTACTACGACATTGACATTAAATTTATTAAAATTAACCAGTTCGTGGAATGTGGCGATTAAAGTCTATGGTACCGATCGTCATAGCCATTAAGTAATTTTGAATTATAAACGAGTGAGAAAGAGCGAGAAAAATTATCATTATCGTGTGTGTTCATTATGGGAAAAATGCATGATTTACAGAGCAACTCGCTTAGTTAATTTAGCACGTTGAAATAAAAATTTATTACGGTCGAGCCTCCGTTAATCCCAAGAATTCCGAATCGAAACGCCAAGTTGGGCTTTAACAAAGCTCCACAAGCATGCACCTGAGCTGGTGATTACGTCGCTGAACTGGTAACCGCAACGTGAGCCCAGACAGAAGGTCAATCCAACTTATCAGCTGTTTCAACGTCGCCAAGTCACCTAGCTATGATGAGGTACCGCCCACTTGACCGGTACGGCCAATCGGAACGTTCGAAGAGGAAATATTTTTCGTTATTTTTGGCGGGAATCGAAAGCACGTGTAGGATCATGCGGACGATTACCTGTCGCTGTATTGATCGAGATGAGAGTTTGATGCGAAATTTTTTCGAATATGATTTGCCAATTTGAATTTTTACGATATTCAAGTAAGGGACCTAACCTAAAATCATCTGAACACAGAATTTTTTAAATTAAATATAAAGTAGATACTGAGCTGCGATTTCCTCTCCCCCCCCCCATACTTTAAATTACGAAAAAAGGTCCGCTGATCTTTTCAACAGATTTCCTTCCCAACACACCATGATTTTTTTGTAATCCTTTCTTGTTCTTTTCTTTTTTCGAAAAAAATCATATAATTGAAGCAATTTTGTAATTATTACCTTCAATTATTTAAAAATTTTCATAATCTGAATTTTTTACGCGTATTCAATTCTAGGATCAATTTTTTAAATTTTATTCGAAGATTTCGTCAATTTTTTTCAAATAGTTAGAACAATTGGGCGGGAAGTTCAGAATGTTGCAGCAACAAATTTTTAAAGTCAAAAATCATGAAGCATGGTAGGTAAACTGGCTAGATTTCTTTCAATTTTTTTCAAAAATTTTAAAATACCATCATTTTTTGTATTTATTTAAAAATTTTATGAAGTATTTACTGATAATTCAATTTTCATTATATAACTGAATCGAAATTCATAAATCGATTGAAAAAAAAAAAACTTCAAACCACTCTTGAGTTTTACAATTATGATTTAACTTTGCAAACATGTAAAAAAAAAATCCATTTCATCGAGGTGAAAAAAAATTGGGATATGCTATGCCTCATTTATGGCCTCCCAAATCGTATAAATACCTCATTTTTGACCTCGCAAATCGATTAAAAGACTCGATTTCTCGAAATTCCAATCAATGTTTTTTTTCTCAAAAATTGAATATGAATAAATACTGTCTCATTTTGAATCAGTGAAAAGTCACTGATAAACAGTCAGAATTGAAGCACAGGAAAAATCAGCAAAATTCACTGATTTATCAAAGATGTTCATTAATTTTTCAGCTAAATTCATAAATTTCACTAAATTTCACTGATTTTTAGTGAATTTTCACTGATTTTCCAGTGATTTTTTTTCACTGATTTTCTCCAGTGCTGCAGTTCTGACCGTTTCTTTGTGATTTTTGATAATTTTCACTGATTTATGAAAGAGAGAGTATCGGCACGTGAAATTAGTTTAATTGATTCTGGCGATTAAAAATATGGAAATTCACAATATTTTTCGGTTTCCGTCGAGAATTGTTGGAGAAAAATGTAAATTTGACAAAGGAATTATGAATTTAAATTTTTTTTTATTAAATCAATCAAATAGATTATTAATATAGCTAGTTCGTCTTCGTTGGGGCTTAAGTTGAATTAGGCCCTCTTTTATGAGTTTCCGATCAAAGCTAGAGCAAGCAGGGGTTCGGAGAGAGGGGGTCTGATCCCTTCGGCTCCGGTTCTTGTCATGTTCTAGCTCCAAGATTTTTAATTATTGAAAATTCCTTAAAAGTGAAATTTTGGATAAGAGTTTTTTTTGGATGCACTTCCTCGAACCAAGATTTAGCCGAAAGTCAAAAATTTCAAAACCAAAAATTGAGTTTTTTTAAAGCTGAATTTGTTTTGAAAAAACAATTTTAAATTTCTCAAAATTTTCATTTGTGCTTTTCCTGGGTCAAATTGATATTTTTCAAAACAAATGAAAGAACTGAAAAAAACACCATAAGTGCAATTTTTTTATATTCGAAAAAAATTAGTAATTTTTTGAGTGAGTCGATTTTTTTGAATTGAATGTTTATTTTTTGTAGATTTCACTTTTTATACATGTAAATTGAAAAAAAAATCACCGAATATGAATGATAAGACAGTAAAAATATCAAGCACAAAAAAGTAAGACTGACAACACCGAATTTTCTAAAAAAAAATATCACAACACGAAGTTTAAAAAAAGTTAATGATGATGAAAAAACCTCGAAAAATTAAACAAAAATAAATAAACATTCACAAAATACTTTTTTTTTTATCAAAACCAACCGTTATTTCCAAACTTAATTATTTTCCTTCCGGTTTGAAATTTTCCCGATTCAAACATCAAAATTAAGTCATGTTTTTCATAAACAAACGACATTATTATTTTTCACAGTAATTTTCCATCATCATCAAAAAAAGGAAGAAATTTTGTATTCCAAACAGTTGCGGAAGAATCACTCAGCACATCGGAAGAATTGGCAATAATAAAATGCGAATTTCAAGGATGAATTTAACACATACATTACGTACGAATTATTGACCTTAATGTTATGATCTTGTTTAGAATTCTGTGCCCAGCCACAGGTATCACTTTGTTATTCATTTTCCATTATGATTTTTTTTTTCGTAAAAATATAATCCGAAAGTTTTGTTTCGTTGATAGGTGGGTATTGTTTTGAAACTGCATACACGTTGCAATTACCAGTCACCTTCATGCTGTTAATTTTCGTATCATCTTGCTCGCGGATCGCTAAATTGCTGCAGGTATTGTCTCGTTAGCGAAAAGAATTTGAATTTTTCAATTAGGTAGCTGTGTATTTTGTCGATGTAATTATTTTTTTCTTCAAGAATTGAAACCGCAATGAACCAAGAGCATCGTGTGTGAAGGTTGGGAAATATTTGACTGAATAAGATTCTCATAAAAATTAAGTCATTAACCATTTATTCCATCGAGCTGCCATTTTCAGAATTACGAGTATTTATAAATATTTCAAATTGTGGAGGTAATAAGAAAAAAAGAGGTGAGTGGAATCAATTTTATAAAATATTTTCTCGGGTTTTTCAAAAAAAAAAATTGATTTTCGAAGTTGAATTTTTTGAGATGTCAACTTTTATGTAGATATCTCAAAAAATTCAACTTCGAAAATCAATTTTTTTTTTTGAAAAACCCGAGAAAATATTTTATAAAATTGATTCCACTCACCTCTAAAAAATTTTCCAAAAAAAAAACAATACATGAAAATTACACTCAAGGGAAACACTGAGTCACCATATAAGTTTTCGAGATACCGTTTCAGAGGTCAACACTCAACATAACCTATTCTACAACATCTCACATGTCATCTAATAAATCAACCTCATTAAAAATTCTCTTCACAGCTTTCTCAACTTATGAATGATCTAGCACACATTTCGAACGAAAATAGCCATAAAATGTAACCCATTCATCGAACAATACTTCCGAATAGAACAATGCACAAAATTCGGGTACACGACGAGTCAAACTGCGAACATTATTATTCAACGAGTAAAGTTAAATTTCATTTAAGCGGACAAATTATTGTTTACGAAGAAGCATAAAATTTTCAAAACAGTACTCACAATTATTACACACTACATAAGTCGTTTTCGAGGAATTATTAGGAATAATTTGCGATATTTAAATATCTCGCTTTGATAGAGGAGATATCCCGATGAGATTTCATCATTGATTAGTCTCGTCTGTTTTCTGTTTTCACGATGGATATTGGCTCGGCTTATCTAATTTTTTCTCAGTCTAATGATTGGTATTTTTGATAAGATCGTTCAAATTCACGTGCAGATTCTTCCTTTTTTGTTGGTAATGCACGCATACTTTGTGGGTATAATTAATAATCATGGGTAATTCGTTTTGATTCATCATTAGATATGGAATGATTGATGAATATGTTCATACGTAAATACTTGAATCAGTCGGAAAAATTTTTTGGTTGAAATTTTGATACAATTATTATTTTTACTTTTCAATTTTTTTAACTTTTCCATTGTTGTCAGAGCCATCCGCATCGTAATTCGAATTAAAAATTTTATGATTCGCAAGTGAACTGATTCGAAATTTTATCCAGTGATTTGTGGTTCGTGAAAAATTTTCAAGTTTTTCGAATCACTCCATTTTTTTTTTTTTTTTAATTGCAAATTGCTGTGTAAATATTTAGTTCTTCATTTCACATAGCTAACTGAAGAACTGAATACAAAACACATTTTATCGAAAACCAGCACACTCCATAATTCGAATTTATAATTCGTGAGTGAAATGATTCGAAACATTCTCAAAATTATTTGAATGAACATTAATCAATTTTGTTTCGTGGGTGATTCGAAATTATGATTCGTTGGACCACCCTGGTTAGGTTTTAATCCACTCTTCCCCCCCCCCCCCAAAAAAAAAGAGAAAAAAATTGTAAAAACTTGATCTCAAAATTTTCATCTTGAAAAATACCTACATAATTATGTATCTGAACCTACAACTGCAATAATAATGTACGAGTAATTTTGTAATATCGAAGGAGAGCTAATAGGTTGAGGAGGGACAATTCAACCAACAAAATATCAGTATATTTTCAAAAATCTGATCATTTCAGTCCAAACCAAAAAAAGTATAGATAAACACGTTGCCAATTACGTAATTTTGATTATCATCTCTGGAATTAAAACTTGACATCAGTTTCAAAATAATAAATTTTTTCAGGTTTTTTTGCTACCTAGATAAAAAATTATGCACGAATTGATTTATTAAAACATTTTCAATTTTTTTAGCATGATAAAAGATTATTAGTTTGATTTTCTTGACATTTTTCCATTTTATAAGTCTTATTCTAAAAAAAAAGTCAAGTCGATTTGTCGACAATTAGTGATGAAATACTGAACGAATTTTAAGAATACAAGAGCTGTATTGCTCCTTGAACCTGAATTAAAAAAAAAAAAAAAAAATCGATTTTATTCAGACATTCTGCTGATAATAAATTGCATTAGGTAAAGAAATTTATTGGATTAAAAATGGGGAAGTTCTATCCATGAAAATCATTAACCACATTTCACCAAAATTTTAGATTTTTGATTTCATAGATATTGAAAAAGCAATCATATATTTTTTTAATTTTCAAAATTTTCAGCCAACTACCCTCGAACTCCTGCCTCCTTCAAAAATTATTTTTCGCACCCATAGATCAGCTCAATACACTTCATAAAACCCAACCTCGCTAAATTTCAACAAAAAATTCCACACATTCGACCTCCCCCTCCCCCATCACTTCTTCAAACACCTATTAAAATACCTCATCGTATCGAACCGACAATCGCGTCATACGACTAATTTTTTTTCCACCGACCAATCACTCGCGACTACAATAAGGTATGTTCAATTTCGTACAGAAGAAAAAAAATTCACAATAGTTCGCTAATAATTCGTAACAGGATGAGTTCATTTCGATTCTAAAAAGATCAATCAGGTTCACTTAGTAACATCCTCCGACCAGTTTCTGTTACAGCAGTCCATGAATTAAGGAAACGTTACCTACACTTCGGCGCATGAGTTGAATTCATAATTCAATGTCCATTAATGACCGTTGCTTGTAACTGGTAACAACTCGTGTAATAGAGAATAAAACATGCATTACAATTGTCACGGTTCGTTGATACAGTATAAACGATTTCATATACGAGTTTGAGAGCAAAAAAGTACTCGCAATTTAGTCTTGCGAATACATTTTTATATGATTTTCATCCAGATATGATTTTAAATGCATCGAGTTATAATTGAAACATTTTCATTGGAAAAATCGAATTAAAAATCTCCTCTAAATAGTTTTCAAATCAAAGAGAAAATTTTCACCGATGAAAAATTTCAACTCAAACGAGTTTCTGAACTGCACCTCTCGCAAAAATATTCAAGGAGCTCCAAAAATGATTCCGTTCTTTTTGCTGGACCGCCTTGAACCAAAGTAATTGCAGCGAATTTCACACCAAAACGAGGTTAAATTTTATACTGCGGAAAATCAAATAGGTCAAAGATTTTTGTTAAATGGGATTAAAGTAAAAAAAAAAAAAAAAAGATAACAATTACCTCTTCCTCGTGTTATCTATACGAGTACTTTTTAAAAAACTTAAATTGAAAAATTAGTGGATACGGAAATGATGAATTTTCGTAACAAAAATTAGTCGAGCCCTCGAGCTTATGTAAATTTTACTCGATTCGAGATTATTTTTCAACTTTATAATAAAAACTTCCAAGTATTGAGGTTATTAAGCTACGATACACGTTGCTGACGTCAAATGAATATCGAAACTCGTGTAAAATTTGCAAATTCCTACAGGAGCAGGGTTGAAACGAGTATCTTTATATACCGGAAGGTTTCAAAAATCACTTGGTAAATTGAAAAGAACTTTTTTTCATGGGATATTTTCTTTCAAAAAGGGAGAAAAAGAGTACAACTTTGGCCTAAATATTTTTCAGTTTCATCTCGTACTGTATTTCATCACCTTATTCCAAGTAGAAAAAAATTAAACGTATTTAGACCAAAGTAATCATACATAAAAATGCAATACTGATTACATATTCATGAGGATCATACCGGTCATCACTTGATTTGGTACCTACGTTGTAAAATAAATACGTACTTGCATTAAAATACATAAATAACATCTTCATTCAAGAAAAATACATACTCGTAATCGTTGTCAACGCCTAGATTTATAATTAGCTCGAACGATTAAAAATACCATATAAAACATTTAACTGGCATTGGGAAAACCCCCTTACCTATAGGTACTTGAAACATCGAGATTATTAAGTTGATGATCTACGAAGACGTTTTCAAACAATGCAGATAAAGTATGGAGTGCTTTCGTTGGAAATTTACTATTTTCTATTTTTTTTCAACAGATAAAGCTTCGAGGTTAGAATTGTAAAAAGTGTTTGATTTTTTTTCGTGTACAAATACCGAATAATTTATGATGTTTGATACAAAATGGGTACCTACTCGTACCAGAATTCAAGTTTGCAATAAATCTTTCTAATGGAAAAGAAAAAAAAGATGGAAAATTTCCAAAATTTAATCAAAATTAGCAGATTTAAATTTATAAAATAGCACCATGAAAATAATTTCAAGTAGAAAAAATCACAAGTAGCGATAAAAAAAGTCATAGGAATTTTCAAGTTTTTTTTTGGGGGGGGGGGATTCAAATTTTAAAAAATTGTTAATATTTTAGAAAAATCACACAAATTAATTTTTTTAAAAAGAACAATAAAGATGGGGGAGGAAGGGAGGGAGGGAGGGAGGGAGTAAAATACGATCGTCAGTTTTTCCTCCCTCTCTTTCCCAAACCTTAAAACACAATTCCAGTAGGTAATCAATATTGAATCAATTTTCAAATTTTCGAAAAAAATCCACAAAATACATAAAACTTTTTTTTTAGTAACCCCCTTCCGCGTCATCAAATTTTCAAATTTGTCATGTTACAATTATTTTTTTTAATTTAAATACAATTTTTCCAACAAAAATTTTCGTTTCTTAGCATATTTTTATTTCTAGTGTTCCTCTACTTTCCAACAAATTTTCACGTTTATAGGCACAAGTTTTTTTTCTTTAAAAAAATCTTGATATTTTTTCAACTCTTTCTAAGCCAATTTTTCAAGTTTTTTAAACCTCTATTTATATGTATGTCCGACGTTTATTAAAATTATGAACTCAAAAAGCAAGATTTCTGAACGATTTTAACACAAATTTCGACAGTCCTTTTCCATAAGTTTTTCGAACATTACAGTGGATTGGAAGAAATGGGTTTGAAAAATGAAACATACAAAAAAATTGATTTCTGTTTCGAATATTATTTTTCTTTCAGAATTCTTCTCACAAGCAGCGGGAATTTTGCACCAGGGAAAATTTCACAAGAAAAAGTAGGTACTCGTAGGTAAATTTCAGTTTTAAATATTCCTTTTCTATGAGGTTCTTTCTCATATGAAATACCGAAAAAGATTTTGCTCTAGGGGAAAATTTCCAAAAAAATTCGATTTCAGTTTTAAAATTTTTAATATAAAAAAAGACCAACTTCACAAATTTCGTAAATATCCAAGCCATGCTTTTTTTGTAAGTACCTACTAATTTTTAAGCTTCCTCTGAATCTCAACTTTCCATCGCCTTCCTTAATTTGCTATTTCTACCATTTCTCTCCTTTTTTTGAGGGAGGGGAGAAGGTGAGAGGTGGAATTGGAAAGTCTTCACAATGTGATTATTGAATATTTTCTTTCTTTTTCTAAGGGAAAAAACTTGTAGCCATTTTTTTCAAAATTACTTATCACCTTCGAATCCGAGTAATGCAAAAATAAAATTAAAGATCTATCGAATCGACCGTTTTTTTCGAAAAAATACACAGTTGAGTGAGAAATATAAACAAGGAAATTTTTTTTGAAAAATAGTATTTTCAAAGGTTTAAAAAGTACTTAATTCAAAGATTTAAATTTTTAATAAAAATTTTCAAATTTTCAAAATTTTTCCAATTTTTGGAATTTTTTTTTGAAATTTCCAAACTTTTTATATTTATAAATTAATGGACAGCCTTGAAATCATTGGTATTAAATTATCATTTTTTGAAATTTCGTGGCCTAAAAAAACGATAAAAATAAAAATGACATTGAACCTTATTTTTCTTTTTCCAAGAATTAAATTCCGAGCATTAGATAGGCAATCGAGGATTCACACGAAGTTGAGGGGAAGGGAGGGGACAATTTTTTAACTTCCTCAATTAAGAAGAAAAACAAAAACCGATGTCAAAAAATTGGGTTTGTACGGGGAAAAAAATGAAATTATTTTTTAAAAAATTTCTCAAAACATCAAGACTTTTTGTGCAAATTGAAATGAAAATATATCTCGAATAAAAAATGTTTAAAATATCACAACTTAGAAGTAAAAAAAAATCAACACTTGACACCATTTTCGGCCTTTGAAAGGATTTCCTTTTCCTCCTGACGGTAAATCTATACATTCGAATAAGAAGGCACATCAAAACAACTGAAATTCGTACACTGATACAATTATTTGAGGCGGAATTGGATTTTTTTTAAATCAGGAAATCCCATTTCTCTTTTCTACTGCTGAATTTTCACCTTGAAATCTCTCCAAACAAACCCCCTAATTACACGAAAAAGCTCAATTAAAACACAAAATCACTCCAAAAAAAAATCAGACCTTCCAAAACAAACCCAAACATGACAGTTCAGGTAAGTAGGTAAGTACACTGATCTGGAAAGTTATCATTCATACTCGAACATCTCAAATTTAATATCTCCCACTTCTCAAAAAAAAATTCTATTTATAAAAATCTAATATTACGAGAAAGAGGCAAGACTCTGACTGAGTCATACATGAAATTCAATTTTCTATCCAACCATTTTTCCTATGAACCAACAACATCTTGAGGACTATCCTTTCATTACATTACATTTTATCATTATTTCTCAATAGGTAAGATTATACCTAAGGAGATTAAGTCAATAGGTTTATATTTCTGTATCAATAGCATATTCATTTCAACTGATTTATCAAACAAAATACCGGGTACTTTTCCATTTCCATTAATCTTTAATTAATTTCGATAATTTTTACGAGGAAAATCCATCTTCAATTTAGTAAGAAAAATCCAACGTCAAAAATTTGACCGAAGTTTACCGCGCGAATAATTTGTAAAAAAAAAAATCCAAAAATAACTCGTTGAACACGAAACTAGGAAATAAAGTCATAAAAATTCATGATAAAATTGGTAATTTTGATGATGGATATTCAAGAATTCCACACTGAGTAAAATTGTTCCATACAGATTAATAACATGGACTGATAAGAACGAAACAAATATAGCTTCTTATGAGATTAGATAAAGATTTGGTAATGAAAAAAATCATACCGAAAAACGATTATCTTTGAATTCGTGAACTAGATTCAAGGGCGAAAAAGCACCCTCCGAAAATTCGCTCCCTGCCATCAAACAAGTGAAAAACTCACTTCCTTCAAAAGCCGCAAAAAAATGTCCTTACCTTCAACACTGATGGTGAAATTTTCCAAAAAATGCGGCTTGGCCGCAGTATTCAGCTCGAATATGTAACAAACCGAACATTTTCAACACACAGTCCGAAACATATTTGTAGTGAAATATTATAAAACTACCACGAACTAGAAAAGATGGATAATGAACTGAAATGGGAAAAAGTAAAAAATCTTATAACATAGCGAAGCAGTTGGCGGTGAACACGAGATGACGCGATATGACCTGTGAGGACGAGTAGTATGGCCACACTTAGCAATACTACTGCAGCTGGCCACCGACTATTCGAATGCCGGTTCGACTTCTTTGGCCTAAGCTGCCGATTCCGAAGGTAGCTCATTTCTTGCATTAAAAAAAATATCACCTACGAAGTGACGTACAATTACGTATTATCGACAACGGATCTCTCCACGTTCATGAATCGTAATCATTCTTCCAATTTATCCTGCTGGTAGACCAATCGAATGTATATCTGACTTTGTGAAATGCAAATTTCAACCATTTTCAGTCGCAATTTCCACAACCCAGGTAATTCTCGACTTGAGCCGATAAACTATCGCGAGCAACGTGAGTAAAATTCATGGCGCACGTGTTCGCAACAAACCATGCCGAGTTTTCCCAAGCACAATAACCATGGACGGTATTTCGACGCAGGTAATTCATGTGGCATACATTTGGCATTGTCGACGAATCGACGATGCTATTAATACCCGTCAAATTACTTAATTTACCAAGATTTAAGCTTATAATTTTACACTAGCTCGTATTTTTAATTGCGATGGTAATACCGTAGTATTTTTTACCAATATTGCGCAGGTTGTCCACGAAAATCGACAGGTAAATTTTCAATTCACAAGGTAGATATGGGTAGGGAAAAGATTATTCGAAACACTTACCATTTTTTCCAAATCGATTACGAAGTTTGAAAATATGAAATTTTTATTCGAAATAATGGTTGAAATACCACGAAAATTTGCCGAAAAGGATCACGAATGATGTGAAAAGCACCCTATTTGAAGTAACACGTGATTTTCAACGTGAGGCCGCGGTTTCTGACGACTGAATTTTAAATTAGAAAGCGAATCAATTAAAGCTAGAATTTTCTTCCGGTCAATTAGATTATCAAATCGAATCAAATCAAAGTGCGTACCATCAAAAACCACGAGAAAATTGATAGGCAGATATTAAGTATATTCGCATACTGTCTGCTAATTTATTCATTATTGAATTCTATTTGAAACGTGAAAAAAATCTGAGGAAATTATGAGTTATTTGAGTTTACTGTCCTTTGACTCTGAATTTTTAAGGTTATTTTAAATTGAAATTTTTTGAGCTCTACTTGAATAACAAAGTTTTTTGGAACTTACGAACATATGAAAATATGAAATTTTGATTCAAAATTCAATTTTGAAAAATAGTATCGACACATTTTAGCCCATAATAATTAAAAATTGTGTAGGTAGGACACAACGGTCCGCAGAGAAGTCGCAAAAAAATAATCATGTTCCAAAATTGTTTCTGAACAAGTAAAAGGAAGCAAGAAAAAGGTGACGGTTGCTGGCCTTCAGGCTATCTCAACTTTTAGGGAAACAACTATGATCTGATAGAAATTTGATGTTTTGATTAGAACAATCATTTTGAAAACTTGGTACGTTCGAGTACCACCTAGGAAATAATTTTACTGAAAATGAGATTTTGACGATCTTGGTTTCAAATCTAATTTTATGTTATTTCTCTGATTATTCTATTTTTTTTTCAAAATTAGATCCAATTTTAAAACTTGTTAAAATTGAAATTTTTTCAAATTTATTGTCTCGGTAATTTCCAATTCCAAGTTCCAATTTTTTAGACTCTGAATTTTTTCAATTCCAATTTTTTTTCGAAATTGTAAGCATCCATGCATCCAATTTTGAAATATTTTTGAGCTTCAATTTCCTCAAATTTTCCCAACTTCGATTTTTTTTCAATTTCACATCTTTTTCAAGTCCTTCCATAAATCAAATTTTAAAAAAAAAAAATGAAAACATTTTTTCCCAAAAAATTTGAAGTTGAAATTCTTCTGAATTTTCTTCAAATTCTTTTCAACTTTTCATACTTAGAAAATTTCTTCCAACTCTTGAAATAGGTAATTTTGTAAAATTTTGGTCTCGATTCAATTTTTTTTCAAACTCAAAATGAAAAATTTTCAAAAAAGAGCCATCAGATGACTTTCTTTTAATTTTGACCTATATTTTCCAACTACAGCTGCAATTTTTCCATTCTTGAGAGCGAGATGATCCGTCAGGCTTCTTTCCAACCATTTTCACCTCCCCAGGATTACTACCTCCCTTCCCAATTTTTAGCACCACAGTATAATTTTTTTTAAAGTGCCTCAATTCCATTTTTTCGAAAAAGAAGATCTACATACAAAGTGAGCTGATCTTGGGTACAAATCAATAGACCGCATTGTTCATCATTTTGAAGTTACAAACCGATTTTTTTTTTTCATTTTTTAAAACGCAACACGTTTTTAGGAAATTCAAAAGTTTATAACTTCCACTTAGGTATTCAAATTCTGATTAAGAAAAATTTTTGGGTATAGAGTACTTCATAGAAAGGAATCCATAAATTGAAATTTTATTTTAAAAAGTTCGAATTTGGAAAAATGTCTATTGCTGAATTATTCTGAGTTATAGAATACAAATCTCACATTAATTTTCATCTCGCGTGATTTCCTTGTCCCTGACGATCGATTTAAACTTGAAAACGTGAAATTTTTCGAGGAGAAATGACCAGTTGGAAAAACCAGTTTCACACTCGTGTTCAGTGGGTCGAATTACTTCTACACTACACATAGATACATTTTATGCAATAATCTCACGTACTTAGAAACTCGAAATTCGTTTTTCTCGCCTTTAACAATTCATGTGGGAAAGAATGACGAAATGAAAAAATCAACGCAGATTCGTGTTCAAAATGTTAAAAATACCAAAATATTCTGATTAACACTCCTTTCGTAATTATTTTCAATAAAATAGGTAGGTGCCTTTCAAACAATTTTGTTCAAGAATTTTCAATGATTTTCACACATAAACTGATGGGTAAGTAATTAAATTTCCATTTGATGAAAAATTTTTAGTAGGTAGGTAGGTAGGTAATTAATCATTACTTGTTTCCTTCAAATCAAAATTGCCAATAAGCAGAAATTATGTACACCCGACAGCTGAATTTGGATCAAAATTGTATCCATAGAGGAGAATTCATAATACAAATGTGACCCTGCCGGAAAGAAGGGACCTTGTGTAAAATAAATCGGTCTTTATTTTTATGAGTTTGGTTCAGATTTGGTGTCACTTGGACCAAAAACGTAAAAAAAAGTCGATTTTTTTTACACAAGGTCCCTTCTTTCCGGCAGGGTCATAAATACGAAATCTCAAGATGTCAATTTTATGTTTTCGTGAGAAAATAAATCTGAAGTTTTCGCAAAATCGTACCTATAAAAGCAATATCTACACGACTATTTGAAAAAATATCAAAATAATATTTTTTTTTTTAATGGCAAACCCTCCTCACAGGCTTTCAAAACTAAAAATTGAAATGAAATTAAAAACTGATCAACTTGAAAATATTCAAACTCAAAAACAAAAAAATGTCAACTCTCATACTACCACAAATTAAATTCTCATTCAGACGTGACTCCGCGTTCTCTCATAATATTAAATATAATTCCAAATCGTTCAACTTTGACAATAATCACATTCAAAAATCGCGGAAGTAGACTCAAATTATACCAGTTTGATCCGAATATTCGAAATATACCTCCGCCAACGAATACCTATTCCCGGTATTACCTCGCGTTTTTCAATTTTTTCACGTAAAAATCACAGGTTACCGAATTACGACCGTTTTCCTTCGTCGTATTCATTTCAATCCATATTTTTACATCATCAAGGTATTCCGATACCTATGCAACGTACTCATACGGTAATTCATCGATATGTACCCATTTGGAACTCGTATTTTCTCACGTGTCGAACCGAATGTTGGTATTTTATCGCATTTTTCGTCCTATCTTGTCCATTTAGTCAGCTTACTAAATCCGGTAATGTTGTTTTGTAGTTCGCGGAGACATTAATTTTAAAAATAGACTCGCGTCGTCGTCAACCAAAGTAACGTATTCTTGTCATGTATTGAAACTATTCTTATATCGGCTGTCGTTAGGTAAACTCGGCTGTTCATCGATTACACCGTGTACCGGTTCTAAAAATAAAATACATTGATTATTATACGTAAGATAACACGAATCGATATTGATCGTTCGAGTTCGAATGGGTAAAACGGTACAGTCGATGGCGTCGATCATCTGGGATAGCTTCATTCAAGTCTTCTGTCTGATGGCTGCTTCGATTTTAGCACGATTCAGGATTTTTGCATAATTTTCAGTCCATTTGACAAATCGACCAATTATTTTTCCATTTCGCAATTTTAAATCGATCGTTCAACTCTCGAACGCGTGTATCCTCGCCGGCGATATCCAATCCAACGTACGGTTCGGTATATTTGAACTTGAACGATTTGACGAGATTACATTTTTTGCCAAGTATCGAAAATATCACGTAGGTAAGGTTAATAAATCATATAGTTCTTGTACTTGGGTCATACTACGTGGACACATTGACAAATAAAAACAATACCATGTCGTCGAATTCGATTCGTACGTATTGTAATACTTATGACCTTATCAATACTCGTACCAATCGACACGATACCCCAAGTATTCCATATAGGTCGTTAATTTCCAACATCGATGGTAACACCTTCTAGATCATTGGATCGTACTCCCTCGTCAAGCACCTTGCCGTGGATTAATTTCTGGCAACGAGACAAAACAATTAAAAAGTAAACAAAACCGTGTACAGGAACAGAGGAAAAAGAATAAATGTTCAGCTCAAGTTCATCTTCGTCGTATACAATACGTTCCTTCGGTCTCCGGTAATGCCTTAGAGTTTACTCCAAGTATCTTTTGTTTCGGTTCCATCATTCTAGTTTATTAAACTAGATAATGGAAAAATTCGTTTCCTTTGTTGTCGCGCTATCGACGATTCATTTCCTACGCAATGATTAATTACTTTCGTATCGCTAAGATACTAACCCCTGCAAGGATTTACCGCTATTTCACCAACACCTCGAGTTTTCTAGGTACACGTAAGCTACAGCTACGTACACGATACCGGTTTCAAAGATATTTGTACTAATGATTAAATAATAAATTAAACGTTTTTTTTTTTCAACGGGCTATTTGGCCTCATTTGGTTATCGCAGGTTTGACTCCGAGTGCATCTTCTGTCGTCGTTTTCGTGTTCCAATGGCGGTCCATTTTTTCAAGTTCTTATCCCGTCTGATTCGACTTCGATATGGTAAACTGCATAAGGAAGCCTGGATTTCGGCAAAAAGTAGTTTTTCGTTGGCGAATTATGGTAAACGCGCCGATACCGGCGATACCGAAGGTCGTTCCATATCAATTGTCGCACAGGTACTCGCCAGTGTATCTTCGAGTCAACTCGCGACTAGTTACCAATAATTCAACTAATTTATGAACTTATTTTTACTTTTTAAATAAGGTTGTAAAAACTGTTTACTATTTTAATTGCCACTTTTGCATAAACGCTTTCGATCGTCGCCAGTATTAACGGGATTTTCAGCACAGTTTAGATTAGGTCAATGTTACACGTAGATACTATGCAATACCTGAAAAACGCCCCAGTTTGGTGCAATACCTTTATCAAGTTTACATAGTTTAGTTCTAAGGTCGCCGATTTATTGCTTTATGAGAGAAAATACCTGATTATGGATTATGTAATGCAAACGATATGAATTTCTGTAGCGTCGCGAGCACACGTTTGTCGTAAAACCGAAAAAGTAAAGTTAACGAGGGTAACGAATACATAAGCTTTTGATATACTCATCGCAGATTGAGAATTTGTACACGTATAAAAACTTTAACGAAATAGCATTAGAGTCTCATATTGAGTCAGTATATAGCTCACCTTTAATCTTGCTTTGTTCATCCAACGTATCCATAACCGAAAACACCCTCAAGAGTACGATGTAAAACACTACATATTCCGCGAGTGATCCTACAACAGAACAATTTATCCATTTTTGCAATCATTGAAGCAACAAGAAGCATAAGTATAACGAGCAAAGGCTACTACGACGAACTAAATTTAAATTCACTCCTTATCAACGATAAGAGAGGAATCCGATGATCATAATTTGATCGAAATTTGATATTACTGATTGTGATCATACTATTTTCGGTTATTACCTACGCACCTATTTGAGAGTGAATGTTTTCAATAAGACATGTAGTAAATTACCTGATCGATGAATTCGTGACCAGAGTTCTTTGTTGGAAATATCTGGGCTTCTCAGCAATTCCAAATTCGATCGGAGAAGACAGATTAGGAAAATATTCATTATTGTAGAATTCTGTAACTTGATCTCTGAAGTGTAAGCATATAAATGTAATTAATTTCACGAAAAATAGAAACAAATGTGAATTATGTTTCATACCATCAATATAAATCTTCTTTTTTCGTATCTTCAAGGTCCTGGCGCTGGTCATTTCATTTCAGAGCTTACTAATTGTACAGCACAGCATGGCAAGTTTTACAGTTGTGGTTGATGAGTTACATAAGCCTTACATTTCCTCTTTCGATTTCTTACTGGAACGCTAACAAACTTATAAACGATAAACCATTCTGGAAAATTACATTTTGCGTAATTAATTACCACAATAATACATACTTCATTTACTGGAGGATGAAGTGAACGAACATAAGAAATTTCAAAACACGAAAAAAAAGCCGATGTTTTTGTTTTGTTTTTGATTCTTTATTTCTTTGTGTTTGTAGTTTGTTTGTATTTGTAGTTTGTAGCGTTTAATGTTCAGTGTTTACTAAATAGTGTTTGAAATGGTATCATGTGATTTTGTCGATCGGCTGCACTGTTTTTGAATCGTTATTTTTTTATTTTTCAATTTTTTTTTTTTATAATTACTTACTTACACCTTTTTTCTTTAATTTTGAAAAATATCCATCGAAACCAGAGATTTTGCTTTTTTTGAGAAGGTGTAATTTTTTTGTCTTTTAAATCCGTCTACTTACTTATTATATCTCGATAATTATAAGCTATTCCAAGACGAAGACTTACGAAGACTTACACCTACACCTATATTTTTAATATAAAGTTGTACTTACTATAATATTATTGTACGTTAATGGGAAAGTAAAGGGATGTAAGATTGATTGTAAAAATTTAAAAAAAAAAATTAGACGTAGGTAAAATTAAAACAAATTAGATTACCTACCTAATAAAAATACAAAATAGTGAAAGTACCTATTATCAGGTATCGGCATAAAATTCTAAATAAGTAAGTCAAAAAGTAAAGAAATCAATATTTTCTAAATTAATCATGGAAAAATTATTTTGAAAGGAGAATTTTGATTTGAATTGAATAATTGCTAAAATGATGCGTATATTTAATGACGTTATTTTACCAGCTAAACAAAAAATTAGTTTTGGTGTTTCCATTTCATCATTTTTTTTTTTGTTCAATTTATATAAAAATATAAACAGGTACTTATTGAAATAAAAAGCAAGGAGGTTTGAGAGGTTGAGGTGGGAAAATTTTGAAATATTGGATAAATCAAACATCGATGTAAGATACCTACTTCTTTGCGGTATTTGCCACAAAATACGTAGATGGAATAAGAGACCATAGTTCAATTACCTACTTAATAAATCCATCCAGATAAATCAACAATACAAACCTATCATCAATTCCTCACAAAATTCATTTCAATAAAAAAAGAAATAAGTCAGACGCATCTTCTGTTAATTAATATTCCAAATAGCAGTGGTTTTATTTAATAGATAAGCGACCTCTGGTTAAAAGCCAGATAATGTAAATGACCAAACGTGCCTGTCTGTTCCATCGTTTAAGGTTAAATTTTTTTCGATATAATTTTCATCACAGGCAATAGACACCGTCGTTTCAACATTGTTCCGAAACATCATTATTAGCCGAGAATAGCCTCGTTTGCGATCAGAATTCATCACTAATTTTCACCATCATAGTTATCACTTAACACTGAAGACCTTCCTGAAACGAGTTCGCAGGAGCATGTTAATGTAAGCCTATATAATTGCACAGGTGTGGTGCTGCGTAAGGTAATTAAAGTTGTTCTTTTTTTGTCATTTACAACTCGTTTGATATTCATAATCGATAAAAATATAGCCTAAGAATAGAAAATGGTGCCCTAAAAATAAGCTCACCTTTTTCAACGATTATGGAATCTACACAGTATGCAAAAACAAAAAAAAATGTAGGAAATGAGTATTTTATTTATGTATCTGTTTAAAAGCTTAATCGTCGGAAAGGTCTTGAATAGTGAATAGGTCAAGTTCTCAAATTGCGGGTAAACTTGTCTGAACTGAAATAAACTTTGGAAAATTCAATTCCGGCGTACCAACACCTAAGCTGGTTATTAAAATCATTTTGAAAAAAAATCTCAGTTAACAAACGTATATAATGCATTAAAGCATTGAAGAGTGAATTTCTAAATTTTAATTAAAAAGTTGTTAATAATGAAATATCTCGTAAGTACTTAGCTGCGCAGGTATCCATTGTTATGAATTTTGTATAGGTACCTTTAGATACGTCTGAAACACTCTTCAAAATGTAAAAATAAAAGCAAAATTTTAGAAAAGAAATTTGCCTGTGTAGTATGTATTTACACAAAAAATAAAAGATTAAGAGTGAATGAAAAAGTGTACCTTTACCTACATCAAGTTTCAAGATCCTAATTAAATGTCGCTAGGCCGTGAAAAAAATATATTCATTCGACATTGTGTAATTAATTAAAATTCATAAGCGACGTGTTTATTACGATTTAGTGCTCCTTCAAACATTGACGCAGTCTTTTCTTACTACGTATCGTAAAATATAGTTGCTTGCTCGCTTGTTGAAAGCATTAAAGATGTTTCATTTCCTTCTTTTTTGTTTTCCTCTTTAAATCAATGCCAAAGTTTTCGAAATAATTTTGAAATGGATAATTTTTAAAATAAATTTCTTCATTGAGGTGTACCTTGCAAATGTTTAGTTTTTTCTTGATTTGTTTGGTTTCAACTTCAAGAGTTAAAAATTTTGATGTATCTGTCTGGAAAACATACCTCTCTGTCGTAGAAGAATACGCTATGACTTTCTGAATGGTAGTAGAATACTATTTAAAAAGAGAGAATTTTTTCTTAAAAAGAGCTATGGCTATGAATTTTTAAGGTCATAATAGGAATTTTGTAAGTAGGTAATTAAATGGTAAATACAGACTGAGCGAAGCGAGGATGAAAAATTATTCGAAAAAATCTCAAGAGAGGAAAGCCTGTAACTAGAATAATGCAAGTTTTCGTTAAATTGGCTTGATAATTTTTTACACTTTTTCTTACGACATCCTATTCATTAAAGACACCTTTTGAAAAAAAAAACTCAGTTTTAATTTATTTTCTTTGTTTTTATAGAGAGATTCGTAGTTTTTGATAAAAATTGCCGTATGTAATTGTAAAAAAAAAGAGGAATAAAAACTAATTTTTCGCTTAAAAGAAATAACACGTGTCCATCAATGGCTTTACCACATATTATTTGCGGATAGGAATAAAAATGTCTCAAATTGAAACATTAAGGAGAGGGGTTTTTTTGCATATTTTTTTAAATAACTATTTTCATTGAGTAAGGTGAGTTTTTTCTACAAAATTAGAATGAAGCCAAAGTTAGGTCTTGAAAAACAAAATAATACTCTATCTTTTGAAAACATTTCCAAAATACAAAGATATTTCATGCACAGATGCACTCAAGCCAAATGTATAGGAATATTATCACATTGCATCAAGGGCGATTTTTAATTTGAAAATACTGATAAAAAAATAAAATAGAAATAGGTATCTATTTTCGACCACTAAGAAGAGGTGTTTCCATTTTCAATTTGGATTACAATTTCTACGTACATATACTGATTTCCCTATAGGCAAAGGTTTTTTTTAATCTGATACTTTTGAGAACTAAGTAGGTAGGTAAGCAGGTACCCAAATATTGAAATTTAAATTTTTATAACCGTTCTCAGTTTTTGAGAACAGCAAGAGTCAGTAATTGAGACTTACGTTAGCTAAAGGTTGAGCAGTAGAGGTACTTACTTATTGAGTTTTCCGAAATAATTTCACGTTTCAACCGATCAAATGGAATTTATTTCCTACTTTGATTCAGGGGTCGAAGAATAACAAAAAAAAAAAGGTAAAACCTCAAAAAATACAACCAAGCTATAGTGATGTACAAATTCGCGAAAAATCTTTTTGCAAGAATATTCTCGAGAATATTCGCGAATATTCGGGAATATTCTCGCATATTCTCATGCAAGACTCATATAGATACACAGCCTTCACACGACTTTAAAAAAATGATCAAAGATCATGATGGAAAAAAGTCTGCAAAAAGATCGATATATTAAATAAGTAACATTTTATAGAAGAAAATCAGACATCTGATGCAATAAAAGTAATTACGTCGTCAATACCAGTATTTTGATATGCCACAAGCTATTTGAAATTTTTGGTTTTGAGAGAATATTCTCTTGAGCCTCGAGAATATTCGCGAATATTCGCGAATATTCTCAGATTCTGCGGGTGAGAATATTCTCCTTGACATCACTACCAAGCTATGAAGTTTTATTTGTAGATATTTATTTAATATAGCTTAAGTACACGAGTTGTTTATTGTGCAATCGCATAACAATTCAAATTTTCAACTAATCAGTAGAACCTAGAAGTAATAAATTCCAGTGAGGAAGTAAGTTGCCCTTAAAAGGAACAGAAGAGGAGGAATTTTTCTGAAAAAAAAGGGGGGAAGAATATAAATCAAAAAACTTGATACATCTCTCTAGAAAAATAGTATAAGGACATAGACATACCACAAGTTATACCAAAATTTAGAGTAAAATATTCTATAGACGTTTGTCAGTTTCATGCGGGTAGCCTACCCATCGCCCTGAACTAAATTACCACACATAGGTTAACACACGCATCTTAAAAAGTAAACAAACATGTTCTTTCCGCTGATAAGTTCGTAACATGTAAATAACCTATGCGCAGTATTTTAGTTTAAGGAGAAAATACTACCCGCATCAAACTGACAAACGTCTATGGTGCTACGTAATTTGCAATTTTTTAAAAATAATGTTAGAAAAGTAGTCTATCTTAGTTTCGAAGGAAAATAACAATAGTAAGCAGCAATATTCCAGTTTCTAATTGTCGAATGATTCGAGATGCATTTAATCTTTACTTAGAATTCATAAATACTTTTAAAGATTAGGTAGTTAAAATATTCAAGTTTTCGAAATTTTTTTTTTCAAATTTAGATATTCGATAAAAGTTTATTTTTGTGGCTGCACTGATGATCAGATGAAGAGAAGAGAAGGGAAGAGATGAAAATGAAAACATTTGAGATGATAAGATCGAAAAAATTATTGAGAATTTGATCAATTTTTTAAGTATATATAAGATTTAAATTATTTGTATAAAAATAAGATTTCTCAACTATCAGTACAAATCTTTTGTTTTGTGATCCAATGCACAGCTAAAATTGCTACCATGATCTATGCTTCGCCAAATAAAGTTGATGATGGATTTTATATGGCATAAAGTGTGGAAGTTTTGAGAATTTCGATTTTCACTATCACTCTATGGATAGAATTCTGAGTTCTATAGTATGTATTTTATTACAATATTTTTCTTACTTATTCATTTTTCTATAAAATTTTATTGTTTCTAAAGATTACTTGAAGATATTGTGAAATCGATTTCAAAATGAAGATCCCAACTTATAACTGGTTGAAACTAAAAGTTTGAATCATCTTTACTACAAATAAAAGTGTAAGTTGAATATATACACTCATTTTAATCGCATATCATGATTAAATTACCTGCATGTACTTAAATCTGTTTCACAAACAAAATTGTACGTATCAACCGTTTATTCTATAAATTACACAAGTTTAAAAAACACTTTTGGAAAAAGGAAAGAAGACATATAAAAGCATTAAAATACGAAAATATTATTAAAATAACATATTAACATGGACGATATTACAATGTACAAATTGTTTTACATTCTTCACAGATCTGAACATAATAAAATGTCGACTTCAGAAACGTGGAAAGTTCAGAAAATTAAAATCTCTACAAAGCAAAACGTAAATAAAAGCATTTAGACATTAGACACGAGTAGGTACAGTATTCGTCAACGAAATAAATAATATAATTAAATATAATTTACGTAACTTGGATATACATATAATACTTTGTAATGATTTACAACCATCATTTCGATACATTACTTCTTCATTACCGAATATCGATTTTGTGAAAGACTCGAGTATCAAGTTAAGTATACAGAGTAAGAAAATTATAAATTAAATACGTCATCATTTTATGACCCGGCATAGGTACATCATTCGTATAAAAAGCTCGCTTAACTTATATCTCGTCATATCACAGAAATTCAGTAATCCCGAAGTAGTCTTTGAAGAATAAGGAACCATCTGGTGAAACCCTTGGACCACATTAAGCATTACCATTGCTCTGATTTTTGGAATGCTTGCCAGCTAATTCATTTTGAATTTGTTGTATCGATTTACCTTTAGTTTCCGGTACAACGATTAATATGAATACAGCAGCGATAAAGACGATGATTGAAAACATCCAGAAAGTGTAGTCGTTGCCGATACTATCTTTCAGAGGTTTAAAGAAGAACGTGACTAACGATACACAAATCCAATTCGTCGCTACGGCTGCACTGTTACCGACACTTTTGATTTCCGGCGCCAGAATTTCACTCGACATCATCCATGGCAAAGGTCCAAGACCCAGTGAAAATACAACGATGAAGGTGATTAAGCAGACCAATGGTAGCCAGTTGAGATTTTCTACATTTTGAGTAGCTGCTAATCTGTAGTAGTAGCCGAAGACTGCCAACATGATACCCATACCAACACTGGAAATCAACAATAATATCCGACGGCCGGCTTTATCCACGAGTACACTGGATACAACGGTGGCCAAGCTTTGTACAATTCCCATTATAATCGTGTATAAGGCTGCTTTTTCCGCACCTCCGGCACTTTTGAAAATATCTTCGGCGAAGAAAATCACAGCATTGATTCCGGATAGTTGTTGACAAAGCTGAAATATAAACAAACGATAAAGAGTCGTTCAGAAGTAATGAATTTGCTATTGAAGACGTTTCTTCAAGGTATTCGCAAATTCGACATAAATAGACAATTTATTAAAATCAATTACCATCAGGCCAAGGGCGATGACCAATGCTTTAATATTGACCGGTGTTAGAACATTGCTTAGAGAGACCGACTGATTGGAGGAATTTTCCAAATTTTTACGTAATTCATTCAATTCGACGTGGATATCGTAATAAGGTCCTCGTAACCGTCTCAGACTCTTCTCAGCTTCCGGTTTATTATTCTTTTTCATTAGATAAACAGGAGATTCGGGTAAAAAGAACACAACAACAAAGAAAAATATGGTGACCGCGCAGCAGGCCAAATTTACAATGAGGTACGAGTGGAAAATACTCAATACGTAATCGAACAATATTCCAAGGGTAAGAAATACTTGGAAAAGTGTTCCGAGAGAACCTGAAATCAACGAACAAATGCTATAGAACGATTATACATTTACACAAATTGAATTGTATTTCGAGTATTTTACCTCTGACTGAATCCTCAGATATTTCGTTCACGTATAAGGGCAAAACGGCGCAGAATAATCCAATAATAATTCCGCTAATGAATCGTGAAGCGTATATCATAAAGATGCTTGATCCAAAGATCAACATCACCCATGTTGCTATCCATGGAACAGTGAAAAAAATCAGTGTTTTCTTTCTTCCCAAATAATCGGCGATTATTCCTGCCGGTAGAGCTCCAATTATAGCTCCTATCGGACTCCACGCGCTAATCCAGCTTTCTTGGGCTGGTAGTACATGTACTGGAGCTGACGAGTTTGTATCTCTCAATAACTCCAAAGTTGGCGAAGTCCATGCTAATCCTGTGCCAATTATGAATGCACCGATCGAAGCTGTAAAATAAAATTTAATCGTTAATATTTTGTACGTATAGCCGTGACATTGGTATAGAAATTATATTATAATTTTATTAACCGTGACCTAGATGTATGAAATGTTTCTTAAACTTGAACTCGTCTTCTTTTTATTATTGTAAATAATTTATACTATTTTATTGCGAACACACGTGACAGTTATCAAAAAATCCCGACAGTATGATTTTATTAACCCTGGTCAGTTGTTTCAATTTTTTAAGTCTATTTTTTTTATCGATGTACTAATACGGTTCATCAGTTATAACTTATAAAAAACTAATAATAACGTAGGTACTATTTTAGATGCTCTAATTTAGTTTTTTTTTTAAATTTCAGATTCTGCCTTCGTTTTTGGAATTTTTTATGACGCTAAAAAAAAGTTACAATGGAATAGTTGAAAAAGTATCCATATTATTATTGGAATCAGGAATCAGGCTCAGTTCAAGTTGTAAGTATAAATACTGACTAAATATTGAGATGTTGACAATTTTTTGAATATTTTCAAAATTGTGTAGATTTAGCAAAAAGATGAATTGAAAATTTTAATTAAAATCAGTAATGTAGGTAGTTCATTTTGAGTGAAGGACCTTTCAGAAAAAATTGATTTTTATTTTCGTAAAAATATAAGTTGCCAAAATGGTATTTTTGTAAAAAAAAAAAAAAGAAGAAGAAGAAACGCTCAGATCTTTATCTCTATGAGGGGAGGAAGTAGTTTTGGCTGTGTAGTATGGCTGCTCTGAAAAAGTGCAATAATTTCAACTTTCTTATTTTCCTCGCCCAATAACCTTGAAATTTGGTATCAATTATTGCCCCCTAACCGAAGGGTTGAAAAATTAGATACTTACATTACAAAATTAAAAAGTTTCTGATTTTTACAAAATTCAAATCATATACTCAATCACCTTGAATTATTGAACTGAAAATTTTTCGAATGTTAGTAATAAATTCGATGGAAATTTTAGAAAAAATAGGCAATATTTCCAACTGCATTAAGCATTATTTTTAATTGATGAAAACTCAAAAAATTTTGTGAAAATAAAAATTTATTTTGACAATTTTTCGCTACAAGACCGTCGAAAAATTGGCAAAAATTTGCGATTGTTCATTAGTGGAATCACTTTGAGTTTGAATATCGAAGATCCTTGGCTCCATCCCATTATGTCTAGAGGGTCAAATTTTTTTTTGGGAAGGTCTCTCACTCAAAGTTAACCACCTCACTAATTTTTGTCAAGATCTGATGTGTTTTTTTTTCAACTAATTTTTCAAAGTAGTATTAAGTTTTCCTTTATTCCTGAATTTTCTCTAGTTTTAACAAAATCGCAAGATTGAAACTGCAGGATCTTAAAACAAATTTTAAAAGAACTGTCCTTCTCCCAGTTTTTCAACCCGAGAAAAGAGAAAAACAAATCTCGGGAACTTTTGAAAGTTTTGAATTATGATTTTTTTGTACCTAACTACATATTTTGAAACCGTCTGAATAACACCCCTCCCTTACAACCCACGAATTTTTTCTGAACTCTACTTCGACTGTTTACTTTTTTGTGGGAAAATAGATAAACAACAAAAACCCAAGCGTTTACTATTGCATAATATTCATTTTCTTAATTTTTTTCTCAAAAATCATTACTTATTACATTGTAACATCGCTGATGGAGCAGAATTTTTAACGAACCCGGACGTCGTGGAAAACCAATCACATCAGTGAAAAATAAAACTTTTACAGAAGTGTCACCATCTGTTGATAATTATGCTGGGGCACGAGTAAAAAAGCTCTACGTACATTTTGGTGGTTCTTAAATTTCAGTAAAAATTAGTGACAAACGAACTACATAATTATCAAAACCACAAAACGTATTATTCTTCAAAAAAAAAAAAAGTTGAATGAAATTTTTATTACTGGCCATCTATTTGTGTTACAGTTTTGCCTTTTTCATAAATATCAAGGACGTCCTTGATAAATATAACGTCAGAAGTGAGGAGACTTGTGGCTTTTTTGAGCACAAAGGGTACCGGCGGTTAAGATAGGCGAATCTGCCCCCGAGCTGAAATTTGAAACTAACCGACGGAATTTGGTCCTTAGGGTCTGAAAACCACCTGGTAAAAATTTTGGCCCCCTACCCCTCCCCTAACCCGAGTTATGGGGCAAAACGTTACTTTTTTCAGCCTTTTCATTAAAAATTTTTATCTCCGAGAGTTTTCAACCAAATTTTTTCAAATTTACGTGAGTTATACTCCATACTGAGGGGTATTAGTGGGTGGTTTGAAAAAAATTTTTTGATGATTTTTTCTAGCCAAAAATCGCATTTTAAAACTTGAAATCGAGTTTTCTACATGATGTTGCAGAGGTGCAAAAATGAAAAAAATATATATCATGTATCTAGTCCCTATCTACAACGTAATACCATTTTCAGAATTTTTTAGGTGGGTGGAAGACCTTCAAAAACGCAAAAAACCGCATTTTTATCACGTTTTTCGCTCAAAAAATGGTCATTTTCGGCCGAAAAAATTTTTCGGGTAATAATATTCCAAAATACGTATTTTTACGCCACTTGCCCGATTTTCACTTCATTTCATTCTTTTTTGAATGATTTTCGCAATTTCAAGTAACCTAAAGCGCAAGACTTAAAATTGTATATATGTAACTTTCCTTATACTCGTATAAAATTATCATACGGAAAACACTGAAAGAAAATTTTTGTTCAGTGGCTCGAACTACCTTCGAAAAATTCATTTGCATGAGCAGAGCACTCAAATTTCGAAAATTCACTTTGTAGTCAACAATTTTTTTTTCAACAATACTTACGTTGCTACCAATATCATTATCAACAAGAGGTATGATGAATCTGCCCTTGAAACCAGTTTTGATCGCTCCTACCCCCAAAAGGTCAACCATGATGAGAAAACATTCCAGAAAAAATTTCAGACCCCTAGCGCAAGTGTTTTCGAAGAAAGGGGCCAAAATGTGTTTTTCAATGGATTTTTTCATATTTTTGTGGTTTTTTGCTAAATGTAGATAAAAGTTTCGAGTTTTTTTTTAAGATGAATTTTAGGGAGTTGGAATAACCCTAAAAAATTTTTTCAAAATTTTTGGTTCATTTTTTGCCGAGTTATGGCATTTTAAAATTTTTGAGCTGCCATTTTGTCTTGAAAGGACAAAGGTACAATAGAACTTTTTCCCCCAAAAGATGTGCCATCTGAACCTCGAGAACATTAAGTGAAATCTGAATTATTCTAAAAAATGACTATGCCCTTGGTGAAAAAACTCAAAAAACAAAGAAAGCAAAAAAATATGAAAAAAATCGAAATAATTTAACTTATTTCTAAAAACGAAAAAAATGACCAAGTAGTCAATAAAAAATGTGAATAACTCCGAACAGTTTATTTTTAAAAATGAAAAAAAAAACTTGTCATCGGTAAAAAAAGAAATGTAGAAAATCGATAGAAGTAAAAAAAAATAATAAAAAAATTGAAACAACTGAAGCTTCCATTTAAAAAAATGACCTCAGACCATTTTGAAAGTTTCACCTTGGGGAATTATTGCGAGAAGAAACTTGCAGGGAAGAAAAATTCAAATCGAAGTTGAGTAGAGAAATGCCAACGGAAATGCAGAATAGCAAAAGGTAGGAATAAAAAATTGTTCGGTTTGGAAGAATTCACTAGGTACATACCTCATATTTTTGCTAATTTGAGTAATTTCTATATGCAAGGAACAAGGTTAGGGAGGAAAATTCATTGAAACCAGTTTTGACTGTTTCTACCCCGAACAGTAAACCATAATAGGAAAACATTCCAACAAAAATTTTGAACCCTTTGAGAAAATATTTTTCTTATTTTTGAGACTTGTATTTTTTATAATAAATGTGGGCCCGTGATCGTCGTACTTCCTACATGAGTGCATGCCGTGGGAAATGCAATGTTACTGTACGCGCTACATGCGAGGGGTGGTTAGTTTTTATTTTTTTTGACAATGCTCTACCACTTTGATTTTTTTGAAATTTTTGTGGTATATTTATGAAAATGAATGGCACATCTTTTGGGGGAAAAAGTTCTATTGTACCTTTGTCCTTTCAAGACAAAATGGCAGCTCAAAAATTTTAAAATGCCATAACTCGGCAAAAAATGAACCAAAAATTTTGAAAAAATTTTTTAGGGTTATTCCAACTCCCTAAAATTCATCTTAAAAAAAAAACTCGAAACTTTTATCTACATTTAGCAAAAAACCACAAAAATATGAAAAAATCCATTGAAAAACACATTTTGGCCCCTTTCTTCGAAAACACTTGCGCTAGGGGTCTGAAATTTTTTCTGGAATGTTTTCTCATCATGGTTGACCTTTTGGGGGTAGGAGCGATCAAAACTGGTTTCAAGGGCAGATTCATCATACCTCTTGTTGATAATGATATTGGTAGCAACGTAAGTATTGTTGAAAAAAAAATTGTTGACTACAAAGTGAATTTTCGAAATTTGAGTGCTCTGCTCATGCAAATGAATTTTTCGAAGGTAGTTCGAGCCACTGAACAAAAATTTTCTTTCAGTGTTTTCCGTATGATAATTTTATACAGGTATAAGGAAAGTTACATATATACAATTTTAAGTCTTGCGCTTTAGGTTACTTGAAATTGCAAAAATCATTCAAAAAAGAATGAAATGAAGTGAAAATTGGGAAAGTGGCGTAAAAATACGTATTTTGGAATATTATTACCCGAAAAATTTTTTCGGCCAAAAATGACCATTTTTTGAGCGAAAAACGTGATAAAAATGCGGTTTTTTGCGTTTTTGAAGGTCTTCCACCCACCTAAAAAATTCTGAAAATGGTATTACGTTGTAGATAGGGACTAGATACATGATATATATTTTTTTCATTTTTGCACCTCTGCAACATCATGTAGAAAACTCGATTTCAAGTTTTAAAATGCGATTTTTGGCTAGAAAAAATCATCAAAAAATTTTTTTCAAACCACCCACTAATACCCCTCAGTATGGAGTATAACTCACGTAAATTTGAAAAAATTTGGTTGAAAACTCTCGGAGATAAAAATTTTTAATGAAAAGGCTGAAAAAAGTAACGTTTTGCCCCATAACTCGGGTTAGGGGAGGGGTAGGGGGCCAAAATTTTTACCAGGTGGTTTTCAGACCCTAAGGACCAAATTCCGTCGGTTAGTTTCAAATTTCAGCTCGGGGGCAGATTCGCCTATCTTAACCGCCGGTACCCTTTATGTGAAAAAGTGTGAAAATTGTGAAGAATTTTCTAATTTTTACATCTACGAAAATCGTATTTCATGATTACATTCTACGTTCATTTCTCAAATTCAAACTCGGCCCTGACCATGGGACACTTTATCAGAATAGAAAATTTACGATCCGTCAAAAAAGGTATATACATATACCTATACGTACCTAGCCTACCTACCTCCATATATGTCTCTACAATAAATCAATTTGAATTTATGTTGTATTTTATTGAATGTAGATTAAAAAGAATTTGAAAATTTTCACGTTTTTCCACTTTTTTGCAATTTAACATTTTTTCACATTGTGAAAAATGCAAAATCATGAATGAAAACGAAATGAGAAAAAATGTGAAATTACTACGCAAAGTAATGAAAAGTCTTCTTGGCTGCAATATTGTGCCAGAAATCGCCATAGTCTCCGATGTGAAAATTTGTCTTGGAAATGTGAAACTTATACGACGGCTATCGACTTTTTAATATATGTAAAAGCGATGTTTTTCCTACTCGTGCCCAATGCTTCTGCGAAAATTGTGCCTTTAAATTGAGAGATTTTTAGGCTTAGACATTTCAAAATATGTGAATTTTTTTTTAAATTTCAATTAATGACCGAAAAAAAGTCTTGAGAGTAAAGTAAGAGCTCAAGTGTTGAGGAGAATGGAATTTTCAAAGGATAAAAAAAAGAATATACATGTCAAAATGAATAGGTACGAATTTTTTAAAAAATATTTAGATTTCTGGGTAAAATTTGAAAATTTTGAAAAAATTTTTAGATGTGTAGAGGTCTCAAAATTCTTTGAATTTTCTATACTTAATACCAAAATTTCACGTTGTTTTCTTTTTCTTTTTTAGAAAATGAACTCTCCAAGGGTTGTAAAAATTAATAATTTTTATCAATTAAAGCTCGAAAGGGTCCCATTTTTATGGTTTGTGGTCCCTTGATTTGAATAATTTGAGCAAATATTGAATTCAATTTTAAGTTTCCAATAATTTCTTCATTATTTAAAATGGGCAACATTTGTTTATAACTTTTTTGATGGACTTTAATGACTGATGAGAATCAGATCGTGGGCTATCAATTTTTTTTTGCAAATAATTTTATTGGATGTTGATTGTTGAAAGTTCAAAAGTTCCACTGCTTATTTAATTCATCAGATGGGAAAAAATTTCACGTAATTTATTTCAAAAACTTTGTAATACGAACCGGTTTCAGGCAATTTTTTACTTACGATTTTATGCAATTAGGGATTTGAAAAAAAAACTCTACTATTTTTGCTCAAACTTTCTGCAACTTTTTCGTTTTTTTTTGACGTCATTGCAGAATTTAATTGCAAATTGATCTCATACGATTTGCATTTTGTCCGGTCATATATCCATTACATAAAATTTATTTCGAACTGGTTTTCAGTTCAACTGTTCAACTGGGTAATTTGATCATTTGCCAAATAATTTTTCGTTTCAAACATTGAAAAATATTCGTATAGCCGGTCTAATTACCTTGTACAAATTGGTCTACTCGTTACGTACTTAATGTTTTAGAAGGTAAACGATTGTAAATAATTTAACTCGTGTACTTACCGATAATGGCGCAAATATATTGAGGAATTTTACTTCCTTCTTGTTTGATTGTGGGTTTTTGATTTTCCTTTAACATCCCGACGAACTCCTCTTTTTTTTCCATATGATAAGTATCCCTGAAACCAGAGTAAAGATCGAGTTTAAAATTCGCGCCGAAAAATTGGTAAAAAAATTCGTACACATCGAGGAACTGCGAACACTCGTATAAAAATGATTGATGTTGCATTCATTCTTTGAAAACCTACATACAAGTTACATACCTCGAAACCAGCCACACGTATATTTAAAAATAATAAATAACCGGACTGCATCATTACGATAAATTTTCGCTAATTTGATAAAAAATTACATCGAAAGAAGCGTTATTACAGTCGACTGAACAACTTTAATACTAGTAAAATGCCCTTTCATAAAATCAAAATGATTACTCACATTTTTAATTGAACAAATACCGGCCGAAACTTAAACAAGATAACAAGCACAATGTAATTATTTTTTCAACACCTGATAAAAGCGTGTAAAATCAACAATTTCCGTTTTTTTACTCTCTCGTCTCCGTACAGCTTTATAATAAATCAAACATGAAAATTTTCAGACATCGTAGACGCTCGATTCTGATAAGGTTAAATTTTAAATCGCAGTTTGGTACAGAAAGTTGAATCGCGACTAATCACTGTGTCGGTACTCGGTGGAAAAATTATTTTATGTCTTTATTAGCTCTGGCGGTATTATCGGAAGGAAAAGTAAACGTCATAAAACGCCTTCATTCTTTAATACCTCAGTCCTCTATGCTTAATTTGTATACGCACCAACGTTTCGAGGTTGTTCAATTGCGAAATTCCTATTTTGAGTGGGTAATTTTTCACAAAATTACTTTTTATCGGATTCGAATTATGGTATTGTTTCTACCTCTCGAGAATGTTGCTCGAGATACGATGAACTATAAATTCCACCTTTTTTTTGTGGCAAATATCAATTTTTTTATTGATGTTTGTGAAAAGATTTCGAGTGGTGTAGTTTCCCTCTCTGATTCAGGACCTATAATTTCTTCGAAATAGTACCGAAAATTTATAATTTCTTATTTGTATTCGACAAACATTCGCTTTTTAAAGAGATAAAGAAGAAGACGAATCGCATTGACCCTCACACATTGACGAACAAACATAAACCTAGTTCCACATTAAACACGGTTTGTTTTATTTGTAAATAGACACTTGAAAAAATTTTTAATGGTAGGATCGCGCCAAAATACATAAAATCAGCCAATGAAACTGTATCCTCTCAATGACATGAGTTTAGAGATGCTTCACATTGTTGGAATAAAAGTTGCAATCTTGGATTCTCCCTTTTCGCCTTCCTCAGCTCATCGAAAATCAACCGATTCGAGATGGGAAAATTTTTAATTCGTTGGATGATTGTTGTTTAAATTGAAATTCGTATGAGTGATTTTTATTTTTAAATCTTGAATATCTCGAGATCGAATCGACGAATTTTTAATTTTTCGAGTTGAAAATGGAGGTGGATTTGCATATTGCATAATTTTCCCATGAAAATCACCGGTCTACTTAAGATGTGGTTTTCTTACGTAGCTCGCTGACGTTGCGATGTTAATTATGATGTGGTCAGGAAAAGTAAAATGGATGGTTGGGTTTGAGAGGAGTTTTTTCTCATTTTTTATATGACAAATTGTTTTGCGGTGAATATTTAATGTTTGTTTGTAAATGGTTTGTAGGTGAGGAATTGATGCAAAATGTGTGCTCGTAAATCAATCAATAGAGAAATTTTATTTGACGCCAAAGAATTGTATTGACGTGTTCGAATATTCGATATTAAAAATAGAAAAATGCGAAATTTTTCCTTTTAGGTGGATTTATTACTCCAAATGAAATTTAAATAGAATGAAAAATATCAATTTTTTTTCAGAAATGAACACAAAATTGATAAAAATTGAGTCCAAAAAATTTCACGATAAAAATTTGAAAAAATACTTTTGTTCGGAAAATTTTTAAAAAATTGGTGAAAAAAGGAATTTTGCTCAGAATTAAAAACGACAACAAATTCGAAGAAAAAAAAGACTCACTCTAAAAATCCCAAATGATTTCAAAAGAATTGAAAGAAACTGAATTATAAGAGCTGCCTGTGGATATCTTTATGGCAAATTTATTGAAAATGGGGAAAAAAATTATAAACTATCAACGTCCGGTTCATGTGTGGGAGGATAGTGGCCCAGGAAATATGATAAAATTCATACTCGTTTTTTTTATACTTAATGATAAGGCTGATATTGTTATGGATCAATAGAAATTTTCTCTTATCCAATTTTTTATAATTAATGACATTTGAATTATTATTTTCGTTTTTTTTTTTAAATTTCAGATTTTAATAATCGCAGGCATTCGTTGGAAATTTTTCACGAGAAAAAAAATCCAGGCTGAATTAGGTGAGTAATGTTTTTTAATGGTTTATTTTATAGTGAAAAAAATTTATGGTTGTGGTATTTTGATTTGTTATGACACATTTCAAATTTTGAGAATAAGGTGCTAGTTATGCAATTTTAAAATCATAAAAATTATCTTTCACGTTTCGAAAGTATTTGAAGGTTTTTGGGTTGCGTATTGCGTACATTCTTTTTATCTGTTCTAATCTCTTGAGAAATGATGTTTTTTAAAGGAAGGGGTGAAAGAGGGGCCGTCTAAGATCCATTTATTGGTTTTAGAAACCTATTTTGACTATTTACCTATTTTTATTTTACATAGGTATTGATCAATTTTTTTCTCAATTTTTACGTTTTTATCTACCCTTGCATTTAAGCATCTCCCAACACATTTCGATATCGTTCATTTTTTCTGCTTCCTGATTGGTTCTTCGGTTCATGAACTCTTAAAAAATTTTTAAATAAATGCGCGAATGAAAAATTGTTTAAAAACACAAATTCTTTAGTCTGGCTGTGGCTCCAAGTTATAAATTCCACATCAAAATAAATGCCATTTATTTTATCAAGGTTCGCAAAATCCGGAAACAAAATTTGCGACCTAATAGTGTATCTATCAGTTTAATTACATTATTTCAAATTCTGAATCGTTATCAAAATCCGGTTCGGTATTCCGAACTGATAGTAAATATCAAATTGGATGGGTGAACTGTTATCTATCGACAAACATGATAGAAATAGAAGAGGAATATTAAATTAAAAGGCGCCAATTGTATATCATGTTGCTGATTATAAATTATTATTGCAAAATTGACCACATGATGATCGATATTTTGAGATTCGTGCATGAGAGTGAGTTGTACTCGCAAAATCAAATTAGAATCGCAGAGCCAATCAGAAGGTTGAAAAAGCGAAGGTTACTGAAATGGATGTACCTAGGATATGCTTGAAGGCTCTACCCTTCCCCTTCCCTGCCCTTTGGCTAGCAAAAATGTAAATTTGAATAACATTTTTAGTTCAATTTCTCAACTTGGATGATCTCTGAAGTGAGATCAGGTATCTTCCAGGGACTAGAATTCTAAATGTTGAAATGTATTATAATTGGTATCTTGAATGCAAAGTTAACGAAAGTGAGTGTAGTCTCCAGAGAAAAAAATTTCCGGATCCTCATTCTCCTAAAAATTCTAAAAAAAATTGCAATTCATCAAAAAAAACTTTTCTGTTTTCCAAAAATTTTTCTATTTCACAATGAAGGGTAAAATTATGTTGAATAAAATTGTATTATTATCAAGTTTTGACCTTTTTTTTTTAGATTTTTTGAAAATTTGTCAGTTTTTTTGGATATTAATTTTTTTGCAAACCAATTTTACTAGATTTTAGTCAATTTTCTATTGATTTGTTAACATTTTCGGAGTTGGTCAACTTCAATAATTCTGGCCATTTTTATAAATTGCAATTTTTTCAAACTCATCTCAATTGTTAGAATTTGAACTTTATTTCTTTCGTTCGTATAATTTTTGTTGAATTATTGCCAACTTTTGTGAAACATTTACACAACTTACATACATTTTTATGAAAATCGTCTCACTGAAAAAATTAAAAACATGTCATGTCAGTCTTTTTGAAAAAAAAATGAAAAATCGGATCGGGGGGGGGGTCTTTCGACCCTAGTAAAATGAGATCAAAATTTTCATGCCATTCGATTTATCTTGTTAAAAGAATATTTTAGAGAGCATTCGCAAATTTTTATCTCACCCGTGGTGGGCTGGGGCCCCAAAATACGCAATTTACAACCTAAAAATTCCAACTCCGCGAGTTTTTAAACAATTTTCTTCAAACTTGGTACGTAAGTGGAAATACTAGCCCAAAATTTTTCCAGATTTCTCCCGCCCCTTATAATGACCTTGAATTTGACTTTAAAAATTTATTTTATATCACCGTTTGAAGAAATAATTTTGGAACGAGCAAAAAATTAATTTTTTCTAAATTTTTGAATACATTCGTCAGCTCTGATAATTTTTTCAGAATTTATCAAGACGTAAAAATTGGTCAAATATTTTTAAAAAAACGAAAAAATTGATGAAAAATCAGTAATATTAAAGAAAAAAAAATGATCGATTGCGCCAGTTTTTGAATATTTGACCAATTTTTACCACTTAAAAAAATGTGAAAAAATTCTAAGAGGTGTCAAATACATACTTCCATTGAATAACTTTCAAAAAAATTATTTTTTTGCTCATTCCAAAATTGTGTTCCTCAAGACGATTTTAAATTTTCAAAGAAGCACGAAGTAATCAAAGTGGTTGGAAAGATTTTTAAAAAATTCAGGGTACTTCTCTCTAAAACCTCTACGAATTTGTCAATTTGAAAAGAATCGATTGAAAACTCGAGGAGATGGAATTTTCTAGCTTGAAAATCACGAATTTTGGGGCCTCAGTTCTCCAAGGGAGAGGTACAAATTTGACAAGTCAAATGGCCATAAAATTTTGATCAAGTTCTACCCTAATTGGTCAAATGACATCCCCCTTCTCCTTACCTACCACATCAAAACCTTTGTCAGTTTTTTTGGATACAAATTTTTTTGCGTGCCAATTTTACTAGATTTTTGTCACTTTTTTATTGTTTTGTCAGAATCTTTGGGGTTGGTCAACTTCAATAATTCTGATAATTTTTTTAAATAACAATTTTTTTTAAATTTTCAATTTTTGTGAAAAATTTATCAATTTTATCAAATTTTTTTGGTTTAATTATTGAACTTTTTGAGGTCAGTTGAAGTATATTTATTTTTTTGAAAATTTTAAAAATATTAGCTTGTTCTACAAAAACTTTCCAACTATTCGAAAAATGAACTTCTCTCACTCCTCCTTCTTCATTCATTGCATCTAGCAACCTACACTGTTGAATACGTAGCAATCTTTTGAAATTTTTTTTAAAAATAATCCGAAAGTTTTCGATTAAGTATTGCAAAAATTGCTTCAAAAATTTCACTTTTTTTGAACCGAAAAAATTCTCAAGTCCAGGCTAATCTTTCCAAATCATTTTTCTTATCTCATTATTCCTCACCACATACATCATGAACTCTTGAAAAAAATTCAGTTGATTAAAAATAAAAATGAAAACACGAAGGACGCGTAATTCGTGACAATACTTTGTGTTATTTCATACTCATACACTTTTGCAATAGGTACTATAAGTCGGTATTTTCCTTCATCCAACGTCATTTGTTTTTTTTTTCTAATTCAGGAGAACTTCATTAAACGACGCTATTTTTCCTTATAAATGCATAGCCTCGGATTTCGCCCCTCCAGTCCACTATCTCATTATCCATTTGTACTCGCGTGCTTATTAATGCATGTTTATGAATGATTTAGAAAGGGGGTCAGAGGAGAGTGCTTTTTTTTTCTTCTCTCACCTTATAACTTCTACCGCTTATCATTACGTTGATTTGAACTCATTCGAGCATAGTGCCAAGCCCGCCGCCGTTACAAGGGGAAAAATTCTAGAAGGCATTTGAAAGGTTACACTCGGTTAATGAGCATAAGTTATATAAATTTTACATTGTGAAGATAACAGATCGAATGAGTCGGTAAACGATTGAATTTGCAAAGAAGATTTTCAGTCCAATGTTTAATATTTATCTGTAGTTCGACGCTTCGACACAGATGCTATCGTTTTTAATCAATTTAACCGCGTTAATTATACCATTGAAAAATTTACACAGAAGGTACATATTTGATTTTCAACCGTTTACTTTTCGATATTACCAATGCACGTATGAATTCAACGTGTACAAAGTTCATCTCGCATTGATAACTTGGATCGAAATACGACATCAAGTCGCTCAAATGTACAACTCGTCGTATTTAATTCATAAATTAAAATATGGGCGTGAACAGTGCATCATTTAGAACCGTCGAAAGGATGAAAAAAAAAAACCACGACAATAAAACATGAACCATTCGGTCAGATAAAGTCAATTATATAATTGACCCTACCGACGACGAGTAAAATTAAACGCACCATTGCCTATTTCCCCTACTTCCATAATCCACTAAATTCTAAAAAAAAAAAATCACGCAAGCGGTCGGGGAAAAACTCGGATCTAAAAATATAATCAATGGGTAATTCGGATACCGCGATTTGACGTCGATTCTGGGAAAAAATTAGGTAAAAATTCTTACTTATTAAACGAGCTTCGACCATGTTTAGCCATTTTTTTGCCACGATTCTTCACCGAGTTAAAATTTCACACACGTTTGAACACCGCGCCGATGATAAATTTTTATCGAAATTGAAAAAAATAGTCGGATTCACATATGGTGACGATAATTGCAGTGAAAATTCTGCTGCTAATGTTCTGCGCACTCCAAGTCTCTCACAATTGCGATTCCAATTGACATTTCCTTTTTAGTTTGTGAATGGCTGATGCATACGAGGCCTTCAAACGACATTCTCAACAAAGATCTGGTTTTTTATTTTACACCGCCATCATTTTATGTAATACGAACCGCACTACTGTTTAATCAAAATTGATAATAAGCCAATTTACATAGTAAATTTTTCATACTGAAAGTATTCTACGCGGTGATGAATTTTAGTAGATACACGTGTTTGGGTCGGTTTCACCGACAATGCTTTGCGAGGAAATAATTCCATATGCCAGACACGTTTTTTGCGGAGAGGGGTTTCAAAATAATACTTTTGACGAAATTAGTTCGGCTGGATTGAATTTTTTGTTAGAGATGTATTCGTGGTTCGATATAAATTTTCAATGTTCTCACGTTCGAAACAATGTTCGATTATCGGTAAATTTTTATCGACTGTTCAACCTTTATTACGTATCGACATGGTGAAGTTCAAGAACATCAGATTCGGTATAAATTATCAATTAATTCGGAAGCCTACAGAAGCGATTAAAATTCGTACTCTAAAATAGGAAACCTTTACGATTGAACAATCGATCGTTGATACGTGATTAGAATTATACTTTGATTCGTTACGAGCTCGTGATCGGTCATTTCCCTCGCAAATGTCCGGAATATCGTATTACCTATTTGTAGTATTCTCTTTTTTATGCTGAAAGGTGGTTTTACTACCCTTGGAGGTTCGTCGGTGGAGAAAGGAGGGAGGATTTTTATCCTTAATTAAAAATATGATAATTTTCCAACGAGGTATATTGTCTCGCGTGATACGAAATTGATATCAAAAGGGTTGAATATTTCGTTTGTACAAAAGCTTTACAATTATTTCGTTTCTGAATGTCATTCGACTAGGGGTATTATTGCAAATGTCACGTGATGTTTTGAAAGAACTATTCGTGAGATGAATTTTAATAAAACGAGGTGAACCGAGGAAATATTAAAAAATTGGGTCATTTTTTATACGAGAAATGGCATGAAAAATATTTACAAGAATTGATATTTCCTACAAAAGGTGATATTTATCAAATAGTTCTAAGAAATGGAAGCAAGGAAACGAAGGACTAATAATTGACTCAGTTATGTAATTTTCCTGGAAAATTTTAATGTTTTTTTGGGGTTATGAATTCGACTAAGGGTTGAAGAATTTATCTAAGTGTGTGTTTGAGAAGATGGAGGGGGAAATGTGAAGAAATCCAGGACCTGCGTTAATTGAGATTGAGAACGAGGTAAAAGCGACATTTTTTTCAACAAATTAGTTACGTTTTCGTACTTGACGAAAAATATTTTTGATTACTTAATTTTCGTCAAATTTCATATTTAAGAAGATGCCGGAGGAGAAAAAAATTAGGTGGAAAGGAAGTGACATAAAACCATGAATAAGATGGATTATTTTGCATTTTTTTTTTTTTTTAAATTTGAATTGGAGGAAGGATTTTATTGAATACCTAATACTTAGTGTTCAGACCTTAAAAGGATAATATGGTAAAAGAAAAATTTCAACTCTTCTTTTCTTGCTCCAACCCTTGCCCTGTTTATTTTCTTTCAATTTGGCTAAAAAATTTTGATAAAATGTAAGAAAAAAATTCAAAAAGATTTCTTTAAAAATTGGGATGTTCAATTTCTGAAAAAGTAAGAAAATGTTGGAAAAATGTCGGGGAATTTTGAAAATTTTCTTGAAATTTATGAAAAAGTCCAAAACAAGAATGAATTATTCAAAACAGTATTTTTTTATTTTATTAAGTATATATTTTTTAAATTTGCTCCTCTTCCTTTCGGACCAAATTATCATATCTCTTGACAAATTTTTTTATTGTCCGTGTGAACTTCTAATTTGTATGTATGTCAAAAAAATTATGAATTTTCCAAAAAAAAATTAGGGTAATTTACACTCATTCTTTCTATAGAATTCTTTTAAAATTCAATTTTTACCACGAGAGTTCGAATTTTTTTTCGAAAAAAGAAGGATTACTATTTTACTTCTTTCCTCTCTCTGGATCGATACAATTTTGTTTATTTGTTCACAGGCAAGTCGAAAAGGTTCCAAAAATTTGGGTGAGGTTTATGAATTCTAGACTCATATTATTTAAATTTTTGTTGAATGGGCAAGGGGAGCAGTAATAAATTGTGAAAAAATTCACGATTTATTAATTTTGTTTCATTTTTCAAATTTTATAATTTTGTTTTATAATAATTTTTTTTTTGTAATAAATTTAGATTTTCAAGTTTTGTGCGAGGAGGAGGGGGTGTAAATTTTTATAATAATTGAATTTGGGTCGTTATTTTTTGGCCGCAAAAATAGCTTCTAGAAATCTCGTAAAAAGAAGTGTTTTTTTCAAAACAAATTTGTGGAGCATCGTGCATTTCAAATTAATTTTCAGCACTATTTCGGATTGAATTTCAGAAAATTACTTCCTTCCGCCTCCTGGACATCATGAATATCCTATTGTAAAAAGTCAGGAAAATGGTTCAGAAAACGTGAAAAAGTGAAAGAAATTAACCCCTGAAAAATGCCATTTGTGCTCTATTTTATTTAAGTATCCCAATTTTTAATCATACTCGTAAAAAAATTCATTTTCAATGTTTTTTAAATTCTGAATCGAGAATCGAAGACGATTCACCTAAAATTACAAAGGGACTGGATTGATAAGTCGATATTTTCAAAGTGAATTGAGAAATAATGGATACAAAAAGTTCCGAATTTTGATCAAAAATTCAAAAAAATATCCACATCCCTCCTCCCTGGAAAATGGAATATGAATGGAAAATAGGCAACAGTTACATTTCCGAGTAAAAAAATTGAATCTGTTCTATTTTCGATGCAATCTTTTAATTTTCTCAATTTTCAAATTTTTTAAAGTACAGGTTGCCAAGTTTTTTAAAGGCAAAATGAGCAATGGGAATGGGAATAAAATCGCTACCGAATCTTTTAATGTTTATTCACAACGTTCTGCGTCAAATAATCTCATCCTATTTTTTTAACGACGCTGATCAGTTTTATGAGAAGAATTCCTTAAAGTTTTTTTTTTTTTTACCAAACTCTGACGAAATTTAATCCAAAAACCTCGAAGAATGTCACGATACGTGACAAATTAAAGCAATGACCAAAATTATGTCGAAAATTGATAATCGTCATGTTCTAATGAGGTAATAAGGAACTAAAAATGATCTCGATTAATAGTTTCGACGATTTGACGAAACTCGTGAAAAAAATACGTGATGATGAATGATTTAACGCATCGACGAGACATCTGTGCCTCTTTCCCTTCTACAAAAATTTCTCTTCGTTTTAACACATTGTAATAAATTTTTCCCGAATGATTCATTCGAACGCGCCATAATTATGCAAAAAGTCTATTCATACGGGCAAGGGAGCATTCCGGGTAAAACAACATCACATATTCTCAGATTTTAGATTTCAAGATCAAACGTCCCATTAGCCCACAAAATTCGTTAAAAAATCTGAAAAAATTTCCCATTTGTCGACTTACATGCAAGATGCGTCCGCCAGTGATATTTATTACTTGCATTGTACACATTTCATACGTAAATTATAAGAAGAAAATTTTTTTCGTAATTTTAGAAACCGTTATTGCGTGGTAATTACTATTTCATTATAATTCTCGGCTAATTTTGGCATTGAATTAAATTGCCATTTTCAACCAAGTGCTATAAACGTGAAAAAAAAAATGTTATTTTTGGATCCAATAAAAAAATAAAAGTTTTTCTAGCTTTAAAGTACTGTAGTGAACAAATAGATACCTTAAGCGTATTATTATCAAATCGCCGTGTTCGACTGTTCGTGTTGTTGAAAAACACGAAAAGCAAAAAACTTACAATTTCAACAAGGTGGAAATTTTCTTATCTTTGCCACTCGACTTGAGAATAGTGATAAGAAATTAATAAAATAAATATGTATATCGAAGTGTTAATTCTTGGATGTTACGAGCATGTTTTTCACCAGGCCTAATTGAACCAATTTATTCGTCGTCGTTTGTAATTGAAGCTTGTTTGTAATTTATTAGACCTTTCTATCCCTTATGATTCTGTTTTTATTATTTTCGAGCTGAATAATTGATTAATGAGCTCCAGGAAGTAATTACGGATGAAGGGTTAATAATATAAAAATGTTTTGGAAGAAAATCTATGGTGTTTGAGGCTCGATGTGTTTTTATTACTCCTGACCCCCTGCCCCTTGATCTATTTTACTGAACTAATCGTACGAATATTTTCAACTGATTGATTGGCTCGTTATCTTCCAAAAATATTTTGTTCGGTGTCAATGGTTTCAGATTTGTTTTTTTTTCTCACTCATTAGCTTTTATTTGACTGAAAACAAGGCTGCCAACTGCATCATCAATTTTCCAATGTTCGTAAAATTCAAGTTGCCCTTTAATGGTTTGAATTTGAAAAGCATGCTAAAAATTTTTTGGGCATTAAAAAAATGAAAATTGAAATTTTTGGAAATTTTTTCTGGCTGCTCTAAAAAAAATAGGCAAATTGCAGTACATTTGGCGACTCAGGCTAAAAATGACAATTTTCTGTGTTTTTTGTTTAAATTTTGATTTTTTTTCTTTGAATTTAAATTTTCAAAGAATTCTGATTTTTTTATCTTTCCATCAGAAAAGGTCATTATTATTATTATTTTGAAAATTACAACGACGACGAAGTCAGCTGTGGTTTGATTTTCGTTTTGATTTGACTGTTTTTTTGAGGTGGGAGAGGGAGGGTTTGAAGCAGCAAATTCAAAATACTTGATAAATGATCCAAATTTTTTTCAAATTCTCATAAAATTTTGAAAATTTGCCCAATCTTGAATTACAAAGGTATTTTTTTCATCTAAAACCCCCGTCATTGCAAAAAACCATTTGATTTTTCAATATTTCATCTGAATAGCTCCTTTTCTTATTTTATTCGACCAACCACCAAATGTTCACCATTCCGACATCCAAAAAAGACTAATCTCTGTATCGTATTCCGGCCTGTCACTTCCACACACAATTCAATCGCCCCAGAAAACAATCATTTTCCACCCCTACCGAGACCCAATTCGAACTGCATTGCATTACAATCAACCGTCTGTAAAATATCTCTACCATGATCTGGTAGCCCACTGCGTTGCCAGCACCAAAAACCCTCATTACGTTCGATTTTTATTCCAAAATGTCTCGTCGTTCGGTGACTTTGAAATTTTCACGTTCTTATTCCAACGCAGCCCACAGCAGGGCGTACGCTTTAAATTGGCAACGTTGCCATTTTTTCAGGGGTTCGAAAGGGATATGATGACGTAAAGCTATGGACTCGAATATAATCCTTATATACGTGAAAAGCAAACAAGTGCTCACCAAGTTCACTTTCAAGGAACATAAAAAGGGCCATAAAATGTCTGCGACTCCCCTCTTTTATACCATTTCGTGCCTATTACTCTAAAAATATTGTATTGGTGTAGCTCCCAGTCGTTGTGACGTAATTTCATTATCTTTTTTCGAATCCGGCTCGAAATAATTGTCTGTAATGTTTTAATGTAGCGTGAAACATTGATAACCTTACGAATTTCAGTCGAATGGAAAATTTTGTATTTATTTAAATATGATCACGTGGATCTGGAAGATGAAAATCGAAACTGTGCTGTTGGAATTGGTTCTGTATTCAATTTCATGATTTTCGTTTCTTTTTTTTTTCAAAAAAGAAATGATCCTTGTTGAATTTCTGGGGGAAAAATGTGATTGTTCATTTTCAAAAAAAAAAAGTTTCATTTCTTGATCAGGTTGGATCGAAGAAGAGGTAAAAAGCATATGTACTCACCCCCCTCCCACAATAAAATTGAAATTTGAGAAAATTTGTAAAAATTACGTTGGTGATGATTTTAAAGAAAATTTTCCCATTAAAACTGATAAATTTTTGAGTCAGAAAATTCAGAGAAAATTTAATTTTTGTCGAAAATTTTCAACTTTTGTTCTCACCCTTCTCCATCATGTCAACTTCATTTTTGTTCTGATCTCCTGATAAATTAATTCAACTCGTTTTCTCAATTTTTTTACGAATTATTTTTTAATGGCAATTTTTTTGAAAAGATTATATTCAAAAATATCGTTTTTCAAAAAAATATCCCCATCTTTGCATCTTTCGATTCATATTGTCAACTTTTTTGCCACCATGTCATTAAATGGTCAATAAATGTAAATTTTTTGAAAATTTTATGATGAAAAATATCCCTCATTCCATAAGAAGAATTGCTGTAAATTTTCTGAAAAAAATACGTCTCTGTGCAATCATCAATCAAGTTCTTTGAAATTTTGTTTGAAAAAAATATGAAACATTCTCATAATTATTTCAAAACTTCATAGGTACCTACCTCCATTCCTCGAATATTTTCAAAAAAAATACTCCTCAAAAAATTCTCACGAAAAACTTTTTTTTTCTAAAAACGTGATTAATTTTTCATTCGTTAAAATGTAAAATCAAGTCCTTGAAAAAAAAAAGTTTTCCAAAAATAATTTTTTACGAGTACAAGCATATGAATCATAAATTTTTACATCGGAGTCTCCATACAAAAAATTTACATTTTATTTTTCAAACCTATATAATTCATCTGTGTCATTTCCATTAAAAATTCATACGTTCCAATCCAAACAACTACAATCTTCCTACTTACACTTAAGAAAACTGCATACAACAATTTATAAAATTAATTTCTATACAAATTTTCTTGGACTACTATCAAACCAACGACTCGAAAGTCTGGGTAATTTTAATTCGTTAAACGTGTACTTATAACGTACATTTGTTTGAGCAAAATTACATTTTAATCCAACAATGTAAAACACTGCAACTTTTACTTTTCAACGTCGCACGAATAATTCTTCGCGAACACAATTAAAGAAAAAAGTGGTTCTGTGCAGTTTGCTGTTCCTCCTTCCTCACCCAAGCCAGATGTAAATTTTAATACAAGTTCGCGACTATTTCCTTTTTCGATTCTACTCACGTGGTATTCGCGAAACGAGTCTTGAAAACGAAAAAAAAAACTCGTATGGTAATTTTTTTTCAAAGAAACTCCGAGAAATAGCCCGGGATAGAGAAGAAATCGATACGCCAAAAAATTCGTGAATTGAGTGTTAGAAAATTCAAACCAGCAACGTTGATTGAATTGGAAATTTTTCGCATTTTTGGCACACGCGATATTGCAATTTTAACTTTATAAATTTTCAATTAAAAAAAGCATCGAAAAAAATTACGAAAACGGAATATTTGCCAAGAAAATTTTTTTCATTAAAAATATGGAATCGAACTTACCGATATGAAATAAATCACTAATTATTTGCACATAAACTGCATTCGCGAAAACCGAATAAAAAAGGCGTGTACTGCGATTTAAATGTTAAACGTGCGAATGAACTATAAAATCAGACCTATCAACAAGTAAAGGATGGTTGAATAAGTTGATAAATGTACAGATGCTCCGCCAAGTAACGGAATATATATGAAAAACGAAATCACGAGTTGGTGGGTGTTTTCTTACTAAGTGATAACATAATTAAGAGTGTAAAACACTCAAAACGTATTTACCCACATTGATTGATAACAAATACGTACGAGTAATTAACTCGTTCAAATTTTATCATTGGCGAATATTTTTAAAGGTGACTGTGTGTAGTGCGAATCCAAAATGGGGGCAGTTACGGTGCAATTTTTTGGGGGGTTTGAAATTGAGGGGAAAAAATGCAATAAAGATTCGAGTACTTACATTTTAGCAGCCGGTTAGTGAAACGGTGCCCGAAACTGAACTAGACGAGTAATGCGGACGGTACGATCTGAAGTATCTTCTGTAGCCTCTGTAGGAGCGAAGATGTCGTAAGTCGTAGGCCTTAAGGGTAACTTAGCAGGGTGCCTTGTAAGCAGCTTCGACGCATGCGCTGTGTACTCGGTGCCTTCTTAAGAGAACCCGTTTTCTAAAGGGTTGTTGGATGGAAGGCAAGTAGAGAAATGGAATTCCATTTCCGTTTCTGTTTTTTGTAATTCAATATCTTCATCTCGAGGTTGATACGTATTTAAACAGATGCTGGATGATGCCATAATAGAAACATTCCAGATGCCGAGATACTTTTTTGAAAAAATATTTTCTATTTCGATGAATTTAAATTGTTTTTGAGGGATTTTCCTATGAAGAAGTAATTTTTCGGATTCATACACATTGTATGTAAAATACTGAAAATAGAAATTAGTATGTATTTTTCTTTGGTACGTGAACGTTAATGACCTTGAAATTCCTGCACTTATTAAGCATACCTAATCATATGGTATAATTAGTAGAATAAATTTAAGGGTGTACGAAGAATTTATTAATGTCAAAATTAGGTTCACGGTGGCGGAATCCATTAAAAGTATTTTTTTCACAATTTATGCAAAATCAATATGAAAAATTTTGGTATTCGTTTGAGCAAAAAAAAAAATTGAAGAAGTTACAATGTGGATTATTTTTATGATGGGGATTTTTTTCACCTGGATGATGGCCGAGTTGATTGAGATTTTTTAGATTTCTCGCCACGTGTCGAAATTTTTTTCGAGTGGATTTTTCGCGTGGCGTGGGTTGTAAATTAGGTAAGTAGGTACTTTAAAGGAATCGGAACGTTGCGGTATTTGGTTCAATTTCGGTCTTGATTTATTTTATTGCTTCGTGCCAAATTTTCGAAAGAGTTGGTGATTTTTTCTTTCGTTTTTTTGGATGAACCGGATGCGAAATTTTTGAGGGGTTGTGGGTTAGATTGCAATTATGCTGTATTTTTTCATATTTTTTTGATTTTTTTAAAATTAATTTTCAAGATGTTTTTTGAAGCGTTTTTTTTTAGAAATGTGAGCGAAACATGTCTTTTTTTTCTTATTTCAAAATTGATTCGAAATCTTCCGTTCGTTTTTTTTAACGTTATGGTGTTCTCAAAATTTTGATTTTCAACGTTTTTCTATGAAAATTTCGATTTTGTAGAATTTTTTTTTTTTTTTGGGGGGGGGGAGTTCTTGCATGTTTGAAGAGCTGGGCGAGGAAAGGGAAATTACCTAGTTTTTAAGAAATACCTACAAATTTACTTGACGTAATGTGATTTACGACATATCAAGATTTTATTCTATAATGGTTTGAAATTTCGATTACTTTGTTTTATTTTCTTTTTAACATGTCTATTTATCGTCAGTTGAAATTTTTAAAAAATTCAAGGTCGTGAATCTGAAATCATTGTAGGTCTAGTTTTTTGGGCTTTTTAGTTCCCATGTTCAATTTTAGCTTCAAATTCAGCTCTGTAATATTTCAATTCCACGAATTTCGTTTTTTTCCCAAAACATCAAAAAATACCTATCTAACGCCAATAGTCAAAGTTTTCTTCTTGTGAAAAATTGAAAAAATTCTTGTTTTTGCAATTAAATTGTCAGCAAAGTCAAGTTTATTTTCTGTTAAGTAAGTATACAAAATTTATTGGTAATTGCAAAAAAATAGAAATTAAAAATTCTTTTCAAATATGAAAGGAAAAATAGCCAAAAATAATAATTTCCATAAAAAATGTTTGAGAATTTGAAAAAAGAAAAATATGAGGTAAATTTTTGCAATTGATCCAGGTGTAAATTCACTCAAAAGTAATGAAGGGAGGACTCAAGGGCTATGCTAAAGATTTTAATTTTTCAAAGCTACATAAAAAAGTAACAAGATTTTGAATGATTGGGCAGTATTTTCTGAAAATTTGAAAATAAACGAAATTTTAAAATGATGTAAGAATTATTTACAGATTAATTTATTATTGAAGCTGGTAATCACCTAAAATCTTTCAATTCTCTGTTTGGATTAAATACGTACCTATTTGAAAAAATTGATAAAATAACAGCTTAAAATTTAATACGATTTATTGAGAAATTTTTTATGCAGTTGAATTTGACTTTTAGAAGAAAAGCTCGAAATTCTGCTGTGGTAAAATATTTTCAAAAAAAAATTTGACTGGTCAGCCTCTTTTTGCTCTAGACACTGAAAATCTAAATACAAATTCTGCATAAATCTTACAGTTATATTCCAAGTTTTGGAATTCGAGGCATATTTCGATTTCTCTAGCTGAGATTTAGTGAATAAATTTCAAAACCATTTCTTTAAAAATGACCCCATTTTGATTCGGGAATCCACGGATGATAGGTTCTTTTTCAAGGTTGAAGAGATTGAGATTATTTATGATTGTTGATCATGTTTCAAATTTGGAGGTATCATATGTAAAGCTAAATGCAAAAACCATCCAAGGATAAAAAATTGGTTTTTGAGTCTACTTTGATTTTGGTCAATTCAGAAAAGGAAGGATCGGGGGAGAATCTCAGTCAAAAACTAATTTTTCACCCCGTAAGAGTGGTTTCTACGAGTATATCCGACTCATATATAAAAAATTGGAAATTGGAACCTTTAAATTGAATTTATGGATTTCATTTTTATTACTCGGGCTAGAATTGCAATGATACTGCATATTTTTTTCTGATGTAGCCTATTCCAAATACCTATATCTTAGGTTCTTTTCTGTTTTATGCATTTATGAGACGATCTGTGAATTTTTTTAGTGCATATTTTCGTATATTTCAGCTATAAAGGCATCAATCTGCTTATTCTCACCTGAAAAGAGCCAAATTTGTCGTATTTTGATCACTTTTCTAACCAATGAAAAAAAAATTGAAAATTTTTCGTAATTTTTTTGTTTTTCACTTTTATATTCTAAAAAAAAACTCAAAAATCACGAAATTTTTTTGGAATTTTGTGAATGAATTGTTTAAAAAATTTCAATTCAAATTAAACCTTTTTCTTCTTTAATTCAATGTAGTTGCGGCTGCACGAATGATTCAATTCATTTTTCGAATTCAACTGAGAAATACCTATATTTTGATACCCTGATTCATGATGCGTAAATTTATGGGGAATTTTTTTTGAATATTTTACATAAATTTCAAATGCAATAAGCGCATATTTCGAGTTTTAATGCGTATCAAAGTCCATCACTCATTTGATAATTGTTGGAAAATATAAAAATAAATGTTCGTTGACGATTTCAACGAAAAAATGATTAATTTCTTAATGAATACTCTAACACAAGTCGGTATGAATGTATATCAGATGATACGTAATGTAGACAAACGCAAAAAGTACCGAATGGGCCCAGTAATTTTTCTTTTAAAATTACGTTCTATCTACAAATGAAACTGCTTAATGATGGAAATTCTATCTGACTCATTATATCAATGGGCCAGTTAGTAGTGAAATATCGGATTAAAACTCGTTAGAATGTGATATGATTCTGTACGTAGTACGTAACGTTGGTCTTGGTACCTAAAATCGTTCATTTCACGAAACCAACGTACTGCTGCTTACAATGATTATATGTACGTCAACACGGTTAAACTGAACGGAAACGTATAAACAATTATAACGTTTAATATCCATAAATCAGCTGATTAAACGATCGTTTGTATGTATTATGGAATCAGTTAACTGGACACACGTGTTGCATAATGCATAGATATTTTATTGAATTTTTACATTACCTACATTATTTGGCAAAACGATTAAATAATTCAAAATTTAGATTATACGATACAACCAAATTTATTAATGAATTAAATGCATCGTTATGGATGAGAGTAAACATCGAGTTTATTACTAATTTATTTGCTTTTATTGCTGGTGCCAGTTACTTGGGTGTGAGTATTTTTATATAAAAACTGAAATTGATTTGGTTACAGCTTGAGCTTTCCTTTACACCCCATACCTCTTCATGTGACAAACACCCGTTTAAATTTGTTCAACCTCAGAGCTGATTAATATAAATGATACGTTATTGTCGTCTTACTCGAACACGTAGGCGTTTTTCTTGATATAAAGCTGAATAATGTTTAGTATAGTAGGTACCGTTTTAACATCCTACATTTAATTATTGTTTCCCAAGTGTATTGATTATACGAATACGTCATAGAATTATCTTTATTATATCTCGTATTGGGAGTTTTCTGGCAAGAAATATGTTTTTTGATTGGAATTTGAAATTTTGTAGCTTTTTATCAAAGGTTTAATATCAAAATGGGTACGTGGGTTGAAGATGAAAATTTTTCGGATGTGTGTTAGAGTAGGTTAATTTTTTTCTAGGGGATCTATTTCTTCTTTTTTTTTTCGTTTAGAAGAAAATTTGGTAATGTTTCGGAATATTTTTAGTTTGACCTTGAATTGAAATTTTGAGATCATCGAGGAGCATTAATTCAAAAATATTTGTAATCTGTTTTGAAAAATCATAAAAATTTTCGACTTTGAAAATGTGAAGTATACCCATCTTTAAAAAGATACCTGTCAAAATTAACGTCGAATCAAAATACCCTAAAATATTTTTCTTTTAGGGTCGAAAAATGATCCATTTGCCTCGAAATATTTATGAAATTTTGTGTTCATCTGTGAAAAAACGATTTGCCTAGATAACCCTCCGTATGTCCAACTCTACTGTCCATGTCCCAAGAATGATTTTTACTCGTATTTTTGAATGATTTCTCAATCCGAACCACTCGAATCGTTTCGGTCAGTGAACGTTCAACTCTTTTTAACTTCTTATCACCGTCTGCAAGAGGGAAATTGGAAAGTGATGAATTTCGGATTTTTATGTCTTTTGTATTTTGAATGATTGAAATTGTACAAATTATTGAACAATGAACATTATTCAACGAATTCAAAATTAATTTAGTTTGCTTCTTTCAAATGGTGATGCGAGGTTAATAAAAAATTGTGATGATTAATGAAGATTATTTTTAATCCAAAAAACGTATTCTGAAAGAGTTTCGAGGTGCCCATTTTTGACGTTAAAAATGAAAAAATTACTTGAAAAATCATGAACTAAGAATTTTTGATAAATCGTCCTGTTGGTTCATATTTTTGACTCTAGAATCAATTTTTGGATTTTCTTCGTTTTCAATCCCTTTTTTCGAAAAATTAGTTCTGTATAATTTTAAATAGATTGTAAATTTTTACATATGTAGAGTCCATTTCGTGAATTTTTTTTAACGGCCTTAATTTTTTCGCATTCTCAGTGAAATCCTAAGACTGGCGACTGCCTGTTAATTTTTATTATATGGTTCTGTGAAATATTTTAAATGTAGATAGAATGATACCTTGAAATTTTATATTTTTTGTGTTGATAATTAAATGTTCTTGTCATCAGAAAAAAAATTGAAATTTTCCAAAATTCAAAGTTGAACTATATTGCGAAAAGCTCAAATTTCAGTGTCACGAGAAATCTCTTACGGTTGCATTAAAAAATCTATAAATGGGGGGAGGTGAGGAGGAGGGGGAGGAGGAGACAGTGCCCTAAAATTCAGGATAAAATTTTAAAAATTTGTACTTTTGTGTGTGGCATATCGTTTGTTATGTTTTTTAAAATGCTGAATTTAAATACATCTTTAATTATTTTTTGGACTGGACCCTCCTCCCCGCCTGCCTGCTTGTACCCTCCACGAGCATCTAAAGACTGAAATAATGAAAAGATGAAAAAACTCATGTGAGATGTTTTTCGTGATGTCTTTGATGATGCGAAGTTCGAAAATCGACTCATTGTTTGGTTTCAACCTTCTCCCTTTGAAGTATGTTACAATTGATTTTTTAATCTGATTCTCCTCAATTTTAAAAATTTTCTCAGTTTTTTGAAAATTCAAAAGTGACAATTTTGTATTGAAAGTGTTTAAAAAGTTGAGCACGTAATTTTTTCAATTTTTCAATTTAGAAAAGTTTAATTATGGAAATGTTATAAATCCTTCGAAAGAGAAACAAATAATAGGTAATTTCTGTTTCTTTTTTCGTTCTAAATCCATTTGATGTAGTCTGATTTTTATTGAGAAAAATTTATGGCGTAGTTGTAATCAACTGCCTCATCAGTGGTGAATAATCTCAGATAAACACGAAAATAAACTTTCATTGAATTACTATGACGTTCAAAGGCAAAAGATTCGTCATATGTTGGTATTTTCTATAATGCAATGATTAATGCCAACGTCTTGGTTCAATTGAGATCTTTGAATCGGCCTCAGACGTATTTCCTCTGATATTCCTTAAATTCTTAGATTCGTTCTCTTTTACTTGAATACCCCGACATTACTTCATCGAATGACTAAACTCAAGATCCATGGCGACTTGAAATCGCGCTCGAACACAAGCTCGATTTAATTGCATCTAAAGCAATGCCCAATTGAGAAAAAAAAACTAAAACTTGATGTTAATATCTTGACAATGGTGTCACCTAAGTGTATTTTACAAAAAGACATGCTGCACTCGACACTCGTGTAATTTGCGCCTGCCCATTTTCAAACACGTGAACCTGGTACCCGAGCTGACATACAATTGCATTTTTCAAAAATCCTTGTCAATTTGTGTAATCATTCTAAAAACACGATTACAGTACGTGATCGCGACAGCCATTCGAGTACAATTTTTCATTTATCGAGTACACGGACAATTCAATTTGTACTAAAACTTCCTGACATTAGACCCGACGACTGGGGGAAAAATTTACGGAATTTTTTTTCCTTTTTCGAAGCACTCGTGAGTCTAATTCTTGACTCGTGTATGGGGAATTATGTAACTAATAAATACGTGGAAAGTTTTTTTTTCGAATCGAGTGCTGTATTGTTTTATGACTTCTTTTTTCAAGTCTTTGAAATTCACTATCGTATATTTTTGGCTGAAAAAATTTATCATTGGGTAACCCACAGAAAACACATTTTGACATTTTTTTTTACTTTCGATAAAATAAATCTTATCGTATCAAATGCAATAAATCACGTAAAAAAATTCAATAATGATAAGATTTAACGTAAATTATTTCCACAGTATGTGTGATATTTCAAGCAATTCGAGTTGGGAATGTTTATCTTCGTCATCCTCACGTAAATCGAGCTCACGTGTGAAAAATCAAAGAATGTTGCGATTTTTCTTTGAACATTTCACATTTATACGTAAACGTAGATTTCCTAGTAAAAAGTAGTATTTTTTCAGCATCATAAACTTATTTAGGTGTGTCGTGTCACTTCAAAGAAACTTTTTTTCCTTTCGGAAGATACTAGATAGTTCAAAGCTTAAATCGTATCTGAATCTCATTCTAGTATTTTAATCGTATAATTTGAAATGCTTTGTATCGATTCCAATTTTCATCCAATTTCCATCCAATAAGTATTAAATTTGAGGTGATTCTGTGCCATGTGTACTTGAACACCGACAGTTCCAAAGAATTGAATTATTATTCGAAGAAATGTCTAAAATTTGTTATTAGTTCGAGTGTAGTAATTGTCCTTTGGTTATCTTGACATTAAAGATAACCCCTTGTCAAATACAGGATTATAAAAAAAATTATTTACGATGTCAAAGTAAATCTCTGATGTAGTGCTTTTTAAATGAATCATACTTGAGATTTGTATGTTGCCAATGCCCGAGGTGTTTAGAAAATACCGATTTGATTTTGATATTTGTACGTATAAATTGCGAATAATTTTTGTGTATTGCGTTGTTCTGGTTTGTAACGTTTACGTAGGTAGAATTTGGTAATTGGTTGTTTGGTAAATAGTGATTTTTTAAAATTTGTTTTTGAAAATAAACAGTCTTTGGGTATTTATTTTTCGAATAAGGATTGAGGTAGAAAAAATTTCATGCATGTAAAATTTTTTTAGAATTGAACCTGTAGGTACCTAATTTCGGATTAAGATTTCGAAACTTAAATTTTTCAAAAAATCTTGAAATTTTTATCCGTACGTATTTGACGAAAAATAATGAGAAAATGATGGGAAAAAACACATACTTTGTCCTCTCCAACCCTCCGTTCTAAAATACTAGTGCTAGCGGTTCAAAATTGTTGTGAAAATTATTTTCCAGAATAGGCCACTTTTTTGGAATAAGACCAGTCAATTTTTTTTTTTTCAAGAAAAATTCTACAAGTTTTTCTTCAGAGAGATAGGTATTTTCAATACTTGATGAAGTACTGCGATTTTTTTATATTTCAGTATGGATATGTTTTATATTATAATACTGGGGTGAGACAAAGTAGGGAGTGGGGGGGGAGGAGAGAGATCAATCCATAAAAGGTAGTATAATATCTAATGTTTAAAAATTTTAAAAAGCAGAGATGATTTTACGATCTTAGACCCTGTTTGAAACACGCCCTCAGAATTATTTCAATGATTTTATAACAATTTTGGGCCAGTTACCATTCTTCGAAAATGCATAAATCAGGATAAGTGTCAATTTATGGTCATACTCATACCTTTATTGGTTCTTTACTCCCCTCTCACACCTTTTCAATGATTTTGCTAGCCAAATTTTGAAAATGTTTATGTCTGCAAGCTTGGAATACCTCTCGATCCGGAATTATAATGATTTCATGAGAATGATCATTTTTCAAAAATGATTACAGAAATCTGAGAGACCTGCCTATTTGATACCGTTCATTTGGTCAAGGAAAAATCAGTTGATTTTTTATATTTTTTAAATTATTTTTTTCAATGTACCTATTGAAATATTTTTTTGTAATTTTAAAATTTTGAAAAATTGAAAAATATGAATATTTTATGCTTTGAAAATTCTGTAAAATCAAATTTTACTACAGATTTTCAATATTTGTGCAAGCATTACAAGGCATAAAAATTAATTTTTCCACATTTCTGTGTTACCAAAAAATATTTTATCAGAATTCGTTACAATTATAAGAATTTATTTTCATTCCTCTGGGGCAATCAAATTCATAACTTTTCCCCTCTTCCCTTTTATCAACCTTAACGTAGGTATCGATATCAATCTTATTCTGATGAATAGAAATTCATCAAGTTTTCCTTGTAGGAAAAAAATATTACACAATGGAAAAATATACCTGATTGTGAATTATTTCTGACATTTCAGAAAATTACACCAGCGTTGCTTTAAAAATATGGTTTTTAGGTCTGTCAAAAAAAATGTCAGAAATTTGAGAGGGAGGATTAAATTCCACTAATGACCAAAAATCGTCAGTTCATCGATTTCCAAATCATCGGAGTCATTTGTGTGATTTTCAAATTAACCAATTCGGAGGTGGGAATTAAACTGAATTGAGGAGGGAGGGGAGACAAAATTTTACTAACGGTAAGAAATCGTCATGTATATCAATTTTTTGGTGATTAATATCGCTGATCTCGAATTTTGGGTCAATTTTGGGTAATTTGATTGTAGAGTTAAAATAGATGGAAAAAGGGAAGGGTGGAATTTATTCAATGATAAAAAAGATTGTCATGCATATCATATCGCTTTTTTGGGGTTGAAAGTCGCTGATATTAAATTTGAAGTTAATTTTGCGTAATTTTGATGTTAATTGATTCGGCGAGGGTTGAAATTAGTAAAGGTGAAGAGGGAAGGGTGGTGGTTGAAATTTCATCGATAATGAAAAATCGTCATGAATGTCGATTTTTTGGATTTCTTAAATGTGACGCGCCATGAGAAACCAACCCTTAAGGTGAAAAATGAAATTTCGCGAAAAACGCCAAAATATCAACTTTTTAACCAATTTTTGCGGTTTTCTCAACATTTTATTTTTCACCTTAAGGGTCGGTTTCTCATGGCGCGTCACAAATAAGTAAGTACATAAATCACCTTCGCCGAGAAAAAGGACTTCATGTGCGAAAATATGGGTTTTGAGTGGAACACAGATTCTGATACTTGAAAAATATGAAGAATAAGATGAAATTTTCGTCAAATGCCACGAAACTTAAAAATGAATTGAGAAAAGTTTTTTAAAAAAGCTTACTTATTTCGTACCAACTCTAAAATAGCTTTATTCAAAAACTCATTTTTTTCACACCAGGTCCCTTTTCTACTCATATTGAAAATTTTCAGTTACTCAAAGTGTGTATGTAGGATTTAAGACCATAAAAACATTTTTAAAGAGATGCAATTTTAAATTTATTTTCTTTCCAATAGGATATCAATTTTTCTGCACATGTGACACTGCCGGAAAGAAGGGGCCATGTGTAAAAAAAAACGATGTCTATTTTTTTTGTGTTTGGTCCAGATTTGGTGAAATTTGGACCAAAAACGTGAGAAAGAAGACATCGATTTTTTTTTTACACATGATCCCTTCTTTCCAACAGGGTCACATATTTTATTTAAACAATTTTTATTTTCAACTTTTGAAATTTTTCACAATTTTTTTCTAAAATTGCGCATACTATCACGTTAATGAAATCCGATAACATATTAAAAAATTCCGTACTTACCTATTGGGAAAAATGAATCAAAATTATTTACAAAAAATGAAAAAATTCCACGCAATCCAAGTTCAATTTTTTTGAAGAAAGACTGTAAAAAAAAATTCTTCAACCTCTCCTCCCCATTCGCTTCTCAAATAAGTCAAAATTAGTTCACTTGAAGTTAGTCACCTCCAAACTTAAATTTTCTTATGACGTTTTTATCACTCGTGTGTCAGAAAATTGCACAAAATTGAACAAACAGTTATCATATTTTTCCAAAACGTCGATAATTGAAAATAATACAAATATACGTTAAGCACCCGCTCTCAACCTAATTTGAGAAATTCACAATTAAGCATGAAATTCCTTGAAATGGATGAGATGACTCAAGAAAAGAAAATCGATAGGAATTTTTTATACGGCCTTGTACTTGGAAAACCTCTGACGAAAGTAGTCCTGTTACGCGATCACATTCAAGTACGAAAATTTCTAGGAATGGTTCTTGTTTTTTTTTTCTTGTCATATTTATCAACTTATAGTTGAATGAAATAATTTTTTGTCGAATGAATACTTACCTACTTGTGGAAAATTTGATTGGTTATTACCATATTAACTTATCAAGAGGTGTGTTAAAAAGAAAGAAAATTTGGTAAAAAAAAATTCTCAATTTTAATCGATATTTTTCATGCAAATGATCCAAAAAATTGATATTTTTTAATCCGAGAAATTTTCCATTTCACTTGATCTAAAATTTAAAGGGCGATTTTTGCCTGAAATTCTCCCATTGGGTATATAAAACTTTATGCCGTATGACAATATTTTTTTATATTTACGAAAAAAAACCAAAAAAATCGATATTTTTTTATCTGAGAAATTTTGCATTTCACTTGATCTAAAATTTATTCCCTGAAATTCTCATACCGCATAAATACTCATTACACACGCCATGTGACGAAAATATCATCTTCATCGAAAGTAAACCTACTTCAGGTGCTTATCATTTCACTGTTTTCATTTTTTATCATTGCAGAAAAAAATAAATAAAACCGTGCAATCACTTTTCCGTCGTAAAAATAGTAAAAAAAATAATAAAACTTACGTTATGGTAAAAATTTCGATACCGAGCGACAAACCATTATCGTTGACCTGTCCATCGTAACACCATAAACAACAATAAACCAAATGCTCGCGTTTCAGTCTATTTGCGAATTTCCAAACAAAACCACACCAAAATAATTTTCCGTTTTGACACCGATCGTCAACTTTTCCTTAAATTATTCGTTTCGAAAAAAATATCCACTCTAGGTAAACTCGTAATTAGAAATGAAAAATTTCTGCCTACCTGTGAGAAGACTCGGATCTCTCTAAAATCTACCTGGAGATGAACGAAAAAACCCCACGAAGATTACGTTAAGCTTCGGCAATCGAAGGAAATCCGCGAATAATGTTTTTTTAATATACTTAAGACTGGTTCGTACAGTTGGCAATTTAACTTCAAAGTAATAATCGAATTGAACGTTGAAGTCGGTTCCGATGGGAGGTAACTTTTTGGAAAAATTCCATTTTTTTTATACTCATCAACATCATTACACGTAGTCTGTGCAAGTAACACCTCGAGAGTAAGGTTTACATTTGTTATTACCAAATAGTGACGTAAAATGTTGGTAAATAGATGAAAAATATAGGTAGGTAAAATTTACTTTAAAATGTTGAGCCGAGAATCCTACAAATACTCGTGATAAAGAAATTTTTATCATTGAGTTTTCCTCATTATCTCGTGATATTACATAATCAATACCTCGCGGTTTTTTTTTATTTGTACAGATGTCATAAAAACATAAATGTACCTAGGGCAACCTTATATAGGTATAAAAGTCTCTTGCTCCGTTTATCTTACATATGTCTGCAAAGTATGAACTTTTGAGATGATAACGAAAGTTGGGGAAAATTTTCAAGGTGATTTTTTTTTTAATTGCATGTGATTCGTGTTTAAAATGAAAAGAAAACTTATCTCGAGTTCTTTTGACTTCTCGTGTTTGAAATATGTTGGTATTAAGAATGCATAAGAAGGCGCCATTCATCTTGGAGTATTACGAAATTTTAATATGTTCGACAAATGTACGAATTTTTTTCAATTCGAGTGGTGCTTCGAAAATCAACACCTTGGTACCCGAAGTAAAGCTAAACCTAGATCTAGATATTGGTATCGTGTAGAAAATTGTAGAGTATTATTTTCGAGTACTCGTATACGTGTTTTAAAGTACACCGTCTTTATCGATTGACATTCGTGATAATAATCCATTCGAAAGACGAATAAATATTAAATAATACGGTAATGAAAATGTTTACACGATTTACCAAACGACGAATTTCTTTAACAATAGTTTTAATTGAAAAACCGATACGTGATGCGTAGATCTGACAAATAATATTGTGTAATGCAGTAAAGTATTCGTGAGTCCCCCTTCTGGGTGTGAGGAGGATTTTTTTCCATGTAACTAACCTACCTATGTTTTTAATTATACCTCTCGTATGAATGATGCAGTTAGTTATTAATTATTCGTACAAATTTGAAAAGGTAATTAGTCGAGAAACGATAAAACATGATTCAGTTATTCGGAAATGTCGTTGCACTGAAAGCTGTATTTGTTTTTTAAATTTTATAAGAGGTATTTGTGTAGGTTGAAAGTTGGATATTTTGCTAAATTTGTCGTATTCTGAGTAGTTTTACGAGTTGAAACCAGAAATCGAAGGAGTAAAAATAACTCGAGAATTTAGGTGTTTTTTTGCGTTTCAAAACAATGAAACGATAAAGCTGTAGAATTTTTTTGATAGTGGATAATTCGTTGAGTAGATTTGATTGAAAAAATTTATGGTTTTTTTGAGAAAAAAGAGAGAAATTATTTTTAGGATTTGACTGGTTGATGGATGTGAATATTTTTGGCGAGAGTTTAAAAGAAATATACTTATGGGATTTGGGGATGGATTGAAATAAATTGAAAGCTCCAGAAAGCTCAAGAAATCTCGAGTAAAATCGCACAATTTTTGAGAATGAATAGATGATGGTGATGATACTTGCAAAATTTTAAATTTCAAAATTTTTTAATTTTTTGTCCCCTTCCCTCCGCTTTTTATTGAATGAAAGAGATTTGAATTTAAGATGCATGATTTTTGTGAAGTAGATATTTTATTATGAGAGAAAGATCTGGATTTAAAATTTATTTAGAGGATTTAGATGTGATAATTTCAAAAGTAGGAAATTTTTAGGAAGCTATTTGAAAATTGACTTTGTGGAGAAGAATTCATTTTTCCTTAATATCGAGGTCCCTCAGAATAAAATTGATGGATTTTGTTGCAAACTTGAATTTATTTTCAAATACACATAGTTTTATTTTAAGTGAGTACCTACTACCTACATGAAAATACCTATCATCTGAGATAGGTGGTTGAAAAAATGAGAATCATATGAAAATAGAATTATTTGCTCTAAATAATTAATTGCAATATTTTTTTCAAAAATTTCACGGTTTTTTACTTTTTTACGAGTAATAATTTTACATAGCTATTTGACTTTTTTTTTCAGAAACTTGTTGATTTTTTAAGTACTCACCTAATGGGTTCCTTGACATTGAATTTCTCATTAAAAATATTCATATACTTTTAAGGTCACGGCCCAGTTCTTCAAGAAAAATGCAAAGCAGTAACAAATTCATATTTTGTAGCATCCTTTTATCACTCATGAGTTCCTATGAAAGCTTCAATATTATTCCAACTAATTTTTTTCGTTTTTAAAAACAATTAATCAGTTTTTTTAGGAATTTACCATAAATTGGTGAAGACGATTTTGTTTTGATTAATGTAAAATCTGAAATATTGTTTGATTTTTTTTCGCAAACACCTAAAGCTTAGTTTTTCTTGAAAAAAATAATACAAACCTAGTTCAAAATTTATTTTTAGTTTAAATCCCTCCATTGCTGGCTCTGCAAGCCACTTATATTAAGTACCGTACTCTTATTAATTTTTTTTTCATTATGTTTTCGTTCTAACAAAAGTTGTCTTATCTTTCCTCATCTTCATAGAATGGTTTTTCTGTGAGAAATTTCAACTTTTTTAAACCATAGATAAGTATGCCAAAACTCATCAATATCCCATTTTCGTGCAAAAAAAACTTGGAAAAAGGAGTGCAATGGAGAGGATCATGTCAAAAAATTATTTCAATTCTGAATTAATTTGCACTGAAAACTATCAAAAGAATAACAAATGGCATTCCATTTATGTAGATATTTTGAATTGAATTTGAGCAGTTGTAGAGTCTATTGGGGGAGGGGGGATTCCTTGAAATTGGTTCATTTCTCAAACTCAATTCAAAAAACCTACCAAATTTTTTGGCAGACATACTTTTGAATTTTTTTGAATTTTGACCAAAATTGTGAGATATAATGACCCTCTTTTTATCAAAATTCAAAATTTTCAAATTAAAATAAAAGCTTTTTTTTCCTTTAAGGTAAAAACTTCAAGAGATGGACCGATAAAGAAATAAAGAAAAAAGAAAATGTTTTAAAAAATAAGGAAAAAACTGGAAAATTTGTTCAACGTTTTCTGATAAAGATATAATGGCATTTCATTTCAGTGAATGCATTTTTGTCTAATCATTTTCTAAATTGTGGGTTTTTGCATCATTTTTTTAAACACACGTGTAAAATTTTTCAAAAAATTACAAGTATCATGAATTTAATGAGGAGTTGTTTGAAATTTTAATTTCATAAGAATCGAAGAAGGAAATGGATTTTTTTCAAAGATTTTAATTGATCTAAAAATTATAAAAATTTTGATTCTTTGTGAATGTGAACTTAAAGCTTCCAACAGTTTGAGTTTATAGATGTGGTGAAGAAAAGAAAAGGATGATGAATTTTTTCTAAAAAAAAAAATTCAAAAAAACACCAATTTGTCGACTTAGAAATATAATTTTGATCATTGATCACTTCATATTTTTTTTTATACAAAAAATATCCTTACTTAATTACTTACTTAATAATTAGGTATTTAGTCAAATATTAAAAAACAAATTAAGTATTCGCGTTAAAATTTAAACACAAAAAAATGCATTAAATAGAATTACGCCTGATACAAATTCGCGCTTTTTGTCATAAGCACATGTACGTCTTATTCTCAAGTACATTTAAATTTCACAGCTAATTCATGCATATATGAGGATCGTCTTTTTTGAGTTGCACCAAGTTTTCACAAATAGACCAGTATTTTTTAGCTGTCAATTCATCTTTTACGCCAGGAGAAAGTTCAGCTTCCTGTAAAAATGAACACAAGTCATTAAATTAATAATCTGTTTACATAATTATTATTATTATTAGGCACCTAAATTAGATAAATATAAGTAAGACACGATAGGAATTATGTTTCATTTTCTGGATAATGATGATATGATGTATGATTCCAAATCTGCATTGACTTTTCACCCCTTTAATACGATGCGCATGGTACATATATCTGAATTAACTACTTAATGATAAGTTATCGATTGTCTTCTTTAAAATTTGTGGCCATTTTACGAATTATCATCCTAAGAGAATTTTAATTGGGGTTTTTGAAACGTATTACAAATCTGAACCGATGATTAAGTTAATTGGCCGGTTGAATGTTCTACAAGGGAAATATTATTTTCAAAATTTACATCGAGATGATAAATAAATAACCTGTTTCTCCCTTATGGTATCAATGTTGGTGATTTCTGAGAAAAAGAAATGGGGGAAATATTAATTTGGTTGTTAATTATGGAAATTTTTTGAATCGTGATCGATTAAATGATTTGGAATCTTCAACCTTCACGGGTGTAAATTTTCAAGGTGGAGTGGGGGGTTGTGGAAGAGAAAATCGTTTTACGATTAGAGCTCAATAAATTCTCCACTTGAAATTTGATAATTAGAAAATTATCCTTTCTTCTGAAATTTTCTCCATAAAATTATTACCATTAAACTGAAATGAGACCACTTTTATTTTCAGCTCTAGAAATTTTTCTGGTTTCAGTTTCAAGTTTTTTAAATTTTGAAGGATGAAAAAAATCCAAAATTTTATACTAAAATTAAACTTTTTCATTTTCCCTTTTCGATTCAAAGTACAATTTTTCCCTACTTCAAGCTCATATCAAAATTTTCTCAAAAAAAAGTATCATCAAGTTATCTGTTTTGAAAATTTTTCAGCTCAATTGTACATTTTTTAACATAAAACTTCAAATTCACCATCATAGGCGGAAAAAAAAGAGAGAGCACGCTTCCGTCACTACTACCTGCTGAAAAATTTGATTTTTGATGCGAATTGTCAATTATAATTTTTTTTAGGATATGGGATTTTTTGATGGGAATTATTTTCAGTCAAACGTGGTTTAGTAAATTTTGGCTTTTACAAGTCAAATTGTTGAAAAATACTGAATTTTTTTTCTAAAAATTTTTAGTATTTTGCAAAATTTTCTGGCATTGACTTCAAAACAATAAATGAAAGCCACAGCTTTTGTGATTGATATAGAACTTTCCAATTTTTTTTATTTTTAAAATACAGTTTTCTATCACTGTCCTCCTTTCTTAAAAATGAAGTTGGAGTATTTTGAATTCATTATCTTGGTCCTAGCACTTGAAAATTGTGTTTAAAAAATTGTAATTGAAGATTGCCCCAATTTGGACAACGATACTAAAAACGAATAATTAGATAAATAATTGGTAAAAAAAATAGACGAAACTTCTCGTTCTCGAATCTGGAGCTAAAAATTTCATCTCACGACAAATAATGGTCCATTTTATTTAAATTTCAACGGATAGTTTTTGATATTTAATTTCATGTACTTTTCTGCCCTTTAAAAATCAGAAAAGTGAAATATTCCAAGAAACGTAGACTTTTTCCAATTCCCTTTTAATCGCAATTCGCTATCCAACAATCCCGCCAAATCTAATTAGCAAAGAAAAATATAATCTTTAAATAGGAATCACGTATAAGCTTTTTAAATAAGAAAAAAAAATGATTATTTTGTATTTTCCTAATTAATATTAGAAGATAATAACTAGTTGGAAAATAAGGTGAAACTTTGCAGGAGATAATCCATTTATCGGTTTTATCATCAAATTGATTGCGAGCACGTGGCCTAATAATACGTCTAAATTGTTTAAAATAAAATTTCGTATCTTTAATCCTTTTTCATGTACTTACGTGACATTCTGAATAATATTTTCCATTAGCACAAGTGAGTGCTTGTGATACTGCGCAGTAAATTGTTGTTTGTGCCCCTTCTTTAGGAGTCTGAAATGATAAAAAATTTCGATATTTTATAAAAATAAATTACGGTGCCATTAACCTAGATGCGATAATAATACGTAATCGAATCAACATCACGTATCGTTGGTGAAAATTGACTTTGAAAATTTCCGACCAGCGTAGGTATAAAATACGCATGTTAAATCGAATAAAATCGTTTGTAAAGGTACGAAAGTGAAAATTTTCAAGTGTCGAGAGCTTTTCAATTTGCCAAATTTTTTTTTTCGTTTTTGTTGATATGTCTTGTCGAAGATACACGACTAATCCTATATAATTATCGATGAGCAATTGGATAGGTAACGAAAAACACAATTATCGCTTATCGAATTTCCAATTGATAATATATTCAATTACAAGTATTGTTTGCTTTGGTTTACCTTGAAACATGTTTTTACGATCAATTGTAACGGTAAATTCATTGGGAATGGTACATTTCTCCATATTCCAGAGTCGATCAATCCGGGATGTAAACAATTGGCGGTGACTCCTGTAAATTTAACATATTCTTGTAAAGATGCGAATGTAAGAAGATTTGTATAAGTTGGAAATAAAAGGCGAAATAACCTGTTCCTTCTAATCTTCTGGCGAGCTCTAGTGTGAATAGAATGTTGGCGTATTTTGATACGTAATACAAGTAGGCTGGTAAAGCATCGACGGGGTTTGGGTTATTTAAATTAATTTTAGCCAGTCTGTATAACGATGAGGCAACGACGACTATTCTACTTGGTTTAGATTTCTTCAATAAATCTGTAACACATTTTAATTGGTGGTTTTAATTTATGTATTTTACAGGTTTGAAGATCGAAGCTGATTTGTTTTCTGGGTAATAAAAATGAATTCTACGTTTGAAATCAGATCGAATGATCTTACAAATCAAGAAAAAGTCATCAATGTTTATCAACTTTAGGTGAGTTGGATTAAATTTATAAAAAATAAAATGTATTTAATAAAAAACGACTTTTTGAAAAATACTGCAGCTGAGTGCATTTAAAAATTGAGATACATCAAGCAAAAATAAAAAAAATATGGTTCATTTGAGAATTACAAGACCTATTCTGAAAAAAAAGTATTATTTTAGACTTGGCCCTTATAGTTCCGCTGAAAAAATCTAAAATTGGTCATATTTGAAAATTACTTTCATGCAAGTGATTTTTCATGAAGAAAGAAAATTTCATTAGAAATGTTAGCCCAACTTTCTGGCTACAATAACAAAAAATTTTTCCCAGAAACTTTCATTTTCAATTTTTTTTTCTTCCTTTTTCTACAATATTGATGAAAATCTCGAAAACCAGGGTTGATTATGAATTTCTATTTATGCCATTAGGAAAAAAAATTTTTGTCTCATCCCTTATTTTATTTAATTTTTTTGAAATCAAATTTGAATTTTTAGAAATTATTATGAATGAAATAGATGTTATGAAATTTTTTCAATTCCTGAAACTCAATTTTCAGATTTGTTGATTGTTTAACATTAGTTTGAAAATAGGAAGAGAAAGAGAGGAAATAATCTGAGACTGCTCTTTCATCTTCAAAAATGAGCGAAAATTATCGAAAATTACTGGAAAACAGTCAAAATTGCTGTACAAATCCGTAAACAAATTCACTGAAAGCAAACTGAAATTTTTTTTTGAAAGATCAGGGAAAATTCACTGAATAATCTATAAAATACAATCAGAAATTTTCTGAAAAATCGGCGAAAATTCGATGAAAATCAAAGAATTTTTCTGGGTTTTCTTGTGCTGCAATTCTGACTTTTTTATAGTGACTTTTGACTGATTTGAAATGAGAGTAGCCAAAAAAATGTGCATAAAAAAAGGAATGCAAAAAGGAAATTAAATACTTTTGCGGATACGAGATGTTCTTCCTCTTAGAAATTCGATGTTTATTTTTAAAAAATGAAATAGGGAAACATAATTTGTAAATTTTTTAAAATTTTTAAAAAACGCTGTCGTATCTAAAAAATTTTCAAAGAAGAAAATTTTTCATTCTGAACTTTTGAAATTTGCTATTTGCTGGGTTTTTAGGAAATCTGTAATTGAATAATGAATGTTGGTGAAGAGGGCTAGTAGAGTTTCAGAGAGAAGCTGGGATATTATTATAAGTTTTCGAGGTCAAAATTGAAATTTTATTTTCATTTATTCTAGAGTTTTCAAAAACATTTTGATTCCTACAAAAATTTTAATTTTGCAAAAAAATTGGAAATTATTTCGATCATCTATGAAATTTAATTTCCCCCTTTTTCGAGTATTCCACAACTAGTTAATTTACTTCTTTTTCAATTACAAAGAGGATCCTGGGATCATGAATTCATGAACCATAGGGGACAGAGAGAGCAGTTTGACCTTTGACTGCTGTCCAATAATGACAAAATTGCATCAGAGTAGGAAAATTTTACTTTTTCAAGAGAGAAATTTTTGGTTTAAATTGAAAAAAAAATTGAAAACTTTTCTTGTATCAGAAAAATTATTTTAAATAATCGGAAATTTTTGATTCATTTCCCAATTAATTGGCCAACTTTAGTTTTTCTTTGCTCTGTTTTCAAAGCTGGTATATCTAACTTGACATTAAAATTTTGAATTTTAATGAAAAAGACTAGAAATGTAAAATTCAGTCAGACTTTTTTCTCATAAGTTTTCCTCCGAAAATTTTTTCAAGTTATATTTTTGCTGAAAAAATTATTTAGAATTGAAAATTTAGTTTCGATAGCTGAAATTTTGGTTATAAAACACACACACTTTACAAAATCTCATTCCTGCTCAATCAAATACAAAAATGTCGAATGGATCCTTTAATGAAAAAATGACAAATTTTTCTTAAAACATCTTTTTGCCCCCACATCTGAAAAATCAGGCAATCATAAGTCTTTCAAATCCTGATAATTCCTGGACGGAAGATTTTACTTTAACCTTGAAACACCCTGTACTTGTACATTTCTTTTATTTCCTCATTACCACATTTTAGGGTACTTTGGTAAACCAAATGAAATAGCTATTAACAAAATGTCAAACGAAATTATTCCCAGGCTGCTTCAAGTATAATTATAATTAACATTTCTTCAACTATTACGTACATTCCCCATTAAATTCGGTACAACGATCCAACCTATACTATCTACTCGATTAGGTACTCTTCGCAAAAAGAGTAATAAAAGTACGCCTTGCTTAAATAGTAAGAAATTCCGAAGCCTGTATTCAAATCACAACAGCTTGGTTTTTGGGTTAAAGCTGTTTATGTAATTGCATTTTATGATGGATTATATTTGGTATTTTTTGTCATTACCAGACCCATGTGTGTTTTATTGCTCAAACGTGTAAATAGGTTTGTATGTACACATAAAATGAAGATAATAATAGGTAGCTTTCATGTAGGATGTTTTGTGTTAATATAAATTACTTTCTAAAATAGAGAGAGAAAAACGAAACACGAAACGGAAGAGACCTCCTAGAGAATTCGTAATTTTTTTTTCAAATCGAAAGTTTTCTCGGCTGTGACGTATTCACGAATTGATAATAATTATGCAACTTTTAGGTATCTAATTGTTATTAGGTGTAAAAAAGGTGATCCCGAATTTCCGAGAAAGATCGTAGTACATTTTCTTTCAGATCTCCGCATTCCTTTTCAATCTTTCGTTCGTATAGCAAAATCTATGTTTTTTTTCTTTTTCTCCAAACTGTTCCTAGGTTACCAGATCTGAAAGAAAATTCCTCTCTTATTGTTTGAGGAAAACTCTGGCAATTTGAAGAAAAAATACAAAAATCGTAACTCTTTGGTATCGTTTTTTCTGAGATTTCTGGATTCAATAATCGACTTAATTGTTGGGGGGAGGAGGGGGCTGTAGGTCTCAGTATCAGCACAAGTGAAATTTTAGCTTCAGTTTTCGTGAGATATTTTTGATCTTCGATTTTAAATTTTCAAGATTTTGGAAACATTTTTGCTGAATTGTTTCACAGTAATTTTTTAAAATTTTGAATGTTTTTGTATCCACAAATTGATACAACTGTTGCATATCATAATTAGTTGAGTAATTTTCGATTGTTGTGGACCGAAAAAAAAAAATAAAAAATTGTAAAATTGATAATTTGAAAATCAAGATCCAACCAAATGAAGAGGACAGAAGAGGGAAATTTTCCTTCTGTCCTAAAAAAATGATAAAATTTCATTATAAACAGGAAAGATTTCATTATCAGATAATTTTTAATAGTACTTTTTTGAAAAAATTTTGTTTCGAGTTGAAAAAAATTGTAATTTGAGTGGAAGAAATCCCATTTCAATCAGAATCTCAGCAACCAAAATTTTTTGATTTTTTGCCCTTACATTAAGCCACATTTGGTACATTCGTTTTGAGGACTCTTGATAAAAAGTGAATCAAAGTTGGCATTATTGAGGAAGATGATGGAAAATTGAAAATTCTCAATTTCTATAAAAATTTTTGAATTATCTGGAAAAAGATCAGTCATTTTCTAACTTGAATCCGAATTTTTGACTAGAAATGTGATTTTATTATTTTTTAATAAGGAAAACAAGCGTCCCTACTCATGTTCTCTAATGCACCTCTCTTCCTTCCTCTTCCCTTCCTCATCCCCGCATCCCAATTCCCTCACCATCATTCTTAGGAATCTTCATCCAGTCAAAGTTTTATTTCAAAAAGCTGAAAAAATCACATTTTTGAAAACTAAAATCATTTCAACTTCAATTTTTTCATTTATTAATTTCCTATCACTACTAAAAATTGAAAATATTCCGCTCAGAAGCATTTTTCAGTTTTTTTTTCACTAAATTCGTCTTTTCAAATATTTTTTAGAATTAGAATATTTTTTTTCAAAATTTTAATTTAGTTTTGTAGATTTTTTCGAATTGAAGCAATTTTTTCATTTTTCAAATCGAAAATCCAATTTTGTTGTTCCTTTTTTTCTTAAAAAAAAAAAATGTATATCTTCACGAGCCTAAATTACAAATAATAATTCACTCGATTAAAAATCTCGATTATGTAACTCGACAAGTAAAAAGAACTATCGAAAATTATATAATATAGGTACCTATTAAAAGATGAGTCAATAAAAATGGACCATATTGATTAGTAGCCATAGTCACTTCCAGTCCATCTTCGGTTACTTGACGTTTGAATGTATTGGCCATGCCAGCATTATGAATCAAAATATCCAGCCTCGGCTCAGTTTTGTTAATTTCCGCCGCGAATTCTCGTACCGACTTCAAACTACTCAGATCCAATTTACGAACCACGATGTTATTATTTTTCGTTTGCGAAATTATTTCCTCTGCAAAATTGAAATAAAATGTGCATTATTAGAAGGCAATTAATCTATAAAAGAATAATAAAGTAAATGGAACTTTTTCGTGGGCCGTGAGATATATTTTCTCTTATTTTTATGACCATTTTGTGTTACCTATTTCAAAAAACTCCTTTTCTTTTATCATCCTCTTGAAGAATACTCGATTTTTAAGACTTATTTTAGTATTCTAGATGGTTATTTAATAACGTACCTAAATCTGTAACTACGTACTAATGAGTTAGAACTGAGTGCTATAAATGTCGAGTCAGCAAATTTTAAGTACCTTTAACTTTCTCCGCAGTTTCGGTATTTCTGCATGCCATAATTACTCTAGCTTCACGTTCGGCCATATCTCGAGCAGTCTCTTTGCCAATACCTGTTTAAAATACGAATAAATTGAATATTTTGGGTGGGAAAATTGGATGAAAAATATAAATCAATCAAACATCTTGGCATAAATTCATTGAAAAAATTATTTTTCAAATTAGTTGAGGTTTTTTTTTGGAGATGAAGAGAAAAATTAGGTTATTATTTCAAATTGAGAATTTTTCGATATTCATAATTGAAAATTTGCAACTCAAAAAATACAGAAAAAAATATTTTGAATTTTTCATTCAGTTTTTCTTCTCCAGGAATCTTGATTCCTGCTATTTTCAGCTTAGGCAACTCGTCTAACTTGAAAGTAATTCAAATTTTTCTCGATTTTTTCAAAACCCATCAAAATACTCATCTGAGACTATTCTGTACATTTTTCAAAATTTTATCTCAAAAAACTAAAAAAAATAGGTCATCGTCGATTTCATCTCTCTCTCGACTTTCCCCAAACTCCATTCGAGCCAAGATTACATTTATCTGAAATTTCGATTCCGATATCAAATTTCACTCTTATCTGGTCAAATTCTGATGTCCTCGAAAATTACACCGCGTGACTCACCGAGATCTTCTCGAGACCGTGAAACCAAACATAAAAAATCAAATTTCACCGCCTGCAGTTAAATTGTTATAGATTAAGCTGTAATCGTTACGCAATAATTGGGTTTTGTGTCTACAATGGATGTGATTTAACTTTCGTTAATGAGTATTATTAAAAAGCCAGTTTGAATTTTGTTGCGGTCGTACCATCTTTGGCAGGTGTACGATTATCGAATTTTTTTCTCTCCTTCCCCCCTCTCCGCAGGTACATCGAATATCGAATTTTGAACCCTGATCGAACTGTAGATCACGAGGCGACGCGACTGTTCCATCAATGTTTATATAATTGTTTAGAAAATTTACAAGTTTAATTGTGCGTGATCCGGTCTCCGGCGTATTAACGTGGCCAGCCACTTAGATCTTTACAACCTGTTTCATGAACACGTATCCGTATTCGTATCAGCTCGAAGTACTATGTACACGTATACACATGTGTAGAACGTGTTTTTCGACCATGTTTTTAAACATCGTGGGATTAATTGAAAAAAAAAATTTTGAACTAAATTTTGATAATTTTAGAGTTGGAGATTTCGAGCTTATGGGATATCGTCTGATTGATTATGGCGAATAAGTATGTCGTGTCGTAAAATAATTTAATTGAGAGTTTAAAAAAATTCTGGCGAGATTTTATACGCCTAAGTTGATAATTTTATCACCTCACGATTAAGGTTTTATCACTCGATAAATTTATCGACGTCGGGTTCGAGCATTGGTATAAAAATTTATTGAAAATAAAGGCTGGGAAAAATTCCGTCGAATTTTGACACGACATTTGCCTATCTGTGAATTATGATTTTATACCTAAAGTCGATCGAATGTTTTCTAAACGAAAATGCGAGAAAGGAGAATATGGTTCGAAATATTTCTATTAAATTACATAGTATTATTCTATTATAGTCTCGTTTCACATACCTGAATTCGCACCTGTTATGATGACCGTTTTACCTTTCAGATTTGTTCTACTGTAACATAACTTGAGTGTGCAATAATTATATATCCTTATTAGAATCAGCGTCAGTACGAACCCAAATAATGCTGATGCTATCGTGGCTGCGTAAATTTTCCAACATGGCATACCTTGATCTTTATCCAAATCCATAGCGACTCTGTAAACGAACGAATTACGTAACCGATAAATAATGATTTTTACAGCGAGTGATTTTTATTTATACTTTGTGTGTGGCTGGATGTTCGTGAAGTGTGTTTGAGAGAAAATACTGTCTGTGATTGAGATGTGTTTAGGTTAGCAAAAGGTCTAGATACTTAGCTAGAAGAGAGATAATCTATTTTTTGGATCGTAGACTTGTGGGTGGGAGTGTGCGGAATAAAATTTCAAGTGTCATTGAGCTGAATCATTCTTCGGTGCATGTTTTAATAAATCACGGCGTGTTTTACGCAGATACTCGAGATGTGATAAATTTACTAATGTGTGGAAAATTATGACTAATTACTTTGTTGTAGATGAAAAATTTGGTTGGATTATCATTAGTGGAGATGATCGTGATAGAATTTGGTAAAAATATTCTATTCAAATGAGATATTAATGAGCAGTGGTGAAGAAAAATTAGTATTATCGATTAGACAGATGGGTATTTGATTTTTTTAGCCGAAGGGGATGTTGTTGATTTGATATACCCGAGTACTTTTGATGATGGTTTTGAAAAATCAGCCGAGTCTGAATTTTTCAACAATTGTTGTCGAATTTGAATTTTAAAATTTTATTTTTGGCTGAGAGAAAATCAGTTAAGAAATTGTTTTCAAGTTTTGGTATTTTTAGTATCTTAAATTGGCAGTTGAAAATAATGAGTTAATTATTTCAAGGTTCTTTCGGCATCATAATTTTTTAGATAGGTAGACGATCAAAAGTAGTCATTTATACCTACTTATTAAAATCTGTTTCAAAGGTAGAAATTTTGAAATTGAAAAATGCTGATTTTGAGGATAACATTTTCAGGTTATCTACATAGGTATTTACTTTTTTTTCTATTTGTGTCCCATTTTTTTTTTGAAAAATTGAATACGAAACGTTGAGAATTTAATTTTTGAATGAAGAAAAAGTGGTTTAAAAATGATTTTTATGGACAGATTTTGAGAGGGAGGAGATTGAAAGAATTAGTTTTTTAAAATTGATTGTCACTCTAGAAACGAATTGCCATTGGCATTCAATTGGGGGGGGGGGGGATTTGAAAACGTCTTTAGGAAATCAAATTTTTCCAATTCTTTAATTTTTTGATTCAGTATGAAAATTCTCCAAAAGGACGATTTCACTTTTACTAATTTTGAAACTTGTGCCCTCTTAATTTATCTCGATAAAAAGCCTACTTTCGTTTAATCTGACAATCTGACCTTAAAACCTCCTGAAATTATTCTTCGAGGATGTTTCCCGAACTTTTTTTACATTCCAAAAATTTATTAAAACAGAAGAAAGTACTTTTGAGGTTCTTATTTTTTATTCTCTTTTTTGTTTTTCGAGGAACTGAGATGAGTAAGATTGTTGGTTGGATGAGATGAAACGATGAAAGGGGGCTTCGGGTTAAAAATTTTTACTAATGATACTTGATACATTTTTTTGAAATAATTTTTCTTTGAAAAATTTTGACGCTGAGAAATGACGATTGATTGCTTTTTTCAATTGAAATTTTATATTCGGACAATTTTAGTTAAAATATGATTGTCGCAGCCACAGGGCCGCACGCTGAAAAACAGAAAAATTAGAAATTTTCGGAAACCCAAAAAATTTATGGAATTTTGAAATGTTTACTCCTGAAACCATGAATTTGTTTCAACCATCGAATTCAGTTGAATAATGAATTATTTTGTTTCTAAAAGGAAGCGAGAATTGAATATTTTGCCTCTTATTTTGAACTAAAAAGTGGAAAAAAATTAAATTTCCCTTTTTGAACTTTTTTCATAATTATTACTGATCTTAAAATAATTGTATAAACCATTTTCTCCTCCCCTTCTGGTCTAGAAAATTAAAATATCAATTTTAAATCGGAGTAAATATTCCCTCCCTATTTTCCATAGACATTATCTCAATTGAATAGAAATGTAAGGTTTCTCTGCTACTCTGCTAGAGTATTTTTTTGCATCAAGAGCTCTGAAAAATTTGAAAAAAATTGGCGTGAAATTTTTTTAAAATAACTTGGGCTTGAAAAACGGAGTTGTGGCGAAAAAATATTGATATTTTAATTTTTTAAATCATGGAAGGTGCCAATAAGAGTCCTGAATGGAAAAATGTTCATTAAAAAAATAAGGAGGATGAGAATCTGTTTTTGACGACTCATTTCAGTTGAAATATCTTTCTAGGTTGAATTATTTCTATTACAATTTTTTTCATTTCTTTCAAAAAATCCTTTGAAAACCATTTTTTAAAGATAATTATGTTTATTGAAAAGTGCAAAAAATTATGCAATATGGTAAGAAAATAGCAGGAATGTTTTCATAACAATAAAGAATTTTTATTTTCAAATAGATGATAAAGCGAAGAATGGGATTTCTGTTGGAAAATGAATTGCATTTTCGAATCAATTTCTAAAACTTTAATACCTATCATTGTCTGAAATCATGGGGAAAAATTAGCCCAGATTGGTACCTATCTGAATACTGATAAAGGAAACTTGAAAAAGATTCGTCATACTCTCATTTATTTTTGTGAACTTAGCTCATCATGAATAAGTGCATCACTGAAATGAAATAACTATATTTAGCAAGTTTTTGAATTCGTCAGATAGGTCACCAGTATTGGTACTCAATCTGAATTGTCAAGTTCTAAAATTCCCATGAATTATTTACTTTTCTTCTGCGCTAAAAAAAACTTAAAAATTTTCTAGAGGCCTCAATAGTCTCAAAACCGCTTTCAAACGATTCAAGAAGTTGAAAATTTCGTTGATCAGATCAAATTTTCATTTTTGCAAAGCAAAAGAGTAGGTTTGAAATTCCAGAAATTCGCCAAAATTCGTGAAAATAGCTTTGGCTTTTGAAATTTTGGTTTGGGGTTCTATTATGATGTATTTTGGATTTATTCTCGTTTCAGCGCCAAAATTTTACCACCGGTTGGGAATTGAGATACCTCGTTCCTAGGCCTTTTTCTATCTACACTCGACAAAAATCACCCCAAAAATCTTTCTCACGAACTGAAAATTAAAAATAATCAAATAATCTCTTTGTTTAAATAAACTTGACTTCAGAGAAATATTGGTAAACAAAAAAAAGTAATGACCCACCGACCTATATTTTTTTCCAGAATTCCACCACAGAGGTTACAATGTGCGAAAAAAATGCGTACTCTGCCCACACCTTATTCGATTACCCAACAACTCAACTCGATACATTTTCCTCATACCAACATCTAAATTCATCGTAAATTCGTTTCTCGGGCTATAGACTACAAAACTTTAATTCAAATCCGCCGTCATCAATCAAGCCGATGATTATACGACAATGAGAAATGAAAACGTATCGAATCTTTCGCAAAGTAAAATGAAAAAAAGGTATCGCAATAAATCACCCATACGCATAAAGATGAAATAAATCTATTAAAATAAACGTATGGCTGTGAGAAAAGTGCTGTACACATGTGGCATTAAAAAGTGAAGTTATTTCGAATATTAAAACGCTAAGGTCTGCGTATGAACATGAACACGTCGATTACGAAAGTACCTACCAACACTTTTCAACAGGTACTCATCGTACGGAATGCTGATATTAAAACTAACAGTATTCGAGTATGTTATGTTTTTTTCACCCATCCATACTCGTAGTCTACTTCTGCTTCGAATCGAATGACATTCGTATATTAGGTTTTATCATCGGAGTAGATTATTGAAATTACCTACTTGTCTTTTTAATTGTCATTTTAATGTACGTAACCCGGTCTTGGCTGCGTGAGATTCTATGATGGGAGTGTACTTTGAAGGGAAAACCTATATGTAGAGAGATTTCATTCAGAAAATATAAGGAAATTATCGTGACATGGAATTCAACTTTAGGTGTCTGGGTGAAATTTTATGCGGGTATTTTTTACGTGATTGGTTTCTGGCAGAGAATAGGAGTCGGTCAAGAAGGCGACTTCTGACTTCACCCGAATCTCGGAGTCTGAGGAGAAAATTGACTCTTGACTCCAGTTTGACTCCGGAGTCGAAAGTTGACTGCTGACTCCACCTTGACTCTGGAGTCGATATGTGACTTTGGCTCTTGACCCCGCTCAAATCCGGAGTCAATCATTGACTCTGACTCCTTGACTCCAGGGTCAATATTCAACATTGAATCTTTAACTTCGTGACTCGGGAGTCAATATTTGACTTTGGCTTTTTGACTCCAGGGTCAATATTTGCTTTTGACTCTTGGACTTCTTGACCCGTCAATTTTTGACTATAACTTCAGAGTCAATATTTGATTTTGACTCCTTGCCTCTGGAGTCAATCTTTGACTCTGACTCCAGAGTCGATATTTCATTTTGACTTCTTACCTCCGGAGTCAATATTTGATTTTGACTCCTTTACTCCGGAGTCAATATTTGATTTTGACTCCTTTACTCCGGAATCAATATTTGACATTGACTCTTTGCTTCGTGACTTTGGTGTCAATATTCAACTTTGACTCCCTGACTTTGGAATCAATGTTTGACTTTGACTCTTTGACTCCAGGGTCAATATTTGCTATTGACTCTTGGACTTCTTGACCCCGTTAATTTTTGACTATAACTTCAGAGCCAATATTTGATTTTGACTCCTTGCCTCTGGAGTCAATCTCTTTGACTCTGACTCCAGAGTTGATATTTCATTTTGACTTCTTACCTCTGGACCTGGACCCTGGAGTCAATATTCAACTTTGACTCCGTGACTCCGGAGTCAATATTTGCTTTTGATTCTTGGACTTCTTGACCCGTCAATTTTTGACTACGACCGCAGAGTCAATATTTGATTTTGACTCCTTTACTCCGGAGTCAATATTTGACATTGACTCTTTGCTTCGTGACTCTGGTGTCAATATTCAACTTTGACTCCCTGACTTTGGAATCAATATTTGACTTTGACTCTTCGACTCCGTGACTCCTGAAGTCCTGAACTCCTGAATTGATATTTAATTTTGACATTTTTGACTCGTTGGCTCCGGAGTCAACATTCGATTTTGACTCCCTGAGTCCTTAACTTCAGAATCAATATTTGACTTCGATTCCCTGACTCCGGCTGAACTCTGGAATCAATCCGTAGTCGGAGTCAATTTGGAGTCTAGCTTGGACCTTGATTCCTAACTTCGCTTCGGCTTGACTCAGAAGTGAAGCTGAAGTCAATTTAGTAATTTTGACTTCAACTCCGGAGTTAGCTCCTATTCCCTATGTTTTAAAATTCACTCTTGACTCCACCTAGACTCCGGAGTCAATTTTTCACTTTGATTCCGACTTAACTCCGGAGTCAATTTTTCACTTTGATTCCGACTTAACTCCGGAATCAAGTCGAGTCAATAATTTGAAGTGATTTTTACTCCGACTCCGGAGTTAGCTCCTATTCCCTGTTAAAAATTGATTCTTGACTCCGGCTTAATTTCTGAGTCACTTTCAGATCTCAACTCCTGACAGCAAACTCCAGAGTTGAACTTACATTCTAACTCCTGGCTCTAGCTTGACTCCAGAGTTGGCTCATACTCTCCGTAAAAATTGATTCTTGACTCCGGCTCGACTCCGGAGTCAATTTCAGACCTTGACTCCGAAATCTTTTTCAGACTTCAACTCCTCACTCTTCCTTGACTCTGAAGTCAAAATCATCCCTTTACTTCTGGCTCCACATTCACTCCGGAGTCAATCTATGACCTTGACTCCCTAACCCTTGACTCCGGAGTCTCCTATTCCCTGGTTTCTGGAGATTATGACAATCCAATTCGACATTGGAAAAAATGAGCTCATGATGAGTTGGGATAATAAGATTGGATTATTCGGTATTTTTTTCTTAAGAAATTACTCACCAATTACTTACGAAAATCTTTATTGTTTGATCTTTCGATCAAATTTAATTCTATAGTCAATATGATAATTCGGAGCTCCGCTGAATACCTACTCATGTAAGTCTTTTAATCTCCTCGATATTTCAAGTTTAATCACCTTATCTATTTGGTATTTTAATCGTACACGGGTGAGGTTATTATTGCAGATATCGATTTCGATCGAGACAATGAAATTGCACTGAAATTTTTATTGAGGAAAATTTTACGAAAATATGAAGATACTTGAAATGAAAGACCTTCTTTATGTGATTAGGTTTTTTCCCATTGAATCAGATCTGTAAAGTACCATAACGTGATAAAAGTATCAGACAGCTTGAAAGCTACACCTGATTCTTAGCAAACAGCTTATGGTATTTTGACGAGACGAAAACTTCATCCATTTTATAGGTCATTTTTGACACATTATTTTACACATTCGATTGTAATTAATCATAATGGTATAAAAAAAGCGCCACAGCACATCACACAGCATGTTACAATGCGTCGTGAATTACGTAACCGTAGTCGAAATTGCCCCACGTAATAAGACATCAATGTTATATTAAAATTGAACTTGGAATTATTTCATCATCGAAATATCTCAACATCTGTTCTCTGTAGGCTTAAAATAAAATTTCGACGAGAAATCAATACGAGTATTTTTTTCGAAAAAAAGATACATTTTCAAGGTTCCATTATCTAACTAGATGTTAAATTTTTCCTGTTATTTAATTCGGATAAGTGCCCTGTGAAATTATTGATTATTGATCGAGCCATCAAGCCAAATTGATCGATAGATAATGTCTCGATATCATGCTGTTTTATTGTTATAAAATGAGACGGAAAAGAAAGAAAAAATCAACGTAAGATCGCTAATAAATATTTGAACATGTGTGAAATGAACCTTGCAAATAATTAATAAGTTAGGTATGGTATCCATAAGTATCTATTTGTTGGGTTCGAGTATGAATTACGAAGCGACCACAAAACGCCTTACATGATCGAGTAATTGAAATTCTTCTCGTTCGAGCGAATAAATAGCGGTATTTTAAAGACTTAATGCCATCGGTTTTGGATAAATTTTCATAGAAGAAATTTTTACGCGGTTGAGGTCTTTAACTCGTAAATCGAACTGATAACTTGATAAGTGTCGTATTTTTTATAGAATGATTTATTTGCACGTTTGGATTAGAATTTGTGTAGAGAAAGGAACGATGTGATGGTTGAAATGATCTAGATGACGTAAAAGGGGAAATGAAATATGATCGATTTCGAAAATGAAAAAGTGACGAGAAAGAAATTAGTGTTGCAAAAATTTTGAAATAGGTAATTGAGTTGAATAAATGACGAAAATAGATCTTATAGTTGAAAATAAATAAGAGTAAAAAAATTTCGATTGAAAAACTTTTCAAAAAAACTGTAAAGTTGATAAAATTTAGAAAAATTGAAAAAAATGAAGAAACTAAAATTGAAAGAAATCTGAGAAAAACTTTAATGATGGATGGATGATGGTTGTTGAATTTATTTTTATATTATATTTACCAATTTTAATTGGTGAAAATATCTAAAAATCGATCGAGAGGATTTTGTGAAAAATGGGTAAATTGAAAATACCGAGAAAATTTTTAATCCTCCGAACTTTTTCAAATAAGTACCGAAGAACCTTTTCATGCAACATTTTAAATTAATGAAAAACAGTCAAAAATGTGATACAAGAAAAATCAGCTAAATTTAGTTTACTCTGTGAATTTTCACTAATTTTTCAATTAAAAATTGTTTCACTGGGTTTGAATATTTTTTACAGTAAAAGGAGCCTGTTTTCTATTTTTTTTTCTTCGCGTGATCAGGGTGTAAAATTTCAGAACTATCAGCGATTTTTTTTACTCATTTAGAATGAATAATTGTAGTGCTAAAAATTCAGAATTGTGGAGGAAAAAATCTACGAAGGAAAATTAGTGATGAAATTATTGAAATTCATTTTAAAAATTGGTAAAAGCACGTTAGGAAAATCAATGAAAATTCTCCAAAAATTAGTGAATTTTGCTGGTTTTTTTTCGGTAATTTGATCAACTCTTTCGTGCCAAACCGATGGTACATTGTCATCTCATTCTAAACCAACAAAAATTCACTGATTTTTTCAATCAACTTGATGATTTGTTTGTGATTTTCTATCATAGATTTTTTCCGGAAATGTAGGATTGTAGGTAGGTACTAGTAATTTTTTACTGATTTAAAAAAAAACTAGGAATTTTCTCGTTTTTAGGATTAGTGGAAATTACTCGAAAAAAAAAACTATAAAATTCATTGCAAAATTAGTGAGAGAGAGAGAGAGAAGGATATTTATTTTCGAGCTAAATGAGAAAAAAATTCGCTGAATAATTTTTCAAAAATTGAAATGTTGGTGCATTATTTGAAAGGTAATTTCATCCTCTGTTTCGACGAGGAAATTCAGAACCGTCGCGTTGTCGGAATGTCGATGTCGAACTATGGTTTCTTCACAGGTGAATGCCCTATGAATTTATGTGTTTTTTACACTTATCGTCTCAAAAAAATAAAAATAATAAGTAGTTATCAGTTTTCAAAATCATTCCATATTTTGAAATGAGAGCTACAGGTTGGAAATTTCAACCACATTTTCCTCCATCTTTAACGTAGCAACTGCATTTTAATTTAATTTTGAAAAAAATTGATCTCGAATTTTTAAGATCGAATCTCAAATTTCATTTGTTGCCTTCGATTTTGATTTTTTCGCAGCTATGATCCTGTGTAAATTTTTCAGCTTTGAGTATGAGAAAATTTTTGTTTTTAGATTTCGATTCTAATAAATCAAGTTTTACAAATTTCAAATGATGAAAAAAATCTGTAAAATTCGTATCAAAAATTTTTTGTGTTTGAAATTTTCATTTCCTAACATTTTTGTTTTTTTGTTCTAATAATTTCGTTGGGGTCAAAATATACGAAAAAGAGTACAACTTTTTGAAGAGGAGAGTGAGAAAGAGGAAGGACGAGATCCAGAAGAAAACACTTGGAAGACTAATGAAATTAATCAATTGAAAAAAAAGATACCTATTGGAGAGAAACGAGGAAGATGTGATTTTCAAAGCTTAGGGGGAAAATTTTGTAAAATTTGTTTAAAAATCTTGCTATAAAATCCGTGTTGATTTCGAAAATTTATCAGATATTTTGGATTTTTTTATTTTGCTCGTCAATTTGTGTAATTTTTTACCTCGCATATACATAATATCTTGTGAGAAAAAAATTGCCAAAAAAATGCTTGAAATTCCATTTCAAACGAGTACTCGTTTGAGAGGGGATCTTTTTTGAGTGATTTTGAATCCAAAAAAATTGAAAATAGCAAAAAAAATCATGAAAATTGCAAAAATTAAAAATTTTTAGATTCAGTATATTCCTCGTATGAGAATTCTCTGCTCCAATAATTTTCCTCGCGAGAAATCGCTCTTGAAAAATATATCTTCATCGTGCCCAATACTCCAAAAAAATTCCCTCACTAAATATTAATTTCAATTTTGGTTTTAAAAACCGATTTGGCATTTCCATCGTGTCGAAATCACTTCTTACCTCTTTATCCAATTTTTAAACAAACATCTCCATTTTTCACAGTGAAAGTCTATTACATCTGGCCTCGGTATCCCATCATTTTCAATACAGAATACGAGGTGTGTCAATTAAATAACGAGACTTTTTTTCTGGAGGGAATTGTAGTAATCGTAAGAGGTTGCGGTTGGTCTCGCTGGAAAGAGGACTCATTTCTCTAGTACCGTACAAATTTTCATTTCGATATCGCGTTCCGTTTATGTTCTGTGGGTCCTCAAAGTGAGGTACCTCGTGTGAGCGCGTCGCAAACGATGTCGGATCAAAAGAATGACCAACACGTATTGTGATGAAATTTTTGGTCAAATCGGGCAAAAAACCGGCGTAAATTCCCCAAAAACTTTGTGCAGTGTATAAAGATGACGGTCTATCAAAAACACGTGTTTAAGAGTGGGCTGAGAGGTTTCAGGAGGGGGAGAGGAGGGGAGAGGGTCGAACGAAGACGATCCTTGAGAGGGAGCGCTTTCCACCCCTCACACCCCGCCAAAACTTGACAGTTTGGGCGCGCGTGCGCTTGAAGATCGTTGTGTGAGTTTGAGAATGTTGGTGGAAGAGTTGGATTGCAACAAGGAACCGATTCAGCAGGTGTTGGAGAACAAATTGGGTATGCGGCGCGAAAATGGTTCCCAAACTTTTGCATCTTTTATTTCAACATTGAATAACTTCGAGAAATATCGACGAAAATTCAAAAATGAATACACGAAAATGTTCGTCTTGACAAGACGAATCCAACGGTATATTCGGTTTTGAATTTAGATTGATTTTCGATCGAGTTATGGGCTATTTTCTATTTTGAAATATCCTCGACGCGCTTACAGAGGTACCTCACTTTGAGGACCCACAGAACACAAACGGAACGCGATATCGAGATGCAAATTTGTACGATACTGGAGAAATGAGTCCTCTTTCCAGCGAGACCAACCGCAACCTCTTACGGTTACTATAATTCCCTCCAGAAAAAAAGTCTCGTTATTTAATTGACACACCTCGTACACTTCAAACCACACGACTAATCGTGAACCTGCATCTAAAATTAAAAATACGCGAATTCTATATTGTCATTCATCACGACGACGATTCCACCACATATCTCCACGTATCATTTTAGATAGTACTCGAAACAATACTTCCTCAACCTTCGAGAAACCCATCGACCCTTCAAGTTCAAATCTCGTGTGGAAAATCAAAAAACAGAACCGCCAGGCTACATGTAATTTTCTTGGCCGAATTTGTTAACAGAATTCGAGGTCATATTAAACAAATCAACGCTAAAAGATATGACGATTTCATAATGCCCAAACTAGAGACTGATGAGAATCCATATTCATTTTGTCAGCCACTCGTGAAATTATAGGTAAATTAGGTAGTTTGGGATTTTTTTATTCGATGTACAATGTTCATTGTACAGATTGTGCCGATTAGTCAAAATAGAGGCAAAAATAGGTAAGCAAAATTTAGCACGAATTTCGAAACGATTACATCAGCTGGAGAAAGATGATCAATAATGTTTATATGTAAGATATAATGAATGCTTAGCCAAAACATGTGCGATAACCTGTATTTACAAGTTCGATAAAAACGTGGTTTTCTAGCAGTTCTACGAAAAATAATGCGAAAAAGAAATGTGAGTTGATTTTCTTTTTTTTTTGCAAAATTACCTATCTGCGAAATTGGATTACAATTATTTTTTGGAGTAACTATTTAAGATTAATTTTGATCATGAGATGAAAATTAATAAATTATTTACAATACGTACCTACTTACCTATTTCAATGTTGAATACGTAAATGAAAAAAGTGCCAAGAATTAAAAAAATGAATTAACAGGTGCACTTAAAACTACATACATTCAGTTATAAGAATAATTAGAATTTCGGTGATAGTTGAAAGGATTTTTTTGTAATATTTTCGTGTTTTTTTATAAGTGCTTAACCTTTTCTAATTGAGAAATTGGTTGTATTTTTTTTACAATGTACGTGTTTGGTAAAAAAAAAAAAAACAACTAATTTTTCATCCTAAAAATATGACCAAACATTTTTTCTTAGTCACATTAAAATATATTACTGCACTTTTCGCACATGTTTTATTAAATCAGAATGGGGAAAAAATGCATTAAAATAGTTGTAAATAGACGCGGAAAATCTACTTTATTCTGACAACTTCCTGTAGGTAACATGGATGATTCTTTGGTAACTACTTTTAATTAGAAATTTTTTAATTTTTTGCGTAAATACGATCGATATATCTAGTTGAATTGAAAAAATGAACTTACTCGATGTGTAAATCACCGCTGTTTGGATTTCTAAGGGGAAAAAATTGTCACTTTTGATAAAAATTGCCGGCAGAATACATCGACTTTGCAGAAATTCACGAACAGATCACATGTGTATGAGGTAACTGATCTTAAACCGACCAACGATGACCATAAGACTGACTCTGGAAGTCTCCGGATTCTTCAACAATGATAATCTACCTCCTTCTTAGAATAAAAGTGAAAGTAGCTTCACTATAATGCTAATTATGTTCGTTTGGACGGTAACGCGGGTTTAATTCAGTTTGATGCACTGATGCGCTATGCTAAGTTTTATTTTTCGATAACTGGTTCCAGGTTTGGATTTTTGTAAGCTCGGTGGAGTAAGAAATTCTTGGGGGAATGAGTTATTTTTCGAATTAGAATGGATGAGTGTGGGGGATTTTAGACTAGAGGCTGGTGATTTTTTTTTTTGGGGGGGGGGGGGATAACTTGAGGTTGCAGGATGTCTCATGAGAGTTTGTGTAGAGTAAAACTATGAATAGAAGCTTTAATTTTCTAAATCTAAAATAAAGATCTTGGCAATTATACACGCCCAGTATTAAAAAACCTTTTAAAAAAAAATTCTTTGAATTGAAATTGGTCAGAACAAATGATATTTTTTAGAGCTGAGGCTCCTCCACAGTCCACAAAACATTTTTCAATGAAAGTTTATTTTGCCAGGCCTATATTCTTGAGTAAAAAAAAAGAAATTTTGAAAAATAACAATGAAAAAATCATCGTCGCCTTTCCTGGTTTTAAAAGTTTCTCTTAGGAGACGATAAAGTAAAATGGTCAGTAGAAAATCAAGGGGAAGATTTTAGGAGAATAGATGTGAAATTTTATAATCTCAATTTTTTTCGAAACAGTCGAAGTATGAAAAATACATTAATGAAAAAAACGTTTGTAAATGTGATGAAAAATCAAAAAATTACGTGGTTTTTGAAAATGTTTTCTCTAAAAAGAGATATTTTATACGAAGACCAGAAATTCCACCCGAGCGAAGCGAAAGTAAAATTTTTTACATGAAAAACTACATTTGATAGGAGAAAAAAACAATTTTCAACGTTATTGTTCGTTATTTACAATTTTTCCGATTATTATATTTTAGTGAAAAAATTTTTTTTTCAAGTTACTTATTAAAAATTTTAAACTTTTTTCAGGTCAGACTCAAACTTGTACTACTGGTCATTTCAGTGTTCATAATTTTTAAAAAACAAAAAATGCACATTCTGAAGATCTAGTATCTAGTAGGTATCTAATTGAGGAGCTTGGTATCAAAATGAGTCAATGAGACAAAAACATAGGATTCGCATTAAGTATTTGTGTCTCATTTTCAGTGATGGAAAACTGAAATGATATTTGGTTCGAGTTCGAGTTTTAGTTTCAGTTCTCAATATTTTCTAGTTGCAGTTTTCAATTTCTCTTCCAATTCCAAATACCAGTCCCGAAATTCCATTTTTTTTTTTTCAATTTGAGAGATGAAAAAAATTCAAAATTTTCTACAAGAATCGTATTTTGTTGGTTTTTCTTTTCTTTTTAAAGTTCAATTTTTTCATTTTTCATATTACTCAAGTTCAACACAAAAGATATCTGGGAAATGACCTTTTTTAGAAATTTTATGACTCCCTAGTCCTTACTTCCTGAGTCCTAAATAATTATTCAATAAAAAAAATTGAAATTTGGAGAATATGTGCGAGGATGTTTTGTTTTCGGATGGAATTTCCAAATTTACAACACATTTTTTCTTTATTCACTTTTCTACATAAATTTTTTAGGTTTGTTTGAGGTTGCTTTGTTTTTCAATTTTTGTGCATCTAAATGTTATAGTTATACTTTTTCAGTTCACGTCAAAGTCAAAATTTCAAAAATTAAAATTTTTTCTGTTTTTTACTCTATTTGGAAATTTGTTGACAAAATTATGAATTTTTCAAAAAAATTCTGGTGTGTAAGGTGTAATTTAATAGAAGATGATTTTAATAGAGTGAAAATTTTAATTTTATTTAAAAAAAGAAAAATTGCAATTAGCGAAAAAAGTTCCAGTTTTTCTCAGATTTAATTTCCAGTTCTGATTCCAGTTTTCCATCATTGGATTTTTTATTTATAGGGGTGTTACCTGTTAATGCGGTTAATGTCTAAAATTTTTCAATTTTTTTTTTTAAACTAGAAGTTTTATTTTTTGCTTATAAAATTGAAGAGCTTGGTATCAAAATCACAAAATGACTCCGAGTCATTTTGTGATTTCGAATTTTCGATACCAAGCTCTTCAATTTTATAAGCAAAAAATAAAACTTCAAGTTTTTAAAAAAAATTAAAAAATTGTAGACATTAACCGCTTACCGCATTAACAGGTAACACCCCTATAAATAAAAAATTGAAGCATAAGCTTTTTCAATTTTTGCTTTGGAATTGTTTAGTAATGTGGTGCTGATAATTTATCAAGAACAAAGATTAGATTGAAACTTTGACATTCAAAGCAATAAAAATGAAACTAGAGCATGATATTGCATACTGAACCACGATCTAGGATGTATAAAAAATAGGAAAATTAAAAATTAATTATTTTTTATCTATTTTCGAAAAAAAATTCAGTTTTTTACGAAAAGGCAACGTTCAAATTCACACTACAAGACTGAACAGAAGCATGAAAAATTTTCAGCATTCAGCGAACAATGCGTCATACTATTTAGCCAATAAAATGTCAAGATTTCACTTCGTCATTTCAAAATCAACCAATCAGAATCATTGTATTGAAATTCCTCAACCAATTACATGATTTTTGTACCAGTTTGAGTAAAACAATAAAACCAAATGTAATATATAAAACACGAGGATTGTCACGAATTCTTTCAAATTCATTTTAATCGCCTTAATTAATCTAATTATTACTCGAAAAATTCGCTTAAAACTAATATCTCTTCATTTAATTCAAATACCTCGTTAAATTTTCCAAATATATTCAAAAACACTCCTAAAACAGCGAATTTTATCCAAAGTTGGCTAACCTTAATATCAAAAACACTGCAGTATTCTGAAAGAGTACATTCCGCACGAGTTTTTCTTCCGTCGTATTGATACCATTTTAAATAAATTTCGGAGTAATTATACGCCAAGTGCTTGTGAAATAATTTGCGAAACTTCTCCAGGCATCAATTCTCGTCGAACCATCTCGCTGAATATATCACTTCGAACGTGATTCAAGATACATCTTTATTGGTAAGTGGTTCTTTATCCATCGTTGCATGCTTTTTACATCAATATGATAACTTCCATGTGATTTTCTCGTAATCCGAGCCCTAATCGACTGTGATCTATCATGTTTTAGAAAATGCCAGACTTTACCGAAGTTGAAACCGCCTTACCGGTCACCGACGACCACAAAGTAGAAGATGACTCGGCCACAGATAGCGATTCCGACCATACAATGCCCGATTTGGAAGACGGTACGGCCACCAGAGCTGCAAATGCGAACACAAACAACGAAATGCTTTCGACTGTGACCGGCCTGCCAATTGATATGGTTAGCAAAGCGAAGCAATCCAGAGGCGAGAAGAAAGCTAGAAAAATTATGTCAAAGTTGGGTCTCAAACAAATTCTAGGTGTTAACAGGGTAACGATTCGTAAATCGAAGAATATCTTATTCGTTATAAACAAACCAGACGTTTATAAAAATCCTGCCTCCGATACCTATATCATATTTGGCGAAGCCAAAATCGAAGATTTAAGTCAGCAGGCTCAAGTTGCTGCCGCTGAAAAGTTCAAAAATCCCGATTCCTCAATTAGCACCACCGTCAACGCTGATATTAAAGGTAAATCTAGAGCTATATTCGTAGTGAGTTGACTATGTTGACGAATCGCGCATTGTTTATTTGAAATAACCTGGCGGGTTTTTTTTAGGTAATACTGCTGTAGGCGCATCAGTTAAAGAAGATTCAGACGACGGCGAAGAAGTCGACGATACTGGTATTGAAGAAAAAGATATTCAATTAGTCATGTCTCAAGCTGAAGTTGGTCGAAAACGTGCCATTAAAGCATTACGAAACAATGCCTACGATATCGTAAATGCGATCATGGAACTTACTATGTAAATTTAAACTGTACTATTGATATATTTTTAATACAAAATTAATCTCCATGTTTAAAATAACATTCGTCTGTTAAATTTTTTTCTCTTTTTGTTGTAATTACTGTACGTTATAATCTGTTCTACGAATGTAAATGCAGAATGTATTCATTTCTTTCTATAGTTAAAAACTGAAATACATCCGGGAAAATCATCTTTTTGATTAATGGGTTTGATTTGAATTTATTATTTCGGTTTTAAATACAGAATAATTGTTTTAGACTCATTTTCGTGAAAAGCTTTGCTTGAAAAATCCAAGTGCTGAGTACAAATATAAATCTTTGAATGCGCTGTTCGATTAAGCTGCTTGAATAATTTCACAATTGATAATTTGATGTATTCTATTTGCGAACTACGGAATATTCTTTCAACTTTAAAATAGGTGCCGGATGTGCTAACGTTCAGATTTGTCGAAAATTTTCCATGAAATCAATTATCTGGTCAGATAACGTACCTGTAATTTTCTGGCTTTTATGACAAATGTATTTCGATCACTCGTAGAACTGAATGAATTTCATTTCAATCAAATCAACATTAAAAATGAACAATTCGCGTTCAATAATTCAATATCTCTCAACTCATGGCGGAAACAAATCATAATCATTGCTATAGAACCCAACGATCGATAAGACCTTCCAAACAAAACCACCACGAAGAAACACCAAACACACGAGTGTCTTATCAGAATAATTTTTATTTCAATGTAAAGTCAGCGTTACACGATTCTTGGAATAAATTTAACAATTTCCTGAAGTGCAATTACTTATTTGGAGAAAACATTGTACTTCAAGCTGAAATGCGTACTGTAACATTTGATTAAAGTAGAAAATTAGAAAAAAAAAAAATAAATAACCGAGTCGAGAAACATTCTAGTCGAAAGGTATGAATTAATACAATGGAATATCTTCAATTTAATCTTCTGAGGGATTTCGATAACTAAACGTTAACCAATATAATTCTAATCATCCTGAAACAAATAAAAATGAATTAATCGTGAATCAACACCGGATGACTGGAATATGAATTAAATGAACCACTAAATACCTCGTCGTTTCCTTTCGATCGTTTGCTTTGCTTTGCGTTAGAATTTGATTGTGCTATTTTTCTTTTCTTATCGCCAACCTGTTTGGTGAAAATATGACTGGTTTGAAAACGAATTCGTACTTGATTGATTCGAGTACCGAAAAATTGATAACTTACGCTATTTTTTTCCGGAGTTTCTTCAATATCTTCTTCTTCGTCAAATTCATCTTCGATTTCGTCTTCGTCGTCTTCACCCAATCCGTCCCCACCTGATAACACACGAAAATCTATTACTATTTGATATCAAGTTCTGAACTGATACCATACAACGTAACGAAACACAAATAGCTCAGATTTAAAAAAATTCAACACCGATTCAGTCGCAAATTACCCAATAAAAATAACATCATTGCAATAAACCAAGAAAATACATGAATCACAAAAGCAAACTTACTTCCAACGGAATGATTTCCAAGTAAATGAATAGGTCCTGAGCCTTTTATCAACTTAAATGTTACAGGTGGATCGGGGAATAATAAATCCAAAAGTGACTGGTGCTGTGAACCTCCTTTTAATACTGTGATAGGATATCTGACATCAGATTTATAACCCATAGCTTCGACTTCGACCACATTAACTTCACCATCTTTGGCATCTGGTCCGAGAACAGCCTAGAAAACAATTACGAAATGAAATTCAGCCACAGAGTGGATACATAGTCACGTTGAGTAATGTTTACCTGTTTCACTAATAATGTGTGTTCGCCGCGGTAGGCCTGCGTGGAATCGTTGGCATCGTGTTTTACATCAGGATCCCATAAATCACTGGTCTTGTTTTTATCAAGCGTTAATCCTGTAAAATAAAATTTAAATTAATGTTGATTGTCGATAACGTACCCCGCCGATTGATTACAATAGGTATATCAACACATGGCGGCATCACGTACGTGTTTCAAGAGAGAATATCACCTCTACGGTAATTAAACTAGAAAATACGGTTAAATATAGTTAATAAGATGAGTATCAATCATTCTACCGTACTAGTAACCACGTTTCAATTCAATTATTCGTAATATATGCGATTGCCGGTAGAACGGAAGAATATCACTCGACTAGGAACTATTTACATACAAAATTATAATTACCCCAAAAATAATCTTCAGTCATATTTCACTAAATGTAGTACACGCTAGAATAACAAAAAAATACTTAATCACGTGGATAAAATTACAAAATTACGCGTTTTAATAAGCTTTAAAACCGACAAAGAAATTCAGAATATTCGTAGGAAATACGAGAGAAATGCCGTTGGTCACTACTAATGGCGCTCAAATGGACGATGCAAATTTGAGACGCGAGAGCGAGAGATTCTCGAACAAAGAACTCATCGGTTAACACGTGCCAATGGTACCACAAACAAAAACGTTAAACAGGCAAAATTCGTATTTCATGGAGTTATACAATGAGTTTTTTTTGGATAAAACACAAAATTTGGTAGGTAAGAAAATAGGAAAATAGAAAAACACAGTGTAAACATTTTTAAAAACAAAAAAATGACGTAACTTTTTATTTTATTTTTTTTATTGTCTCGATGGAATAATTTCTCGATTTTCATTTTTCCTCCTTTTTTTAATAATTGAAAATAATTTAAAAAAATTATTTTTTGCAATTTTTTAAACGTAAACAAAATTTAAAAAAATTTCAAGTACACTTTTTTCTCTGCAATTACATGCAACACTACAATTTGTAAACACGAAAATTTTCGAGTGATAAAAATAATTCGCGAATTGCATCAAACAATTCAACTTTTTCATTTACTACGTACGTGTCTCTAATTATTAATTCCCCGGTGTTCTTGTTAAATGAAAATCGTATCTTCGTGAACGTAATCAAATAATCGAAGTGAAGATTTTAATAACATCATGAATCGTGCACTTGTTGCATTTCTCGTGACACTCAATCTGTCCATCGTAATTTACGTGTTTCATTATACTCGTATGGTGAATGAGGTTCGACAAGATATACAAGCCGAAAAAGAGGATACTCATCGATCTGAGTTCCTCCAATCCCGACCAGATACAAAAGCTGAGAAGAAAGATGCCCATCGTGCTGAGAAACACCCATTCCGACCTCTTGGAAAAGGTATAAAACTTCATTGTAGTATACTTAATTAGAACATTCAATTTTCCTATCCCACCAGGACTTCTCGATATTCATAATTTAGGTAATCAAATACCTCACAGATTGTTTGTATACCTTGATGTGATTGATAGATCGTAAATTCTACCGTAATTTGAAATGAATACTGATTACTGAGTTTTCAAATATAAGCAGCCGGGAATCAAAACTTACTTCTACTAGCTAAACTGATTTCAAAAAACGTAAAAAACTGTAAAATAGGAATAATTCCAACAAGCATTTTTTTACAGCTACAAAAAATTTCATGACACCAGATTTGCAGTTGCAGAAAATACATTTTTTTCGAAACTGCATTTCTTATTATGATTTAGTCTTTCACTTGTTATGATTTTTTTAATGCAAAAAACACAAATAGTTCATTCTGAAAATGGAATATATTTGGTTGACGAATTTTTTCATTCATTTTACGTGACTTTTTTTCATTTTATTGAATTTTTTGTTGACGATGGATAAAAAAGTTATAGTTTTTTTTATTGTCTTCAATTTCTTTGTTTTTGTGTATTACCTTTTTCATTTATATCACACGTGGAACGAATTAAACGAAACATTTCATCACGATCACATCGACCATGGAGAAACTGTTGACGAAACGGAGGACATCTGAAGTTATCCAAAAAATGTTATTTTCAAAATCTCGCAGAAAAAAGAAGAATTGAAAGTTGAACAGCTTTGCTTCTGAAATTCCACGTTCTTTTAGGAAGCGATTCCTTTCAATTATGAAGTCTTATACGCGAATATTTTATCATTTTTATCCATCAATAAAGAAATATTTCTATTTTATCGGTCAATTATGGCGAATCTATTTGGGAAATTAAATGTTGGTTCTAAAAATGGAATATATTTGGTCAACGAATTTCCCTCTTATCGAGTTTGTTAATTGTTTTCTTGTAATTACCAATTTTGAGGTCTTTTTAGTTCGTTTCCTCTCTTAAACTATGAGTTCGAATTTTTTATTGAGGTATCCTTTTGAAAAATTTATCTACGTTAAAATAATGAAAACCCCATTCAAAGCTTAATTCTCAGATTACAACAGTCTCATACTGAACGAATTCTTATTTCCAGAATTCTCAACTGAACTTTTTTATCTTGTGAAAAAAAAATTTTTGGTATTTCAAAATAATCGATCTTGACCTTCTTCATCCTTTTTATGAAATACAAGATGTAAGTACTTACTCGAAAATTCCCTTTTGTAGACCATAATCAAAATAGAAATGATCCAACAATTTCAAATGGGCGAGCACTTGATAAAATCAAGAAAAAAGGCTATAAGAAGATTTTTGGATATTTTATGCTCACTAGGAACGAGAAAAGTGTAGATTAATTTCCTCAGAATTCGAGAATTTGAATATGTCGATTGAATCATTCCACAGAGAAGTAGCTACGACTTGGCTGAGATAGAGAAGAATTTTTTACACATGAATATGAATGTTTTAGGATTTTTAGAAGGAGAGTAAAGAGGTCTGTTGAAAAAATTTAGGCTCAAAAAACAAAATTGTCTTTAATTTTACATTAATTTTGATTTCATGTTTGGTACGTAAAAAATTTGAAATTTTTTTATATTGACATATCATGTCAATATTTATTTTTATTTTAATTTTTTATAAACGATTTTATTAGGCATAGAAGTATGAAAAAATTTAGTATGAAATGATTGCTTTTCGATGTTTGTTTCAAGTGACAATTTCAAAAATTGGGAAAAATGTTTTAGAAAAGGTTAAAATATCATGTATTTTTACCAAAAAGTCGAAATCGATGCTACAATCCCCCCCCCCCCATTTTGATCATTATTACTTACTTTAGGTACAATTTGAAAATGGTGAATATTAAGGGAAACATTTTTTAATGTTATTCTGGTGATTTATTGTGTATCTGCTGTTTAATGTTTCAATAAAAATTTATTATTGAAAAAATTCGAGAAAAAAATTGCAAAATGTAAAGTAAAGTTTAAAAAATCAAAATTGGAAAAGTTTATAGAAAAGTTTTTGGAAAAGTTGAATTTGAATAATTTTATAGTTGGAAAAAAATTTATTAGGCGGGCCTACGAATAATTTTTCGAACTCTGATTTATTCATTTGAAAAAATTTTCAACTTGATTCGTAAAAAATAATTTCCAATAATTTCAAATTTTGTCCTCATTTTTTTCAATCATAAAATTTTTCAAATTGAAAATTTCTCAACTTTTTCAGTTTGAAATTTAAAAAAAAAAAAAGAAATAAATTTCATGTTTTTCATATAGGTGATTCGCTAGGAGGAACAACCGCCTAGATGGCGCTGTTCATGATTTGAAAACGGGCAATTGAATGATTATCAAGTTTTTATCAGTGATAGGTGTTCATATTGAATAATTATTGGCTGTTGATTCTTGTGAAAAATCAACTATTTCGCAGAAAATTTACGTCAAAATCTGAATAATGTAAATTTGATAAGATCGCGTTATCACATCTGCCCGTTTTCAAATTTTAGTTCAAAAAATTACCGTATGCATTTTTATAGATGGCGTTTGATCGCAAATGTTTGTTCCTCACAGCGAATTTTCTTCCGACTTAGAAATTTTATGATGCATAACAAATGACAACAACAAAAAATGTTAAAAAAATAAAATTGTAAAAATTTTGAAAAAATCAAAATTAAAAAAATGACTTGAAGGAAAATTATAAGATTGAATTTACCTAATTTTAAAAAGATTAGAAATAAGGAAATGATAGAATTTAGATTTAACTTGCAAAATAAATTTAAACTTGAAATCGTTCAAAAATCGTCGAAATAATTCAATTTGCCGAAAAAATTATTTGGAGCGAGTGAATGTTTTGTTCTATAAATAAAATATATTTGGTTGTCGATTTTATTCCATTTTTTTTATGATTACTTTTTTAAAACGGCCTTCTGCAACACTGCTTTTATTTTCTTCCAGCAAAAACACCATAAATCAGATTTAAAAAATTTATTCGTTGTTTCAAAAATGAGAGTAAGATTTCTGATATTTTTTATAATTTTCAATCTCGCGGTCGCAATTTATTACATATTCCATGTAAGGCATATCATAGGCGAAGTTCTAGAGGATTTAGAGGAACAAGACGCGGAAGGGGAAGATGAATCGACGACTATGGATCCAGTAATTATCAGCAGCACTACTTCTACTCCTAAACCAAATCCTGCTCCTCTTGTTATGGGTAAATTGGTTTCTTTGGTGTGATTTCAAATCAATCTTTTATCTGCTAAATACGAATTTTAAATTCCTTGGTATTGATAAACACACTTCATTAAATTTTGATTGAAATTTTGGTATTATTTTGAATGTTTCTTCCTTAAAATAATATATTTGTCCTTATTTAAAAAATAATTCTTCAAAAGCGTAAAATCTTCAAATGTTTACCTTTTTCAATTACTAATAAGTCATTTTTTATTATTGATTCGTAGATGAGCCAATTCCAAGAGGTATGCACGTCCGAATCAATATGCAAACTGGAGAACGAGAAGGTAGATTTCTTGCTGATGAAGTTGCAGATTCCAACGATGCTGATGAAACTTCGATAGTTCTTTCATCAACCAACGATACAAATACTGATCCAAGTTCCCTTACGTATCAAACGGTGGACGATGATGGAGTACGTTTTCTCATCAGATTTGCCTTATTAAATTTGATAGATTTGATTTTATATTAATTTTGTTCAATTATATAGCAGAAAGTCAAGAAAAAATTCCGCACTTACGAAGAACTCAAAAAGGAAATGGCCGATTTGAATTTGAATGTGAAAACGGACGCTGAAATATTGACTCAGCATATGAGACGATTCTTTGACTTGAGCAGCCAGCATTTGACCCGTGAAAACGTCGACGAAATAATGGTCATTTTGAAAGATTTTGAAAATTTATTGCATCAGGTCGACAATGGTGAAGAATTTGCCAAACAGAATGGGTTCGTTGGTTAATTCTCTGTCTTTTTTTGTCTGATAAAATTTACCTTATTTGGTTAATTTTGTATTTTTTTTTGTTCATTTTAGAATGTTCTTAATCGTTGCTCCTCTACTGAAAGCCAACGTCACCAAATTTCGTTCGTTAGGTGCAAATATTTTGGGAGCTGCTGTTCAAAATAACCCGAAAGCTCAAATATCAGCTTTAAGAGCAGGTGTTATTCCTCTTCTTTTACATAATATCGCGTCGCATGATGATTTAGAGGTATTTATTTTTCATACTGTTGTGATCTGTTTGATACTTTTGCATGTTTCGTAACGAGGTTTTCTTTTGTTTACTTTTAGATGCGATCTAGTTCATTGTTTGCATTGTCGTGTTTAGTCAGATCGTTCCCATTGGCTGAAACGAAATTGATCGAGGAAGGAGGATTACCGGTTTTAATGGATTTATTCGATGACGAATCGAAGGATAGTGTGAAATTGCAAGTGAGTAATTTTTCTTTTCGAAAAGCGTTCTAAATTTTATGCCAGGTTTCAGTTGGCCTCCTCTCGTATCTGCCTCCCCCTCCCCTCAGGACCTCTCGGAGACCAAGTGATGCTAGATTTTGAAAATTTAATCGATTTTTTTGTGGTCGATTTGTCTGAAAGGAGGGGTAATGAGGATAATCTCAAAAAAATGTCAAGATTTTTATCTGTACTTATTTGAAATTTTTTGCTGAAAAAAATCAACAGATCATGAAAATTTTACGTTGAGTCGAATGATATCCTTCCCTTTTTTTTTTGACTATTTTGTGCGTGTAGATTTTCAAAATAATAATAGGTGTAGAAAATTTTATTAATTTTGCTTCATGAGTCATTCCATCTCAATTTGAAAGTTTTTCATCGAAGCATAAACAACTACTAAAAATTCTTCCACCCTTTTACTGAAAAATTCCTTGAATTAAACTAAAAATTTTCTAACAATTTATTTGTTATTTTTGAACCCTGAATTTTTAATTCTTGCGATTTTAATCCTTTCAGTTTCCTGTGTTTTCAAATTTGAGTCAAAATTTCGAAAATTCTCAACGGTGATTGAATTTTTTTCCCCAAAACGTTGCTTAATTTTGTGATTGAACCTCCCCTCTCTTCTTTTGTCGATACGAATAATTTTTATTCAAATTTGCAGTCAGCAAATGATTGGTGGTTGGGAATTTTCAAAATATTCAATTTCATTGAAATTTTCTTCGCTTCTTTTGGATTCACACAATTTTTAGCGTAAATTTTCGATTATTTTGCTATAAAAGTATAAATACACATTGTATGAAAAAATCACAAAATTTTTTTTCATTGCAGGGTCATGGGTCACACATGGATAAAAAATTCCAAAAAATGTAATTTTTAAAAATTGCTAGATTTTTATCTTGAAAGTTGATTTTTTTGGGGGAAAAATCCTAAAATGATGGCGAGATAGTAAAGGTACTTTTTCTCTTTTTTAGGTACCAAATTATATGTTTTTACGGTACTGATTTCAACTTTTCCTCTCAAATTGGTTCAAAAATCTCAAAATGAGCTTTAGAAAGAAAGAAGCAAATTGATCAGAATTTCAATCTAGGTGTTGAAGAGTCGATTTTCAAAGGCACTGATTTCAATTTTTCTCTCAAATTGTCTCTCAACCTCAAAATGAACACTTGAAGTGGGCGAAAAAAAACTTTGAATTATGAAAATTTTGATATGGGTGTTGGAATGGATTTTTTTCAATTCAGTTGAAATTTTGGACAAATAATCGTGCTAAAAAAATAATTCAAAAAAAGAATCGACTTCTTGAATCGAAGTAAAATTTTCAAGTAGGTACTGTTCGAATCTGAAAAAACTAAGATGAAATTTCTATTAATTTTCCTTCCCCTTTCAAATCTTCTGATCCCCAAAAAATGTCATTTAGAAAGAAAAGGTCGAATTTTCAGAATCAAGTGATCTATTGGTCGAGAGGAAATGAAGAGGTGGTCGGGGGGGAGCAACTGACGTTAGTTTTGGAATATTCTTCGTAATTTTATTCTTTAAATCAAATTTCAATTTTTTTTTCTCCAGCTGAAAGTGGTCACATTCTTGAGCGACCTAGTCATCGAAAAGGAAGACGCCAAAATAACCATGGAAGAAAAAGAACGCACTATTGCCAACGTTACAGACGAAATACCTCGTGAAGAATTCGCCCAAATGATAGAAAAATTCCGCCAATACAGTACAATCGACTTGAAAAGTATGCTATTCGAACTCGGCTGGTGTAAAAAATTGAGCACCTTGTTGACAAAACGTAGCTTCAAAACGAACCCAGACCGTTCTATCGATTCGAGCTGGTTAAATTTAAACGAAACAGATGTCGATCACGATATCGTCGATAAAGTCGTTAGTGCCACGTTACCTGTAGCTAAACAATGTCAGAACGTAATGATTACTGATAAAACAATCGCCAACTCTTTATCCCGTTTATTAAAATATTACAAAAAATTATCAGACAGCGAGACAGATACAGACGATACATTCTATCACGATATTTACAATAAAATAAATCAACTCGGTATAGAGTTGAATTTATCGTAATCTGAAGAAAATTTTCGTTAGAGAAATCTGTGATATCGATGTGCCTACCGTTAAACCACACGACTGAAATTGTATTTTATTTTCATAATGAATAACATGTCGCTATGTTACTGTCATACGTCGAAACGCAAAATTTACTCCCGTTTGTGGTTAGAAATTTACACCCAAGTAGCATACTATCTTTGATGTGGATGTTAGATACATGTTTCAGCATCTGTACAGATAGAAAATAAGTCGATTTATAAATTCAGTTCCTTTTTATGCTGTAAAAATTATCACCTTACTTGAGAATTTCCATCTTTGTAAAGTTGCCAAATTTTACAATAACAGTCTTCAGATACGGTGATTAAATGTTCGTTATTTTCCGATATATCGAAAGCTGTTATGGCTCGAGCATGAGCTGCTACCTCGAGAGATACATTCAACGTATTTATTACATTCTTGTGAATATCTTTTTCGACGTTGTAGAGACGTATTCTTCCAGAACCGTAGGTTGCCAGCAGGAAATCTCGTTTAAGTTTAATTCCTACGCAGTGACTGTAATATTTTTAAGGGATTTTTTTTTTTAGTTAATTGTTTTATTTATTAGTTACGATAATAAATTATACTTTTGTTCCTTTCGTTGTGGTGTTACCTTTGAGATGCTATTGTCATTTTGTGAACCAGTTCTTCGGTTTCTAGATGCCAGACCATTATAATACCTTCTTCGTCGGCTGATACTAAGTGTTCTTTGTAGACTGATAGGTCTGTTATGGCGTACATGTGATTGTGCTTTCGATCGATGAAGCTGATCTCGTCTTCTAGATCTGGAGGTCCGAACATTCGTATGCATCCGGCGCTATTTCCTTTAAAAATTTCCGCAACTGGTTGATCATATTGTCAGGAGGTGCAGCCAGTGCCAATGAATCAGGCCTGGATTTTTTTTTCAAGGGCTTTTGAAAATGTGTCTGGGTTAGATTTTACGAATCCATGTCGAAAATATGGAAATTAGAAAAAGCAGTGGCAATAATAATTTGAATGAGAGAGCAAGGTTTCAATAATTTGTGAATTTTTTTAAAAAAATCTCATCAAAAAGTTACGAAAGAATAAAATATTTCAAATTTTTGTCCAACTTATTGTTAGAAAAAATATATATTCTGAATTCTTTAATAAATTTGAGGTCTTGTTTTTTGAGAAATGAAAAAATTTTCAATTGATAGTGTGGGAAAATTTTCAAAGGTGAAATTGTATTGGGAAATGGGTCCTTCAAATTTTTCAAAAAACACAGGAAAATAGTGATTTTCGCAAAAATTTTGAAATTTTCCTCTTAAAGGAAAGAGGTTCAAGTCATGAATATATTTTTGAAGAACTTGAGTTTCTTAAATTTTACGTGTCTGAAAATTGTGATTTTTTCCAATTTTTTGTCTAAAATATTTTTGAGCTTTTGTTGGATTTTTAAAATTTTACTCTGCATTACATTTTTTAAAGTAGTTTTTTTGTATCCATTCATAAAACAATCGTGAAAAATCCGCCGAAACTATTGTGAGTTTATCAGTATAATGAGGTAGGTACCCAATAATTTTGCAAAAAAAAAGTAGGACTCTGGTATCAGCATGTCATACAAAGTTGTTAAAAAAAATTAAAATGATGGAGAATGATGAAAAAAGAGTCGAAAATTCATTGCATACCTATGCAAAAGTAAAACGCGTTGAATATGCCAATCCCTCTGGCAAATCCTCGATCATATCGTTCTGAGACATCGCTGCAAGGATGAGAAAATATACATTCTTCGCCATGCTGATCAAAAACTTGTAATCCTATCGTTGAAGTAATGATTAAAACAGTTTCATATCCTAAATTACACCAGGCCACCTGCAATGAATACGAAAAATTCATCAATTACAAGTATGTATCGATTCTGATAGGTAAAAAGTTATGAGTTTTGATCAAAAATGGTGAAATATTTTAAGGGGGTAGAAAAATTGAAATTGGCTGATTTCAATTTTTTTTTATTTTCGAGAAATTCACTCTTGAAAATTGAGCCACAAAATAAATTGAAGAAACAAAATTAATTGGACTAAAAATTGAAAAGATTTCATTTAAATTGAAATAAAAAATAATAACGTTTCCAACGAATTTTCATTGTAGGGCTACCCCCTGTATTTTTGATTGAAAAGCAACTTTCATGACTTTAAAGATAATACGTAATTAAATTTTATTTTAGAGGCCAAAAAATTTCTCCTTTTTAACCATCAATTAAAATTTGCATGGAAAAGAAAAATGCATAATAAAAAGATGAAACGGTATTTCATTCATTTACGGCGAATCAGTTATGCAATTTTATTAACGTCACGAAAGATGTCAATGAAAAGGATCGCCTAGTAAATGAAAAAGGTTGAGAAATTACGTACATTAAAGCAGTCGATTCACCATAAAATTTTTGGCTGATTCTAAAATACCAACTTACTTACTCAAAAATTGATAAAAAAAAGGGTGCCATTTATTTGCACGACAAAATAGAGGGTTTCCACGACGAAATAAGAGGATTTAAGCGACGAATCTATTCATTGAACGACAGAACAAATTAAACACAGTGATAAAATGAATGCACGACAGAAAATGAGAATGCACGTCAAAAAAAATGTATTCTAGCAGCCAAATAAAGGGAATCACAGCAAATAAAATTATTACACGATTGAAAAAAAAAATAACGACAGTTTTCATCACGACGAATAAAAGAAAACTTCACGACAAAATAGATCCAAAATATTTTCAATTTTACAAATACAGGGTGTTGAATTGAAACCCAGACATACAACAGCGAAAAATTTCTCTCGAGGTAATTTTTGTCGAAATTTAGATTTGAAAAGTAGTCTAAAAAATTACGTAATGGAAAACATGACGTTTTTCAATTATTTCATCCATTTTTTGAAGGAAAAGAGGATAAATTTTTCCTTTTTACACAATTGAAGAGCTCTTTTCCAAAATGGGATAAATTTTCGAACCGTATTATGTGGAAAAAGGGGCTCAAGGGTAAATTTTTTCTTAGCCACTGACATTAAATCAAAATCTAAATAGAATGTGAGGGGGGCGGGATTTTTCCGCTTTGCGTCTGGGTTTCAATTCAACACCCTGTAATCGCGCTAAAATATACTCGACCAAAATTGAGGCATGTAGAATCAAAAGTGGCTTTCTCCATGCGACACTCTCTGTAGAAAGGGACCTTACGTGAAAATTTCTTTCTTTCTAGTTTTGGAGGTTTTGGAACTTAGAAATACCAAAATCGCCGAAACTAGAAAGAAAATTTTCCACGTAAGGTCCCTTTCTACAGAGAGTGTCGCATGGAGAAAGCCACTTTTAATTCTACACGCCTCAAATATTTTTTCCAATTTAAGAATTTAGGTTCAATATAATATCTCGCCGTGCAAAACTTCATTTCGACGTGATAACATTATTTTGTCGTTGAATGAATTATTTTTAATCTCTATATTGCCGTTCATTCTCATTCATTCGTCGTTCATGGTTCGTCGTTCAATTCTTATTTTTTCTGTCGTGAATTTCCATTCTTTGGTCGTGATTTTTTTATGCCATTTTCGTCGTGCAACCCTTTTTTTCTGACGTGCAATTATATATTCCCCTAAAAAAAATAGATTTTTAGGAACTTTACGTTAAAAATATAATGTATGTATTCTAATATTTTCAACGTCTAAAATTATTTTCATGGAAAGTAAGTACCTAAATCAAAATTCTTTGTGTGCATGAATTTGATTTTTTTTTAGAAAATTCAAACTTGAAAAAGATAAAATGCTCAGTTTTTTGAAAAAACTGAGCATTTTATGGCAAAAATCTATTTTTTTTCAAATAAACATTTTGAATTTTTTCATTTTTCGTTGAATTTTGAAAAAAATAATGAAATTTTTTTAAAAAATTTCTGCAAGTTTTAGTGGTAGTTTCAGATAAGAAAATCCATGCTGAGCGTTATTCAAATCAATTTTTTCAACATGGTCAAATTTTAAGGCGTATCTAGTGAAGAAAGAGAAAGAAGACAAATGATAAATGTGGATTTAGTGGAAGAAAATTTTCCTTTGTTGTTTTGAAATCGACGCAACTCTTTTTTTCAATTTTCAAAAAAAAAATGCAAAACGATCTCCCCTATTCTCAACACTTTCTTTTTTTTAATACAGATTTTAGGGGTTAAACACTTTTCTGGTTAAAATTTTTACCCTCGCAAATACTTATTATTGTTTCAAATCTTTTGGAACTTAATTTCAAAAAGCAAGGTAACGAGCTCTTTGAAAAACATAAACACGCTTGTAATTGGGCCTGAGGCCTAAGGAAAGTTATCTTATAAAATAGGTAGGGATCAAAAGGTAAAGTGGGTATATATCTCAGGTTGCTACAATTTCAACGAATGATAGGATTCGTATTCATTCCGGTTATAATTTCAATTGAGTATACAATCATACCTGAGTCACGTGGATATTCCTATCGGAATTGAATTTGGAACATTTCACGTATTTTGTTTTATTTTGAGCCGAAGTTTTAGTTGGAGCGATGCATACAGTGTCATGGTGAATGAAGCAAATTGCTTCAGTTTTCTTTTGCTTTTCCGATTTCACCGATAAATTATTATAAACAGCTGAAGCCGAATATGGCAAAAGTATACAGTCGACTTTTTTATACATTTTAATAATCAAAACTGAAAGATTACTAATGAAAGTTCGTGTTGACGTTTTGTTTCCGTTGGCAACTATATCGCATGCGAGCTTGTCTTCATAATTTTTTCAAATTCAAGGCTCTAGGGTACCTACCAATCATATTTTTTGGAATACTTACGTGGAAATGAGGAGCCGAATATCTTCACAGTTCTTATTTCTCTCTAGTTTTTACTCATAATTATTTGGGAAAGTTTTCTACATAATTTTAATTGCAAAAAAGCTTAATCAGCAAAATTTTAAAAAAACTTTAAATTCTTTTCTTTCGCGAAAGTTGTCAACACTGCTCGATAATGTTATCAGATTATTTTTATATATTTTTTTGCATCGTACTTTTCTGTGTTTTGTCTATAATTAAGTTACTTTATGATATATAAAAATGCATATAAATGCCATAGAATTCAATTTGATTGAATAATTACTCGCTTACTTTCGCAATATGGTGTCTAATTGCATCGGGTATTATTTTTTTCACAATTTACTTAGTATTTGAAATTTTCGTGAGAGTTTGATTTCATTCCAGCAAACATGATGAAAAAAGACATATTAAGTCCTTTAAACGAAGATGTTTGCAAGCAAATGGCCGATCTTATCCACCAACTTACCAACAAACAGTACAAATTGATTACCGAAGAGAAAGTGAAGGAGTTACAACATTTGTGCAAGTAAGAATAATCCACAGTTGGAGCAAATCACCTAAACCTGTGTTGTAATCAATTTTTGATATTTTTTCAGTGAAAATGACAATAATATAAGGAGAGTTTATACCCTGCTGTATGATAATTTGAAGAAACGGCATTCCGAAATACGTTATAATACATTTTATATCATGAATATATTTTTCAAGTAAGATAAAGCACAATATTTATTTAAAAATTCACTGAAATTTTCTAATTCGTTGTGTAAAAAATAATATTTTTATGATTTACGCAGAAATTATCACAGTTTTCGATTGCAAACCGTAGAAGATCTCAAAATCATATTGGATTTGACAGCTGAAATAAACTACGAGTCGCATCTGCCTCCTCCCAAAGCTGCTGCTAATGAACTAAAGAAACTAACTTTGAAATCTATCAGAGAATGGGTTCAGATGTTTGGCACGATGTATAAAAAGCTCAATGTTTGTTATGAATTCCTTAGACATAAGAAAAAGGTAACGTCATTATCAGTATTTTGTAAAAATTTCAGTCCACTTACAGTTTGTGATTTTTATGAAGGTGGATTTTGAGAAATTAGAAATGGAAGATCAAGCATTGAAGAAACGCAAAGAAGAAGAACTACGAAGAAAGCAAATGATTAATGAAGAAAGACTCAGATTATTGAGAAATACTATAGAAGGTAATTTCTTATATGTAATACCTAATTTGATCTTCTGATAATTATATTGTAATCTTTATATTTTTCAGATACTTTACCTGAAATCAACAGTGTGAAAGAAAGTATAACGTCGTGCCTAGAGCTACTGATCCCTACTCCTGAACAATTTTTCATCACTGAAAGAAACGACGACGATGAAAATCCAACGTTGGCTACAGAATCATTGAAAAATCATTCAAATATTGCTGGTGATTATATTTTTAATTCGGTATTATAACGAGTAATATTTGATGATGATTTTTGACCTTTTTTTCTTTATACCTATCTCATTATAGATGATTCGGTGACCCAAGAAATAGATGAAAATCAAGCTGTTTATCGAGAAAGTGGCATGATCAAGGGAATTTTTTCTATTGATATTAGTTTACCCAAAAGTAAGAATAACTTGTTTTCAATAATACTTAAATATTCTCAATTTTAATGAGTAAAAATGTTTCAGCTGAAAAAAGAATAACGATCAAGGAAACAGAAGAAAATGCCATTATCATTGAAAATGCCAAAGACCATTATAAACTACTCAAAAATAAATTTCTAAACAGCGTGAAAAATTGGATAAAAAATTTAACAACTTTAGCAGGTATTACTTGGCATTAGGATAATATACTTTAGTCACCAAATTTTTTTTCATGAATTTGCGAAAATTTACAGGAAGTGCTTCAGAAATTAAAAACATAATCGATCTCAAAGGTAATATCGAAAGTTTGATCAAGAAATACGAAAGTTTGGTGTTTGAAAAAGAACAACTCGTTGATGATTGCGACAGTGATTCCGAAATGATAGAAGTTGAAGCTGAACAGCCATCTGCTGATGAAACAATCAAAGCTAATTTGAAAGAACTGGAATGTGTTAGTTTTTACCAATATTCTTTCATTTTTTGTCTTATACGAGTCTTGAGTATTTTAATTGAAAATTATTCCAGATACCATCGACTTCTGGTTTAAATACGTTGTCAGGATCTCAGCCATCGTCCTCGAAAGCTGATCAGCTGGAAAATACGAATAAAGAAAACGAAAGGAAGAAAAAATTATTGGAAATTGCTCCCAAGGTTCCATTCGATGTCGATTTGTATCATTGGGAAGAAGAAAATTTATCAGCTCCTTTTCTGTTACCGTTAGTTCCCCAGTTTATACCTTTCGCCGAATTACTAGAACTCCTAAAAAATTGATTAATTTTTCTAGAGTTACCGCAGAAGGACGTCAATTTTGGTCGGCTTCAGCTATCGATGATACCGATGGTGGTATCCCTGACCCAGAAGGAGTTGCTGGATTACGTACCAGAGTGATCGAGTTCACTGGTAAATTTGAACCTGTCAAATGGAGTTGTAGATTTCCTTTACCTAATGGTAAATTATGCCCTAGGCGAGATCGATACAAGGTTGGTAAAGACTATCAATCTAATTCATGAAATTGATAACTTATTACTCGACTGATCTATTTTCCAGTGTCCTTTTCATGGTCCAGTTGTTGCTCGAGATGCAACTGGCAAATGTGTAAATCCGGAGGATGAAAAGAAACAGAAAGAACGATTAGAGAATGCAAATTATGCAGATGCCCAAAATCCGGAATTATTGGCTGAAATACAAGTACGTATTTTTACGTTGAATTTTCTCGTTTTATCGCCTACATAGGTAGGTCTAGGTATTTGTAATTTTAATCAATTTTTTTCAATAGCAAGCGACTGGAATCGATTTAAAATTACCTGATCGTAAGAAACGTAAAAAAACTGATGAAAGCGGTTTAACCGATATTAAAAAAGAAGAGAACACTGTTTATAGAAGGTTGGAAAAGAAAATTTTCAACAAGTAGGTTCATTTTTGGAATTCTCAAGGTCGTTGAATGGTTTTTATTTAATTACTGCATTAATTTCAGATCAACTGTGAAGAAAGTTGCTCATACGTTGGATAATCTAGATAGGAGAAGGTTCAGAGATAAATTCGGTGATCAGTTTCAGTATGTTCATGGTACTACTTGATGTTGATAGGCGAAATTCATTTAATTTATTATTTAATAATTGATTTTTTATTTTTTGTTATTTTTGAATTAAATTTGTTGTTTGTTTTTTCAAGTGTTGTTATTTTTGTAATATATTTACACCCAAATAATTTTTTATTTTCCGTTTGAATTTTTTTGACTTTGATCAATAACGATTTCTTATTTATATCATAAGAAAAAAACACATGAACTCGAATACATAAAAAAATTTATTACATCTTACAACACAAAATTGTAATCTTTCGAAAACAATCTAACAAAAAGAAAATCAAAAAAAATACGCATCACTCGTAACAAGAATGAAAGAACTTTACACCGGTCTAAATAATTACGTAACTTTTGGAGAAATTAAAGATTCGAATAATCTAAGAAAAATGTCACGGGCGTAAAGACACACAGATAGAAAATTACGTATAAGAGAAAAAAAGAGAAAAAATTTAGGACGTATGTCGAAACACTGACCATCCAGGTCATCTCGTTACTCAGATCACAAACCCAAAAAAAAACGAGATCATACTGCAGACATAAAACACGATTTTGAAAAACATTGAAAATGAAAATCACATTTTTAACACAATTACTTGGAAGATCAAAAACTAAATTTACCGTCGATGGATCGCTACATCCAAGTAATAACACAACGAAACATGAAAGAAATCACTTCGAAAGGTTCAAGAGGAAGGGGCGAATCACGGAGTCGTGCATTCTTGAAAATCGCCAGATGCTCCAGCTCCTTCACCTTCAGCTCCATCACCCGATGAATTTTTATCGTCATCTTTGCGTCCTCGAGATTCGCTGGAATACTCATCTCGTTTCCTTTTACGATTTTCGTCTCGTTTCCGCAAATATTTCTCCCAGTTTCGATGGTTGAATTCAGTCAGGTCATCGTAAAGAGCTAATTTTCTCAGATATTTCATTAACTTTAATAATTCGTGATCGGTGGCTCGACTAGTGTGCGCTTTACGGAAGGGTCTTATACGCAGGCCGTTTCGTGGGTTCATCATGAAGTTTCTACGAATGTCGTCGAACATGATTGTATTCTCCGGAGTATAGCACGGGAATTTACCCCAAATAACTGCCAATGGTTTAATCTAAGAAGAAAAAAAATATATTGGGAGAATTGATAGTCGGACTTAAATGATAGGCCTACAAACCTGAGTTAAACCGTATTTCGGAGTGTGAACTGAGATCATAGCGTGAATATCGAGATAGAAAGCTATTCTGTAGTCGGGATGCGATGATACTCCTAGCAGCCTCATTTTTTCTTCGATCCATTTCATGTTGGTCGCCGACCAAATGACAATATCGTAATTCTGCATTTAAAATAAAGCCATAAATAAGATGAATAGGCAAACTCTTACAATAAAAATGGAATAATCCTCAACTAAGACAACTTACACGATAAGCATCAGTTAAAAATTCGTGTAAGTAGGGTCTCATCAGTTCGTTTCCAGTCTCGGCAACAGATCGATGATCGAATAACGTATAATCGATATCTAAAACTAATAATTTCTTTCCGTCGCGAGGTTGATTCATAATATTTATCTGTTATCACAAAAATGACCTCATTAGATTGAAAATTTCCACAATTGTATAGCAATATGACATCATCACCTACATGATATTCTTTAATACGTCTTTGAACTTTGGCAAAATGTATCTCGTGATTATCGAGTTTAACATCTTCCACATCTAGATCATCGACAACATCTGGAAGATCTGCAGGCTGAGTACTAGCATTCTCAATATCTTTTTCGAGAGACCCCATCATCATTATCTTGAATCCTTTCTTAAGCTTCAGATCGGATAACTTACAACTGTCTTCGGGCATTTTACCTGTTTTCGTAACAATTTACACAGTTAACAATACAATTTGTAGTCTAATTTCACAAAAATAACTGTACCTTCGAATCGCAAGTTGAGTAATTTCTGACGTTCGGGACGTACTCCGGTGACATCGAAGATTAATTCCTTCAACGCTCCTACGCAGTCTTTTTCGCGAATATAAGATATATCGAACTCTTTGCTGTTCCATTTTACAATCAAATCCAGATTATCTTCTTCCATTTTGCAGTACGTAGAACAACTGGAGCGAATGTAATGTTTGGTATCAATGTGTGGTAGAATTACAACGTAAACTTGACGTAAGAATTTTACATAATCATGGTTAAAGATTAAAGAATAAAGGTACGTTAATTTTTTTAAGATAATAATAAAAATCTACAATTTTTCTTGCATTTATAATCAAAAATTTTACGATTTACAGCAAGGTGATGAAAAAGTGAGAAAAAAACAATAAACAGTTTGGTGAGACAATGTTGCCACTATGTCAGAAATAAAAAAATAATTGTATACGTGGCAACAATTTTTTCGATTTATTTTTTAATTTAAAATTTTTTAAAAAAATTTCGCGGCTGTGGATTATGAAAGTTCTGTAAAAATAATAATAATGCAACAGATTGAAATCATAAAGCCATTGATTTGATTGGGTACATTTTTGAAATATTTTAGAATTCTGGTCTAAATTTAAACACTTCAGACTTCGGTGGAAAAAGAACGTAAAAAAATTTCCATTCGATTTCCTGTGTTTAAAAGGCAGGCAACTTATTCAACACATATTTTTTATTTTCTGACATTTTTTTGGAGAGATTTAGCTTCTCTTTTCTTGGCACCGAACCAAAATTAACTTCGGTGTTGACTGTTAAGGACTCCAGTTCAAAAATCTTCAGGTGCTTTTTTCAGAGTGAAAAAATTCATAAGTCTTTTTCTCATCTACCCCACGATCGTTTTTTTGAAACATCAAAAATCGTACCAACTCAATACAATTTTTTAAATTTTTCTGGGCGCAAACAAAATACAAAACATTAACTACGTCGTGATACAAACGATATGTATTCGAGAACTCTTTTCTGATGTTCAATCAATTCTACGAAGAGAAAATGATCGATATAGGTAGTTACAATACCTCAAAAACAAAGGTCGGCACGGAAAATGGTTCTGGTATTCAAAGTTCGAACTCTATTTTTTGAGTATTTCCCTCCAATATTACCTTTTTAAAAAGCAATGTAGGAAAAAGTTAGGTTATTTTTGGAAGAAAGTATACCTATACGCCAAAAATAGCATTTTGTCAATATTTATAAGAGCACACCAAGACCTTGAGAAAAAAAAAACAATCTCGGCCTGCCTTAAATTCGGAAAAAAAAATCGGATCATTAATTTCATGCAATAATCATGATCCACGAGGACGAGTTAAACTTAAACTTGAATTATCATCGATTGAATGTTTGCTCTTCACTCTAAAAAATTAGACAATCATTTTCTTCGCGAAAAATCCAATTTACTACAAAACTAACCATTTCAATAGCGAAAAATTTCAATTCCTCAATGAAACACCTTCACAAACCATTGTCCACAACAATACACAACGAACATCATCAGCTCGAATGCATATATTTAATAATAAAGAATTAAAATTAAAAAAAATTACAGAATACAAAAAAGGTAAAAATACATGACTGAGGATTTACAAAAAATTATCATATTTCAATTCAAATAACAGAAACATAAAAAATGGTGCTGTTTCGAAAACATGCTGAAGTATTAAAAAGAACACAGATAATCACTGTATAACGCTGAATCAATGCCAAAGTGAATAATAAACTAATAAAACGTGATTAAATTAAGCTACATTGGACATTTTAAACCATAGAAAACTGGAAAAAATTACGCAGAAGCCGATGTCGACGATTTCTCTAGCTTTGCATCCAGTGGTTTCGTTGGCTGAACGTTCATCGCTCCCATTTCCGCATCGGAATTTTCAGCTTCCTAAAAACACATCGTCCATGATAACACTTCGAATGAACAATTCGAATAGAATAAAATTTTTTACAAACTAACCAGTTGTTTCATCATATTAAAATGGTCGATTTCGAACTGATACTTCGGAGTGGTGATTCCAAAAAATGTAGATAAACTATCGCCCAGAGAATCGCATACGTTTATAGCTGTCGTTCCGAATTCGTTGGTTTTGAATAAAAACCATTCCCACCATCCTAACGAGGTCTGAAAATGCAGAAATAATCATAATTAGTTTTTCATCACTGATAATGAGTCATTTTCATAACCTTAATATCTACTCGATAAAATTAGACATTTGGGTCACTAATTTCGAAAAAAGTTATTCCAAATCAATGCATCATGGAAGATTTCGATTCACATTCAAACAACTCCACCAAACGATACGATTTTCCATTAAAATGCACCAATTTTTCATAGTTCAAACCTTCGAGAGTATTTTCCAACATGCTCTTACAAAATGAAACATCTTACCTCAGAAACGTGATTTTCGTTTTCCATTTTTCTTCTGCTTTGGATCACAATAAAACACAATCGAAATTCGCTCGCAAAACTGACTCTATTATGTAGAAATAATCTCGAAAGACACCAATTTCATAGCTTTTAAAATGATACTCATGTATGGATTATCGTACAACCGACGATGAAGTTTTGTTATCGCGAATGAAGAGTACCTAATTATGCAATGAATTAACAAATATGGGATTTTTCTTTTCGTATTGAATCTTTTCAGTTTCGAAATTCGATAATTGAACACATTTCGCTTGTGTGATAATGATAAATGAAAATAAAATAATGAAAACAAAATGGACACGTCGTTTTGTTATCAGTAACGGAATCAGCTGGAGGGCTGGAGGGTTCCCTTCTTTCTTTGTTATCCCTTCTCTTCCCTACCGTCCACATAAACCTTCCGTAATAATCATGCTCGAACCAGCCAACCAGCCGATTTTTGGAACAATTTCGGCAATATAATTCTTGAAAATCTTCAACGATGGTTTTACATGATGTGACGAAATTATGGCGATTTTGTACTTAATAATAAATTTCATTATTTCTATCAATTATTTTCTCCGGTGTTCAGGTTCAGACTCAAATTTTCTTTTCTCGTTTTCTTTTGCAGAAAGAAGCAAAATGCAATCCACAATGAGGACGATTTTTTGAACCCTTTAGAAAAAAATTGAAAGGAAGGAAATTCGAAAGTTGAGCTTAGACCCAAAAACGTGTGAAAAATCCTCCCTCTCACTGAGCATGCATGAACCTGCTCCCATAAAATCATAAAAATCAAACGTGAAAAAGTTGAAAAATTCAATTTTAGGCTCAAAATTTGACTACATCCATACATATTAATTTTTAAGAACATATCGTAAGTATTCTTCAGAAATGAACTTGCAGTATATCAAAACAGGTCAATATTTTTTTGAGCTATTCCATAGATTTTGAGCTCAACAATTTCTGTACTCATTAGAAAATGGTAGAAGTACGTAATGTAATATGTACATTGTTACGTTAATGCCTATTTTACAATCTATATAATTTCACGAGACGTGGGAAAATTGAAAATATCGTTGAATTTTTTCTCTCTCAAAATACCACCATAGAGTTCTCTTGTGAGAACTCTTAAAGAGAAGGCTTGAGATTATTATCACTTTTTGGGATCGCCTAATATCAGAAAAAAATGCGGTGAGATTGATTTTTTACAAAAAAAATCTCAAAGTGACTGAAATTTTTAATAAAATTAAATGAAATTACCAAAAAAAACTAATTATTCCACGTAACGGATTTTTCAAAAAATGTACATATTGAATGATGTAATTTGTCAAAAAAATGTTTTTAATTTAACTGGCGATTTTCAAAAAAAAATTGTGCTTATGGAATGAATTATGAACATGAAATTTTTCAATAAAATTTTTCTAGTCATAGAAATCCAACCTTTCATTATTCGATCCTCCTGCACGAATAAAGTAAAATTCTCCTAAAATTATTGGCCCAGGCATGATAAATCGATGATAGATTCATATGTATTAGGTAATTTTGAAATTTAATTTATCTGAACTTCCGAGCTTAAATTTTTTGATTCATCCATTTTCAAAATTGATCAGTTAGGTGTTAGGTAGGCACTAAAAGGACTAAAAAATAAAATAAAACAAAAATTTTGACCACAGTTATTGCTAAATTCATTTTGAACCTCATTTTAATTTATTGAAAATTAGTTTGTCCAAAAATAAATTATACTGAAATTTTTGAATTTCATGGAAAATTTTAAGCTACCTCGTACCTCGTAAAGTTGAGCAAGTCCACATAAGCCAAAATTTCTGTTATTTTCATGAAAAACTAAATTTTGAAGCTTGAAAATCAGAGTTGTTACTCAAAGAAATTTTCAGTCATTTTCACATTTTTGGTGAAATTTCGGAGTAGATTACATTTTCACCCCAAAATCGATAGCAGGTAGGCTAGGTAGTAGGTACAGGTACCTATTATTAAAAAAATTCAATAAATCAGATTTTTCGAATTTCTCGCGTAATTTCAAATAATTAAATAAATTACAAGTTCACCAGAAAAAAATATCAAGTCCAAAAATTTACATTTTATCGTATCAGATTCATTTTCAAAACTCATAATTTTTGGATGTCATTACGAACTCATCCATTCCATTCCTGAATATGCATTTTTCAATTACTATAAACTCAATATGGATCCCACAATAGTCTCTGAATGAAAAGCAGGCGAAATCGGTGAAGAATAGTATTCGAAGCATCATGGTATGATATTGCGCCAGTACATCATGAAAAAAAATTCTGAGTCTAAGACCAAATCGTACCAAAATATGGAAAAGAAATTCTAAAATGAGTTTTCAGAACCCCCCCTTCTTCCTGCCAAAAAATCGTATCCCAAGATCTTTTTTCCCACCATCACAATACTTCTGATCTGATATCGAAAGAACCTAATTTCGAACCCTAAAATCCCACCAAATCGTGTTATTAAAGGTTAAATGACCCATCGACACCATTTAAACCCCAATTCCGTATCGCCCACCAAAGCTGAATTTTTATCCTTCTTTAACATACATATTACCTGGAAACCGTACAAATAAACTAACCGGATCAATATTAACCACACACGTGTCTTGATTTTGATTTTCATCTTCCTCATCGCTGCTGTACTCTGGGACAGATCCGTCCGAAAAATGAATCACCCTTTTCGGAATACGTTTCTTTTCAGTACAATTCACCTCCACTTTCTCAGACATGTTACACAAAAAGTATGGACAAGGCAAGGACAAAATTCTGCGCAAAAATCAATATCACCAAAATATAACCATCGTTTGAATATTTTATTATAAAAATTCAAAATAAACAAAAAGGCAACAACACTGGGATACACAATAATAACATCAAAAAGGGGTGTACATCTTTTAATTACTTTTATACGAAAGATAAAGGGAGGAAAAAAACGGAAGATTGTAATATTTTTTTCTATTTAAAAAAAAGAACAAAAACATTACACAAACAAAAATCGTGAATGATGATTCGGTTCACAAGTGGATTTTCTACAGTTTACGAAAGCAGTGTCGCGTGTATCAAACATATTTCGCTTAACTTACCCACAAATTGAACCCTTTTCTTTGTTTTAAAAGCGCGATTTTTAGTACAATCGATTACCTAAAAAAAAATTCATCGTTTTAGGTACAACAGTCTGATTCATACAATTCATATGAACAAAAACACGAAAAAAAATGTATTATTGAGATACCGAGTAGGAGTAGTAGTTAACAACTTTGTTGTACCACATCAGAGAAAAATATTTTTCGATATTTCGCTATATAATTATACACACTACCAAATAAATGCATCCTTAATTTATATATTTAATTAATAAGTACTCGTTACGTTAAAAACAAATAAATAAATAAAATCGCAGCTGAATATTATAAAATGTACGATTTTCAATGTTTCGAAAAAAAAGTACTAATAACAAATCATTACACCTGTTTAGTTATTACAATACTTACTATAAATGTTCACGAATACCTTTTGAAGAAAACAATCATTCAGTTACGTTTACGTTTTAAGGTTACTTCTAAAATGTCCTCGAGTATTAGATACGCTAATTTTATTCGTCACGCGAGACTATTTTTCCACCAAGGAGTGAAAAAGAAAACACGCGCAAACTCCGATATAATAAAACTCCACGACAGAATAAATAAGTTTTTTTTTTTTAATGGTATTTTCGTTACTTTAAAAGCGATATTTATACGAAACAACCTAAAAGAACCGATTTTCAAACGTGTACATTAAGTAGCTAATTAAAAAACGAAAAAGATGAAATCGACACGAATAAGATACCATTAAAACTAAATACGAGATGACGTTCGAATTAAACCAGTAGAGAAATGAAATAAAATTATACAATTAAAAAAGGAGGAGAAAAAAAGTAAATTTTATATCTTATCAAAAGAAAAATTCCATATCACTTCAAAGGAAAAAAAGGTAAAAACAAACAAAACAAAAAACACGTTTCTCTGCCCTGACGAGAGAGACGAATCGCAATAGGCTTTCGTTTTCACAGACTAATCACCGATCACATGGGTACATCGATCAAATTAACAGCAAAAACAATCCAATCATCAAAACGTTTAAATAATACTACCATTGGATAAATTACACATCGATGTTCACATCTATACACGTTTGGTACGTTCGTACAATACAACGATCACGTTCACCGAAAATAAACACATCGTACGTCGGTAAAACATAAAAAAAAGTAGCTTAGAAAAAAAAACCAAATAAAAAATTCTCTTCTTTACATCGTAGAAGTATACGCAAATTGAAAAAGTGACACAAAAGGAATACCTAAAAAGATTTACGCCGATTGATTACCTTTCGAGTCGTCGTTAACTTTAACATCGTTATATGGTCTACGAGTTTGAGGTGTTTTTTGCCTAAATCCGCCTCTGAATTTATTCGCCATAGCCGGATTTCGGTTTTGGTAATTATTACCTTGATAATTATTAGATTGATAGTTATTGTAGTAATTTCCGCCGGGACGTGGTCCTCTGAAATTATTATTACGTCTCAAAGCGACCGCGCCGAAAGTTTCGGAATTGATTTTCCTTTCGGTTTTCCAATCTAAACGCTGCGTGTGTCCTTTACTCCTTTCAATAGCTTCGTAACTGATTTGATCAAAGAATGATTTAACTTTATCGTAAAATATAGGCTTGTCTTCATTATCAGGTTCGTTTTCTTCGCCGCTAACCTCATTACCGCTGTCTTCTTTTTTAGCTTCGACGTCGCCGTTTACTTTAACATTATCGTCGATTTTAACACTGGCCAACTTCGATTTGACTTCTTCGAACTGAGAATTAGCTTGCTCGAAATCGAATTCGCTATCAAATTTCAACGTATTCCTTGGTTTACGATTTTGGTACGCTGCAGACTGATAATTCTGTTGTTGTTGGTTAGATTGCGGACCAGTGCGTTGATTATTCCATTTGGGATATTGACGATTGGCGTACTGATCTCTATAATCGTTTTGATTTCTGTACTGGTTGTGGTTATTCGAATCTCTATAATCGCGATATTGAGGCTGCATGTACCGTTGCTGCTGAGGATAGCGTTGATTTTGCTGTTGATGCGGCGGATAACGTTGCTGTTGATATTGGGGTTTTTGCTGTTGTTGGTATCGGTTCTGTTGATTAGGTCGGTTATCACGTTGTTGGTAGGCTGGTCGACGTTGTTGAGTTTGTTCGTCGGATTTGAACGCGTTCGACGGACGACTCGAATCGGCGGCGGGTTTATGCTGAACGGCGTTTTGCGTCGAAGGAGTTGACGCCCTGGATCCATCTTCCGAAATATTCGGAACTGGTTGAGGTTTAGGAATAGAGTGCGTTATATTGGCACTGGTTGCCGGCGTCGAGAATCCGGCGGAGTTTTGAAATTCGCCGGATGCCGGTTGTCCCCTAGACGGACCAGGGACAACGTTAGGCATAGTCATCGACGTAATCGAAGGAGCGAAACCGGATTGCGATTGGAATTGCAATTCGTTAATAGAAGGCGGGACTGATAACTGCACGATGGCTGGATCATTGGGGATCGTAGTAGTCAAAACTCGTATATCTTTGATATCGGAACCTCTAAATAATATGTAATCATATACTTGGTTTTGCGCCGGCACCGGATAAGTCGTTTTGCGGTCTTCTGTACCGTACGATCTAACGCTAGATAACGCGATTGTACATTCTTCCGGATCCACCGAATACAGCTTGCCTTCGTAACGTATGTCCGCTTTCGATATTAAACTAATTCGACTACCTATCTCAGGCATTCCTGAACCCATCTTCTGTATTAAACAATAAAATACGTGTGTTACGCGCTACTAAATACCACTACATCGATTAGAAATAAAAACGACGACGCAATAATGGCGTCCTACTTAAACAACGCGAGAGTACAAAACAATTAGTGATTGCGCCGAGGCGGCTGCGTAAATTTATGTACCTACCGATTATTTTCTTTTTTTCCTGGGTCAATTGAATCAAATACTGCTTTAACGATCAATTCTTTTACAGCTAAACCGCTGTACATATACATATATGAGTTGTATATTACAATTTTTTACAAACACGCATTTTACAACTACCTTTTACCAAACATACAAAGCAGAAAGGCAAAAACATAAAAGCGAGAGAACACGACCACAAATGAAAATATCAACGGTAAAGCAAGGAAAAAATACGTATGTCTGTTTTCATTGATCGAAAGTGTATGCGGGGGAAGTACGATTTTTTTTTTCAAGTCCACGCAAACGACTGAATTATTTTGCGTACCTTGAAGTTCGACTTCGTAAAATTGAACTTTGTATATTTTTTTTTTTACATTTTTCACTTACCTGCGACCTTATGTTATTCTGAAATTTCTTCCGTCTCAATTTTTTTCTACTATGATATATTTTTCAAACACTGAAATCTTTTTCTGAAAAATTTACAGACTCAATTTTTTTTCAATTCTCGAATTTTTTTCTGAAATTTTTTCAAACCCAATTTTGTTTCCATTTTTTTTCAACTCTCGATTTTTTTCCTGAAATTTTTTCAAGTCCAATTTTTTCTCTTTTTTTTTCAACTGAAACTTTTTCTGAAATTTTTTCAGATTCAATTTTTCCAGACTCAATTTTTTTCTCAATTTTTCCCAAGAAACATGTTACACTTACAATCTGCGCAAATGTCCCATATTTCGTCCATGTGACGAAGTAAAAAGTTGAAAAAAATTACATAGATGTAAAAAAAAAAAGGCTCAGTTCTCTGAGAAAAAAATGAATCACATCATTATGTGGTTGATTATAAAAAAAATTAGAAAGTATGTTACAGATACAGAAGGCGGGAAAAACAATTAAAAAAGAGAGAAATATGTTACAAAAGACAAAAACAGCAGAAAAAAATTAGAAAAATGGGGAAAAAGTGTAATTATGTTACAAAAAGCAGGAAAGAAACAAAGGTGAAATTTAAATTGAAAAATGAGAAAATATGTTACAATAAAGGACTGGAAAAACAAATAAACAATAATGCAATTGAAAAAATTAATAAGAATGCAAAATAAATGTTACAAAAGACAGGCAAAACAGAAATGAAAATTGGAAAAATGTCACAAAAGGCAGAAAAAAAAGATGAAATTGAAAAAATAAGAATAACATTTTTTTAAATTTTCTAAATTGCATTGTTGTTTTTTTCCCCGCCCTCTGTAACATAATTTCTAATTTTTTTTATTTCATTCAGCATTCACGCTTTCAGAAAAAATTTTGAGATTTAAAAAAAATTGAGAAAAAAATTGGGTCTGTAAATTTTTAAGAAAAAAATTTCAGTGTTCGAAAAATATATATAAAAAAATATAGACGGAAGAAATTTCAGAAAAAAAATTCAAAAGCTGAAAAAATAGGAAAAATTTTCAGAAAAAAATTCGAGACTCAAGAGTTGAAAAAAATTGAGTCTGTAAATTTTTCAGAAAAAGATTTCAGTGTTTGAAAAATATATTATAGTAGAAAAAAATTGAGACGGAAGAAATTTCAGAATAACATAAGGTCGCAGGTAAGTGAAAAATGTAAAAAAAAAATATACAAAGTTCAATTTTACGAAGTCGAACTTCAAGGTACGCAAAATAATTCAGATGTTTGCGTGGACTTGGAAAAAAAATCGTACTTCCCCCGCATACACTTTCGATCAATGAAAACAGACATACGTGGAAAAAATTTGATGTTTCATTCTGTCCGGAAATATGCACCGGTTGGAAAAATTTTGTTGGGAATAATTGTTCTGTCCAAATATTTAATTTTTTTAAAGAGATATCAAAAAATATTCATAGTTGGATCAAAAACTTTCTATAAAATACTAAAATAGAATAATTAAAATTATTTTTATTTAATAATAGAATCCAAATTGGAAAAAACCTGGAGATTATATTTTTCAAAATTTGGCTGAATGTCATTTTTTGATGATCATCGTGAAACGCAAAAAACCATCTCCATGTTTTTTTCTGTGATTGTTCTTCTTTGTTTTTTTCTTCTTTGTTGGCATGACTGTATTTTTGATCCAGGTTATTCTATAAATCTATGGACCGTTCCGGGGAAAGAGGGGTGCCATTATCAAAATTTATTTTTTGATGACAAATTTTTTGATAAATTTTTCAGTAATTTATCATCAATTTTTGTTGAAGCGCAATGATTTATATTATTTCAAATTGATGAGTTCGGCTCTGAAGTCATGGAAGATAAACTCTAAAAGAACAATCTACCGATTTCATACTTTTATTTGGTTCTATTTCTGTCCATCATGGACAATTCCAGCAGCTGCAATATCAATGATCCAAATTTCAACGTAGATCTCTACTACAAAAAACTATTGAAAGTAAGGATTATTCACATAAAATAATATAGCTGAAATATTTTATTCAGCGAATCTTTTTCCATTGTACTTTTTCAGGAATGTAGCTTAAAACAACTGATGGATAAAGAAAATGAGATCGTGAGAGATGCTCAAACACTTCATTCTGATATGCAAACCTTGGTGTATGAAAACTACAATAAATTTATTTCGGCTACGGAAACTATCAAGAAAGTAATGAAGCTGCTTACTGAATATTTCGATAGTGTTTTTGACGCCTAATAAATTATTATTTTTCAGATGAAAACTGATTTTAAGAAGATGGAAAACGAAATGGAATTGTTAACGACTAATATGAACTCTATAACGTCATTCTCCGATCAAATATCTTCTACTTTACAAGTAAAGCAGAAATTTCAAGATTATTTCTCCGCGTTTCATTTTCATCAAAATACTGTTTTAATGCCATTCAATTCTTACTCAGGGCACTCGAAAACAAGTTTCTGATCTATGCTCCAAGCACGATATGCTAAAAAGACTTCAGTTTCTTTTCAAACTTCCGAACCAGCTCAAAAACCAAGTTCAAGAGAATAATTTTAAAAAAGTAACGTTACCAAGCACTGTTTATTAAATCAATGTATGCCTATTTTTATGTAATTTGACGTAATTTTAGGCTGTAGAAGATTATAAACAAGCTCAGCAAGTTCTTATACAGTATGGCGATTTGGATTCATTCAAAGGAATTAGAGAAGACTGCGATAAAACTGTTATCGAATTGCGAACTAAGCTGCATCGAAAATTAACCTCGTCTGATGTAATTGATAGATTTTTTTTCAATCAAAAAATCAATACATATCTACTCAAAATTCTAAATCTATTTTATTAGGTTTCTACCAAAGAATTGACAAATTGTGTACAACTGTTGATGGAGTTGGACGAACCTATTGAAGATTTGTCTTCAGAATTTCTGGAACAAGCTAATATTCGCCTCAAGAAACATCTTGATGATTTGAGCCAATTTTCGGATTGTCAAGTAATGGTATTGATTTAAATAATCTAGTTTTTTACTGAAAATATTTTGACATTAATTCATTTGTAGGATATGCTGGAATTCGTTGATACAGGAAGTAGTGGGTTTTTGAACGAATTATGTATTACTGTCGCCACGTACAATGATTTATTCCTGAAAAATTGTTCTTTGTGAGTAATTATTCAATTAGAGATCGACTATTAATTACCAAAGTAATGAACTGATTTTTTCATATTTTAGAGAAGATGTATCTAAAATTCTAGTCACCAAATGTGACGAAGTCGTTGCAGAAAACATGGATCAGTATTTTGTCGTAATCCAGAATCGGATTGAGTCCGAAAAAGAAGCCGATGACAGTGCAATTATAGTCAAAGCATTGGATAAATTCTGTCGGAAATTGCAAACCGCAAATGTTCTTACTCCACATTCCAATTTTGCTTCGTAAGTTGAAATTTCATTAATTCTGAAATAACCCTTACTTTTTGGTTGATTTCTCTTTCTTATTTTCAGCGCTGGTACGGAAATTGTAATAAAAGCAGCTAGAAGACAATGCAGATTACATCTGAACGCTTTGAAAATTTACTTTAGCGAATCTCTCGCTAACGTTAAACAAACTCTTGCTACTTCTAAATCTCTATTAGCACCCAATGTAAAAATAGAATCGAACTCGTCCTCTGAAAGGACCTACGAAAGTTTATTTTCGGAATTTTTGACAGCTTTGGTAACCAACGTTGTTGAAAAAATCAAAGGAATTTTACAAGATTTAATGGTTAGATTTTTATAAATTTTCTAATATTAATTTCAACTATTTTTATAAATTTTGTTCGTTTTATTTTCAGGTATTCTTACAACCAGAGTTATTATTTTCGGCAAAAAATAATTTTAGAGAATCTTTTTGCGTTGACAGCGTCCGAGAAGGACTGGTTGTTAGTTTTTTACATCATTTAATCGCCACAATAAATTCATTCACTGAAAATGGTATCCCTCCGCAACTACTATTCATCTTGAGTAAAGTTAGCTTGCAATATCACTCGCAGGCGATTCATTCACTGGTAATTTCCTCCTAAATAGTCTACTATTATCTTTCGAATCCTAATTTTTCATTTCTGCAGCTCGATTTAGTTGATAAATGGTTCCATATCGACGAATTTTACAAAACTGTTCAACTCAGCACCGAAACCGAACTCTGTACGGAGATGTACGCTGTAGCTCAACGTTTAATTAACCATTTCGTCAAAATGCAAGGCTTATCTATTTCTCAAATGTTACGCAAATCGGTTGAAACCAGAGATTGGCTTCATGGCAGTGAACCTAGAATGGTTCGACCTGTTATGAAAAGAGTTATCGAAGAACTCACGAACATAGATGCTCAGGTTAATACGCGACAAATCTAAAATATCTTTCTAACGAATTATCTCATTAATCATGATTAATTACAGATCGGTGTACTTTTCGAAGAAGGTGTAAAAGCCGACCGAAGCAGCGATTCTAGTCGTAAAACACAATCTAGACATCATCGCAGTATTAGTAACTGGTCATCGTACACGCCGGCGTCCACACATTCCATCAACGTTATCAATAAATTATTCTCCGAACGTATCGATATCTTCGCCCCCGTCCAATTTTCCAAAGTATCTATCATGACTGGAATAATTAAAATAAGTTTGAAGGTAAATTTCAGATGATTCAGTGTACTTCATTTCATAGCAAAATTTTTCGGCAACGTAGCGATGAAAATTCGATACGAAAAATTCAGTTCGCTGTAACCTTGTATTAAAACAACATTAATTGCTAAATTTTTACTGTAACCTACTGCAAGTGAACGTTTGTCATATCATTTTACGTCTTTAACAATTATGACAACAGGTGTTCAATTCACCTTCTACTTTATGATCAGTGTTTCGACGTATTCTGTTTTTTTAATCGATTTTCTCAAAATTGTCCAAAATGATTCTAGTCTAATGTTTTTTTTCAGACTTTACTGGAGTGCGTTCGATTGAAAACCTTTAGCAAATATGGTTTACAACAGGTTCAAGTTGATACCCATTATCTACAGTTGTATCTGTGGAGTTTCCTGCACGATGAAAAGTATTGAAAAAATATGAATATTGCGAACAGATTGAAAAAAAAAAAATGAACTCTGGATTTTCAAAAAATTTACGGAGCCGTTTATTTTGAGCAAGAGATTGTCTATTACAAAATTAAGCTCTCAATCCAAAGAGAGACAAAACTAAGGAGCCTAAAATTGAGGCCGGTGTTCATAGAGAATACCTAAGTGTTCCTTGGTACTTGAGTATTGTCTATGAATACCGGCCTGAATCATTACCAAAAAATTTGGATTTTCGCCATTCTGAGTAGTGTCACCTTTCCAAATCATTGATATCAAAAATATGGTAGCACATTTTGTCCTCTGCAGAGGACTGATAAGTTACAAATCGCAAATTTATTGTATTTTTTAAAAATCGTTGCAGTTCTTTCTAAAATATCATCACAGGATGAATAACCGAGATCTTGAGCAGTTAGTATTCCCATAAATGATAGAAAACTTTTTTTTTTTGAAAAAACTACTTTGAGATTTCTCAACTCCATTCTTTTTTCGATTTGCGACTATCAAATTAATTTTGAACGACTTTTCACTCAAAGTAAACCACCCTACCGATTTTTTGTCAAAATCCTGATTTTTTTCAATTCATATTAAAGCTTATAAAAATTTATTCAACTAATTCAATTAATCCTTATTTATTTTCAGTTTGATTAATTTCTTATTGGATGATATCTTGGGAAGTGCTGTCCAGAGGTGTCTGGATCCTGTTTTGATGGAACCGAGCGTAATTGAGATTATCTGCGAAAGAGGTTGATTTGCCATGTCAGCAAAATGACTTCAATTTTATCTGTGATTTATTGGAAATACATTACTTTTGTAATGAAATAATTGTTATATAGAAATTTGTCGTCACGATTAATAGTTTCAGTGCAATAAAATATTATTTAATCAGTTTTATTTTTTGAAAATTGAAATAGTTTCTAATATTGTCAATCTTGAACTCAAGTAACGATTTCATCTGCGAGCAACTGATTGATGTTCCAGTACCTATTTCACAATTGTTCAAGAGAAGAAGTGACTGTAATCAGAAAGAATAAATTCTTGCAATAATTTGAATTTATGTACCCCTTTTTTCTTTATTAACGAAACAAGGGCAATCGATCTCTAGAAAAATTCTACTGCTATCGTACTCTGAAACAGAAAAAACGTACAGTAGTCTTTTTCTTACGACAAGTTTGGGAACCCCTCCTTTACACGTACTGCGTTCAGTTCGCAAAACGCAAAGAACTAGGTTCTTTAATGTGCCGAAAGTATGGTTTTTGTAGTAATTAACAACTGGCAAACTATGCTTCACATATGGCATTACAGTTTTTTGAAAAACTAGGTAAATGGGAAAAACAACGATAAATAAATAAACCCGACGAATTTTCGTTGTCGTTACCTATTCAACAGCGTTCTTAGAAGCTGAAAATTCGAATACGAATCGTACGTATTGTGAAAAATTAGGGCAGAGTAATCGAGTCAAAGAACTCATAAGAAATGTGAAACGAGTACCACCTACGATGGTCTCTCAATCCTCATATTTCACACGAAAAATTCTTTCAATTTCATCCAAAAATATATGCAGATATTCAGGGAGAATTCAAAAAAATAGTCAACTGGTTTCAATTCAATTATAGACGAAATATTTATACTGGCTCAGCTATTAAAATTTTCTTTACAAAAATCCACAAAAATCTCCTCAAATGTTTCCCAATTTAAAATTTTAATCCTAAAAAAGTCAAGAGGGAAAATTGGTTGAAAAAATTGCATACCCTGCCCCTCCCTTTGTTATCAATTTTATCAATTAGGCTGTTTTTGAATCAAAATTTTGCATTTTTGATGTAAAAATTTGAATTTGAAGTTTGAATGTCCGCATAATCGTGGTGTAATTGATAATTATTATGGTTAGGATTCATTATTCAACCTTTTTTATATGTTCAGTAGGTACTTGAACGATTTATAGCGTGGGTTTTAAAATTAAATCTGTTTCAGTACCAAATTCAGTGCTGCAGTCCAACAACAGTCGTGTTATGAACGAAAATTAAACTCTACCGAAGTAAATGAGCATATCAATTTGATAGAAACGTGAAAACGGAATCCAAGTTGCTTTTTAATTGAATTATGCTGACTACTGAATTAGCTATGACTCATCTCCAACAACTCGTTACTCTTCAATCATCTCGTACCAAGGTATAGTATCTTTCAAACATAATTCCATTCTCTAAACTCCTCCATTCGTTAAATTTTTACCTTCCACTGGATAATAATTACATACACCAAAGCATATCTTACAACTTTCCAGCGCACCACTCTGGGTATTGGAATCTACTCGAAAAAAGGAAACACGCCGGGGGAGAGATACGTTGCAAGAGTGATCGTGCGACAAAGATGACAATTAATGCGTAAAAATGACTGTAAACAGATGAATTTACACTATAACCGAAGTTTCCATCGCACGTTGGCGGTGCGAAGGGTACATAATGATGTATATGTTACTACAATATTCGGGAGCACCAGACATTTGGGACCTGCAATAAACCAAACACCTGAGTTTTAAAATTTCAAAACATATGTTAATTAATGATGTATTGTTCACTGTACAGGTGAGAAGAGGGGTAAAGAGCACAGAATACTACATATTCTCGGTTCCATCGGTGTGGGTTGTTTTACATTTTTGTTCAAGTATCGCACTTTTTCTGTCATCTGTACCTGCTTCTTTCCTAGCACTTTAGGAATGCCACTAATTCGATCAATTTCGTAAGTATAAGCGTTCCGATTGTTTTTATATCTAGTTTTCAGCTAAATTTATTAAATTATTTCACGGTTAATGAGTTAATCGATGAAAATGTGTTAATTTGTGGGTTTTTTCGATAATACGTAGGCGGTGATTGGAAACTAGACTAGGTAACTGTTATCAATCGTTTTTGAACGAGATTTATTCCAGTGTGAATATTTTTATGAAATTTTTTTACGAAAGGTGGTGGATCTATTTTATAATTGTGATTTTACAGATTTTATTTAAAATTAGTACTTATTCTTCTCGTTGTTCCGGAGCTTCTATCATCGTTACCTATCTCATCAGTCATCAAAAAAAAAAAGAGAGAACTGGATTTAAATGCAAAATTGGGATTTTTATTGAATTATTCGGTGGTATTTTTTATTTACATCGTGATTCGTTTAAATTGATAATTGATAATATTTCCAATTTTTTCAAAAATATTCACTGTGCCTAAGAAAATTTACTGACGCAATTGATGGGAAACATTTTAGAAGCATTTCGAACTTTTGATTTAGAAATAATTTTTGTTTCAATGCCTATCCACTTATTATCGAATGATAGAGAATTATTTTATAATGTACTTCATTTCGGTAATTTTTTTCCTACCTTAATTATTGCATGAATAGCATAGCTATTGATACATTTGGCAACGCCACCTCCAAACTTTATTTGATCAAAATTTCAACGTGTAAATTTTTCACAATTGTGCCTCTACGTGTATTGTTACATATAGGTACCGCATCTACATCTACCAACGTTTATTTTCATATCGAACCGCGTTGATTGATACTTTGGTGAAATATTTCTTTCCAAACCATCGAATGGTCCCATTTCGCATTCACATGTGTTTATTAACTACCTAATGGTACGTATAGCAATTCGAAAAGAAGCAGCACGTAGAATCAATTCGAAATAATGCCAGTGCAAATATTACTCATCTTTGGGAACAATTGTCATTCGGATGACCTCAATACAGCAATGCTTAAAAAATGTACCTAATAGATTGCAAGGTGCCTAACTCTAATCTGTAACATTAATGTTGAAATTCTGAAGCTCGGGAAATCAAGATCACGAAACTTATTTGTCCTTCTGTGAAGCATTTTTGGTTATTCTAATTGGTAATATGGATAAAAATTTTCATATTAGTGGGTCTTTTATGTCGACTCGACCGAAAAATTATACGATGAGTCAGCGATTTTTTCAAATGATGACGAATGGCGCGAACCAGAAATTTCTGCAATTTTTTTTTGGCAAAGTTGGATAGTTGAAATTTTTAATTTTTTCATTTTGTTCCAACATTCAGGAAAAAATGGTTCTAAAATTGAAAAAAATAATCTTTCAGAACAAAAATTCTGGAAAGATTATACAACAGTTTCACATTCTAAATCATTTTTCTGTATTGTGAAATCCTGTGATCCATTGGACCCATTGAAAGAAAACTGCCTGACCAAATCTGAAAAAAGTCTGTGTTGAGAAGAATTAATTTCCTTTTAGAAAATTTTCATACACATTTTGAGAAAATTTTTGAAGACAAAAATACAAGTACACTTATGAACCTGAAAATTGTCTTGTATTTTTATGTAGTTTTCTTGAAATTTAAAAATAAGTACATATTCAAAATTGACCATTTTTCGAGAAAACTTCGGATAGCAAAATTTTTAATTTTTTTTTTTTTTGAAAACATATTCTGGGAAAATGAAAACGCTGTTCTGAATGAAAAAAAAATCTTCAAAATTGTGCATTTTTTAAAAAGGATTGGGAGTATTTATTGAATGGAAAGTCATTCAGTGTTAATTTGAGTAAAAATTACTGGCGGGTCATCAATGTTTTACGAATTTTGTGTATGAGTGAAAGTCTTCAAACGTTGGCGAATAACTTCGAATCGAAATACAATTTTTTCGACGATTTTGTGAATCTTTGAATTTAGACTAGATAATGGATACTTGATTGAAAATTTCAAGCAAGGACAGCTAAGGTTTAAATTGACTGGGTTGAACTTTATTTTTATTCAAGTAGTTTTTTATTTTTGAAGGGGATTGGACTTGTGATGATGAAATCAGTATTGCAACTTCTGGAAATGCAAAAAATTGATTAATAATTACAATAAAACGACTTCTCCGATTGAAAATTGTTGTAGAAATTGCAGTATGAAAGTAAATTTTTGGATCAAACTTTTTCGGCGATATTTTAATTATATTTTGGGGAAATAATTTTCGAAGATTATCATTTTTTTGGAAAAATAAAATTTTATTAGGTACATAGGCAGGTGCTTTTTTAATTTACCAGTCTGCTGTCAGATACAACAAAAAATCTAATTAGAGGACCAAACAATTGACCATGTAGCATGTGCGTGTACAACTGTACATATGTGGAAAATGTTTTTTTTTTTTGAGAGAAGAATCCAAAATTATATGAACATAAATTTTTCATCAATTATTTCAGAACATTTTATGATAGAAAATACAAAAATTTTCCCCCCTCCAAATCGAAAAATTTATTAAAAAGTTTTATTTATCGAATTTTTGGGAAACTCCCAAGGATGAAAAAATTGTATTTTTAAATTTCAAATTTTTTCAATTTTCTCTCAGCATTTTAATAAAATATTTTCTGCAAAAAAAATGTTTCAGGTAATTTTGAATTTTTTTCAATAAAGTTCATTGTTACCATAACAAATGCAAGTTTTTCATCCATTCCTTCTCAAATTTCAAAATTGGAAGGATTTTTTTAAAAATTACTCAACTTCTGTAATTTTGCCCCAAGCCACCATTTCATTTTTTTTTTCAAATATATGAAAGACGTTATGCCATTGAAAATTTTTATTAATACCATTTTACATTTAAAAAATCTATAATTGACTGGAGCATTTTTTTCAATATTTTTATTCGTGGAAGCCTTATATTTTTTTTAATTTGAAGTTCTTTGAATCAATTTTTTTATCGCCGAAAGTGGCAAACTGATGAGACTGAGTATTCTTCTTTCCACTTCAACGTGAAATGGAACGACAAAAAAAATCAAAACTCCAATCTAATTCGCATCCATGTAACTCTCAATTGAAATTTTCAATTTTTCATCATCTTGTTGAGTTTTAAAGGCTCGCTGATCTTGATCGTTTGATGACTTTTACTCGCATCCAAAATTTCCAAAAAAATCTACAATTTGTCGGAAAATATATAGTTTATTTAAATTGACACGGAAGTTATTGTATTTTCGTCTTGCCATACCTATTTATCCAAAATCGAATTTTTGAACAAATTAATTTCTTTTTTAAAATCCCAGTGCCAAATTATTTGATAGTTTTGTTTCAAAATGTTTTTTACTATTTCGAAGATTCAATAATGTTAACGTAGGCTGGTCAAATATTACGATAGGTCGTGATTCAAATACCTATCAAATAAATCACCTCCGACCTCAAGCCGGTCCATTCCCTACTTTTCCACCATTAATAAATCATTACTCAAAGTCACACCGAAAAATGGTTACGAAACTGAAATAATTTAACATGAAATTCATCATGGCACTTGAATTCGATTTTGTCATTTGAACCTAACAATACGCTCGTTTGCTCTTATTATTAAATCGTTTGTTGAAAAGAGAGTAGGTATGATAAAAGTACACCACAGATCTGTACATGCACTCGGATGCATATTAAAAGAGGCTTGAACATACCGGAAATGAAAATTGAAGGTCATAAAAAGAACACTAACATCAATTAGACGAGTAATCTAACATTCACAATAATAATACGTCTGCGATCGCAATTTTCATACAAAATGTTAATACCCTAAAATCTGAATCACTTGGCAGAAAGTTCTGACTCGACAGAAAAAAAAAATCATAATTTGGATGAAAACTAAAATCATATCCAAGTCTCAATTGAAATTGAACCCAAAGGAAGGTATTTCCGAGTGCAATGTACTTAACGACATATTTTAAATTGCATTTAATAAATAGCAATTGATTCAGGTCGACAGACGATGTTGAAAGATTTAGGTATAGCAGGGAGACTCTCGGTTAATTGTGGAAACTTATGTGTTCTGGTGCCCGTGTATATGCTGTATCTGTATATTCCGTTGTTAAGAAATATTATTTTTTTTTAGCTTTGTGAATTGAAGTCAGTTGTTGGACGATTAAATCAACAATGTAGGCTTAAGTATATACTTCCTGTAGAGAACCATCGTTCGCAGTTACCGGATGTATTGCTATATGCGTTTTATTTTTACCAACCATGGATAAGATTTTAGAAAGCAGCGTACTGATGTTTTGTTTCAAATGGTCAATTTTTTTTCCTAAAATCGATTTGGCTCAGAAAAAAATCATTTTTGACTTCATAATGAAATCTTTCCTCTTGTGAGGAATCCTGGAACTCTTGATGAATGTGATTTTTAGGTACACTTTGAACGTTCCCTCGAGTGTTAGAGCGAAATTTGACATATTGCAGGAATATGAAATGCTTTACGAACGTCCACGAATTATTTCAGATTTTTTTTACCTAAAAATTATCTTGAAACAAATTTTTGAAAACTTTCGACACCGATAAAAATTGTAAATATGAGCAACTAAAGTCTCACGTGTTTGCGTGCATTTTGCTTCTACCTAAATTTTTTCAAATTTTTTAGGTCTGTGGCGATTTGGGAAATTCTTAAAATCGAGGGTTTCTTAACGTTGAAACAAAGAAGTGTCAGAATTCAAAAGCTAACGTCAGATTTGTATTCAGTGATCACGGATTCAAAATAGCTCAATAGATTTTCTTGTAGATCATTTTGATTAAATTCTCGAATTTCACATTTCTGTTTTGACATTTTTTCAATTGGCGATGAGAAATCACTGAGAAAAATCACTTTTAACGTATAAATCGGCCATTCGGCGTGATGGACTTAAATCTGGCATTGGTTTTTCGATTTCCTTATTTTTTTCTTTTCAATTCTGTTAGAAAACTTGAATAAGTTTTCTAGTGCTATCAGTTCAAAAAAATTGAAAAGGTCCAGCACTTCCAGCAGTTGAGATTTTAAATCAAAATTACGCAAATTTATCATTTTTATGTGCTTTCATGATTTTTGAATCCCGTTCAAGATTATTTTTGGGATCAAAGAATCTGAAAAAAATTGTGTATAAAAATAAAATTTTTGAGGTCACTGGAAATCGTGAAAAGGGAGCATTTCTAGTTGAACTACACGAAGCAAGGTGGGGACTTGATTTGAAGCTGCTCCGATCAATTTTTAAGTTTTCTGGGGAAGTTGAAAAATAGGTACCTGGCTCAAAAAATGAAAATCTTGCTGGTGCACGTACTCAGCCCCCCCCCATGCAAAATACTCTCCGTAATTCTTTGATTTCAAATTCTCATTTTTGCCAGGACTTTTTTTTTGGAAAAAATTTAAGGTAAAAAACTGAAAGTTGACAGATACTCTATTTTCGACCTTTCGAATCGATTGGAAGCGGTTCCGAGACATATCGAAGTCACCAGGAAAATTTGGAATTTTCCAGTGCTGGAAAAATGCCCATAAAAATGGTCCATAAACACTTCAGCACTTATAATTGCGGATTAATTTTATTGGTGACCTACCTATTTCATCGATTGAAACACTGTTTTCCCAAAATTCATAACTTTGAGTTGAAATTCATATTTTTCTCCTGTAAAACTTTTCTGCCAAAAAGCGTGAATTTGAACTCCAAGTTACAAATTTTAGAAAATCGTACTCAAGTTAATCAAATTGGTCGCCAATATGGGTATTGGGTAATCAACGATTGTAGGAGTTGAAGTTCATTGACCATTTTTATGGGCTTTTCTCCAGCATTGAAAAATTTCAAAATATTCCAGTGGCTCCGAAACGTCTCGAAACCGCTTCCTATCAATTCGGCGGGCCGAAAATAGGGTATACTAAATTTTAGAATTTTTCGTTGATTACCTAGATCAAATTTTTATGTTTTGTAGGGCTATGAGGTAGGTGATTTTAAAATTTCAAAAATTTGCTAAAATTCCAGGAATTCATTAAAGTTTGTGTTTGCGATATGAGGTTCTATTATGGTGTATTTTATTCGATTTTTTTTGGGGCTCGAAATTTTACTTCGAATTGGGATACCACCCTTGCTGGATGATTTGTCGAAAATTGGACAGTTCTTCAGGGAGAATTTTCCATAAATCGAAAAATTTCCAAACTTCTAATATAATATTTCCTCTAAAATAAGAATGTTTTGAAACTTGGATGATTTTCTAAAATTTGGTTGATTTCAAAACAACCGAAATCAAGATAATTTTTTAAAATTTGAGATTTTTTACCACCCATTGGAAATAACTTACCTTATGAAAAAATTGAATGATTTTTCAATACTCGAGTAATTTTTCTGTACGTGGACAAAATTAAAATGAGATAAGTAGGAATTTCAAAAAAAAAAGTGAGAATTACATTTATTTTGATTAGATATTTACCCTTTCCTTCCCCCGAATCTGACTATGTTCAAAAATATTGTTAAAATTGGAACAAATTATTTTAATAAGTATGTATAATTTTACCTAAAAATACCATTTTCCTATGGAAGAGGGGGGGGGGAGGTCCTTTGAAAAATACTTTTTTCGAATGTTTATTCAAATTAAATGAAAAATTATTGATTCCTGTCTGGTCATTTTTTTTCAAAATGAGAGAAAATGCTTCATGTATTTTTTTTTTCAAGTAGGAAAATTTGAAAAATTTGGACTGATGATGATGATTCTTTTGAGTTAAAATATTTTTTGGTATAATTGACAGTAATTTATTAATTTGGACAAGATTTTTTCAAAAAATTTTTTTTTTCGATTTTTTAACAAACGCTAAGAAAAAACTTGAAAGCGTGATATTTTTTAGAGTCTCTAAAAAAGAGGGCTCTGATGAAAAATTGGGGCCAATTGTGTTTTTGAATATTCGTATAATGAATTTGAAAACTCTACCTATTTTTTAAATTTTTTTATCAGTCAGATTTCAAGGCTTACAAATATGTTGCCAAAATGGTGAGTGATGCTTATATCTTGTTTTTCCATATTTAGGCACATGACAGAACTTATATTAGCTTTCCCTCTTCAATTTTCCAGAAAAATATTACAAAATGATCATTTTTAGTACAGATATCATTTTGGAGTTGAAAATGGTTTATCATGATAATAAATCAAATTTTGGGGAAAAAATTGAAAAAGACTGATTCATCTATCATATAAAATCAAATTTGATCACGAATTTTTCGCGAATGTGAAGTATTTGAGAAATCGGTTAGAAATTTGGAAAATAATTTTTCTGGGATGAAAATTTTATTAATGAAATAATTATTTCAAAATTATTGATTTATTTTCTTATTTGTTCCTATCCATGCGGCTTATCCTGCTGTATGTAGGAAGGGAACTAGGAAGATATAGGAACCCAAGAACCCAGTTATTACTTCTACTTTTCAATTTCAACTCACCCCGAAGTTGATTTTAGTAATTTTATGTTTTGGTTTCTGCTCTGGAAAATTTTCTGGAGTAAGAAGGTATTTGCATATAAAGAGATAAAACTTCTTTTTATCAAAATGCCTATTATTATTATTTTTATTTCAACATTTTAAAATGATTTTCCATTTTTTTTTTTCAAAATGAACTATTTTTTTGATGTATCTTAGATTTTGCAAATTTTTATATGTTACAATTTTGGAAACAGTGTTGCCAATATTGTGAATTTAAACTACTTTTTAAAAAAATCAACTCTTATAACTTTATGTGCGTCAAAAAATGATTCGTTCATTATATGAGAAGGGAAGGGGGCATCATTTCCAATAATCCAAAATTTAGCTCCTCATTCACCACTAATTTATAAATCGAATTAGTCCCATAATTCGTTACTCGACCATCGCCTATCATTCAATAAGCTCTTTTCGTATAAGTAGAATTAGAATTATAAACTTAATTTATTGTTCAATAATGCGGGTCCATATGTGAACTCTAACTCTCATAATTCAAACTAATCTCGTCGTTGATTTTGTTCTAGGTGTGAATTACAGTGAAGAAAAGACTCCACCATGCTCGATACCATTCGAAAGTTACCAGAATTCTAAGTAGTAGCGCCAATGGTGAATTTATTATGATTATCACCTGTGTTCTACTACTTATTACTCCGGTAACTGATACCAACCGATTTCGATCATCTTGCTGACTGGATCTTAATTTATATTCATTAATATATACAATAATTTTGCAATTTTATACCTACTTTTACTAGTTTAAGAATCCCTGTGAATTAAAAAAAAATCCAATAAAATCAAACAAATCGATATGACGTTGTTTTTCATGTTGAAGATGTTGTCTATACATAACGCCTGATCAAATATTTACTTTGGTAACACCTATCTAGATCTATCTGCTAGAATAAAATTCGTAAATTGATACGAATAGTCGTGAATTTTCGAAACTTTTGTTCAATTGGAATAATTTCCATAATTTTACAACCGAGATGATCAAAAATCACTCAATTTTTCCCAAAATTCAATTTAATAGGTACCCAAACTGTCATAAAAAAATTTGCCAACATACGAGAGGTAAAATACCACACAAAAGCGAGTAATTTTATATACAAGCAGACAAAGCACTACCTACATTCATTTCCCCAATCTATACCTATGTGAACGAAACCAAATACAACGATGGTCTACCTACAACAGTTCAAACGACATAAAAGAATACCCGAAATATAAAGCAAAGAGAGAGTAAAGTTTTTCTATAATGAATTCGCATACGACCGTAGAACGAAAATACCTCTAAATACAAATTTTTCTGTTCGTGTTTTGAAATACAAATGAACTCGACAAAAAAAAAAAAGGTAACCAGTGTGCCCGTGCATTTAGAAATATTTAAATGAATCTGTAAACCACTTAAAACAATATTACCTGGGAAATATCTTCAACTCGAGCGACATTTCCAGAATACTGTACGAAAAGAATTCCAGCATTTTTTTGACTCCGAGTAGTTTATGAATACGTTGCTGTAAACGATATTTGAGAATCCCTAGTTTCGGATTAATTCATCCTGTGCTTCCCAGTTACATTTTTATTGAATATTCTTTCAACTACTGTAAATGGAAAACATAGATGATCACTGTCCATTTTGATTCAGTATGTAGCGTGCTTGTGGATGTGAATTACACATGAAACTTTACTGAAAAAAATTCTCTAGAGTGCCTACCTATGGTATATTTTATGACGTGTTTTGGAATTTAATGGTGTGAATTCGCGAACAGTTAAGTATTTTGATTAATTATTTCAGAATAGTGATACATGTTCGATTTTTTTTTTCGAAAATTCTACGATTTTGGAATTTTTAAAGATTGAAATAACTCGATCGAATGTGTGAATTTAATTGGTACCAGTATAATGGATATTTGATTGGTAAATGCTTACGAATTTGTAGCATAATTTTTTTACGAATTAATTGGCCATGGTTTTGTTGGTGATGTTTGAATTGAATGCTCGATTAAATTCGGTTTTTTGTACGTGTATTTTGAAAAACAACTGAATTAATTCTCATTTTTTTTTTTTTAGAGATGTGAAAATAATTCTTTTTTGTGGATCAATTTTTGTTTTAAAAATTATAGGAACTTGATGATTTTTTTCAGCGATGTTAAAATTCTGTAATAAGCTGCAGATAGGCCGAAAAAATATTTTATTGAAATTTTCAACGTCTCGTTGAAAAAATAACAAATTTACGTGATGATGTTTTGAAGTGAAGCTGTGGTACGCTATTTTGGAAATCCCTCATCAAGATGTTAAATCGTCATTACCGTTGAAAGACCTCTTTAATAAATCGGTCAACCAATTTGAACACTGTTTGTTAATTGGGTAAGCCTACAGTAAGAACTTAATAAATTGCAATGTCACGGAAAGGTTTGCCCCATACGAATAATTTATTTTTAGATGAAATTCAAGACCAAGCGTGTCTCGAAGAATTTTTTAAATCGAATATGATGCCTACTTACGCAAATTTATTTTTTATTGCGCCAATTGATTGAAAAATTGATGCTTTTTGTCGTACATATGTCCAATTGTCCAAGTCCGAAACAATTTTTCCTTGGTATTAAGGAAATTTTTAATTTGAAAAAACGGTATTTTGTTCATGTTTTTGAAAGGGCAATAGTTTTAAATTTTTTCAAAATTTGAGTGAAGGGGAGTACGAAAATTCTGAAAAATTATAATTTGGTAGGTAATAATTTCGTCTCCTAATTCTATCTTTACCCCATTCTCATGAGGTCATAAAAAATTTACATAGGTAGGTAGGTATTTTTAAAATAGATATACTTACCTATTCATCAGGTGTCATTGTCTTTTATGATTTTCAAAATTTTAAGTTGCACCAAATGTGCATCGAAACTAGAGCTTTCAAGTTTGTGGAATTCGATTCTTCGGAATTTTTGAATCAAATAGGCACAGTAATTTTTAAAATTTTTGAAGCCCGAAGAGAGTGAGCTGAATCAAATTTCTAAATGGAAGTTGAGTAAAAAAAGCTTGAACGATTGCTTTAGTTATCCGAAATTTAAGGGCACGTATAAAGAGATGGAATTTTCGATTTTACAGTTTGAAATTTTTCGAATCGAAACGATTTTTAAAGGTATTTTCTACTTCCAAGGAATGAGTATACAATTTAGTTGTAAACCACAACAAAAAAAAACAAGGAAAAAAGCTCAAAAAGGTTTTTCGAAAATAATTTTAAAATGCATGCAAGAGTTTTTCAAAATTTCTGAATACATTTTTGATTTTTTTTTTTGCACTAAGTAAATCCCACAACATGGCCCCTCAAAAAATCATTTTTCAGTATAGGGCCTTAAACCTCTGAGATAGAGAATTATTTTTCGGGTTCAGGATCGCAATAAGCTACCCCTGAGATGAATTCAACCCTAAAAAATTTCCTTAAAACCATTTTCATTTTTTTTTGAGTAAATTTTTTTGGGGCTTTTTTTGTGCACTTTACGATCAATTGGAGACTTGGGTTGCACATAGAGTAATGATGTGAATTCGCTATCAACGATCTTTGAAAACCGAAATGCGCATACATTGTATTGGACAGAGGAAAAAACCCACACTTATTTTGGATTTTGACGAAAATTTGTAGAGTACCTACACCTAGCTACCTACCTAGTTTACTTTAATTGGGACATTTTCCAAAAATTTTTAATTTACAGGTATGAACGGAGGATGAAACTGGTAACCTCAAAATAAGATTATTTTCTAGCAATCGTAATTGTGTCGAAATTGTGAAAGTACGTCTTTTTACCCTCTACAGAAGGGTTGAAAACTTGCAAATAATGAATTATTTGAAGACACGTTTTGATCAAATTTCTCACCCACACATCTCAAAATCTAGCCGATTTTCAACTGGATTTTGATTTACCCAATTTATAAAATATTCGAATTTGGTTATCCGGTCACTCCAGTGGCTTATTGTAGAGAAGATTCTGCCGGACGGGGTGGTAAAGAAATGGACTGTTTATGGAGGACGTTGGAGGGAGTGTGGGGACGGTAGGGTTGTCCCCTTCCTCTCGAGTCCTCTGGCCGTTGTGTCCTTCTGTCCCCATTACACTGGTGCGCACCAGGTTCCCGATCTTGCTCTACGGACTTACCTCCCGGAGGATATTTAGGAGGAAGTCCCTTCGCCGAGGGTCCGCGGGGCCCGTCTGGGGTCTCGCACGTTGGAACGAATAAAAACACGGTTGACAGATACAAGCGTATATTTGCACGACGTATTTAATCGTACCTGTATGTGTGTGTGAGTGACGGCCGCGACCTACGGTTACGGATGGATCTAAATTGGCGATGATCGAGATGATTTACACCACCTGACGCCACGCCGCTGGCTGCGGAGGCGGCGGCGAAAGGAGCTATAGACCTCCCCGATCGGTGCCATCGTATTTGCTGAACTCCATCGTCCCTACTTCGCCGGAGCTGCAAGGGGTCGGTGGATCATGTTGTTCTGAACGTGTGGAAGAATTCGCGCGGCGGGAATAGAACGACGCCAGCGGAGGATATTCTGATAGATATCTCCTGCGGAGGGAACCGATCTCGCGAGTGGCGAATCTCCACCGGTCCCAGGGCCCTCTATCCAGGCCTAGGTGCACTGGTACCTTGAAGGATCCCCATGGGCCCCCCATCGAAATGAGGGACCAAGATGGAATCGCGGTGAATTCCGATGACGGGTAAATAAATCGAGCCGGATTCGATATTTGCTGCCGCCGGCTAAGTCCGATTCCGGTGACTTAGCCGGGCGGCCGTAATGTCAAGCGAGAGATGTTAAGACGACACGTATGTTCAATTAGGGAAAAATCGAAACTGTCAAATCCTAGCCTAAACGAAACTTGATTTCTGACTCTGTTCGAGGGTTGAAAACGCACCAGATCGAGCCAAACTCGATCCAGCAACGCATCATCCCACTCGAACGTAGATTTCTGAACTAGTTTTACCTCGCTAACGCAGAGTTTATATATGATTCGAATCAACTTCTGCTAGCAGGGTTGCCACCACCACGGAACTATAGTCGCTGTGGGTCGGGCCATATTCACTCTGACATATGCCCCATCGAGCTGTATTAGGGGAGCTGACCTCCCATAGTAAAGGTCGAACTTTTAGTACTGTAGTCAAAGTTAAGTTCCATAGAGAGGATATTGGTCCCTGCCCCATCTCGACTTTTGCTGTGGGTGGTGGTAACCTAAGTAATAAATTTTGATCCGGTATGTCCGGTGCGGCTATTGTAGTTCAATAATAAATACAAATTTATGCGGTCTGCTGACCTCGAACGGCCGAAAGGGATCGCCGACGGGCCAAAAATACTGCTAGCTAGATGACTTGATATTGTGCTAAAACAGAATGTTAAGCTAAACAGAAATTTTGATGCCGTATTTTGAAATGACAATAAAATTTACGGCGTAGGAACTATGGTGAAAAGAAAGTTGATATTTTTGGAGTAGACTTTAAATTTTGATTTGATGGTTTTTCGTTTTTGACAATTAAAATGGTTTTAAACTTGGTAGAAAATGGTCCCTAAGTCATCTATTTGAACCCTTGTTAAATTTTGATTTGTGGTCACGGTACCACTGTGTGGAGGGGGAGAAATTTATGGAATTCGGACGCGAATTCTTCCATGCACGTACAGGGTTCAGCTTACGATTTTTTAGGGGGTTACGATATACAATTATGTACAATTATATCTAAGTAATTATTCAGAGCTCAGAACACAGAAAATGGGGTTGTGTAACATTATTGTCGTCTCGAGGGTTAATGTGGTTCTTGAAGTGGGGTTTTACAATTTATGAGACGTAAAAAATATCCAAAAAAAGAAAATTTACAAATGATTTTTTGATTTTGATGGGGGAAAGCATTGCAAATCTCTTTTTATAATTGTGTTCACGTCACAGTTACATTTCATATTTTTGATTTTTTGTTTTACTATTTTTATTACATTTTATGTCTTTTTTATTCACGCGCTTCTGTTACATTTTGTTTTTTTTTTTTTTTGATTTTACGTATTTTTCTATTTTTTTGTGAGATTTGCATTAAAAATAAGAAAATTTTGATTTTGTAGAGCTCTGAATAGGGAAATTGTAAAACTAAGTGGGTGGGGGTATGCGCGGTTGGGGACAGAACCTTAAAAAATATAGGCGAGGGAAACTTATGATTAATTTGTCGCAGTCACAAATATATATGATGACGTAAAATAACATATTTGCTGACATCAGCATGAGAAACGATCGATAGGTATGTACATTGAAACTAATATATAATACGACATATTATCAGATACTAATATAGATTTTTGTTGTTACAGGTGTCAACGATGGAATGTCAATGGTTGAAGGTAAAGATGGTATCGATTGGTGAGTATCGACGTGATGATGATAGTGGTGTTATATGTCCACTTTTTGTTACAGGTTGATTCAGCACGCCGATTCATGGTGGTTTCGCGACGTTGATATGGGTTAATCAGAACATGGTGTCGGAAGACTATTAAAAAATCGAAAGGTAATTAGTAATTTTGTAATATTTAACCTATTAATAGGAAAAGCATGACGTGCAAAAGATGAAAGAATTTTTATCATATAAAATCATGAATTATTGTTTTTCAGTTGTGCTGAGATACAGTTACTTTTTATTGGTTCCAGGTTTCCATGGCTCCGGTTGATTTTTGGTTCCAAATTGATGAATTGCTGTAAAAATTTGATTAGTTTTACAGAGGTGAGGATTTTTACACGTCGTATGTGTTTTGGTGCCAATAAATGAATGGAAATTTTTCTGGTTAATATTCAAAAATAAAAAAATAAAAAGTTTAATTTTGATTGTTGAATTTTGATGAAATAATTTTTGTGAATTTTTTGTTTCAGAATTTGATGGTGTCGATAATCAAATTTGGGAGTCCAAGTGCCCCATATGCCAGCGTCGTTTGGGCTATTTCTAATTTTGAAAAGGTAAGAATCAGTTTTGATGATATTTCTAATTTTAGAATCTAAACTCGCATATGGCGTGCCCCATATGCGCGTAGGGATGATTTTAGGTTGAAATGGTTGCCTGTCTTGACTTTTTTAATACGCATGTATGTTTTAATTTTGATTGTGGGTTTTTCAAAGAGTGAGATCATGAATTTTTCTAACGCTTAAATTTTGGGATGGTAATGGCGATTTTTTGTATCAGAAATATTTTGATTTTTGATGACGTCGAAAATACCAAGAAGGGAAAAGAAGAAAAGAAAAATTTGATAAATGACAGATGTTTCATTTATTTTGCTGAATAGTAAAAAATAAATAAAGAAAAAAGAAATTTTTGTTGTGAATTTTATTGTGAAAATTCTGCCCCATATGAACTTGATGTTCGTGTGGTGGACTAAAATTTTCCAATTTTGGTTCCCTATTCTTGATGTTTTCGAGCATATCATTTTACCATTTTATTTCCATGTCGTAGAATCAAATGTTCATAGTTTTTCAAAAATTTTTTATATGTAATCAGAAAGTTTTTCAAATTTTGATTGGAATTCTGCCCCATTTGTACTCCGTTTGAATTTTGAAGATGTTGAATTAAATTTTGAGGTGTTGATTTTCTTCTCATTCGCTCTATCTTCATGTTCTTCGTGTCTTGATTTCTTGATGATTCTGTATAGGATGTTAGAAATTTTTGAAACGTGAGCTTTTCTACGTTTCCACTTTTTTTTTTTTTGCATTTGTTTGTGCTAACCTTTTGTATAGGATTAGTTAGTGATTTGTTGAGGTATTGATTCTATTTTTCTTTTTTATATGACCTCATTTGTATTTTGAAATTTTGATTGAATTTTGATTTTGATTTTTTGAATATGACGTCGAAATTATAAACTGAGTTGAAATTTTGAATCTTTCGAATGATATTCTGCCCCATATGCAATCAGGTGGCGAGTTTCTAAAAACAATTTTGAAGTCGTATAAAATTTTGTCATTTTGAGATTTTTAATTTTGAGTTCCTGAAGGGTTTTGTCCGGGATTTTTAATTTTGCATTTTTTATTTTTTAGATGGATTTTAATTTGAAGAGTCGGAATCGTTTGGGTAATATTTAGTCGAATATGCAATTTTCCGGTCATGGCGAGATTTTAATTCGCGAAGTGGAGGTCGTATTAATTCGGGTTGGGATTTTGATCTTGTAGGGGTGTCTGAAGTATTTTGAATTTCAAATTGTCGTCGAAATATGTATGGAATTTGTAGTTTTTCGAGAGTCTGAGTAGAGATGTGGCCGATAATATCTTGTAGATCGGAGGGCGTAAATTTTATTGAAACTGGTCGATTTTCGTAGGTGAATTCTATTTCTTTGATAAAGTCGTTACGTAATATTGCAGAAGGGAAGAGTAATTCTATGGTTCGGATTATTGATCTTGAAATGGTGTTCTGATTGGTATATGGGTTTATGATCAGTGGTATCGTGAGAGTGTTCTCAAGTTTGAAATGAATTTTGTCAAATGGGCGATAGGTTTTGTTTTTTGGGTTTGGTTTAAGGGTGGGATTTTTTGTTACGTCGTCCGTATCTAGGTAAGTCAAATCGGTTTGAATTTTTATAGATTTTGTATTCGTATCAGGGGGGTATGAGCCAGAAGCAATAATTTTGGGATTTTCTAGGGCTTCTTTTTTCAGATTTTCGATTTGGAGTATTTTTATCGATTTTTTACCGATATAGCACAACGGTTGGTGGAGGGGGATGATCGAAAACGGGATTTTTATTTTGTAGCCTTTTACGGTGCCTTTTATGAAAGCTTTTCGAGTCGAAAGAAAAGGCGTTGGGTGGTCTTCGAGTAGAATGATTTTGTGGATATTCCTCACATTTATCTCCACCGCATGTGGTGTGTTTTGCATTATATCTTGCAGCGAATGTTCGGATATAATATTTCTAGTTTGTTCAGGTTTTGTTTTCAGGATGAGAGTTGTTTTGTTGGAAATTGTTAATAGGATCGAATCCGCTATTTCTGTGGTTTCTGGCGTCGTAGTATTTTTATTATCGTTGTTTATATTGTCATTTTGTGGTGACAATATTTTTTCAGTTGTCTGTAGATTCGTCGGGCAGTCGGCAACGTCGGTCGAGAAGATTTTTAAGTTGTCTACATGTTTTTGGATTTTATCTAGCTTGTTATCGATGACGTCGGTGGAGAAGATTTTTTATGTTTTTTATATGTTTTTCGCATTTCATTCCACTTGTCTATTGGGCATTCGGCAATGCGTATTGATTTTCTCATTTCATTTAAGTCTGGCATTTCATCGCATGTGTCGTGGATGCTTTCGGTTGAGGATGATGAGGATTTTTGAAGATTTTGATAGATATTTGGCATTGTTTTTTTTGGCTAAATGATAGGTATTTCTTCGGGGTTTTTGATTATTATTCCAAAGTTTTTTATTGTGGTGTCGCCGATGATGCAAAATGATTTGAGACAGGTATTTTGAATCGTGAACTGAATTTTTTGTTGGAGATGCCAAAGGTGCAGTTGATGATAGTGGTTGGTTTGTGATTTATGTTTGTCAGTAAGAATTTTTTGTGGGTATTGATTCAAAATTTTGTCTGATTGGTATTTACTTATGATGTTTTCATCTTTGAGGGATTTAATATTGCCTTTATTTCTATTTCATTTATTTTTAGGGTAATTGATCGTGAGGTAGGTATTTCGTTTGAATTTTATTTTGGTAGGTGAAGGGTACTAGGCCGTGATTATGTTCGCTGTCATCAGTTGTCGCTTTAGGTGAGGCGATTTTCTCAAGCTTTCTGTGATATGTTTTAGTATTGTTAGAGAAAATATCCTCAATTTCGAGTCAATTTTGTCAAAATCGTGATTTTGTAACTCTGTTTTTAATTGGTCCGAAATTATTTTTGTTTGATCGTTGTTAATTTTTTTCAGAGTTGTTTTCAGTGTCCGTGGAGAATTTTTATTATCCAAATTTTTGGGTTTGGGAAGAATTTTGGTTTTTTAGGTTTCAAATTGTGATATTTAGGTGGTCCAAACGAAGTTGTCTTATTGCGTTTTTACTTATGTAGCACGTCGGCTCTTTGATTCGATAATTTTGAAAGGGATTTTTATGTTGTAGGTACCTATCATTCTGTACTATTGCAATTTCGGAAAGAGGGCTGGGTATGAATGGAGAAAATGGAGTCCTATGTCTGAAGATGCGTGGTATTTTACAGGAACAATTGCGCGAATGCTATTTAAGGTGCCTCTTGATATGGTATTTATGCTAAGGCCGGAGTTTAATTCGATAGTTAAGGTTGAGTCGGAAGATATGTTCAATAGAATGATTTTGGTTTGCCCATTTGTTTTACTGGGTCCCAAAATGTGAAAAATGTTCTGATTTTTATGGCTTTTAGCCATTCTGGTACATCGCTGTCTTCTACAGCATATTTTTGATGAATCTTGACGGTAGGTCGGGGACCTCTGTGTGCTCGAATATTTCGCTGTCAGTATTTTCTTTGTCCGAGTCTATATCAAAATCATTTTCGTTTTCAGCTCGCATTTTTCAATTTTGTCATTAATTTCTGGAATTTCAAACGGAGATGAGGAGGTTTTAGGTTGAGAGTTGGCGCAGGGTTGAAAAATTAGAGTGTATCAGGTTTAGGTCGACGTCAAGGCTATCCTGATTTTGAGTTTTATTCTGGATGGTTTTTATTTCAGAATTTACGTTATCTATTTCAGTTTTTAGGGTGTTGAATTTTGAGTCGATCAAGTCGCGAATTTCTTTCAGATCAGAAGTGGTTTTGGTTTTTTCGTTTGACGCGGTTGATTTGAAGTCTGCGAGTTCATGCGCCAAATCTCCTAACCCTTCTGCTAATCCTTGAATTTCGTAGTCATGATTATAAATAATGGAGTCTGTTTCGGTTATTGCCTCTTGATGTTCTGTGATTTTTCCTTTCACTTCATCTATTTCTGTTTTCGTATTTTTCCGCTGATGATATTAATTTTTTCTGTCATAAAATCAAATTTGTTCATACTTTCTTGATGGGTGTCCAAAAGGTTTGAGAGGCGATTTATGTTTTTATCGATTTCATCATCTTGAGATGAAGTTTCATATAATTCTTTTTTGGTTTCTAGGTCTAAAATTAGGTTGTATTTTACATTTCATCGCACCATTTCGATGTTTTGTTTCTTGAAAGGTAGCGGTATTTATTTATTTATTGATTTTAGTTCTGTTCGACGTGAATATATTGTCCGTTGAGCCAGGATGGAAGGCTCTGCAGATGAAGGAATAGACTTAGTATTTCTTTATTCGCCACGGAGTAGTTTCACGTTGGTGGGGTAAGAATTGATAGGAGACGCGATAATAACGTTTTCGGAGCCCCTAATGAGTTGGTAAAGGACTGACTGCATGGTGTCTCCGGTCACCATGGTGTCTAGATACGCTGGTGTTTTTTACGAAGTAATTTTTTCGCTTCAAAAATTATGGATTCTGCTTGTTTTTCATTTAAGAGGACGCCAACATAGCAGGTTTTTGAATTTAGATTTGGGAAAGCCTTGAGGGCTGCTTCATTCTGTCTTAATTTTCGAAATTGGGAGGGGGAATAATTTTTTGTAATTACATTCGCGAGATTCTTTCGATAATTTGAAGTTTTGAGTCTACGTTTTGAGCCCCGATGTCCAAAATTCGGTTTATATCTTTTGTTTTCCTCTTCCGGTACCGAGAGTACATTTAGGGTTAATTTAGCGTTCCAGAATGCTGTTTCTCTTGTGATGTTTTTGAGATTTCGAGGGGGTTTAGGGCCTTGTGGAGAGGGTGTTTTTTCAGAAGTTTCATTTTATTTTTGTTCTGTGGGGAATTTTCCGTTTTTTCAGAAGGATTTTCGATATCGTGAATGTAAGAAGCTATGCCTTTGCATCGTTTTTTAGATTTGGGTTCAAGAATCGGAGATTTTGGAGGTGTTTTAGATGTGGAAGGTTGTGGAGAGATTTGTTCAGGAGTTGTATTAAAGAATGGAGAGTCTGGGAAAGATTGTGGTACAATTTGTGAGTCGTCAGTATTTTGATCTAGAGAGGGAGAGCCTTGAGGGGTTGGCGTATTGGGAGGTACGTCAGACATTTTTGATGTAAGTGTAAAATCGAAGCTTGTTGAGAAATTTTTTGATTAGGGGATTTTGTACGATGTTTAAAATAGAATTACCTTGAAAATTGTTGATTTTGAGTTGACGATATTGGGTTTTTATTCAAGTAGCGAAATAAGAAATGTTTTTTAGAATTTTTTGTGGCTCAGATGTGTTGAGCGGATTGATAGCGAGTTAGAATCAGTGCCAGTGGTATTTGGCGATTTAAGCAAGTTTTTACGACGTAAATTATGCGAGTAGTATGTAGAGGCGTAAATTTGATCGAAAAAATATTTTTAATGAAATTTTGGTAAAAATCAAAGGGTGAAAGATTTTTAAATTGTTCGGCTAAAAAAGGATATTGAATGGTTTTGAGGAAAATGAGGAATTAATGAGTCGTAGAATTTAGAGGGAGGGGTTTTTCAGAATTTTACTTTGCGATAATTGAGAAATTTTCAATTAATAAAATTTTGGATGATGACGTGTGAATTTTTTGAGAGGTAGAAAGGTGTTTTTTTGGGTCCACTGCCAGGAGTGGTGTAGGAGAACTGATGAATTCCAGAGATCAGCTAAGTCGGATTCGTAATCCCACGCTGACCAACTGTTTTACCGACTCTGCGAGCAGAGAGGGTGTTTTTGTGTGACTTTTGAAAGGGGGAGAAGAATTTAGAGAGCCTTTAATCCGATTGGCAATAAACTTCTCGCTTCAGGCTGGGTAATATTTAGATGGTATGTGGAAAATTTATAGGATCTCTCAAAAAATCAGGAAAAGAGAGGTATAGGTATCAAGTCCGCTGTTTCCCAGTCGTGTCTGATGCCTATTTTATTTTGGAGAACGTAAATGGATAATTAATTTCTCAGATTATCTGGAAAATGCAGTTTCTTGAATTGCAGTCGCCGTTGTCCACGTACTGTCGCAATTTTCAGAGAATTGTATGGATTAATGAAAATTTCTTGTTAAATTTTGTAATTTTCTTTAATTGCAGTCGTCATGTTGTACACGTACTGTCGCAATATTCAGAAAATTGTTGAGTTTTTTGGCCAAGAATTTAGTTAAATTTTGCAAAATGAGTTTAGATTTTGGATTCAAAGAATTATTGGATCGAAAGTGACGCTGTATTTAATTCGCAGAAAATTTTGTGGTGTGAAATTATTTGCTGCGGTCGTCGTTGTCCACGTACTGTTGCAGCTTGTAATTTCCTAATTTTGATTTTTTATGACGCTGGACGGAAATTGTCGAAATAATAGGTCTTACGTTAATTAATTCGCTAAAATTTTGATGGTGAGATTATTTACTGCAGTCGTTATGCGCGCTTACTTCTACAGCTTTATAATGCTCAAAAAGAAATTCGCTTAAAAATGGTAGGTCGCGATGTATAGGTCGCGAAAATTAGAATATGGAATTGTGTGCTGCGGTCGCCGTTTTGCACGCACTGTTGCAGTCCACAATTTCAAAATTTAAATTTTGGATGAAAAGTCGAAATTATAAGTCGCGGAATTAATTAACTAATTTGGAAAGCGTGAAAATGTGGAAAGTATTTACTGCGGTCGTCGTTGTACACGTACGTTGCAGTATCTAAATTCACAGAATAATTAAAAGTCGAAGAAAAGAAATACGAGATTGACTAAGTTAACCTTGGAAAGGTAGATCTAGTCAAGCGAGTTTTAAAAGCAAAGCGTTTAGAAGTAGAGAAAGAGTGTACCAGATAGCTAGGTGTACGTGGTAAATGTTGAAAACGGCAATCTTTGCAGATAACCACATAGCAGAAGAGAGAGACCTTAAATGATGTCGAGTTTGAAAACGGGGTTTTATTTATTTGAGTTTTAGGTAGCTTGATTTGCCGAGAATCTATCCGGTTGTGAAGTCGTGTATTTTGGGATGACCAGTTCTATTGTTGAAAATTCAATGGATTGTTCTTTTTTATGAATAGCGAATGCGATCCTTTTATTGTTTGGGTTGGTTTAGGTTTGAGAAATCGCACGATATTTTTGTTTTGTTTCTATACAGTCGTGTCCGTTTTTATAAGAAAATTCTTAAGTCTAAATATACCGATGTATGTACATAGATTTCGAAAGTTAGTTTATTTTCAAGGTTTCAGGAAATTTTGTAATGCAAGTGAAGATAATAGAATTGATTAAGTCAATTGATTGTGTCATTTAATAAATAGAAAAGGTAAAAGGAAGTTTGCCGAAATCTATAGGAGCTGTCAAGTTCAAGATGACATTTATAGAGATTAATCGATTTTTAAATTTTGGAATATAATGGGTTGAACGTAATTGTGCCAAAATGTAAGAATCTTTATTTCAGGAGATGTCAAAGCCGTGATATTATGTAGGAAACGGTCGGTGATTAATTGATTTTTCGATTTTTTGAAAATAATGGGGTGAAGATAACTGTGCCAAAATGTAGGAAATCTTGATTTTGCCAAGAAATATAATTTCAATAGATTGAATTTTAATGAGTTGAAAGTATTGTTTGAAAATCGTAAACGGATGTATTTTTGAGTGAAAAAAGGTGCATCGATGTACATACATTTGTATAAACAATGGTTTACCGCCACCGTTAAGAATAGAAAGAAGCGTCCTTTGAATTTCAAAGGGGTGAAAGCGTTTGTACCAAAAAAGTATGCCTTAAGCTTAAATAATGAAGCGGATGTACATGGCGGCTTTTGCACATAAAGTCGCCAATATTTTTATTTACAATAGATTTGAATTAATTTGACAGTTTGCTGTCATTTATACGGATTTTACCTTAATTGATTCTTTGTTGTAAAGAATTGATTTATGATTTTAAGAAAAATATTTTGAAAAGAATTGATTTGCCTTTATCGTGCCTATTGTTCTGAATGTGAATATTGACTAAACCATTTGCGCATTGGACTAGTGAAGGGGAAAAAAGAAGATCTAAACTGAGAATTTGGATCGCGATGGATTTTTGGTCTGAATGGGCATGTTAATGGAAATCGTATTATGCCAACGATTTATTTTTTCGGTTGAAAAGTGGAAACAGGGTTACCATTATTTTCAAGCTAAAAATATAATTTTGAAAATCGAATCGAAATATAGATCGAATCAATGGATTTTGACTTGATTAAATAAATGATTTTTTGGAGATTTTTCGAAAATTTTGATTTTATAGGTCATGAGATTGGTAATTACGTTAATTGAAAGTGATGATCGAAAGGAATTACTGAATTTTTGAATGAAATTGTGATTTTTGCTATTTTCCAAAGGAGAAAGTGAATTTTGTTGATCGAAATGTTAGAATGATTTTTGAATATTAATTTTGGAATTTTGATATTTTTTAAGTCATGGAAAGAGAGATTTCGTTGATCGAGATTAATTATTGGAATTTTAAATGTAAATTTTGATGATCGAAAGGGTTTTATTGAATTTCTAAAAGGTGACTATGAATTTTGATGTTTTCTAATGTTTGAAATGAGATATGATGGCCTAAAGGGTTGAATTTTTGAATTTTTTGATGTAGGTTTGAAAATTTGATTTTCGATGTCATGAAAAAGATTTTCGTTTATCCAAAGTAGTTAGTGAATTTTGTAATGAGTTTTGGAATTATGAATTTTGATATGTTTGATTGTGGGAAAGTATTTCGATGATCAATGTGATCATTGAGAATATTTTAGTGGAGATTTGAAAATTTTGATTTTTTAGGTCGTGAAAAGGGTTACCTAGTTCGAACTTGGTTATTGAAGATTTTGCTGAATGAAATTTTGATGTTGATCGTGAGAGAAGATTTGTGAGTGAAATAGATTTTATTGATCGGAGTAAATTCTTGAGTTTTCAGATGGAATAATGAATTTTTAGATTTTTAGTTTTAAGAAAAGGATTTCGTAGCTTGAAATTGTGAATTTTTGAGTTGTTGATCAAAGGATTTGAGAATTATGATTTTTAGGTGGTAAAGAGGGGTTGTTTGGTTCGAAAATTATGTCTATGAATTTGATTTTCTCTTTGCGAGAGGGTAGGGTTCTGGTTATCGAAGTGTTAATTTTGATATTTTTGAATGGAATTTAGAAGATTTGAGTTTTTTAGATCGTGAGATAGATTGTTATAATCGAAACTTGAAATGAATGAAAGTGAATGAGTTTATGAATTTTGAATGATGATTTGGTGATTTTTGATTTTTTGAAGGTCGAAAAAATTATTGTCAAGATGAAAATGAGTGTATTTATGAATTTTGAGTAATAATTTTGAATTTCGATTTTCTAGGTTGTGAAATTAATTTTTGTGGATTGAAATGTTCAAAATGAGTGGTTATTTGATTTTTTGATGAAAAGATGGCCTGAAATTTTCGAATTTTCGGTGGGTTAGTCCATTTTGAATTTTTAGGTGTGGGAAATAAATTCGTTTCGCCACAAATGGGTTCGTAAATTTTGGGTATAAAAGAGTAGATAATGAATGCGAGCATAATAAAAGGATTTCTTGCTGCAACAAAAATACCTAATTATTGTGGTCATCGATTTTCAACTGGCAAATTAATAAAATTGCCATGTTTTTACGTTATAACGGAAATGTACCGATATTTTCATTTGCAGATGAAAAGTGGTGCATTTTTTGGTTCTTTCACTTTATGGAAAGTGAGACTATTGGTTTATAATTAAGTTTTCACATAAAATGTAAATATCAGATTATCAGATCGTATGATTGATAATTTGATATCGGATTATATACATAGATTTACATATCCGGAAAGTTTCATCATTTCTGATGACGTAGTTATTATTATTGAGCACTTCGTGTGCCTGAGATGTTGTTTACTGCTAATTACGTTACGTTAATGGCCAGGAGGGGGGGTCGTAGTTTTCACTTTTTGACTCGTATTTTGGTGTGAATTTTTTATGACCTTGATATTTCACATCACGTTTTTGGCCGAAATTAATATATTATTTTTTTTTTTGTGTACTTAAGGTACATAGTCCAAATTTTCAAGTGAAAATTTCTATTTTGCACTTAAGGTGCCTAGTTCCGAATTGACGTCACAATTTTTGGTTATTGTCAAGGATTTTATAGAAAAAGTTTGATTTTTGGGTGACGTTCTTGTGCGAATTTTTATGGCCTGAAATTCTCGCAATTTTGACATTTTTGCATTTATGATGCCTACAGCCAGTGATTGTGATATGGTGCGAGAAGGTGACATCCTAATCACATGATTCCACATCGCTTCGGGGGCCCAATATCCGGTACCATAACGGGGGAAATGCCGCGTTCCCTTCATCTATCATGTCGCCATCCCTGAATTTTGGTGTTGTTTTTGCGATGTATAAAATTTTGTGGCTGTATTTCGCCATAAAGGGAGAGAAAAAATGAAGGAATTTTTGGTTTGACTGAGGAAATGGGTTGAGGATACACTGAGGTTGCCGTGTAATGCTCGCACGTTTCCGTCACGAACTGTTACAGTGGGGAGGACGCTTTAAGGATATTTGATAGGAATTACAATATCAGTATTTACTAGATTTCCATGTCACGGAAATTTAACTGTAATTATTACTAGTAATTCGTGATATGGAGTTAAGGAAAACATTTTTGTTACATTTTTTCACTATTTACGGTGTCAGTTACGCCTAAGTTTAATTTTTTATGCACTTAAGGTGAAAATTTTGTAGTCCGGAGGCCTAGAGCTTGGGGACAAAATTTTGAATAGTGATATAATAAATATAGACGTTACCATATGCGATTTGTACCTAATTTTTGCGTTTAGGACGCCTAAATAGATAATTTTTTACCTTGTTTCAGATTTTTTACGAACATATGGTATACTTCCGACTTGCGGATTGGTGGAAAATCGGAAGGTATACATACAGGATTTTGTCCGATGTGCTTCCAGCCTCTCTTTATCCTATGCACAGGTGGCCATCTGTGGGAGTCGTGAGTCTGGAGAGTCACGTTATTTCGCGCCATTATGTAGAGAAGATTCTGCCGGACGGGTGGTAAAGAAATGGACTGTTTATGGAGGACGTTGAGGGAGTGTGGGGACGGTAGGGTTGTCCCCTTCCTCTCGAGTCCTCTGGCCGTTGTGTCCTTCTGTCCCCATTACACTGGTGCGCACCAGGTTCCCGATCTTGCTCTACGGACTTACCTCCCGGAGGATATTTAGGAGGAAGTCCCTTCGCCGAGGGTCCGCGGGGCCCGTCTGTCTCGCACGTTGGAACGAATAAAAACACGGTTGACAGATACAAGCGTATATTTGCACGACGTATTTAATCGTACCTGTATGTGTGTGTGAGTGACGGCCGCGACCTACGGTTACGGATGGATCTAAATTGGCGATGATCGAGATGATTTTACACTCATTGACGCCACGCCGCTGGCTGCGGAGGCGGCGGCGAAAGGAGCTATAGACCTCCCGATCGGTGCCATCGTATTTTGCTGAACTCCATCGTCCCCTACTTCGCCGGAGCTGCAAGGGGGTCGGTGGATCATGTTGTTCTGAACGTGTGGGAAGAATTCTCGCGAAGCGGAATAGAACGACGCCGCGGAGGATATCTCCGGATAGATATCTCCGCGGAGGGAACCGATCTCGCGAGTGGCGAATTTCCACCGGGGTCCCAGGGTCTCTATCCAGGCCTAGGTGCACTGGTACCTTGAAGGATCCCCATGGGCCCCCATCGAAATGAGGGACCAAGATGGAATCGCGGGTGAATTCCGATGACGGGTAAATAAACCGAGCCGGATTCGATCATTTGCGTCGCCGGCCAAGTCCGATTCCGGTGACTTAGCCGGGCGTCGTACAAGCCGAAGCGAGAGATGTTAAGACGACACGTATGTTCGAATTAGGGGAAAATCGAAACTTCAAACTTAGCCCAAACGAAACTTGATTTTGACTGCTCGAGGGTTGAAAACGCACCAGATCGAGCCTAAACTCGATCCAGCAACGCATCATCCCACTCGAACGTAGATTTCGGAACTAGTTTTACTCCGCTAACGCAGAGTTTATATAAGGATTCGAATCAACTTGCTAGCAGGGTTGCCACCACCACGGAACTATAGTCGTTTCTCTTGGGTCGGGCCATATTCACTCTGACATTATTAAGTAAGAACATTTTTCAATCATTAATATGTGCTGTCAGCGGAAATTCCATAAAAATTCAGCAAATTAAAATGCAATAGGTAGCACTGCTAGAAAAGCTTCATCACAGATTACTTTAATAGGTATCATCAAAAAATTTTTGGTAAATTTTAAGGTGTTTTAGGGAATAAATAAAATTTGTTAAAAATCAAAGAAATCTTGAGGCGAATAGTTCATGGAGGCTAGAGATTGAAATTGTATTTTTTTTTAAATAGGATGGTTAACTTCATTTTGAGATCTTTTAAGACCCGTCTCTCTTTGTGTTAGAAGACTCGAATTTTTTTGAGTAGGTAGTCTTTACAAATTTTCGTCGAAATCCAGGATGTCGACATAGTAACATAATTTTAATCTTTTTTTTTTTCAATTTCGATTTTTTTGATGATCTACATTAAAGCCACGGAACAGAATCTCTGAAAAAAAAACTGTCGAGTAGGTACCTACGAGGACAATCATGGTCACTTGAGCAAATCCATTTTTTTTATTATTATTGCACAATTGGATTCAATTCTTTGATCAATGTTGCCCACAGCTCATTATAATATGTACCTACGATTCCCCATTTTGCAAAATGTCTATGTGTGTGTGTTTTTTTTTTAAAAATCGGTGGCAGGTAGATTTGTCCATACAGTGCTTACATCAACTATCACGTTATTATCAAAACTCGAATTTTGGTGATGCTGTTTAAAGTCAACTTTACCTAAATCAATTTAATTTTTCATGTGCAGGTTTTACTCCCTGAATTATCAGCAAAATTGGAATCAACCAAGGATTGTGACAAGATTTATAAATGTCTACTCACCTATTCTGTTGTTAAGTACCAGAAATATAGAAGTGTTTGCTGGTCTCCTACTATTTCTAGTGCTTAACATTAGAACGGTGCTGACACAGCAACTCTACGGAATTATTTTTATTGATTCTATAACTAGGTACCTATTTTGTATTTTTATATCTAATTAAAAAATAAAGTTCATCCAAACTTCATTATTTTTACAGATAGCAATCGTGAATAAAATAAATAGGTGTATTTTTCTCGTTTATCGTCATGTTTAACAAAATAAGTTTTTTGAATATTAAGTAGGTACTTTACCATATCTGGGTTGGAAATAATTATGACCGTGTTTTATTATCTATATATGTAAAAATGAAAAAATTTCTACAGCATTGAAAAAGATAGCAATTATGACGAAAAAAAGATTATAATAATGATATATAGGTACCTAATTACCGACCAACCTGATTTGAATTTTTTTTTCAAAAAAGTCTGGAATTCGAAAAGTGATTTAATAACAGGTACAGTTATCGGTTGAATAATATTAATTTTTTTTTGTGGTTTATATCCGAGGAAAAAAAATATAAGTATCTACTGATTCAACAGTATACAATTCAAGCTTAAGTCTTTAAAATTAAAAATAAACTTTTAGAATTATATTCATTTGTGCCGATACCTACCTAGATTGTACTTAAAATTACAGTAGAAAAATAATTCTTTTCAACATTATGAGAAATTATTCCTGAATTATTACGCTGTGCTCTAAATTTCACCGGCAACCCCTCAAAATTAAAATGCAACCTACATACCACATGGTCGAGGTACCTATTCTAAAAGGAAGGGAGAGGAAGAAGGGGAAGGAGGGGAAGGAAGGGAGCAATGAGAAGAAAACCAGGACGTTTTTCATGTTAAAATTTATACTTTCTTTCCAAATTCATCCTCAAAAAATATTTTCAAAAAAAACCCTCTCAAAATACGAATATTTCTTATTGAATTATTGTTGAAGCTGGAGAATTATTGCGAACAAACGTTTGATATTGCTATTATTAATAAAAAATAAAAATGTGACTTCAATGAGACCTTGAGACCGAAACCGATCAAATTCTTAGATTCTTTGTATTAGCCTGTGGAGTTTTTTGGATAATTTTTCAAAAGACCTGCTACGTTATTACGAACGTAAGGTGAGTTGAGTAGGCTACTTGTGAAATTTTTTTCGAAACATTATAGAGTGGGAAGATGTAACTGTATTTACAAATATTTAAAATATGTAATTCTTCATTATCTTTAGGTACCGAAGTATTTCAGACAACATTTTAGTATGTCATTTATCGAAGACTGGCAACATAATGCTACTTCGTAGTTCTTGCTTCCTACTAGGTTAAAACCAAGCTAGTCAGTGGACACTGGACAGTAGTCCCTGTTGGCAGAACAGACTATTCATAACTCATAAGGAGAGTTTTGTTTTTATTATCATGTCACACCACCTTCATTGAGAACCTCGACGTTTGTCACAATGATGAATCTGCAATAAAATAATAGTATATTATGCAATGAGGGAGATAAAATGATTTTCGATGAATTTTGAGGTTTATTGCCCGAGCGAGGCGAGGGAAATAATTCAAAATCGTCGAAAATCATTTATCTACCGAGTTGCATACGATATTTTTCGTTGTAGTGTGAGTAAAATGCGAGTTTGAGCCTTTGAGCACTCGAGCGATTCGCGAGTGTGAGTAAAACTGCACTTTTACTCATACTACACTACAATGAAAAATAAAATTCTGTATTTTGAATTATTCTACTTCTCTGTATTTCATCGTACCTAACCTACTCATCGGGATAATCATGAACTTCATAAAAATCAAAACTTCATTATGAAAACAGACACTGACACTTTTTATTTTTTCATTGGGTCTAAATTAAATATTATTACATTTCCAATATAAAAAATTAAAAATTTCTAAAAATATTTAAAAATTCAATTTTTGGCGCATTTTTATTGATCACAAAATACCACAGATTTTCTCTTTCTACAAAGCTCGATTGCGATTGGCTTATTTTTGAATGACGTCATTCAGCCATTTTGTATTATTCGTAATCCGTAATTTTACATCTGTGCGTATTTTCTTTCAAAATAAAATTTTTCGTCTTTGTTTTTAGGTTTGTTCGGGCGACCTGCTGAACCTTACTGAAACTACTGAAAGTTACTGATAGTTACTGAATTGCGTTCGGGCGACGCTAGTGTAGCCTACTGAAGTTACGAAATTTTTGTTCGGGCGATCTTACGTAGGTTACTGGAAGTTACAAAAGTTACTGGCCAAATTTGTGCAGTAACTCTCAGCAACCTTTACTTCATGTTGTAATTTTGATAGAGGCTAAGTGATAATAACTGATAAGGTTCTCAAAATTTTTGATTTTTTTTCAATTTTTTCTCAAGTAAAAATTTAAAGATGAATAATTTGGAGAAAATTGTGTTTACAAACTTTAATAATAATTTTAAACGATGGACTACGCTGAGAAATGAATTTTTTGAACTATGTGATGATTCTGATGACGAAGTTGATCAAGAAATTTCTATTATTTTAAGGAGATATATTAAGGAAGATCGCACCTCTGTCTCACAGTTTTTTGAAGAAACTGTGCCGCGCTACTCCGAGCAGGAGTTTATTCAATATTTTCGCATTTCGAGAAGTTTATTTAAGGAATTGGCAAACAAATATGAATCCTCCGATGCATATAGAAAAATCGCATCTCAATACCATTTTTTGACTCGTCGAGTTCTAAATTGAATTTTTTTGTGACGATTTTACCAAGATTTTTAGAGAAAATTCAAAGTAATTTCGGAGGAAATGGAAGTAGAAGTTTTTAATTTTCAAATTTGAGTATAAAATTTCAATGATTTTATGACTTACGTATTCCCAAAAATGGCTACTTTTTGGGAATAGTCATAATTTTGAAAAATTGTATGTATTTAAAATTTTTAATCATCTTGCATAACCACTTCAAGTTCCATAATCATTGCAATAATATCCGAATCCGAGAAATGAGGCTTAATTTTTATACACTACAACTTAAACTCAGCTACTCTCATATCAAAAAATAAATAAAAAATGTAAACCTACTGAAAGTTACTGAAAACCGTTCGGGCGCTACTTTCAAATTCGTTACTTTAGCGCTGCGCACGCCTGCGAACGTTTTAGTAACCTGCGTAGTTTCAGTAAGGTTCAGCAGGTCGCCCGAACAAACCTTTTTTCTCTCCCATTTCCGTTCATTTCATGATGTAATTTTGCAAAAAATGATAATTTTTTGCAACAGTTCATAGTGAAATAACTAAAGTTCAAAGTTGCGTTAACGCTTCGTAATAAATTTATTCGTTCTAATATTATGTGACGCAAAATCGTAACAGTGCGTTTCTACAAAGATTCGTGTATTTTTAAGTTCGGTCTCAAGTTCCTCAACGTGGAACTGCTTGATACTGAAATACCTTCGATATCAGAAATCTTTGACAGCGGTAACGGTACTATTCGAATACAAAAGGTATGATTTATTTATGATAATTATGTCATTTTGAAACCGAAATCATGACACTGTATCTAAAGTTGAATCTTCTATGTTTCGCAGCTTTTGAAAAATGAGTTCTCAACCAAGCATACCACAAAGCTTATCAGTAACGAATGTTTCTCTCAATAATAGCAGAAGCGAAGAAAAGTAAAACATTAAATTATTCTGTATTCTAACATTTATTATTTTAGATAATTCGTAACTAGTTATGTAATCGTTTCAATACTTTCTAGTCGACGATCGTGTTGGGTATGTTTCGCAACTGATGATGACGATAACACCGATCCATGCTGGGTACAGCCTTGCAATTGTCGGGGTACCACGAAATGGGTAAATCTAGATCTATCGAATGAAAAATTTAGAGCGTTGGAATCGAAAAATAATAAATTTGTGTTATTTAGGTACATCAGTCATGTTTGCAAAGATGGGTCGATGAAAAACAACGAGGCAATTCATTAACTAAAGTTTCCTGTCCACAGTGTAATACCGAATACATTATTGTATTTCCTGACATGGGTATGTCAACGTTATACACCTTCGTTTAAATATTCATCTTATGGTTTACGCTCAATTTTTATTTTTTAGGTCAAGTGGTAATGTTCTTAGATACAGTCGATACTGTTATTTTGAAAGTATGCCCCTTTTTGGCCGCCGGTGTGTTGGCTGGAGCTGTTTATTGGACAGCTATTACTTACGGTGCTATTACTATTATGCAAGTGGGTATTTTTCTTTTTTCGACAGATCATTTATATTGAAAAGATATGAAATTGGAGTTTTGTTTTAGGTAGTAGGCCATGAAGAAGGATTAGCTGTGATGGGACAAGCTCACACTCTAGTTTTAATCGTAGGATTACCTGCTATTCCTGTTATGTTGATATTTGGTAAAATGGTTAGATGGGAAGAAACCGCCTTATTCGTTTTACGAAAATACACACCTAAAATACCTATTCTTAAATATATTTTACCATCATTCGTGTAAGTATTTAAATTCATATTTGGTATTTCTCGAATTCTTCATTCTCATTCTGTTAATATTTTATCGTAGATATAACGAAGAACCGGAACAGCCCAATAGTTACGCTGCAACACCATCGTTAGTCGATACAATCTGCGCCACTAGAGTTTTCTGTAGCGCTCTGCTGCTGCCTACAATCGCCACATTTTTTGGAAAATTATTCTACGAATCTGTACCTTCGAAAGTTCAAAGAACTTTATTGGTAAGACTGAATAATCTATTGAATTAAACTCTATCGACATCGAATAACCTTTAATAATCATTTTCAGGGAGGCATCACATTCATCTTAGTAAAAGGCTTGCTAAGAATTTATCACAAGCAACAAAAATATGTCCAGAAATGTCACCGGAAGATTTTAGACTACACTCCGGATAATATTAAAAAACATCAGTTCCCAACCGCCAACGCGTATTCGTCAACCAATGCTTCATCGTCATCTTCGCAAGCATCAACGTACTCCTGTTATTCTCTATCACCCCAGTCTTCTCGTTCTTCATCATCGTTATCTGTAGAATCACCGTCGCTTTCACCTTCACCTAGTTCTACCGCTTCTCTTTAAAAACCCGCCCTTTTTTAGCGGATTTTAGCGACTTACGATATCTTTTTAGCTCGCCAAAATTCCTCTTATTTTATTTTTCCTTCGGTGACGAACACGGATTATTTTATTTACGTTTTTTTTTTTTCGTTGGAAGTTCCATTTTTGGGGATTTTTTTACGGTTTAACGTACAAAATGATAAAGATGCATTGAAATCGGTTTTGAATTGGTGTAGTTTCATTGTACCTATATATTAAGATAATTGACGAATTTTTGAAAGTCTAGTATTGATTTCGCTTTGGTGATTGAAAGTCTAATAAGCAAGTCGAAGCAATCTTACGTAATCGCGAAGGCTGTGGAAATAAAATAAAAAATGCAACCTCATGGGAATTATATCAAAGATATATTTTTTGTATTTTAATCGATATTTTCTATTCGAGTTGTGAAATTCGTTCGCTTTTGTTTAGTTATACCGGTGAACTAATTTTTTTCATTTTATCTTAAATTTTATTAAATTTTCCTTAATGGCACATTTTTTGACTAATTCTTTTTCTATCTGCTCATTAATTCGGTGGCTTATTAATTAAGAAAACTCACTTGCGTTTTATTGCATTAAATCGTATTGAATTTTTTCGCCAAAGTTTTTCTTTTTCATTGCTCTCGAATAACTTTTTCCTTTTATTTCGTTTGTAATGTTACCGAAGTTAATTTTGTGATTTGAAAAGTATATCGCGACTCATTTCTTTCAACTTTGATTTTATATTATTTGATATATTACAGTAAAAGAAGAAAAGGTTTCGTTTTTTTTTCCCTTGAAGTTACGACGAGTTATAATTTTTATGTACTTTATCCTTGTAGATTTACTATTTTTCTTTTGTTATTTCTTTTCGATAGAAGCTGAAGTTTTTGTGATAGTTTCGGTATCGCGTAGTACCCGTGCGGGTATTTTACGTATAGAAGTATCATTTTGAATAAATTGAATGGAAAATTTCGATGAAACTTTCCCTTAATTTTCATACCTATTTGTAATGGTAAAACTTTTTGTGCAAATAAATTGTGAAAAATTTTGTATTTAAATTTTTTTCTGTCCTTGGAATTTTGAGGTAGCTGCAGAATTGTTTTGCGTTCTTTGAGACCTAATCGATTAAAAGAAAAGTGCTATTGCCAAAATTTATTCAAATATTTTTTCAATTTTGCGATTTTTCGAATTTTAAAATTGAAGACGAGCTGTATTGGGATAAAATTACGTTTGATATTTAAGAAGCCAATGCTCGGTCTTCCAAATTTCAATTAATTAGGCTACGTTCATTTAAATTTTAAATAACCAATTGCCATTTTTGTAATGAACTTGTAGGATTTTCCGAGCCACGCCATGTATAATACCTAATTCCATTCAGAACTGCCATACTCACTCGGAGGAGAAGGCATTTTCATCGGTATTACTGAATAAAAAAGCACAATAATAAAAAACTTATTGCATTTATAAATTACAATGACTAGGTATATATAAATTAAAAAATTCACGGGTACCTCGTCCATTTTCACCCTTGAAAAAATAAATTAGGCTATAAAATTTTCTTTGGTGCTGTGGTAAATTACCTACATAAATAACTTAACGTATACTTTATCCGGTTTTTTTTTTTTTTTTTTACAATTACATCGTAAAATAAATTAACTAATTTTCTCAACCTTTTCTGTAAAATATTTTTGATTGAAAAATCAGTGTAAATATCTCGAGAAGATGACGCATAAAAAGACCAAAAGAGTTGACCAACAGAATCTCCTATAAAAGTTCTAGTACAAATTCGAGCAAACATTTTCCTGTTTTCGATTATTTTAAAATTTAAAATTTTCAAAAATAATTATCTGGAACAAAAAAAAATTCAAAATTATTGATAAAATTACGTTTTTCAATTTTGTTCCGAATGATTCCGATGAAACCCGATTAGAACCGAAGTTTACCGATTACATTTGTTTTTTTGGAAAAAATTCCAGAAATGCCAGAAAATGAAATTATTATTTTGAATAAGATTGTAAAATTTAATTTTTTGATTTGTGCAAAATTGTTCTCATCATGCTGAAAAAAGTAATTTCAATTCCTCTCAGATATTTTATACCTCGTCTACCAGCTTGGAATAGGAATACATCGATTTTATATCACACCAGTAAGTTTACCTACAAGTTCCTTGAATATCTTCAATAATTCGAATTGAACAAATCTACGACCTATTATTTTAGCATACCAGTCATCATTCCCATCTCGCTCTTAATTTTCGAACATTCATCGTCAGCGACAACCCAGACAACCCAACATCGAAGATAATTTTGAGCAAATTCATCCATTCAGCGTACCGAGATCTCACACAACGAAGCAAAAACATCGTGAGAAAAAGTAAGAGCAACACCTCGACCCTCTTGATGTTCGGATATCCTAAGGGAATAAGATATTGGCGCCTAGCGAACTATGCACTCTCATATGCCTATTCAAATTACCGGATTGAGAAAATCGTAACTGGCATAATTTGCACTGGTACGGTTTCTCGCCGGAGTGTATTCGTAAATGCTTGGTCAATGTTGAGGAATCTGAGAAGGCTTTCTTGCACAGGCGACACCGGTACGGTCGTTCTCCGGAATGTGTTCTCATGTGCGTAGTAACCGACGACGATTGGGAAAATCTTCGGCCGCAGATTGGACATCGGAATGGTTTTTCTCCCGAATGAGTACGCACATGAGCGGTCAAATTGGCTGCTTGACTGAAAGACTTGTTGCAATCTTCGCAACGATATGGTTTTTCTCCGGAATGTGTTCTAAGGTGAGTTTTCAATGTACTAGGACGTGCGTACGTTTTACCGCAGATTCGGCATAGATTAGGTTTTCCTTTATCGTAATCCATCGTCGGTGTTATCGACTTGCTCGATCTTTTGTTCATTTTCATCATGCAAGGCGACGAAGATGGCGATTGGTAATTGCAAGGTTTGTTGTACATCTTAAATGGAGATGGAGAGGAAGCGCAGATGAAAGGTTCGGTTATCTGGTGAGCTTTAATGTCCGCTGTGAATGAACAAGTTGGTCCAACGGCGTCGCAATTGTTGTGTGGGTTCGGACTGAGTAAACCGTTTGTTTGGTAAGCTGGTGACGAATTTGGAGTCAATGATGTCCATTGCAGCTGTAAAATACCAATTTTTTAAAATTCTGGCTTGATTAAGAATTGATCAGAGGAAATGGATGTTTACCTGATGACAAGGTAACTGAGGTTGAATATTATCAACGATAGGAGTCGCCGATGGTGGAGGATATCCGTGCATCGTCATGTTCATACTAACATTCACACTCATAGCTGGAAAAAAGGATTGACTAGTGGTCCAAGTTAACGTATTATTTCCAAAACCCGGCGATGGCAGACCTTGCTCCGGAAATGTGCTCATATACTGCGAATATTGCTGATTATTTATATTCTCGCATGGATCTACTTCCGGCGGTAACGATGGAAGCTGTCGAAAAAATATTATGAATTTTGGATTCGAATTTATGCGGATTTTTCGTCGTCGATTAACGTACCTGATGCGGATAAACGTTACATGGAATTGAGGCCGAAGGAACAGTACCGAATGAGCATTGCGACGGAGATTGATAGCAATTTGAGGGAGAACATGCCGGCGACAGTTGCCCTGGATGTACAATAGCGTGCTTTAAAGATAACAGAACGTCTGCCATGTCGTGCGGCTGCTTAATCTCGTTCGATGAGCTTTGTTTTGATAACAAACAGCCCAAATCGTTTCTGTAATTTTATACATTTTTTGTAATTAATACCGCATTGGTTTGGAAAGAAAACAACGTCTAGTCTGATGCCGATGTTGGTGATTAATAGATACACGTGATGTGAAATTTTAAATATGTATCGTTGGTTTGTAGATACGAATGACTGACAATTGGGTGTATGCAGAGCCTACTGTAGACTGTAGAAGTGTGCTTAATAGTTTGAGAGATTAAAATATGTATGATTTTTTCCTTCAATTGATATGCAGATTTGTATTTCAATTGTTGGAGTAATATTACTTCATTTCGTCTCTTATTTTGAATCAGTTTAACGTTATTACGATTAACCTATACTAAATATATCAAACTGTTCAAATCGAATTCCTATTGACAATTTACGTATTTTTATTTCCAGGATTTCAACAAGAAGAAAAAGAAAAAGATTGCTGCATATAGTTGGGTCTATGAATGGAAACGAGATTTTGGTATGTTCTGAATTCTTATTAGTTTTTTTTTTTTTATTCAACCGAAGTAGAAAGTTACCTAACCTCTAGCAAATTAAATTCAAAGTTGAGTGGTTCCTCCAGAAAATAGAGTTGAACACTTCGACATTAGAAAAGTGTCTCCCTCTTGGCTGTGCCAAAATGTCATCGACCTGAGTATCTCAAACTGTGAAAATGATTATACACAGTCTCAGTTTATCTCTACCTACTTTATTTCAAACAATTTGAAAATACTTCATTCTCAAAATTACAAAATATCTAACTGATTCGAAATGATTCTTCTGTTTTTGTAAAAATCTCTTCAATATTCAGTTTTATCCCATACAAATTGCGCCCGTGTGTTTTTATTTTTACAAAAATTCGCGTTTTGGATTTTTTGAATATGACTCGATTGAGTGGGTGTTTTCCAAAGTTATCATGATTTGTTTTCGGAAAATGACTTTTTCCTAAAAATACATTTTTTTTTCTGAAAATAGTTGGAAATTGTTTTTTGAATTCTCCTGAAGACGAGTTATTTTTGAATATGGCTTCAATGTTTTTATCTTCCCTCCTCCTCCGCCCCCCCCCCCCCCCCCCCCCCCCCCCCATAAAAAACAACCATCCGTTAGATTGATTTTTTGAAAATAGGTAGTCAACTTTTTTCAAATATACAAAATTTTTTTCTTTTCTAAAAATTGTGTGGTTTTTGTGAAGTTTTTCAAAAAAGTGTTTGTTCTGAAAATTACTTCATTTTTTTCTTGGGAGATTTTTTTTGTTTCTTATTCGAAAAATTGTTGGAATTTTTTTCGGGTATGAATTACTTTTGTACCTGATTTTTTAAAATTTTTCTGAAACTAATTTTGTTCTTTTAATATTTAATTTTTTCTGAAAAATTGCTTAAAATTGGGGTTCCTTTTGTTTTTTTTTGAAAAAAATTACATCTATTTATTTTTTTGGTTTAATAATATAGTTTGGTTTGCATTGTTTTTTTTTGATTATAGATAGCTTATTTTTTTCCAAAAAAATGTTCACCCACTGAGATTGCTATAATATTTTAGATTCCTTTTCGAAAAATCCCAATAACCGAAGTGAATAAATCTTCACTACCTATAGCTAGCTACCTACCTATCTAATGTTTTAAAATGCTAAATCCCAAATAATCATAGTATAGCATCTTAGTTTCAACTTTAATTTTTCGGAATTTTCTTGATGTTTTTGATTTTTATTTTGGAAAATAATGCTAAAGATACATAATTGAAATTTGAATTTGTTTTGAAAATGGATATGCGGGTTTTTTTCAATTTTCATCAAGAATCCAAATTCAGGTATCGTTGGTTTCTTTTTTTGCAATTTTTTTTTTGAAAATAGCTCGAAAAGCCAAGTATAGGATTGAACAAGGAAAGAATGGACATGCGTTTTTTTGTGTTTCTTTTTATCAAGAATTCAAATTAAGGTATCGTTGGTTTTTTTTTGTATTTTTTTTTTTGAAAAATGGGTTTTTTAAAAATAGCTTAAAAAGCCAACATGTTTGATAAAATTTTCGAGTATGAATGAAAATGACTACATAAATATAAAACGTACGATTGCAATCATAGCGAAACGAAAACAAGGTATTTTGAAAAATGACTTGTTTAAAAATCGTCTGATTTCTAATTTTGCCTCGATTTGGAACAGAAATTTTCGTTTTTTCTGCTTGAAAATTTTCTTTAAATAAGTTTTTTGTGGAAAATAGGTATTTGGAGAAAGTTGAACGCTCAAAATTTTTTGGGTACGAAAATGACAAAGTATTATTTCATAAGCTCTTTATTTTTGACAAAAAATCGAAATATTGTTGTAAAAATCCATCTCAAAACAGGATAGCAATACCTAAAAATAACATTCAATGCAAATAATTTTTTCAAAAATGTTTTCGATAAACTTTTGTAACAAAAAAAAATAAAATAATTAATAAAGCTCAAAAAAAAATAATAATTGCGCTTTATTATTATTTTTTTTTTACAAAAAAGGAAACGATGACATTTTTGTATGCTGTGTGATATTGCTTCTGATTTTCGAGATTGTTTAGTGGATTTTAATTTTTGATTGTTCCAAAACAAATTTTCCTAATGATTTTCTCGGCTCTAAATGATGATTGAAAATTGAAACGAAGCAATTGGAATTTTTTCATTTTTTTTTCATTGTTCTGTTCAATTTTTACTAAATCTTTTTTATATTTTATTAGGTGTGTAGTACATTACCACAAAAAATTCTTTAGTGTGAACGATTTTCGGGAGAAAACTCAAAATAGAATGAAAACATCTTATGCTTATCTACTTCTAATATTCTAAATTTCTTCTTCTTTGCAAAAAAATCTCCCTAAGAAATTGATCTGAACCTTATTAGAGCCCGATTAATTTAATTGGAAGGACCCTTGTCCTTTTCGAATTAATTTTCCATCAATTCGAGACAAAATTACCATTTCAAAAACAACACAAATAATGAAAAAATCTCACTTACTTGCAAGAATATGTAGAATTACTATTTGGCGTAGTGGAAGAACACGGACTAAATGAAAAAAAATTCGACGACACCGGATCTTGTAAATCCAGCGGAGATATGGAAAAAGAGCCCATTTCTTCGGGGCTAAAGTTCCAAACGCACTGCGAAAATTGTGGTTGCGTGGAAGACCCAGATGTCGGTGTAACAGGCGCAGTTCCCACCACGGGATCTTGAAAATCCAACCCATATTGACTGGAAAGGTTATTCGGAATATAACAACTATCCATTAAAATAAAATCTATTTCATTAAATTATTATTTGGAATGTTTTCGAACAACTCGCGTCATTTGTACCTGGAAAATAAAGTCATCTGTTAGGGTGTTTGTTCTTTATTTTCATTTAGGTGCGTTTATGAAATGCGTGCGTGCGGTGATAAGGATTTCCTATATTTCAATGTGGGTTCGTTCTATTATACGTGCAGATAGGTACCTATACAGTTTTAAAGTGTAGGGGGTTCAAAAGAAACGACCAAATATTTAATTAATTTCCTCATTTCCCTTTTCTCTTGGGTGAAGAATTTTCTCATCTAAATAATCCTTCTTTCATAAGGAGAATTTTTTCAACCGAATTTTCATATCGAAAATAGAAATTCGCGGCCCTTTTCTTCGAGCCGTGAACCTTCGACTTTATAAAGCCAATGAAAAGATGTTGTTAAATAGGATACATTCGCGAGCAAACAATACCTATCGCCATATCCAGCGAGTGTAGCTTTTTTTCCAAATCTTAATGAAAATTATTGATCGTACGATTCAAGAATGAAACGAAAAATAACTTTTTTCAAAGGCGCTCCTCGACTGTGTTTGTTATCGCAGCGATTTCACCACCATTGTGTTTTCTTTTAAGGGTAAATACGAACGTCATCCGATGGGGTTACTATAGTAACGGCATTCGCCACTTGTTCATTGGTTCGTTATAAACCATTCGCGATAATAAATTCCGCCAACCCGCTTTTTTTCTATGGCTTCGCCGAGTTTCCAAAAATAACAATGGTATTTTTTCCCTCTCTTCTTTTAAATATAATATTGCCAAAAAGTATATAATATGGAGATAATTACGTTCCAGGGTAAAAATAAGGTGGCTAAATTAATATTTCTCGATTTATTCTCATAGAAGTTCAAATTTTCCATTTACAAGAGAAGAAAATTGAGCAGGGTTTGAGGTTTTTTTCCAAAGGGTGGTGAATTTCTTCTTGGAGAAATTTAGCAAAATATGGTATTTTCCCAACTATTGTTGATAGTAGTTAGGCACCTCGTTACCAAAATTTTCTCTCTTGAAAGAAGGAGGAAGAGAATATCAAACATTTAGATGACTTCAATAAAAAAATAAAAAAACAGGAAATCGAAATAAAAAGAATTGAATTGAAAAAGATCATAATACCAAAAATGGGTATGATTTTTGAAAAAAATCCAAATACAGGAATATTTTGTGTTAATTTAAACATAATTGCGAACATTTTTTGATAAATTATGTTAAACAGGTAAAAAATGGTCAATTTTCAAATTTTTGATTCAACGTCTTCAACTTTATCAATTAATCTTTTTTAGCCTCTTGAAAAAGACGATATTTTAAATTTCGTTCAAAAAAATCGTTGAAAATGAAAAATTATCAAAACCAAAAATATTTAGAAAGTTGGAAATTTATGTAAATTGAATACTTAGTGAGAAATCTTACACTGATTTTTCATTTTGACCTAGAAGAAAATCAGAAACAAATTTCACTTTCGATTCATTTGAGCTCGATCAATAGCTCGGCAAGTTTATTTGAAATTTTAAAAATAGAACAATGAAAAATTTATTGATTTGATTTTGAAATTTTTATTCTTTGAGCATTTTCAGATCTCCAAAAAAAAAACCAATGTCATAAAAATTACTTCAGAAGTCGCTAAATACCTACTAAAGAAATGAATCGAAATTTTCGATTTGAAAGGTTTTGAAACGAAAAAGTTCCCTAAGAATTGTAGGTATGATTCGTCTCTTTCTTTCAGAATTTTGGAGTAGGAAAATTGAAATTTTTACCCTTCCTCCAGACCCTGATCTGTACAATTTAGCCGATATCAAATTCCAGTCAAAGCAGAAATCGTCCGCCGATGTATAAAATTCCGTTTCTCAAACAGTAGTTTTTCTTTTCGTTGAAAATTTTCAATTTGGTAGGTACTCAGGATTTTTTTTTCGTTGGATTCACGAGGTTTTGTATTGAAACCACCGAAATGCTTATCTGGAGGAGACAGATGTGGTTTGAGCACATTTCTGGAGAGGAAGGGGATAATCGGTTACAAAAATGCCGAATGAAAATTCAAAAAATACCGAATCTAAATCAGGATAAGAGTTGAAAAAAGCTCGAGAAATTCAATCTCTGAATTTTTGTAAACATCTCGTTTTTTTGAAATTTCAACTTGTAGGTATGTATTACACCAAGCTGGAAAAAATTGAAAAATTTTGTGATTTCGTGAAAAATTACTTACGTCGAAACTCAAAAAATGCAGTTACTAAATTGTAAAATCGGCCGACAAAACGAAAGCACTTTTTGAGATATTTTTTTGAAATTATTCTATGTAAATGTAAAACGAATGTTTACCATGTTATGTTTTAAAAGTTTCCAAAAAATATCTTAATTGTATAGTAGGTAAAATACCTTTAAAAGTAAACTGAAATCCAAAAAATGAAAAAAAAAAAACAGAGATTCAACGTCCTTTTAAATATTCGAAGAACCAAATTTCCTTTAAAATTAAATTTTTTCGATTGCGAAGTACCTAATAATTAAAAGTGTTATATTGAAACTACTTCCGTTTTTTTTGGGGGGAGGGGGGGGATTTGTCCAAAATGAAAAAAAAGAGAAAATATTTAAAATTTCTGGACATTTTTTTCGTGCTTTTGTAGTATTTTATTATGACCATTTTCCTGATTTAAAAAAATTCTGAAATATTTTTATCTACATTGAAAATTAAGTGGAGTAATTTTTTGCATCCCAGATTTGAACATTTTTTCTCTGAGAGAAAACTTATTCTTTATCCAATATTAAAAGTTCATCTAACTTAGGTACATATCTAGTTGTTTTAAAATTTTCTCATAGGTATTACTTCGATTTCAGCACAGTTTCTTCGCGATTTGAAGCACTAAAATGGAAGTTGTTTTCAACATTTTCAATGTTTTCGATTCGAAACGTAAATAAATTTTTAAAGCTGGAAAAAATTGATCTATTAAATTTTTAGCTGAAAATTTGGCATTTTGGGTCCAGCGAACAATTAAATTTTCCAAAGCTATGATTGAGTGTTTATTTATAATTGATTTACCTAATTTTACCTAATAAGGTACAAAGTTCCAAAATCTGCTTTTATAGTTACTCGATTTTTGCAGTATTGCGTAATCTGACCTTGAACTTTAATGAAATGGAAGAAGAAAAAGTGAAAAAGGGAGTAAAGTAAAATCCGAAAGAAATGGCTCACTTATACATATTATATGAAGCTATATTTTTAGATTTTGAAAAATATAAAATTGGGCCTCAAAATGAAAAAAAAACAATTTAGTTTCTGTCTTCAAGAATTTCAAAAAATTTAATTTCTCTTCATCTGCTTATAACCTTTTCACCAAAAAATATCCTTCCTTTTCCTAAAATCGAATCCGATTTTATGCCCAATTTTAAAAATTTGTTCAACTATTTTGAAAATTTCGAATTTTGGAAGCGCCGAAGTTTAGATAGGACGACTTTATTTTCCATTTTCCAAGTTAATCGACACCCTACCAAAACATGTCACATTCTTTTTAAAAAAATTTTAAATGATCTAAAATCAAGAAATATACTATATTTGATTTCACATTCATAGTTTTCGGGCATAAGTTTCGAAAAAAAGTATATAGGTATCAAAAAATCAGGAAAAAATTGGAAAAAACATTGAAAAGTTTTGAAAAAGGGAAGAAAGTTTGAAAAAAAATGTTGAAATTACCGGAAAATGATGGGTTACCTATAAAAATTATTTAAAGTTCAAGCATCTAAAGTTTTTAACCTAAAGAAAAAGGGCTTACTTTTTGGTCGTCATTCATTATGAAACAATACTTTTAAACCGTATTTGCATGATGATTGGAAACTTCTTTTTTTTTTATATAAAAATAGGTCCATTTTGCTGAAATTTTTTTAATTTTTTAAATTTTTAATTAGGTAAGAGAACACTAAGTATTTTCATAGGCGGAAATGGAACATAACTTGGGGGGGGGGCTTGGGGCCTAATTGAAAATGAATGAAACAGAACAAAAATAATCATCTTCGCCCCCTCCCCAAAAAAAGTTTCTATTTTGGAGGCATGAAAGTGAAAAATTTGCCAACTAAGATTATTAAAAAAGAAGAGATTTGCCTATTAAAATTCGTTCAAAAAAATCCTTAATGATCAATCAAGTACCTCTCCCTCTAAAAACTTTAAAATTGTTTGAAATTCCATAAGTCCTCCGATGAATAAGAAGTACAAATTTTTCTCGCTGCAAAATATCGAATTATCTGATTAGGAAAGGAAGAGAGTTGATACTATCATCTTGAAAAATGATCATATAAATTAATCAAGCCCGAGCGAATCGAGGACGAAATTTTTTTGGAAAAAAAACCATTTAAAAACTGAAATTCATATATTTTCCCACTACATATTTTAGTACCAATTTTGAAAAAGAAGTGAAATTAGATTTCACATGCCCGAGCGAAGCGAGGACTAAAATTGGAAAATTTGCAGATTTTCATATGTCTTTTGAATGAAAAATTCTATTGTTTTGGTGTGAAAATTTGGCCTTTTTCGAAATTATTCTACTTAGGCAATTTCGTGCTTTTTCGTATTTTTGAGCAACAATTAAAAAATCGTTTTTTTTCTTATTTCACGCGTTTTCGTACTAGTTTGCAATTCAATTCTTTGATCATTTGGAAAATTTTCACAAAAAGCTGTCAATAGACGCCTCATTATTTTCGTTATTCGAGAGACAATTTTAGTCGATTGAAAAAAAAAACAGGAAACTCGTCATATATAGATACCTACTTATAGTTTATCCTTCGAAAATTTTTCGAGTAAAAAATACACACGAAAATGATTTGGGGAGGCTTGAGCCCCCCCCCCTCAATGCCTCCTATCACTGCCTATGAGTATTTTCAGTTTTAAAATTCAAATTTTGACTCCATGAATATGTCTATAAAAAAATTTTTAAAAACAAAATCGAATTCCCAAAACTGTTTTTTTTCATGCTAAAATAAAAAATATTTGATACAGAAAACTGAGATAGGTAAAATTCAACTCTGGCGCAAGACTGTTATAGTTAGATAACGTATCTTTTGTAAGTTTTGTACCTTTGAATCGAGCAGCGAATTTCATTGGTTAATTTGATGTACGTTTTGCATCCCTATCGAATTTGTAGGTAGAGTACGAGATTTCCGTGCTGGATAGGTATTACTTGTGGACTAAGTGTAGGTACTTATTTCATAAACTGGCCTACTTAATAACCTTTGGTATAGGTAAACTACTGACAAATGAATTTCACACTCACCATCGATTCCTCGTTTAGTAACTATACAACACATAGGCTATTAAATTTAACATTAATTAACAAATGCATCACTCTGTCAGTCTATCACAATCACCACTCGGAGGAAAAAATTTTGCAATTTGAAGTAACAAATTCAACTACCTATAACGTTGATAAAGGATAACGATTAGTCGATATGTGCATACAAAAAGGAACTGATCGGTGTAGTCGGTACATCTGTTTAAGGCGGACATTGCGTATAACACACCCCGCCTTCGTACTTAATATTATGTTACCATTTCAACAGTAGAATCAACCCTTCCTAACAGTATGGATACGATATCCTAATTCACTTTGATACTGTGACTGTCGTCACTTGAGAAATTTTTATGCTAAACAATCATCGATTTTGCTGGAACGAGTGTAACGTTTAGTTGTATCGTTGTAGGTAATTGATTGCTTGATCTAGATTAATAGGTACTTGAATTCGGTTCTATTTATTTGATTTTCATTGGTTTCTTAAATGTTTGATACCTGTTGAATTGATTTGGTGGGTTTTCTCAAAATTACGTTCTGGATTTTAATTTCCAGAAGTGATGATGGCGAGTTGGCGACTTCCCTGTCATCTGTTCTTTTAAAATCAGTGCTGTACAAAAGATTTTACAGTTCTGAGTACCTCCTCTCCCCCTCCATTATTTCCCGAGTTCTGAAAATTTTACGGTTTTCCTCTTGAATTAAAATTTGTTGAAGTTCAACATTCTGACTAGATTACGCAGTTTTAACAAGGAACTTGAAATTCTCCACTAAATTAAAACCAGCTTAACAGATCCTTGAAATTTCACCTCCACTTGGAAGGGGTATCCTCGTGTTTTGGGTCATTTCGTAAACATAATTTTTCAGATGATGTAAAATTTGACTTTAATCAGCCTTAAATGAAGGTGTACCTATCGCATTCGAATTTTCGTTTCATGTTTTACGATGCCAATTTGGATTTTTTGTGAGTCCTTATTGTTCTGGCGATGAAAAAAATACCAATTTTTCCTTCTCATTTTTTTTGATGGGCCTATTTTCTGACTGAATTTTTCAATTTAGATTTCTGGGATTGTGATTAGGTCTTTTATCCTGTCATTAGATTTTGGTGAAATTTCGAAAATTCCGAACGTTACCGTGTCTTGTACCTATTGTTGAAATTCCTAATATTATTTTTGAGGACACTAAATTCGAGTTTGAGTTCAATTTTGATAGTAAATGTTTTACCTATAAATAATATTGAAAATGAAAAAAGTTGAGGTCAAGAGGAAGAGGTCAATTCTTAAAAAATTGGTTGCAATTCGAAGTTGACGTCCTTGGATTTTTTTTTTTGCAATTTTGGCCCAAATTTAAGGATACGGGAGACTTGAGGAAGTTGAATCAGGAAATTCATCCGAAATTTGGACTCAGTGCCTTTGAAAAGAGGAAACATTACAAACACAGATAGTATTTTTAAAAAACTCATCTTTTCTTTTCTCATTCAAGGCACATTCAGGGCACTTTTTAAATGCATCTTTCACAATAAGGTCTTATTGAGGTTGATTTGAGAAAGTGGCGAGAAAAGAGAGGATTTGATACAAATCAATAAATTTCAAAGATGATTAAAAAAAAACTAAAAAAGGATCAAGACAACTACGTCACTCAAATTTTTACACTGCAGGGTTGAGGGTTGAGGATGATTAATTTTATTGTGTTATTCAAAATTTAAAATTGCCTTAAAAAGCACAGAAAAATAAATGAAGTTATCAAACCAGCGGTATTCAATTCCATTGGATTGATATGTTCAAAATTTTTCAATTCCTTGGGGGATGACGAAGAGCCAATTCAGTTGAAAAAAAGTACCTAAGAAAATCGTTGTACCTATTGTTACCGAAACTTTAAAGTCTCATCAAAGGCACAAAAAATAATGATAAAATTTTCTGAAATTTTTTTTCTCTACCTACTCGATTAATTCTGGCCCTTCTCCAGTTTGTAGACGAAAATGTTGATGATATAGTTTTTTTCTCAGTTCAATTTTTGTGTAGGTACCTATTTATTTCATTGTAAAAATCGAAATAAATAAAATATGAAAAATTATTAAAATTGAATTGAAAAAGAAAACTAAATTTCGTAGGTGAGGGGAGGGGGGATAAAATAAATCGACCACCTAGTAAATTCTAAATCACTACAAAAAATACAAGAGAAGGGGTCATTTTGATAACCCCAGAAATAAATTTAGGGGGCCAAAAGACATGATTTTTGACGCCTCATTTTGTAAAATTGAAAAACTCCTTATTTTGGTTTTCTAGCATCACTCCAAAAAAGTATTTGTCCCTTTCCTCGAGGCCTAGAATTTACTCGTAAAATGTCGAGAATGAGGCCATTTTTGCATTTTTTTTTTACTCTTCAAAATGTAGGTAATTTTTGCTGAAAAAATTTCGTTTGAGCGACTACTTTTCCATCTGTATTTTGGAAAAGTCTTATCAAAAATCATCATTTTTCAATTTTTCATCGCACAAGTTTTCCTATTTTTTGAAATATTTCGATACCCATCTACGAGTATAAAAAATTGGAAAAAACACTGTCGTAAAAAATTAATTTCGTTGCAATTTGCTTGTAAAATTGAAAGTAAGGTCAGAAATTCCGGTTCAATTTCTCAGAAAGTTGTCATTGAACTGGGAAAAGTTTCGAATTCTAAATTCAAAACATTCACAAATTGGTTCTCATTCGAATAAAAACAGGAAAATCGTAAAAATTGGTCAATTTTTTAGGAGCGGATAGGGAGCCAAACTTTCGGATGATTTTTTTGTCATTGGGTTAAATCTGGCTCAATACTTTGAAAAAAAAAACAACTAAATTGCCATCTCTGAATTCAGATGACCAACAAATATGGATTTAGATACCTCATTCCATAGTTGAATTTTGATTCTATTTTCCTTCTCTCAAAGGTCAAGTTTTCAAGGCTGGAGTAAAAATAACCCCAAAAATAGATTCAGTTAAAATCCTCCACAACCATTTTCAAAAACTTTTTCGACTAAATACTTACTTTTTTTTTCGGTTTTACTTCTGTTCTTTCGCTTTTGTTTGCAATTTATCCGAGTTCAACCTTTTGAAGATGAATAAAAATGAAATATCTCCCCCCCCCCTTACAAAAAAACACTAAAGAACCGAATGTTACAAAATCTCGAGCCACTCTATTTTTTGATCATCACCAAATTCTTTTTTTTTGCATAAAATTTTCAAACTAGATACCTAATTTTTGAAAAATCGTCAAATCCAGAAACGTTGTCTCTTATTCAACGATCGTAATACCGAGTAGCAATATAAAAAGAGAAAAACACACTTTCCTCTCCTCTTCTTTTTTGACCAACGATGCTCATGATTATCACTTAAAAAACCAGTAATAAGAAAAAATACAGCCAAATGTTCACTTTTGCCTGTACCTCCATCACCCATCGCGCCAAAAACTTGAAAAGTTCGCGGTAATCTCGATAAAAAAAGAACTTAAAAACGTGTTTAAATTAAAAGGGATGAATAATCTGTAGTGTAAATACAGGTGCGGTGTAATCAAACATCGGAATCTGTTCATCTGTGAAAATTGTCTTTGCTCGAGCCCAAACCGCAAGTACCTGCGCGACGCACGCTTACCGAATCTAAAATCATTCTGCTGTTTACCATAGATAAGTTATACCGATCATTGATTAATTTTTCGTTTCTAATCGAGCGGGTGCCTTTTGTTACTTTTTATGTGGTGTGGGTACTCGTACTTAGGCTTATGGTGTCATTATTCGTTACCATTATATAAAACCAGTAACCACACAATTATCTAGGTACCTGTTTTCTTTAAAGTAATTCGCTAACAACTTTTAATTTGCTCTTCTACTTCGTATATATTTAAACTGCTTACACTCGCAAATGTTCGCATTTGTGTGAAAAAACTGTTACGGCAAAGGTTACCGTTGTGCTTGTTTCGTTTGAATGAAAGTTATAGAATGAACTTTTTTTTAACAAGTTGAAAATGCTTAGGGCTTCTTTATAATTCGTGTTTTGTAAGCACGTGCTTTTCAGTGGTATTTTTTTTTTCTTTGGTGTGTCGTCGAGTCTTTTTTGATGAATATAAAGAATAGAATTTGATGAAAGAGGGAAGTCGAAAATATAGGAAGAGGGGAGGTCTTAATCATTATTTATTTTTGGAAATCGTCTAAAAATTAAAAAATCGTTGAATTGAAAATTTTTGGCTTTTGAGGAGAATTTTTTTTTGTTTAATAAAAGTCTGGTATAAAGGAAGGTATCCAAATCGCGAAGTAAAATTTTGAGTCAAAATAAAAATTAGTCGAAAATACTTCAGAGAGAACCCCATTATCCAAAATTTTAGATGCTGAAGTTCATTACTCAAATTTTGATGAATTTTTGAAATTTTAAAATTACCTCACGACCCTTCAATGAAAAATTTTTATCTAAGAATCGAAAAAAGCTGAAATTTGGTATTTTTAATTTTGAAAATCGATTTAAAGCAGTTTATTTGAGCTGTTTCGAAGCCTCCAAAAAATTTTGAAATTTTTCAGCATTGGAGAAAAGCACAAAAAACGGGCCCATGTGAACATTGATGATTAAGGTTGAAAATGGACTTTCTGCTTTTTAACTCGATTCATTTTTTTTTTTTTGAAAAAAATAATCTGCCAATGGAAGTTATGAATTTTGGAAAATTGTGCTTTAATCGATCAAATGGGACACCAATATGGGTAATCTGCAATTATTATGATGCTAAAGTTCATTTGGACCACTTTTATAGACTTTTCTTAAATGCTGGAAAATTTCAAAATTTTCTGATAAGTTTCGAAACGTCTCAAAACTACGTCTTTCAATCAATTTGGGAGGTAGTAAGTATGGTATGTGCCAAATTTTAGGTTTTTTTCCAATGATTACTTAGATCAAATTTTTTGTACTTTTTTAGAGCGATTAATTAATATTTTGATGCTTCAAAAATTCCTTAAAATTCGAAAAATGAATTTTAGCACTTGAAATTTTTGAAATAGGGTTCTTCTACGATGTATTTTCGATTCATTTTTGTTCTGACTCAAAAATTTTACTTTGAGAGTTAGGATACCTCCCTTTTGAATAAATTTTCGATTAGAAAAAAATCACGAAAATTGAATATGTAGTTGCCAATTTCATTAGTCCGGGCAAATTAGAAAAAAAGTGGAAAAAATTTATAACAGAAATTTTTTTGCGGGAATATGTTCGGAAGGGTCCCAGTAGTTACCCCATAAAACCCAAGAGCCCCAAGTGTGGAGGAAAATTTTTAGGGGGGTGGAACGTCCCCCAAAAATGAGTTTTCCTCCATTATTTCGGAAAATATCAATTTTAAGTAAAAAATGATAACAAATTCGGAATCTGCGTCAAATTTCCGATCAGATGATACCCAACATGACCGCTTTCAAGTGAAACATAAGCCCTAAAGGGGGGGTTCAGAATTTCAAAATTTTGAAAACCTCAGATATTCTGATTTGATGACTGGGAATCTATACCCGAATAATGTTTTTCGAGCAACAACGGCTTTCTTTATGTCTGTAAAGGATTGCAAAAGTATAAGGACACAATCGCACCCCTACCCAAGGGTGGGAGGTGGACCCTTGTAATATTTCTGACGAGTTCACGTGCATAATGCGTATTATACCATAGGAAAATTCTGATTAATAGGCAGAAAATCGCAATATTTAGGGCAGCTACAAACTGTAAGTTGTTTTAATAAACCATAAGACCGAAAAAAAATTTTAGAGAGGGGGAGTGAATGAAAATTTGCTATAGGGAGTGTGAGGGGGCGGTCTTTTGGGGCTCCAGTCCCCCTATGTGATAGGGTTGGGCAAAATTTACGTGTTTGGGGTCGATTTAGTATATTTCGACCTTCCTGGACACGAAAATGCCATTACTTTTGAAAACCAAGAACTAGAAGTGCTCCTAATTTCGAATAAAACCCCCTTCTATTCGCCGATATCTATGAAAAATAACCCAAAACCGCAATTTTTTGCCCTTACACCTCACACAACCGTCAGGAACGAATTTTCGATACGATATTCCGATAGTATAGGTCAAACCCGATCTATTTACTCACATCTGATCTTCTCACGTCTTCAAGGAGAGGAGTAGGAGGCGGCACAATATTCCCAATTTTGAGGTTTTTACAGTTTTTTCCCAATATTTTCGACTTCGTACTAGATATAACTGATTTTGAATCATTTACGTATCCGGATATGGCCAGTCGACTCCTTGACTAATAAATCTAGGTATTTATGAAGGCTCCCAGACCCCAGAGTCACCATTGATGATACGGGGGGGAGGGAGGTGTTCAATACTTTGATAGGTTTGTAGCCATTAGGTATACCTGAGGCACTGTTTCCGTTGAAGTTTATTTTTAAAAAATAATATCCTATGTTATGTTTGTTTTAGTGAGTTTAGATTACAATTTGATTCATTAAAAATATAATTTCAACGGAAACAGTGCGTTAGTTACCTAACGGCTACAAAATTATCGAAGTTTTGAACCTCCTGTGTCTTCAATGGCGACTCTGAGAGCCTACACAAATGCCTAGATTTATTAGTCTAGGCATATGCGCACCCAGAAATTGATCAAGGGAGGGGCTGAGAATTTGAAAAAAATGGGGGGAAGGGGCCACATTTAAATTAGTCATTTTTTACTGATCTTTCAGTCAAAAATCATTCATTTTTTCTTACAAATTGGGAATTTATTGAAAATCGGTCATTTTTGACTGAAAAATTGGTCAAAAATGATCAAATTGTAAAACAAAATGACTAAAATAGAAAAATACTGCCCGAGCTAAGCGAGAGCGAACATTTTTTGAAAAAATACTGTTTGAAAAGCAAAAAACGCACTTTTTTATATTTTAGGTAAAGGCAAAAAATTGCGGTTTTGGGGTATTTTTCATAGATATCGGCGAATAGAAGGGGGTTTTATTCGAAATTAGGGGCACTTCTAGTTCTTGGTTTTCAAAAGTAATGGAATTTTCGTGTCCAGGAAGGTCGAAATATACCAAATCGACCCCAACCACGTAAATTTTGCTCAACCCTATCACACAGGGGGACTGGAGCCCCAAAAGACCGCCCCCTCACACTCCCTATAGCAAATTTTCATTCACTCCCCCTCTCTAAAATTTTTTTTCGGTCTTATGGTTTATTAAAACAACTTACAATTTGTAGCTGCCCTAAATATTGCGATTTTCTGCCTATTAATCAGAATTTTCCTATGGTATAATACGCATTATGCACGTGAACTCGTCAGAAATATTACAAGGGTCCACCTCCCACCCTTGGGTAGGAGTGCGATTGTGTCCTTATACTTTTGCAATCCCTTACAGACATAAAGACAGCCGTTGTTGCTCAAAAAACATGATCCGGGTATAGATTCCCAGTCATCAAATCAGAATATCTGAGGTTTTCAAAATTTTGAAATTCTGAACCCCCCCCTTTAGGGCTTATGTTTCACTTGAAAGCGGTCATGTTGGGTATCATCTGATCGGAAATTTGACGCAGATTCCGAATTTGTTATCATTTTTTACTTAAAATTGATATCTTCCGAAATAATGGGGGAAAACTCATTTTTGGGGGACGTTCCACCCCCCTAAAAATTTTCCTCCACACTTGGGGCTCTTGGGTTTTATGGGGTAACTACTGGGACCCTTCCAAACATATTCCCGTAAAAAAAATTTTGTTATAAATTTTTTCCACTTTCACCCTATTTTGATGCTAATTTGCCCGGATTACATAGGGTTTTCTACAATTGAATTTTTTGAATTTCATTTTTTAAATTACTCTCTACCTACCTCAACCTCAATGAAAATCAATTTAATCCAAGATAAATCTTCAGATAAAAAATTACCTAGGTTCGTTTGTTTTAATCGAACTTCGACCCATAATTCAACTTCCTCTCCCTCCGACTTCCATTTTTTTGTTCAAGTTTAAATACGAGTTTAAAACGACACCTGCATCTCGTCCGAATAATACCTACAATAAGTAACATGATCGATGCTGATGGACATTTTCCGAATGCTCATTCGGAAGTACACATCCTTCGAATATTAAAACTAGTTTTTATCGATCTTTTTAATTTTATTTATTTAATCACGATGACTAGATGGACATTTCGGTTGCCCAATGTGTAAAATTAACGTCTTCATATTGCTCTTCGATATGATTATGTTGGCCTTATGTAGCTCTTTCGTGAGTTACTTGTAAATTAATACCCTTGTCTGATTTGTGAGAACGAGTATCATATTTTTTTCTCATTGTAAGTAGCTAAACGATGTTAATCGGATAAGTTGATTAAGATTAGAGCGATGTTACCCAAGTACCATTTCAGTTTGTTTCATCATTTTTTCCCCCTTTGATCCAGTGAACTAGAAATGTTCACAGTTTTTTGTATAATCAGCTGAAATGAAATGAGAATTCTGAAAAATTATTATTTCGTGCGAAATAAAAATTATACCTACATGGTTGGATGGATCATTCCGATTTTTTTTTTTCAAGTTCGATGGAGGCTCTGACTGCAACCTTATTTTTACTCAATTGCACTCAAAATAGAATTTTATTCCCCAAAAATTTAGAAAAATAAAAAAAAATTTACTTATTAAAATATTATTTTTATTTCATTTCTGTCCATTACTTTTCCCACATTTTCAAGAGTACTTTCTCAAAAAAAAACTTTTTTTGTAATTTTTAAATTTCTTTTAAAACTGAATTTTTTCAACGATTTGTTCTTGAATTAGTTTTGTAGCCATCAAAAATGCGGCTTTTCACAATGTCCTCAATGTTGGAAAAAAAGGTTAAACTTGAAATCCAGTCTTCTTTAGATTTCAAAAATAAATTGGGAGGGGTGGAGTGAAGAATTGTGGCCAATGTTTTGTTTAAGAAAATGTGTCCATGTTACGAAGATCTTGAGATTTTTTTTCAAAAATAGTGAGATAAGTATTTTCCTATGTTTTACAAAAAAATTGTAAAACGTAAAAAAAAACTAATTTTTTCCAACTTTTAAGTGCCCTTTAAAAATGGAGCGAAGTTTTTAACAGATGCTGTCAGTGATGGATGTGATGAAAAATTTCTGTAATTGACAAAGTGGCGCTGAAAATAAAAAAAGAAAAGATTATGGAAAAGTTCAATATCTTTCATACTTACCTAAGAATTTATTAATTTTTTTGCGTGGTTGCCAATTCCTAGAAAATCTTGAAAAATCGTTGTAGAATTCTGAATAATTTCTGTGTAGAATCATGAATTTTTTAATTGCTAAATTATTGAACAATTTTATGATTTATGAATTATTTTTGCAAAAATCACACGTTTTTAAATCTGTCCTCCAGGTCTATGCAGATAGAGCCAGGAAAGCGGGTTCGAATTTTCAGAGGGAGGGGCTCGAAAAATTTGAAATTTTACTGCTCGAGAGTTCTCATATAATAATTTGGCTGAACCTCATCATTATTATTGGCATCCGAAAGACCTCTTTTTTTGATCTTACATTTTTCTTACCCCTGAAGGCACGATTTTTTTGCACACTTCAGCTTTATCAATCTCGATTTACATCAGGGAGCCAAGCCACGATTTCAGGGAAAACAAATATTCCATTTTGTATGCTTACTAAATTTTTTAGGGGATTTCTCAAGGAATCTCAAGTGACAAATTCAGTGCCATTTTAAATGAGCCTTTAATCTTGAAAACGAAAACATATTGAAAAAGTAGGTGTTCTTTTTGAACCTTTTTATAAACTATTTTTAACCATGAAGGGAGGGGGTCTTCTTTTCTCTTCTCTGGTGGATCTACACCTGTTTAAAACGGATAATTTTCATGTCTAGAGTTGGAAGATCTGAAAAATTTGGAGGAAAAAAGAAAAATGATTCTGGCGAAACAATGAAAACCATAATCATATGTTGAAAAAAATGTTGTTTAACTTTGAATTTTTGTTCATTCGTTTTATTTTTTCCCATTTTGAGTGAGTCAATGAGGGAGGGGGGAGGAGTGCGAAAATGTCTCTTAGAATTTGCTGCAAATTTTTTGAAAAAATTCTGCGATAGCTTTGCAAAAAACAAAATTCTGTCAGCCACGTCGTGAGATTAAGATAAAAATGGGCGTAATAAACACCTAAATACATATAAAATTCAAATAAAAAATAGTTTTTAAAATTTTTTTTGAAAATTTTCAAAAATTTTTTTTTAATTTTGCAGCATTTTTTTAAATTTTACTATTTTTCTTTCTTAATTTCTTAATTTCAACATGAATATGCCCTAAAAGAAATTTCGTTAATAATTTTACTTGATAAATTATTGCTATCGATGATGATATTTGATGGAAATTTAAAATGTTATGCATAATTTTGGAACACAACCTCCGAACTATAGATTTAGCCATTTTTCTGGGACAATAAGTCCGATTTTTTTCTTAGGAGGAGGCTTTGAATCCAATTTGAAGGCATTTTTGGTACATTATGCCTGAATTTTTTTGGGGGACGTAAGGTTCAATTCAAGTTTTTTTTGAGACTCTAGACACTATGTTTAGATTGCAGATTTTTGTAGGACATTATGTCCAAATCAGCTTTTTTCGGTATCCTACTATGTGCGTTTAAATTTATTTTTTGGGTTAATTTGTACAAATCAGTTTTTTTTTTTTTTATAACACTACCTACATCCAAAATTTAAAAAAATATAAGATACTAAATTTTGGAGGCTAAATTTTCAAAAATAATGAGAATGACTTTTAAAAATAGTAAAAATTCTGACGAATTGGCCTAGAACAAGGCATCATCAATTAAAATAAGTAAAATTCTAAAACAATTGAGCAGAAGGAAGGGAAGTGTTGGATTCAGATCAATCAGATGTCCTGACTATGATTTTTTTTGTACATACATTTTAGCATAAAGCATATTATAATTTCTCATTGTGCTTTTTTTTAGTATCAGAATGGAACTAGAAATTGGAACGTTTCTACGTTGGAATCAATCGCCGAAGTTCATCATAGGTGGTATCACATGTACCCTGTAGACCTTTACAGACGACCTGATCGATTCCCATGGCCCATCTTACATTATCGAGATACGACACTCTGAACTTCTGTATAAAAAAATTATCGATAACTGAATAAGTATCCTCTGGTATAAGTGCACATAACACGAACGGAGACGTAAGTAAGAACCTTATGGACTTTAATGTACCCTTTTACATTGTTGTTTGACTGCAATTTAAATAACCAGACGAACCAGTTCGGGTCCGTGAATTCGGAGCATTTGGTGCCTAGTTGAGTGGAAATAATGGCTTACAGGAAATATTCGAGTTCAACTCATCCTAGGTTCAGCTTACCACCTTCTGTTTCTTCATATTCGTGTTCGTCTCAGAAAAGATATTCGATCCCGTGGAAAGCCGTTGACACCGTTCGCAGGTACCTTTTCCTCGAATACCAAATTTCCTCTCCGATGTACTCATTCGGTATGTCAATTATGATTGTAGTTGGCCGAATTCTATGAATACAGGTAGATGAAGGGGTTTTTTGTTATGTAATGTGATAGGACCGAGAAGTTCGCGACGAACATTTGTTTCGATATTTATATTTTTTAAATTGCTAAAATTATGTTCTCTGTTTTGCAGATGTTTGAATAATTTTAATCACTTCTGTAGAAGTTTCGTATTTGAAATGGAAAATTGTGATTGCGTTCAGAGGTACAATAAAATATAAGTAATCAATATTGCAGTACAGAAGAGGATTAAATGAGAGAGTCGTAACTTCTTACATAGGAACACTAACTTATTTCGTAAAGCCATACAAATATAAAACATTTTACCTCCGTCGTTATTATTCGAAATTCGGGCGGTAAAAACACCTACCTAATTTCTAATTCTGCTTTAAACTTATTTACTGTATTTATTCGATTAATTTTAATTTTATTTGCTAATTTTTGAAAGTTTTTGCTGTTTGCAGATTGAATACCTTTCGAAATATGTGTCAGTGAAGTTGCCTATATTCGACATTGCGGAGAAACTGGATTTAAAGATGAAAAGAAAATGAAAATCAGTGCATTACCAAAATTGGAAAAGAACTACTATCCTCAATATGTAGGTATTAAAATTTATAATACTGTTGAGATAGCAATAGTAATCGAATTACGGTATTAAAATGAAAATTAATCCAATCTAATAAGAAAAATTTTACAACTCGTCAATATGTCCATTGAGCAGAAATTTGGTTTTCAGAAAAATATGCCATCGACCCCTCAGAACTACCTAAATTTTGAGCAGCCCAAATTAATTTTTCTGAAGCATCTTGTGAGAAAAACTGAAAAAAATCAAATTTTGCTGTAGGCTCCAGATTGACTCAAAAATGGCTACAATCGATTTCAGGGATCGATTTTAGCATCTAAACCTATTTTTAGATTATCACTTCATAACTTGAATTTTTTTTGAAAAATTAATGTATCAATAGGTCTTTTTAGCCATTTTCAGAAATTCGCCAGAAATTAAAAAATCAACTTTGGCAGATCAAAATTAATTTCTGAATTACAAGTGACAATTTTTTTCAATGAGCCAAAGTTTAGCTCAATCGATATGGATGAATTGTAAAAGTTTTCATAAAATATACCTGCGTATTTTTTAAAAAGAAAATCATTACATTTGATTATTTACAAAGCTGAAAACGGAATACAACCCCCCTCCATCTTATCTTACATATTTTGTTTGCTCTACAAAAGAAACACCTTTTTTGCCATAATTCAACGGTCTGATGCTCAAAATACCGAAATAAATCACCAGTCACTCATTAACTTCATCTTTTTACCATCTGTCAAAATAATTTAACAATCGAGCTAAAGGAAAAAGCACTGTGGTTAGGAAATTTTTATTTTCATGTTACGCTCATCGTTGCTCGTGTTGCGGTTCCCCAACGAACGCTAAATATCAGATTACATTCGACAACAACCTCCGCACGTGCTGACTTACTGTTCTAGACCTTTTTCTGTTTTTTCAAATGTACAAAGGGTCATCGCTAAATCAAAGGGTGATTAAAATTCAATTAATAAATATTGTAGACATGGTTTGATAGATACGTGTGAGATAGGCTCCATTCTATGTAGGTACCTATCTGCAAATTGTAATCCAATAATGTTACCGTTTCTCGGGAGATTAAATCGAAGATGGTTAATAAAAAATGAAAAAAGACAAATCAGCTACATAAATATTAAGTTCGATACATGCGTTAAGCCTAACGATACGGTGTTCAAGGTTAAATGAAAAAAATGATGTAATTTATGCAATGAACATTTTTCTAGATTTGTCCTATCTACATCAATCGATTAAAATTTTACGAGATTTTAAAAGTAAATAATCGGTCATTATTTATGATCATTCGTCAAAGAATGTTTCACTGATATTTTTATTTTATAGGTTATCAAGAAATTGACCATTTTCAAAATTCAAAACAATTGATAAAAATTTCAGTTGCAACTCTAATAATTTGAAGAGCCTTCTAATGATGATTCATTCTTGATAAAATATGTGAAGACTTCGAATCAAGTAATCGCATCAGTATCGTTGCTCGAGTTGGTATTCAATGCCCGAAAGATTATTCGTTCTTCGTATCGCATGCAACTGTTCTATTTATATTATCAACTACATATCATTTTCATGCCTACCTAGTTCTACATTGTTTTCATGGTTCCAACTTTCTATCATTGGAATAACTAGTTATCTGAAATTGTATTGAACATTGTCTTGAAGTATAAAATCCGTCGTCGAAACCACTTTTAGGGCAATTTGAACTATTTGAGAGTAAATTTGAGATATAGGCTCTGCCTATGCAAATTATTGGTAATTAGCATTATTCCAATGATGATGCAATAGTTTTGAATCCGTTAGTTAATTATGTACATCTGGTGTGATCTCAAATTATTCTTTTCAGATAAGCAAAATTCGCCAAAATCTACGAAACAAATAATTTTTGTTCAAAAATGTTTTCCTCAAAGATGAATAATCATCTTACATTCAATCATTCTTCATGTAAGATAATAATGTACCATATTATTTTCAATTGAGCAATTAAATTGTGAAGGGCATTCATGTTAGAACGCAAAGAAATGAAAAATTCCGTTCATTTTTCATATAAATTCGTTGAACTAAATATTTTATTCGATTTAATCGAAACTTCGTGCAATAAAAATAAAAAAGTGGAATTAAAAAAAAATAAAAATGGCATTTAAAAAGTTCCAACGGTTTCCGAAAAAGTAGTTCCAAGTGTACATTGTACACTTTTCGGTAACTGTACCAGTTTCCAGTAGACCATTTCTTATTTCTCATTTCTTTGACAAAATATCCATTTTAATGAAATATTTTATTCAATTTTATAAATTATTTGTAATTTTAAATTGAATTTAATAAGTTATATTTTCTTTGTTTTTGATTTGTACAGAAAAAACATATTTCAAACATCAAATCTGGGACATTTGAAACACGAAAATGGTGTCCAAGAAGTAACGCGGTACGTAGCTCTATCCTTTTTCGTCTCCATTTCGTTTGTATATTATTTTTTTCAATTCGCTATTTTGTGTTGAAAATACAGATTTTACCGCGTAGAGTTTTGCTGTTTTGATGTTTAAAATTTGCAATATCAATGAATGCAATTAATATCATAATTGATTGCAACTGCATTAATCCCGTTTGAGTGGTCATTGGACGTGAATTACATCGGATACCGCGATCCGACACAAGGCGTTGATGAATTTTCGACATTATAGACACCATATCCATCGCTTCAGTCACTAATCTTATGTGTTGAATTTTATATATTTATAGTAAGTATTTTCTATGTAGATTATCACGTATGTGATGTTTTTTTAATTCTAGAATCCATTTCAAGTTACGGTTTCATCGCAACAGAAACATTCGAGTATTGCTCTGGTAAATGTATTGTTATCTGTGATTGAAACTGGCGGGTTCTCGTAATCGGAATTAATTTAGGCTACTGTCAACTTCACCGTAAAATGTTTGGCGTCGTTTGAGAGAAAACAAGTGTTAAGCGTCGATTGATATTTATTCGTAGTTTATTCAGTATTTTGTACGAAATTGAACCTCTTTAACCAAGAATAAGTGGTTATGTGGTACCAAATTTGTTACATTTTCGCATATTATCGTATTTTTCCCCCTTCTGTTCATAATCAGTGAATTGTTTTTGTTGCGTTATGTGCCTTAGCGTTATTATTATTTTTTTTACGTAATTATAATTACATTTCTAGTTGAATGATTAGTGACGTTGTAGTTGCTACATAAATTCGCAAGTATTTCGATCTTGAGCCTAATTTTAGATATTTCTTGTTTTAATTCGGCCTATCGATTTACAGATTGCAAACATTGGGTCAGATTTCATTTTATAATATGCGTTTTCCTCGCAAATCGGTTGTAATTTGAATATGGACGAAGAACCAGCAGCCACAGAAATACCCAGTGTTTCTGAAGTGGATGCCGACTACGTAGAATCCGAAGATGTCAAGTTTATCGAATTGAAACCAGTTCGTTACGACGTGGATGACTTGACGAATGATACTAAAACCGATGTATTCGATAAAATGGATATCGACAACCATAATGTCGATTTCGGTCCAGAAGACGGTAACACGGCGTTGGAGGACGATCCAATCGATCATCAATCAGATCTAAATATCGTGAACCAATCAGGCGACGCGAAAGAATCCGTTCCTAAAGTCAACGGTGTACTAAAATATTCTAAATCTGCCGAAAATGCGGATGCGAAATCAGCAGACACGTCACCAAATGCAACGCCGGGTAAAAGTCGGTACGGTCGGGTTCGTAAACCGAAATTATCCACCGATTTTATATCCGTGGATAGAAAATCATTTGCTGTGCTCAGCAATACTTCTTCATACGAACACGTTTACGCCGACGATACAACTCGTAAAGTTACGGCCAAATTTAAACAACGTAAAACGCCAGTCAGAGTTGGTAAAGCTGCTCCATCTAAACCGGACCAAACTCCTAAGAGCTTAACCGAACCATCTTCCGAAAAAGATGCCAGTATACCGGAAACTACACCAGTCGATGAGAAAGAACCGCCTAAACCTGTTGAATCTAGTGCAACTACGCCAAAACCTACTAAATCTAGTTCAAAAACGCCTAAATCTGGTAAAGTTGTTTCTCGGACGCCTAAAGCAACTAGAGCTAAACAACCTAAAACTCCGAAACCTACCATTGAAGATTCAGTGGAACCTTCAACCAGTCCGTTATCGTCTAAAGATACCATTAAAACGTATTCCCGAAAAGGTGAGACATCTGCTACTCCCAGTACTGTTGAAGATGATCAGACAGAGAAAGTAGATGAAGTCAAACAATCACAAATCAGTCACGTTGAGCTGACTTGGAAAGTTGGTGACGTGGCTTGGGCTAAGATAGGATGTTATTCGTATTGGCCTAGTATAGTTACGTTGGAATATGGATCTTCTATTTATGTCAAGTCAGGTTGGAAATTTTTCTACTGCTTTGATACTAGGTTTTGAATTATATTACATTTTAGTGTTTTTTCAGTTGGAAACCAAAGATTGGCCGTTCATGTACAGTTTTTTGGTGACAGGGGTCGCAGAAGTTGGGTTTTAACTACCAGTCTCATTAAATATCAATCAAAGGAGCAGTTCCTTGAATTAAAGGTATAATCCAAAAATTCTGATAACGGCCTAAAATCTAATTTTTACGGCTAGGTTTGATTTTAGGCTAAATAAGTCGATTTTTGGCGGGAACGAAATGTTCACGTTACTATAATCCATTTTATGTGATTTTTTTTTGTGTTCAATTATTAATGAATCCTATATTTGTTTGTTTTACAGAAACAATACAAAAAGGATAAAATAAGATTGAAATCTTTTTTAATTAGACCGTCATTCAATGATTTATGGGAAAAAGCAGTCACCGAAGCCGATACCGTTTTGAAATTACCCCAGTAAGAAAAACCTGTACTTAAAACCAAAAGTCAATAAAAAAAAATACGTTTTCATCAATTAAAAATATCGAGAAATTGTTGGCTGCTAAAATTATGGCGATGAAAAGTGTTTCTCCGGTAGCCAACGATGTTTCGAAATTCATGGTTATGTACTGATAAAACGTGTTCAATTTGTCTTTTTGTCTTCTTTTTCATTGAAAAAACAGTTAATTAATGCTTTATAATGATATTTCAGTGAAGAGAGAATACCATATTACCAAAGCCTTTATCCTGTTTCGGAGAAGAGTCTAGTTACTGACTTGAATAACTCTTTGAAATCAAAGCGTCCTATAGTGCGGAGGAAAAAGAATCCTGAGGAAAGACGTGGCAGGAAACGTAAAATATTGGGCGATCCTTCTTTCAATTCGGTAAGTAATATTTGAGATTATCAAAACAATACAAGTTTTGCGATAATTGTAAAAATTGATAATTTCCGTAGTCTTTTAACTATAGACGCATATATCTTTGTAATCATAATTCTATCAACTAAATAATCTTCTGTATTCTGCAGGGATTGAAAAAACCTCGCCAAACTACTACCGAATCCAGTCCATCTGGCACCGGAGACGAAAAGTTACCTAACGCCGAGACAACTGAAGTAAAAAAACGTCAACCTATCGACGAACACATCAAGAAAAGACGAGCTTTTATGCGACGAATGAATAAAATCCTACGTCAATCGAATAACAACGATTATCCGGCCAAGAAAAAAGCAATAAACGGACTAAAAGAAAGCGGCAAAAATTCTAAATTTAATAAATTATTAGATAAAGAAAACGAAAAAAATAAGCAGCAAAAAAGTGCTGACGATCAAGCAGCCGGATCGAGCAGCAGTCCTGATTCGGATCAGAAGAAAAAAGACATTTCTATATACGATTTCGAGTCCGACGAAGAAACCGATGTTTTCATTGGCACTTATAATTCCCGTTTCACGCCGCAAATCTTGGTAAAAATTGAACAAGAGAAAGAAACGGAGGCAGACGAATCGAAAAAACCTTCATCTCCGGAATTAGAATCAGAACCTAATGTCGGTGAAGATAAAACTGAAAATGGTAATTTGAGCAGTAACGAAATCAAAGCTCGTCGGTTATTCTCAGCCAGTGTAAAACGATCCAAAAGTTCAGATCACGTTCGTCCGAAAGGCGCTGCGTCCAAATTTAGTAAATTATTCGAACATCGTAAACCTACCAAAGGTGTCAGGAATAGGAATAGTAAAATTGTTGCTCGGTGTTTGAATATGGCTCGTTCCAAACCTACGAGGAAAATTATTCGAAAAAATAAGCGAAGTAGAGCACCTAAACGCGAACCTTCGATCACTGTTAGTGCCAAAACCAAAGATAGCGAAGATGTATGCGAGGTTGGAGATTTCAATATATTCAAGGAAAAAATGATGGAGAAAGTAGAAACTGAACATCCTCAGTTCACGGGTGAACAAGTTAATACTTACTTGGAGAAGTTGTGGAGTGATATGGGAGATGCTGAAAAAGCCAAGTAAGTGTTCGATCTCAAAATCATCCCCTAAAATGTACATAAAAATTTAAAAATTATCAATTTTGCGATTTTTATAAAATTTTATTATTTTTGTTGAACCTCTCGTCGTTTCTCCCTTTCCAACTCATTTACAATATATTCGCTTGAACTATCTAACCTATTTTTTTATTTTGTTTTTCTAGATTCAAACGCGACGAAGAATTCACTTCAGACGACGGAGAAGTCCTGAACAGCGTTATCGACGAAGACGTGAAATCTTCCGGTAACGAGAATGATAACGATTCGAATAAATCAGACGAAAAACGGCGAAGCTCCTCGCCTTCTTCAGCCATCCTGCCTAGTTCCTCGAAGCCTAAAAAGCTCTTCAACATATTCACCGGATACAAAGCCGAGAAAGTGTGCCAAATTTGTGAAAACCCCGGAGACACGGTTCGTTGTCGAGGCCCTTGTGGCGGTACCTTCCACGTCGAATGTGTTGAGAAATTAATCGCTGCCAAAGATGTTTCTCCGGTCGCCAATGTACCTAAACGAGGTCGTCGCAAAAAATCGTCGTTTAAACCGACGCAGGCAAATGCAACACCCGTCGAATCGACAAAACCGGAAGTCGATCCGGAGACAACGACGATTAAAAAATCGGAAGAGCCGGTCATCGGTAGACGGTCAAGGAAATCTGTTGCCAAGGTAGATACAACCAAAGAAGACAGCAGTGATAAACCTCAAAAAGAAGAGTTAGCTAAACCTGCTCTTAGGCGATCTCGTAGAACGGTAGATAAAGTTCAAAATATCGTCGATAAAGAAGACCAAGAGAGTAAAGATAAATCTGATCCTGCCACTGAAGAGAGAAAAGAAACAGAAGATGAGCCACCTTCGAAATCTGGCGTCAGTGAAGAAAAATCATCAGCAGAATCTACGGCTGACGATCAAACTAAAAACGAAAAGAAAGATGTTGAAGATGCTGCGGAACCTAAGAAAGTCGACGACGTCGATATTGAAAAACCAACTTCCGCGATTGATAAATCCAACAAATCGGCGAAAAAAGAAAATGAAGGTAAGAAAATCAACTCATTTGATAATACAATTCAACAGAAATCTGAAAAAATACCTCCTTTAGGCGCAGAGAAGACTACCGAAGAACCAGTAAAATCGAAACCTAGTGCCTCAGCTGGTAAAAAAGACAACTCGATTGCCACAGATTCCGCCAACACTTCAACATCTAAAATCGACAAATCAATCAACGGAGCCGACTTCATGTGCCACTTATGCACAGAAAAAATTATGTATCCGTGTTTCGTTTGTGGTAAAAACGAACAAGAGAAAACCGGAGAGACTGAACGGATTGCTTGTCACCAAAGTACGCGAATATCTTTTTTGTTTATCAAAATTAGGTTAAAGAGATTGCTATAATTTCTGTTTTTATTTTTCAGCCACTTGCGCCAAGGTATTCCATACAGAATGCCTAAAATCTTGGCCTCAAGCTACCTGGATTTCTAATAATAGCAAACCGCGGAACGGATCGAATTCGACTGCACCGACGGAGTCATTGCTGTGTCCGCAGCATTACTGCCATACTTGTATATCTGATAATCCGGCTGCGCTGAAGAATAGGCAAGGCCAAGCTAAACTCGTCAGATGTATTAGATGTCCGACGACGTATCACCAAAGTGAGTTCTTCTTTCTAAGCTTATTTTTTCTTCATGATAAAAAAAAATATAATGAAACTTTTCTTGTTTCAGGTGTATATTGTATTCCTGCTGGTTCCGAGTTGTTAACCACGAGTCAAATTATTTGTCCGCGGCATTATGTTCCGCCAAAGATGAAATCCACTCATGTGAATACATCCTGGTGTTTCATATGCTGCATTGGTAAGCAAAAGAATTGATTTTGGTTCCTTATTTAATTGGGGAATTGGTTGAGAAAGTACCAATAATCGAAACGAATAAAATATTGTTTTAGGTGGTTCTTTGATTTGTTGCGAAGAATGTCCTACGTCTTTTCACGCCGAATGCCTTAAGCTGAGCCCGGAAGAGTACGAAGGCAGGTATATTTGCGATGATTGCCAAACTGGTCGGTTTCTATTGTACGGAGAAATTGTCTGGGTCAAGTTGGGACATTACAGGTAAATTTTTCACATATTTTTACAATATTTTCTGTAGAAAAGTTAGTTGAAGATATTAATTGAAAATATTTCCGATTTAGATGGTGGCCTGCTCAGGTTCTATATCCTCAAGAGATACCTGAAAACATCGCCAATATGCCACATAATCTCGGAGAATTCGCAGTCAAATTTTTTGGATCTCATGATTATAACTGGGTGAATCGAGGACGAGCATTTGTCTATCAGGAAGGAGTAAGTTGGTTACAAATAAGACTCGGATTTTTACAAAATGGAAATTTTGATGTTTCTATTTTTTTTCTTTCAATTTTAGGATTCTGGAAAGAAGAATTATAACCGGACTGTAGTCGATCTAACATTTGAAAAAGCTCTCAAAGAGACCGAAGAAGCGTATGAAAAATTAAAAACGGATAAAGCTTTGAGAGACGAAGAAAACAAACTTGGATTGGTTCGTGGTTCAATTTCTATTATATTGAAAAAAAATCAAAGTTGATTATTAATTTAAAATCATATTTTCTAGAAACCACCTCGATATGTACGAATCAAATCTAATAAACCGATCGGAAATGTGAGAATAGTCGAGTTGAACACTTCGAATATTCCAGAATGTAGATGTGATCCTAATTCAGAGAGACCCTGCGCTCCTGAGTCAGATTGCTTGAATAGGTAAAAAAAAGATTTTCTTGTTTTGGAAATAGAAAAGTCGAAAAAATATTTCTTATCCTTTTTAAAAATCATTTTCAGGATATTGATGGTGGAATGTAATCCCAGAGTTTGTTCAGCTGGTGAAAGATGTCTGAATCAAGCCTTCGAAAAAAGAGTTTATCCACCCCTCGTACCGTGCAGAACTGATAAAAGAGGATGGGGATTGAAAACTCTTGTCGATATTAAAAAAGGTACCATAAATTTTTGCTCGAATGAAATTGTCAATTTCGAAAAATAATTTTGTAAAATATTGATGCGATTTTTTTTTATCCATTTTATAGGGGATTTCATCATTGAATATGTTGGTGAGATGATCGACGAAGAAGAATACAAGAGGAGGGTAAATCACATGTACAAAAATCAAGACGAAAATTACTACTTTTTGACTATCGACCAAAACAGAATGTTGGACGCCGGACCGAAAGGAAATGTGGCTAGGTGTGTTACCTAGTTTTTAATTTTTCATTTTTATATCTCTCCTTTTTCAAAATTGATGACCAAAACGTTATTTTCGATATAAATTCCTAAAAGTCTTGGTTAGTTTCACGTTTTTAGTCGAAAATAAACGATCGAAAATGAAAATGAACTGAAAAGTCATTTTATGCCATTAAATTATGTATTAAAGTATCGAATAATTTATTGTAATTACTTCAAATTGCAGATTCATGAATCATTCATGTGATCCGAACTGCGAAACACAAAAATGGACGGTAAACGGTGACACTCGAATAGGCTTATTCGCTGTAACAGATATCTCAGCCAACTCCGAACTGGTGTTCAACTACAACTTGTCCACGGCTGGAAACCAAAAGAAACCTTGCCTTTGCGGATCAGAAAAATGCTCTGGTTTCATAGGCGTCAAGGCAGTCAAAGTAACCACCCTTTTTTGGTATTTTCTCTGCCACCGTTTGAAATTTTTTACCGAATTAATCCTTTATTTTTCCAGAACGGCAACAACGGTAACAACGGCGGATCTTCAAATAGCGACGAAGACACGCGAAAAAAATCCGCCGAAGAAAATCGTAAAAAATCTTTAGAAGATGCGAAAAACGGCAACGGCTCGAAATCCAGCACCGGTAAAAAAGTAGGCAGAAAATCAGCTCTGGCCGGTAGAAAGAAAAAAAAAGCTGCGTTGGGTAAACGAGCCGCTCCGACGACTCCTTCGAGCACATTACCGATTAAGAAACGTAAACTGTCGGCCAATATTGCTCAACCAATCGACGCCGACGAACCGGAGAAGAAATCCGATCAAGAATCGAGCTCGTCTTCCCAATCCAAACCAAACGATACGGAGAAGACTGCCGATGAAGGATCATCCACCGAACAGACGAATACCGCCGATGAAAATTCATCCTCCGAAGCACCTTTGAATCCCGGTGAAGATCCACCCAGCTCCGATTCGGAGTCAAAAAACGACCAAAATGTTGCCGAAGAAGGCGACATTAAACCCTCCGATGATAACGAAGACGATGAAAAGACTGAAACCGGCGAAATCGATGATTCCAACGCTGAAACGATGGTCGCTGTGGAAGTACCGAAGGCCAACGTATCCGACGATGAAACTTCTTCAACGCATCGTAAAAAAATACCACCTAAAACCGGTAAAAAAGGAAGCAAACTGAAAAAAGCTGCTGTTACGAATCGCGGTCGAGGTAAAAAGAAGACTATGCTGCGTAATCGTAAGAAAAAAATAACGCAGAAAAATTCTAAAAAATCACTCAGAAGTGAGAAAATGGCCGCAGCTGTCGCAAAAGCAGTCAAAACTCCGCCTACCATCAAAGTAAAAAGCGTCGAGAATCGAGTTGTAGGCAAACGAGGTAGGAAACCTCATTTGACCGAAGAGGATAGAGAACAAGCGTTGTATAAATCGTTGAAAAAACGATTGCATAAGAAATTGAGAGCCATGGTTGGTTTCACCAAGTTAGAAGAAGATTGCTTCATATGTAAAGAAAAAGGAGAGCTGATTTTCTGCGATAATAAAAAATGTGCGAAGGGGTATCACATCGGCTGCGTCAAGAAATTGTTCAAGTTGCCCAAAGGTCGGTGAAAATTGATTCAATTTGTGTGCAATGGTTGCACCGATGCTAATGTTGGTTTTTAAATTTTTTTTACAGGTCGATGGTTGTGTCCGTGGCATTATTGTACCGTTTGTAATAGTAAATGTAAAGTAGTCAAATGTACCAGATGTATTAATTCTTTCTGTAGAATGCATATCGACGATAATATGTATATCACTTGCGAAGAAGCGCTCATCTGCAAAGATCACAAGTCTGAATATTTGGTAAGTAGATTGAACAAATATCTCATGTACATACAATCAGTAATTATTTCTCAAATCAATTCCAATTCATTTTTGTATTTCGAATTTGTCTCCATTTGAAGTAAATGATGAAAGGGGGAGATGTAAGTAAAAATTTTCAACATGACTTTTTTTCGAATTTTTGATTCGAAAATTATAAAAATTGAAAAAAAAAAACTATTAATTGGCCTAAAATTATCCAGTTGCTCAAAAAATTGGAAAAACCAAGAAATGGTCTAAAATTTCTAAATAACTCAACAAATTGGAAAAAACTACTGTGAATTTATCAATCTATTAATTTTTCCGAAATATTTTTCATCCTTCTTTTTCTCAATTTTGACACCAACTTTTTATAATAATCATGGCATTTTTATTCCACAGACCGATAAATTGCAAGTTTTATCCGAAAACAACGCTGAAATCATACTGAACACATCAACAGACAACGACTCATTGAACCAGAACGACTCATCGACCCGAATTATCGATCCAGATTCGTTACTGATACCTTTACGTGTACCGAAGCCGAGACCCAAACCACCTAAACGCAAACCAGTCACCCCTCACATTCTGCCACCATTCATACAAATTAAGCAAGAAGCTCTAAGTGACTCCGAAATCGACCCCGAACCGGTCAGAAAACCTGTGTACGTCGGCGTAAGTCGAAACGTAGCCAAAAGATCGAAAAAATTGATAAAAAGGTCGCCAACGTCGGTCGAACATTACTCCAGCGCGTCCCTCGATAACATAGACGAGTTCATCGAAGTCGAATCGATCGAAGTATCTGGTTCAGAATCGTCAGACGACGAAGCTCATTCAACTGTTTTCAGTACCGAAGAAGACGAAGAAATCGACAAACCGAACGATTCCACTACCCAAGAATCCGACGACGAATACGACGTTGAGATGGAAGAAATCCAAGACGATAGTAGCTAGGGATCTGTTTCCGTTTCGTTTGATTTTATTTCCTAGGTAATTTCTAATTCTCTATGTTGATTTCTACGATGTATTGTATAATTTACCTTTGTTATATATATATTTTGTACGATTTTTGTTGAATTATGTTGTACTACATCTTGCTCGAGATGATTTTTTTTTTATAATTTGAATTTTCCACGTCGTCGGTGGATCCTTCGTTTTTATTGTTAATTTATTCTACTCTTTCCTTCTTTTTTTTTTTCTGTAGGAATTTCGTAATTTTTCTATTTAAATTGGGATGTAACTAGATGAAAAGTTTCGAGGCTTTTTGAACTGTGGTTTTTAAAACGTACGTACTTTACGGGTGTACTTTCTTGTAGCCGAATTTAAATTGGTTACCTTTGGTCCCTATATTTTGGGACTATTATGAGTTAAAATGTATTATAGTTGATTGGATAGATTATTTATTGTAATATTGTGTTTACATTTAAATATGAGATCTTGTGTTCAGTTTTCTCCTCATCGAAGGCCAAAAATTTGAAATTTTCTTCATACAATGGAGAAAGCTTTGGCGATGAATTGAAATTTTACGATATTAACGAATCCATTCGAATTTTTAGTGAGTTATTACCCGAGCACTATGCGAATGTGTGATGATCGTTCCCGTAAGAGTCTAGGAGATTGTCACTTGTATGAGGAGAATTTGTACATAAATATACAAAGTATTTTTACGATTGTTAGGTATGGTTACGTTTTATTTGATATCACTTCTTTTCTTTGTCATTTTTTCGAATGATTTTCTTTTCGTCTTTGAATGAAAATTAAGATAAGATGTTCAATTATAGTCTGTTGTGTATTGTATTGTGTATTTGTTACATATTGTTTTGAAAAAAATTTTGTAAGAATATATTTTTTTATCATTGATATGTTTTCTCTTCCAGTAGGATGATAGGTTTTACGTCTGATATCAAATCTCGATTAAGAAAAGTCATATTTTTGACCCCAAAATAAGCATTATCTCAGAAAAAAAGCTAACACTGGAAACAGGTGCAAGATTCGGAATCAGTGACCACGAAATAGGCACAAAAGACTCCTCATTCAAAATTTTATGTGCCTAATTTTTGTTTCAGAAATCAAAACGAGAGATTTTTCAGAATTCGTGTTGATAAAGTTGCCTATCTACTTCTCATACGGAAACCTTTTTTAGGTAAAATTCAAAATATGTGGTGAATACGTTCACCAAAATTAATTGAGTTTCTCCGAGCTTCACGGATAAGGGGACGTAGAAGACGACATGAACATCAGATATTGTCGATCGTTTGACATTTTCTCAGAAATAACGATTTCAGAGTAAAAATTGGTTATATCTCGAGAACAAAGATCAATCATCGAAAATGGATCTCAGATTCTGATCATCGACTTCAAGTTAATCGCAAACAACATCATCTAGATTTTTTTTTGAAAATCAAAAATCAAAAAAATGACCAACTTACCGCTTTTTCGCTTCCAAACAGACGGGCGACGTACGAAGTGTCTTAAATTCAATGCCATCAACAGTTTCAGTTTCTTCTTAGTTGCGGAGAAAATGGCGATTTTTATGAAAATGAGTTCAAAAAATTGCAAAAACTTGGCGAATTGGCGGTGTTTGGCAAAACTGTCAGTAAAAAATTTGGATTCTTGGGGTCGAGGTCAAATATATACTCTATTACGATGTTCGAATTATTGAAATTGGACTATTTTTTCGACCTGAAAATATGTAGGTATGTATTTCAAAAAATGATGGAAATTCCAAATTTTTCAATAATCGGAATCAAAAGAGTTGAAATTTTGTTGTTAGGTGGATTTGAGGTCACTGATTTTGAATTCGGTGTCCATTTTTGATGCCAGACCAATGTTTTTGAGTCACCGTGCATTTTCATCCAAAAACCAAAATTTAGGCAAACTGCTCGCAGATGGGTAGAAAAACATACTCAGACTTACTTAATGCCATAAAATAATTAATAGAAATGGATTACCTATATTTAGTATGTAATATGAAAAATGTATTTTATTTCATAAGAAATCATATTTAGATTTGAATTCATAATTTCATTTCAAACTAATTTTTCTTAATTAAAATGGTTGAATTAATTTTTCTTCGAAGCTCGAAAATCTAGGAAATGTGGAATGAATATTGGAATGAAAAATCATCCATGTCAAATTCATCTCATTCTTTAAAAATCGAAAAAGTGTACCTAGGATTTAAAAAAAAAAATTAAAACGTGATATAATTATTGGAATGAAAAATTATCCCAAAATCAATCCAGTTTTAAAAGTTCAAAGCATGAATTGATGTTGATGATTGGTATGAAAAATCATCTTAAATTCAACCTGGCCTTTAAAAAAAATCGATAAAAGCATGAAATGATTCCTTATAATTTGATTATTTATTTTGAAATACTTCCAAAACTGGTTCAGATAACGAATCCACTGGCCATCTATCATTGGTGGTTGAAGTAAGTTACTCGCCTCCCTAAGTGAATAAAATGATGAAATATATTTTGCAGGAGCAATCATTCATTTCTGTACCTTGTTCTTATTAGAATCATTTCTAAACTGTAGTTGGATTAGCTATAAAATTCCTAATAGATAAACATTCAATTCAATATTTGTACTTAAGAATCTATTTCCATCGTTTGTTCGCCTCTTTATCGCACATACTTATAAAATTGTAATTATTCACAAATTCATCTCAAAAATGCGAAACTACGGACTGAACGGAAAAGCCATGAGAGAAGTCAGTGAGTACCTAATACATATTTATATTTTCAACTGCTTGAACTTGTACAGGTGTTATACAATTCTCATGACCGTTGCTTTTTCATAAAATGTAGGTATCTAATCTACCTATACCTATGGTAATCTACTTTTTGAAAATTTACACACCGAAAAAAAATAATAAATTTATTCAAAAAAATTAGGTGAAATTAATTGTTTTTGGATAAATTTTTTTGGTAAAATTTATTCATTTTTTGACAAATTTTATCATTTTTTTTGATAAAAAATATTACTTATTCATTTTTTTAAATAAATTTCCCCTATTTTGCCAATTGGGACACTTTATTTTTGAATAAATTTTAATATGTTTTGAATAAAATTTATTTATTTTTTAAAAATAAAATTCATTATTTTCTGGGCAAAATATATTCGTTTTCGTAACTTTCTTTTTTTATTCCGTGCAGGTGGTGTTAAGAGATTCGTGAAGTTTGCTATAGCATTAGCGGTACCATATGGAATATACTCCTATTTTTGGCCCAAGGAACAACTCTTTGAAAGTAAGGATCACCGTAGTACAATTCACCAATTTGACAAAATGAACGAACGATTATCTGTCATTAAAATTTCGTCAGGTAAGATGCATAAAAATTGGTACTCATTTTTTTTTTCGCAGAAAAAAATTCTGATGACATGGAAAAGATCATTAAAAATATGAAAAATACAATTCACCGTATTGACAAAATGGAAGGTCGGTTATCTGATCTCGAAACCAACTTTAAATCGTCGTATTCAAGTAAATTATTAAATTTGTAAACAGTGAGATACTTATTTTTTAATTTAAAAAAAAAATTGTATCAAATCATTTTTTTTTTCGAAGGTAATGTCAAGATATCTCCGGACTCTGAACACTGTTGTGATTTTACCTCCTGAACACTCAAGATTTAAAGCCATTCAATGACTACCTACTTGAAGGCCGTAATAAAAAGTAGCTGTTTTCATGGCCGACAAAATATGGTATTTTGTCGTCTATGAAAATTAAACAGGGTATTTTAAACACCCTGTTTAGATAATTAAAATGAAAGCCTATTGCGAATGCCTCTTGTGAGCTCGCTCATTTAGAATCAGTGCAATAAGTCACTGGAAAAAAGTCAGAACTGCAGCACAGAGGGAAATGGCAAAATTCATTTTTCAAAAAATTTTACCGATTTTCCAGCCTATTTTAGAAATATTTCAGACTTTTGAATAAATTTTTACCGATTTTCTCATTATTTTTTTCTCTATTTGCATTCAGTGAATTTTTTCACAAATTTTATTATACCTACTATGCTGCGATTCTGACTGTTTTCTAGTGATTTTAGACAATTTTCATTTTCACTGATTCATGTATGAGAAGGAGAGAGCGCATAAAAACGTGTTCTTTTTATTTTATTACGTACTTCCTACTTTTTAATTTTTTATTCCTGAAAAATAATAATAAACTTTTTTCTTTGATAAGATGTGAAATTTGCTCATTTCTCTCTCTTTTTTTTGATTGTATACCTACCTAGTTTTATTTCATTTCTCTACTGGTGCATATAATTTTTTTACGAATGTCATCTCGTTTTATTTTTTAATACATGTAATACATTGAAAAATCGAAAAAAGAGTGGGATGATTATTAGAATGAAAATTCATTCTGAGATTCATCCCAACTTGAAAAACTTGCAAAAGGCGTAATGGTTACTGGGATAAAAATTCATTTGAAAATCGGAAAAAGCGCGGGAAATCAGAAGTGTGATGAAGCTATATTATTGCACGGGGGAGAGAGGAGAGGTGTACCTCAAATTTTCTCAACTTTATTTTCCTTTATTTTCTGAAAAATTTCCAACTATTTTCCTTATCCTAAAAAATCCAACTAACTTTCATAAAATTTTTCAGCTTCATTTTACCAATTTCTCAACTTACCAAAATTTTTCTAATTTTAAACTAAGTACAGAATACAGATTGGCTTTGACTAAGAAAAATCTTTCCTGCAAGACAAAAGGTTTTGAGAGTAAAATTGAGCTGAAAAGTTTGAATTTTAAATGATTTTGAAAAAAAATGGGTAGAAAAATATTTAAAAAACATTTTTTGTTGAAAAAGTTTTGAAGAAATAACTGAGAAACTAAACAAACACTTCAGGGACGAAATTTGGTCGAAAATGTCGGGGGTAAAAATAAAAAAATTCATCATCTAATATTATTAAAAAATTGAGAAATTTTTTGACTCGTATTTATTAGTTAAAAACAAATTACAAAAATTCAGACTTTTTTGAGCTTAGCTTTTAAAATGATTCAAATGAAAAAATGGATATTTTCCTACAATAGAAGGTGAAAATCCTACGATTCTGGGCCAACATTCTGCAAATATTGACTTTTTTCTTTTTGAATTTACAGCTTTTGTAAAATGAGCTGCATAAAAGCACGTTCGAGGTGCAGAAAACAACCATCATATAGTTGCGTTTTGGAAAATTTTTGAGGTCGTTGGCAACTAATTTGAGGATGCTGATAGTAATTTTCACGTCAACTTCTCATCAATTATTGTAGTATCACCAGAAATAGTATTTCGAAGTGAAAATTAGTAACGAATCAATCAAATTTCTACAACAAATATTATAAAAAATAATTTAATATGTACCTTGATAAAAACAATTTAAAACATGATTTTGAATCAATTGATAGAATTAACGAATACGATCTTTCCTCTGGGTCTCCAAACGACAAGCGTAATCCCACATGTTTTTCTCCAAAGTCTGCATTCCTCTGCTCACAGACAATAACCTGAAATAGAATACATTATTTCAATCTAATCCCTCATTTCATAAAAATATCTTCTAAATTTAAGAATCATCATACCTCGATAAAACCAACAAATTATGCAAATCATCGGCGTTCATTTTACTATTTTCTTGGCGCATTTTGACAAAATCATCTTGAATAATCTGCATTAAAAATAAGAAAATAAATTATAAAATTCATCCCACGTACAACATCAACATTTTTCGGGAATTATTTTTTACTTGTTGCACAGCAGGAGATAAATCGTATGGGAGTGAGGAAATATTATTCAAGTAAACTCTCAGTTTCGAAAGTAGAGGATCACTCATTTTTTTCCACGTTCTTGCAAAAGCTTTGTCGATATTTTCAACGCAAGATGCATCTGGTTCCATCACCAATAAACAATCGCTCTACGAAAGTAAATGATGTTTTACCAAAAATATCATCTAAAAGAAATATAACAACTAAACCAAAGTGTACCGGTAAGAGAGATTTTCCTTCTGAGAACGTCAGCACAGGAATATCGGTATAGAACGGACAAGCATAAAATTCAAAATCGTAATCGAGTTTTTGGTTTGTAATAACGTCGCCTAGGGCTTGAACGTTTCGAACACCTGGAAAGAAAATCATTTGAAAAATGTCCCAAAGGGATTATAATGTTGCAATAATTAAATCAAGTACCTTTGTCGATCAATTGACCTGGTTGTAGCTGAGTTTCATCGATAATTAAATGTGTTTTTGATGATAACTGAAGTTCCCCGTCTTTAAGTCGATTTTGATCATAATCTTTCCTGAAAAAATTATTGAATTTTTTAAACTCAAGACGATCAGCTTTTGATGAAAGTTGATTTTGGATTTACTTTGGCACCATTGTGGCATTGTTCAGGTACTGGATACTAATCGGCATGAAATAACTCTTCTCTAACAAATGAGACAGCAGTTTGTTAAGCTCATTTACGTATCCAGAGTTACACAGATGAAATGGTACGTTTGATAAATTCAAGGAGAATTTACCCAAAGCTAATAAATCTTGACGAGAATATCTATAAAAATGAATAATTCAATTAGAAAGCGTCAATAAAAATTTTTGTACAGAAAAACTTACACAGATGATATTAAATGACAAATCAGATAATCAGCAGCTAACGTATCGCCGGCCAAAACATCAGTAAACATGAGCCACAATTCATCCCTCAATTGTTCAGCGGTTTGCAAAACATGTTCTGCAAAAAAAAAAAAATTAGAACAAATTCTTTTTTAAAATAACGCAAAATTCGTGAGTACCTACCTTTGTGATACTGTAACATATTGCTAAACGTAGAGACACCAAAGTTGGCACGGACGACGTGGATTATGGGCAAAGCAGAGAAAGCTGAAGGTTCTTCATCATCTGACTGGCCATTGTTACCATTACTGAGAAAACCTATCACTTCGATTATATCGTTAACCTTTATGTCTGCTTCGTTTACGTCGTAAAACTGGAAAAATATGCATTAACAAATTAATATTATTTTTTGAAAAATCAAGACAAGGAATAGCCTAAATCTATACAATCGCAAAAAGAAAAAGCGCTCCAAAAATGGAAAATGATCCGCAATCGGCTTCTTTACCAACAAATTATCTGATTTCGCTCAAAAATGGCATTTATGTAAAAAGCATCCAACATGCTCCTTTCTAATAGTAATAACATATCGAAAATTACTGTAGATAATTTCAAGATGACAGTAAATGTTTTTTTTTTTTTTTTTTCTAAAGTGACCAAGATTCTCTACATTGGTTTATTAAATATATTTGCGATGATACAGACGGAAAAAATAAAATTTTTGCAAAACCAACTTTTAAACTCTCAATTTTATAGACAAAAAACAAAACGGTTTTTGGATATTTAAATCTATTCTCCAAAATTTTTTCAAACATTTTCGTAATCGGCGCCAGTTCATCAAATTTCAAGAAAATCAGAAGTTATCAGCGATTTGAAACTACAATTAGGTTTTTTTTCTTCATCGGGCACTGACCTAATGCCAATCAGAGGCGCTATGAAAGGCATTTTCTACCGATTTCAACAATTTTGGCTCATAAATTATCCTAGAAACGATGCTAATTCTCCTTGCCTTGAGAAAAACACACAGTTCGTAAATCTTGAAGCACTTTTTCGTACGCTGATTGTAGACTAGACCATAAAACAGCCCATAATTTGATCAAACGTTTTAAAATCCTGCTCACATTTAATATACAACTTTCACAGCTATCGAGTCCTTGCACAGCTGGTTCAGGTAACGAATCCACATTCATGTCATTGGTGCTCGACGTATCACATGGTGCCGCACTCTCTTCGATAGATGAATTATCACCTGCAGGAGCGATCGTTTCTGTAGCTTGCTTTTTATTAGCATCAGAATCTATTTCCATAGTTTCTTCGTTCTCTGCATCGCACAATTTTCGTTTTTCATTTCTAACGTTAACATTGTTCTGATCATCGGTATATTTAAACTGCAAATTGCAAACGATAACAAAATATTTTCAAAACAGACGAATAATCATTGAATCACTTTACTTGACGAGTCCACGAATTTAACCCAGGGATTTTAACGCAGTGAATAACGTGTTTCTCTCCATGAGTATTTTCACTTGAATTTGCCATTACTTCTTCATCTTCCTAGGAAGAAAATCGTATCAATCAACAATAAGATGACATTGAAACTGAATTTTTTCATATAGTTACCTCGCAGGCGATAAAATCACGATATTTTCCACTGCGAATTGAATACGTTCCTGTTTTCGAATTGAAAACTTGGCACTTCTCAAAATAGAACACAGGGTTCAAGGTATCCTGTACCATGCCCCGGAATCGAACCAATTTATTCTCATGGAACTTGGGATTTTCTTTACTGAGTTCCGGTATCTATGAAAAAAGAAAAATAATGAAAATATTTATCTGATCCATGAAAATCAAAGAGGTGTTACCTTGCTGATGAAGTCATGCTGCGATAGTAACTGAACACAGCGGTCTTTATTCAGCTCCCAGAACGATACATCGAAATTATCCACCGTTTCCATCTTTGAATATTGATTGGATTCAAATTACATTAATTAATAATCAAATAAAAATAAATCGAACCATTAAATCCGAACTTCCGCCTTTCGTAGAACATCAAGAAAAACGAAAAACAAAAAAAATAAAATTGCGAAAATGCGCCAATTTTTAGCTTTTAATAACAAACAAAACATGCAGCATCAAATTTCAGATAGGTTTCATACCTACTTAAAAATTTGAAGTATTGAAATATTACGGAGGCATTGATTTTTCTGGTTTTTTCTACACTTTTCAAAATGCTTCTACGAATACACTGATTTTTACAGGGTATGAAAATGGGAAAACTGAAAACCCGGCAAGGTGGTAATTTTTATCAGTTTATGAAGTAATGTGCTAAAGTGAATGATGTAATATTTTTCGTGTCTTTTTTTATAAATTGAAGGATGTATATTGTGAATAGACAGATCTAGGCAGCTCATCGTCTCGACATATCAATTTATTGGATGTTTAAATCGGTATCAGTGCGGATTTCAACAACTTGTAGCATACAGTTTCACATGAGCCCGATCGCTGTTATCAGTAGGTGTTATGGCACTAAAACTGCATAACAGAATACAAGCTGAGAAGTTACTATCGTTTTTGAATTCTTCTCGCCTTTCTCGATTCAATAAACCTCGTTACCAATGCCGACGATATATCCAAACCAACGCTAGAGTGCTAAATAATTGGCCATCTCTATACAACGATGATAACTCTGCAGCTGTTCGGACTGCCTCGAAGATATTTTCGTCAGCTGATAGATTTACCAGATCCACTGGTCATTTGGTAACGAGAGGCTATAGCTCGCAATCTGCCCAAGATGATGGTGCTAATAAACCTATTGCGCCGGAAGATGAAGTTAATCCGAATGCACCTGCTGAGATCGACTTCCCTGTTACGCATTCACTACCTGCGGCCGTAGTTGTACCTGAACATTGGCCCAATGTACCATTGATCGCTGTGTCGAGGAATCCGGTGTTTCCAAGGTTCATCAAATTATTAGAGGTAATAATTTCTTAATCATAATGGTACGATCGTTATGAAAAAATGATAATGGTTCTTATTTTAGATCACACATCCGCCATTGATCGATTTAATTAGACGGAAAGTAAAATTCAATCAACCTTACGCCGGATTATTTCTCAGAAAGGATAAAGAGTAAGTTGTTGGTGCTCATTAGGTATGCAAATCGTTATAATATTCACATTAACACTTATGTCGTTACAGAAATGACTCTCAAGTCATCAACGACTTGTCCGAAGTCTACAACGTAGGTACTTTCGTTCAAATACACGAACTTCAAGACCTCGGCAACAAGTTACGTTTAGTAGTAATGGCCCATCGTAGGATACGTATCACTAGCGTAATTAACGATGTCGAAGTACCCATTAAAGGTAAAAACGAAATGGCGGCGGTATACGAAGGTATATCAATGTTTCGATTAACGCTGGGTTTTTTTGTTATGTTCAGAGGTGCGTATTAAGTACCCGCTATCTAACGCCCATGTTGATATTGTTGTAGAAGACACGAATCGTCGAAGTGGTAAACGGTCTCGTAGCAAGGCTCGAACTACTCCATCGATACCAGCTGTCGAATCGAGCCAAGATGTTAGTTCTTTGTCAATTGAAGAAATTACCCAGACGGCCGAACCGCTGGTTGAACAGTCTGATCCGACATTGACCAGTGAACCAGCTCAAGAAAAATCACCTGTGCTTATGGTTGAGGTGGAAAATGTCCAGCACGATAAATTTAAAAAGACGGAAGAAGTCAAGGTAACAGGATATAGATTCAGGTGTTTTTTTTCAACGTGTTTGTTATTCGAGAATACATCTGATTGATAATTTCAGGCTTTAACTCAAGAAGTCATCAAAACCATTCGTGATATTATCAGTATGAATACGTTGTATCGAGAAACTCTGCAACAAATGTTACATCAGGGTCAATCTGTAGTTGAAAATCCAGTATACCTATCGGATCTAGGAGCATCGTTGACTGGAGCTGAGCCTGAAGAATTGCAGCAAGTTTTAGAAGAAACTGATGTGTGTACTAAGATCATTTTCATTTTACTTTGATGAAAAATGTTTTCGATCTAATTCTCACTATTATGTTCATAGATTCCTAAAAGACTATTGCTGGCGTTGGGTCTGCTCAAAAAAGAGTATGAATTGGGCAAATTGCAACAGAAAATCGGTCGCGAGGTCGAAGAAAAAGTTAAACAGCAACATCGTAAGTACATTTTGATGGAGCAATTAAAAATCATCAAGAAAGAGTTGGGATTGGAGAAAGACGATAAAGATGCCATCGAAGAAAAATTTAGGAGTCGTTTGAAAGTGAGTTGATATCTGTGACGTGTATTTTGTTGTAATCCGATCATAGTAGCATCTGTAATGTAATCTAATCGACTTGCGTGATTTTTTCGCAGGACAAAGTAGTTCCTCAACATGCCATGGAAGTAATCGACGAAGAATTGAATAAATTAGGCTTTTTGGAGACTCACTCATCCGAATTTAAGTAAGAAATTATCCATGGTCTTGTTTCAAGTTGTGTTCTAGTAGGTCGGTCGTCCATTTTTACACTTTCATTTTAAAGATGCACAATGTAAAAAATATTCTCGGAATTTCTTGAGCCAAAATTCCTGTTTTTATAATTTTTTCTGTCCTCCGGAAGGGTAAACCAAAAATAACAGTAAGTAATTCAAGATTTTATTTATATTTTGGGTCATTTTGACCCTAGTCCTTAACTGTAATTCACAGTGGTGATGGGAAGTGAATCTAGACAAACAAAAAAGTTCCATTGGCGTCGAGAATCATGTCGAAATCCACGTATCTTGATCCTCTCAAGTCCATTTCTGGGACTGTTTTCTCACAATGACGAAAAAAGACCCAGTTGGTTTTGTGGCCAAAGTTGAAAAAATTTCAGTTAAAGCATCAGATTGCCTCTTTTGACTTCCAGGAATTCTTGTAGTTTTTTCTAATATTTACCAATTTTTTATCGTTTTCTTTGCAGTTTATCGCGCAATTATCTTGATTGGTTGACACTGCTACCTTGGGGAGTCACAACCGAAGAGAATTTAGATTTAGCCAAAGCTTCAGCTGTTCTTGATGAAGATCATTATGGAATGGAGGATGTCAAAAAACGTATTTTAGGTGAGCATGAAAATAATCTCGAATATTTTTATTGGCAAGATGGAATTTTAATATTTTACGCTGTTTTGTAGAATTTATCGCCGTCAGTATGTTGAAGAAAAGCACTCAGGGTAAAATTTTATGCTTCTATGGACCTCCCGGTGTAGGCAAAACTAGTATAGCTAAATCGATAGCCAGAGCTCTGAATCGAGAGGTAAAATATATTTGCACTCTAATAAAATCGTAGGAAATTCAGTCCAATCTTTGATCCAAATTTTTCTTGTTAGTATTTCAGATTCAGCGTCGGTGGTATGACTGATGTAGCCGAAATCAAAGGTCATCGTAGAACTTACGTCGGTGCAATGCCTGGTAAAGCAATTCAATGCTTTAAAAAAGTCAAGACTGAAAATCCACTTATTTTGATCGACGAAGTAGATAAGATTGGCAAGTGAGTGCTCATTGTGATTCTGGTATCTTCGAACCACAACAAAAAAGCATCGCAAAATTGACTGTTTTGCCGTTACAGAGGATACCAAGGTGACCCTTCGTCAGCTCTTTTAGAAATGCTGGATCCTGAACAAAATGCCAATTTTCTAGATCACTATTTAGACGTTCCTGTCGATCTATCAAAGGTGAGTTATTTGAGAAAAGTGTAGATGGTACCTTCGATGTGACATCTTTTTTTTTTTTGGAATTAAAAATGAATTTCGTTTGATTGCAAAGAATTCTAAGCACGATTGTTTGAATTTTATGGAATGAAATTAATATTGAAGTATAATTTGTGTTCGTATTTCTGTCTTCAGGTGTTATTCGTATGTACAGCTAACAACATCGATACGATACCAGATCCGTTGCGCGATCGTATGGAAATGATTGACGTGTCCGGATACGTTGCCGAGGAAAAAGTAGCCATCGCCAGAAGATATCTTATTCCTACGGCGTTGAAAGATTCAGGATTGCAGGACGATCTGGTGCAAATCAACGACGATTCGTTGCTAACTTTGATCAAATCGTATTGTAGAGAAAGCGGTGTGAGAAATTTGCAAAAACATGTGGAAAAAGTGAGTTGAATTTTTGACCTCAGAAAGGAATTTCCTTAAGCACATTCTTTCTCCAGAGACTTTGTCCAATTTTGAAATCGGCTTCTTATTCGAAAATACTTCGTCCAAATAATTGTAATTTACCTTGAATGAAAAATCATTTCGAAAAAATTTGAAACTTCATTCTTGAGGTTTTTTTGTCTTTCTAGATTGTATTTTGATTTCGACAGAAATTTTTTTAAAGAAAGTTTTTCATTTTTTGAAATCTGATAGTTTTTATGAGAGAAGGGGAGAAATTTCGGAATATAAGTTCTAGCTAATTACATAGTTGACATTTGCAACATGATTCTTTTATTATTTTTTTGACTCTGAAATAGATTAATTTATCGTTATTAATATCGATATTTACCTACCCAGATGAATTTTTCATTAATCTTTGTGTTTCGTTTGTCGCAGATAATTCGTAAAGTAGCTCTGAAAATTGTCAAACAAGAAGCACCATCGATTACCGTTACTCCGGATAATCTGCAAGATTTCGTTGGCAAGCCGGTCTTCTCGCAGGAACGTATGTACGAAGTTACACCTCCCGGAGTTGTCATGGGATTGGCATGGACTGCCATGGGTATAAATCGAGTTTTCGCTAAAAAAAATTGAGCTCATTTCCCTTCAATATTGTTTTACTCATTTGATTTCTTTTGCATCGTAGGTGGATCAACTCTATACATAGAAACGGTAACATTGAAAAAGATCGAAAAATCTGACACCGGAGGTGGAGTAGAACTCACCGGACATCTCGGAGACGTTATGAAAGAATCGGCGAAAATTGCTTTAACCGTAGCGAAAAATTACCTTTCTAAAGTAGAACCAGATAACGAGTTTTTGATCAAAAATCATATTCATTTACATTTCCCAGAGGTATATATTTAAACCTCACGTGTAACTGATTCAATTTTCCTGTTACTAAGAATTATATAATTGCTATTTCCGTAGGGAGCTACTCCGAAAGACGGTCCTAGCGCCGGATGTACCATAGTAACAGCTTTACTGTCATTAGCCAGAAATGTTCCTATACGTCAGAACGTAGCTATGACTGGTGAGATCTCGTTAACAGGCAAAGTACTCCCAGTCGGCGGTATCAAAGAAAAAATTATCGCTGTAAGTGTTCTAATTTAATTATTTTCCTCCGTTATTATTGTTGAAGAAATATCTAATGGAAGTTTTTTTTCTTTTATGCGTAGGCTCGAAGAGCAGGTGTGAATTGCGTCCTGCTACCAGATGAGAACAAAAAAGATTTCGATGATTTGCAAAAATTCATCACTGATGGCTTAGAAGTGCATTTTGTCAAGCAATACGAAGATGTTTATAAAGTAGTGTTTGCCACAGATAAGACTTCTAACTAATAATTCCTCAAGGATATTTTTTCCATTGTTCTATTCGTGTAAGGGTGTGTAATATTTGTTATGAAATAATTAAATTTTTTTTAGTTAAATTGTATCAACTTTTTGTGATTTTTTTTCTGTTGCAGGAAGGTTTAATATTTTTTGTGTATTTTTATTGGTAAAATTATCTTGATTATTATTATTTTTTTAATTTGGAACCTAAGGCACAATTTTTTTCGTGGACCGAAATAAGAGATAAAAAAAAGAAATCGAATTAGTAAATATTCCGGTGCAATTTATATTCGGAATGATTTTTAAAAACTCAGCCAATTTTCGAGTAACTTTAGTTGAAACTTACTTTGTTTAGAATTGGACAATTTTTTTTTTAAATATAGCATTTTTTGAAAAATGGATCATGTTTATAATGGTTGAATAATTTTATTAATATTGGAATTTTTTTTTAAAAATGGGGCATAATTTGTAAAAATTATACAGTTCTTCCAAGTATAAAAAATTGTATTGATACCAATTCAAAAAAATTGAACATTTTCTAAATAAAATTGTATAACCTTAGAGAAAATTGAACTTGCCAGTTTTTAGTGATTCTGACTTCAGTTCAATTTTTCAATACTTCCAATTCTATGTAACAAATTGGAAAATTTTTGCTGGGGTAAAATTTTTTTAATTCTATCAAAATTTTTCCGATTTTGATTTTCAATTTTCATTTATCTTCTTGAATTTCTTCCACTGGTTTGAAAAATTATTAAAATCGTAAAGCAAAACTAAACACTGAAAAACAATCATAACTCACCTCATCAAGTCATTACCTGTTCGTGTCATTCGCATTTTTCTTCACTCATCCAAAGAGAAAATTTTTCGTTTTTCAGTGTTGCCATCATTTAGACCAATCAGATTAACGTTTTCTCTGTTTCGAACCAATCAGATGTTCTGCTTACCCAAATCAATAGGTACCTACTTGAAATACATTATGATTTTAAAAAAAGCAAATTCTCTCGCTTCTCCCTTTTAAACCTTTAATTTAAAATTTTAAACTCGAACCAGTTCAAAACACCTCAGAACTTGCACACCCCATCGAATATCTCAACAAAATTGGAAACTTTGGTCGATTTTATGAATTATCACGACCGATTCTAACCTAACTTTCGAAAAGCTTGAACCGTAGAAAAACGCGTGACCAATTTCCATTTCTGTCTCATATCACTGCACAAATAATACACCTTCATTTTATCAATAGGCGAATTTCGCTCATACAAACATAGCGTTTCTTTCTGTATTGTTTTGAAAATGGATTTTGGCTAAATTATGAAATAATATTCGTTATTCAGTAATTCGTACCAGTGTAAACGTTTAAATCGATTGTAGTATGTTTATAGATTACAAAGACTACGAAAAAAAAGAATTTTTAGCTAAAACACAGACGTATTTTTTACCTGGGTAAGTTTAGCTTTCATTTATTTACTAATGAATTTCAAATCGTAACTTTTTTTCTGTTTGGTTTTAGATACACAGGCCATTGCCCAACTTTAAAATTTCAAATAGGTAAATGCTATGGATCTTCTACGAAAGAAATAATACAAGTGAGTTGGAATTATTTTTCATAGTAAAATGAATCGTAATTTGATCTCTCGTAAACTTAATATACTTTTTAAAATCCTTTGTAGACTTTGAGAAGAAATGGTGTCATACGTGGATGTCCAAAACTCTCCGATACGTCTTATCAATTACCAAAGATAGATTTCACTCAACGTAAATACATCCTCGGATATACTGGTACCCAATTTTTTGATCAAAAATATTTTCTCCGTCATTTAACATAAATTAATCGAAAATTTATCGTTTGATAGGTTATATTCCTGGAATGTATCAACACTACGGTCAATCATTCCGTCAAATTGTAGAAAAATGCGAAACGAAACGTAATACGAAGGCTGTTTCTTTTGATAAGAAACTTCATCCTTCAACCGATTATGCAAAAAATCTCAATTTGAGGCCGTATTTAAAAACTCCAGCACAATCTGGGTAGGTATATTTTTTCTACCTAAATCTTTCAATTATTTTACCCCCTAACACTCATTTTTTTCTTTTCAGAAAATTAGTCATATATTAAAGTCAAATTATCGACACCAAATTACCAAATTCCGGTTCGAATTTTTATAACTTTCAACTTCCGATCGCGTGATTATTCGCCATTATTCGTACCAATAAAATTACAATTTTTTTTATTACTTTTGGACTCCATTTATATAAAGGTTTGTATAATGATTTACGTCTTAATTTTTCAATATTCAGAATCCACAAAACGACGAATGTTCGTAACTTTCAATTATTAGGTATAAAAATCTTAGTTGAATTTGTTATTTATACGTTATGCTTGTTTGAAAAATTATTTTCCTTTGTTAAAATAGACGACGTATTGTTTCCGAATAATTATGTTCCTATTTTAGAATAAGAATTGTCATTTTAATTAAGTACTATACGACTTCAAAACAGTATTATTTTTTTGTTGCGTTGAATAAATTATTCTATTTATGTTGTTACGTATTTTCGGAGAGAAAATTTTCTTCCAAGATGTTCAATAATTACCTCGATAAGTTTTATTGATCGTTAATCTTGATCACAGGAAGTGGGGCACATTCGGCTGAAAATCCTCCTCCTAGAGTGGTAACTTTTATATTCTCGTTGCTTGACTGGCTCGATGTCTTGAATAATTTATTCTTCAATTTGTATAATTTTTGTTTCTGTAACATAGAAAATATTCATAAATTAAAGTGCATTTCCCTGGTACGTAATAATCCAGATTGGCATAACTGAATGACGAAATTAGGTGAACATGAGATAAGCATGTAAATAATCTTGATTGAGCTTAAAAAGGGTATGAGAAGAGACGTGGCTGGATTGACGGTGTAAATATTTGAGCCACCTAAATTTAAATTACCTAAATGAAAAAAAATAGTGGAAAATTACTTGGTAAGAAGTGTAAGAACTCATTTTTTCAATTAATTTTTTTTTGAAAGCGATTCTCGAGAAAATTCTTTTTTAAAAAATGATTCAAGTTTTTAGTAAGTAGGTATTTTTTCGATAAATGATATGAGAGTTATTGATTTTTGCCTTTATACAAATAATTTTTCAATGTTAGGGGAGGAGGAGGAAAGGGAGAGATTTTGAAAACACATTGGATCAGTTTCAGTATTTTGAATTTTGAAATTAATTTGAATTTTTAGATTAAAAAAAAAAAAAAAACGTAATTTGGGGTTCATTGTTTTTCTGCAATGATTTGCATTTTTGTTTTTTTCCCCAGAAAGTTTTCGAGTGAGAAGAAGTGTCATTTTGAAAATTAGATATTTAGTCCATTGAAATTTTTTTACCAACATCCTGGCTTTTGTTTTAATTCTGAATTTTTTTCAGGAATAATAGGTATTGTTTGTTTGCTGAAAATGAGTTCATTTTTTTGTTTTATCGCAAAATTCGATTGAGTTATAAAAATGATTTGATTTTAATTTTATACTAAAATAGGCTCTTTTGGGTTTTTGGTTTTTATCCTACATATTTTTTTCAATAAGAGATGGCATAAAAAGATGGGGGGGGGGGGGTGTCATCCTGAAAAATGACATTCGTTTGTTTTTTTTCCTTTAAAAAAATACCTGGGCCGGTAATTGTTTTTTGTGATAATTTCGATTTTTTCTTTTCATTTTTAAATTTTTTCATTTAAGAAAGGATGGGGTTATTTGAAACAATTTGATTAATTTAATTTTTTTCAAGTTTAACAAAACAGAAACAAGTCATTTGCGAAAACAACAAATGAAAAGTAAAATCCCTAAAATATTTCTGCAAAAAAATACCCAAATGCATTTCAGAAAAAAAAATTTACACCACTTTCATTTTGCAAAAAAATATTTTTGAAACTTCTCTATTGTCAAAAAAGAAAAGAGAAAAACTAGGTAATAATTTTAGAAATAGACGAATAAAACTTTTTTTTTGAAATTACCATAAAAATTTACCAAAATATTTTCAATTGAAAGAATATTTTTGAAATTAAAAATTAAAAATAAAATCAATTGTTGGTTAAAAACAAAAAATCTGTTTTCATTTTGAAAAGTATCAGTTTTTTTGGAAATTTGGAAGATTTGAAAAATGATCAACTTCGAGAAGAAAAAACCACATTTGAAAAAATGTCAAATATTTCAAATGACACACTATTTTTTCTCGATAAAATTGATGACGACCCCCCCCCCCCCCCATAAAAAACAAAAACATTTTCATTTCAAAAAAATAACAAAATACCGGAAATAGTTCAGAATGAAAACAAAAAGAATCCAATCAATTTCGTAAAAGTTTATAAATTATTATTATTATTATTATTTTCACGAGAAATTAAATCATTCTCAAAATTAAAATTATCTTTTCCTAGGTACCGGCAGAAATTTCCCAAGAAAACCACCACCAAAATCATGAATGTATTGATACATTCAGAAAAAACTACATAAATTTGCATAAAAAAAACTCCAGAATGATTTCCTTCACTTTTGAAACTTAAATAAGAAAAAAAAATAGAAAAGCAATTTTTTTCCAAAAAATACCAAAGAATAACTCCTATAATTTTGAAAAATAGTCGTACTTTTTTAAAAAATTGATTCAGTTTTCATTTCACAATATACGAAAAAAAAATACATAACATGTGAAAGTTCAGTTTTATATTCCGTTCCTTCCCCCTCCCCTCACACCACTTAAAAAGCTACTTCGCCTCGAAACCCCTCAATATAGGCAAATTCGTCAACACTCGTGTATTCAGGTATCATCAATAAAACACAAGGCAAAAATAACCACATAAAAATAAACCCAAATCTAACTCAGAAAAAATCCTTAGAAAACATCACGCAATCGTAAATCAGCCCGAATAAAAGTGTGATTAAAAAATGTGAACTTTTTATACGATATTTGCTCACGAATGGTAAAAATTACGTGTCCCAAAAACGATTCTTTTCCGGTTTCCCAATGCATCACGAAACTTTCATCAATAAATCGTTTCAATTCGCTAAAAAAAGGTTAAAAATTTATTACAACACGACAGAATATTTAAATTAAAAAAACAAATAAAACGTCCGAGTAAAAAACCCTCATCTTAATTAACTTAAAACAAACTCACGATATTTTAAAACACAAAATTGGCGACGATTTTTAAACGTAAATTTGCTTCGTTTTTGATATAAAAAAAAAAACACATAAACACGATAAATTTCCATCCAAGTGCGATTAAAATTGAAAATTAAAATACGTTTTAAAATTACGTTTAAAAAACCACACAATAATTATAATTCCAAATCTTCGAGATTATCGCTAATAGTTTCGTCGGAATCGGGCGTATGAGGAAGTAAAGCATGCAAAGCCAATCTTTTCTCCTCCATTAGAGCTTCCCTTTGTTCGTAGATCAATCCTGTGACATCGGTTAGATCATGGATTAAACAGGCCGATAGAGCTGATCGATTAAGACTCATGTCGCTAGCGTGCCTCCATTCGTTCAACTTTTTATCGTAGCATTCAACGTAGTGAGTGGTTCCAATACCGTTGAATCCTCCGATCACGATAATAACATCGTCAATGACTTCGACGGCGAAATTACTCCGAGGAGAGAGCATATCCGGAACGGCACTCCAGGTCTCCGTCAGTGGATCGAATCTCTCCACCGAACGGAGTCTTATGGTACCGTCGAAGCCTCCGAGGACGTAGATCATATTATTGTACGCTATGCACGATACGCCGCTGCGTCGAAATAGCATTGGAGGCAGTAAAGACCATTCGTTTACTTCAGGATCATAGATCTCAGCAGTATTCAAGCATTCGATACCGTTGAACCCTCCGGTTATGTAGATACGTTCGTTTAACGTGGTAGCATCGGCGTCGCTCCTGGCGACATTCATATTCGGCAGTAATGACCACTGGTTGGTCACAGGATCGTATTTTTCGGCTGTACTCTGCCTATTATGACCGTCGTAGCCACCCATGGCATAGATGACGCCATTGAGCACAGCTACGCTGACGTAGCACCTTCGTGTATTCATAGGAGCAATATTATGCCATTGCTTGGTCTCGAAATCGTAACATCGGCACGAGTTAAAGTACTCTAATCCATCGAACCCTCCGATGACGTACATTTTCCCATCCAAAATGGCGCACCCGTGGTATGCTCGGGCTCCTTCCGGATCCAGCATGTATTCCGGCCTCATCCATCGATCAGCTCGACTATCGTAGCTTTCGACAACAGCTGTGGGCGATCCAATACTCCAGCCTCCGACAGCGAACACGATATCGTGAGGGATTCGAGGCTGAGCGAATTTCGGCGTTTGGACTTCATCGTTGATGAACTGGAGTCGACTACAGTCGCGAAAAAAATTATTGACCGAATCGATGATACTCTTGCATTGGTCGTTATCACAGACGATCGTATTTTGGGCGACGTTCTGTATAAAATACGTCTCGTTCATAATCCCCAGTCTTATTTTACCTAAAATATACGACACGTAATTCTTCCGCTGATCCGGCTTATGGTTCACCCATTTTAAAACAAATTGCCACACTGGTTCTTCCGTATACACGTTTAAATGATTCGAGCTAACAATATTGATCACGTCTTTCAATTCGCATTCTAAAATATCACTGTTTCTATTAGCAACGTCTTGGAAATTTCTCAACGTGAATCGTTCCGCAGCCACGCTCAACGAAGGGCATAGGTAGGATCTGGCGAAAGACAGGATCTCTATGCAATTCTCCTCGTCGATCTGTTTCTTTAAAAAATTAACGCAAGCTTCGGTAGCGCTGTCGATACACAAGTAATCGCAAACTACATACATATCGAAAGCGTTATCCATGTTAAGCTGGAATTTACGGGTGTACGTGTAATTCAACACCTCCTCCATTAAATCTTCGCTAACCCAAGGCAGTCGTGTTACCTTAAAGTCTGATTCCGTACTGGTCTCCAAAGGCGTAGTAAACAGAGCGCAGAAATATTTACTCGTTCCGGCCAAAATGGCTCGGTGAGCCAGGAACGTCTTCCCATCTACGATGATCTTAGCGTCGCAGAATCTGTTACTCAGGCGAAGATCGTTCAGGTTTTTCAACATTTCCGGACTCATGGCGCCGGTGTATTCAAAGGTTCGACCGAAGTAAACCTTTTTACGATGATTTTTCTACACCAAGTTAATCATTAGCGAAAATTTTGAATTAATTTTAGGGGGTTACTTTTAAATAATACTAAGGAATTTTTTTTTACTAATTTAATCATTTGGAAAAGTTAAAATTACGCGAGATTAACCCGAAAATTGATAATCGTGTTTAAGAAATTTATTTTGCAAGTAAACAGAGCCGTTTATAAATCTCCGAATGTAAATAATATCGAAGAATTATGCGGCTGGCTGGTGTTTTTCTCAGATAAAAATGAAAATTGGCTCACTTGTTTGAAATAGTCTTTTTTTATATCTTCTAATTCTTTGTTCTTTCTTTCCAATTCCATTTTACATTCGATCGAGTGAGATTCGTACATGCTCATTTGGACGATTAAATTCTGTTAAAAAAAAAAAAAAAAAAATGAAATACTTTGTAAGAAAAATCAACCAAAGAAAGAGCAAAGTTATAAAAATAAATTCATATGTGTTTCAAAACATCCAAAGGTAAGTGTTTTTATACCAAAACAAAAATTCATCGAAAAAATATCAGAAAAAAACTGATTGAAATTCCAGGCATTTTGAAGCTCATTTTTCGATTCTTGGTGAATTTTTTGTACATTCCAAAATAATTCCATATGACTTTGCAAAATAATAAATTCCCCAACCAAGGTGAAAAGCTGAAATTTGGTCAAGTCTGGATCCTATTTTGGGATACCTCTCTAGTTGTAAATACCAACAATTCAAATAGGTACCTTAATTTTACGACTTTTATCTTCAGACTCTTTCCTCAAAAAATACAATTTATTGGTAATTTCAGCTGGAGACACTTTGGCAGTGATATTTTTCAAATTTTTATATAAAGTCTCCAATTCCTTGAGCTGTTGTTCCTTTTCAGCTGCTAATTCTGATTTGGTCAAAACTCGTTTCTGTAGCAGCTGGATTTTGGTAACTAACTCGTAGGCATTAGGATCTGTGCCCTGAAAACGATTCAGAATTGAGAATTCAAAAATGAGAAACAAAAATATATTAAAAATTGAGTTCACTTTACCTCTAATTTTCTCCATCGATGAATATTCAACGGATTCTGTAGCTCTTCTTCTAAAGCTCGGCATTTTACTTTTTGTTTCGTTAGTTCTCTTTCAAGAGCAAATACTTCTGATCGTAGATTCACGACCGTTGATAGGTTTCGATTCAAAGCAGCTTTATCAGTTCTTTTAGAAAATACAACAAATTGGATAAAATCTACTATAAAATTAAATTATTGTATCTGATGAGAAAATTACTTCAAATGTCTGATTTCCGAAGTCAAATTATCAATTTCTTCTAAATGTTGTTTACATTCGTATTCCTGTTTTTCCATCGTAGTTTCCCATAATTTAATTTTAGCGTTCAGCTGAGCTATTTCTTCGTTTTTTTGAAGTAATTGAGTAGCTGCCAATTTATGTTCACTGATGATCTATAAAATTTCACATTTTTTATTGAATTTTCATCCCTGAATAAAACAGTTGGATGAATATGATACCTACTTGTTGAATTTGCTTATCTTTCTTTTCCAATTCTGAATTCATCTTTTGAATAATACTTTTCAAATTTTTTTCTGTATCTTGGAGTTCGTTTATGGTTTCATTATTCAATTTGATGGTATCTTTGTAGTATGCTATTTCGCCGTATAATTTTTCTTTATCTTGTTCGAGTTTCTGCAATACTGTAAAAATATTCATGTAATATTCAAAATCAAAAATTGTTTTCATATCTGATCATATGATTTTAGTAGGTACCTGATTTCTCTTTGAGCAGTTCATTTTCTTTGACATTAACTGTATCCTTTTCCTCTTCAATTTGAGCTTTCAATACTTTAATCGACTGCTTCAATTCGATAACTTGTTCCTAAAATTGAACCAAAATTAGTACTCGACTAAATAATTTTTTAAAGCAATATTTTGCATGATTTACTTTAGTCTGAGTCAGTCCATGAGCATACATATTTTTATCATTACGTATATTTTCCAATAATCCACTTTGATGTTTATAACTGACAGTAATTTCGTTCAGTTGCTTCTTTGTTTCCAATAATTCAGATTCTTTATCGTCCAATTTCTCCTTTAATTCGTCAATTTTACTCTGGAGTTCGGAATTTTTTATTTTCAATCTGAAATTACAGCCAGTAGGTAAAATTAAAACCACAAAAATTAACGCGATAAATTTAACATAGAAAAATTATTTACCGATCTCTTTCTTTATCCATATCGGTTACGGTATCATTCAACCTGGAGATTTCTCTATTCAATTGATTAACCTCAGTTTCCAGCTGACTTTTCATCCGAACTTCGATTTTGAGTATTCTGCTTTGTTCATCGTTGGTAGCTGAACAAAAATAAATTCATCAAACAATAAAGGGAAAATTATAAATACATATAATTAAATTTCAAATTGGACTTACCATTTATACGTTGGAAATTTTTAAAGATTAATTCTTTCTCACGCTTTAAATCTTCTACGTTTCTCTTTTCACTGTCGCACAATTTACGCCAATTTTCTAATTCTTTTTCTAAGGTTCCAATGCTAACGATGAATTTTTCTTTATCATTTTGCAAGTCTTTTTTATGCGTGTCCAAAGTTTGTATTCTTTTTTGAAGCATTTCTTTGGATTTTGTTAGTTTATTCAAATCGCTGAGTAATTTACTGGCATTTTCTTCGTAGATCTATGAACAAAATTTGTGAATTATGATGATAATAATTTAATTTAAAGTCAATTTTTCAGGAAAAAACACTTGGATAACATTTGAGAAATGCTTACTTTGGTTTGATTCGTAAGCAAGGAACAATTCTGAATTAAATCCTCCAACATCGTCGTTTGCGAATTATAATCAGTTTGCAATTTAAGTATTTTTTGCGATAAATGGGAGTTGTTTTGAGACAGCAATTCGTTCGTCAGCTAAGAAATGAAAAAATTGTTGAATTAATTATTTCTCAAATAAATTTGCGCCATTGATATAGTTGCAAATTATTGCTACCTTTTGTTCGTTAACAGTGCTTTCCAAAAGTTTAACTTGCTCCCGAGCATTTTGATATTGAAATTCTAGGTTTTCGGCTTCCTTTTCTTTGCCTTCTATTTGTTTTTGTAGTTCTTTAACTCGATTTTCCAAACTTTGACGAATTTTCATTTCTTTCAAAGCTTCAGCGGTACGTAACTAATGGAACAAAACTCCAACCAATTTATCATTATGAAAACAAAAAACAAAGTAAGTACATAACATATGTAAGGAATCTAATACTAACTTCTAGATCACTTTTTAATTCTTTGATTCGGTCTTCAGAATCAACAATTTTCTTATTCAGCTCATGAGTGTTTTCTCCGCTCTTAGATAACTTTTCTTTCAAACTGATTATTTCTTTGAATAAATGCTGCTTTTCACGTTCAAACATTTCTTTAGCGGCGGTAATTTCAGACTCTGATACAGCGAATGAATTTCTAAACAATTTTCAATTCAAATATTATCATCAAGCAAAAGCACTCACAATCGTTTGTCAAAAAAATAATTACTCAGGTTTCGTTTCAATAGCCAACTGATCGATATCATCGCCGTCGATTTCGACTTTCGAATCTGTCTAAAAAATATTTCGTTAATATATACATCATATTTTATTCGGAAAATAAGAACTTGAAGTCTTACTCTCTCCGATCCATGTTTCTTCAACGTCGGCAGAGTTCTCGAAGGTTTCAAAGAAGACGGTTTAGAAGCATCTTTCCGATCATAAAAATCTCTCAGCATAACTTCATTCTTCCGCAGGGTTAAAATCAAAGACCACAATTTTTGTAATTTTTTATCCAGAGTTGTTACATTTTCTGAGTTGAGCATTTTCAATACCTGTAAAAATTCTGATGAATTATTTGTTTATGGAAAATAAAAACCGCAAGAAGGAAATTTTACATTATTGAAATCGATTTCCAGTGTGGCGAATAGATTATCTGACTCATTTGTAGTGAGTAAGCTCTTCTTTGGAGCCGGTTCTGCGGGATGTGATGGTCTGGCTGATGCCTGAAAAATAATAAGACACGTCGTAGAGGATTTCATACCAATCTCTTCAACATTTTCATAAAATAATCATACTTACCAAGAATTTTAACGCAGATCTCTGTTTTTGGAGAACTTTCTTCATGATTAGGTATTAATAAAAGTATCATCATCTCGAACAATAGTACGATATTATTCACCCAACGACAAGATAGATGTAACCATAGAAACCTCCGGAATATCGGATAATCTTGGGAAGTCCACGTGGTTTTGTTATGCATCATCATCATCTTCGACACTTTCGGTGAAGATTCATTTGCTTGAATACAACATTTGTCTATCAATTAAACGTATTTTAATCAATTATCATTAATAATATCTATTTATTTAAGATTTAACTACATTTACTAACTCACCACTCAGCTTGCAAATTTCATTAATCTCAGCTTTGGTCGGGAGGAGTAGAGGTGGAAGAAGACTGATAAGAGTCACATGGTAAAGGGCCAGCGTTACCATAGCAACGATTTGTTTATAGATAGTAATTGATAATAAAATAATTCAATTATCCGAAAAAATGGTCCTAATAGATGGCGAATATTCCGAGGAAAAGCAATTCAAATTTGTTATTGTAGGAGAACCAGCTTGTGGCAAAGTGAGACCATTTTCTTTTTGCTTCATCTGTGTTAGATCAATTTCATTCTACTGTTTTTTCTTCAGTCCAGTCTAGTTTTGAGATACTGCCACGATGAATTTTCTCGACAATATTATCCCACCGGAGGAGTCGACGTATTTCTTAAACGGACCCTAGTTGAAGCCCACAGCGTTCGATTGGTCATCTGGGATGTCAGTGGAAATGCTTTGTCCAGTACCTTATTAGATAAGTACCTGTACGGAGCTCATGTAAGTTCACAATGATATTTTGGAATCTCGAGCTATCTCAATGATGATCTGCACTGTTGAAAATGCTCTAATTTTAGGCTGTTCTACTGACTTTTGATATAACAAATAGCACCAGTTTCGTTGCCCTACCTGCCTGGTATAATGCCATTTTGAATATCAGTTCGACGTCTAATATTGGTAGACCTCTGATTTCAGTGATTGCTAACAAATGTCAGTAAATTTTATCACATTTATCATACAAACTGAGCTGCATTAATAACTTACTAATAAATTAATTTGATTAGGTGATATTGAACATCAACGAGCAGTACCACTCGACAAACAGAGTAAATTCGTCAACGAAAATAGATTATTTCTACACAGCGTATCTACCAGAACTGGTGAAAATGTAAGTTCTTCGAAAATTTTCAATTATCAGGATCCTATTTCTAATAAAAAATTTTCACAGGTTGCTCTAACTTTTCAAAGAATCATCGCATCATTATTAGGAGTAAAATTAACAAAATTAGAAATAGAAGCTCATCAAAAAGTAATCAAAGCTGAAGTATTCGTAAGTCAATCTCATCAACATAATACATCTTATCAATCACCATCATCGATTTGTACAATACAATAATTTCTACGAATAAATATTAAATTACAATTAGATATTAATTTTATTTCTTATTATTTTACAAACTAAAAAATAATATGGCGGTAGACAAAACACACTCAATCGATACAATGGAAGCGCACTAATTTGAGATGCAAAACATAGTTAAAAATACTGTAAAAAGACTAGATTTTGTATAAAAAAATCACAATAAAAAGCGAAAGAAAAAAATCACTAAAAAAATCCAAACAAAATAACGATTCGTTACACAAACAAATCTCTTTGTGCTTTCACAAAAAACATTATACATAACACATTTTCACTTAAACCTAACTCCAATTCCATCTTGAAAAATGAATCAGTCTGACTAAAAAAAACTATGCAAGTTACTGACGACTTGCAATCGCTCAATTCTCTTTTCTACCATTAATTATTTCGATAGGCCTCGGTGACCATTCTGTTATATTAATGATATAATGCAGAACGCCAGATAAACGTCCTAATTTATGGAAATACGGATGAATGAATGTTTCGGTCCATTCTACGACCGTATAAGAATCATAAATATCACTCAATTCGGTTTCTAATTTTTCTCTGCTTCGATTCAGGTTTACTTGACATTCGCGTACTTTGTAAGATAATTCTTCCACCTGAAAATTATCAAGAATTAGAGACTCGTGTCAAGTAGAGCTTAATTTTGTGATGGAAATCCAAGAAGTTACCAGAAGAGGATTAAAGTAACCATGCTGTAAATTATGTTCGGTTAACCATCCTTTGATGTAATTGCTGTTCAAAACTTCATCCATTTCTTTTCTTAATCGATAAAAGCTGATCATTTCGGTGAACAAATCAACTCCTGGGAATTTACATCGGTCGAAATAATGGTCTCGGATACCGCATGTGACTACATCTTTAATTTTCTTGGGAATTTCAGTATTTGCTAAAGAAGATCCTGTGTCAAAAAAAAAAGAGGGAAATAATTAAAAATATAAATAATATATTTTAATATCAGTTGTGAATGTGATTGTTTCATTACCTTTTAATATCAATAAACTGTGGACCAGAGATGGAATACTGACTGGTAAAAGTTCACATAGCACTGCAAAATGATCATAACGTTGCCAACCAGTTAACACGATCCCTTTGAATTTAATCAAGTAAGAATATTCAGCGACGATTCGTAACCAAGCTTTATGATTTTCCATATGGAAAGCTACGAAAAAAAAAAACCATTCATCTAATTAATAATTATTCCAAATAAAATCATATTATTTAAATTTACGCACTTATATTTGGTAAAATTTGATCAGGACCGGAAGCTCCTTTAAAACTAGACGCGATCCAAATGGCAGGAAACACCTTAGAATACTTCTCCCAGAAGGAGAATTTAAATGGAATTTGATTGTCGTAATACCACACAACTGGTTCGACTAATTCTCCTAATTTAAATTCTTTCAAATTATCAACCGGAATACGACGTAATTCGTCATCCCACATCAGTGGTTTAATATGAGGATACGTAGAACGAATATATCTGAAATAATTCCGCTCGTGAGTTCGAATTATATAAAATTTCGGTGATACTGATAATAAAATTGATATTTACTTGGCTATTTTTGTAACGTGATCTAAAAATAAGCTTCTAGCATCCCAACGATTTTCAGTCATTCTAGCATTACATAAAGGGCATACTCCGAGCTGATAAACTTCGTCGCATCCGATATGAATGAACTTGATGCCAGGATGTAATGCGATAACTTCATCCAGCATACCGGTGATTACCTCGAACGTACTATTTTGGCTCGGACATATGGACTGTAATGTTACAAGCACATTGATTAATTTCTATAATCAACTTCAACGTACCTATGAATAGTCATCTACGGTCAAAGTGGCACCATTTTTCATAACCCCTGCAAATTCATCAAATGCAACAGTAATGACATTGTGAAATTGTACAGAATCTATAACTTCGTAGGTTTTTTAAAAACGAATTTTAAAAATGATGCCACTTTACCTGTAAACTTCACAAAAAGATGCTATCACGAAAAAATTTTTTGCTTGAAGGAGTAGAATATAAGTGGTAAAGTGGCATTAAGTTTCTGATAGATTTTCCCGCATCTATAGCACTTATCTTAGCCAAATAACAGCAAACGAAAACTGGCATCCGAAAAATGATGCCAGTTTCCAAAAAAGATGTCACTTTGACCATAGACAAATGTATAAATATTTATCTAATTAGTCACCTGAGGATATCTGAATACTTCTCGCAAACGAAAGAATTTATAAACTTTTAGCATGAATTCCAAATGCCCGAAAGTCTGCACTAACGGAATGATCTCCAGTTTATATTTCTTGGCCAATTTTAAAAGGTGCCTAATGTCTTCTTTCGAATACGTATTGGCAGCGTGCGTAAATTTATTACTATAGGGAAATACATCTTCGTATTCGATCAGTAAACCGGTAACGTTCAAAGAGTGGAGCAACGGAAACAGATGATGAAAAAAATTCAACGACGGAGGGGCTCCTTTTAAATCCAAGTGTATTATCTGATCACCGTTGAAACCATTAACGATATTATCTCTGTATATTCTATCATTCAGGACCATATCTGAAAAGATCAATTTATGTATCATTTCCGAGGAAAATAACAGGAAAGTAGTCTATTCAAAGTTATATTTTCCATTACTTACCAACCAGATTATTCCCGTAGTAGTGAGCGGCAGCTTTTTGCCGCAAAAATCGAGCGTAATGACTTTCGCCATCATTGTAAGCGGAAATATAACGTTGAATGATAACAAACTTATAGATTATTAGACAAGCTATAATGAATAATGTGATGATTAAGAGTTTAAAATGGCACCTTAATTTGAGCATTTCCATTAAATTAATTAATAATCATTTCATTATGAAAAAATTGAAAAATAGGAAAAGAACATCATTGAACATGAAAGACTGAGATGGAAAACTAAATTAATTTAAGTAAGTTGTTATTTCATATATAATGAAAAGAAATGACTAGAATTGGTAAAAAAAAAAGGGGGATGTAAAATAACACCATAAAATTGCAAAATGAATTCAAAAAATTAAAATTTTGAATGTGCAGCTGAAAATCAACGCTGAAAATTACTGAAAAATTGATAATCTCAATATCAACAACAACAGTTGTGCTGATTGGTAGCTTAAAATCAGTGTAACCACTTGGTGAGAAAATTTTAATTCAATTTTTTTTTCAATTTTAATTTGAAGTGTTTCTAATTTAGTAATTTTGAAATACGTAATTTTTTAAAATTAGTGTAGACTGTAGACCTGTAGAATCGAAAGTTTCTTTGACAAATGAGTCTTTGTATTATGAATCTTTTATTTCGTGTAAGTAGTCCGAATTGGTGAAAAAATACTCCCAGTATTGATAATTATGCGAATCCTAGAAAATCCTTTTTTAGTTCGATTTTCGAAAAATTATTGAGTTTTGCGTTGTGTTGGAAAGGGGGTATAAAATGTTGAGTTTACATTTTCCCCCCTTTATTTTTCCCCCCTAAAATCGGTATTTTCATCTTCAGAAATTTATGCATTCTGTGCACCAAGATTTTTGACTATCAAGTAAGTAAGTAGAGGGAATGCTCAGAATTTTGAGATGATAAATTTTTTGTCCGAATTTATGTTTCAGACCATTTTTTTGAATACGTATAAGCAGGTATCTGTTAATTCGGTATTCTTATTAAAGGAAAAAAAACGAGAGGTAGGTTGGGCTGTGATGAAAAGTTCAAAAAGTTCAACTGTCCGTCAACTTTAAAATTAAAAGTTCCCGCCTCCTTCGCTCATGAAAATTTTTAATTAAAATTTTGTTTTAAGATAAATTTTTTTTGGCTCAGTTTAGGGGTGTTTGAGCGAGTGATTTGAATTTGTGTGGTGAAAATAAATGAATTTGTCAACTCTCTCATTACGAAGAAAAAATTATGTTCAATCATAAAATCAATGATTAATAAAAATGTAAGAACTCAAATTTTTTAAAAATGGCAAAATTTCACTTCAAAAAATTACACCATCTTGAGGGTGTCTAGCTCTGTTCCCCTTTGAGCTGGGGATCTCAAATTTTTCTAGCAGGTCCTCCATTCAAATTTCGGTCAAAATCATAGGCATGATTTTTTTCACTTCATCTGATCGAATTAATTTTTCTCTTCCCCTCTTCGCGTCCAAAAAAAACACGTACCATTTTTAATATTTTTTCAGGTCACTCTTCCTTATTCATATCGTGTAGAAAGGTTAGATTAAATTGAGAAACCCTGATGTAATCAACATTCCTATTCAGAACAATGAGATATAAAAATAACCTAGGTACGAGTACTCCGAGTAGAAATAGAATTAAAAATCAAATATCTCGGAAGGGTTGTAATAATATCGAACGTATCTACGTTATTAACATACTTATCACAGCACGCAACAGGTTCAACCTTTCTTGGGTTCCCACCGCAACAAATACTTACCATAAGTTGATAATAATTGATTTTTTTTTCACCTTTTGTAAAAAATGTGAACCTGCATGCAAGTGATTTTGTACAGTTTTTTTCTTCAGACTCGCTGCGTAGTCTTATAAATAATTAACGTTTGCAAACCGAGAAGACCGAAATCCTTTGGAAAATTCCAATCAATGAATTCATTGAGAAAATTCCAAAGTAATGAGATAACCGCTACAAGTCATCGTAAGGTAAGTTGAACTTCGATTTGCAACGGTAACATCTGAAACGAAACAAAAAAAGGGAAGGAAAAAAACAAGAATTCCATCAAAAAATAGATCGTTGACCTGTTGTAGTTTAATTTAATTTCATACACGCAATAAGAGTTCCGCATTTCGCATTTTAAAAAGGTTTCTGTCGTCAATGGACGTGGATGAAAAAAAAGTAGACTGGTTTCGGCTGAATTTTTTGCAATATTTTTCTGTCGAGTGAAATCTATTTAAAGAACTGATAGTTTTGCGAATACTGGACAGTGAATGAATGAAATGCGTTTTTTTCCTGTTTGTGGCTCGTGTTTGGGTATACGAGCAATGATTTCTGAGTATAGTGGAATATGATTGAGGTGAATCGAATTTATTAATGGGAAATTTTTCTTCAAAATTTCTCCAATTTTGAAGAAAATTTATGTTTTTAATGTTTTTGTAAAATTTTTTGCAAAAGATGGAAAAAAATTAAAAAATTTCTCTTTGAAATGAGCGAAGTTTCAATTCTTTTACTTGAAAAAAATCATTTGAAAAAGGCAGGCCAAGATAAAGGGTAATGATGAAAAATCGTCTTTGGTGATTTTGTTGGGTAAAATTATCAATACTAAGGCCATTTTGAAATTTTTTTCCCAAAATATACTTAACAAATTTTTTACAGCAAATTTACATTATAAAGAACGAGAAAAAATTGTTTTTTCCAACCTGGGAAATATCTTACCACAATGTGAAATTTTGGACCCAAAAAAATAAATCATACCTCATAAAAGAACCTCCAAAATTTCAAATGCGGAAGTTTATCTCTCGAATTTTGGAAAATGTTCGAATTTTTTTCTGTGCTGCAGAAAAACTCATGGAAATAAATAATCCATATCAACTTCAGCACTTCCAGTTCCTGTTTAATACCTACGTAGATAAAAGAATTTCCCAAAATTCTCAACTTTAAGTTTAAATTCATTTTTTTGTAAACAAAAATTAATTTTTTTCCAGGAAAGATTCTTGCTAAAAAAAGTTGAATTTGAATTCACAGTTGCGAATTTTGTCTTTTTAGCCCTGGAAAATTCAAAGATCTTCTGGAGGCTCCGAAACGTTTTGAAATCGCTTCCAATCGATTTGGAAGGTCAAAAACAGGGTACATACTAAATTTTAGATTTTTTCGTTGATTACATAGAATTTTAATATTTTGCGAGCCATTAAGATAATTTTGAAATTTCAAAAATTCTCCGTTTGAGAAATAAATTTCAGCACTTGAAATTTTGGATATGGACTTCTTTTATTATGATGCACTTTCGATTTATTTTTGTTTGAGTTTAAAATTTTACTTCGAGTTGGGATACCTTTTGAGCGAGTTGATAGGAAAAAATTGAAATCACTCCAATTATAAGAATGTCAGAGTTTCAGGCCGGAGGCTGCAATTTTATAACGAGGTCTTCTTGAAAATCTAGGCACAGCAGGTATCTTATAGTTGTCCCCCACCATTCAAATTTTGATCAACAGGTAACTCGATATCTACTTTTTTTGATATTTTAATACCTAACTAAAACCTATTATCATTGAAAATCATAAACCATTTCCTTCTGCAAAACACCCCCACTCGTTAAAATATCCCAACTCTCATCCATACGTTGGTTTTCTCACATTGCTCACATTCTAAAAATAGGCAATATCCATCAATAAAAAAATTTCCGGACGAATCACAGTCGTAAATAAAACTTGCTGCGATCTCCAAGGCAGCTCGGCAAAGGTTATAAAGTCATTCAGACGAGATGAAAATAACAACGAAAACTGCAGACACGCGTTTACAAAAGCAGACAAGCTTTTGTATTTGAAATATGACTAAGCGAAACCGGTAAGCGAGAAGAATTTAATGAAGTCAGGTGGGTAAACCGGCATTACTCGTCTTCGTATAAATAAATCTTTCCCTTTTTATCAAAGGTTATAAAAAAATATTCGAATGGTCTTCGTTTGGGGTGAATACATTGTCTAGACCTCGTGAAATAGGCACAAACGTCACAGGTGAACTGACTCCAACCAGTTTACCAGATTAATGGTCTTTGATGGAAATACGTAAGAGTATCCGAGTCCGAGTGGATGGTGTAAAAAACCAACTTGAAAGGGCGGAATAGAGAAGGGATTAAAAACTGTTCGTCTTTTAAACGCGCCGAAGATACAAATTGTTCATATTCATTGTGTTGGCTGAGAAGTTATTTCGTAAGAGGTTGGTGTTTTTTTTTCTACGTAACGTAATGTGGTTCGGTGTGCAAGTTTTGTTCCAGGTTGGAATTATTTTTTAATTATTTTTATGAATATTGGGTTCATTTTAATTTCTTTTTTTTAATTTGAATACCCCTAAGTATTTAAAATATAAAGTGTACTTAATATTTAGGGATTTTGTCAATTTTAGTTAATTTGAAATATTTCTAGAAATGATTATTTTGTTGAATTTTTGGTTGAGTATCACTGAGAATTTTTCAAAAATGAAGCGATTTACCTACTTACCTTTTTTTTTTTTTTTTTTTTTTTTTTAGTAAATTTATTACTCACTCATCAGAAAAAGTCTGACTATTCTCAAAGTCATATTTGATAAATGAAAAAATCTTTTTTCAAATTAATAAATATTATGATTATGAGGTACCTACCTAATAGACGTTTGATGGGTTGAATGAATTATTTCTTTCAAAAAAATAATGATTTTAAGTAATTTTTTTTCAAAAATTTTCGACTAAGTACAGTTTTAAAGACAGTTCAACGATCAACCAATTTAATTACTCATTTTGAAAAAAAATTAATATAAGATGAAATCAATATTTTCAGTTGATACTTGGTCTCTTCCTCGCGGGATGCAGCGTAGGATTGATCTACAGTCCTCCACCAATATCAAGCACTACAGGAAATCCTCCGGTAAGTTTGAATTTTTTAAATCCATACCTGAGCTAGTTCAATAATTTTTGAAAGATTATTTCAAAAATATGCCAAATGCTTATCAATGGAAAATCGAAGAAATCCTCAAATGCTCTTCCATAAAATCAGCTTTGTGATTCTCAAACAGTTTCTCTTTTAATTGAAAAAATTTGATGCCCAAAAATTTCAATTAAAAGTTACTGACGAGGGGTGATTTTGCCTTTTTCAAAAATTTGAATGATGGACGGAGTGAGTTCAAAAATGTTTAAATTTTTAAACGACCTTATATCAACTACCTACATATATCAGAAAATTTTGAAAATTTGAAAAATGATTTTTTTGAAATTGGTTTCAACAAGCGTGCTTTCTTTTTTTTAAATTTTTTATTACGTTATTTCTCAGGATCCTTGAAAAATATAATTTTTTATCCACCAAAAAAAAAGAAGAAATTACAAATTTTTCTAGAAATATTTCTAGCATGAAAATTACAACTCGACATAAAAATTATCCGTGGCAATTTTTTACCCCTAGCTCCTCGTTCATACAACCTTGGGATTTTCTCAAAATGAAAAAATATATTGTAAATCAACTTTTTTTTCAAAAATTACAATATAGTGAAAAATCGCTGCCGAATACAAATACAAAAATATCATCTTTGTGATGACCAATTTCAAAATAATAGGTATTTTGTTTGATTTTTCATTAGCCAAGGACCTTTGAAAAATGGGCGAAAATATGAAAATGAGGAGGATCAATTGGAGTTTTAAGAAAGTAGGGCAAGGGTGGGTAAAAACATATTTTCCAATTTCTTTCAATCTTTCAAAAAGAATGTTTAGTTTGGGAACCCCTGAAATAATACGTAGAATTGTGCGGTTTGCGTCAAATATAATTTTTTTGAGAGTGTACCAATGTCAGACTGAACTTTTTTCAATCTTGGTTTTCTCACCTTATATAATGAATAGAAAGCCTTTTAAAAACTCATGAAAAAATCTGAAATGCGAATTTTGCCTTAAAAATCAGTTGGGTTTTGGAAAAACTGTTGTATTCTATGAAAGGAACGATTAGAGGTGCCCGTCTCTGACCCAAAAAGAACTTGGATTTTTGGAAAGAGCTAGTTTTTGGATTCCTGCAACCGAAATTGCAAAATTTGAGCTACCAGGTATTTTTGGAGAATTTTTAAAAAATTAAAGAATTTGGAGAGTTTCAGTCAAAATATCAAGTGGGCGGGAATTTCACTGAAGAAAATTCCCATCGAAAACTGAAATTGAATTTTTCAATTAAGTACTCTTAATAGCTTAGATTGATAACTTTGTTGCTTCGAAATTCTTAAATCTTTATAATATCGAAAATTGAAATGAATCGAATCAAAACGTATGACTGGACTTTTTCCCGAATTTTTAGGATACAAAAAAATTTATTATCAAAAAGTTATTCTTCAAATCCGAATCAGCCGAATTTGAAAAAATTCCACTTCTGTAGTTCTGTACTGAAAATATTTTTTCCCCACAAAAGGGAGGTAGAAATGCTAGAAAACTACCGAACCTCCCCTCCCTCCGATTTGTCCATGAGAATTCATCAACCAAAAAATCCCTCCCTTCCTATTTTCATTAAAATGTTACAAAATATTAAACCTCAACATTTTTTAAAAATTCAGATTTTGAAAATTTCGACTCACCCCTACAAAAGGAGGATTTTTGGGAAACTGATACTCCATTTGTGTCGAGTCGGGCCCTAATTTGATAATTTTCTGGACCCCTTTTTCGACATCTCCCCATCTACTTTTTTTGAGCCCTTCACTTTTTGAAAATCGGTTGAGGTTGGTGTGCATTCGGCAGCTTTCTCAAGAGATACTCGTAGAAAATTTAATAAAATAAAATTTAGATAAAGTTTTAAAAAATCTAAAAAAAAAGTTTATAATAATTTTTTATACAAAAATATAAGAGAAAATCACAATTATCAGACATTTAGGTACCTACTACCTACCTAAAAAGTTGAAAACTAGCTCTCTTTAAAAAAAAAATATCCGTGATCTGCCGTGATCCAAAATATCTTCCCTTGAAGAAATTCTTGACATTTGACATAATATTTGCAAAAATTTTTCAAAATTTTCCAAATACGTAATTTGAATGTTTTTCTCACTAATACAATTTCACTTTGAAAAACTGCTTTCTTTTCTCAAAAAATGAAGACTCAAACTTATCACAGAATTCAAAGAAAACAAGATAGAAAATTTTTTTATTAAAAAAAGAGTCGACAAAAGTTTAAAATCTTTCACTCTTTTGTTAATTTTCAATAAAACTACCTATTACAAATTCATGATTGACTTGTAAAATTTAGTCTAGTCAAATTTCATAGTTCCATAAAAAAATCAAGGTTTAGTGCATGTGCATCGGTTGCATCCCTTTTCGTCGTCCTGATAAGGGAAAGGCACTTTTGGTCATTCAAATAGAGGTTGGCCACTGTTCTAGAATCATCCCCTACAGACATAGACATCTTTTTTCCTCTCGCCGAATCGTCCCCCTAAATTAAATTTACATTCCACTCAAAAAAAAAAAACAAAAATATCAAATTATAATTTTCTCTCTCTCTCTTTTACCTCCAGATCCCTCAATACCGATTTCACTACTACGTCCGAGATGAAAACACCGGCGATTACAAATCCCAAGAAGAGCACCGAAGCGGAGACAGTGTCACCGGCTCTTACATGGTGGCTGAACCCAACGGCGACCTAAGGGTGGTAAAATACGTCGCCGACGTAGCCAACGGTTTCAAAGCCGATGTCAACGTACAACCGGGTGGTTCACCTGTAAAACCCATCACCTACGGTCCTAAAAAAGGTATAGATGGTTTCAGTAATCAACGTACCGGTATCTCAGCACCCTCCAAACAACGAAAACCTACTCGCGGTTTCAATCCTAACCCTATTTACGTAAAATCACTTTCATCATTTGCTCAGCCTCCTCCACAAGCTTCACCCAAATCCGAAAGTACCACCTCTGCACCGCACCAATCGTCCTACGTTTATTATCACGATAGCACCGATACTCCTCGAAATATTTCAGCCGAATTTACCACTCCGGTAATATCTCAAAAATCTGTCCAAGTCGAGCTCACCTACCAAGACGACAGCGTCGTGGAAAAAACCAGCGAAAAACTGATTATACCGGAGAAAAAAATCATTCAGAGTTCATCGACCCCTGAACCAACCAGTACCCCTGAAAATAAAAATTTCAACCTACAATCTTTATCTTATCTGAGCACCGAGATACCTACCAGTAAAATAACCACGACTGAAAATCCCCTAATTCGTTCATCATCCTCTTCCAGTACCAATGGTCTTTACCAACTCGGTAACATGGATATCCCTTCTTCAATACTTGAAATCCTCAATCAGCAAAAATCAGATCTCAAATATCCCAATAACGCTCCTACTTACCTACCCGAATCATCGACTCCTTCATCAACCCCTGCTGCAACCGAATCAACCTACAAGCCTTCCGAAACACCCGAATCAGTTCAAATTAAAAACCAATTCGTTTCAGAGTCCGATCCTTATAAAAAAGCTAATCTACCTCAACGACCAATGAGACTCATCGGCCTAAGTCCCATTTACATGGATCATCTCCAATTACAAACCATAACAGAAAATTTAACGTCACCATCCATAATGCCACCAGCATTCGACCAGATTGTCAATATGCAATACGCTACTCCTAGTCCATTGGTCAGCGGACCCTTAATGGGAGGTCCAGGTCCATTTAGAAATATACCTCGATACGTTTCAGAATTTGCTGATATGCCTCAGCCATCAAATTCAAATCCAGGTCCAGCCCAAGCATTACCTATAATCAATTCTTTACCAATTTCTGCTCCAATAATACCCCAAGCCAGTGAACCGAAACAAGAAGGTAAACCAGCGCCTCCTCCGCCTTCTCCCGCGTCCATACCTATCTGCAACGATTGTCTTTTACCGGCTAATTATATGTCTTATCCTTTACTCAGATTCCCTGCTCAGCCTCCTCCGACCACCAATACAAATAATAATCAGAAACCGTGTGTGACTGAAAATAACCCTTATTGGAATAATTACAAGCAGGGCTTCGCTTACATAGTAGTACCTCCGCAGATGATTAAAAATAATCTCTAGTTGTGGTATAATTTTAAATCGAGTTTTTTTTAAAATTGACGATAGTGCCATGATGATGAATTAGGGTTTATGATAAGATTTGAAAATGGGCTCGTGATAGATGCCTTATTTATTTGAAAAATTTTTTATTACGAATTTTAAGCTTTGACTTTTTTTATCCACTACGTTTACGACTTTCATGCTCGATATTTTTACTCGTATTTATTTTATAATTAACGATTAGATATTGTATAGGTGATTAAGAGCTGGGGCTAATTGAATAGCAATATTTATTCTTTTATTGTTTATCATTTACTGAATAATAATGTAGGTACCTATAGATAGTAAAATGCCAAGACCAGACGATTTGTTTTCAATTATGACTTATCATTTTTCACCCAAGTGTTATCGTGAAAAATCATTCTCGAGAATTTTTATATCTCGTGATTTTCTATGTATGTACTTTGAAAAATGAAGAGATAATTTTAACCGTCGTTATACCCATTTGATTTTCAAATATTATGAAAATAAGTTGATTTTAATACTTATTAAATAGGTAAATATTTTCCTAAAATGTTTTGTACTTACCTATTTTTATTTTTTTTCTACTGTATGTAAATGTAATGTTAAGTTTCTTACTGATTTGGCCGGAATTATTAATGATTATGATGTTCTTTTGTAATCATTGTGTTACCTATCTGAAATTTTCTCAAACGATAATAAAAACGATAATTATCGTTTACAGCATTGTAATTTATTCCCACGTAAAAATAGTAGCGAATCCAGGCTAGGCAATTTTTTAAACAGAGAACAGAAGAACTAAGCATGGGGAGATAGGTTGAAAATGAGCAATTTTTTTTAAAAAAAATCACATTTATGAAGAATAAAAATTAACCACGATTTGAAATTTTCACAGAAAATGATCTTCAAATCGGTGGCGAAGCCAGAATTTCTCATTGGGGAGAGTGGAGGGAGTCCGAACTTCCGAATTTTTTCAAGAAATTTTTAGTTCATCTTTCACCAGTCCCACCTCGCCCCACCCCCAAAAAATATACTATGAGAACAGTAAATTCATAATTTGAAACATTTTCATTCATGAAAGTATCAAAAAATCAAAATTACTCGGGTGTTATCAAGGTATAATACAATTTGCATAAAATATTTAGAGAAAAAACTTCGATAAAGGTGTAATTTTGGAACAAGCAACTTTCATACTAATCATTTTGACCTTGAAGAACGAAAATAATGACCAGAAACTTCAAGCAAAATACAAAGTTCAAATTTATTCCCAGTACAAATTTTTTCAACTTTAAATTTCTTCAATTTAATTATTTGATCTTACATTTTTTGAAAACTGTATCCAGTGAGGATGAAAATTTTTTTCAAATGTTCAAACTTCAATTTCATTAAAATTTGCCCAGACTTTGATTTTTTAAAAATCTCTTTATAATTTCATATTTTTAAAAATTCTTCCAATTCAGTCAGATGTAGGAAAAAAATTTGAAAAACGCAAAGCTGAAATTTTTTAAAAATCAAAGTTGAAAAATTAAAAAAAATGTATAATAGGTAGGTAAGAAAAAAGTTGAAGTTTGGAAAAATTTGGATCAGTACCAAAAATGTTTTCAACTCTATTTTAAATTTTTTTTCAAAATCAAAAATTTTTGTTTAATTTCTTTCAACTACATATAAAATTATGAAAGTTTTCCAAATGAATTTTCCACTGCCTCATGACTATTATAAAAGAGTATTTCCAATATTAGAGATTTTCAAAGCATTAAAACATGTTGAAAAAATATATTTTGATTATTGCTGCAAAAAATTACGAAGAAAGAAAATACCCAAGGGCCAAGGTGAAAGGCGAATAAATTAAAAATAAAATCGTTCTGAATGAATTTCAATTTTTTTCAACCAGGAGATAATTACACATAAATCCTCGACCAGTTTAATGTTTCTTGTGAAATATGATATAGGTACATACCTACCTACTGAAAATTTTAAATCCTAGTAACACATATGTACCTACTCACACTCTCTCAACATATATCAAGTACTGTGTTACAATTCTGAAAATTAGTTTACTGGAGCTAGAAATGGGTAAAATTTTATATTTTAGTCTTGTTCTTTTTAGTATAATTATGTTGAGTTATGAAAAGCCACTTCATAATGATGTAAGTATGTATTCATATTCATTTCACCTTAAAATTATTGTGTAAATGTCTGAAAGTCATTGCACTTGGGTAATGAAACAATATGAATTGAGACTACTTACCTAATAATAAATGCCTAGAATATTCATTTAAATTTCTGTTGAAAATTGAAGTCTAGGTAATTATATGTTGAATTCAGATTAGTGGAACTACTCCCATAAATGCAAGAAGCATTGCACTGTATAAATTACATCTAACTGCAGTCCCAACTAATCTTCCCGAATTATTATTGGCTTTCGGAGAATTAATTCAAGAATTTGTTAGTAAACTGTATATAGGTACCAAGTTATTTTTTGCATTAATTTTAATGCAAAGTATTAATTTTTTTTTAGGGACGAGCGGAGTCAGATAACTTAAAAATAAATTCTCTCTTAACTGCACGTTCCTGGATCGATGAAATTGAAGTTATTATCAATTTTGAATTTAACTTCCCCTCAAAACAGGATATGTTAAAAATTTTACTAGATCCGAAATCGAAAGATGAATTTTTGATGAAAATTAATCACCAAATACAGTATATCGCTCCGGATAATACTACGAAAAAGAAATCATTTGAATTAAATTCCTTCAACAAGTTGACAAATATTTATGCTATAAAATGGTTGTATTACCTATTTGATGTTCTGCGAATCTAAATTTGCTAATAAGATTCGAAATACCTTAAATTCTAACAATAAGTATATCAATACTCGACTTCTGTAACTTGGTCGGAATAATACAATCATGATAAAATAAATACAGTGATCCGAAACTTTTCCTCGGTTATGTCAGCGCAGCAAATTGTAGATGGGCTGATGTTTAATAATATCGATATTGATAAAACAAGAATTTCACATTATGTGAATGTAATGATAGAAATTGAAAAATTTTTTAGATTATTTAAAGGTACCTTTACTACTTTAGAAATATAGAACAATGAATACTCCCCAAAACATTTCTTGAAAAAAAAAAAAACCATTCCCAGAAATCGAGAAAATTTTTGTAAGGGGTTGAACCCTTCCTAAATGAGGTTTTTTTAATCATTTTTTTGGAGTTGAATTGAATGCAAAAATATCAAAATACTTACGTCGTATTCAGTATTAAATTCTCTACAAGTTTTATGTAAAAAAATTCTGTTCCGTCTATCTCGGTGACGAGACTGCGAGTTTGAAGAGAGGTAGGGGGTATCATAGAAAATGCAAAGTACATAGGTTATTTACTTATAGTGACACTGCAATTTGAAATTTGCACCAACGTCATACAAATGAAAATGAGATGCATGATTCGTTTTTATATAATTACCTATGATACTTTTAATTTTCTAGTATTATTTTTCTCGAATGTGGAAATCAATCAGAAGAGAACGAAAGATGTATATAGGAAGTAAATTAAGTAGATACTTAGACCTACTTGAAATTATTCATATTCTCTGATTTGTACCCTCATATAATTATACTAAGTAAAATACCAATTTGACAGATTTTTTTCATAGTAGGTAGGTAGTACTAGGTACCTACATTTCAGTGAGACGTGTACGAGAAAAGAGGAGATAAGAGGGAAATGAGAAATCATTCTGATAACGATTATCATAAATTAATAGGTACCTACTTCTTGTTTGGTAAATAATTTGGAATTCTAATGCATGTAATTTAAGATAAATCGAAAAAATACATCTTAGATTTAGACGAAAATTGACGGGAAAGTTCACTTTAAATGGAGAACTTCTCAAAAAATTTTTGAGAGATGGAGCTAGCGAATTTCAAAGTAAGATCATTCGAGAAAAAATGTTTTTTTGTGGTTATTTGCCACTTTGGTTGTACCAAGGAGGTTGAAAAATTGCAAGACACGAATTTGAAGATTTCTTGATTTTTACCTACTTGATTAAAATTTCTCACTCGGTCACTTTGAAATTAATGAGCGATAGTGATTTGAATTTGGTAAAAATTCAAATACATTGGAATTAGGTAAAGATCTACACCTCTTCAAGCCCTTTGAAAAGTGTGAAAAATTGAAAATACGTCGGCAGGTTGGCACTTTTCCTGGATGTTTGTGTTTTTGAAAAATACCTTAAGTATCAGTTTAGGCTGTGTCAATAATCGAACAAATTTTCAGGTAATTTTTAATTTTACCAAAAATGATTTCTCTAAAAATAGTAGCTTTTGTCACAAAAAATGCTTACTTAGATAGGTAAGTATACTTACATATAGAAAATTTTTACCAGAAAATCTGTCTGAAGAGACGAAGCAAAGCAATAAAATTTCACTGACGAGAAAATACGTAGGTAAATTTTAAAATGTTTTTAGCTTCTCTTCTTTTCGATTTTTCACTCCAACCTGAAAACTGTCATACCGGTAGACTGATAGGGAGGATGAAAAATGAGTCATTTTCAAAAAAATAGATAATAAAGAACTGATTTACAGTCGGGTGTCCATTCTGAACGTTGAGTGTTTTTTTTATTGCAAAAAATTTTTAATTCGAAATTTAATTTTTTTGGAATCATTATATTCGACCATCAAAAACAGCTATTTTTTTGAAAAATAATCATTTTTGGGTACTTGGGTACTTAATGATTAAAAAATTCATTTTATTCCTCACCATCTACGAACGTTTGAGTAAACTTGTTTCCAAAAATTGACCACAAAAAATCTCGAATGAGATGAACTGAACCGAAACAGTTCGAAATATATTTTCAATAGGAAAAGTTCCAACGGTAGATATTTATCTAAATTTTTGTGCATTTAAGAAATGATCATTTGGGCGGAGGTTAAACAACTCAGATAACAAGCTGATTTTTTTTGAAAGCATTCCTACTTTGAGAGATCTTGTTCTGTGCCATTTTGAGCTGTATTCTGCTCAACATTTTGCGGTGACTATGTTTCCTATACTTGAAATGAACTATATAACATAGCCAATTTTCGTTAAAATTATGAAACTGTTTTTTTTTCCAATCCACTATATAATTAGAATTTAAGCTTCGAATTTAAAATCCGCCTCTCCATTTCGAACACCCACTTCACCCTAGTAAATACCTAAATCCAACTTCGATTTTTACTTTTTGTTTTCATCGGGATTATCCAAGTCTGAATTTAGTCTGAATTAGATAACATTTCATTAAAATCCTAATCCTCAAATCCCCTTGTCAAAAATATGATCCTTGATCAAACACCATACGAATACGAAATCAAGAAAAGTCGCTGAAAAATAAAATTACGTATTCAAGACGAGAACGAGAGCTCGAGAAAATAATGATGGTTTTTACCTTACACTCTCTTTCGTTAAAATTTATTCATTTGGTAACACTGAACTGAGAGACCGGACGAGTTTTTCTACGTTCTTCGTAAATATTTCATACTTCGCAGTTCGCTGGTTGCGATAGTGTTTGTGCAGGTTTTATGCTTGTTTTATCTATAATCTACTCGTGCTAAATTCGTAAAATCAACAAAAAAATTAGTGATAACCTTTGAATAATTCATTATATATATTTAAATACATTTTTGCATTATACTGAAGGGCATTATTGATCGAAAAACGTCTGGTTATCATCAAAATTGAACTTTCCATGATATAGCTATGGCGGCTGTGGAGCCTGTATACGGTGGAATCGAAGGGTAAGAAATATTTTAAAAGATTTTTTCTACCATTGACCACTGACCGGCTTCCATTTTATCCTGCCCAATTCTTCTCATTTCAGGGGTAGCACGAAAACAATCTGTCATTTGGTAAACAAGAAAGGAGAATCCATCGCTGAAAGTCGTGGAGGTAGCTCTAACTTATGGGTAATTATTGCTGCAGTTTCGAATAAACTCACTCAACATCGAAAGAAATCACAGAATTTATTCCTTACAGGGTATTGGATTTGACAAAACATGCGAGGTGATAAATACCTTAGTCAACGAAGCCAAGCAAAAGGCAGGCATTCCTCTCAATCAACCTTTACGTTCACTGGTAAGTATTTCCATTCGTATGAACTCAATTGAGTATCTTCTTTGATTCTCAACTTCGTACAGGGTCTGGGTTTGAGTGGATTGGAAACGACAGAATCACGAGAAAAATTGGAATCTGCGTTGAAACAAAGATACCCTCAGCTGAGTGAGAATTATTATATCGGCAGTGATACGAGACCACCTCTAGCTATGTTAAGTGTTGAAGAACAAGGTGAGTATCAGACGTTGAAGTTGGTCATCGAAATTACGCAATAAAACCTGTTTTTTTTTCGCATATAAGTCAAATTACGTATCTAATGGTGTTAATCATTTTAGCAAACGTTTGTGCTTTATTCTAGTTGCGAATGACAACTAACGGAGTTATTAATCGAATGATCAACTCTATTGACCTCTATTAGTATATAGAAACATAGAAAACAATTTAATAGAAAAAGCCTCTCTAGTTCTTCGCATAACGGAAACGACTACTTATTTTTAATTTTCTCTTGCCAAATTGAATCGACCCATTCGACGAAAAAAACTCTCCGTCTGGTATTTGTTGATATCGTATTTTTATCGTTCAATGCTCACCTCGATGCGAATTAATTTTTTTTCCTATATTGATAAGCTCTATAGAATTATTTTTTATTATTTGCACGTAAAATATTCCAACGTTTTATTACGTGTTGCTATACCTCATTAACTTTTCATTTATTGTTTTGTTGAACGTTATCTTTGCCCAGGTGGAATTGTACTCATATCAGGTACCGGCTCTAACTGTTTGCTTTTAAATCCCAATTCAATTGAAGTACAATGTGGCGGATATGGAGAACGATTGTCAGACGAAGGGAGTGGTACGATTAACCATTACGTAATCATACTTTCCATACGTGTTACGATTTATAACCATTCTCTTTTCTGTTCGTTCCAGCGTACTGGATTTCTCGACATTGTCTGAAGATATGTTTGGATAATGAATCTAAACTGAATAAACCACCGCATGGGTATTCGGTCGAGAAATGTTGGACAGCTGCGAAATCCTATTTCAATATTTCAAACTTGTTGGTATTTTTTACTGTTGGCTCAAAAATATCTCATTACTATTATTTTATCTGTACTATTTTCATTTACAGAGCTGATTTAGTACCTTTATTTTACCAAGACTTCGATAAAATGAGAATCGCTAGTTTTTGTCAAAATATCAGTCAATTGGCTCGCGACGGAGATATTTTCGCTATTTATTTAATGGAGCTCAGTGGCAAATACCTCGCTAAACATATTCAAGCGGTTTATAACGAAGCTCACGAGGTATTTTCGAACTGAATACAATTCCTGTTGTGTAATCGAATTTATTGATGACTTGTGCCATATTTCCAGAGTTTAAAAACACGTTCAGATGGACTCCGTATCGTATGCGTAGGATCTGTCTGGAAAAGTTGGGATTTATTAAAGAAAGGATTCGTCGATCAGTTGGAAAACGATACAGATATCGCTGTCGTAGATAAATTATCTTTAATGTTCATGAAGAAAAATCCAGCCATTGGAGCTGCTTTTTTAGGTGCTCAAGTTATTAATGAAGAATTCAGTTCTTGCTTCGACGATAATTATTCCATTTTTTATCGTTATTTTAGATCGAAAAGAGTCTAGTTCTTACATTTTTTCCTTCCCCTTTTTTTTTTTTTTTTTTTTTTTAATAAAAAAACACCATTTGTTATAATGTTTTTATTGTTCGGCGTTGACAATACTATTGATAATTTTTAAAATTAATTTTAAATTATTAGTTTTCATGTTGAAATTACGTATAATCGTAGGCTTAATAACTAATTGCCAACAAAATTCGTTCTAAGTGCAATTTCTGTGATATCTACGAATAACATCATATTATGAGCGATTTGTTTATTACCAAACTTGAGATCTCAATGTGATGTTTCGACTTTTAGTTAATGGGTCAATCTTATGATATTTTTCTACATCTCATTTCTAACTTTTTTTCGTCTAAATGAAAACGTTACCATACAAGTAATTTGAAAAATGAGGTTTATGAAACACCTATTCTTACTGTTTTCCAATTTTTATAGTCTTAAGATGTTCATGGTGCAACTTTTCAAATTATTTTATGAAATTTTTCCAATAATTTATTCATTATTTATCAACTTAATGCCTTTTTACGTTTGAATTATTTTAAAATAGCAATGTTTTTATTTTTTTTTATAATTGGATCTGTTTTTTATCTAAGAAATTTACCAATATTTCTTTATTTCATCAGTCATAAATGTTTTTTGATATATTTTTTCCAATATATTATTAAAGTTAATACGATAAAATCTAAAATTTGTAAAAAAAAAACGATCTATTAAAATATATAAAATTTATAATACGATTTTTACACAAGGAGACATACTCATTATATTCTTTTAAACAATCTGATCGAGTGTTCACGAAAACCATAAAATGAGATAATAAAATAAAATTCGTTTTTAAAATATACGATTAACTATACTAGGCTAATGATCCTAGTAGTTCTAACCCATAAAAATTAAAAACATTAAAAATAAAACAACTTTCACACTATTAATCAATGTACTGAGCTAACCATCTAAATCCATCTCCATACCCTTGCCTATTCAAAACTGAGCACATAAATATTTCCACCGGGCGAGTTTGCAATATATCCAGACTAACTTTACTTTTACCCGTAGTGATTGAATTTAATGAGAAAAAATATTTCAATGCATCTTCCGGCACAGCTTGGGGTCGATCGATTTTATTTCCCAAAATCAGGATCGGACAGCTTGAAAGATCTTCATTGTTCAGTAATCCAGCCAATTCTGCTCTGCTTTCGTCAAATCGTTCGGGATCTGATGCATCGATGATGAAAACAATGGCATCCGCAGCTGGAAAATAATCTTTCCATACTCTTCTAGCTTGAGAGTGGCCGCCTAGATCAAACGTAATGAATTTTATACTACCGATGGATAATTCTTCAGATGTTGGAAGATGAGTTGGTTCGTGCTGAGCTAATTTGTTGTCTCGGAGCATATGCAGCAGAGTAGTTTTTCCAGCATTGTCGAGACCCAAGAATAATAGCTTTCCGGATTTTTTCCAGAGTCCTAAGTATCCCAGGATGTCGGTAAACCAGTCCCAAAGAAACATAATGAAAAATGATGGAATATAAAATTACCAATGAAAGAGATTACACAGAAAACTACAGGATGATGCAGTAAAAAAAATCAAATTCCGATGTATTTGAAAAATTGAAGATAGGTCAACTTGATAAACTTCCAAACAATGACATAAATATTGAACACTGGGTATTTTTTTTGACGATTTCAGTCAACGTTTTAAAGCTCTACGAAACGGTTGGATTTATTACATCATGATTATTATTTTCATCGTTTGTGCGATTTTCGTGTTCGTTTTAGAAGCAGGATCTGCAGCGAGAAGATTTTTTTTGAACACGTCACCTAAAATGATGCTTCATTTATTTTTTTCATTAAACATGAGTAATTCTAAATTTTGATTAGAATTCCGTAGCACGTCCTTGTTTGAAATATGAATTTGTAACGGTATAGTTATGAATTTCGAAAAATTGTGCTTAATCAACCAATTAGGTCACCAATAGGTATGGGTGATCCGTGATTATGAATATTGCGCGCAATTAGCTTCCCTCTTGTATTTTTGATAGGAAATTTTGATTTAAAAATTAAATTTTTGTGCATGCAATCATCGTAATTAATGTCACTTATTTCAATCTTATTAATTTTTTTCCAATTTTTGAAATTATTAAAATACTTAAATTAAGGAGCTAGGTATCAAAGTGAAACATAAGCCTGTGATATTACTGCAGTGAAGGGAGGTTTGAGTGAAAATTTGAATCTTGCCGTTATTTTCGGTTGTATTTTGCTTCTTTCTCAATTTATTGATGAATACTGCCCAAAAATACTCATTTACGTGTTCGTATAACGTAGGTAGTTTTTTTTTTTCAACGTACCTACCTACCTATTAAATTGACGATTTAGTCGCTGAATATTTTAATAAATGAAAACAAACCCAACCAAGATACCAATAGCAATTTACTTAAGACTTCGTTTACAAGTTGTATCTAATTACAACGAATCCAATTTAAATTGGTATTGCTTTCAATCGAATCTTTACCATTCATGATGTTGGTTTTTTGCTTTCAGCATCATCGTTTACCATTATGAATAAATATACGAAATTGGATGGTTCTTGAACGGCGGCTTTTTAAATTTTTCAAAATGCTCGATGTAATGGCTTGGTACCGGAGGATTATTACGATTGTACTTATAGCGCATATCGGTGGTTAAATTGGTCGCTAATTGAATGGCATCGAAGTGAGGAGGATTTCGAGACGCTTCAGTCATCTCGAAGTCGCGTTCTTGCAAAGCTTGCTCGAGTTCGGCTTTATTTCTCAAATGATCTTGTCTCAGCACCACCGTTCTAGTTTCTTTAACTTCGAATGACGGTTTATTGATCTTTATTTTAGCATTTCGAACTTTCCACTCGGATAAAGCCAGCGTCTTCGTTTCTAGCCATAACGCTCGTATGATATCTGGATCTTGAAAATCCCATTCTCTTTTTTTCTTCTGTATCAAAACGTTCATCTCTGGATACATGTCTTTCAAGTCATATTCCATAACGGCCCTGACCCTTTTACGTTTTTTACCACCGACCGACGAAAATTCATCGGAAGTTTCGCTGTCTTCGGATATTTCATCGTTGTCGAAACCGTCCGATTCAGCACCGACAGCTGTTTCGCCTTCGACACCGGGTCCAGATTCACCACCTTCTAGCTCATCCTCACTACCGTGAGGGAATCTCTCATCGCTACCTTTTGTCGAATCGGGGTCATCGGAGTCGGGAAACCCTGCCTCGTCCGGATCTCTTGTCTGCGATGATTTTTTCCTATACACGCCTCCCTCGCTGTCTTCGTCCTCGTCTTCGCCATGTTCGCCATCGACGGGTTTTTCGTCTTCGCCGTGTTCGCCATCGACGGGTTTTTCGTCTTCGCCATGTTCGCCAGTGACGGCTTTTTCTTCTTCCGATTTACCTGATTCGGCCGATTTTTCCGAGTCCTTAGATGATTTTCTCGTTTTACATTTACCGTATTTCGAATACATTTTCGAATGAAAGCTCGTTCCCGTTTATCATCTAATGGTTTACTTTAAATTGTCTAGCTTTACGAGCATTTGTGTAATGATGTAAAAAAACGAGGGAACGAGCGAAGTAAGAAATTTTAGATTGCTAGGGAAAGTGAATTCTTTCAAGTTTTATCAGTGTTTTGGTTAGGTACTCCATACCTATCTATTGATGAAATTGACGAATCATGAATTCAAACTCCATCAATTTTCAAACTTGGTAGTTGGAATCGAATGACTTTGATTCTTTATTCTTGATGATCAGTAGTGTCACACGACTCTGCAAGAAAAAGAAATAGGTAATAATAATTATACCAGATACCAGATAGTGAGCATTATGGAGTACCTATTGAGTAAACATTAGGTACATGCAAATGAATAAAACTTACTCAATCAATCGACTCAATCGACTATCATCTCGGACCTTAGATAACCGTTTGTTCATGTTTTCGAATTGGTAATCTGTATCATCAAATCTAGGTAAACATTTTTTTACGAATCGAGTTGAGATGAATTTGGGTTAGTTATGTTCGATACGTCGGCTCCTGTCATGTGGACGGTGTGGTATTTTGTGAAAATAAAACGTAAATTGCGTACAAAAAACAAATTAACGTAATTATTATACATAATAGATAAAATCGCTCAAGTTTTAACAGTTGAAATAAGTATAAAAAATGTTGTATGCTTACCAACGACTTTTTTTTTGGAGAGTTCAACGTACTTATTTCCTGATTGTTTTGTAATCGTAATATGCCATAATTATTACGAGAGTAGACAATAGAGATCGACACGTCGTCACAATTGAATATTGAAAATTCAAAATTTTGAAATTTTCGAAAGTTGATAGTGATATTTTGATACAATTTTGATTTGAATTTGAATTTTGAAGAAAAGAGGAAAAGAAGGAGGGTAGAGGAGGGTGAGATATTTCTTCAGTAATATACTGTAAATTACAAGAAAATTAAAAAAAACCTGTGTTTAGTTAAAATAATGCAAATTAAAATTGTTTGAGTCTATCTGACGTCATCCAATGAAACGATAATCTGAGTTTTGATTGGTGTGCATTTTTGCAGCAATTTATTATCAGCTGATAATTAATCTTGAATTTGAAATAAATTAAATAGGATTACATTACAGTATAAAATCATAAACCGATACTTCAGAAAAGTGCAAGTGTACAGGATTAGGACACCGTTTGGATTAAAACTCGAATGAAAAATAGTACTTCTTAGTTTCAGCAGAAAGCATTTTTCCCAGTGAGTACATGATACCATCTATTTAATGGAATTTATACGACAACGCTTGCTTATGAATTATAAATAGAAAGTTTCATACTACGGTACGTTCTGCCGTAAATAAAAATGGCTTCTGAACTACATAGAATTTTCATTCAGTTCGTTGAGAAAATTACTTATCATTTATCGCGTTCTATCCATTCTGTCTGAACAACGCTGAGAGTTAATTCACGACAGGTAAATTTGTGTAAAATTAGTAAAATCAAAGCTATTTGCGAATTGACGCAGTTGGAATGGTGTCAAAACTCTCTCGGTGCAATTTCATCTTTCCCAAGTTGAACAACCGTCCATACGAAGCCGGTTCAGAGAAAGATCACAGCAGTATTGATACTGAATTCAAATTCTGAATCGCTGGAAAGGTTTTATCTCGTATCAGCTTTATCGCTCCCCCATTCCTTCTCTATTGTGTTGCGTTGAAATTATCCACAAAAGAGCGAACGTTGTCGTATCAAATACCTTCACTTATCTACTTTGCCGGATCAATCTTGATTCTTGTACTTTCTCGATATCGTTGCAGTTTAGTTTTCGACGTTTTATTTCGTGTAGCATGTTCTATTTGGTTTAGTTGTGTATTTCGGAGTATCTTTAGCATAGTTTTTTTAAAAACTGTTTTAATTAGTTTTAAAAAGGTTTAATTGTTTTTAACCATGGCTTCTTTGTCTCCTAAAGGAATTGATTTGAAGAAGAGTAAGTTTTTCGTGTATTTATCGAGGTTAATTGTCAAAACGTGGTCGTAGGTTTGATCTTGATCTGGCACACAGTATCGTAATATCGCTTTGTTTTTTGAATTTTATACCCTGATTGCGTTGAAAATATTTTAGACGATTCGCTTGTACTAAATTAGGTTTATTTTGTTTCGAAACAGGCCCGCCGAAAGTGCCATTGAAGTCACCGCCTTCGAAGTTAGGTACCACGAAGTCGGCGATTTTAAAACCGAAAATGGAATCCAGTCCACCCAAAGTGGCACGTTCTCCATCCAACAAGTCGATTACTCCGCCAGGTAAATCGCCGACGAAAAGTCCTCTTTCTAGTTCCATTAAAACGACTGCGGACAAAAATAACTCTCAAGGAGACAACGCCGTGAAAAACTCGGTCACGGGAATTGTACCTTTGGATAACGAAGGTAATTTATATTCATTTCTCGTGTAATTTTCGTATCAATCGTTTCTAATTCGACGTTCAATTCAGTTACCAATACGGCCGAAGCGAAACCAATTGAATCCGAGACTCCTTCGGAATCGACTGTCGAGCCGGAATCTAAAACCGACGAACCAGTTGCAAACGGTGTAAGTTCATCGGCCATCGGCGACGCATCCGCAGCGGATTTAGTAACCTCGACTAAACCCGAACAAACTTTGGATCAACAACAAATCGCCATCTCCGAACAAAAACACGCCTCCGGAGACGGTGCTCCGCTCAGCGATAAAATCGACGTTATCGAATCGGCCGGCGAAAGTGTCAACGTGGAACCCAAATCCGAGAAATCTCAAGACAGCACCGTAATCAAGGATGAACCGCTTAATGACGCCAAACCTGACGTAACTGATTCGAAAGACGAAAAACCTGACGACGAATCGGTTAAGCATGACAATGTTTCGAGCCCTTCGCCCAATACCAGCGCCTCGGATTGTGCCAACAGTAGCACCGAAACTGTCGAAACTGCCAAATTGACCGACGAACCCGAAACCACCGTACCGGAAATATCAAAACAGTCGTATCGTCTGAAAGTATGGGATCTGTTGGAGACTAATGACTTGGTTTTGTTCCCTCGACCGTGCAAAGGACGTATTCCGAACTTCAAAGGAGCTCATCAAGCTGCCGAAAAGTTAGCCACCTCTAAGGTATTCAAAAACTGTAAGACGATTAAAGTTAATCCCGATAAGGCTCAAGAAATGGTTCGTTTTCATACGCTCGAGGTAAGATATTCGTGTTTTTTCCCCAAATTTCTCAACCATACACTCATCTTAATTTCTTTTTAGAATGGAAAACGTCTCTTGGTTCCTATTCCTCGTCTTCGTGAAGGCCTATTTCAAGCTGTCGTTCCGCCTTTCGATGCTGCTAGACATCAGCTTCAGCAGGCTAGTCAAAGATTCGGTATGAAAAAATGGGGTAAACCTATCGGCCTGGATGATAAAGTTAACATCGATATGGTTGTCTTGGGTTCTGTAGCAGTCGATAAAAAAGGTAAATCTTTGGTAATTTTCAATATCTTCGTTGACTTGTTATTTTAATCTGCAGCGTTGCATAAATTTTATTGATCGAGTTTTTTTTTTCTGATTTTCAATTTTTCTTAATGAATTTTGTTTTCTAGGCCATCGTATTGGTAAAGGTGAAGGCTACGCTGACTTGGAATTTGCCATGTTAACTAAGATGAATGCCATAAATGAAAACACCGTTATTGTTACGACTGTTCATGACGATCAGGTTAGAACTTGGTGTTCTAGATTTCTTCAGCGTAGTTTTCGATAGTCCTACTGTTGCACGTTCTGTTAAAATTACTTTTTTCCGTTCGGTTGACGTATTTCATTTAATGAATTTTAGTTTAGGCCTGAATTTTTTCAAAATTAATTCTGCTGAGGTTTTTTTTGAATTTTTTCCAAATTTAGGCTACCCCATTCTTGAAATTTTTTTCAACTTTACACATCCAAATTGATATCCGAGCTCATATTTTATATTGTAATTTTTGGAATTAGTTCGTATAATCTTTTTTCTTGATTTTTTGTTTAAACTCGGTCCTTTTTTTTGTGTTCAAAATTTTCAATCAAAAATGTTTTTCAACTTGGGGCACCTTATTTAAAAAATTTTCCAAGCTGATTCTTTTCAAAAAGTTTTTAATTTCGGTCCCTGGAAGTTTGTAGAGCTGACAAAGTTTTGTAGTTTGAGTTGAAATTGAAGCAATTCAGTTGGAAAGAATTTCGAGGAAATCATGATTTCTTGAGAAGATACAAAAAGCTGATTATTTTTGAGAAAGTCCAACCTTTGGTTAAAATTTTTTAAAAATTGTAAATTTGAAAAAAATATTGAGCATCGAGTCATACACTTTATTTTTTTTCTATGAAAATCAAATTTGGAAACTGAGAAAAATTTTGATTATTTTTTGAAGTTCCGAATTTAAAAAATTCTTAGACCTGAAAGAATTTCAAAAAAATTAAGTTCATTTTGGAAGAAAATGAAATTGATTTTTTTAAAAATACGTGCTTGAAATTTTTTTTAGAAAATTAAAAATTGATGGGATACGTTATCTGAACGAAAAAAGTTCTCTTTTTCGAACGCGCCACCTCCAAGGTTTGGTATGATTTCGCCTTCTTTGTATTCGAATAATTTGACTAACAGAATTTCACCATTTCACAGGTATTTGACGAACTGCCCGAAGAGTTATTTAAAGAATACGACGTACCGGTTGATTATATCGTTACTCCGACTCAAATATTTCAAGTAGCCGAACCTCTTCCTAGACCTAAAAACGTAATTTGGAGTATTTTATCGAATCGTCGCATTTTGGAGATCCCTATCCTTCAGAAACTTCGCGAACAAGAAATTAGGTAAAATTGACTCCCTCCTCCCTCCATCAATCATTCTCATATTACATTTAGGTAATTTTTGCCTTTGATTACAGCGAAGGCATCGAATGCACTTTGAAGGAGGTCGACTCGGACGTCGAAGAAAAACCCTACCCTGCTCAAGAATCCGTCTTCAAGAAACGATTCCAACATCGTCGTCGTCGTTACAACAACTACAGTCACTCGACCGGTAACCCAATTCTCGACAGTAAACTGGCCGCCGCTGTTCTACCTCCTCAGCACCCTGCACCGGTTTCGATGCCTTTCTACCATCAAAATAACCGACAACGCAGATACTCGCCAAATCCGAATCAAAACCGAATGCGAGATTACGATGGACGCCGATACGACGGGCCTGGCCAACAGCAACAGATGAGGCGCCCCTATTACAACCAACCTCCTCCGCAATACGGAATGAAACATCAGCAGCAACCGTACAACGGTAGACAGTCGATGAGACACGACGGACAGAATCGAAATATGAATAGGAATGGTCCAATGATGAATGGTCCTAGGAATATGAATCGCGGTGCTCCGAATGGTCCTCGTATGAGTCGTCAACGTAACGATAATCGATCGTCAAATGCTATGACTAAGGTATGTTCCATCTTGACCCAGATCACCGGATTTGGTCAATTGGTAGGTGAACCGAGTCGTAAAATAGCCGAATATTTTACGACCAGGTGCTGTTTCTAACGTGATTTGCTGGTATTGCTTTGAACAACTTGGCAGCATGGATTTGCGCTTTTTTTTTGAGCTTTGGTTTGTCTTGTGATGTTTTTTTTACTCCTTATGATTTAAAAGTTCTTTACACTCGTAATCTGGAATTCCGACCATTTCCTCGTCCAGTTTCGAACGCAAAACCAGCCCGAACGTTTTTATTTTTAATCTGCGATCAAAGCAATTCGTAAAAGCGAATCGCTTTCATCATCCAGTACCGTTACTACAACGCAAAGCAGCGAATATTCCGACGTTACGCGAGATCCTATTCCACAACGTATCCAATTCTCTGCTGATGTATCCAAATCCTTGTCTTTGCAAATTGACATATCCTCTTATTCATTGTTGTTTCAGTCTGTTGAAGTGCAAACGGTCGATAAGAATAGAGCTAGTCGTCCGTTCGTTAAACGTAAAAGAGCGCCGATCGAATTTAGCCTTCGTGTTAAAAATATTGGCACCGGAGTGCGTGTTCGCGATTTGAAAACCGCCTTAAACGAAAGAGGCATTAAACCAAGGTATACACAAACATTTTTACTTGTTAACGAATCAATTGGAAAAAATTAAACGAGAAACCAAAGAAAAAACCAACATCGGCGCAATAATGATGGATATTAATGTTCGAAGGTGGATCGTAGCGAATTCTAGTCCCAAATTTCTCCCCCTCCCATAGTGACTTCCTTCCTTTACTTCCTTCTTTTTCTATTTCCAATCGATGTCATAATTTTTACGAACTGAATTTAAGTCCCTTCTTTAATGCGGTTTCAAAATATTTGAAGAAAATGTATTACGATTTGAATTCATTTCCTTTGATTTAATTGATCAAAATTGATTTGTTGAGTGCAGATTTAAATTATTTTTGGTTTTGAAAATTCACGAAAATTGATATTCTGAATTTTTTTTCAAATTGAATCATTCACGACAAAAATTCGCTACGATTAAAACCCACGGTAAAGGAAAAAAAGAGCATATATTTGCCTCAATATACGCACTTTTTCCTCCAAACATATCCTCGATTACAAGTTTGAGCTTTGGCGATGGAAATTTTCTCACTGATTGCTATCATTTTTGCACCGCTTGCATCTAATGCAATATTTTTCTTCAAATGCACGATTTTTTAATTTACGTAGTTAGACCTTCTAATTTATTTAATTCTTAACTCTTAAACTTCTAAAAATATTCACTTGTGCATAAATTAATCCTTCATCTGGTTCGTTTATTTTTGTTTGACATATACAGGGATATCACATGGAGGGGCTACCGGGGGTTCGCCTTTCTGCATTTTGTTAAATCCGCATCGAAGGAAAATAAACCGTTAGCTGTGGAAGATGTGATACACGCTTTGGAAGGATTACCACTGCCTCCGAAGAATAAGAAAAACCTCGTCATCGAACCGGCTAAACCAAAAAATTCGTCTAGCGAATCGAGCGGCGGTGTCGAAGAATCGCCTGTCAATACCACGGTTACGTTGGAAACCTCTACCTCTACAGATTTAAAAATCTTGAACGCCGCCGTTCCTACGGTCAATCAGCCGATCGCTGTTTAATCGCATTTTTCACTAAGGTTTTTTTTCTATCGTTTTTTTGTACCTTTTTACGATATTTTAAAAAATTCGATGTATTTCGTTCTTATTTTCTAGAGGTTCTATTTTTTTTCATTTGTTCGAAGTTATTTCGTTTTTTTTTTTTTCGTTCCAATTGTTTAACCATACGTTTTATTTTTTTTGATACGGTTTACTAATTCCAAGTGGGTTTGCCGCAACCGTTGAGGAGAATTTTTTTGTGGTTTTTACACGGTGGACTTTAAGTCATAAATTAACATGTTGTTTGTTGTATTTTCTTTTTTTGCTCTTAGGATTAAATTGCGTTATTGAAATGGTGATTATTGTTCATTTCAAGTTCATTTTTTGAAATTGTGTAAGAAGGAATTTTTACTCGCAGATTCGTAGACCTATCTGATTATTTGATTTAATCGTGTGTGTGCGATTACCTGTATGAAAATTAATGAGGAAGTTTGATTTCATGCGAAATTTCGGAAAGAAATTCGATCTTTGTATGGATTTTGAATACGCAGGTTTTAGAGAGAGAAAAAACGCTCGAGAGCTCAAAATTTTCCCATCCTCTGATCTTTTACGACAAAAATGTGTTTTTTGTTGTAAAATTGATCAAAATTTTTGAAATCCTGTCCGGATCTAAAAATTGAGTTTGAATTAATGAGAATTTTTTCCACTTTTTTTCTTTACGTAAGTAATAAAAACATCAATTTTTCATAGATCCAAAGTTCTAAACCTTGACAAAACTTTGAAAAAATCTTCATAAACTGGACTCTATTTTTCTCATCCTTTTTTCAGTGAATGAGGCGAGAGCAAAATTCTTTGTAGCAAAAACATCCATTTTTTTGATCGTTTGTGGGGAAAAGATTTTCGGTTCACACAATTTTTTTTGGTTTCCCAAACACATCGTAATACTTTTGAATTCTGTACCAAGAGCGGATTCGTCTATATATCTAGGGTTACAATATTCGTCATAAATTTGAAGGGAACTCCCGATTAAATTTTGAACCCTGGGAAAATGAGAAATTTCGGAATTTGAACTTTAGTGAACGAGATAACGAAGATTAGAAAGAACGAATGAACGAAAATCATTTTTTTCTTCATTACTGGTAACACTGATCGTTTGATTTTTAACTAAAATTTCTAATTAAACTTTGATTACTTTATTTTGACAAAATTAAATTATACTTTATAATATTGATTATTATTAATCAATAAATTACTTCCAACAAGTCGAATATAACTAAAAAAATCAAATTTAATAATTAATCCAACAATCAGAACAAATAATCCTCGATCGCTGATTGGCTGAAATTTTTCCTACCTAAAAACACCTACTTATAACACAAGTTCATTCTCGTTCACCGTTCGTTGTGTTTGCGGTGTGGCGAAAATTGTAAATAAAATAACAGCCTAATCAAAGCATACGCATCTCAATCATTTATAAAAAATAATCAATGAAGATCAAACAAAAAATTTACTCAATGAAATGTACAATGTTTTCATAAGTATTTTATAAGAAATTCTTATTAAAAATTCGTGCTTCTATCTGTAAAGTTTCCGCCTCTTTTGAACGTTATGTAATCTGTAGTCGCTTGGAGGGTATGCAGAAATACCCGCATAATTAATCTAATAGTTTCACCGATTTTGTTCATTTTCGTCGAATGAAATTGTTCGCGATGAAGACTTCGACTATTTGTTGATCGTATATTGTTAATAATAAAAAAAGACATCATGGAAGAAACCATCCCTGTGTTGCTGGTCACAGCCAACGTAGGATCTATTTTCGAAAATGTAAGTAACTTTGTCACATAGATTATCATCCTACAGTTTTCAAAATTCATCACTGATAGGAAAAATTCTTCAATCCTGCATTTTTTTTCCTTCCATAAAATCATCTAGTCTAAATCTGATTTCAATAAGATCTTCCTAATTTGGTGATTAATTATAATATTTTTCCTCCCCAAAATTCTTTTGGAAAAATATATTTGAAAATATCCAATTTTTAATAGAGATTTTTCTATGTGTTTCAGCCCGATGCTATGATAGGATTATGGATACAGGAATTTTTGCAAGTGAGTGTTTTGGCATCTTCAGCTCAAGCTACATGCTCCAATTATCATTTTTTAAAACCCAAAATGGTATTTATTTATTCCAGACTGTATCGCGTTTTAATGTGAAATTCATAGCATTACATTGTCAAGAAGTTGGAGGAAAAAACTACGAAACTCGTATGCAACACGTGGATAATTTCGTACAGTAAGTATGTCGTTCACATAGTATACGAATTAGTCAACCCAAGCCAGCTGAATTATCAAACAAATCTGCCTACGTCCTTTTTGTCACAAATTCAAAATTTTATTTACTCGTATTCGCAACTAGAACGATCCGCGTATAAATCCAATCCAACGGATCTGTGTTTGCTCTCAGCTGTGTCAAAAGACTCTATTCGGCGAATTTTCAAATGCTTCGGTATATTCGAGACACCAGCGGCGCATTTTTCACAAAAATTATTTACGATTACGGATATTAATCGAACATGTGGTTCGAACATACAATGTAAATAATCCCAGCATATGGTATTGTTTATTTTTTTCTAATCGCTCGTCGAAGATGCACCGGCAATGGAAATCTATACCAGTGAAAATTCCACATCGCAGAAAAGTCGTGCTACAGCGCCGGGGGTTGACTAGGCTGCGAAAATTGAATACTAATAAGCCGGTTAACCTTTCATATTTTTAGTTAAAGGTCAAAACTATGGTAATTTGAAATTATATGAAAAAAATCCATCCATGACGTCATCACGCATCGCACCATCGCACCACCAACAAACTAGATAAATCAAAATCGGCGATTAACCGACTGCCTAGAGAACCTGTTCGTCCGCATAATTTTATTTAAATTCCTTCCTTTCGCATTCCTCAATTTTGCGTATTTTTTCCTTCTACCTCTTCTGTACCAGAACGAGTCTTGGACTTGAGAGTTCGCAGCAAAAAAAAAATACTAATGTACAAAACTACAAATTCACTCGACGCTAATGAGACGCAAAACTGTACTGAAACGATTGATAAGCAATGTTTTTTTTCTTATTTTTGCCTCTTTGTTTCCACATTATGCTCGTTTATTCGCCATTTACCAATTGTAACAGATTGAAATGAGTATTTTTCAATTAAACCATTCTATATAATATGCTTCGGAAACATCGCATTGACGTCATGACCAAGTTAAAACATCGTAACCGTTTCGTATTTCTATGCTGTTGCTCTGTTCTCTCCTCGTTCGTCGTGAATTTTTACAGCTCGATATTTTTTTGCCGTATAAAGAAGATACCCGTTCGGAATATAAACTAATGGCGTTCTTATTATTTTTTTTACACTTAGAGCTTTACGTTTTTTTTTTTACACTTATAGTCATTTACATAGAAACTAGTTTCATGCCCAGTCTTCCCCTCCCGCCTCATTCTAAAATCTTTCCTTATTTCTTCGTTACGTTCGTTTACGCTTACATATTTTTCATTTTCAATTTTCGCTTCGCTATGTATTATTAATAATGCATCGTTATGCAAAATTAATTACATATTTAAAAAAAAAAGTTTCCTATAATTTAAACCGACTCGTGCGTACTTAAAAAGCAATTTTTAATTAAATATTGATTTTTCTCTTTCGCTTTTTATTATTTTTATACCTCACATGCGATCCTTTTAAAATTTTTTCTGCTCCATTTGCCCTACCATAGTGTACAGCTTGGGCTCGTACTATAAACGTGTTGTCACGGTACGATGACGTCTTCATTCTAAATGCAAATCGATTTCGGTATTTTATCTTAGCCTGTGAATTGTATACACGTAAATTTCGATACGCTCTTTTATCAATGTAAATTACTTTGTTTTGTGAAATTTTCTTAATGGAGAAGGTCGACAAGCGAAAAATACGCGAAAATAGAACAATGGCATTCATTCGGCTTCTCGCCGTAATTATATTTATCATCGTTAATAAATCAGACCAAATTAACGTTATTCCTAGAAAAAAAATGCTAATTCAAGTGGAAAGTTAAAAGTTGATGGGTTTTGGGCTGATTAGTGTCTAGAATTGGATCCTCCCACTTTTGTTCATCTAAAAGGTTTTAATTCTCGTGTGGAAAATGTGGTTTAAAAATTACGCCGATGCATAGAATGAAACCAGGAATGGAGAAGGATGGAGTAATCTGATTTGATTATTTCAGAGAAGTTTCGTGTTCAAAGTTCATGACTCTGGAGAGCGGAGAGGGAACGAGTAGAACATGCATTGAAAATCTCGAATTTTAACGAAAATTGGCGATACAATTTTTTTTTTGGGGGGGGGGGGGGAGATGGAGGGGAAGAGGGCTGCCCGAGAAAATTCGAGCTCTTCAGCTATCGAATAAGTGGAGCTAAAAGATCCTTGAAGTGGTCCATTTTGAAAAAACATGATTTTAGCCACTTTTAAATTATGCTACTTGAGTGGTTTCTTGGCCACCTTGAAAAAACAGAGCTAAAATTTTATACCACTAATTGCTCTCCTTCGAGTATGAGAGAATGAAGAAATCATCATACCTTGTAAAATTGTAAATTTCTTGATTTTTACAAAATTCAAATCGCTCATTGGACGCATCAAAATTGAGCCAAAATATTTTTTCTCGTGCTAAAATTAGGTACGTTTTAATGAAATTTCTCTGAAACACTTAGATCAGACATTTTTATGGGAAAAGTTTTTCATCTTTTTTCGAAAAAATCTTGATACGCTGTAAACTGAAATTTCCATAGAAAATATCAGTCGTCATGCGATTCACTCCTTACAATAAACATGAATTCTTCTCTGATAGATTTCTTCAAAATTCATTCCTAGCGAGAAGAGAATTTTTTTCCAATTTTGAGGTGTTTTAGTAAGTGATTTGAATCTCGTAAAAATTAAGAAAATCTTCAATTGTTCGATTTTTTATACTTTAGTTCCTTGAAGAGCTTCAGTTTCGATGTGTAATAAATTCAGGAGATGCAGAATATAATTTTTTTTGTTTTTTGAACTTTTCCAGAGGGAGAGGGAAGGAGGTTCGAAGTACATAAAACTCAGACAAAAGAAATTGATGAAAAATCTTGCTGTTTTCAAAGTTGAAAGTGATTACTCCCAAAATTTGCTATTTCTATCTTTTTGTGGCTGTGGGGTTGATTTTTTTTTTGGAAATCCTTCACTCAAATAAGATTTTTAATGAGTGCTGCATTTGACAAAATGGTAATGCAAAAGAAAATAGTTATAAAATTTGGCTTGAATTCGAAAAATTTACCTCGAGTGAAAAATTTTTAAATGATGCTTCATTTTCACGTTTTTTTGCTCCTATTTTATTCATTGATTAAGTTTAATTTTGAGCATTTCACAAATTTTTTATTGAAAATTTGTGAAGAAGGCAGGGAGGAGGAAGTGGAATTAAAGTATTTTTGAAGAATGATCCCATTTCCATTGAAAAAATGAGAAAAATCAGAAGAGTCATCAGTTTTACAAAAAATATGTAAGAATTTGGGACAAGGGGGGGGGGGTGAACTCTTCAAATATTCAGGGGATCACCCCACTTGTGGTGTGGAGACAGCATTTCTTACAATTTCACCTCTCTCCTCGAAAAATTGTTGGAATAAGTATCTCGTTGTAGATTTTGAATTTTTTTTTGAAACAAATTTTGAATTTGATTTGAAAATTTTCTTCGACCCTAATCAAAGTCTTCTACCTTGCCAATTTTCACCTTAACTAGTCCTATTTTGTTTCATTTCGCCCTAATAATGAGCCTTAAACTTTCTCAGGGTTTCATAGTTCTTAGTTTTAATTAAGTTTGCAATATTTACTCAGTTTATGAGATGTTTTGAAAAATATGTCCACAAACGTAGTATACCTCCCTTCTCTTTACCCAATTTGAAATTATCCTTGTAATCGAGACAATAGGGGCATTAAGGAAGTACCCATAATTATGTTTACTTCGTTAAAATTGTGGCGAATTATTCGTCAAGTTATGAATTTTTCATGTGAAATTGTTATGGTGATTTTTTGGTAGGAAATTAATTTTTCTTGATATTTTTCCATTTTTTGAAAGTCTATAATTGTGCAATCGTGAAATGAAATTTTATACCACATTATAGCTAGATGCATACGGGAAATCAATTTTTGGCTAGATGATTTTTTTTAATTTGTAGAATTTTTCAAAATCGAATGCAAAAATTGAAAAATTTACAATTTTTTGTTTCTTGAAATTAATTTTTTTAAATATTCAATTTATTTGAATAGAAATCGTTTTCAAAATAATTGAATTTATTGAAAATTGAATTCTGTCCTAATCTTTGAGAAAGGGAGTCTCTAAAGTGGACTAATTACGAAAAAGTAGATCAAATTTGAAATAGACTTTTATCGAATCTGCTTATTTGAAAGGAAATTTCCATGTGTATTTTGAATTATATTTTTCATTTTTTAAATTGGATAAAGCTTTAATTTTAAGGGACAGATTGACCACAAAAACTTGAAATTGGCACATTTTTGATCAAATGGAGATGTGGACATTCAACAGTTTTTCGCTCCAAAACATATTTTTGCGAAGACTTTTGAAAAAAAATTCAAAATTTTTTTGGGTGGTGCCTCATGCTTAATAATTTAAAATTCTTCAAAAATGATTTTTATTATTTATAATAATGAATAAAAATAAAATTGATTCAACATGAAATTTTCTATCAAAAATGTGGTTAAAAGTTTATCATAGGCAACTGGAACAGTCAGGAAAAGTCGAGGAATTTTGTAATTTCCATTGGAATTTTGTCGAAATCCAAAAGAATAAATTATTTAGAAAAATATTTCTTCGCTTATTTTATCAAAAATTTTTCAAAAAATTCTCGAGAACAGAGAACGGAGAAGAGATGATTAATACTATTTTTTTCTACAAAATCCCTTTAGTTACTTTTGTTTTGAACTCGTTCATTTTGATAAAATATGATGAAAAATAATTCCATTATGCATTTGATCACGATTTTGAGGAAAAAATGAGGAATGGAAGAGAACGATGAATTTTTTACTTTTGAAGATCTTTTTCAGCAAAAATTTTTCCTCTCGGTTCTTTTGGACTCATCGCATTGGTAGATATTTCTCATCAAAATAATTGATTTTTTTTATCTCTCGTCTCATCGATTCATCATTTACTGGGGCAAATCGAAAAGACTGCAGGATCGCAGGGACTTTCATAGAATTTATAAATTTTAGATACGTGGTTTTTTGAAGTGGGGAGAAGAGGAGGAAAAACGAATTGTAAAGTTGAATTTTCAGTCTAAAAAATACAAAATTTTATTATTTATTTCATTTTTAAAATTTAATATAATTTTGTTGCTTCGAAAATAGGAAGTTTCCCTTTTTATTTTATTCAAATTGGAGTTCTCAAGTTTTGCGCGGAGGGAGGGGGTCAAAAATTTTCAGAATATTGAATTCAAGTCCTTTTTGTAATCGAAAAAAAGGAATCTAACAATCCCATAAGAAGTGATGATTTTTGAAAAAAAAAAAATCATTCGACACCAATCATTCCAAATCATTTTTTCCCCAACTTCATCATGCCGAAAGAACTACACTTTTCTCCATGTTCAATGAATATCATATTTCAAAAGAACGGGAAAATTTCGAAAAATTGGTCTGGAAACCTGGAAAAGTCATGGAAAATTATTTTTGAAATTGTGGATATCCTAAATCCTTATAGTCATTAAAAAAAATACTATCGATATTTTTCAATTTTTGAAATGAGATAGTAAATTGATATTATCTGTTACGGTCTACTTTCATGATAATTTACCATAGATGAACTTTTCATCATTGATTTCTTCCATCCTATGAGACGGTTATGAATAAATTCAAAATGATAGATTTAAGCCTCCTTTTCCACTCGTTCTGAGTAGAATTAGAATTTTTTTTGAATGGCGGTGAAACTAATGGATTGTTTTAGGCCAAGCGAGATGGGATGGAAAAAATTATTCATTGTAATTTTCTGCTTTGAGGTATCTAGACCTACCCAACATTACACAAAAAAATTCCAAATTACCTAAGAGCTGGAAAATTTTCTGCCATTTCCGAATACTCTTCAATCATTTGGATAGTTATCCAAATCTAAGCCAATATTTCAACGAATTGCAATAATTTTTTTCAATTTTTGATTTCCATCCATTAATTAAAAACCACTTTCATTTTTTTTCCAGATTATTGGTATCGAGTGAAAAATTGAAATCGTTCAATCGAGCCGTTGTATTTTTAGACGAAGATTTTTCGTGTGCTGAAAACTTCACCGTAAGTACAAACGACAGATGTTAGGCAGTAATTAAAATACAAATTTAATGATACGAAACTAGATCGTACGAGGACTAAGAATTAAGTATGCACGTAGAAAAAAAAATAAAATAAAAGTTCAATGTAAATGAATCGTGCATTCGTATTTATGCGTATACAAAACGATACACGACGAGTATTTTGAAAATTTTTTTTTAATCATAATCAATGACGTAAATAGTAATCAGAGGAATACGCTAATGATGACTATTTTGTCTGGTCTAAGTGTAATTATCTATCGTGTAAAAGATTTATTCATTTCCTTTACGGCGATAACAGAATGTAATCTTTTGTAATTCGTGATATGCTCGATTAATAATATTTGATATTTTGCTTTCAGGCATTGGGAAACTTTTACTTCATTCACGAAAGCGCCAAAAATGTTTATTTATGGAATTTCAAAAGTAAGTTTCAATAGGGTATCTCATGTTTATGAGGTTGATTCAACCTTATCTTACGAGATATTTGTTTTAGAACAGAAATACGACTCGATTGAAGGCAAAACAGTACATTCGGGTAATATCGAAGATGTCGAAGTCAAAGAAAAATCAAAATTTCCTCAAAACTTTTTCCCAGAGGTATTTTCTATTTTATATTTCATCAAAATCGTTTTTTTCCATCATAATTGACAAAATTTTCCATGTTTCAGTGCAAATGGTCGAGAAAAGGTTACCTTCGTACGAGATGGAGTCTCGATGACAGTATATTTGATCTCGTTAATATTCACTTGTTCCACGATGCTTCGAATTTCATCGCTATGCAAGCGGTACGACAAGTTTAACGTCTAAGAATAGAATTATTATTTTTTACAGCCGGTTGAAAAATGATTATGCAATCGAATCTGAAATCCCCTGTTATGAGCCAATTACCCAATCGACAATGTTAAGAGACGTATCAAGGATATGGTTTTTATTTCAATTTCCCAAACGATGACGGTTTTCGATATTTTTCAATTTATTTTTCTTTTGTCGATTGTTTGGTAAATAGAGTTCGTCGAACAAGTTGGTAAATTTACTCTCGTCCAATTATGAGAAAAAAAAGTTGTACAAAAGCTTCGCTAATTGGATATTTGTACATTTTTTCCTGGTTCCTCGTTTTTTTTTCACACGAAAAAAAAATCGTCGTCGGTGATATTTCGTGAATTGCCGAGCTCATATTTTTATTCATAAATTGGACTCGTTTTCGTATTTTTGGTTATTGATTTTTTTCTTTCTGTATTTATCTTTTCAGTTCCCATCTGTTTATACTGTCACCAGACAGAAAGCTTTGCAGTATACTTTGAACAGGTAATTTTCCAAGTTGATAAAAAATTTAGATTTTGATTCATCCAGCCCATCCAGGATGATGAGGGGAGGGAGGGAAATACTCAATTTCTGCTTTTGAATAATCTAATTCATCGAGAATTCTAATCGAATTGTGTAAAATAAATATTACATTCAGTATGATTAAATCATTCGAGAACGATTCAATTTGAATTGGATTAAAGGTTCTCGATTCATTTGAATCATTTGCCAATGGTGTGATTTCATTTTGAACGAATCAGTTCGAAACTAAAATCATTCTCATTCCTTTGGGGGTTCGTTTGAATTTTTTCAAAATTTTGTAAATTTTTTTGTCTCAAAATTTTTTGGAGGATAATTTTTTCAATTTCTCCCCAGTTGAAATTTTTCAAGCGTCAGAGAAAATGAAGAGTTTGAAAATTAATTTGGTAATTTTCAATTTCGTTGGCATTTTTCAAAATTGAAAAAAATCTTGAAATTGAAAATGATTTTGAAAAAATTTCAACTTGGAAGAAACAGTTGAAATTTTTAAAAAGTCATAAAAATTCCAACTTTAAAGCTTTTGTTGCTGGAAAAAATTATAGAAATTCGAATATGAATGAAAACTATTTGAGAAAGTAATAGAATTTTAAATAATTTGGAAATTATTTGAGGAGAAAATTTTTTGAGAAAATCACGGAGATTTCTATTTAAAATATTTGGGAGTTGAAAATTATTAAATTTTTTAAAAGAGATCTAAACAAAATTTATTCTAATTTGAAAAAAAGGTTTGAATCTTGATAAAAATTTTCAAAGTGCAAAAAAATAAAATCAAAGTTCTCAAAAATTATAAAAATTTCAGCATAAAAATTTTTTGAAATAAAATAACGATTTTGCTCGAGAAAAACAAATTAAATTTTTTCAACTAAATTTTTTCCAATTTTTGATTTTTTTCTCATTTTTTTTTTTTAGGTTTTACAACTACACGAAAGGATATGCTCCGTTTTTTTTATTTGGAGATTTCAATTTCCGTACTGATACTCAAGGTGTTGTAAAGGTGAGTTTTCAAATTATTTTAAAATTCGGTAATAATTTTGTTTCTACGAAACTATTCTCTTATCTTTATTATTTTATTATAATTGGAGAAAAAACCACGTATGTATAATGACTAGAATTTTTATTCGTTGTTACCTATAAATTGTCGAATCGGTAATTAGTTCTGGTAATTAGTATTTCTACTAAAGTAATGGATAATTTTCGCATAGAAACTGACCAGCGGTTTAAACGAATGCAAAGATAACGAATTTAATAATGACGATACAAGATTGGAATATAAAGATGAAACTAGCGAAGTAAGTTATTTTATGGAAATTCTGTAATAATCTTAAAATAATTTTAATCTATGTACTTTTTTTCTTGGTACGTAATATTCAATTTTACATTTAATTTTCAGGTCGTCGTATCAATCGGTAAAAAAGAATTTAGTCATAACGATCATCAAAACGTATTCATCAACGATTCCGGCGAATGGGTAGGCATTTTTTTTAAAAGTACCTATGCATTTTTGAACCTATCTTGGTACCGGTACCGTTTCGGAATTTATTCCTTATATAGGTACTTACGATACTTCGCATAGACGTCCGGCTGAAAAAATAAAATCACGTAAGAATAAAAACGCCTGCATTTCGATGCGTATGTATTTTGAAACGACCGGAGCATCATGCAGAAGGGCGATCGATATCGAATATTTTACTCGTTGCAGTTACTGCATTGATTTGATGCTTGAAATTGTGTTAGTTGAAAGAATACGATCGTGAGATGGAAGCGTTCAAAGATCAGCTGTTTGAGTTCCCGATCACATTCCTTCCGAGTTACCCCTTCGAGGAGAATTGTTCCGATGGGCAGTCGTATATGAAAACGAGATGCCCGGCGTGGTGCGACAGAGTTCTGTTAAGCATGACTGCTAAACAACTTATTCAAGTGGTGAGTGGTTTCGATTTTGGATTCTAAATCTATAATTGTCAATTTTATACACGCCTGATACTTCCAAGTATTTGATTTTCAACGTGAACTTAATTGTGCGTTTTTTTTTTTTATTACAGGATGAAGATCAGAAAAAAATAGAATATGGAGTGATTGGAAGAGACAGTTGTATGGGTGATCACAAGGTATAATTTTCGTGTAAAAGTTCCCTCTGATTACACAGAGTGTTCTGTTGAAGATTTCGTGTATTTGGCCTCAGTCCAAAGCAGTCCAAACATGATCCTTAATTTCAAATTAGGCATAATCGACTTTTATTTCCATCATTTTTGCTTCTAAAAATGAACAGCCTGATGAAAATTTCTAAAATAAGACGGCAGGAAAAAAGAATAATTTTTTTCTCAAAAACCTTCAAAAAATTGCTCTGAGGAGCCCTCTTCCCCGCCAAAAATTTGATTCAAGTACCTCTGGCTCTGCCTCTGGTTCCAAAAAAATTGTCCAGAGAAGACCCTTCTTCTATCAGCTCCCTTCCGGATTCCTGCCCATTTCCTTTAAAAACTTACCTGTTTTTCCAACTGTCGCTCATTCAAGTTATCAATATTCAAAATAGAAATCGAACTCGACTACTTCGAGGTTGCCTGATTTCAAATTCGATTTCCATATTTGTCTTTCGAGCTTTTGTTTTGAGATAGAGAAAATTTACCCCCTCAAAAATGACAAATCATGATTTAATTTTATTTTTAGAATTGGCTTTTAAAAAATCACAAAAGTGTTTTTAGGGAGGAAAAGGAAAAGTTTATTTCTGTAATTTTTTGCTATTTTTCTAAAAACTGGAAACAAAACAATTTTCCGAATAGTTTCACAACCATCACACATCTGTTTGACTTTTTATTCCGAACTCCGAAATGTTTTGACCTTGATTTTTTTCCAATTTCTAAGATTTCTCACATGAAAAAAATGATCTAATTTAAAATTCAAACAAGAATTCCATTTTTTTGCTTCGAATTCATGTAAATTTAATAAACAGGTACCTAATAGCAATCAAAAATGACCAATAAATTAATATTATAACTCAAAATTTCTGAAAAATGGTCACATCTTTGCTCCTTCGAATTATATGGATAGGCAACTTATTGAACTCCTTAAAATTTCAATTTGACCGAATTTCGTCGCGAAGAAATACTGTTTTTGTCTAAGAAAATACGTAAAAAAATATACCGAAAGGTCTCTAATTCCTAATTCTGAAATGTTCAAAATTTCTGACCCTTCTTTCGAACTCCCATAAAAGAATGAAAGACCCTGGGGCATATTCAAAAACACTTGAGAATGGAACTTCATTTTTGGGGGTCATAATAAAAATAAAATACAAAAATTCCCAATTTTTTCATGCTACTTTTTTTATTTTCAAAAAAAAACAATATTCCTCATTAAGTTCATTCCCTCTTCAAAAAATTGAGATTTTTTTGAAAATCCATTTAAGATTGTTATTGATAAATGAAAAAGACAATTTTTTTTCCTCTTGAAAATCTTCGATTGTTTGACCTAGAATGTTAGAAGATTCATACCATTAATTTGAAAATGAATTTCTCAAGTTTACTAAGCTCGAGCAGAGGAAAGGCGAAAATTTGTATAGAAAATAGCACTCAAATCTTTAATTTCTTCATTTTTCAAATCGATGTTTTAGTAAGGAAGACGAAATTCTGAACCCCTAAATTTCTTATAATATATTTTTTAGGCTTTATATGTCCGAGCAAAACGAGGACTAAGATTTTAAAAATTGATGATTTTCAAAAAGGAAGAAAAGAAAATAGTTTATGTTGCAATAATTTGTTGTCTGAAAGATTTCTTCTTGTTTAAAATAAAAAAATCGTGTTTTCTTTCTTTCTTTTTTTCTTTTTTTTTTTTTTTTACAAAATTTAGTGTTTTTTTCTGTTTAATTGAACACCGAATTTGGATTTCCGAATTATATAATGAAAAAAATTAACGAGTCCCATAAAATTGAAAATTTGTTGAATTGGCCGACTTTGGTGCGGAGGAGGGGGTGTCATTTCCCTTATTTTCACCTCTTACTGTTACTCATTGTTTTCATTTTTAAATTCTCTTTTTGGCTAAATTGGTTCGATAAGATCAGTCAAACTATCCCGAATCTTCGACAGATCATTTAATTCGTAAAAATTACGCTTTTTTCCCATTTTCTCTTCCAATTTCTAACCCATTTCGTTTATTTTTGTTACAGCCAGTATACCTATTCGTGCATCTGAAACAAGAAGCAGGTATTATAGCGCCCAAGTTACCATTACCGAAAGTGTGCTCGGCTTGTAAGCTTAGTAGTAGCGTGTTTTGCGACGCGTTTCTTAACAACAGCGGCGAGTCTCCGCTGTTATCTGTAAAATCTCATTTTAACAGTAGTTATCTGCGTAGTAGTGCTGCCGGCAACGGCGCCGCCAGCAGTAGTAACGAAGCTTGCGCCAATAGTAATTGTTGTAAAATGACGTACCATCGTAATCTGGTGGCCGCGTCCCGACACGAGACCAACATATCGCCGATGTCGACGGTGACCGAGCTATCGGACCGGCTCAGCGATACCGATACCGATAGCTATTACCTAGCCAGTGCCATTCCTACCTTAAACAGTAGCTGTAGTATGGATATTTGTAGAATTAACGATAGTTGCTCGAATAGCTTTAACGACGCGACCTCTTGTCCGTTAACCGATTGTGATATCCCGTTACCAAACGCTTCGATCGCCGTCACCGTCGACGAATTCATCGCCTCCGCCGATTCGGACACCACCGTCACCACCACCGATTCCGTGCCCGTTTCCGGCCAACTTACCGCCAAAATCAAACGTCACCATTTCGCCGAGGACAACATGTCTTTGAATCGATTCCACCACGATACTTCCAAAGAGTACGTCAGCCGGTCTTTCGACGAAACCACCCCGGTCCGGTCCAATTCCGCTTTAAACGTGATCGAAAGCTCCTGGCGGAGTAAAACCTGCACCTGTCTGCACGACGTCGGCTGGCGTATGCGTTCAATCTCCTCGTCTAGTCGAACCTCCAGTTGGAATTCCGAATCCAGGGTCAGGCTGAAATCCGACCCGAATCTTAAAATGTCGCTGCCTCGCATCCAGAGTCACCACAGTTCCTCGGACGAAGAATGGTTCGAGGAGGTCGCCGAAAACAGCACCGAAACAGCATCCAATATAGAATTAGACACCAGCCGCAAGACCGATCCGGCCATCGAGGAGATTGAAGAATGCATCGAATTCGAAGCAACGCCTTGTTCGCCCGAGCAAGCTGCTCGCGTACCGCTCACTCAGCAGAATTCCGACGACAAAGAGAGCCGCAAAAAGAGCTATTTTCTGTTCTGCATACCTAAAACGTGGCGCAGGCCGAAGGAAACCAGAGTCAAAGAATTATCCGATTGTAAGCTCAAAAAAGGAAGGTATTTTAGGTTCTTATCGTCGAAATCTCGCCGATGTAGATTTTGTTGCGCTTTATAGTATTTCCCATTCCGTACTCCCCTTTCGATTTTGTTTTTTTAATCACTTCATTATAATCACTCGTTATGCCCTAATTACCCATCCTGCCCAATTTTCTCAACTGATTTCGTTTCATTCGCGTGTAATTTCTTCTTCTTCTTTTGTGTGTTTTCAGTATTAATTTCGTCGTTTTATTTATCCCTAATTTGTTTTTCAAAGACTCGCAATAACTTTCGTTTTTATCGTATAGATCGAATGCAATCGTTATCATCACATTTTTACCTCTTACTCAAACCATTTTATTTTTTCTGTTTTTTTTTCTTTTATCTCCTCTATCTTTATTATTCTTTTTCTTAGTCGTTGTTCCTGCTTTTATGTTAATTTTCATTTTTTCTTCTTTTTTTTACCCGATTCATTTTTTTTTGTCATTTATTTATTTCTATGTTCGTGGTAAGTACGCTTAAAAATGATGTCTTTACGCTTGTTTACCTCGGTTGTTAAGTTCGAATCGAAATGGCGTTCGAAAATGAATTTTGGCGAGTCGATTGAAAATATTCCATTGGGTGTCGTTTTCGACCTGTTCAAGTCCGTTGTCCAGTTGCCATAAATCGAAGAGGTTGTTGATGATACTCCCGTTAATTTTTGGTATTTGCTAATTTACTCATCTTTTCTTGATGTTTGGCTTGATGCGTTTATAATTTGAAGGCGACGTATTGCGAGTATTCTATCGGTCGTCGACGATTTTATTTGGGAGTAGATGGAATTTTCTAGTTCGAAGTTGACTTTTATGTTCTTGATGGTTCGTAATGACATATAAGTGAATGAGGCTGAGATGAATATTTGAAAAAAAATTCCCAAATACCATACTTTTTTTTCTCTCACCCTCTTAACCTGAGTACTCTCTCATTTATACATCAGCGAAAATTATCGAAAATCGCTGGAAAATAGAATTGCAGTCCAGTTGTAAATCAGTGAAAATTCTTTGGAGAAAAGTCAGTAAAATTTCTGAAATTTTTTAAAAAATCAATTAATTTTTTTGAAAAATTAGCAAAAATTAATTGAAAATTGAAGAATTTTGCTGATTTTTCCCTGTGCTGCAATTCTGACTGTTCTGGAATGAGAGAGCAGTCAGTAATTTCGACTTTTGACCATTCTAGTTTTTAATCAAAAAATTCATGGAAATCGATTTTATGAAATTCCTCCTTGCACAAGTATTTTTTTAAACATCGAGAAAATTTCTGGGTATTTTTTTGTTATTAAATTCAAAATTGGTAATATCTTAATGATTTATAAAAATCGATAGTTTCAATTTTTCTGATTTTTTTCACAATTTCAAAAAATGTATTGGTAATTAGACGAAATTTCAAGATCTACTCCAGGATGCTGATTTTTCAAATTTTTTTGAATTTTGATCAGTTGTGCGGAAAATGCAATGAAAACGCTTCAAAAAGTCGTGATAAAAATAAAAATTTTCTGGTTCATGTTTACTTTTTCCTCCTTCGCAAGAATGTAAAATTTCAATTTTTCGCACTTTTTTTTTGATGTTGTTATGGATAAATGAAAAAAGCCTTCGATTTTCATGTTTTTTTTGTGTTGTTTGCATGATTTTTGTGTTAACCAAAAACACTGTTTTTTGATATATTTTTGAAATGAATAAAAAAAATAATCATCTTTGATTGATTTTGCGGGGATTAATTTGTAGGAAGACCCCAACTTTTTTTTTCAGGACTTTCATGACATGAACCCTTGAAAAAAATAAATGAGGTCAGAGGCCATCCTTTTGCTATTTCACGCGAAAATCAATACCTACTCCAATAATTTTTTTAAATTAAAATAACAATTTATTATTTGTTTCCAATGTTTCGGCCAAATGCAAAAATGAACTCTTCCCTCCTCCCCACCAAAAATGGAATAATCAATGAATTTTTTTCAAGTCTCAATAACAGATGATAAAATAACTAACCATCAGCAAAACAGCAAAAAATTCAATGTTTCAATTTTTTTTCAATTTTAAAATGCAGAAACTTTGAGCAGTTGAGTTGCAAATGGCGAGATTTGTTTAAAAATTTCAAATTTGCAACATGTTTTTTTGTATTTTTTGCCAATTTTTTGGGCTCAGGTACTCCAAAATTCGAAAAAATCGGAGTGGAAGGAAATAAGGAGATTCAAATTTTTTGAATTTGAAATTGGGAAACATTTAAAATTTAAATTCGGGATTTTGCCTCCGGAAAAAACGTGAATTACGATTTTCAGTTCTATACAAATTTACCGAACAAGAATCAAGGAAATCTCTCAATTTTTAAATTTCTATTGAAATTTTAAATTGAAAAAACTGAATTTCAAAATATCAAAAATTACCAAACTTTAAAAATTCAGTCTTTTCAATTTTTTATGCATTTTTTTCAAAATTTTTTCAATTTTTTAGGATTTTTTTAACATTAGTTATACTTGGATTTATGTAAAATTATGATTTTGCCAATTGATGAACAAAAAATGGCTTTTGTGGCCCTCCACCCCTTCATGTTGTGACCTCAAATCCAAAAATATTGACTCATATTTTGGATTAAAATTTATGATTCTTAGTTTTTCTCTTTCTCTTTCCACCAATTTCTGCTTACCGAATCATTCGAGCTGTATATTTATACAGTAATTTTTAAGGAATCGGATTATTCTTTAAAATATATTCCTAGGATATTGATTTTGATCATTATCTTGATATCATTTTTCTGAAATTTCATATTGAGTACCTATTGTTGTTCTTTCATTTTCGTCTTTCTCAAGACTGACTGTACTAGAAATTAATTTCGTATCATTTTTCTATCACATTTCCCTCTTCATTCGTTATTCAGTTTTTTTTTTAATTCCCCACCATACTCCCTGCCCCGCCCCATCTCGCCCATTTTCAACGCAACAAGATTTTTCGATCCTGGAACTTCCATAAAATAACATTTTTTATGTAATTAATTTTTAAAGAAAAAAAAAAATTCAAGACTCGCCAGAATTCAGAATTTGGTGCCATTTTTGACATTAATCAGTCCGCATGATTTTTTTTACCACATCACAATTATCGTCATAGGTCTTTTTTTTCTAAGTATGTTTATTTCGTTATACGTATTTTTGAAAAGAAATAGTGAAAAATTAAGTCGTATTTTTGATTATTATTATTTGTGATCAACATCACCTAAAAAGCTTTCATTAGTTACCAATTTATAATTTTAACGATGAATGTGTGATCGAGGGGGTGTAAATGAACATCCAAGTGTTGGAAATTACAGAATAACATTCGAGAAGGATGATTTTTAATAATCTCTCTGATCAGGTGGTACACTTGATCAGTGGCGTAGGAATTTTTTATGGAGAAAAGGAAGGAAGGAGTTGGAAAACCATATGAGAATGAGGTATACTTGGCAGGTCCAATGTTGAATGCCATCTAAAAAAATGGCCTAGTCGATTCGATTCCCCGATAGATTTATTATTTTACTCCCAATTTTTCTGAAAAATTTTCGTGCTGGATTTTCGACCGAGAAGAAAAAAGGAAGACTACAACCGATTTAAATCAGTTGCCATTCCTACGCCACTGTATCAGTTCGATGAACTGTACCCGTATTGCATAGGCTCGTAATAACCCTAGAATTTTTTTTCTAGAAATTGGTAATTAATAAAAGATAATCTCATAATGCGTACGCTTAGTTCTAAACCATTTAGGTATTGTATTGTTTTAATTTAATTCGTCGTCGTCGTTTGTGGTGTACCATAACTTTAAAAAACGCGAAATTCGATGTTGTGTCATTAAAACCTTTTTAGTTGCGCTTTTTTATTATTTTTTCCGTAACTTTTACCGTACTTTTTATAATTTGCGAATAAGCTCTCGTACGTTTCCACTCACCCATCACTTGTCTTATGTCAAGAGTCGTGAAACCAGTTCTTATCAGTTGCTTTACCGCTCTCTACCGTCCTCGGGGTCGTAACAACGTGTTTGCGGTCAACTCTCAAAATTTTTTATAACCTGGTGACGTAATCGATTCGTTATATATTTTAAATCGTCGTAGGTTATATGTTTTTATATTACTGGTTCGAATCGACTCGTGCTACCTATAATTACTCTAGGTGCATAAGAGTAATAGAGTAAATAATCTAAACTGGATAAATTTCTTGATTGCATAATTCCCATTTTTTTTCGAATTAAATCGTTTTTTTTAATGAGTTATACCTTGAAGTGGGCTGTGGCGAGTTCCTCGTTAGAAAGGATGAAAATGATTGGTTGAAATTCTGAGATATTTCGAATAAAAAATAACGAGATTTTGAGAAATTGTAAAGATATCGAAATTAATTTCGATTTTGGAGTTTGAAAGATACATATTTCATGCCATCTTCTCCAACGGAAAAAAAATTCAAAAAATTGAAATAAAAAGACTGGAGATGGGAGGTAGAAGATTCGGTGGTACATAGACAGGGGGAGGGGATGAAAAAACTTACTAACTATGGAGTTGATGGAAAAGCTTCTAGCCATAATCGGGGTGAAACTAGGGGTCCTTAAAAAAGTGCCAGTCTTGTAAAAAAAATACAAGTTTTTGCCTCTTTTGGGTGAATTTCACTATGTGGTCATATCTTCAAGAATTTTCAAGCCTTAAAATTTCAGTTTCTATACCGCCTTGAACTATTCATTTTGGAATTTGATCTATTTTTACCCTTACCCTTTACAAGAGTGTCCAGAGTTGAAAATTTGCAAATGTGAATTTGAAGATTTCTGATTTTTACCAAATCAGATCGATCATTCAAAAAAACTTGAAAAGAGCCAAAAAATTTATCGATTTTTGAGAATAATTATTTTAATGTCCCAATTTTTCCAAAAAAAAAAAAAAAACTCATGCCAGTGGTATCATTGGATTTGTTTGGATCATTCATGATTCAATTATACTTTGACCAGGTTTTGACCTTTGGTTTTTCGATTTAGCTCAATTTTTTTTCTAAGTTTTACGTTTTTCCCTTAACATACGACATTGGAGGAATTGGTTTTTTTTTTTTCAATTTCGCAGTTTCTTATGGAATTTTTTTTGTACTTTCTCAACTTGGAGTCTTGTAATTTATCAAGTTGATGTTTTGAATCTATCTGCTTCCATCATTGGAAAGTGCATACATCTGAATTATTAAATTCAACATTTTTTATTAAATTTTTCACTGCTAAAAATCGAAGTTTTTCATGAAAAGTCAATTTTAAAATGTTTTGAAGTGCTAGGTACAATAAAAAATGGGTAAAAATACAGAAAGCAAACGTCGACATTGATTTTCATTCTGAGTTCATTAAAGATGAGGGAGGGGAGAAAAGGGGAGGAAGAGAAAGGCTCATTGCTTTAAAAATCAAATTTTAATTCAAAAGTCTAAAAAAAAAATGTGTATCTTCTTATCATATCGTTTTTTTGAATCGTATTCGAATAGATTGATTCTTTTTTTTTTGGATTTCTTCACAGGGGTCAAAATTTGAGCATAAAAATTGAAAAAATCTGAGCAATGAAATTTTTTGGTTTCAAATCTTAAATACCCCTCTTCTCTTCTCCCTGTCAAAATTCAAATTTTTCAAGAAATAATCAAGTAGTGGGTAATTATTTACCTACTACCTACCTATATTGTTTGTTATATTTTTGGGTGGCTGATTTCAGTAGGTATGGAATATAGATTTTTTTTTGGTATGATTTTACTTAAATCTATTCTTTTTTATGAGCTGAAATGACCTTCACATTGAAAAAATGTCTCAATTGTCTTCGAATCTCTTCTCAATTTCTTTTCTGATGTCATAAACAAATTCACACCAAAGAGTGACCTTTTGTGATTCACTACCTAGCTCAAAAAATTGAATATTTTCACAATAGAAACTGGCAATGAGAAAAAAAAGTTCTCCTTCGTGGTTTTTCAACGAGTATTTCTCAAATTCTCAATCAATGAGATGATGAATTCATTCCAAATTTTTTTAACAAAATCGAAGAATCTCGATTAGGTTTAAAAATCGGTTCAACTGATATTGATTTCAACTTCAAGTTTTAATTCAGTTGGCAGCTTTGCCATAATTTTTTGGAAAATTTTGATCCATGACTTTTTAAAAAAACCTCTTATCAAAAATCAAATCTAATCTTCAATTGAGCCAAGTGAGGGAATAAGCAATTTTTCGAAAACTGAACGAAGTTGCATGTGATGATTTTTGCCTAACATCGAAATTGAAGGGATCACAAAGCAAATGGGAAAAAATATTTTAAAATGAATTGTAAAAATAAAGCGCTTTCAAAGGCGAGAAAAACTGAAAAATTCTCAGATAATTTTTTGCCTGACATAAAAATTAGGAGTCAAAGAAAATTCAATGTAGGAATGTATTTTCATTTTCAATTTTTTTTTTTTTGTATGAAATCGACTCGTTGTTGAATGGTGCTCAGCTTCTTCAATTAGATATCAGTCGAGAAAATCGCCAAAATAATTTTTTTTTTTAAATTTTTGATTCGGTGTTCATTTTTTCAGTTCATTTATCACCTCATTTTTTGTTCCTGTGACTCTCTTCAATATTGATATGAGGCAAGGCAAAACTCAACACATTCGTCGATTTGGCACGCTCAGATTTTTTCAATTTTTAAGCTCAAATTTTGACCCTTGTGAAGAAATCCAAAAAAAGAAAATGAATCAATCTATTCGAATACGATTCAAAAAAAACGATATGATAAGAAGATACACATTTTTTTTAGACTTTTGAATTAAAATTTGATTTTTAAGGCAATGAGCCTTTCTCTTCCTTCCTTTTTCTGCTGCTTTTTTCATTAAGTACCTTTATAATTTAAATTAATTTCCTTTCAGCCTAATTTCTCCTTGAAACCCAAAGTACTGCCGCCTTTGTGCCGTCAAATACCCAGCTTTTTGATTTTTTGAGCTTTTGTAAGTTTTATAAACACAAATACCACGTAAGTACTACAATTTCATTTCAAATACGAGTCACGTAATTTTCATGCACTGCTTTAGTAGGCATCTGTTATTTTACGCATTTCGTGTTATTTTTCTGCACTGGACATTGCTCCGAGCTCAACCCATGTCAGGTGTCACAGACCGCAAGTAAGTACAAACATTTTTATCCTAGCAATAAAAACAAACTCCATCGAGAAAAAATTCCTCCAGAATCTACCATCGAATAAACAAAAATTTTGGCGTCATTTCAATAATTCCACGTTCCACCTTCACAGGAAAAAAATTTACTATAAAAATATACCTATGGTCTTATCATTATACAGGTTTGGTCAGAAGATCGGATGATGTTTGGCAAAGACCAGCGTTCGATTTAAATTACGACAACGAACCGGTTTCCAACAGATACGCCGTAATCAATCAGAGTAACGATAACGTGATAATGAAAGAAACCACCGTTTAATGTATACCTCATCTCACGTATTTGTAAATCCAATTTTTAATATTAATTTTCCGTTACTTTTTATCGTAATGTGGGAAAGCGTACGTAGTTTCAATTTTTAGCAATTAACTGTCGCCAGCCCAATGAATAGGTAAATTTAGGTTAAAAAAATCTTTCTCCTTTTATCATATGTGTACCTATATTTCTTCTCTCTGTTTTCCCTCTATTGTAGGATCGAATCAGTGTCGACGACACCTGTTCGTATACAGATTTAATATGATTCAAGTTCTGCATTTTTTTTTATAATTCATTTTCACCTCTTCTCTCGTTCTTCGTCAACTTATACTATGTGTATGTTGTACGTTTACTCAAGCTGTGCAACGTGTGTGAGAAAAATACGATCATCTTTCCATATTATATATTTTTTATACTATCGTTAGCTCGTATTTCCAGCCATTTCTATGTTTATCTTTACACAGTGTGGGAATACGAACGCAGCCACTCTCATTCCAAAATCTTACTCGATGACGCATACCTACTCCTAATACGAGCAACTAAAAAAATCAAAAATTTAACGTTAGACGAGTAAGATTATTTTTTGTTTTTCGTGTCTTCGCGTTTTGTTGATGTCTACTTTGATATTTTATTCGAGAATAGGTTTTATTTATCATTGTTGTGGAATTTTACCTATCTTAAGGTGATTTTCTAGTCACCTTTGTATCGTCGTTTTTAATCGAGTAGTTTTACTTATTTACCTAGATACCTACCTAATTATTATATTAGAAATTAATTCCTATCTAGTTACCTATCTGTCTTCCAGGGACGTAACAAGGTGTAAATGGCTTGGAGTATCAATTGCCACTTTAGTTTTCTAAAAAGTTGACAGATTTTTTGGAAATTTTGCAAAGAACTTACATACTGTAAAAATAGACAAATTGTGAGGGAAAAATGGTACAGAAGTGTAAGTTTTTCAAAATTTTCTCAGCGTTGTCAGATTATTTCAAAAAATTACCTATTTAGGAAAATTTTTATTTTGCTAAAACAATCGTTGGATTTTTTTTGGTGAATTTTTTCTATTTCGACAAATTTTCCTAAAAATTGACTTCAGATTTTAAAAACCGGCGAAATTTCTAAAAATCGCTCATTTTTTAAAATTTAACCTATTTTTTCAAATAATCTGTTCTAAAAACTTGACTTTTTTAAATAAAAATTTAAGTAAATACCTTTGGAAAAGTGAGGTTTTTTTTTTTCAATTTTATTAACTTAGAAGTTGACAAATATTGTATACAACTTTCTTTAAATTTTGCGAATTTCCAGTTTCCAAGTACAGTAGATTTTTCATACCTACATTTTTAATTTTAAAAGTCAAATTTTAACCTTTTCTTTGGATCGTTTCATTGCAAAATTTCTTGCGAACTGAAAATATTGCGTAATTTCTCGACAAATTGACAAAATTTCTTGAAAATTTATAAACTGTTGAAAAACTTGACAAATTTCAGATTATTCAAACTTGAGCAAATTTTCATAATTTAGTAAAATTTTTCAAAAATTGATAAAATCTTTCAAAAAATACAGAAAGTTTTTAAAAAAAATTGACAGATTTTTAGAACATTTCTTTGAATTGGTTTCAAAAATTACAAATTTTTTCAAAAAGTGACGTACTTACTTCATAATTATGTATAAATGCACTTGGCAATTTGTTGCATTTGTTATCTGGATAAATTTTTCTTGAAATTTTTCAATTGTTTGAAAAGTTACACAGATGCTTACTTTTAAAAAAGATATCATTTTTTTTTTTAAATTTGTCAATGTTTCTCAATTTATTGATTTTTTTTCAAAAATATTCGCCTAATGCTCTTGTCTGAAAAATTAGCGAAATTGGCAGACTTATCATTTTGAAAATTAAAAAATGTCAATTAAAGTTTTTCAATAGGTAAATTACAATTTTTTCGAAATTTTAGAATTTTTTAGCAGATTTTTTTTAAATTTTTAATCTTTAAATGCGATCAATTTTCCTGAAAAACTGACAGATTTTATCGAGAAATTGAAAATTTTTTGAAATGTCGACGTGTAGAACTTTTCTTCTAATGTACGTATTTGGAATGTATTTTTGCACATAAAGTGACCTTTTTTTCAGAAAATTTTTAAATTTTCTAAAAGGTACAGATTTACTCTTTGCATGAAATTCACCTGTTTTGTTAAATTTTGCAAATAAAAAAAATTTACAGATTTTCTCAAACATTGGACATCAAAAGAACATACCTACTAGATGGTCAAATTTTCAATAGTCTTAAAATTTGTTCCATCAAATATTTCAAAATCTTTTGTTTTTTTTTTAAAAAAAAAGAAAAATGCTCTCATCTTTGACGTTTTTTTTTCCTCAATTTTTTTTCTCTGGAACTCCAGACAGTCATTTTCATTGCACCTGTTTTAAAATCGAATGGAAAGGAAAATCATCTTTTAAATGGTGCAGTTATTTTTGCCAACTTTTTCCATTTAATTTTCTTATTACTATGACATCATCACGACAGATAAATCATATCGTAAGTAAGATAATGACTAACTGCATCGAACTCAAAAAGTAATTCATATCAATTTGATAGCGTACCTTATCTTTTTTAAAAACAAGTTGCAGAAAAAATTGTCGAAGATTGAGTCACAATCAAATTACATAGAAAAAAATGTCGATAAGAGAATAGAAAACCCACTATTCATAAAAGATTTTCGTTGCACGGAGTATTTTTAATTTCATTCCATTTTTTTTTGAAAATTTTGATCATAAAAAAAGGGGAAAATGATTCACTCCATCGCCATCGTGGGGTAATAAGCTGACAAATTTCAAGTTTTTTCTGAAATTTTATCATATCCAGCCACCTTAATTTACACTCAGTTACGTCCCTGTTGTCTTCTTCGTTGCTACTGAATTACCTCTGATTGACGGGCTCCACTTTAGTGTACCTACTTATTATTATAGATACCTACATAAATTAGCATTTTCCAAATTATAATAAAATATTGTAAATACGTGTAATATGGCTGTTTATCTTAATACTTTGGCGAAAAATCGTAAAATATTACAACATTCATAAATCATTTTCATTGCTTCCAACTTGGGTGAGTACCTTGATTATGAGACCTTGCGAAATAAAGTAAATCAGTCGAAACATTTTGAAAGAATTTTGCCCAAATTTTTGCGTAAAAAATTCCAACGCAATTGGATGGAGAAGAGATACCTATTTAAAAGTTTGAGTTTCAATTTTAATTCAACTTGGTAAAAATATGATGCAGCAAGCACAGTTCAATTCCCTGCAAAATTAGTATAGGAACCTAAATTCAAAAACTTTTCAAAATCCTCGCTTTTTTTGAAGTTTTGCCAAAAATGGTGCCGAGAAAAATGTTTTTATCAAAAAATACCATTCTTGGTCACTTTTTACGTTACCTAGGTACCTCAGTTTCCCGAACAATATTTCTAATAAAAATCATTTTTTTTCAATTTCTTAAAACTTTGGTAAAAAATTGAGATCTCGTGAAAAATCCGTCTCTCTTCCCCTGAAATTTACTTTTTGAAGGCTCCAATAAATTATACGTAGAAAAAATTCTCAATTGAATGATCGTATCAACACGAATTTATCTTCTCCAGTAACTTCTCCTTTCACTCAAATCCCCCCCTCCCGCAGTCCATTTCTACGAATGAAGTTTTTTACAATTTTCCAGAGAAAAAAAAATGAAAGTTGAACATCCCGAAAATTATTTGAGCCATTAGGTACAAATTATTGATTTCCCATCAACTTTCCATAGAACCCTTCATCAATACCCCAATAACTTTCACATTAAACTAATAGGTAACCTCATTCTCGGAAAATTTTTTCGCCACATCCGGAAAATCCGACATTCACCTTCAAAGGAAGTCTACACCATGTGAAAGCTTCCGACGGCTCGACGAAAAGCTGCCAAGCTGCCTAGCATAATCGTGGCGAAAGTTTCAAGTCATCGCTGTTTGCTGCTTTTAGACAGGTTTTTTTTTCCTTCCGTACCGTAATATTTACTCATTATGCTATTACGATTCGAGCCGAAAGCATCCGAAGTCATGTACGAAACCAACGAGCGTGTAAAATAAACCAGCCCTCTCTTCCATCGCTATTACGCTATCATCGGCGTTTAATTACATTATTTCACGCCGTAGTCCGTGTGACAGAATCCTCGCGGAGGGCCATATCGTGACGAGTGCTTTTTTCTCCCAAGTTCGAACGTGTTTGTTTGGTTATTGATGGTCTTATTGTGAATTTTGAGTGGTGAAGTGCGAATTTTAATTCGGTTCTGGTGCTCGATTTGATATTTCGGCGTAATGTGTTGATTTGTTTTGATAATATTTTGGTTCGGTGATTGGTGAAGTGATCATGGCGACTATTGAGGATATACTTTCAGGTAAGAGTGATTCATAAGTTTACTTTTATACCTACGTGCTCAATTATGTATTAGATGAGTACCTATAGCACTTAGATGTCGATAGTTTATTTCGAATTGGTGTTGGATTTCATGACTGGGTGTTGAAAATGTCTCCTTGTATATTTTGAATTGTGTTAATTGATTTAAATTCTATAGAGACGACAATTTTTCTCATTTTTGTTGAGAAAGTTTCAATCAAACAAAAAATTGAAATTTCTCATTTTGTTCAGAATTATCCAAAATTTTCAAAAATTATTGATTTCCATTGCCAATATTATAGCTCTAGGCATGAGAAAAGTCAAATTTTGTTTCCCTCTCTGTATAATTTCATATGGAAAAATTTCACCAATTTCTTGCGTACTTTTCACGAATCTAATAGTCAAAAAATATTTTAAAATATTCAAGTACGGGCCAGAACTCCAAGAGTTACTTATTTTTCATCACTTGTTTCTTAAAAATAAAAATTACCGGTTAAAAATACCTCAATACATGTATTTTTGAGGTTTGAGTCCAATTAGAACGATTAGTTATACTTACCAGTTCAACCACACGCGACACGAGTTTAAGTAACGTTTTCCCATGCATTTCCTATTCTGCGGTTGGATTTTTATCGAGTAAACAAACGCGAATTTCGAATTTCGGAGGTTTGTGAAAAAATGCTGACTTTCTTCGAATCCATGTTGTGAAATTTTTCCGGTATTCTCAATTATCAAGGAGACTTGAATGGGTAGAAAAAGGGGAGGAAGAGAACGAGTCAAATTTTACATTTTATGGAAGGGAGAAAATGGAAATTTTCAAATAAAATTAAATGTATTTCCATTTTTTCGGATTTGTATCGCTCGAGATAAAAATTTTCACCAAAAAATCCATTACTTTTGCAAATGTTTCGCCTGGAACTCAATTTTTTCCATTTAAAATGCAATATTGTTATTAGAAGGAGAGGAGAGGGGTGGTCCTTGAAGGAAATGAATATATGTTTTGCCAGGTAGAAAAAATTGAGTAAAAGGATGAAACTGAAAACAAACATACGTGGACACAAAAAAATATCAAAATTAGGGGAGAAATACTTACAAATAAATAAACTAGAATTCTCTTACGAATTCCTATTTAAATTTATTAGGAAATTAGAAAATTGAGAAATCACGATGAAAAATGATAAAAAGTTGAAATTAAAAATAAAAGTTGCTAAATAGATAAAATTGCACATTACTTTTTATGGTGAAATTGACAAAATTCTGCTGTACATGGGACGAGAAGGAGTAAGGATCAGCTGAAAAATCAGATTCAAAAGAAAATTGTTCACAAAAATAAGCAACTGACAGGAATGAACCAACTCATAGAGGAGAGAGGGTATTTTTCGACTGGGCCTTCATTTCAGTATCCTACTAAACAACATTTTGTCAGGTAGCCCTTTTAAAAAAAAAATAAACATTGATTAATCAAAGGAAGAAGTGGGGTGGAAAATTTTACCTTTCAAGTCAAAAAAATTGAAGAAAATTGGAAGTTACGAAAAAATTGAAAAAATTTTACCTTATTCAAAAACGACTTACAAAAATTGAACATCATTTCAAATCAATTTTGAATTTTTCCTCAAATTTTCTCTCCTATGGTGTGATTGAGGAAAAAAATGAAAATTCCTACGCGAATATTCAATCGCTTTCACTTTGACTTCACTAGAACTAGATCAAAAAGGGAGGAGGAGGAGGAGGAATCAGATGAAAAATTTGAATTTTTAATCTCGGAAAGTAAGTCTGAGTGGAGAATTTTCAAAATCCATGGCCTGAATATTTTTTAAGGGTGGAGGGGGAGGTGGGACTTTTATAAAACCAAAAAAATTGTTTTTTTGAGTTGAAAAAATTAGATAAAATTCCATTGTAAAAGAAGCAGCGTTTGGAAAAGAATTTAGGTAAGGGAGAGAGGGAGGAAAATCAAGAATATTAGAAAAACATCAGAGAGAAAAAATAATTCGCAAAGTTCATACTTGATTACTTTGTTTGATTTCATGATGATTAATTGATTTTAAGGACGAGACAAAATTTACTCACATGGAAGGGGTAAAAATATAAAATTTTCGACTGAGGTAGGTTTTTTTCAATTTTTTCTGTTTATTCGACAAATTACAAAAATTTATTCAAAAAATTATCAAATTTGTAAATTTTCTTACATGAACTCAAAATTTTTCCTCTAAAAATGAAATTTCATTATTTTGAAGATGAGAAAGGAGCTAACCAAACCCAACTGTAAGGCGGATTCCTTCTGATCATTCCCTGAAATAATCCCTGTGTTTTTTTAACAATTTTTTTTCTATCTTACGAAATATTTTATTCTTGGTAGACGTATGGAAATGTCTTCTTTTAATTGCTAGGTTCAAATCTTACCTATTGTACGACCGATATTTGTATGCATGAAAATAGAAAATTCAAAGGCACCGCAGTTCTACATACTTGTATTCATTTTCCTATTTTTATTTACGTACGAGCTGATACCTTGAAAATATAGGCTACTACACATAAGTTTATGTACAATACGTTCAACCGGCCTTGATACGTAAATTTTCCTATTCGATTCAAACCATTGCTTGTTATCAATTTTAATAATTTCAATACAAAATCGAAACAATTTAGCGCTGCAAATTGCCAATTAAAAATTAAAAATCACCACCGACAAAAAAATTTCGACATTACACCTATTTACTTTGTTCACACCTACTAATTATTTTATCGAATATTTACCAAATTCCTCTACAGTTATGTACGTATTTACGTACAAAAACGTAAATCTGCTAATTAAGGCATATTTTGTCGGCAATTCTGTGAAATATAAACACGCAATAGGCCATTAGACTATCTGACAGTCTATAGCATGATAAGCAGGTAAGTATTTGATTTATTTTAATAAAAATGACGGTTGATTGGATAGAAATTTTTATTAGTTGTAATTTCGGGTGTGATTAAATTGACGATGATGTGGGTTTAGTTAGTACGAATGTTATGAAAATGCGAGTGACTTTTATCTTTAAATTTGACCATTTTAATTAAGCCGAAACAATACTTCATGTCTCGACCACGCCTCTACATTTCACCAATTATTAGGTACCTGCATTAATATAGCGTGGAAATTAATATTACGTTAAGTACGAAATGCTGTTTTGATGAATTTCAACTTCACATAACTGTACATGGGGGTGATTTTTAGCCATCTATGTTAATTAATTCGCCGCTATGAACTGACAAGAGGTTCGGATATGTCAATTATGTACATTTTTATTTCATTTTTCCCCTTTTCAGTAGGCTGTGGATAATCTAGTATACCTATTTTCAAGTGTTTTTGAAAAATGAGGATGCAAAAGAAAATTCTGACCTACCTGCGTAATTTTACATTAATTTTTTCTATAAAACAGAAACTCATTTTGAGAGGCAGGGCAAAATAATTTTTTGTAAAAATCAAAAAATGCCAAATTTATTGAAATTGAGAAAAAAATTCATTTGAAAGGTGAAATTTTACGATTTTCCAACATTTCAATTTTGAGGGAGAGGTAGAGACTTCGCAAGCTTCCTTCTGTCATTTCAATATGTTTCATTTGAATATTTTTTGCTCTTGTAAATGAATTTAAATGTAATCTTTAAAAAAATAGGTATCAGTTTGAAGTGTGAAAAAATTTGCAAAATGGTTTAATTTTTAGATAATTTTTCAACACACAAAATGAAGTTATAAATTAATGCTTTAGTGAATAAAAATTGTCTGAATAAAATATTGGAAAGAAAATTGAAAAGTTTCAAAATTGCCTATAGTGACGGTTCCTGGATATTTTCCCAAATGAACCTTTACCCGAATTGCAATCTGGACATACTGTCCAAAAATTTTCTATTTGAATGTCCCAAATACCTCAATCTAGATTTCTCATTCCATAAAATTCAACGGGGGACATAGTGTCCCAAAATCTCCAATTTGGACATAATGTCCATAAATGTCCAATTTGAATGTTCCTCCGTCTCAGTTTAGAAATATATCTCAAAAAACTCCTCTGGGACATAGTGTCCTATAACTAATTTAGGCATAATCTCTCAAAAACTCGCATCCATGCTTTTCTAAGAATCCTTAATTGGGATTGTTGGATTCGGAAATGCAGTATTCGGAGATAAGGATTCGAAAAAACAGTTATTTGTAACAATGTCTTTCCGGAAATTTTATATGTTTCGGATAATAGAATTTGCTACAGTCTTCTTAACCCTTCCCTCTTCCCTCTAGCTCTTGCAGTGAATTTTGATTATTTGTTATTATGATCAACAAATAGAAAAAAAATGTTGGAACATTTTCTAGAATTTTAAAAATAACTCACCAGTGAGATCTGAGATCGTTCATTTTGAGTAAGGGTTAAGGTGAATTAGGAATTTCTTGAAATGAAATTAAGAGAGAACCTCAAAATGGAGTCATTTTTGATAAAAACTAGTTTTTTTTTTGATTCTGCCATGCCACCTACTGGAAACTTTAGTATTCTGTTTTCCTATTAAAAAGATCACAAATTTTAGAATTTTTTTATGTTCACCAATAAATTCAAATTCCTCATTCAAATTAGTGTTGAAATCGAGCCAAAAATTTTTTTAGCCATCAAGAATTGTTGCTAATAAAATTTTTCAAAAAATGTTCGTGACAGTGTCGTCAATTGCATTCTGATTTGCAATTTTCAAAAAAATTTAAGTGGAAGTATTGCGGTAAATTTTTTAAAAGACATTAAACTTTATTTTAATGGTATGAATTTCTTGGCTTTTCTACTTATTTTAAGCAGCTTGAATTTTATAAAATTTCATTACGACAGCGCTGCCATATATTTTTTTTTTGGGGGAAAATTCCATCATTCATCTTCAAATGGGAGGGGGGGGGGTGTTAAAAATTCTTTAAGATCGTCTTTCAGTTCTATTCAAAGCGAATCATTTCATCAATAATTTTCGACAAAATCTAAAAAATTTTCGATCCTTCTAAATTTTATAAAATACTAGACTTTCTACCCGTCCTTCGGACGGGTATTTCTTTCCAAATTTTTAAAAATAAACACCTTTTTTTTTTAATAATATATCTCAAATCATCAGATGGTATCACTTTTTAATGCTGTGGATATGCAGTCTAATCAATTTTCTCTATACACCCTATCAATCCAAAATGGTTTTCAATTTAAATCCCAGATTGATTTTTTCCCAAATACTCCTATGATTTAAAAAAAAAAACCTCTGTGGAGGTACCCCGAATTTTCAAAAAACCATTATAGAGGCGCCCTCAATATATCCTTACAATGTGTAGTAATTCCATAGTTAAGTACTCTGATATTCCCAACACAATTTTCAAAAATTGTCATTGAGGTACCTTCACTAAACCCTCATATCCTTACAACTTTCAAAAATCGCTAAAGAGTTACCCTCCATATTTTACATCTTAAGGTCGAATCAGTATTTTTAATGTCTCTCCCATTGCCTAAAAGTTCAACCAGTTGTGTCTACTCAATTTGATTATTATTTTTAAATAACTCCTCTCTTTTGCATATTTTTTTAATTTACAAAGAGTAAATCATTGTTTTAATTCTTCTGATTGATTGAAAATTTGACCAACTAATTTTTGAAAGAACTCAGATTGAAACAATTTTTGGAGTATTCTCTTGGATAAATTGAAAATCAAAATAATTAAATTTGAATTCCACGATAACTTAATTTTATTATACCTCCTTTCATTCCCCAAATGTTTGCATGATTAATTTTATTCAGTTTTAAATACATTAGGTATAGTTTTTCAATTTAAGTATATGGGTATTTTTTTTTTTAATTTCAGTAAAATTATTATTTTTTAATATCTACTTCTTTCCCTTTCCATTGTTTTTCTTGTCAAATATGTAGTGGGTTGGGTATTCATATTACTAATTGATGAATGAAACTATCTACCCAAGAACCCACTTTCTCTGAAAATTTTTGTTCTACTAATTGCACATGTATATTATATAATTACATATAACTAAAAATTTTGATTTTCCTCTATTTTCAATCCTAATTAGGCCTAATTTTTTTGAAAAATTGCTCAAAAGTTTTCAATTTGCTTTCCAGTTACTTCCTCCCGTAAATGTTTTGATTACCTATTTATTTATTGGTAATTGAAAAAATTTACCTATTTCGAAAAGGTCGAAACTATTTTTTAAATTTATTATATTCAATTTTTACCCAGGACAATTTTTTTCCATCTTCTTCCACTACCTAATTAAGAAGTTGATTAAATAATAATTTTTCAAGTCATACAAATTCGTCCCATTTTTTTAGATTTTTACCTGGGATTCAAATTTATTTTTAATTAATGAAGCATATTCAAAAAATAAATCTAATCCACCAAGGATATGGTATTTAAAAAAAAACAATTAATCCTCCGATTTAAAAAATTTTATATCATCAAAAAGAAAGAAAATAACAAAATTTTTGCTCTTAAGATTTTTTAAAATAAATTTGACCATTTCTTCCTTTCTAATTATTTGAAATTCCGATGTCCATTCAAAAATTATTATTCACATAAAAAACCTGGCTGAAAAAATTTGAAATGTTTGTAATTTTTTACAATTGAAAAAAGAATATTTTTAGTAATTTTTCATATTCGTCTGCTTTATTTCAGTTTTTTTTCGATTTTTTTGAGCAAAAGAAAATTTTATGTTTTGATTTGTTTCATTTTTTGCTTAAAACCACATAGGTCGATGTTGGAAAAATAAGCAAAATACATCTTCTCAATTCAAATCCTCCTGGGAAAAAAAATTGATTCACCCTCCGATTCAAATTTTTTTTTAATATTTTAATGTTTCATGATTGAAAAAAATGACAAAACAAATAAAAATTGCTCATATTGTTAAAAATTGTTCAAGTTTTTTTAAAAATTAATTTTTTTGAAAAAATCATTAAAAAAAAATTGGCCGCTTGTAGGATTCAACCCTTACCATGACTCGTATTCAATAAATGATTCAAATCCGAATAAAAAAATTAATTCACTCTTTGATTCAAAAAATTAAAAAAGTTTTCAATTTTTTACAATTGAAAAAATTATTGAAATATATTTAATTACTTACTCAAAGTCAAATTATTCTTTTCTTTATTCACTAAGAAAGCAACATCATTTGAATCAATAAATGATTCAAATCCGAATAAAAAAATTAATTCACCTTCTGATTCAAAAATTAAAAATGTTATCAATTTTTAACAATTGAAAAAATTATTGATATATATGTAATTACCCAAAGTCGGATTATTCTCTTCTTTATTCACTAAGCAAAATAATTTTAAAAAATTGATCAAATTTCAAAACAACATCATTTGAAAAAAAAAGTGAGTTTTAAAATGATAGTTCGTTTTTTTTTTCGAAGATTCACCAAAGAAAATTAACTTGAAAAAAACTGATAAATTTTAAAAAGAAGTTTTTTTTTATAAAAAAATTGTTTTCAGAATGATATTCATTTTCTTTGAAAAAGTTCTTCATTTTGGAAAAAGCTTTTGTCTCAATTTTTTTGTTTTTGAAAATTGTTTAGAAGAAATTATTGAAATAAACATTTTTTGTAAATTTCCACTTTTGGCGAATTATTACTTGAAAATCCTTTTTCAAAAATTGATTTGATTTCTGTGCCTATGCTGAAATGGTGGTGATTTTTAGTACGTTATTTCTTTAAAGAAGTTTATATCCTGGAAATTTTTTTTCATTTCAAACATGAGTAATTTATACTAAAATTGTAATTTCAACTTCATATTTCAAGAAAAAAATTAAAATGTCAACAATTTTCACGGATTAATAAATTTTTGAACAATTCTATTCCAAATGAATGCAACGTTAAATGAATAAGCTTTTATTTCAAAAGAAAATTGTTCATTTCTTTAAGAATGATTTTCTCAAAAAAACAAATCGAAAAATCATTTAGCCAGTGGGCAGACTTGAACCCCTGTCATGCCTAGAACTGTTTCAAACTCCGAGAATTTCATTTTTACTTGACACTTCTTCAAACTCAGCAGTTTTTTCAAATTTTCATTATTTTTCAGTCTACCATAATTTTTTTCAGGTTGAAAAATGCAAAAAATTAATTGAATCCGACTGGGACATTTAAAAAATTAATTCGTCTTGAATTCAATTATTGAAGAAAGATATTCAATAAATGATTCCAATCCAATAAAAAAAATGGATTCACCTTCTGAGTCGAAAAATTGAAAAAATTATTGTATTATATATGTACTCAAAGTCGAATTTTTCATTTCTTCATTCGCTAAGAAAAATAATGTTGAAAAATTCATCAATTTTTAAAACAACTTCATTTGAAAAAAAAAAATGTTTTTTAGAATAATTATTCATTTTTTTTTTTTTTAGAAAAATCAATTCGAAAAAAAAGACCACTCATTTTTCAAAGGAAGTTTATTTTTTAATGAAAAATTTGTTTTTAGAATTATATTCATTTTTTTTTTTGAAAAATTCCTCATCTTGGAGAAAGCTTTCATCTCAATTTTTTTGTTTTTTGAAAAATTGTTCAATTTTTTCAAATTTATTCTTTGAAAAAAAATTCTCCCATCAATTTCATAAATTCTTCGATTTAAAAAAGTTTAGTTAATAAAATTTTCCAATATTTGCAGATTTTCAAGAGTTTTTCTACACAGGTGTAATTAATTAAAAAAAACAGCCTCTCGCATTAATTAAAAAATTGGACCAATTGTGTTCAATTTCAATTATTGATAATTTTAAGTTTTGTTACATTACACAGGCGTGATCAATTTCATAAAAACACCCTGTAGCTCAGGAAAATCTGTTTTTTTACAATTAAAAAAATTCTGATTCAAAAATGTTTCAATGTTTTCAATTTTTTATGATTAAAACAATTATCAAAATGAACTAAAATTGCTTTAATTGATGAAAAATTGTTTAAGATATTTTAAAACTTTATTATGTTGAAAAAAATTTCCTCCTGACCCGGGACTCGAACCATCTCTCTTCGGGGTGGGAATCCATGCGCCACACCACGCGGCTATGCTGTTGTTGTTGTTGAATGGTGTAAAATTTCGCATGTTACTGCCTAATTGGCCCAAATTTTTGAAACTTCAACTCGACACGTTTTGAGCAATAACTCAAAAACGAAGCCGTTTGAGCAAAAATCGAAGAGAACCAAAATTGTAGCTCATAAAATTTGCAATCGTCAATGTGTCGTTAGATTTTCGATTCGACCAACCGGTTTCGAGATAATCGCGAAAAACCGCGTTTTCAGCTAACCACTTTCTGATTGGCCAAACAGAAGCCGAAAATTGCCAAACTTTGGCGCGACTTTTCTCAACTTTGCGGGCAGCTTTTTTGGAATTTTATGCGCGCTAAACCTTCCTCTCGTCGAGGGCTATCCAACGGTACCGACCGCCGCCCTCGACTCGTCGGATCCGCGGAGCCTATCCGTTACAACGAAAACACCACTTTCTTTTATATAATAGATAGTTTGATGCCCAAAAAAATAATTTTGTACTAAGTACCTTCAATTTCACCCTTTTTTCAAAGATGGATAGATAACTATGTATGTATGTATTTAGAAAACTAAATTTCTTATATCTCTCTAAAAAAAATGTAGAAAATCAATCTCGAGAAGAAATTTTTCAATGAAACACAGGCACATTTGATTAAAGGAAGGGAAAGGGAAATAATTTACGTATAGGTCGAAAACAGCTTGTGAAATGGAAAAAATTAACCATTTTTTTACTTTTTAGAAATAGGTAGGTACCATTTTTTTTTTTGAATCCTCTTTTCAAATATACCCGCCATTTTTTGATTTTTCATCTCTTAAACCTCGTTTTCTCCTATTTCTTCATGCTCTTCTTTTTAAAAAATACCAAAAAATTGGATAGTAAATTTTATTCAATTTTCAAAATTGTTGTTTTAATCTTCGCCTGTAAAATGAATCTTGGCTAAATTTTTTATATCTGCAGCTGCACTAAAAATGATTATTGTGGGTACATATTTCTACTCTTATTCTTTTTCTCACTGTAAATTTTCAAAATTCATGAATTTTTTCAAAAATAAAGTGGCAGTAAAAAATTGCCAATGATGTTCATCTTAGGTGAAAATGATGGTATTAAGATCATCATGGATCATTTCAATGAAAATCTCAAAATTAATTATTTTTGAAATTTTTGGAAGACGAGAAAGAAAACAAAAAATCAATTTTTGGTAAATAATTCTTCAATTTTCTTCCAGTTTTCTAAAAAAAAAATAATCGAAAATGGTCAAATTTATTCTATTTCTCTTCACTCACATTCAACTTTCTAAGGAAATTACCAAACGATCACCCTTAATCTCTTCTTCCTTTGACTCAAATTTTATTATCAATTCCAATTTTTTCAACCTGAACCCCCTTCCCTTCCGAAATTTCTCCATCTTCGATCAATTCAATCCACTCGTTCGAAAGTATAGAAAAAATTCCGCCTCGAGAAAATTTCCAAAAGTCTATAATGTCACCATGCGGAAACACTCTTCGACAACCAAATACAATCCAGAGCCATCTACGTGTACGTATCTGCTCAGCTTGGTAAATAATTATAAAAAACTTGTCGCGTATTAGCAGCTTTTACCTCCCGGAGTTGTTACTTTTTTTTTTAGCTCATTCATTGCTGCACGTAGTGACAGTTCTGTATTCGGTAATTCTCAGCTGCGCCACAGAGGTTAATATAAATTACCTCGCGAGGTTATTTTTTACTTGACATCCTGACAAGCCGAATATTTTTTTTCACGAATAGAAATCTTTTCCGAAAGTGCCACGAACTCGCCTAGCAACGATCAGTGGCGGCAACTATTGTATTGCCCAAAGGCTCGAGCAAGACCTGAACCATTTTGGGCAATACCTGAAATAATTTTCATGTCGTGCTCAGCAATGGGTAGAAAAATGATTGGTAAGCAGTATTACATGTACATCGCGATTATTTGGGTCAAATTGATGTAGAAGAATTGTTAAACGAGTGGATTTCAAGAAATCAAGTCAGGGCAGCTACCTTTCATATGAGAAAAATTTTGTAGTCCTATATGATATACGACTCGAGTGTACTTACCATGAAAAAAATGTATTTTCTGGGCATTAAATACACAATTTTTTCAAAGCTTCACTCGAGCATGAACAAAATTACAATTTACAAATTATTTTTAGGCAGCGCTGAGGAAGGAGGCTCCTTTCTCCAAAAATTCCTTCCGGTACTTCATGTCTTCTTCCTCAATTTGTATTTCCCCCAAAAAAGCTTCCAACGCCACTGACTGCGAATATGTTTTCCCTCCCCCTCCCCCTCCCCCTAAAATAACATCAAATAGGAATTTTGAAATCATTAATATACGAAAAAATCACTTTTATGGCCATTAAAAATTCAATTTTTCAGAGCTTCACCCTCGCTTCGCTCGGGTATAAATAAAATCGCAATTATTCAAATTATTTGAGGTGACAGTGTCAAAGAAGGCTCCCTCTTACTTCTTCATAAGATTTTTTTGGCATTTCTAGTCCCTGTTTCGATTTTCCAGTTTGCATCCTTCCAAAAAATCTTCTAATGCCTTTGACCTGGAGCTTAGCCCCCCCCCGATCCATTTTCATAAATCCGCCTATGGATTTCGGCTTATGTGTCGAGAACCTAATATTACCTTGAAGTTATATTTTTATACCTACGAGGACCCACATATTAATATTACTTTTACATGTCGCATATTCTCAATCAAAAAATATATTTTTTTGGTATGAAATGACTGAATGCCCCCCCCCCCTTCAGCGTGTTATTTTAAAATTTTTTTACATCGCTAGGTTTTGAAAAAAAAAAATTGGGCAAGACGTGAAAAAATTCTAAGTTGCCGCCCCTGGCAACGATGATCGAATCTCCATCTCCCCGTATAATTTTCCCTCTGCATACGATAAAAGCTACAAATGAGATACTTGTGGACAGGAATTGATACCGATACCTTATCATATCTGTTCTCATCCGTTTACGTTTGAAAACATCTCACATTTATAATTTCTCTTGCAACTTTCATCGCAAAACGTAGTTAAATCGAATCTCATGCCTCGTGCGAATATCCACCTTCTAAAAAATACCCATTTTTTGCACGTGTGTACTTCATTCAGTCGTGAAAAACAATTCCGATGTACTATTTGACAACGTGCTTACCTACCTAGATTTTTACGATCCCAGATAAGCTATATTTTTCTTCAATGACGTCACTCGAGCTTCCTAAAGGAATTTCCTGAACACAGAGACAGACTAGAAGCCTCCGCGAGCAAAAAACTTCATACCTACGTGACAAAAATGACAATTTTTTCAAAGAGGAAACCGCTCGTCGACTCGTCCAATGGAATACTTTACCTATACCTACATCTCGTCCAACGGTACAGCATTGTTTACCTCCTAAACCGCCTACACGAAAGACCTGTTCGCTACAATACCCATAGTCGATATTTTTTCAACGCTAATGCGCCATAAAAGCAAATCATATTTACTTTGTTAATTGCTCTCTCGAGTATGGAGAAAAAAATCTATAAATCGTAATTAACGTCATCATTGTATTATCTACTCGTATGGTACAGTTCGTCACCTTCCCCCATTTTTTTTTTTACTTACGTGAAATTTGGCTTTTACTTTTATTAGGCCATTTGGTCTCGAGACCGCGTGTGAGCAAACCTTACCTACACTTTTAATAACGTAATCGTTCTCACTCGTTATGTCGATGAACCGTTTCTCGTCTTGATCGAAAGTAAAACCCATACCATCGTCTTATTGGTATTCTAAACCAGAGACACGTGCTTTACCAATTATGCAGCCTGATTGATGTAGCCTTAGCTTATTCCATATTCGAATATCGGCTGTAACCTTATCTGGTCCCAAGTCTATGATCGTTTACCACAAACTAACGAGTTATTACAAAGTATGACCATTCGGTCAAAGTATTTCCGTAGTCTAAGTGAAGCTTGATTGGAAGTATGGCATGTGGTGCTAGACTTCGCATGATGCCAAATTCACGATAAGAGGTTCGTTTTTTTAAGAGCCACTTCAAGGTTTACGATTTATTAAAAATTTCGTCTAATATTTTGCCAAGAAAAAAATTAGGTTCGTAAAATAACCCAGCTAAGAATTATTTGACTGATGGGTTCGCATGTATGAATGTTTTTCCCATCCAAACTTGTAATTTGTTTTCAAGTACGAAATGGACTGTAATTAGGTTGGTGATGGATTGAATTGAATGTGAAATAAGTCTTCATTTTGGAGAATGTGATTGATGATGTAATCAGATCTCATTTTGAAATTCTATTTTGGATACATTTTCTCTCTTTTTTTTCTTTCTTTTTTTTTTGAGAACGGTACGAACTTTTGAAAAAAATGATCTGGAATCGCCTCCTATTAACCTATAGTTGAGCCTGAACATGACTAGATTCAACTTTAACCCTGAACTTGACATTATAATGGGTATTCTCGGTTATATAGAGATGTCCTGAAATTAGATACGGTTCGGAGCACGTCACATCAATTCGTGATGACATTTTCGAGGGACTAATTCTTCCCTTCATTCACATTATGTATTTTTTGTTTCATTGATGAAAGGTGTTAACATTTTATGCGGGCGTCTTTCTTCCTGAATGAAATGTAAGTAACTGCATTAACTCATTGTCGGGGCCGTGCAGAGAAATTCCGACTCCGGAGGGGGATTTGATGAGCAAAAAGAGGTTTAAAAAAAGGAGGGGAGGCAAAAATTCAAAAATTTTGTTTTTTGAGTTCCAATGCTGCATAAAGGAGGCTGCTGTGTGGCCTAAAAAACAGGAGAAAAAAAATGAAAAATCGCTTGATATCTTTCAATCGTGCAAAAGCCTTCACTTTTTTAAATATTGTCAACAATTCAGAAAGTAGATAGGTATTTTCGTTTTTTTTTTTTTTTTAAATTCTACAAAAATTCAAAATTGATCAACTTATTTTCAGATATTATTTAGAAACTATGAAGACCAAAAAGTAATTTTTTTTTTTTTGCAAAATCAATAGGTATTTTATAACTTTTTCTTTCTCTCCTATTATACTTCACTTCATCTGAATTAAAAAAAAAAACATTTTATGTAAAATTGCGATTTTCTGGAAGAATTGTATTTTTCAGTCCACACAGTCGCCAAAAATAATCTCTAAACTTGGTTTTAAATACTTTTGAATTTTTCAAAAATATTGAATTTTTGATAACTTAATGGACGTGAAGTCGATTCTTAGCCGCCCCCCTAGATGATTTCTAGATTGCTACTGCCAGAGGATTCGAAAATAGTGTAAAGATCGAAATTTCTTGTGAGACCTACGATTTACTTTACCTATTTAAAATTCTGGTATCTGGTATAAGAGATTTTGATCAATCCCCCCCTCCCAAAAAAAACATACACGTAAAAATTAGAATGATCCAGTTTTGCTGTGATTTTTGGATTAGGTATTTGGTTAATTCAACTCCTAAAATTCGATTTCGATTTACCAAAATGTTGAAAGTTTTCATCATTGGATAGTGCATTAAAAAAAAGGAAATATTTATTAATAAAATTTTCAGTTTGCTATACCAAGGTATTTATTTTTCGATTTTTCATAGATTTTTAGAGTTCAATTCACCTTGAGACAGGTTCTCAGGGATAGATTTTCAGAGAGCGAAAAATTGAAAAATTTCGAATGGAATGGATGTTTTCTAATTTTTATACTATTTTTTTCATCTTGAAATGAAAATTGTCGAAAAACTCATTATTTTTGGAAGATTTCTGATTTCATTTAATTTTAGGTACCTACCTATTTTTTTTTGAAATTTTTTTTTTGAGAACTTGTTATCTTAACATTAAAATAAGTATCAAAACTTAGGTTCCCCAGTTGAATTGACTTTCAAAACTCATAATTATGGATTTGAAAATTTTCAATTTTTCTAGAGGCTGGATAAATAAAGCCAAATAATCCACGCTTCATAAACTGAATTTTCGAATTAATGAATATACAAAATCACATTTCCAGTTTTGTGCTTTGGAATGATCCCATTTAACACTAAGGTTACTAAAGTCAAAAAAGGTGAAATTGGAAAACACAAGAAAAATTGAACATTGTTGAATCAAACAGCGAAAACCCATGTTAAAATAAACAAAATTTAAACGACAGATTTTTGGAGGGGCAGTGCGTTCATCTTATTTTCCCCTTCAGGATTTTAGAAATTGCGATATCAGTTAAAAGTACCTATTGATTTGGTTGGTAATTTGAAATTATATTCCGGAAATGTACATGTTTTACACAAAAATTAAAATTCGAGTCATAAAGTTAATGGAAATTTTAGATTTGAATCGTTTCAGACGGAAAATTAACTTCCAAGTGAGAAAAATTGGTGAATAATCGGTCGAAGTTCGGAATATTTTGGCATTATAGTGAGAAATATCAAAAAAGTGCTTCTATGTTTTTTGTGGGAGGGATGGGGGGACCTCACGACTACATATTATCGACTTATATGAAAATATTTTTTCTTCGTTGGGAACACCTAAAAGATAGGCAGGTGGGTGGTTCTGCATGAAGTAAAATTCAATTTTCAACTGAAAATTAGAATCGTTTGAACCTGATGTTTCGTTCTCCACAATTGAAATTGAAACAAAATTTTGTCACGAGTTAATCAAATGATTAAAAATTTAATTAGCTAGGTAGGTACATATATGTCCCTTTTATGTAACTCTGCGTGATTGTAAGAAGTATTTTCTATAAAATTGACGTAAACCATGATGATTAGATCGTCAAGCAAATTTATTGAAATCACCTACGGTACTTACCTATGTGTAAATTTGCAAATGAAGAATTCTATTGATTAACACGTCTTCAGGATCTCACGCGTCGATTTCAGACAAATCATTTCATAAATTATTGTGATTTTTGGAAAAAAGTGGAAACGTTTTATTGCGCTTTTGATATAAATGTGACCCTGCCGGAAAGAAGGGACCCTGTATTTAAAAAAATACATCGATTTTTTTTACACAGGGTCCCATGTTTTCATACTTTATTATAATTGCAGCGAATGTTTCATAAGTTATATTTACCTACTTGTCAGAGGGAAAATATTTTTAAAAAACGAATAAATTGTTCCATTAGGAGCGGCTGACAGATGGGACATGTTTTTTTTCCATCTTTCAGTTTCTGGATATTTTTACTGATTTTTTTTCAGTGAAGACCTTTTCTCGAAGGAAATTTTATTAAAAATAGAGAGAATCGTGATTTAATTCGAAAAAATTTCATTTCCGTATTAGAAAAATTTTAATATGTATTTCGCTTTTCAATAAACATTCTATTTGTATAGGAAAAATATTTTTAAATTTCAAGTTTGGAGTCATAAATACTTATGTAAGTAGGAATAAGGCATATTTTCGGATCTCTTGAATCTGTTTTTGAACTCCTTGAATCTATCGTTGGGCCCCTTGAAATTATTTTTGGACCTTTAGAATCTGTTTTTGAGCCTTTTGAATTTTTTTCGGACTTCTTAAATCTGTTTTGGGTCATTTGAATGAATCTGTTTTTGAACATTTTGATTTTTTTTGTACGTTTTGTGTTTATTGTTGAACCTCTTGGAATTGTTTTAGACCAATTGCATCTGATTTTGAGCTTTTAAAACCTATTTTGGACCTCTTTAATCTATTTTTGAACCACCTGAATATGTTTTTTGGACTTCTTAAATCCGTTTTTGATTCTCTTTAGTTTGATTTTGAACGCATGCAACTTGAAATTAAAAAAGGGACATTTTTGAAAAATAAAAATAGAGGGAAACTCATAGAAAATGAAATCCGCCCTGACTTCTTAATATAATCTGCCAATGATACTCAATTTATGAACACATCACACTTCAACTTGAAATCGTTGACAAATCCTCATTCCATAAAATAAACATATCACGACGAAAATTACACAGGTCCTCGATCCTCGGTATTCAATACACCTTCTGTAACGTGTACAAAAACCAAACAAAGCGTGAAAAGTAAACAACCCGAACAATGTGTACAATTCCATAGCAAACCTGCATAATTTTCCGCAAACTGTACCTATCGTGGTCGGCGGACCACAGTCGATTGGACATGTTAAATTTACACAAATTCAAAACTCAACACCTAAGAACGTTTTATGAGCTCAAAATTAATGAAAAATACTCTCTTGTATTTTTCTAGGTAACCTGGTCTTATGTTACCTCTCCACTCTGCGAATCGACGAGAGAACTAAAAAAATAAAAAAAATCAGTATTCATGGTTATTAGTATTTAATATTCAACGCATGTTTGCCAATCACCTTCGCATTATTCTCGGTATAGTTTAATTTTTCATCGATATGTCCGACGTCTGGACAGAATTACTTTCATAGTTCGTCTCTTTATAAAAATTCCCCTCCTCGTTCCTCGTCAATATTAATTTACAGAATGCTGCTCTTCAAAAAGTTGGAAACTGGTAGCTCGACGTTAATTATGTGTGATCGAGGGTACATCTTGCGTATCCCCATCTGATACATATTTTCATTGTATAGGAAGTCTAATTGAAGATTCCCTTTGTTGAATTGTTTTCTTTGGGGCCATGAGCGATGTGTCGTCAGTCTGATGACCTTTTAATTAACTGTTACAGCGCCGGGATATCTCGAGCTTAATTTTAACATCGCATCCGATTAATTTCTTTTTCAAACCCGGCAACGCGACTGTATTTATTCAAAACTCAAACGAAATGCCGAACTGCATTCCATCGCAGCGTACTCCCTCTCAAAGCGGTTTATTAGCGAACCCTTCGCCTCTTACCCATTTCAATAGAACCGCGCATCGCCTCCAGCACAGAACTCGCGACTAATCCGCGTCAACTCTTGTAAAACCATATTCGAGTAATTTACATCGTTAATTAACAACCTGCGATACCGGAACGTTTATAATTATTACGTTTCGAGCGGCGTCGCTGTCGAGTCGCTCGAATTACCATTTTAGAGAGTAAAAGTGCTCCTGTTCGAGAGCCAGGCCTAATCAATCGTGTTATTTTTCATTTCGGTGTTTTTCCTTCACGGGTACTTGACATTCTTGGCAAATACCATCCGAACACTGATTTTTCACGCACGAAAGCGCCTCACGTCGGTGATTTAATTAAAAATTCAAAATATCGTCTTCGGGTCTTCGACAGCGTTGGCCAAGTTATGCAATAAATGCAATAGCCGCGGAGAGAGGATCGCGAGGGTCGTATGCTTGAAATTCTTCCATGTCTTCCAAAGTTTTCATTGTGTCCTTTTTCACCAAAAAAAATGCTACGTAATTTGCTGTGACGATGACTCGTTGGCCAGTAAAATGAAAAAATCCAAGTAGGGGACACGCACATAATTAGACGTCTACCTGGCGCCATTTTGAAATTTAATCATTGCCTAGGAGCTCGTCGTGAAATTAATATTTTGACCAAAAATTAATGTTTTCGTTTACGTCGAAAAGAAAATAATCATGCGGATCGTTTTGTCCCTGAATACTTCCCAACGCTTTAAATTGCCTAATTGCTTTTTTTCCTCGGTTGAAATAAAATTGATCTTGTGGTAATTAGCATGGTAAATATTTTCAGCGGTTTGTGATTGTGTGAGTTTGTAGTGGTGTACTTTTTTTTTATTTCCAAAATGATTTGTACGAGGTTTTTTGCATTGTTTTCGGCGAGTCGAAATTTTTCGACGAAATAATTAATTAAATTCTAGCGAAAAAATTTCTCGGCTTAATTTTTATTGTATCGAGTTTTGTTGTAATTTGAGCAATTGTTTTGGAAATTTTAATTTAACATGGTCTGGTTTCGTGGAAATTTTGTAATTTTTTTTTGCTTCTAAATTGCAGAAGTTGAGTTTGGAATTTTTTTCCAACATTTTAATCAGGTAATTGGAGAATTTTAAGATTGGTATTCGTCAAAAAATAGACAGTTAGGTATTAGATATTTGCCTATTTTAATCAATTTAAGCGCTTACTTGTATAATTTATTGGGATTGAATATTTGCTTGAAATTTCCCTTCGTCCTCCAAGTACATATATCTGAAAAGAATCAAAAACAACAAGAAAGTATCTCCAAGATTCCTGAAGTTTTCATTCTCCAAAGCTGAAAGTTGATTCTCTTTAGAAAGGTTTTTTGTAAAAATTTTTGAATTTAAAAAGATATGTAGGTAAGTAAGTATTTATTTTGTGAATAAAATTCTTTCTAAGTTGAAATTTTAGGAATTTGCTCTATAAATTTGGATTTTTTCGAATTGACTGATAGGGAATTACTTCATCGTATTTTCAAGCTTCTTCAAAAAACGAATTTTTTTTTATCGAAAACAAGGAGATGAAAAATTTTAAATATTGTCATTCTGCCGGATGCTGTAAAACTTTCAGGTATTTTATTAATTTATCAAAATTTCCTCATTTTTTTTGGTCAGTGGTTAAAATATAGACCTTTGCAGTTTGGTTTCTAGTTTTCTTCGTAAATTGACCTTCATCACTAAATCATACCTATATTCATATTAAAACCAATTTAGACACAGGTCCTAACTTTATGTTAAAATTTTGATTCTAGTGTCCAAAAAAAAAACAATTTATATCCAATAATATCCCCCCCAAATAAAAAACAAATTTGGATATTGTGGACACAGTGTCCCAAAAAATCGTATTTTGGACAAAATGTCCCCTCTTCAAAAATAATTTTAATATAGGTACTTACTTTTCGTATAACTAAAAACAAAATAATTCAAGATGTCAAGGAAAAGTAGTAGCTTGGTATTATTAATTTTCAGCACCTGGATAGTACCTTCAAGTTAGTTATTTTCGGTAAAAATTTTCAAGCTGGTAAACTTATTGAACTCGTTCACAACAAAAGCAAAAATTAGTCTAAAAAAATTCAAGCTTCAAAGCTTTAAAATTTCAATTTTTGTTTTACAAAAAACCTAGGCTCGTCAAATAACGTCTTATTTTCAAAAGAAATGTAAAAATTATAAATTTTAGAGCGAATGCATTTTCTGAACAGTCTTTCCCCCTATTGCTCTAAAATTTAATTTAGAAATTTTCATTTTAATACGAGGAAAAATGTCGGTAAATTAGGAGCTGGTGAAAAAAGGAGAGTAGGAGGAGGAGGGGTGTATCATGTACAGGTATAGTTGAACTAAGTTCAACAGTTTTCGAAAGAACCAACTGTTATTCAAAGGCCAATCAATTTATTTAAAAATGTAAAAAATTGAAAAAATTTGATCATTTTTTTAAAATTAATTTTTAAAACAATTGGAGAATTTCAAAAAAATTGATAAGGAAAATTTCACTGCTTATAAAATTTTTTTTTGAAAAATTATTCAAAATAAATAAATTTTTACAAAATTTGCAGTTCCAAAAACGTGATAAAATAAAATTTACTTGATTTAATTTAGATATGGAAAATATTTTGTCAAAATTTATCAAATAAGTACATAATTTTAAACATTTTAAAATCCAAAACACTATAAAGATTTTGAATCTTTTGAATACAATAGAATGGGGAGGGGTATTGAAAATTTAATTTCAATTTTTTTTTATGGAAAAATAAGGCTTACAACTTTTGGCTTCGAGTAAATAATTTTCTTAATCCATTGACGAGCTGAAGTTGAGATTACCCGTCAAGAGGCAGGAGATCGATTTCGATTTGAAAATTTTTTCTCGATGAAGTGAAGTTTCTTTTCAATATTCCTGATTAAAAATACCAATTATTCCCAAAAAATACATTTCTTGTAAATTTTCTGATTCAAAATATTGATATTTTTGGCGAAAAATATGATTTTATCATTTCCAGGGATAAGATATAAGTTGTTCCTTAGTCACACATTCAGTTTGACGTTTCACTTTAATCTCAATCACGGGATTTTTTTCCCTAAAATTATGCGTTTTGAAGTATAAAAAAACCTCCCAAATTCGAAGAACTTGACTGTACCTACAATCTGCGAAATAAATCTTGGCGAACATTTTGGAGCATAGATAGCTAGAATTGATTCAACTCGATATCACTTGCCTCTTCATTCCACGAAAAATCACCAAACTTGGTCCATCTTTTTCATAAGTACCTATTTAAAAAACCTGCTTCCAAATTTTCCTCGCCATGAATAATACATTGGACTATCCACTAGGTGAATAAAATTGGCACATCTATTCTACATTTCTGGATAATTAAAACACGTATTTTTCGATTGAAAAATGAAATACCTAAATGAGCTGTGTTTCGTGTAAAACGTTATTTTTCTCTTATTTACAATTTTCTTTGTGTTGTGGTCAAATAAAAATATTTAAATTTCGAATTCCAGCAACATTCTCGAACATCCAACGTCTGTCTGCCTTGTCCCAAAACTTATAATTTTTTATCGCAGCGATGAAAATTCCACCGATGAAATTTTTTTCAAACCTAAATCACCATAAAAAATAGAACATCGTAATTTATTTCTTCTTCGAGAGTTCTTTCTCGTCAAAATATCAAGATTCTTCGCACCTATGCATATTTTCGATATTTTTTTTATCCTACCACCCACTTACTTGACTACCTTCGTCAGTTTTCCTTCAATTCAGACGAGCCATGGTTTCACGATTTTACACACTCAGCTATATTTTTATTCTCCGCATGTTCGCAAATCGCAATTACGATACTCGATCGTATTACCGCGTATATTCGCCTGAATCTTTTTATGAAAATTTCAATATTCAAACGTGACTCTTATGATGTCATCTTTATATCTAGAGACTACTACACAACACTACATAGTGAAAATATTGCGTATGTATACTTGATCGACGTTATATTTAAATTAAAACGTGCTACGTACACAATCTTCATATACCCATTAAAATAAAACCGTACATTGAAAATTGAAATTCTGAATATACACGTAGCATCGCATATGGTGTCCATGTCGGAGAACATCGCGTAGTTCTCTCATTAAATTAACACCATCCAAGAAGAATATCTTCTTTTGTGCGGAATTTCGAGGCTGTTGTCTGGCGTTCACGTGTTGTCCTAAAAAAATCGTTATCGATGATCATACGAGTGTACGCTCTATGCATCAATCATTTAAATTATTCATCATTATTCATTAATAAATATCAAAAGTTATCAATTTTTTTCTTCGAATGTGTGTAAATATTCGTATTATGTGTGGAAGTTTCCTTTCCCGGATATGCCTCATCCTTTGATAGGCGTCATGGGCGCCTCTCTCTTATCTCATCAACTGGTCAATGTTTCAAATTATTTAAATTGGTTGTTTGAATAGTAATTAATTTATGATTTGGATTCGTTTGTTAGTTATAAGTGGAAGTAGCAAACATCGATGTGGGTCGTTGTGAGGTTTTTTTGGGAAAGAGGAGGGGAGGGGGAATCGGAGAGCAAAGATTAATTTGTATCGAACATATGTAGGTAGGTTGTAGCATATCTAAATTGGTACCTTTGAATCATTCATAAAATACGATCGAAGTCTGTTTTGTTACCCTTTGAACGAATTGTTGAAATAAGTTTTTTTTTTTTTCACAACTTGGTACAAATTTTTCCAAAATAATAGAAAAAGCAGAAATACAAAAAAATAATACCTAATTAAAACTTTAATTCATTTTCAATTTCACTAATTAAAATAAAATAAATTAATTTGATATCTGAATGAGAAAAAAATTTTCTATATGAATTTTTTCAGTGGATAGGAAATTTTTAAATTGATCAAATGAAATCGAAAATTCTTTTTGGTGTCTTGTAAAGCAAATTTTATCCCTGATCTGATCGAAAACGAACAGAATTACTTTTTGGTTGTATTGGATACACCAATCAGGAACGAAAATGAAGAATAATACGAATGACTGAATCTAGCTTGTTTGATTCATGCAAGTCTTCATTTCAATTTTCAATTACCACATAACTCAAAACTCAATTTTTCCCAAGTTCATTTTATTTTAAATTTTTTAAAAAAAACTTCACCATTTTCTCTCAATTTTTTCATTTTAAACCAGTTTTTCAACTCTAAAATACCCGGGTCAAACCGGTTCTATCGCAATGCTGTCTGTTTCTATGGATCAAGAAAGTGATTTTCTAAAGTAACTTCAAGAATAAGTTCCATATGTACCTACCTATTTAAATCGTAATCACCAAGAAACCGGTTATTGAGAACTTTCATCACTGATCCAAACAAGCTTTAACTGCAATTTTTCAGTTTTCATAACTTTTTGAATTTTAGTGTGATTTCAAGTTTGGTTTTTATTCACATTTTGTACATTTTTTCTTAATGAACCGGTTATCTTGTGTTGTAATAACTGGTTCTAACCGGTTCATGTCATGATTTTTAAGAATAGGTTTGATTTTTGAATTGAAACATTTGCTGAGCACTGACAATTTTTCATTTTTTTTCTCGAGTCCTAAATTTTTTCTGCTATAATTTTTTTTCCATGATAGGTATTTTTCATCCCTGAAAATTTTTTCTCAATTATATTTTCGAGTCCGGATTTTTTTCTCGAATCATTATTTTTCAACTCTTGAGATTTTTCTTGAAAATTGTGGATAATTTTTTTCAATTCCAGTTTTTCTATTCATTTTTTTTCTCATTACACTACCTACCTACGAATTTTTCAAGTAAGTATCTATAATGAATTTTTTTTCGATTATAAAATTTCTTCTTGAAAAAGATTCTCAGGTAGGTATAAAGTTTTTCTCAAAACTTTTTCCAACTCTGGAATTTTTTTTCAAAATTTTTTTCAACACTGAAATTTTTTGTTTTTTTGTTATTGTAAAATTAGGCATACTTAATTAATTTTTCCAAATTTCAACCTTAAGAATTTTCCTTAGGTACTTTAAAAATTCTATTTTTCATTCTTGATAGGTATTCTGATATCAGTACAAAAATTTTTCTTGAATCATTTTCCAACTCCGAAATTTTCGGAATAAAAAAATTTTGGTTGGAAAACGTTTGAAAAACTCAGCGTGAAAAAATTCAAGAGAATATCAAGTTTTTAAAAAATTAAAAGCCAAAGACGGAAAATTTCAGAGTTGTCAGTTGAAAAAAATGTTACTGAATGGAAAACTTTTAGATTTGGAAAAAATTTAGCTAATGAAGATTGAAAAAAAATCACAAAGCTGAAAAAAATTGAGGAAGAAATTTTATTTGAAAAAATCATTAGATTAAACAAGTACTTGCCTAAAAATTTCAGTGTCGAAAAATATAATGAAAAAATTCTACACTTTGAAAAAATTGCCACAGATGAAAAAATTTTTGTCTCGAAAAAAAATTTCGAGGATTAAAATTTCAAACTTGGAGCAGGAAAAAAATTAAATTGAGATTGAAAAATTTTTAGTAAATAGAAAATTTTTTTAGAAAGGAACTTTTTAATGTTGAAAAATACCTCAAGAAAAAGATATTAAAGCTGAAAATTTTGAAAAAAGAGAAAACAATCTTGAAAAAAAAAATCGAGAGCATGAGTCAAACGGAGGAAATTCAGTCGTTCGCACCATTTTTTATTTTCGTACCTGATCCATATTCCGTGTAAATTTATTCGTGGGTGTTGGATACTTTTATGACGCCTTTCTCTCTGGAAATTTTCGTTTCAAGTTTTAAAAAATGAAAAAAATTACTGACAAGGCATTCCAACTCCAAGAATAGGTAATCTTGTGCGGAAAGAAAAATAATTCGAGAATACCTTACATCAAAATTTTTTTCTGAAATCCATTTCTTGAATTTTGGTAATTTTTTGAAATTTCAAAATAAATTAATTTATTGATCTGCAAAGAATGATTCGATCTGATTTTTAATAAAATGTAGTTGGAAAATTCAAACTTTAATTTTGCATTTTTAAAAAAATTGAAACCAAAAAAAAACAATTGTTTTATTTGAAAATGTTTCGTCATTATCAAAATCAGTACCTATTCAAACTGACAAAAGAAGTATCAGTACCTATCTACTTATCACGAAGTCTTCACCTGAATCACACACCGTTTGAAAAAAAAAAAAACGAGACATTATGGAAAAAGGAAGAAAAAACACTCCAAACCGAATAAATTTCAACCCATAAATTCTCCTTTTAATAAAACTTCCATCTCTTACATTTCCGGAATCCTGATTAATGCATCTCCGGACCATAACGACCTTTGATAGGAAGTACCAGAATCGCTGAACAGATGAACGAACTACCTAGCGCACAACACTGTAGACAAATCGATGCATTAATTCGGATGCGATTTAAACGGTCTATAAATTACGACTACCACAGTACCTAGGCATTATCGAGCGTATAATTCTGCGAACAACTTTCATCGTTTTACATAAGTATGGCATCGGTTCTCGGCTGCACTGGCCTGACCATCCTCCATGACTCACAAACTAGCTACATTTGTAATCGGCATAATAAAAATCCAGCAAATCCACCGCGAAGCGAACCATTTAACCTGATAATCTATCCAAGCTTGCGAAAGAACCATTTTGGAAAGAAAAACTCGAATGGCCAAATAAGCCGGAGATTCTGACAGAGCCAAAAAAAGAATCCTACACATTCTGCGTATGGAAATCCAATACGGCGACTCGAAATTACATAACAAGCAGAATACGTGTACGATTGGTCGTATTAATGTGGAGGTCATCGATGGTTCGTTTCGGACTTAATTGTTTTCTGTTTGTCTGCGTATTATTTATCCGGTTATGTCATCATCTGCTATCTTGGTGGACTGAGCGGTATCAATAATGAAGTAATGAATTTAGCGAAAGCAAAGGGGAAAAGAACTAGAACCGGTATAGATTTTAGCTCGCAGGTGCAGAAAGAAAGTTAATTTATACGCAACCTCGTGTATTCAACTTCGGTACATTTTTTTTTTCAAATTCAAAAACCTCTACGGTTGGGTTACGAGAATACACGTATGTTTTAATTACGTAGAAAATTACGGCCTTTGAAGAATCGCCAGTGTGTTACAATGAACTAGGTACATGCTCGATGATGAGTAATCGTGTACCTATGTTGGATGCATCTTTGACTCTGCTGGCGCAATGAAAACCAGTTTAATTATAACAATTAAGGTGCACGTGGTCATTGTTGGCCATTAAAAATTATCGATTGCATGGCTGGCGAGGAAAAAAAAACTTTCTCTGCGGTCGCGAAACTCCACCCAAGTTCGGTTTTAGGTACCTACCAATGCGTTTAATCGAGACTTTTCTTTAATTTATCTCCAAGCGAAGAGTACGAGAGTGTAAATGTTGGAAGGTCTTTGATCGATTTTGACTGATCAGATTGCCTCGAGGTTCTTTCCGAAATTATTTAAGAATAACTGTTCGTAGGTACATATCTGGATGAAGGGAACAGGTCTGGCGAAACAATGAAGCTTGCGGTATGATATGATAATCGATTGATAAGCAAAGATCACGTTTTGTTTTTGTAACAAATGGCGAGCAAATGTAAACGTGTGCTGGCGAATTTACGTTATCGAATTTCGTAGAAAGCTAACGTGCGATTGGAAACGTATGTAGATGAGTGAAATGAGCTTCGATGTGGAAGATTGGAAAATTTGGAAGTGTAGATTATTCGAGAACCATTGAATGGTTTGAGGTGAACAGCTGAAAAGTTTGGAAATTATTCAATTTATTTTCTCGTTTATGAGCCAGAATGTAGAAAACACACTCCAGTCAAAGACTGGTTTTTGAGTTGCCATTGATTTTGAATTTTTTTAATAGAAAGTTTAGAATAAGAGAGAATCTCAACTCAAAACCCAATTTTTGATCAGTGGCGTGGCGAAACTATATGTTGGGGGGGGGGGTATTTCAAATTTTCCTGACTGGATTTTCTGAAAATTCTCACTATTTTTCCTACTGTCCCAAAAAACCCCAAAAATTTTTGTAAAATTTTCCTACTTCTTTTTACAAATTTCCCTGTTTTTCAAAATTTTGTTTTTGAGTGAAAAAATTCTTTCCAATTTAGGTACAACATTTTAAAAAATTCTACAAAATTTGAATTATTTTTAAATCATTTTCCAAGAAAATTTTTAATATTATTTTTTTATTCAATATTTCAACGTAAGGCAAAAAGAGAAAAATTTTAGTTGAAAAGTCTAAAATTCAAAATTTTTTGAAAGAAATCGAGTAGAAAAAGTGTTAAAAACGATTTGTGTCGAAAAAGTTTTGAAGAATTTACTGAACTAATAACAATAAAATTTCAGGGACGAAACTTGGTCAAAAATCTCAGGGATGAAAATGAAAAAAAAATTATCGACCATTACTTATTAAAAAAGGGAGAAATTTGTTCACTCATATTGAAAACCCGATTCCTTCAGACCAATACTCTTCTAAAAAAAATCGAACAATTTTTGAAAATTTTATTCGAGATTGCCTTTAGGACGACATTTCTTCATTGAATACTATATAAAAGTCACCCATCAAATTTCAAATATAATTTCAAAACCTTAAAATGTCGACCTTTGTAAAGGTTCACCGAAAAAAATGCTCACTAAAATGCCCGTCCGTCCTCAGAAATGTTCTGCAGTACAGGGGGGGAGTAAATTTTTGCTGAAAACTGATTTTTGCAACCATTTACTCAAATAAGCCTCAAAATGGTACCTACCTATGTTTTTTTTTTAAATCAAAAAATCCAATTTTTTCAAAAACACCCACTTCTTTCCCCAAAAATTAAAAACAAAAGACAGTTATTTCTCATGAGTATTTTTTGAAATGGCTGGTTGAAATTAAGCACGAAACTGAAGATATTCATAATTTTACCAGTAAAATGCAATTTCTAATTCTAAGATATTTCAAAAAAATTCGAAATAAAAATTTCAGTCAATTTAATAACTTTTTTTTATAGTGGAAATATGAATCTCGAAACATCAAAAGAAGCTCCGAAAGGGCAGAGGCAAAACTTTGGAATTTCGATTTGCATCAGTTTGATTCAAAATGAATGGTGATTTGGAAGGGAGGCAATTAAAAATTTTGGCAATTTTGGTGTGTGGTATTCAAATTTTTTTTGGTACTTATTCAAATATAGTTCTAAAATCATTATTATTTTTTTTTTGAAAAACCAAGAAGTATACATAGAAGAGAAATGGGCAAAATTTTGATTTTTTTGTGATCGAGTCGTTTTTAAAAATATTTTTCAATGTCATTGTCTGGTTATTTGAAACATTTTTAAAAAATTTGGTTTTTCAGGAAAAATTTAAAACCCTTATTAAGATGCAAAAAACCCTAATTTTTGACATCGATTATGAAAAATTCCAAAATTTTGAATTCCACCTTCCCTATTTCCTCTTCTCGCTGACCATTCGATTTTGAATCCGATCTTTTCCTCGAGTTAATACCACCCCCACCTGGGCTATTCGCGGATCTCGGCGACTATCTCAAGAATCTCACCTACGAGCGGCTGTCAATGAGCTACTTCCACTAAAAAAGATCATTCAATTCATTTGGTATCAAATTTTTTGCTTTATGTTGCTTCAAGAAAGCTGATTTTTAAATAGGTAGGTAATTTTTAAAACCTCCCTCGTAAAAAAATCTTTCTGCTGGTGAATTTCTTCAGCTTTGTAATGTTGATTACTCAATTTTAAAAAATACAGTTGCTAAATTTTTTTTTAATAATAATTTTTTTTTCACCTTTAATTATAAGACGAAGAAACCAATGCTTTTGAAAAAAGCGAACCTTTCCGATGGGAAATTAAATGTAGAGCATGACTATTCAATCATTTTCTAATTTTTCAGCTTACGTAAGAAGATATTCGCGAAAAATTGTTTTTTTAGCAAGCATTTGCTCCTTCCTTGGAGAAAAAGGATGCTTTTCGGGAGCCTTGGGGGTGGAAAAATTCAAGATTGGATTTTTTCAAAAATTGGTACTTGAAAGAAATTTTAAGGTTTTGAGCAAAATCGTGTCTCAAATGGTGAGTATTCTTGCCTGCGACGCTCGAATAGATGTCACCTAAATTGAAAATTTTCAATTTTTTGCCCCTTCGTGCCCCAAATACCAACTCAACTTCTGATCAGTGTTAAATAACCAGCTCGATTTAAACATAAAAAAACCTTATTATCGTAAAAGTAAAACAACTCATTCGCATCGGTGAAATGAAAATTCTCGATAATTATTCCACCTCTAGGTCCACTTACCTAATCCTTGAGAATAATTAAATTAATGAATATAAAGTCGTTTATTTTCCGTCGTTACACTCGACTGCCTTTAAAAGGACAAAGACATCGTTTAAATAAACATTCAGAAAAAAAATCATACTCATCATTCGACTCTGTGTAAAACCAGCCAGACCTAGGTGCGGTGAAAAAGTACCCATAAAATACTACAAAAATACCTATATCGAATACCTTAGAAAGTAGAAAAACATATTCCACTGCTTTGACGATAAGTAGGTATAATGATGAGTTGATGACCATTGACCACATAGGCATCAGCATTAAAGGTGGAAAAATATTAAACTGATAATTGCCAGGCGTTTTAAATGCCTCAGACTTTGCCCTTCGTCCAAACTACCTACTTCCGTAATAAAATGCCTATACCAACCATCATCATCGTCCTATCTCGTAATTACCACAATACCTAGTTTTAGGTAACTCAATTTTAATCTTTATTAGAATATCATACGCGATTAAAGAGAAGTGGCCAATGACTATTCAGCCTATTTGGCGTCAAAAACAAATAAAAGTGGCGTCTTATTATGAACTATGAAGCCAGTATCAAGTTACCATGAACGGTCAATTTTACGAAATAATTCGTTTACGTATGTAAAACAGTGCTAAAGGTAACATTATGCTCGTCCATGATAATCTTTGATATTTCTACCACAAAACAAGTCTGAATTTACGAATACGATTCTCGTACTGTGGGCACATTCGTACATATTTATGTCGCGACGATTATATCGTCAAATTGCATACGTAGGTACTGATCCTATACACTCTCATCGATGGCAATTGCCAATACGAAAGTATTTATATTCATATGCGATGGCAACCAGCACACTCGTAAATATTCATTTCAAGGATAACTACAAACTTTTAAGCTCGCTTCCAATATATCGGATTATTTTTATAATGACCTACTGAACAAATACCTATACGTTAGTTCATGTGAATTTTACACACCGTGTTCTCAAAATAAACATTAAAATTCCCCAAAATCTCATCTTCTCGATGATCGTAAAATTTCAAGAACAGGAGTCACACCAGCCTGGCACTTTTTCTGGTACAGTAGAACCTCGATTATCCGATTTAATTGGGGCGGGGAAAACTCGGTTGTGCGAAAAAGTCGGATAATCAAAAAGTTTAGTTTTATCAGAAAAAAATGTAATTAATGAATTTACTTGAAATTTTTAAAACATTTTTGGCATGCATGAACTTTCAAATAAGATATAAAACCTCGAATTTGAAAAAAAAACAACTCCCAACAAAAAATTCAACAAATAGAATCCGTAAAAATCGAAAAGGAATTATGTACTTACTTCGAGTATACAAACACAGTATCGTAGAGTAAGAATTTCAGTGGTATAGTCAGATGTATTTTCATAATACAGATTTTGAGCAAAGAAAAATTGGGGAGATGCAGGATTTTCAGGACAAGCAATCAATTTAGGTACTAATTTTTCAAATCTGAATCAGAAAAATTGATGAGAAATTGCATTTCTTTAGAAATCTGTGGTGAATTAATCATGAATTTTTCATGAAATTTATTTCACTCACTCAAAAAGAAAGGAATTTCACGTAAGTAATTTATCTGATTCAGGATTTTTCATTATTTTTTGAAAAATCATAGTTGAAGGACAGAAAATAATGTATTTTGTGATATTTTCAAGCTGAAAAATATGTTTGTCGAGCTTAAAAAAGAGCTAAATTTAAAAGAAGTCGGATAATAAAGTATTATCCGACTTTTGAAAGTCGGATAATCGAGTAAAATCGGATAGAATTTTATGCTCGGATAATCGAGAAATCGGATAATCGAGGGTCGGATAATCGAGGTTCTACTGTACTTTACTATAAGAATAAAGAATCCCAGAGTAATAATTTTCGTCGATCCGTATCGAACACTGGAGGAAGCTCGTCGAATACGCAGAACGAGCTTTTAAAATGATTTATCGATGACATATTGGTAATAATTGATCGTAAAGAAATAGGTCGTAATGAGAGAGAACTCGGTGAAAAATACCCACCGCAGGTTGATCCTATACGTATAGAATGCGGTAATTATTGGAAAAGTTTTAATTGCAAAAGAATGCACGATATTTACCAGTTCGAGATAGTTATGGAATTTGATTTATGGAAAGTGTGCTGCGAGTATTTTGTTTTCTATTCGAGAATATGGGCAATTAAATTCAAATATAGAAAAGTATCTTATGTTTGGGGATTGAAATTAATGCGATTTAATTTTCTCAAATTTATTTTGCTCATTTTTTCAATACTCGAGATGATTGAAAAATGGAGGTGGTGGAAAACAATTCATAATTTTAGGTTAAAATAGCAGTTTTTCTTGTTTTTACGACACGCAGAATTCTCTTTCATTTTTTTCCCCTAAAAATGAGAAAAATTGGATTTAAAAAAGTTATTGATATCTACATTCTTGATAAAAATTTTCATTTTCGGAAAAAATTCACTATGGTTATAATTTTCTAAAAAAGTTCGTATTCTAAAAAAAAAAAAAAAAAATAGATACCCATCATTTTTGGTAAAAATATCAATTTTCTGAATTTTTTGACCATCGTCACACGTCTAAACGCAAATTTTTAAAAACTAAAAAAATCTGGGGAAAAGCCAAATTATATTATCTACTGTTTTAAATTGCTTGTGAAGAATTTTTTAACAAGGTTGTATTTTTAAAAACTGTCTTTTCAAACCTTTTTTCGAATTTTTTTTTACCATTATCTGAAAAAATACCAATCAAAATCACAAAAATTATAATTTTGTTGTAAAAATCACAATTTTATGATAATAATAATTTATTTATTATCATTTTGCATATTTTTATTAATTCGATTTGAGACGAAATTTTTTAAACTCAATCTGTAAAATTTTTAACAAAAAAAACCAAAACAAATCCTCCAAAGGTAATATGTTTCTGACAAAAAGGTCAAGTTCATGATTTTGGGAATGAAAGGGAGAGGGGTAGAACCGTCACGTCTGCCTTCGTTTGATCTGGTTGTGTTTGCCAGTTGAACAATGATTTCGATCGAGAGTTTGGTGATAACTCGTATTATTTTGAACTTTTGTGGGTGGGAGGGGGTGAGGAAATATTAAAAATCTTCGAATTATATGATAATTATCTATCATCTTCTGGTCTAATTTAACGGGGTTCTCTTTGATTTCTCAAATTTTTCGACATTAATTTCAAAATTTATTAGAACTTTTTCCATGTTGACAATTTCTTTCAGAATCCGGCATTCAAAACTTCTGTAAACTGATACTTATTAAAACATGTTCAACATTTTTCCATTTTTTCAACAACTTTTTCAGAGTTTGTTCAAAGTTTGTTTAAAATTTCTTCAAAATGTGTTTAACATTAGTCCAAAACTGGTTGGAAATTTCCCCACGAATGGTTGAAATTTTTTCCAAAAATTGTTGGCAAAATTTTAGCAGAATTTGTTCAAAATTTCACAAAAACCTGATTGAAAGTTTCTTTAAAATCTATTTAAATGCTTCAGTATTATTCAAGTCTTTTCCAAAATTTATTTCAAATCGTAGATTTATTTCTTTTTCGAAATTTCCACTCTAGTAAGTAAGTAGGTAAATCAATAAATCATTTTGGGATTCATTCGAAATTTCATTTTAAAATTTGTCTTCATTTTTTTTAGGCAGTAGGTACAACATTTTTGATGGATTTCAATTGATTGAATCATTTTATTTCCATCATTTTCTGCTTTTAAAATTTTTCAAATCACGATTTTTTTGTTACTAGTTCAGCTATGTTCAAATTAAATTTGGCATTCTTTTGTCTAGTTTTTTTCAATATTTTAAGTTCTGCTTATCTAAAATGTTTGATCGGAATTTGGATTCTTAAAATTTTGTAATTAGGTACAACAAAATTTTAAGAATTCTGGTGCATTCCATTTTTCCAGAGTACATAATCTTATTTTATTTGGAAAAAACTCGACGTAGGTATCTGAAATTTAAAATTTTAATTTATAAATATTTCAATTTCACATTGATTTTAAATTTTAAACATTTTTCTCAAGGATGAAATAAAAATCAAATTTTCGTAACGAAAATACCTTCATTTTTTTCTGGGAGAGGAAGAAAAAAAATGTGGATATTTTGATTCAAATTCCGAAAAAAAATGAGATTGCCATTTCAATGTGAAAAATTCAACGTTAGAATTCCATTTCCTGAGTCCAATTTCAATATTCAATCAAAAAAACGGTTACTTTTTGATAGTCTTCTTCCTACTTGCTTTCACATCACTCCTCCTTTCTTACATTTAGAGTAAAATTAATTATGAATTTTGGCAAGAAAACCAGAAATATCGCAAGTAAAAATACCGAAACGAAAATATTAATTAAGCATCTCCTACCTTCGTACTTACACCGAATAAATTGGCAGGTTAACATCTCGGTTAATTATTTACCCATTAAAAAATTATAAAACGAACGTTAAATGATCTCTCGAGTAATTTACGATGTTCAAAGATGAAATTAAAATCCGGTACAAAATCATTCGTTTATTTTGCAAGTACCGAATTTCATGCTTTTCACGTTCCTGATTCAATTTCCATTTCAAAGCTGGCATTGCTTACAATTTTTGCCGATTTTTATGACCAGTTACGAGCTTAAAATACTTTGAAAACTTTTTCATCGCTATTTCTCAATCGAATATTTTTTTCTAAAAATATAATCGAGAGCCAATTCTTCGAACAAATACTTAAATTTTGAGGGTCATGATTCGATATTGAATTGTATTGATTTTTCGATGGCATAGTAAAAATGATTTGAATGAAATCTCGGATCGAGGTTTTTCTTAACAAATCAACAATTACGTACGATTGTAAATTACAAATGCATTTTATTTCCTGTGAAACAATACGAAACAAACTCGCATCGATGTACAAAAACGTAGAAAAATTTCGAAAAAAAATTATCGGTCGAAATTCAATTTCCTTTTGAGTAAAATTTCGCAATCAAGTCAATATTACGAAACGAGTAACAATTCAGGGTCTCATTATACCGAAACCTTCTTTCCAAAAGCATCAAATTTCTTCCTACTAAAATAGGCAACCAATCATCGTCAAAAGTACTCCTTCAATTACCAAATTAGACCTACCAACGTCTCCATCAAACCTACAATTTTTCATATTTTCTCGACCTGGAACTCTCATCAAAATCTAAAAGAAAAAAAATCCCAATTCTTTTTTTTATTGCTTATAAAACTCGCTGAGGTCGCGTGATTTGATGAAATTCATGCCACCGAGTTTTAGAGAAGGGCAACGTGACAACGCCCGTAATAAATAAGCTTCGTCAAATGATTAATTATTCGCCAGCCAGTAGTTTGGAATTGGGAAACTTTACGATTTAAAATGCTCTTTCGTCCTGCTCCTCTCAAAGATTCATTAAATCGGGTGAGTTCTCGGAATAATTCGAGTGTGAAGTCGAAAACACGATGGAAAAGCACATTCTCCGACACTCGCCTATCTCCGGAAATTTACGGAAACACACTTCAAGGAGGACTGCATAATAGAAGACGAAAGTCCAGCTGAAGTACTCTTGTGTTTATTCATTCGTAAATATTTCCACCATTTCGACTTTTCACCCAACACCTGTTGCTGGGGCATAATTAAGCAGGTACCTGTGCTTACGATGACGAAACACCTTCCTAGTTTCGCGATGCTTTTGTAAATACCCGATCGCGATCGATGTGCGGTTTATTTACCATCATTAGAAGGGCAAATGTGTGTCTGGGTTTATGCAATATGTCGACTGAGCTCAAGTGTGCCAACATCTCGTCGATTGGTTGGTGGCACACGACACATGGCATATGATTCTTTATTCATAGGCACCTTTTATACCATGCTATCGTTTTACCTGCGAGTACACCTAGAGGTACTTTTAGATAAATCAAACAAATGGTACATAATTACAGAGAAAGTAGACATCGGAGAATATGCAAGAGTGCAACGTTGAAATATCCGTACACTTACACGAGTCCATTTCTACAATGGATTTGTTGAAAGAAGAAGAAAAAAAACGTTATAATTTAAAATTCGCGTATTTCGCGTATACTTTTTTTTACTGGTTTTACTCGATCCGTTGTAATGTTATAACAATTACACGTACGTTTAACATGCAGTCACGGCCATTGTCATAGATTCAAGGTTAAACAATATTTATATTTCCCACGCGTCTACATCCAGCATGAGATAGACCTAGACAGCTCGTAAGAGTGGATCCATTTACCCTACGTGTAGTCTTAATCGCGTATGAAGATATGCAGAAATTATTTATAGAGTTAAATTCGAGCTAATGGCTGATTTTCATAAATTATGGGGTAAAAGTAGGTATCACGCAGGCTATACCTAAAAGAGTTCATGTAGGAATTTATAAATTTTCTGGTCCTCGTGTTTTACAAGTTTGTCCCATTTTCATAAGTCGAAAAAATTATCTTTTATTCAGCTATTGTTAGCAGGGCTGGGCTGGAAGAAAGAGCAGTAGGGGTAGATTGTCCCTAAAATAGGAAACGTGCATTCATTTGAAAAAAAGCGTTTGTATGTGATGGTCTGATGAAGAGGTTTTTTTAGGGAGGGAGGGAGGGAGGGGGGAGGGGGGTTGCGAGGAGAAAAAAATGTGAAAATTTTGTACTTCGAGTTGAAAAAAAAAACATAAAAAATTTCATGCTGACCTAAAATTTTTGATTCTTTTCCATTTTTGTTATTGCCTTTTGGATCTTGGCTTTTTTAAAGATTTAAAATCTGATTCTTAATATTCAGGAAAATCAATCAATCTTTTATGGATTTTTTCTATACTTAATCATAATTAATAGACAAAATATTTGAAATAATCGATTTTTTGAGCTGTATTTGTGACCCTGTCGGAAAAAAGGGACCTTGTGTAAAAAAAATCGATGTCTTTATTTTCATGTTTGGTCCAGATTTGGTGTCATTTGGACCAAAAACGTGAAAAATGAGACATCGATTTTTTTTTACACCAAGTCCCTTCTTTCCGGTAGGGTCACATTTACAAATGTTTTTGTAATGATTGGCCGACCAAAAGTAAAAGAAAGTGTTGAAAAAATGAAGAATAATTTGAAAATTGAAATGATTCGGATTCACATTGCAATCATATGTTCAGTGGCGGAGTGAAGTGTTTTTTGGAGGTGGGAGGGTGGGGGTGTCGCGATTTTTCCAAATTTGAATCTGAAATTTTTCAATTTCAGAGATGAGATACATTGGAAATGAAATTTCGGTTTCATAAAATCAGTTGTGTTGCAAGGTGTACAATGACGTACGAAAATCCGAATATTCAGGGACAAAATCTCAATTTTGATAATAAATTTTTATTCAGGTGCGAAACAGGCTGACTTTTTTGGAGCGGGGTTGAGTAGCACAAATTTGCTAACCGAACCGATTTTTTTGGTCACTCTGTTCCACTTATTTATTTCATTGCTTTTTCTTGGGTATTTTTATGGTAATCGGGAAAACCTATGCGAGAGAGGAAAATTCTAAAAAAATTATGATTTAGGTAATTCGAAGAAATTATGCAATTATTTCAATGTAAATACGAGAGAAATGAATCTGGGTCGAACGAGGCGTGGGGGGGGGGCGAAAATTAGCATGTTTTGAATTAACAAATTTGAATAAAAAAATCTGTCCATATTTACTTTGAAATTGTTGAAAAAGAAATACGATGTGGCCACTGGCCAGGTGCAGAGAAGCTTTCAAATTTAATTTTTAAACATTGAGTTCATAATATGCAAATAAAACGATTGAATTGAATTGAAGTTCTCGGGGAAAAAATGTATAAAAGTTAAGTACAGTTGAAATAATTTTCAGAAAAATCCGAAAAAATCGTTTTTGTATGATTTAGGTGAAATATACAGAAAGACGCTTTTTGAAAATTTTTGATTTAGGAGGTAAAATTTCAGAGTTTGGATCGTTATTTCTGAAAGGAAACTTTTTCCCCCAGATTTTCCTCTTCTTTTTGTCTCATTTGCCAACTATTTTCCTTGGTCAATTTTTTCAATTTTGCTTTTTTTACGAAAAAATTTGTCAAGTTTTCTAATTTGAGTTAAATTTATAATTTTTTCCTCCATAATTGTGTGGGGGAGGGGGTTGACATCCACCCCAACCCTCCATTCGCTACACCTGCCCACGTGCGCATTTCTGTCTTTTTTTGGGTGATTTTACTGATGAAACAATAGTCGACTTTTCTGAGGATTTCTATCGATTATAATAGATTTTTTCCATTAATCAGTCATCAAATTATTATTATTTTTTTTTTTTCAAAAAAATGTATTTCAAAGTTTCTTGCTGAAATTTGCTGGAGTATTGATTTTTTGGCATGTCTACCCAAATCAGAGGCTGAAATTCAATTTTTTTTACCTATCTGAGTTAATTTTTATACTTTTTGAAAAAAATTTTTAAAATGCTGGAAAAAACGAAATTCAACTGAAGGTTCCCGACTGGCTGGAAATTGTTAAATTCGGATTTTTTGGGTCGATATTTGGTGGCAGCTAGTTGATTCAAGTTCAAATAGGTATTGTTTTTTGAAAACCCCCCAAAAAATGGTAAAAAAATCCAAAATATGCCTTGCTGGAATTTCCTAAAATGGAAAATTTTTAGGTTAAAAAAATAGTCTGCAATCTGACAAAGAATTATTATTGTTTTCTAAAAATCAAAAATGAATTTGAGAACATGAGCATTTGAAACTTGGATTTCTGGAGTTTTGAACACACCACCTCTGAAAATCCATTTATTTCCTTCAAATTTCGATTGGCTGGAGTGAGCAAAACAGTAGAGCACAATCCAGAAATTTTCAGTCCTCTTTCTTTTTTATAAAAAACTTGAGATTACAAATTGTATTAAACTTCTATGAAAGAGAAATAGGTACCTTTAGTGAGGTGAGGGCGAGATAATTTTGAATAAAATCAATTATTCTAGTCTGAAAAAAGGTCTTTTTTTTTGGTTCGAAGATTTCGAAGAATCTCCCCCGAGAAGATGGTGAAATCGGATCTTGACTCGAAATTGGTCAGAGGTGGTGCCAAATTTTACTTGAGACCTAAAAACATTCCACCTGAATTTCCAACCCTCTGCCCCTACCTTTTTCAAAATAATCGCTTTATGTGTATAAGCTAAAAATTTAATTGGCGATATTTTACAAGGAGAGAGAGAAAAGTTTTGAAATTTTCACAAACTGGTGAATTTTTGATTTTTAAAAATGATTTTCCCTTTTCGGGGGGGGGGGTGAGACTTGGCATTTGGAGGTTTTTGATGGCACTGAATTTCATTTTTCTGATCCATTTGATCCTAAAACCAGGAAGGGGCTTAGGAATAGAGGAGCAAATCACAAAATTTTCAAATTCATTGTGTGGGATGACGACATGTATACCTAACCTATATAAATGTAGTCATTTGTGGTAGGAGGAGCGGGATGACAAAATCTTAACTTTTTTTTTACCAAAATTAGATGACACATAAGGTCAAAAATCGGTTGAATGGATAACAGAATAACCCAGAATATGTATTAAGCACGATCATTAATAGACTACATGACGGAATTTTTCATAAAAAAATCATAAATTAACCTACTGATTGTCAATCAAGTCTCTGATGCGATAATAAATAAAGATAGGCATGTTCGATAAAATTATCACACCTTATCTCTTCATCCAAATTTTATTTCAACCAGGAAACAATTAACCATCTCTTTACGCATTTTCCTCATAAAAAAAAAATGAAAATATAGATATAATTACTCAAGTACCTAAAGTTAGATAAAATCATAAATAAATATGCATTAGTAAAAATCTGTGACCTGCCAGTCACCTCAGCCCGCTAACAGGAAAAGAATAGATTAATTCGTAATTAAAATCACACCTCATGGATGGTTCGAAACAATAAACATCTATTTGATTGTGTTCGCAGATGTGGTGATATTTTTAAAAGAAACGTTAGCATCTGAAGAACTATCGACGAATGCAAATCAACGAAGGCTCGCCCTGCTGCAAAAAATTACATCCAGAGATTCCATCGCATTCCCTTACATAGACATGAACGGAAGTCATAAATGTAAGTATAGAATATTTCGAGTACCATTCTACTGTTCGAATACGACATAGATTAATGAACTTTTCGTGCATTCGTTGCAATAAAAATTAACACTAGTTTTACTAATTTTCGACTACGTGTATGTGCAGCTGTCGCTGATATCGATTCGCATGCTGGTGAATGTTATGAAGAATTGGAATCGTCGTGGTCTGGATCGGGAGGCAGTAGCAATATATCCAGGAGTTACTCGAGCACCTTACCGGCTTCTAGTAGGCATCAAAAATTTAGTCTGTTTTTTAGTAATGGATTCGGAGAGAAGGGAAAGGATTACAAAAATGGACACGATTCGGAATTCATGAATGGTGAGATAATTCTGGGATTTGGAGTGGTTTTTGGGTTCGATTTTTTTGATTGTGAGGAGTGATTTTATTAGGTATTTTTACGAATTTTTTCATTTGAAATTTTTTTCATTTTCGTGAAAATTATTTGTCTTTTGTGTTGAAAAACTATTGATTTTTTTTTTTTGAAAAATTATCCAATTTTTTTTGGGTCAGTTTATCAAATTTTTTCAGAAAAATTTCCCAATTTTTTCAAGGTTTTGGGACTGTTTTTCAAATTTTTCGTAGTACCTAATTTTGGGAAGTTTTTTGAACGATATCGGAGAATATTTTGAAACAATTTTATTATTTTTAAAATTCAGTGTTTGTTTGAAAATTTTCAATTTCTTGGAACAATTTCCAATTGTTTTTGGAACAAGTTAATTTTTTTTAGAACAAATTCGGAAATGCTTTTAAAAATTTTGGGATTTATAATTTTCTCAATTTTTGTTTGAAAATTTTTCTCAATTTTTGTTTAAAAAATGTTCTCAATTTTTGTTTGAAAAATTTTCTCAACTTTTGTTTGAAAAATTTTCTCAATTTTTGTTCGGAAAATTTTCTCAATTTTTGTTCGGAAAATTTTCTCAATTTTTGTTTGAAAAATTTTCTCAATTTTTGCTTGAAAATTTTTCTTCAATTTGAATAAAAAAATCATTTCAACTTTTGGTTTTCAATTTTTTTTTATTTTTCGAATCAAATTTTAGAATTCTTCAAGATTTTTATGAGAAAATTTTTCAAGACCTGATTTACATTTGCAACCATTATTTTTTTCTCATAACAGACGTTTCAAAAAGGAGTAGCGTTTTATCAGACTCTGATAACTCACTTAGTCCTTCTTCGGTGAAATCAGAAGATTCGCTGGAAATCATGTCCATCTCAGCGTCCGCCATAAAGTATTCAGCTGTAAAATGCGGCCCGTTATTTAAAAAAGAAAAACTGCTATTTGTAGAGCACTCAAAACGTTACTGGGTTGCGTTACTCGGAACTAATTTATACATTTACACCAATGAAAAAGATTCTAAACCTATTAATTGCGTAAATGTGGACGAATATAACGCCAGACCTATGACATCTGCTAATGGCAACAAGAAAGAATTCGGATTTGAGATCGTTTGTCCGGGAAAGAAGACTTACCAAGTAATTCGCATTCTTTTTTATAATTTTTCATTCGTAAAAATACTTACTTATTTTCTAAACCCTCAATTTTCAATTTTTTTTTTCAGTTTTATTCTACCTCTCAGTCTGAAATGGAAGCTTGGATATTGTCCATAAACCATTCGCTACCATTACCGCAAACGTCCTCGGTGACTTCATCTACATCTACGCCCAACATTTTGCAGTGTTCGGAACACCAGGAACTAAAAATGTCCGAATTTAACGACAAGCAACGTCCGAATTCGTGCAGATACGATAACGAAAGACCAACCGAACGAGAACTGCCTTCGATACCAGTTTTTATACATTACGACACACCGAATCCTATTTGCAGATCGATCGCTGGCGATGATCAAAAATCATCTCGACTGTCGACCGACTCATTGGATGGATTTTTCCCCGAAACTATTTACCATTCTATTGACGAATCAATTGCCGAGCAATTGGCTCGATATGATTATCCTACGAGCAATGTAAGTTATCCCGAATTCATTTTGAAATTAAATTTAGAATTTATAATTTCAAGAAATTGAAAAATACCATCTTTAATTAGATATTCAATTTTTACCTAATAATAGGTGCCTTTCTATTCTAAAATTTTCTAATCAGATGGAAAAATATTTCAGGACCCTGTGTTCAAAAACAAAGAAAATTTCTATCAAGAAGATAACCTTTATTATAATATTTTGGATCAGATCACTCAAAAGAAATTAGCCGACAACGGCACGTTGAAAAAAGATCAAAGTATCAGAAGTACTTCGCATAGGAATAATAATTCCATAAGTAAGTGATCCGTAAAAATACATTTGAATATAAATTACACGCATCCAAAGTCATAAAAGATACGTAATACGTAATCTCAACCAATTCGATAAAAAAATCACCAGTGGAGTCAGTTTGCGTTTGTAATCTTCTATGCATATTTGATATCAACTTCCTTTAAAAATATTTCTATTTCCCTTTTCTCGAATTTTAATGAACCGAGAATTGAATTTCAATGAAATAAATCGTCAGTACCATTTCCTGGAACGTTTTTTTTTTCCGGTGGCTCATTGGAGAATTTATTCTAAAGGGCATTTTTAAAAATAGTTTTTTGAGATAAGTATTTTTGAACCATAAGATGAAAAAGTTGGGAAAAATAAAATAAAAATAGGAGTTTGAAAAATTTCAACAGAAAAACAAAGGTATCGCTCATATTCTCCTAGAAAAATTAATTCAACTGTTCAAAATCCCAAAGAAAGGGATTGAAATATTGTTAGTGGATGAATTCTAGGTCATAGATTACGAATTTGAGTATTTTATGAAATTAAATTTTTTTTTTGATGTGCCGAAAAAACACACAAATTGTATAGTTTTTCTATTGGTAGATATATTTCGTTAAAAAAGTTAGGTACCTACCTAATTGCAATTTTAGTTGAGTACCTATCTATAATTTTTTTTAAAAGGAAAGGGCAGAGAATTTGAGAAAAAAAGGGGGGAGAGAGACAAATTTCAAATTAGTTGCACTGTTCAAAATTTTAAAAAGTAGAATTTTTCACCATTACTTTTTCAATCTTTACAGATAGGCAGTTTATTTCACAGGCCGCCAAAATTTCGATTTGGCCAAATTTTGACGAGAAAAGTCCCTATCAATCTCTGTAAGGAAATATAAGAAATTGAAACGTCTTCAACTCATTGTATTGAAATCAGAAAATCTTTGGAATTCTTCAAAAATGTTTTATTGACCAAAGAAAGGCGACTGAAGGGACTTAAATCATGCTTCCGAACCCGTAGAAAATTAGTTATTATTGACCCACTAAACAATAATTTAGTTTTAAAAAAGGGCGAGTAACAGGATTCTGAAAAGTTTGATTTTGCGCCTGCAATTATACAGATATGCAACTCATTTAACTGGTTTGAAGTTCGTACCGGCGGAAGTATGACGCTAAAATTCGCCAATTTTACTAGGAAAATAGAAGATATAGGAAGGTTTCTAATTCAAAATTTAAAAATATCAATTTTTTCATTTTTCCCCTTTCAATTTATATGGATAGGCAACTTATTTCACCAGCCAAACACTCGATTTGCTTGAATTTTAACACGAAAAAGTAAATTTCATTAGGAAAATATGAGATATTGGAAGATCTTCAATTCCTGATCTAAGTGTTTGAAACCTTTTCAACCCTTTTATCGAACGAAAAATGATGAATGGACAATCCCAGAGTATATTTTTCAACTCGTAGAATTAATTTCCAACGTTAGTTTTCCTTCATACTGCGTTTTTTCCTCCTCAAGAAAAAGTCCATTTTAATGGCGAAACTGTGATTTGTGTCGTTAAGTGCCCTACGAAAAAATCTTATTGAATGTGGATAAATCGTATATTTTTCGGAGTAATAAAAAGAAAAAAAAGGATAAAAGTTGGGTAAAATTTCCTATACCAAAAAACTTCAAGATCTTTGCAATTTTCATCTCTCTCTTCCCTTATTCTTTTCGTTCCCTCCATTTAAAAAATTTGACTTCTCCAATCGAAAAAATCCTCAAACTTCGACATATTTTTCCAAACCTCTTATTCAAAGGTTTTTGTTTGATTGAAAAGAGCTTAGCAGTATGCAGCTCTGCTAGGTACCTAGCTACCCACCAACTAGCAGCACTTCTGACTAAATTTTCATTTTACTATTCACAGAAGACAAACACGGAAACGTCTACAACAAAAATGGCATGGGCCGAATACGACAACTGATTCAAAAAATGGAGGAAATCAACAATCAAAATAATTCATTCAACAAGAAGCTAAATTCATATCCGAGTGAATCGAAACTGCTAAACGGTCCGATTTCCAAGACATCGGTCTCCGACGAAATCTACGAACTAGTCAATTCGCCAACTTATGTTAATATTAACGCTTAATCTAAGTAGGAATTTTCTTCCCTTTGTACGTATAATATTTTCAACGATATTTTATTTCACAACGCTAACGGATTTTGTTTTTTTTGTTTGTTTTTTTCAATTTTCTGATCTCGTCTACGTCATTAGTTTTTAATTTCTTATTATATTTATCGCTCGCGTGCTTCGTTCACAAAGATTAAAATACTGAGTAAGATTGTTTTATGTAGATTACCATATTTATTAGTATACGAATTTTTTTTCATTTTTTGACTCTTATTGTAATTTTGCTGAAATAAATTTTAAAGAATTTTATCTCGTTTGAATTTCGTTATTGAAGTTATATTGCAATTCGAATAAATGGTTGTAACATATAATACAAAAAATAAATTATACTAAATTAAAGGAAGACTGTGAACACTCGGCTAATTCAACTCGATACAAAATACACAAATATCACACTTTCATAATTTTTGATTTTAGAAAAGTAATTTATAAAAATAAATGCGTATAAAATAATCCGGCAATAGGAATTTCATAATAATTTTTAGTTATTCCTTTGGAGAGTTTTCATGATTACTGATTTAACTTCGGTATAGGCTTGTAAACCGTATTCTCCCATTTCACGTCCATGGCCAGACATTTTATATCCACCGAATGGAGCAGGGCATCCGAAAACATTGTAACAATTGACCCTGTTCACAATCAAAAATAATTAGAAAAATATAAACGATAAAAGAATCTCCCAAGGAGTATATTTTTTTAAAAGAATCTTACCAAACAGTTCCAGCTCGGATGCCTTGTACCAAATAGTTAACCTTATCGATATCTTTGGAGAAGACAGCGGCCGCTAGACCATAAACGGTGTTATTGGCTCTTTCGATGATTTCGTCGAGATCTTTGAATTTAATAATTTGTTGAACGGGCCCAAAAATCTGCAAAAAAAAAATAATAAATAGGAAATGTTTTAGAACACAATTATTTGTGGTCAATTTTTGCCAATTTTTTTTTTGATTTCAAACAATTTTTTTCTAGGCTCAATTCATCGAATAATTAACAAAATTATCGAAATTTTTCTTTAAACTTCTGCAGGAGGGGAAGGGAAAGGGTTGTTGTAATAAACTAAATTTCAATGACGAGTAACATGATCATATTTTGTTAAATTAGAAAAAAAAGAAGACAAAATCGATCACTTCCAGATCAAGCCATCGAAAATTTGAAAAAATCATTTGAATGGGCAAATTTTCTAAAAGAGGAGGTAAAAAACACGATTTTGAGAATTTTTCTAATGATATCAAAATATTGACTTGATAATGGTACCAATCATTAGTGATCAGCTCACTCGAATTATATGTATTTCAACATAATTTTATATGATTTCATACATTGGAGTTAATTTTTCGCATCATTTCTGACTTATTTAAAATAGCTGACAACGAATTTGGATCAAAGTTTCATCTTTTTGCTAAAAATGTCATTTTTTTATTGCGGAATTTGGTAAATTACAAAAATAAAGCACCAAATTAAAATAGACCTCAGATTTGGAATCAGCGACTTCAAATTAGTTTCATCAACCAGTTTTTGGAAAATTTTCAAAAATAGAAAAAAAAACACATGAACTATAAAATTTTTGTAATTTTTTTCCGGCCAAGGTTAGAGTCAATTTTTCAAATTACTTGATAGTTAGAATTGATTTTTTCACGAATTTTTTGGTTCAATTTATTAATCACTGATTCGAGTTGAATTTTATTCAAAGTGAGATGAAGTTTGAATTTTCCAATTGATTAGTTAGGAAAATATTCAAAACATATCCATGGTTTAAGAAGTATTTTTTAAAAGCAGAAAAACGTAAGTAATTTTTTTCAAAAAATTTTGACCTGAATTGGGGGGTGTAATTATTTCTTTTTACCTCCCTCCCCTCTTCCCAAAGAATCTCAGAATTATTATTATTTTTTTTTTTTACAGATTTCTAATTCAAGACTTAAACATTTTCTGAAATATTCAAAAATTAACCTATTCATGAAAAAGATCACCCTTCTTCTTTTTCCTACGAAAATTCTGGAAAATGCGACAGCTCCACGAATCATATGATGATACGAACAAGGGAAAAAATTTCGAACTAAATCGAACACCCATCACAAAAATTTGACCAAATCCAAATAGACATAAAATGACCAATTTTGAATTTTTTTTCCATCAACTAACTTCTTCTTTAGCAATGGTCATGTCATCCTTGACATTGGCGAATACCGTTGGCTGAACGAAATATCCTTTGTCGTACAAACGACCACCTCCGGTGAGCAATTCGGCTCCTTCTTTTTTACCAGTTTCGATCAACGACATTATTTTGTTGGTTTGTTCTTCGTCGATCTGCGAATAAATTGAAAAAAATCAAAAATTACGTTATTTTCCTTCCACTTTTAATCGAATTATTCGCATTTCATTTTCACCTGGGGTCCTTGTTCGACCGAGAAATCAAATGGATCGCCGACGACTCTTTTTAAAGCTCTCTGGGCGCTTTTTTCGACAAATTCGTTGTAGATTTTTTCCTGGACAAATGTTCGAGATCCGGCGCAGCATACTTGACCCTGAAAAAAATTTTAATTTAAATTGCATATTTTAGATCATGAAATCATTATCAATTTCATTCAAAAACTTTTGAATAAATGATAATTTAACAAATAGCAGCCTTCTAGAAAATTTTTTATCCAGCCACAGGCATAATTTCTTCTCTAAGTAGAGTAAATTAAAAATAAATTAAATAAATGAAATTCATCATTGAATGACGAAAACAATCATTTTAAAAAAATCCCACGATATTAAACCTGATTTTTTTCAATCACAAAAAAAGAAGAAAAATAAAACACAGATTCTCAGGTTAAAATATTCAATTTTAAAATAACAGAAGAAAGAAAACTCCAGTAATTTTTTTCCATCATTAATTGAAATGATAATTGTAATAAAACCCTACACTGAAAATGTTTCCACCCCACCACATTTCCAAATTAACAAATCTAGTAATGGCTAAATTCAACGAGCCATAAAAACTGCAACAAAACTGATTTTAAATCTAACTGATCGTTAACTTCATCACGCAATCCTTTCAAAACGATTAAAGAATAAAAATAGTCCCGGTTAAATCAAATATTTTTCAATCTCACGACCTTCGACGTTGTTTTCATGTAAATTCAACCCATGAATTATGCATTATTAATACCAATACAAAAAAAGACCCCGCCGAACATAATTCCGTTACACTCAAATCATCGTCAATACGAAAATTTTACACCTTTCAAGTCACAACTTCAAAAAAATTAAAATAACGAACAATTTGACCCGAAAATACAACACGCACCGTTGAACGGAAATACAATTTAGATAAGAAACTATCGGCATAGAAAACCTGAAAAGTTAATTTTTCTGACAATGCAGGGTTTTCAATCTGCATACAGTCGATTCAAGTACCTATAGAGCCACAAACAAGGTAATCGTTCACCATTACATAACGTTATCGCTCTAAAAAGCTGATAACGATAAGTAATCATTCGAACAGCCATAATTAGCTACATAATGAGAGAATTTTCAAATTCTCCGCTATCTGAGCTTACTTGGTTGAAAAACAACCCTATGTGAGCCATTTCGACAGCAAAGTCGACGTTCGAATCGTCTAAAATAATATTCGGCGATTTTCCACCCAATTCCAGGGTAACTCTTTTCAAATTCGACGCAGCAGCTCCTTGTTGGATTAATTTTCCAACCTGAAATCATTCAAGTGGTAAATAAACACTTCACAGGTTAAATTATACCAAACAATTTGTTAAATACTTCTGTAGATCCAGTGAAAGCGACTTTATCGACATCGTTGTGGTTCACGATGGCAGCACCGGCGGTGGGACCGAAGCCAGGGACAATGTTCACGACTCCAGGAGGAAATCCGGCTTCTTTGATCAAATTAGCCACGTACAAGGCGGTCAGAGGAGTCTGTTCGGCTGGTTTTAGTACGATAACGTTTCCTAAAACCGAATCACCACACATTATTATAATCATATTATAGACATACAAAATGATAAAAATATAAACATAAACAGTACCGGTGGCCAGAGCAGGACCCAATTTCCACGACAGCATAAGCAAGGGGAAATTCCAGGGGATGATTTGTCCACAAACTCCGACTGGTTCATGCCTCGTATACGCGAAGAAATCTCCATCTAATGGTAAAACTTTACCATGATTCTTATCAGCCCATCCGGCATAATATCTGAGTACATTGATCGATTCTCGTACGTCGATGGCATAAGAAGCTGAGTACGGTTTACCATTATCGTAGGTTTCCAAACTCTATCGAAAAATAATCCTTATTAATGAAATCGAACAAATCGATGAAAATTATCCATCTAAGATTAACTCACAGCCAAGTAGACTGCATCTCGTTCGATCAGATCAGCCAATTTATTGAGCAGTACTCCTCGACTAGACGGATTAATCGTTCTCCAAGGGCTGCCTAATTTGAAAGCTTCCTTAGCCGCTGCGACAGCTTTCTCTACATCGGTCTAAAAATATAATCGAGTACGTGACATTTCATATATTTACACGTATCATCTTTTATCAGAAAATGTAACCTGTTATCGTCTTACGTACTTTATCTCCTTCCTGAATTTCAGCAATAACTTCGCCGGTAGCAGGATTCAACGTTTTGAATGTTTTACCCGATGACGATTTAACCCATTGATTGTTAATGAAAATCTACGACAGGATTATAAAACGAGACGTGTTAGAGTTGTACGACATGTTGAAATGGAGAAAATTGACACTTACGTCTGTATATTCGATTTCCGGCGAGGTATAGGGTTTCGGCAGAGCTGCTGCGGAATATAATCTGGCATTGGATCCTTGCTTGGATAACAATCGGTTCAATGATTTGATCATTTTCATCGTTAACGAAAGCCAACACAGCGACAGAAATAGAAGCCAACGAGACAGTTATTAACTCGAACTGAAAGCAGAATTACAACTGAACTAGTTTATTTGAACTCGTACAGTTTAATAATTATCGGTAGCCACACGGGACGCCAAGATTACGTACTGTGAGTACTGTGTATTTAGAGTTTAGTGATAAGAGAGTCTCGTATGCATGCAACATTGATTATAAACCAGTGTTGGCACAATGTGTAACACAAACCGTGCCAGTGTTGCCAGACTTTTCGACGATCAAATCGTCAATTTGAGAATTTCAAGTCGCCTTTTAGTCGCCCAACACGATTTTGTCAAAAATTTCCCAATATTTAACCATTTTGACCCATGATTTTTTTCAGCGTATTATATTAATTGTAACTACGCTTATGCCCGAGCGAAGCGAGGGCAAAGCTTTGAAAAAATTCGATTTTCAATGTCCAAAAAAGGCATTTCCCTCACGCCAACTGAAATTCACATTTTTCATTTTCAAATATGGTGGGGGGGGGAGGAGGAGAAGAAGCAGCCCAAACAAAAATATGTCGAAAGCACATACTTGATATTAAAAAAAGAAAAAAACCACGTTCAAAATTTCAAATACTTAATCAATATTTTCTCGAATTTTTCGAATTTTTTAAATTTCGAAATTACCTATCTACGTTGTACCTCTACCTACTTCATCGCCACACCATGTAAAATTAATGAAATTATGAAAAATTAATTAATTAACGAAATTTGGTAAGTACATAACCTATTTTTGACCATCCCAATTGATCGGAAGTGGTTTCAAAACGCTTCGGAGCCTCCAGAAAATTTTGGAATTTTTTTATGCTGGAGAAAAGTTCATAAATACATAGTCCATACCTAATGAACCTCAGCCAATGTATACATTATGTACATATAATTACGAATAACGAATATTGATGACATGTATCTATTTGATCATTTGAAGCAGATTTTTCTAAAATTCGCAATTCTGAGATCAAATTCATATACTATTTATAAATGTGCTCAGAATAATTCAATATTTTTTATCTTTGAAGAAGAAGAAGAAGAAGAAGAAGAAGATCCACAAATTTTGAAATTTTCGCAAATCATAGGTGTTGTTTTGGCATACGTCATAGTAGGGTGGAGTGAAAAAAAAAACATATCTTGGATTTCGACCAAATTTGGTGAGGTGGTTTACTTTGAGTGGGAGACCTCCCCAAAAAAATTTGAGCCCCCAAGGGACAAGTGGAGGGGAGCAAGGGGTGCTCAAAGTGCACCTCCTTTTGAAAAAAACGCTGTTTTTTGTGTTTTTTTAGTCAAAAAAAATTGCGTGAGAGGCTGTCGTAGCACTTAAAAGTTGCGATTTGAGTTTCTACGTCTCCCTGAACCATCGCCATCCTTCTCCGATCAAAACTCAGAGCGCTACCAGGGGGTTGAAAAGTTGCGGATTGCAATATTTCAATAATACGAAATTTTCGCGAAGCTGAAATGATTTTTTTTTTCGTCGAAGAATTGAACGAAAATTTTTTTTAAACCATTAAAAATAAACATTGAAGAAAAAATTTGAAAATTTTATACACCAGTGCAGCCAACAGCGAATCGTAAAATTCCAAAATACGGAATTTATATCGACTTTGAATTGATTATTTTTTCGCCGAAAAATATTATGTATCTTTTTTTTTCAATCACCAAAAGTATACATAGGTATTTTGGATTTTTTTTGAAAAATTTTGTATGTCAGTGCAGCCAGTTACAAATTTATTATGGAATTTACTTGATAAAAAATTTAATTCTTGATCGGCGTAAATTCCAGTGTCGCATGTCACATTTGGTAACTGGCTGCACTGACATACAAAATATTTCAAAAAAAATTCAAAATACCTATACTTTTGGTGATAGAAAAAAAAATACCTACATAATATTTTTCGGCGAAAAAATGATCAATTTAAAGATATACCTAAATTCCGTATTTTGAAATTTTACGATTCGCTGTTGGCTGCACTGGTGTATAAAATTTTCAAATTTTTTCTTCAATATTTACTTTTAGTGGTTACAAAAAAATTTTTCAGTCAATTCCCCGACGAAAAAAAAATCATTTCAGCTTCGCTAAAATTTCGTATTATTGGAATATTGCAATCCGCAACTTTTCAACCCCCTGGTAGCGCTCTGAGTTTTGATCGGAGAAGGATGGCGATGGTTCAGGGAGACGTAGAAACTCAAATCGCAACTTTTTAGTGCTACGACAGCCTCTCACGCAATTTTTTTGACTAAAAAAACACAAAAAACAGCGTTTTTTTCAAAAGGAGGTGCACTTTGAGCACCCCCTGCTCCCCTCCACTTGCCCCTTGGGGGCTCAAATTTTTTTTGGGAAGTCTCCCACTCAAAGTAAACCACCCCACCAAATTTGGTCGAAATCCAAGATATGTTTTTTTTTTTCACTCCACCCTAATACGTAGTTGGATTTGAGAATTTTTTCAAACAATTCTCCTAAATTTCACGAGTGTTTTCGCAGATTGAAAATTAAAAAAAAAAAGAATACAAGGATGTGGAATTTTATTGCCTCCAAATTTTTGTAACGCCTTTAGAAATAAATCGTAGGTATTTTTTATTATGAGTAAGTTAAGTATGTAGGTACCTGCCTATTTTTGTCGCGATTTTTTTTTCTGCAAACCAACTTTATGTGCCTAATAATTTTTTGTCTACCTCATTAGGTATTCCAATCAAGAAATGCTCTTTTATGCCCAAAACCTGAAACTTTGGAAGTCTCTCCAGAATGTTTCAAGCGTAAATCTAAATGGTCAAAAGGAGGAGACTATTCAATACATCGAAAATTCATCTTTTTCCACCACCCTCTAGTTTTTTTCTTTTGTATTTGGTAAAACGAGATAATTAAACATTTTCGTGATGAAACTAAGCAATAGTAAATATAGATACTCGATCAAGGAAGTTAGATGGAATTTCAAAATTTTTTCCAACTACTAGGTAGGTACCTATTAATTCTTCTGATCATTAATTCACTTAAGTAAACTATTTAAATTTCAATTAAGTACTGAATTCTATTATTTATTTACTAAAATCACATTAAAAATAAGCGCATATATCTTTCTAAGTAAAGAAATGGTAAATATGTAAGAAATGGAAAAATTTATTGAGAAATTACTAACAAGCAGTAGGTAAGTACTTAATATCTACTTCTTGCTGAATTTTTTTAAAAATTAATACCTACGTAATTTTTCCAAATGTCACGAAACATATTTTTAACGAATACAGCGCCGCAGTACATTTTTCGTAACAAATTTGACAATACTCGTAGCTCATCGCGTATGTAAGTAAATTAACAATTCTCTAAATCCGCGATCTGTACAATCTCTTCAAACGCGTCGAAATATGCAGCCAATCAGAAAACCCCCCAAAACACCTATTTTCCTCAAATTTTTAAAAATTTCTCTCATGTGTTGCATCATTTACCCTTCGCCAGAGCATACATTTTACCAAACAATTCACTACCGGGCATGTTTACTTTACAGCACCATTTACTCTATCGCTGCTTGCGCCGCACACTTCGTTACAACAGCTAAAACAGACATTCAAGTATTGAACGGGGTAATATACTTATTTGGTGGCTCATGCGTTGGTATGATTGCATTATCGCATTACTGGAATCGCGAAATATTTCTAAAATGCTACCAAAAAGCATTGATTTTCAGTAATAACCGAGAAGTGCAACAGATCGCTGATGAAATCGTTACCAGAAAATTCATATATTTATTTATATTATTTATAATGCAAACAATTTTTCACGCGTTCTATCCTTTGCTCATCCTTTTCTTGACGGATTCACCTCGAGGTTCAGATATGACATTGCTTGCACCACAAGTACACCTTTGGGATCACACAACAGTGATCGGATACGTGGCAGCCTACATCCAACAGGTTGCCTCGAGATCTTTAGTCATGATCGCTTACAATGGCACTGGTATTTACCGCCTAATTCACTACGCCATCTTGAAATCCCATCACCTTATACTTGGTCAGAAAATAAAGCAACACGATGAAAATACGACCAATGATGAGGAGGCGGATATGCAAGAGTTGAACGAAATAATACGATATCATCAAAACATGACAAGGTAAGTTGATTGCTGGTATTTAAAATAGATTCCTGTATACCTAGATCTACCTAGTATCTACTACATGTACCTAGCTACCTACTAACCATAGTGCTCTACAGGGTATTAAATGAATCCTCTGAAATTCGAACTTTGAAAAAAATTCTATTTGGAAAAAAATAATCGAAAAAAATTCGAACTGTGAAAAAATTTTAACTCTGAAAAAAAATTCGAACTCGGAAAAAAATTTCAATAAATGGAGAAAAAATTCAGACTTGGGAAAAAAAATCGAGAAAAAATTCGAACTCCGAAAAAAATTTTAATTTTGAAAAAAAGTAGGTAGTCGAGAAAAAATTTGAACACTGAAAAAAATTCGAACTCGGAAAAAAATTTCAATAAATGGAGAAAAAATTCGAACTCCGAAAAAATTTTAATTTTGAAGAAATTAGTCGAGAAAAAATTTAAACTCTGAAAAAAATTCGAACTCGGAAAAAAATTTCAATTAATGATGGAGAAAAAATTCAAACTCTGGAAAAAATTTTAATTTAGGAAAAAAAATCGAGAAAAAATTCGATCTCTGAAAAAAATTTTAATTTGGTAAAAAATAATCGAGAAAAAATTCGAACTCTGAAAAAAAAAATAAAAAATTGCGAACTTGGATAAAAGCAAGTGGACCACTTGAATCATACAGTTGAAAAAAAAACAACGATTCGGTCGTTCGCATGGTATTTTTAATTTCGTGCCTGAAGCCTCTTTCGTGTAGATTTAGTCATAGATGGTCATAGGTAAAAAAAAAACCTTGAGATGAACACGTTGCTAATTTCAAGAATTTAAGAGGCAAATGCTGCCTCCAAAAAAATCACGTCAAAAATTTTTTTAACCACGGGAATGGGTACTTTGAAATTTGAACAATTTTCACATGACTTTTTGCATAACTTGTAAATTGAAGGGGCTACGCATTTTTCTGCGGCGCCAACCATCCATCAACCATCCGCATCCAGAAAAAAGTCAATTTCCGCTTAAATGCTCGAAATCGAATTTTCACTAAGAAACTTAAAAATCGCACTAATTTCAGAATTAAACGACTTACATTGTTTCTTTTGGGTACAAATATGAACTTACATTTGATACAATATGCTTTCATTTATTTCTCTTCAAATTCTTAGCTCACAGTCCACAACAAAAAGAAACATTTTTCGTGTGCGAGAAAAGATTAGAAATTATCATGATTTAATGTGGTTTCATTGTAATTCCCACTTATTTTTCTTAATAGAATGATCAATGATTTCATCAAGTCGGTTGAGTTAACCATCAGTATATCAATCAGTCTTTGTTTCATCACTGGTGCCTTTTCAATTGGCTCAATAACAATCGTAAGTATCATGCATAATTGCATAAATACTTTCAAAGGTGAGGAAGACAGTTCTGGTTTTTGGGAGGGAAGCGAAAATGGCCGGGAAAAAGTTTGAAAAATAAATTGTCGAATGCGTTTCAAGGTTCTGAAAACATTGATTTGATATGGAAATTTTCAACTTTTTTCAATTTCCTATCAAGAATCCCGATCAAGAAAACGTATTCATAAGTATAAAAATGCATCACTCTTGATAGGTATATACGCAATGAAATTATCATCATCCTTTTAAAACTTTTTCAGCGACCAACAAATTATATTTTTGCTTTACAATCGTTCAACAAAATGACAATGGTATGTTATTTCATAATTGAGTGTTTCATTGGAGAATACATCTCGCATTTGGTAAGTAAACTCGTTGAAGATTTATCTGCAAAAAAAAGCGATTTTCATTTTGAACTTTAATCATGGTCTTTTTTTTTTCGTACGATCGATGCAGAATGACGAAGTGAAATTCCAACTTTACTCTACGAATTGGCACCAGAAATCAATCGCGTACAGGAAACGATTCTATACTTTTATGTTGCTTCTTGAACGGCCATTCATAATCAACTTTTTTGGAAGATTCGATGTGAAATATTCCTTACTCATGAGCATGACGCAAAAAATTTACGGGATAGTTCAGTTCATTCTGCTAATGAAAAATAGAGGAGTTTTGTAATTTTCCTGTGAAGTTTTTTTTTTTTTTTTTTTTTTTTTAGATCTGATTGGATCTCAAGAATGTCTATATCAAATCACGTTATTCATATTAAATTAGGTAAGTACATATTAAGAATGTCAATCGATTCATAAATAAAACAATACAAAATGAAATAGGTACCTTTTCAATTCTATGTTTTTTCTCATTCTTCTTTTTGAACTTTGGGAGAGAGTTCGGCTCCTTAAGCCCCTCTTTAGGTTGCTCCTTGACTTTTGAGAGGTATTTTGGTTTTGGCTCAATATTTTAATTTGAGTTGAAATACCTTCCTTGTTAGTATTATTAAGAATAGTATGAATCCGGGATAGTGATTTTGGGAGAAAGCATTTTTTTTCCTACTTTTCTTCAAAAAAGTGACAATTTTTCTTGGTTTTCTTTTTTTAAAAAAATAAACCTATAAAAATGAAAAAAGAAATAATCGAAACAAAAATCATTCAAAATGTTAATATTGGTGTAAAACCAACCCAAAAATTTCCAACTTTTTATACCCAACCCTCAACCGAGTTATACAGCCACACACGCTTAAAAATTATAATTTTTCATCTTAGAAGGAGAAGATCCAAAATTTTTGAAATTTTGGTCAATCATAGGCATTGTTTAGCATAAGTTGGCATGCACTTCAATTTGAGAATTTTTTCAAAAGATTTTCCTGCATTTTTTTAATGTGTTTGCGAATTGGAAATCTTAAAAATTTTCCAAAAAAAGAAGGATAGGAAGTCATGAAATTTTATCGCATCAAAATTTTGTAATGACTCTAGAAAATTAATATTTTTGTCACGAAAATGAGTTTTTCCCCCACGAATGAATCCTTTGTTTTCAAAACATGTAAAGTAAATGTTGATTGTTGAGAAATTAATTTGTTGTAAAGGCTGATAAATTTTGGCATTTTTTTTGACCATTTCAACTCGACTTTTTTTCCATATCTAGGTATGCAAAGGATTGTTCAAAAAATAATAATTGAATAAGTCACTGCAAAAAGAGCATATAAAAAAAATGGCGTTTTTGGGAATCGTCGATTGAAGTTTTGGAATGGTATTCTTGGTAACTAAATGTTGGAGTACGATTGAGAAAGTTAAATATCTTGAAATATCAACCTTCCACTTCAAGAAAACAGCGCTATCATTATTGTACAACCTAAAATGTTTTATATATGATCGTTTTAAAGTGACAAGTTATATGCCCTTTTTGCTGTGACTTTTTTTTTTCTCCCGAGTTCGTCATCATTTCAGCTCATAACTCCTTCAATTCGAAAAATTTTAAAAAACTCTAAATACAAAGTTTGTAGAGGAAAAAAAAAGGAACATTTTTTGTATTTAACTTTTTTCCCTACATCGTTCAGGGACAAAGATATTCATCTAAGAACTTTTGTGTTTTTTTTGTGATCTAAACGAATCCATTGTAAACATGTTAAAACTTGTAAACACAAAACCGGTAAATTTTGTATTAAATTTCAATATTTTTACTCCTTTGTGATCAAATCGGACAAAATATTGCTAAAAAGGCACTACAATTGAAAAAATGATGACAAAACCGAAAAAATTAGTGTCCGGTTGCCTGACAGTGGAACAATTTTTACGATTTCTGATACTTCAATTGGCTATAACTCGGCGAGTTTTCAAGATCTCGATGTGGGAGTGGTCTCATTGGATAGAGGAGACTTCACAGTATCATAATCACTTGTGGCCTCAAAAAGGGCATATGTCAACTTATACCCCCTTTTGTAGTGACGTATTCAATTGAAAACTTTATGAAAGTCACATCAAGTTGAAATAGTGTACCTACGTGGTATTCGGAAAACACATGGTTTTGGTTCATGAAAATAATAAAATGCATTTCCAATTTTTTCCACAAATCATTAATTACCTTGACATCGACTGCATTATTTTAAATATTTAAATTCTGTAACGTAGTTTAAGTAAATGATTTTCAATTTCCATATTCAGTCCTCATCTTACCAAGTAATTACCTATTTCTAAATTTTTGTTCGTAAGAAAATATAGATAGGTAAATAATAAAACACCAGAGAATTACCTAATTACTTGAGCAAACATAGCACCGAATCATAGTTCAGAACTAAATTTCTTTCTTTCTTTTTCTTTTAAATTTCACCCACTTAATATTTCAAAACTCCCGCATATTGCGAAACGTAGATTACAAGAACGTTTATTATAATGATGCTTCAGCGAGTAAAATCACAATAAATTTATCGTGGTAACTGGCAGTCGCTTATCGCGTACTTTGACTTATTTTCGAACTTTTGATTTTCGTACCGATCGGTTCTGGTAAAAATATGCAACGAATTAAAAAAATACGAAACATTCCAATTTTCCTCATCTGTTTGAAAATTTCGTTGATGTGTTTCCTCATCTATCCTTCATCGCAGCATACGATTTATCAAACCATTCACTGCTGGGTGTTCTTGCTTTACTCCACCATTTACACGGTCACCGCATATATTCTTGGAGTTCTCTTAGAACCTGAGACAGGCCATTTTCTACTAAACGACCTAATGCATATCACCGTTGGCTCTTTCCTTTGCATAACCGTATTCATCAATTATTGGAATCGCGAAAAGTTTTTAAAATGCTACAAACACGCGGAGAATCTCAGTAATAATGATGAAGTGCAACGGATCTCGGATGGAATTATAACCGGAAAATTCGTGTATTTATTTATATTATTTATGATTCAAACATCGATTGTGGCATTTCTTCCAGTGATGACACTCTGCTTGACTAACTTACCTCGAGGCTCGTATTTGACGATGCTTGCCCATCAAGCACACCCTTGGGACCATACCACACTGATCGGTTACTGGGCAGCCATGGGCCAACAGTTTTTCGCTATTTCTTTAGTCATGATCGCATTCAGTGGCACTGGCGTTTACCAATTGATACACTATGCCATTTTACAATCCAAATATCGCATACTTTGTCAGAAAATAAAGCAACTTGATGGGACCACAACCAATAATGAGGAAACGGATATTGAAAATCTCATGGAAATAATTCATTATCACAGAAAAATGGCGATGTAAGTAGTAATTAATTAAAGGTACCCATAGGTGCTCCCAAGGGGTGGGCTCAGGAGGCTTGAGTCCCTTCCTTAATCTCCAAAAAAATATTTTTTAAATTGAAAAATTATAAAAAAGTGCATTTTTTCGTTTTTCAAATAGTATTTTTTCATAAAGTTTTCGCCCTCGCTTCGCTCGGGCATTATTTCAGGCATTTTGTTTCAAGTTTTAATAATTTTTGACTAATTTTTCAGTAAAAAATCGCCGATTTCTCAATAAATTTCCAATTTGTCAGAAAAATTGATGATTTTTGACCGAAAGATCAGTGAAAAATGACTAAATTTGAAATTTTATCCCCTCTCCCTATTTTTCCCAAACTCTCAGCCCCTCCCTTAATTAATTTCTGGGTGCGCCTACGAGGGTACCTATATCAATCTGGGCAATTAGTTAATTACTTACTTCTTCAATACTCTCGATACTTGAATATTGTGCATTAGTTAATCCTTTCCAATTTTTCCCCAAATGATTTTAAACGTTCAGGGCATTGAAGTTATATTTTCAAATGCAAAAATGTGTTACTCAATAGGGCGCAGGTGGAGCAAAAAACCTTGAATTTTGACAAAAATTGAAAAACTACTTAGTTCATTCTGACAAGAAGTTATCCCAAATCAAAGTAAAATTTTCAGTCCGAACAAAAAAAAATTGAAAGTACCTTTATCGTAAGAGCACCCCACATCCAAAATTTCGAGCGCTGAAGATCATTTTTCGAATTTTGGCAAATTTTTGAAATTTCAAATTGCATACTTACGCTAAAAAATGTCACAATTTGATCCAATCTACGAAAAATTGTTGTAATTTGGTATATACTTACCCTATTTTCGACCTGCCAAATCGATTGGAATCGATTTAGAGATGTTTCGGAGCCACTAGAAAATTTTGGAATTTCTCAGCCTCGAAGAAAAGCTCATAAAAATGGTCCATATGAACTTCAGCACCTGTAATCGTGGTTTATTAATATTGGTGATCTGCTTGATCGATTAAAATGCAATTTTCCAAAATTTGTAACTTGGAGTTCAAATTCGCATTTTTGGGCAAAAAAATTGCCTGGAAAAATTCAAAACTCCGCCCACTGCTCACATAACGAGGTAAAAATCTGAAAATAAGTAAAAACCTTATTTTGATTTGCTAAATCGATTAGAAGCAGTTTTGAGACGATATTTAGACATAGGAAAATTAGGAGAAAAGCCCATAAAAGCGGTCCAGCTTCGGCACCTTTAATCGCAGATCTTCAATGTTGGTGACCCAACTAATCTAGAAATGAATATTTCGAAATTCGTCAAGTTCAGTTCAAATCAACTTTTTTTGGTGGGAAATTTTTCTGAAAAATAATACGTAAAAATAGTTTCATACCACACCAGTGTATCCTGAAAAATGGTAGATACTCAATTTTAGATAGGTATTTCGAATCGATTGGAAGCAGTTTTAAGACGAGTCGGAGCACTTGGAAAATTTTGGAATTTCCTCCCCTAAAAATACCAAAAATGTGGATGTGAATTCAAACCTGCGAATTTTGAAAAATTAGACATTTGATCAATTAGGTCACCAATACCTATTGGTGTTTTTATGAGCTTTTCATCTTGTAGGGGAAAATTCGTTTTAAACTCGAGAAGCTTGAGAAAAACGTTATCAAGTTGAAATTTTTCAAGCATGATAAATTTGATTAAAATCTGTTCCAGTATTATCAAGGATTTCATCAAGTCCATAGAGTTAACAATCAGTATTTCAATTAGCGTTTGTTTCATTCTTGGTGTTTTTTCAATTGGTGCGATAGCGTTCGTGAGTATCATGCATAAAATACTACACCTTGCATACCTATTTGTTATACCTAGACCTAATGCTCATAACTAGATACTTCTAATCAGTTCGAGTTCTTCAGAATTAGCAGTCCGATATCTCAGGTGGTTAATTTTTTTTAGGAATAGATTTCTAAAATTTAAAGGTCTTAATTTATAATTAGATTCCAGGAGTCACGCAAATAGGTATGTACATTATAATTTTTTTCCACTTTTTAAAGAAGAAATTTGGAGTAGGTATTTGCCTAATTTTTATCACCTAACCTTTTCAAGTTATTAGAAATGTTGAATGTACCTATATTCCATGGTAAAAAAGTAGGTACAAAAAATAATTCATCTCGTCATTTTGCTGTCTGGTTTCAAGTTTGAAAATTTTCAGAGAGGAATTTTACGGTAAAAAAAATCAACATCGGTAATTCCTAGCTACAATTCTTTTTTAGTTCGAACTTCGAGGGCTGGAATTTTTTTTATACTTAGAACTTTTGCAGCTGACAACTCGGCATTTTCTCTGTAAACTTTGTCGCAATCTGAGATGTATTTTTGTATTGTATCTCGGATTTTGACAAAAACTTGCAGAAAAGTTCAGATTGAATGGGAAACTCCAAGAAAATTTGGTACCTCTAGCCAAAAGAGCAATTCAAGTTTCAAAGAAACACCAGCTTTTTTGAAAAAAAACCGCTTTTTTCACGATTTGGTATCAAACTCAAATACAGGTAGTGAAGTAGGTATTCGGTATTTTTTTTTCACTATTGCTCTTTGAATTTTTCAGAGACCAACCGATTATCTTTTCAACTTTTATTTGTTCAACAAAGCAACCTTGTTATGTCATTTCGCAATTCAGTGTTTCTTGGGAGAATACATTTCGCATTTGGTACACTTTGACGATTTTTTTGATTTTTTTTTGTTTTCAAGATGATCAGTCTTTTTTTTGTATGATGCAGAACGACGACGTGAAATTCCAGCTCTACTCTACAAACTGGCATCAGAAATCAATTGCATATAGGAAACGATTTTATACCTTCCTGTTGCTTCTAGAGCGGCCATTCATAATCGACTTTTTCGGAAAGTTCCGCGTGAATTACGCATTACTCATGGGCGTGGCGCGAAAAATTTATGGCATGATTCAATTCATTCTATTGATGAAACAAAGAGGAGTTTTGTAACTTGATTATATCACCACAACTCACCAATTTTCATCAAAATCAGTCAGAACATTTTTTCACTCCTGTATGATGTGCACATTGAGATATTCTCCCTGTTTATAGGCAGATTAGATATAGGAACTTACTTATTGGCAAAAAATATACTCAATTTCATCTTATCTTTATAAATATTAATTACGTTTTTAAAAGAAAAATGTCAATTTATTTGTGAATAAAATAACATGAAGGTATAGGTAGAATAAGTAGGTACTTTTTTTTACCGTTTTGACAAATATATACCTACTTTCTCATTTATAAATCAGTAGGTAAAAATGATCGAAAATCAGAGGCGGTGCAATTGGATAGGTACTATCTATAAAATTTCAATTTTTAAAGGAAAATTTTTCATTAACGCCAATGAATTTATCATGTTACAAAAGAGTATTTCCATTCATCGAGGAACTTTGGCCAATAACAAAGCACCTACAAAGCTATAAAAACTTTTAATGAAAAACTACACATTGGCAGTGATCAGCCTTAAACAATATCAAAATAAATAAATAATGCTACATTGTAAAAAATTAATCTCTGTACAAAAATCTGCTTAAAATCTAAGAAAAGTTATCATCGGCTTAGAAAAATACAAAATATTAAATGCTATGTTACACAACCTTCTTAAACCAGCCATCAACTCTTCAACTCTTTGTTGAATTGGTAGATTCTGTCGATTGGTTGTCAGGAATATTGATGACAAACTTATCATCTTGCGAATCATTATTTTCAGCATTGTAACTCACCGGAATATATTTAATTTTATGATTAGAAGGTATATTTTTCTCACCATCGGGAATAGTTCTCTCCGTCGAGTTATTAATTTCTGATACTTCAGGATGTACATTATCATAAAATTCAGTTACTTTATATGTATGCGAGGTTGAAGATTGCTTTGGAACCTGATAGGCAATATTTTCAACAAGATTGTCAGCTCCTTGAGAGGCTTCATTTTTATCATATTGCTTATTGTAGATAGGGGCTGAGACCGTATCAATGGCATAATAATTAAAATAAGGTGATTGTTTGACAGGTACATTTGGCAATTCTTCATCTTCATGGGGCCAAATATAAACGATATTTGATTGGCCTGGTTTATGCAGTTTTACCTTCATTGATTGATCATGAGGTTTCTTTTTTCTATGATGTTCATTGATCAAAGGTGATGGGATGAAGATGGGTTCAAATAATTCAGGTTCTTTGCCTTCAAATGGGTTTTTTGAATGATCTTCAATCACAGTATCATTGATAGCTTCAGTGTAATTCAAATCTTTTGCAGGTGGATCTTGTTCAATATAATCCTCAACATCTTCAGACATTCTATCTTGGGCAACATTTTGATTATCAATATTTGGTATAATTGGTTTGAAACCACTTTCAATTACAATTGAGCTGGGATTGAATCCACCTTGGGGTGGTGGGGAGGGATATTTGTGGTTATCCGGATGCTCTTCCAATTTACTCAGATATTGTTTAACTGGAGCTTGCACCTGAGGCTCTTCTTTTTTACGAGTGGAAGCATGATGTGGCACATATGGTTTTCTGGCAGGAGTAGTTGGAGTATAAACGTGAGCTTGGAGTGGTATATTGGCTGGAGGGGGAACTTTGGAGACAACATTACGTATTGCAGGGGGTAAAACACTCTTGATAGAATTCGAACTGGCTACTTGTTGTTCGCCATTTTGTTTTGGGATTTTATTCACTCTAACATGAGAATAAGGTGGCGGCTTGACCTTATGTATTGGTTTCTTTATAACTACAGAGTGTCTGTAAGGTCTTCCAACTGGGTAAGGTTTACTCATAGCTGGTACTTGGTCATCAACTTGTTCGCCTGCATGTTTAATAACATGAATATGCATTGCTGGTGGTATTTGGTATTTGTAAGGGGAATCTGCATACAAAGGTATTTTCATATTGTTCGATGGTAAGGCATAAGGTTCTTTAAAATGAGTTTTAGGGTATTTCAACATATTTGTAGGGATATAGGCTACTTGAGGGGTGGTTGTGTTTATATAATAAGGATTGTATGCCTTTTGAGGTATATCTTGAGGATATGCTTTAAGAGGTAAATCTTGAGGGAAGTTTTTCAAAGGTAAATCTTGAGGGTAACCTTTCAAAGGCAAATCTTGAGGATACCCTTTTAAATGAATATCTTGAGGGTAATTTTTATAAGTTATATCTTGAGGCCTTGGCAAGTATTCTTTGTGTTCCACTCGCTCAGTGACTGGTCTTATTTCTCGCATTGGCTCTGTACTCTGCATAGTTTGGTAATCAAAATTTTTCTGATAAGGAGGAGGAGGCATGTAGGGGTCCTGCAAAATGAATTTTTCACTTTGGGCAAATTCACCTTTGAGGCCATCTTTGAACTGGCCCGACTCCAAAACAAGATTATTTTTTCCTTCTTGTTTTAAATCAGCAAGGCTGTTGAATAAACTGGCATTGGCTGGCTTGACTCTGGTTATTACCTGGATACTAGGGTTAGATATGAGTTCATCGTGATCAGCATCACTGTCAGATCGAACACGAGTTGTGACTTGTTCACTTTCAGCTTCATCTTTGTCACAGGCGTCATGCACATTAATTTTCCAACCAAGGTAGCGGTGAGAGAAACACTAAAACAAGAGAATTTGTTGGTAATAAATTAGGATAGCTGTCCCATAATGTGTTTCTTAGAACACAATTGTTTTTTTTTTCAATTTTTGAGATCTCGCCCATTGAGGAGGTCCATTCTCCCACAAAAATGTTCCCCAGATATACATTTTTTGAAATAACCTCATACAAAAATGAGTAGGTAGGCATGTGACTGGCTTCTCTTTTTTTTAGGGGATTCAACTTGGAATTCACTTGATTTAAAAAATTAAAATTGTATCAGGATTGGTCCTCATTGACTTCATTCGTTCATTCATTAATTATTTGCTGTAAGATAAATGATCAAAATTTGAAAAAAGGTAATTACCTGATAATAAACAGTATTTGGTGTATTTTCATCCGGAGTCCACTGGATAACCCCAGGTTCACCGTGATCACATACAAGACTAAGGGTTCTCTGATAAGCTCCAAATGAAGTGAATTCATCGGCAGAGGGCTGATCTGGATCTGGGGTCCAGTTACACAATCGTCCAATACCAGTTGGTACATATTCTCCATCTTTATTCTGAGTTACTCCAGCAAACAGTTGAATTTTCTACGGACAAATTAACAAAACCAGTTTGAAATTACGTCAAAGAACTAAGATAGGTACCTACCGTGAGAAAAAAGTTCTCTATTTACCTCCTTTTCTTCCGGAGTTTTATAAAAGAATCCTCCTACAGGATCATCGGTGATATAAAACGGATGATATTTGGCTGGAATTTCTGGATCTAAGCCTCCTTCCACGACGAAAGTGTATGTACGACCACGAACCACATTGATTTCAGGAATCAACAGCCCATTTATGTACCATGAAATACCCCAACCGACATGTCCTGCAAAATTTCACCCACAACATTAAACATAACATTGACAAACACTTTTAATTCACGATCTATAGGTACATATGAAGTAAGAATTTACCAGTGATTGCAGGATATCCTCGTTTTCCACCAGTTGGTCCCATTTGAGCATAGTACACTCCATCATCCGGCTCGTTACATTGGATTGGTGGAATATCCCAAGGTTTTTCACGTTTAACTGGAGCAGGAGTGGCTTCTACTTTTTTAGTGATGGTTGTTTTGGTTACTTCTGGTTCTCTTTTTGTGTTTTCGGTGACCTATAATTGAAAAAATATGCCATTTTATAGAAAATGTTAGTTAGGCACTTGTTCTAATCATTATTTTCTCTTCTAGAAATCAGGATAAGTTCGAAATGTAATTTTTTCTGCATTGAGTATTATTTTATCAACTTTTCACAAAACAGCCCAAGCAAACGACTTCTTTGGACATTCAATTCCTGCAGTTAAATTGTTAGGCAATCTTTCGAATATTGAAATAAGAATGGTGGTGGTATCAATTTCATCAAGGCGCATAGGTTTAATGTAACATTAACAAAGAAAATGAGACTTCAAGATTTTTGCAATTAAAATTACGTAGGTACCTATCAACATAATCAAAGTTCATTCAAGTTTTTTTTTTTTTTTTTTTTTTTAATTTTCAAAATTTGAAAAAGTTGGTATTTTGGCACATTTTAATAATAACTTAGGATATTTTGATTAAGAATTTTAAAAGTTCGAATCCCTTACCAGAGATTGAAAGCATCACGAAAAAAAAAATGAACTTTTAATTTGAGTTTATTGTTTTTTTTGAAATTCAAAAACGGGGGGGGGTGATCGGTGACCGGTAGGTAATGAGAGATTTTCTTCAGAAAAAAGTCGCAAATGTTGCGCAGTGAGAGCGAATAAAAAATATCAAGGAACTTATGATTTAGGACACTTATACGTATTTTCTAACTTTTCATACTTGGACGCAATTAGGTAGGTATCATCAAATTTTTAAATCCAAAATTGTAGGTAAAATTTTTGAAATGAAGTTCTAAAGTTTATGAATTTTTTAACTTGATTCCATTCGAAATTTTTGTGTAATGTGAATGAAGTACCTAGGTAAAGTATGTGAACAATTTTCATTACCTATAAAATTGCCGCTTTTTTCCCCAATAAAACGCAGAAGGGGAAGGAAGGTTCAGAGTTGACGAAAATCATTATCGATCTCAGTGCAAAAATTTTCAAACTTTCGTTTTATTTAAAAATATTCAACAATTTTTTTTCGATTCCCCTTCCCTCGTTGATTTCAAAAATCATTAAGCACAGGTTAAATTTTTATGAAATTCACGTGAGCATTGATTTTGCAAGAGTATACCTAATTTTGGCAACCTTTTTTTCAAATTTTGAGAACTTTATAGCTCAAATTTTGAAAAATTGAATGAGAAATTAAGAATATATCAACATTGAAATTACATATTAAACGACGGTTTAAAATGTAAAAATTGCTTTCTCGACTATAATTTTTTCAATTTTTTCTCCTTTGCTTTTCGAAAGAGAAAGGAAAGTGAGAAGGAAAAAGCTGAGAGTACCTTTTAGGGTTTTCATCGAGAATGTTAAATATCATTTTATTTTTCTTTGGTCCAATCAAATAATTTATTTTTATTTTTATGTTTTTTTCTTAAATTTGAACGATGGAGGGAGGGAGATCGAGAGGGAGGTTCAGAGAGGATCTAATACAAAAATATGTCAAAATAAGAATTCCTCGCCTCCAAAAACATTAAAAACGACGAATCACACTAATTTGATTTTTTTGAATTTTGACTCTCGGAGATTTTGGGGATTTTCAAGTCAAATTCGGACTCGCCACTCTCAAAAATATTACAAAAAATTCATGGCATTATTTATTTCTTTGGGTAAGTACCTATTTTAAATGGCCTCCTTGGCTCTTTAAAAAAAACAGATGAGAAATTTTGATAAATTTTTCATTGATAGGACACGAATAATTAAAAAATTTTTGGATGAAATCGTAAGATGACAAAAGCCATGCCGATGGCAGAAAGAAAAGGAAACGCCGGATCAGGATGAAAATTTCAAAATGGTTCAACTCAATTCCAATAGCTATGTTTTTGGCAAAATTGAAAATAATTATAATTGAGTACATACCTAATTTTTTTTGAAACTTGAGAAAAACTCGCAACGCCAAATTCACGTGAATTTTCGAACCTCTTTCAGTCTCTCGTCCCATTTTTGGCAAATCAGCACCAAAAAAATTAATCAATTGCAAAGGTAGGTATTGAATTTCAAGATAGGTGTTTTTTGACCCTAGAAGTACTGAGGGGGGGGGGGGTGATTTCGGGACATTCTTCGTAATATTTTCACCCAAACGTATTTTTTTTATTTTTGAAAAGTATATATATCGATTCCTACTTACCCTAGTTCTCACACTGGTCTCAGTATGAACCTGATACTGTTCACTAGTCGTATAAACCGGTTCATTGTACTTCTCGTTGGTCTCTGTATCAGAAATAGCAGCATCGGACTCTGGTATAGGACAATTCCATTGCGGCGGTCTTCCAAAATCGATTAAGGTAGTAGCTACAACACATAATCAACAGACAAACAGATAATCAAGCACCTACACCTCCGATCCACTCGTTTAATCCGACCCATCTAGTCATAAATCATCGGCTGATCATTTACCTTTGGACGTGATACTATGATAGGAAACTTCTTGTAACGAATTTAATGGCCCAATAGCCCAAATAATCGCCTGGCTACCGTTTGTATAAATAGGTAAATCAAATTCGTCGTGAGCTCGTAATGGTCTCTGGTACGTCACAATGGAGTATCCATTCACCAACGCAGCATTCAACAATCTGATACTTTCCGTGCTGGTCTATACAAAAATAACAAGTACCTCGGTAAGACCCAACCATCAAATATAAAAATCCTCCGCTTCTTATAACTTTATCATCACGTACTCTGAGCTTAATATCTGGGCAACTTCCACGAGTCCCGGCGCATTGTGATTTCGCGTCTAAATAGTAATCGTACGCGTATCCGTTTAGAGTTTCGTGATCGATCCATGCGACGACAACGTCTCCACCGACCATTGTATTCCTGTCGATCTGGCCAGATACACCGAACGACATGTATTCGCCTTTTTCTATACATTCACAATCCAACATACGTATAATCAATTAGCCTTCGTACGTGAAGTAGGTAACACGATCGGGGGCGTCAATTTACCTAATTTAGCCACCAGCTGGATCACGATGCTATCTCCGGCCACAGCCCATCTCACTTCGAAGGCCAAATCATCGTATAAAATCTCGCAATTCAATTTCGACTGCAATGCATAAAAACACATTAATTTTACAATCACAAAAAAATTTCAAAATTTCAACTTAGGTAAAAATTCCAGTAAGTTTTCAGCACTGACAACGCCAAGCTTACGCGACGAGCTTTTAAATTATTCATCGTTATTCAACAGTTCGCTCTTTGGTAATTAGATATGGTTACAAATGTCTCCAACGTGTCTACAGCAATTAGCCTCGTCACAGATGCGTAATTCTTCTACTCGAATTTCCAATCAACGCCAGCCAACCCTGCGTTAATTAATTTACCCAGATGTCAATTTTTTCCACGTCGTCTTTCGCAGCTTTTTTTTTTTACCAGTTTTATAATGACGTCGCGGATCATCGAAATCACAACTCGCCTAGGTACCACTTTACACGCAGGGTATAAAAAATTACCTCGTATATATTTTTAAAACAATCCCTCGGTTTTGGGGCGAGCGTTTGAACCATTCGACGATTAATTTTACTATTCACAATGCAAACAACGAACCACGCTCTATTTTGATAAAAAGGTTTCGCATGTACTTCAGATTGCATATTCACGTCACTGCGCTACTTAATAAAAGATGAAAGTAACGCACAGATCCACAAACGGATATGTGACAAGTTAAGCTCAACTTTCGTTCGAAGCGGGGAAAAAATGCTAATATTGTAGCACGCGTCGAATAGTGGTGTTCAAAATTTTCGAATTTAGAATTTCGTTCGCGAAATGTTGAGAGATGTGTTTTTTGGTGTTTTGATCGGTGGGTTGCCTATTTGCAAAGCAGCCTCGCAAATTTGCCTTCTGGTCACAAAAATTTTAATTCGAGTGCGAAAATTTTAAAAATTGACGATCTTTGGTTTTTTGCTCCTTCAGCCAGTTTTATTCCAAAGTTACAGAGAAAAGGGACAGGTTTTGAAAAATGTTCAAAATTATCAAGTTCATTGAAAAACTAGATGCATTTTTCCGGCTAAATTTTCACTCAACCTAAAAATTTAATGGGATTGGAAATAATTTTTTGTCCGTCAGTTGAAATTAATCTATTTCAAAAATGAACCAAATAGGTATCTTAAATTTTTGGATTAGGCCATGAAATCATCAGCGAGATTTTTTTTCCAGTTTTCAATACTCAGAGTTGAAAAGAAGCTGTTACATATGTAGATTGGAGAAGCAAAAAATTGCTCATTCCTAGGAAATTTCCCGGCTCTCTTGACGTGTTGCCAGATTAAGGGATTCTTGGTTCCAGAAGAAATATATTGAGAATAATTTTAAGAGGAGTTTGATAATTTTATAGATTTCTAAACATTTGAGTAATTTTTGATTTTTTTTTTTTGAAATAAAAGAGAAAATTTGTTCATTCAAATGAAAAATTAATTTACTCAATGAGATCGTCGAATAAAAATTAAGAAATTGAATGATTTTTCAAAGTCTATCATTGGTAAAATTTCCACACATATTTTTAAAAAATCCCGCCAAAAAAACAAGTTTGTCAGATTTTCACAACTTGAGAATCGTCGTCTATTTTTATCTGGCAACTCAATTTTTTTTAAAAAGCGGTCACATTCTCCGCATTTCTAACTAGAACCTAATTTTATAACTAAAAATGGTATTTCCTGATCAATATTAAAGGTGCTCTTTTTCTTAGTTCGATTCGGCCCTGCTTTACGATTCTCCCTTAGGTACGTATATAGTTTTTCTTTTCGATAAATGTCAAAGTCAGACAAAATACACGATGTTGGACTTCAAAAATTAAGTTCATTTTAAAAATCAAAATTTTGTTTGGCTTGATTTTTTTAAATTTTGGAAATCCAATACCAAGAATTTGAAATCAGAGGCAGAACTAGGAGACAAGATGGAAATAAAATTACATTTCCAGATGAAAAATTTGGAGCATTGAATCAGCAGGTAATTTTTTGGAAATGGATTATTAAAAAATTTTACGTTTCAAATTCGAAACATGTTATTAAAAAAAATTGTAAATAAACCATATTTTGAATCAGAAACCTACAAAACTATTTTTTCAAATCCTCGCTCTTAAACCTGATTCTATCTTGATTAACTTTCATCTCCTATCTTTTTAGGAGACCCCCAAAATGGTAATGAAAGGGCTAAAAGCCGGATGAGGTGAAAAACAATATTGGTAGGCACCTAACTGCTATTGAGTTTTCCAATTTTCCCGAATCAAAATGCAATTTTTTAATTTTTTTACCTACCTCAAAATTATAATTTTCAAATTTTTTAATGAAAATTTTCTATTTTCTCACCGGAAAAGGAAAGGAAAAGTATTTAAAAAATAAATTATTGAATCACCCGTTTTTTTTCAACTTTTAGAATCTCAAATTACCTATTTATCAATGCATGCATAGAAAATTTTATTTCAAATCCGAAAAATTGAAAAAAAAAATAAATTTTCTGAAAATAGGTAGGTACCGGTTCAAGAATCATACCAAATAGTGATGAAAGGGAAATTTTTTACCCGAATGGGGGGGGGGGGAGGAGAAATTGCATTATTGACCGAAAAAAATTAGGCTCGAATTGGAAAATTTTCGAGGGTGATGAAAATTACCTCAAAGTTCTCTTCCCCTTACTTTTGGTTGAAAATTTTGAACTCTAATTTTTCAAATCTCTGTAGTAAATCTCTCGTCTCTTTATTGATTCAATTAGGTATGTATACATCCGATATTTTTCATCCAAATATGAAATTAGCAGATAATTACGTTTAAAAATCTTTGTTTTTTTTTTTCAAAATCATGATTAGCTCTTTAGGTTTGGACTGAAAAAGAAAACAGCTCACCTAGCAAAGTTGACTTATTTCAAAATGGGATTATGGAATTCGTGTATTTTAGGAGTGAAAAATTTAGTAAGATGCTAAAGTGGCATTTCATATCGAAAAATTGGAAAATAAATTCACAGTATAAGTCAAAATTGTAAATACGCTCTCAAAAATTACCAACTTCAGCTCTTTACCCATCTCCATCATTTTCAATTCAAAACAACCCCTACCAATTTCTCAACAAAATCCTTCACCCTCACAACCTACACACATTGAAACTAACTTTACGAACCCCTAATCTAAAATTCACTTTCAAGAATAAATTCATCGGAATAAAACACAAATAGTACGCCGTTCCATTTCGTTTTCCTTTTTTTATTTATCAACGTTGTCTGAATTTAATAAATTACATTCTAAATGGAAATTCATTAACCGCATTATTTGCGAGTTAATCAACGGCGCCAGTTCATGTTGCGAACCAGAGTGGAGACGATTGAAAAAGAAAGAACGAAAAAAAGGTTTAATTCGGTAAGTAATCAAATTACCGGATAACCAGCGTTACACTGTGGAAAGAGCATAAATCTGCGGTAATTGGCTCATTAAAAACGAATAAATTATGTCAGCTTTGATTTGAGATTTTTCATCTCGAACCAAAAAAGTAATTTAGCCAGCGATTCTTTTTTTATCGCGAGGTTACAAATTACACCCCATTCCACCCTGCCAGACAGTAAGCTCTCTCTATACTCGAGCTGCGTAAAAACACAGATACGTCGTTTTTCAAAAATCAACCATTTATATTAGTAGGTAATTTACAAAAGGTAGGTAATAATATTCAATAAAAATATCTACTAAAAACCGTAGGTAAAAAAAACACATCTGTATTCCACATAAGTAACTATAGGTTTCAATATTTAATAAATGGTGCGCAAATATATCACATTTTAAATATCACATTATATTACATTGGTAGTAACAAGCGAAAAAAACAACCTTCCAATTTTCAATATGGTAACCAAAGTATCCATATATCCGATAAATTTTTTTCAATTTACAAATTTTTAATTCACTTGGTGTTATACGAATATATGGCACTTGAAGGAGGTAAGATAGTCTCCGAATCAGTATTCCTTCCAATATCAGAATGCAGGCTGTAGATAACTAGGGGAGAATTTTCGCTAGCAGCAGGGTATGGGATTTGATTAGATGAAATAACCTCAGGGTTTATTTTATTTACAGGTATAGGTTGTTGAGTGCCAGAAGCATCGTCATCAAAACGAAAGGGCAGTGAGATACTAGAAACAATATTGGAAGAACTTCCTATAAAATTGCTTTGTAAAACGATATCAGAAATACCTGGGCCAACACCTTCTGTACTTTTGGTTTCAATTTGGACATTACTTGGGTTACCAAATAACAAATTACGAATAGTGTTTTGATTTTGGGGCACTGTGGGTGCAGGTGGAATTGCTTTTTGTGTTTGGGTGGATGTGCTTTCTGGTGCTGGGTTGGTAGGTCTGGGTAATTGGACAGCTTGCCTTTCTACTTTATTACCCCCGTTGGTATTGCCCCAGACGCCTGAGTTGCCGTTGGCAAGTTTTTCGGAGTGAGTGCCTGAGTTAGTGGTGGTTTGTTTTTCTGGGTGGCTGTTTCGGGCAGTGAGTCTTTCAGGGGAAGAGTATCCACGACCATTTCCATTGGTTTGTCTTTCAGGAGAACCATTAGTATTGCCATTACCATTGCCATTGCCATTAGGTTTGGGGTAGTTGTATCCGTTACCATTGGATGGCTTTTCAGGAGAACCATTTCCATTTTTATTCCCATTCCCACCCCCACCATTCCCATTTCCATTCCCGCCATTTCCATTTCCATTTTTATTTCCATTTCCATTGGGTTGTCTGTCAGGATAACCATTTCCTTTTCCATTGCTACCACCATTGCCATTTCCATTGCCATTACTTGGCTTTTCAGGAGAACCATTTCCATTTCCATTACTTGGCTTTTCAGGAGAACCGTTTCCATTACCATTTCCATTAGGTTTTTTTTCAGGATAATTATACCCATTGCTACTGGTTTGCCTCTGCACTCCATTTCCATTATTTTGCCTTTGACTAGCTCCATTGCCATTTTTCCAACCATTAGTCGACCTCTCACCTGTACTACTATAAGTCCAGCTAACTGCATTACCATTAGTTTGTTTTTCACTCCGAGATCCTCCATTTCCATGACTGTTTCCCCGATTTCCCCCATTACCATTAGTCAATTTAGCACTGTAGAGGTTTCCATTAGCATTGGTCGACTTCTCACTGTGACTATTTCCATTTCCATTTCCATTAGTTAACTTTTCATTATGATTGTGTCCATTACCATTTCCATTATTTCTTACAATGGTCACTCTCTCGCTATGAATGTGCCTATTACTGCTACCACGACTCCCTCCACTGCTACTTCCACTAGTTAATCTATCACTATGAGCATGGCTATGAGATTTACTGCTGCTAGAACCCTTACTTCCTCCATTTCCATTATCACTGGTTACTCTTTCACTGTGACTATGTTCACCGGCTAATTTTTCACTCCAGTCACCATTAGCCAACTGCTCACCCCAACCACCTGCATTACCATTAGTCAATTTCTCCAGACGACTGTTCCCCCAACCTTTAATCACCGATTCGCTATTGCTGTTACCATTTCCATTGGGTTTTTTCTCAGACCACGTGGTATGTTTTTCATTCCATTTACCATTACCTCTATCCGGTTTACCATCACCATCATTCAACTGCTCTAATCTACTGCTGGTTTCAGGTTCAGGAGGAGTATCATTAATACCCAATTCGGAACCAACGGCCGGAGGAGGGCCATACTCAGTGGTGCCATTCTGCCCCGTCAAATCTAGTAAACTACCAGTGCTAAGGATAACACTCCCTTCGCTATCTTTACTATCCGGGATCATCCAATCAGAGCCCGACTCAGGTTCATAAATAGTCCCAATAGCTTTGATTATCTGTACCCCCTCCATAGGCCCGTACGAAGTATCCCCACTCCCTTCACCAGCCTCCGGATTGGCTGTAACCTCTGTATCGGTGTCGGACTGATCGGAGACTAATCTAGAGGTATTCAACGGTCCAACGTTATTACTCCTTTTACTAATATTATTTTTATCCAAATCACCATCGCCATTATTATTATTACTAAAACTATCGATAAAGTTATTCACTATCGTTTCTATTTCTCTACTTTCTAATTGTTCGTTAATCGTCGCAGGATTTTCTTCAAATTCAGACAGTTCACTGTAGAGGCGGTACAATTGTGGCTCCGAATCGAATTGCGACATAAGTGAGCTCGTGATTTTCTGCAACAATTCAAAAATATTAATGTTAATTTTATAATTTTGGAATTTTTTCGGTTTTCGTTTCAGGTAAATTTTTGCGACGTTATAGTATGGTTAATATCGCAAGCCTATAGCGTCAAACACGAAGATAAGGATAGACCCAAAGACACAAGCGGCTCGAAAAGTAGGTAACCAATGAATTTTTTCCCATTTATGTCGTTTTTTTCCTTTTTAACTTACTTGCCTCTACAGTGTTTAACTGCTGAAAATTGCTGCTTTGAAAATTAATTAGCGAGTTAATCATAGATTTTTCCAGTGTTAGTGGTGTTAGTATGTTTAGAAGGGTTAATGCAATTATTTCTACTGGGTAGGTAAGTTTTATTCCGAGACCATTCAGGGAGAAAATTGAAAAACGAAGCAATACGAGTAGCATTTTACTTTGCTCGATCAAATTTTTCGAAGTTTGTTTTAACATTAAAAAGTTCTTGATCATTTTATGCTGATTTGACCAAAAATTCCATCACGGGTAGGTAACCGATTTTTCTTCCAATTTGTACATGTGGGTGAAGGTCATCGAACGATGAAGACTTACTCCAAATGATTTTTTCAGTCAAAAAAGCCTTTGAAATTTAGCAAGTTGTCGAACAGTTGTGAAAATTTCAAGTGAAGAAAATTGGTTAATTGGTTTAAAATAAATTTTGAAATTGGAAGTGTAGCAGTTTTCTTCATTTTATTCGATATTTTGATCCTTGGCAAATTTACAAAAATTGAAAATTCGTGTTTATTCGCAGCAAAAATTTTGATATTTAAAAAACAGTTGGAACGTTGTTACTAAATAGGTACCTACTAAATTTGAAATTTAGATTTCTGCCAAAAAAATCGACCAAGGGTAATTTCGATTTTCATCAGAAAGCATCTAAAATTACTTGAAAACCTGAAAATTGAATCTTTGTTTCTCTTATTCATCTGGTTCAACAAGAAAATTCATTTATGGCTCGATTTTCTGGCTCAAGAATATATTTTTGATTAATTACCTACCAATAAAATTAATTGAGAAAAAATTGCTCGTCTCTAAATTGACTCAAAAGCTATTTATGGAAAGAAAGCAAGAACTGATTTTTTTACGTGTTTGAGTTGACTTGGATGCCTTCTACAGAAAATCGAAATTTCGGTAAAATATTTAGAATCATTGAACATTGTGAAATTTGAGTTCGAGAAAATTGATATTTGAAGGGATGTAGGGACTAAGGACTCGAATTTCTTCAATAAAATTCTTCATTATCTAAATAGTGAAGTGTGTAGGTACCTGTCTAATTAGAACACATCCTCCCCTTAAAAAATCGCTTTTATGTTGAATGTAAAAATTCAATTTTTTTTTAAAAAAATTTTTAATACAAAAATTCATCTTTAGGTAATGTGCAAATTTTTTATAATTTTTTTTCCAAATTTTGGAGCTGAAGAAATTTTTTGAAGTTATATTGGTCGACATATCTACTCATACAATGTATGAAAAAAAATGATCAAAATATTTTTCCAGCGAGTTTTGCATCCTCCTCTCCTCCAAGAAAAATTCATTACATGTTGTGCCAATTTTTTGTCAATATCTAATTTCTTCTTGAATTTCAAAGAGAGGGAATTTTTTTCGAGTCGAACTAGTATGCTTATTTTCAACATCCATTATCTTGCTAAATTTCAAAGGCAAAAAAAAACCCAAGACTGTCGATTTGCTTTACTCATCATTTGCTGACCTTTACTCACAAGTATTATTTGAAAAAAAATTATGACCCTCGTATAATTTTTGGTCAATTTGACATTAAATAACCAATAGCCCACTAAGAAGTCTCTATTTTGCAAATGCACATGTAAGAAAAACAGAAAGAACGAACTGCGCAAGCGCGAAAGCGATCCCAAATATTTTGCAGCGTTGCCAATAATCGAAAATAGAACATTTCAAACAGATTTAGATTACCAATAAATGGCTCATCGCTGAATTATTCTCATATTTTCAATTTACCAACTTCATATTCTTACTTTTACACCTTTAAACGACCAAATAGTTTCAAATCGGCCCTCAAAATCGACTTGGCAACACCGCAAAATCCATAACAAACCAGAACACAAAATAACTCTGATTTTTTTTTCAAAATCAAAACTTACTGGAACTTATTTTATTTATGTACATGAATAATATCCGCTTTAAATTCTTATAATCGATAACTAGCTGGCGATCCCTATAACAGGTTTATTGAAAAATCACTTTCAAATCCATATTAAATACTTGCGAATCGATTTTCTCGATAACATCACCTTTTCTTCGTAATCTTCGTCTCGTTAAATATAAAAATTATCTTACCTGAGGAGAAACGCCTAACATTTTCAAAGACGGCGGTACGTTCAAATTTTTCGGAATCAAAAGATGTCCAAAATCAACGGTGAAGGCTTCGCACCATACGCCAAAGTATCCAATATCGAATATGGTCAAATCGCCGGGCAACGTAAGCACAATGGTCTTTTTCGCGTATTTCCTCAGCGGATCTTCTTTTCCATTTTCGTCGGGAACTTTGATACCTTGCGGCGATGGTTTATTACCGCTGCCAACCCAGAATTTCGCATCTGTCGGATATCGCAGCAAGTAAATTACCCGGTTACTATTTTATTTCAAAGATAGCAGCATCGATATGGTTTTACGATTACCACTCTCGTTCTACATTCGCTTTCTAATTCGATTACATTTTTGTTCAAAATCACCTCGTAATAATTTCTCATCGTCTAACTATAAACTAGAGTGACATTTAACTTGAAATACATACGTATGTAATGTACCTATTGACACATGAATGTATTTTCCAACAAGCCAAATCATCGACACCTATTTTAAACTCGCACCATACCGCGAGTTCACTCGAAAGTGATTTATCTCGGTTGAAAAAAAAATTACTCATTTATATAAGTCAATCTGGCATGCTCTGATGATTCTTAATATTTGAATATTCAATAATGACATATTTCTGCGGTCAAGTATGGTAGGTACTTTCTTGTACACTTACCCGGAGCTTCGCCGTCATACGAGAATGAAGGTATGAGTAAAGTTTGAGCATCGACGACTAACACATTATCGGAAGAAACATCATGGACTCCTTCCAATTTACCAATTTTTTGTGGTTTAGGGAAATCCAAATTTTTCGGAATTTTTATGTCGGCGAAATTCACCTGAAAAAATCATAGAATTTATTGATCCATAATTAGAGTCGAAGCGATTTTTTTTTTTAGAATTTTAGAAGTCTCTTCTCTTAATAGGGCTCATTTTCGAGATTTCCAAGGTCCAAATGTTGAGCCCCATTTTCTCTCATAGAATTCAACACGAGATAAAATGCTAAGAACGAAAAAAAAAATTGAGGAAAAAATAAAGCAAAATTTCAAAATATCAAGTACTCTTGAATTTAAAGATAATATGATTCAAATTTGATTTTTAGGGATAAATTTTGGAGTTTAGATTTGAGGAATTAGACACTCGAATGAAAATTCAGAATGGCCTCAAATACCTGGTACATTTTTTGCAATTTTTACCTACCCAATTTTTGGACCCCCTGAACCCCCTAATATGTTTTTTCGAGTTGAAATTTCATCTCCAAAAATCAAAATTGAGTTGGATTTTCGAAATTTAAAATCAGATTTGAGAATTCCGCATTTTTTCAACTATTTTTCAACTTTGAAGTTTGAAATTTCAAACATTTCATTTTCAGTTAAAAATAAACCACACTGAGGGACGAGACTTTCAATACGAAAATACCATTTAGGACACACCCCAACTACTATTCATAATTCATACAATTTCGATTAGATTATCACCGATGCCAACCGATTCGAATACGTTTTCTGATATTTTCAATCCATTGAACAGTATTTCTTTAATTTGGAAAAATTACGAGTAGGTACCTTATTTTCTCATTCGAATGAATCCTTATTCTCTCGATGAGTACAAATTAACAATTTCTGAATAAATTTTCCGATCAACTTGAACCCATACTTGTATGAAATTTCTCCGACCATTTTGAATCAAAACTATTAACTTTGCAAATGTAAGTACACCTACGTTTGCATTTTCATTACATTACATAACATGCCATGCCATGCGACGGCCTACCTCTCGTACTCGAATAATATACTACGTCAAATCTAGTTGCTCTACGTCTACAACCCATAAGCTAGATTGAAATTGAATAATAATTCGTGTATTATATTCATTTCGTAACTTGGGCTATCGATGCATACAACGCATAATTCTTAAATCGATAGTTCCGTAATACTTTCGCAACCAAACTATAGATACCTCAAGTGTAATATATTTATTATATTATGTTGGATGCTTTGAATAAGCTCACAACTGGTGATGTTTGTGATTTAGTTACAGTTCCTAATCTCTTTCTCTGTAGATTCTTACGTATACATATGTTTAAATTCTCGATAGGAAGTGGATGACTTTTCAATAATAACGAAATTTTATGAGAGTCTTACCGAAAATTCGTCGCACCAGACGTAGAAATGTTTGATATTATTGATGGTTTTCCCCTCTGGTAAAGTCAGTGTAAGGTGCTTCTTTCTGTATTTTTTCAAAGGCGACATGCTATAAAAAAAATTACCAAAATTACGTAAGGAACACTTGAAACACAAGATTATAAAAATTATACATATCATCAGCTGAACTTTACAGTTGCACCCAAGACAAAAAAAGAAATCGGTGAAGCTTTTAGTTTTGAGATGTTCCGATTTTTACAATATTTTGAGTCGAACACAGCAGTTTTTCAAAATTTTTCAAAGATATGGAGAAGAAGTCGAATCAAATCGCAAATCAAGTGCGAAAAAAAGTATTAAAATTTCTAGAGTGTTATCCAAACAATCTCCCTGAGCCTTTGGGTCAAGAATTTTGAAGAAATTTCCCCCTTAAATGAATGAGTATCATTAACTTTAAATTATGACCAAAAAAATAAGAAAAAAAAAACCACAATATAATTATTACAAATTTTTCCAATGGGAATCGAGGGAGGCGGGGGAGGTTCATCCCTGGTGCCCTGCCGCGTGGGGAGGGAGAATTTCCAAATTTTGACCACTTTTTCAATTTTTTGAATTTTTAAAACATTTGAAATCCATATTATCAGCTACAATTATTGTCATCAAAATTCATACTATCTTGACCCCTCGAATCCATTTATTGGAGTTATTTGAATATTGAACCTCAAAAGTCAATATTAGTGAAGGAAGGGAGGGAGAGGAGTATTTGACTTCAAATCCGAAATTCCGTCTTTCGAAGGTAAGGTGTGTCAGAAATTGAAAAATATTCATCTTTGGTTTCATCACCACCTATAATTGGTCAGTTCTCAATTTGAAGTCAAAATAATCTCAAAAACGGATCCAAGAAATCAAAGAGGATTACTCGCTGACAAAATTGAAAAATTTTCAATTTTTACCACATTTACATTTTTTGAAAAAATCAATTCCCGATTCACTGACCAATTTCAATAAATCTTCATACCTAATGTGGTTATTATTTGAAAATTTTTGAAAAATGTGCCAAAAAATCTTTCAGAGGCAAATTTTGATAATCTGTTTGCATAATGATGAATTTTCAATTGCCAAATAAGCAGACCATCTGAAGGTACCTATTTTTTTTTTTTTTTTTTTTTTTTTTTTTAATACGAAACCTCAATCAATACATTTTTACCACATGTTTGGGTAACATTCGAACCCTTATGAATAGTACAAAATTATCCCCACTCATACAAATAATGCATACCTTCCACGTTCATCTCGCAGCTTCGTTCCACTAGCATTTGGTGTTTTACCATTCGACACGTAGAAATATCCAGCTGAAATGAAAAATAACATAAGTTAATTCACATGGCCAAAAGGCCAAATATTCATCTCCATTATTTTAAGATCGTTTCTCATATCTTACCTGGTCCTTCTCCGTCATAATTGAAATTACGAATATGCAGTGTTCGGCTGTCAACCACGTACACGTCGCCGGTGACTCCATGATGATAAGTTTTCAAAGGTCCGATGAATTTACCAAAATAATCTGATGCTGAATCGATACCTGCAAAAAAAAAAAAGGGAGAAAAATCAGCACGATTCCTAATGAATGAAATTTCCAGAAAGTATACTAATAAAGTTATCAGGTGCTAAGCAATTAAGTATACACAACGATCTGTTCTTCTTCACGTAATAACATAATTTCTTAATTATTTAAGAAAGAAAAAACCTACGTTAATTCGAATAAGATTAGGATATAGTCTCATAATTAAACCAGGAATTGTATAGGCCATATGATATAATAATTTGCTTAATTTTTTCCTTTTTCTCTCTTTCGTCGCATTTACAAACAACTTGTACTTTTAATAATTAATCTCGCCTTCATGTCTGTCTAGCTCTCTTATCTTAAGTAGAAGAGAAATTTATCTAATTCTATGAAAAATTAATGACCGAGCGACATTTCATTTTTTCCCCATTGATAAACACAATCCGTCACTTGCTTTTATATACTCACACCCTGCAGACATCATGTTACGTATTATAAGTGGATAATTTTATTTTTTTACATCAAACGAGTTTCTGTCTACCGGTGATTGTACAATCTCAAATTCGCATAGGTAGATATAACGTCAGAGATATAATTCATTGTGAATATGTAACTCTTCAGTCCTCACAAACGTATAGCTTATGCATTTCCGTAAAATTTGAAAAAAAAAAATTGGCAAATTAGATTTCCTGTCAAGTTTTTGTATGAATAATTCTCTAGAATTATTTTTTAAAAAGTAGAGTATTTCAAATCTCAAGATTTTAAGGATGGATGAAAGAAATACAAGAAAGGCCTATACATTTGATATTTTTGTATAAAAATCATCGAATTGAAAATTAAGTTTTTTCAGATAACAATTCAGATCAAAACCACATGTTTTAAAAAATGAAATTTCTTACTCTATCAAAATAAAATATTTTGAAATTTTGAGAAAAATAATTTATGGCGCCTGAATAGGTATAAAATGAGGCTGGAAACATAAAAAAAAACTTTTTTCAAGACGAAATTGCAGTTTTGGTAGAAAAAATTGCCAAAGTTTTGTTTTAAAGGAAATGTCTTAAGAAATATTTAAAAAATGTAAAAATGTCAAATTTTATTGTAATTTATTGAAATTTCTGAGAAAATCTGATAGATATATGTACATCCACGATTTTGATGTTTTTCAATTTTTTTCTGTCACCAGAATGATTGAGCTAAACCAAAATATTGAAAATCAAGTCTCGCCTCCCAGAAAAATACAATTTATAGTATTCTTGAATTGGAAAAAATTAAAATTTGAATTCCATGAGTATTCGAAGCGCCTCCAAATCAAATTCAAGGATTGTTTTGACCTCCAAGCCAGGTCCAAGCTCACGAGGATGATTGTAGGCGTTCCCAAGGGGTGGGTTCAGGGGGCTCGAGCCCCTCCCTTCATTTCGAAAAAATTTTTTATTACAAAATATTAAAGAAGTGCATTTTTTGTTTTTTAAACTGTATTTTTTCAAAAAATTTTCGCTCTCGCTTTTCTTGAGCAGTATGTTAAGTCATTTCTTTTTTTAAAAAAACTTTGGTAATTTTTGACCAATTTTTCAGTCAAAAATCACCAATTTCTCAATAAATTCTAATTTGTCAGAAGAAATTGATGTTTTTTTTTGACTGAAAGATCAGTGAAAAATGACTAATTTGAAATTTGATCCTCTCTCCTTATTTTTGTTAACCTCTCAGCCCCTCCTTTAATTAATTTCTGGGTGCACCTATGATTGGAAAGGTAGTTGACGCAAAAAAGAATTTCAAAAATATCGAATGTGGTAGGTATCAAAATCTATATTTTTTAACCACTTGAGTTTATTTCTAGAATCATTCTCTCAGAAAAATCAACAAATCCTTATAAGGTTGGAAGAAGGTGTTAGAAATTATAGCGTCAAGTACTTATGAGTTATGACACTTATGACGAATGACGTCAGAGTGGAAGGTTAGATCAAAACAACGTATCCTGGATTTTCACTGAAATTATGGAAGTAGATCACTTCAAGAGAGAAATATTGAGTGCCTAGGCTAAAAAAGAGTCAAAGTAAAAAAATCTCAAAGTGAGGTCACCCACAAAAAAACACCGACTTTTGCCACTCTTTAATGAAGTTTACTGGAAACCTTGGCTAACTTTTAAAAAGGTGTGAATTGAGTAATTACACCTCCCAAAACCATTTATCCCAAAATTGAATATCGAATTTTGCCCTTTTCTCTACAAAGGAGTTGAAAACTTGTAGATTGCTAATTTGGGACAATTTTCAATTGTTACCAAATTCAAATTGTTCGATCAAAACACTTCAAAATCAAGCCAAAGATTTTTTTGTCACCTAGAATACCTACTTATGATGAAAATGTTTTAAAATTTTCATGGCAAGGCTGCTAATTGCATTTTGATCTGCACAATTTTTAAAAATTTCAAGTTGTTCATTCAATGTTTTTTCCGGAAAAATATTTTAAACTATTTTTTGAAAATTTTTATAACAGTGCTACCCACTGAAATTTTACAAAAATTTCGCGAATCAAAATAAATTTGGCAGCACTGCCATGGATTTTATAAAAAAAGTTCACCAATAATTATTTTACGTTATCAAAAATTTGTTCAAACTGATTTTGAAATGTTTGAGGGGAAAATTTGAATTCGGTAAAAACGTAAAAATCAAACATTCCTCAAATTTGTGATTTCTGATTTGCAACTAAAGAAGGTAAAAAGTTGAATCTAATTTGGGTGTCAATTTTTCAAAGAGGTTTAGAAACTCCCACAAATCGTATTTTTTGAGGTGGAGAGGTGACTGAGGTTCTCAAAAAAGAGACAAAAATTGAGATTTTTAAAAAATGGCTTAAATTGAGATCCTCCAGCTCTATCCTTGATTTAAACTAATACTCGTCAAAATCCAGAATGTCCATTATTTCGAACGATTCTATTGACCACTGGCACATCAACCTCAATCTTGATGACAAATGGAATCAAAAAATGTCTCAGATTCTTCATTTTTATGCTTAAAAGGTCAATTTCACGACCATCTTCTCGCACCATTCAAAGGAATCTTCCAAAAACCTTCTCCATACTTCATTCTTAACACACTCCAAACATCTAAACCCCAATCTAGATCTTTTCCCCACCATTTTACCAAAAAATGGTCAAAACCTCTTCAGAAATCATCAAAAATCATCATAAACCACCAAAAAATCGTCAAACCCCACAAAAATTCCACTCAGACACATCCAACCTCTCCAACCAATTCCTAAAAATAACTCCAAATCGATCCCACCAATTGATAAAAATTCGCTCCCAATTAGCATAACCATCTACCTCATAATGCAGACTATTTTAAACCCAATAACACTAGAAACCCACTGATACATAAGGTTCGTATACCTATAACTCTAAAAAAATCACCGAAACCGGTTCCGTATGATAATAAAAATCGTACTAGTTTCCGAATAAATTACCAACTCTTGCAACCTGTACGTTGTTTTGCCTGTATTTATAAAAGGTAGCAGAAAATTTCATATTCACGATTTGTATTATACCTCGTATCACTGGGCAGGTATTTAGACCCGATCTCATAACTTTCTTTCTCGTTCAGCTTCCCTTAAGTTACACACTGTGAGACATATAGAAATCTAATATACACATAAAGCCATCACATTTATACTTCTCAAAATCACAATACCTCTCTGCTTAGACCTTCCACCCAAATTAATTTTCAGCACCCTGCCATCCCATCCAAAGCTGACTGTTTATTATTCACCAAGATAATCTCAGGTAGTCGCCAGATACTTCATTATGATTCCGTTACATCTTCATTTTAAATATTCTAACTCGATTGCAACATGTTCCAGCACCTAGGCCTAAACCAACCAACAGATGCTGCGAGGTGGAGGGAAACTCGTCGACATGTACATTCTCCATCTCAGCACTTAATCACTTTAGCTGCCACTGTTCCTAAGCCTGGGCATCAGATTACCTCTGTAACGGGCATATCGCCGACGGAATCCATGATCGTGGCTAATTTCGTGGCACGGTCATTAAAAAATACCGCATTTTGACGCGTTTAAAAAAGAATTATACAGTCGATTAGAGAAAGACTCGCGACCGCGAGCTGCAGCGCGCGTCCAACGCGCACCAAGCTTTTCTACCCCCTCGTCTCCTATTTCCACGCAATACCATCCGGATCTGCCGGGGCTACGCTCAGCAACAAAATCAAAGATAAAATGTAATTTAAACGTGGAATGAAGTAGCAATCCGTCGGTTTTTTATTCTTTGCCCGCCAGCTCGGCATCCAGATACCTACAACTTTCTAACAGGCTTCGGTCTCTCGTGTACACTTGCCTAAGTCACACCTTACCACAAAAACATGATCATCTCGGTCACAAGTAGGCCATCCAAAGATGTTTAATTAATTACCGACCGATTAAAACGCGTCTCTTGAACGGCCGATGTTTCATTGTTGGTCATCTCGACACGATCTGACAGCTTCGCCAAAAATTCTTTCCCGAACCGATATACTTTTGGAAACTTTCATCTGCACTGCACACAAATATCTGCGCGCTTTCGGAGGTACTCGACGTGTCGTGCGTATTGCCTCCTGGCTCCATATACTGTCGGGCAAAATAGAGTGAAATCTGCCCATATCGCTGGGAGATCTATACCAACGAAGGCGAAATTGTTACCAGATATCGATTCATCGAGCAGTTCTCTCTCCATTTACGACGATCGATCAAAAAAAAATAATCCTCGACAATGATATTTCTTCACCCTGCCTTATTCATTTACAAAGATGTTTTTATCCGGCTGGACTTGGTAAAGTTCGAGGTCGTTTTTCAATACATTCCAGCCACTTATCTGTCAACCTATAATGAATCAACCGTCTACGTAATATTGCTTATATAAACTCGTTCCTGTATTGTAGGATGCGTTTTTCATGTGTGTGAGCTTTAAACCGGGGGGCAAAAAATTCTTGCCAATTTAAATACCGACTATAAAAACAACCCATACTGGGCGCGAGAGCTTCGATGTTGCAAGCCTAATGGATATATTCTCGCTTCGTCTCGTCACCCTATTGTCGTTTCTAATTCTATTGTTCGTTCATTAACTCTGCATAAGGTCTGTGTACATTGTCGCATCCACTTTCATAATACGTGTTGTCGTGTCGTACTCGACGTATCAACGCTTACCCGAAAGATCTGAAATAGGGTAATTTGGGTATTTTACGTTGAAAATGTATTCCCCTAGTTTTTTTCCTCGAAAGTAGGTATAAAAAAAGGTAATGCGCGTAATACGAATGGCTGAAGGTTGAAATGACTAATGGATGGCCTGCATCGTTGGGTATCACACAGTTAAATGAAAAAAGAGCATTTTAATGAAAAAAAAAGGTAAGTGAAATACCTGCAATTGCAGTTTTGTATAAAAAAGAAGTGTGGATTTTTTTGTAGGTGTCCATAAAGACGCCAAACAGACAAAATTTTCCTAAAAATTTCCAAATTTGACAAAAATACATAAAAATTTCAAAAGACTACATGAAATCCTGAAAAAATTACAATTTGAACGAAATTTCTCGATTTGAAAGAAAAAAGATTGGACCTATTCCAATAAAAAATCGTTATACGGGCAACAACTTTGTAATTTTTATGAGTGCAACCAGAAATTATTTAAGGAAAGGGCTGAAAATTCGAGAAAAATAGTGAATGGGGGGGGGGGGTGGTGGTGGTGGTGGTGGTGGTGGTGTCCAATTTTAATGAATTCAATGGCATTGACATACTCAGGATATTCTCTGCGGGTTGATAATAATAAGTATGAGCTAAACAGATTTGACATTTGAGCAAAGAAAAATTGAAAAATTTCGGAATTTTTTGGAAAAAATAATCAGTAGGTGCATTTTAAAAATCGAAATTAATAAAATTTACCTGTTTGAATCAATGAAATAAATTCAACTGAAATTCGGTGTTTTTTCACCGATCTTTCAGTCAAAATTATTTCCTTTTTTTTTTTTGAAAAATTGAAAATTGATTGAGAAATTAGTGTTTTTCAACTGAAAGAGCAGCGAAAAATTAATATCAAGTATTTCAATGAAAATGTATTCACTGATTCTCAAAAGCCTTAAAGGCAGAATTTTATCAAAGCCTGATTCCGATTTAGAAAGTCAAGTACCTATTATGTTTATTCAAGAAAAAAAAACTCAATAAAATACTGCCCATAAGCAAAGTGAGGACGATTTTTTTTTTGAAAAATCATCAAAGAGAAAAAAACGTTCTCCTTGCATTTTTGCTATAAAAATCCCCCTTTTTTTTAATTTCAGAGAGTAGGAGGCTCGTCCGGCCATAGTGTCCAAAGAATCTTTGATTTGGATAAGTACGATTTGGACAAAATGTCTGAAAATTTCCTGATTTGGAGAATATGTTCGAAGATGTTTCGATTTAGAATTGATTTGGACGTATTTAAACTTTTATGCCTAGAGCAGTGCTGAGGACAAAATGTCTTACATTGTACCGATTTCGATTCTGGATTAGATTCTGATAGTGTCAAAAAATGTCTTGATCTGCAACATATTAGGATGTTATGTCTGAACGCCCAAAAATATTCTGATTCAAACAAAAATCCAAAAATGTTCCGATAAGGGCAAAATGTCCAAAAATATCCGGATTTGAAACCAGTTTGGACATCGTGTCCTAAAGAAATATTCAACTGGCGCCAGATTTGGACAAAGTTTCCGAAAACGGCTTAATTTGATTTGAAAAAAAAAAAGCTCAAAAATATTCTGATTTGGACAAATTATCAAAAATGATTTTGATTTGTGATTGAACTAATAGGAAAAATTGTCGAAATATTCTGATTCGGATAAAACGTCTCAAAAAGTCCAAATTTTGACTCGATTTGAACAGACATCATACCTACTTTAACAAAAATATGTTGATTTTAACCATATTCGGATAAGCATGTTCAAAAATACCTAATCTTGATTTGATTTGAAGAAAATGTCTAAACATAATTTAGACAAATTGTCCAAAAAGATTCTGGTTTAAAACTCAATTGGACAAATATCCAATTCATTAATATTCTGATTTCGACCAAATGTCAAAAAAAATTGAAATTTGATTTCCTTTTTTTGGACACCATATTATTCGAAGATATGTATCTTGATTTGAACTAAATATGGACCTTATGTCCGAAAACATCGTTATTTGAACCAGATTAGGGCAATATGTCCCAAATTGACCTAAATTGAATAAAATATTTTGTATCATACTCAAAAAATGTGACTGGAGAAAATTCAGAAAAGAAATTACGATTATTTCGAGAATAATTAGTTTTGAACAAAAATAATGGAACAATAAATTATCTGCACCGCAAAGGCAAAATTCATCTCATGAAAAAAGTGAATGTTTTTTTTGACAGTCACTAGGTAGTATTTTCAGTCAAAAAAACTGTAATTTTGTTAATAAAAAGATCGAAGCAGAGAGAATGTTTTATGAAAATTTTTTAATATTTCAAACAGCTTTTCGATTTTAAAAATAATTTTTTTTCAAAAGTTGCAAAAAGGTCAAAATTTGCCCAAAAATGCTTAATTACCCTATTTACAAACCATTAAAAGTCAAACAAGTTAAAATGGTTGAGGAAGAAATACCAAAAAATCATATTTTTCATAAAAAATTACCTCTTCTCAACTTTTTTACAAAATTACCACAGTTTTGTACTTAATTGAAAAATTTACCTTTTCAATTTATTCGATTCAAAATCCTCATTCATCATTCATTATCTACTCGAAAACTCCAATCCTTGAAAAAAATCCTCAGATTACAAAACAATGGGTACACCTACTCGATCTTGCTCTTTCGCAGGGCCCAACTCTCCACCACCTTAACAAACCAACTCTGGCACCGATTACCTCAAAACTAAGGCAATTCAATTTCATAAATCCTGGCCAACGGCGACCTCCCCGGATAATAGATTACCCGACGGTTAAAATTTTAATTAATGTTGAAAATGAGCACGATTAAGAAATCGTATTGTACGACGCGGCGAGCTACGAGTATAGAATTCCGTGTAATGGGCACTTGGGCAATACATCTGTTTTAAAATTTAAAACAAACCGTATTCAGGTAATGTAAATCGGCTTATGTATGAAAGCAGATTAAAACACGGATCGAATACAGTCGAGTATACGCTTTCACGATACAGCATAAAAGGTTTCAGGTTGGTAAAAAATAAACTAACCGGCGGCCGGGTGCAATGGTAGGTGTATAGGTTCGTTGGCACGGGGTCATAGGTAACAACTATGAAATTGCGAAAAATTACCAAAGTCTACGAAAATATTCCGTTCGGCCTTGGGTACCTCTACCTAATACCTATTTACGAGATGCACATTTATATGTCGTTTTATCGTAAAGCGTTTTCAATGACCGTTATGATGTGTTTTTTTTTGCAAGAAAAAAATTAAAAGAAATAAAAGACACATGGTTACGAAATAATTATACGTATTTGGGTACAAAGTACAAACACCTAATGATATTAAGCGAGTACCTTCTCGTATGGATTAACTGGAGCATAGGTGATTTTGCACGAGGTTAATGTAATTTGGTTTTATGGTTTATTTATAAATGTAAATGCACAGGTACGTGTATCAATCGTTAAATACGGGCTTATTAACCGTTATTAATGATATAATTAAATGTTCGCGTCTGCTATATAGATTCGCAATCGCCGTGATTTCTTCGTCTAATGTATAAATCGAAGATAACGCCAAGTGAGATTACCGCACCTCAGCTACCCATCGCTTCATTCATAGGTCAGGTAAATGCTGGGTCCTTCGATACTTACAGATAATGAAAAAAAACACACACGCGGGATATTTTTATCTTCGACGAAAATATTGTAGAGAATGAGAAGATTCTTTCGAAAATTAAAAAAAAAAGAATTTTGAATTTGAGGCAATGAATTCATCCCAAAAATGAAAAAAAGATAATGAAATTGTCGTGATTTTTGATCACGCCCTTTTCCCAGCATTTACCCCCCCTCCCATCAAAAAAGGCCAACATTTCTGAAACGCATAGAAAATCAAGTAAAGGTATTCGCTGGAGATTTTTGGTACCACTTTACCAAAAATAATCGGTAATTACTAAAAATTAATAAAACTTGACAAAAAACATTACTAAAATTCGCCAAAATTACTGAAATTACCAAAAATTCCAAAATTTACCAAAAATTCCTAAAATTTACCAACAATTACTGTAACTTACTGAAAATTACAGAATTTTACCAAAAATTAATTATTGGTATTTACCAAAAATTACCGATATTGACTAAAAATTACCTGTATTTACCAAAAATTATCGATAGGTATTTACCAAAATTTTTTATTATTACCTACCTAGCATTAGTGGTATTTATAAAAAATGACTGGTAATTACCAAGCATAGCTGGTAATCATAAAGATTGGCATATGAATTTACATGTCAATAAAATCTAAAATTGAAAGTTTTTTCATTTTTGCTGACCAACTACGTAAGTATTTATTTTTTGTAATTTACTTTTTCACTATTCAGTATTCAAAATGTCACTTCTAACGAGAAAAAATCGAAAAATAAATGATCGTAATAATTACCAAAAATAATATATGTAATTACCTAAAAATATCAAAATATTTAAAATTACCAAAAATTACATGTAATTACCAAAAAAATAACTACCGAGCATAATAAAATTTGTACTTAACAATTACTTCTGATTTCCATAATTTACCAGTAATTACCAAAAATAAGGGGCATTTACATTTACGTAAAATTACTGGTAATTACCAAGAATTACAGGAAATTACCAAACATTACCAAAAATACCGAGTATATACCAAAGATTATCGAAATTTCTCGTAATTTCTGCGTTGCTTTATTAATAATTACCAAAATGCATCTCTTTTGCACTTATTCTTCACTAAACTTTACCAGTAATTACCAAAAATAAGGGGCATTTATATTTACGTAAAATTACTGGTAATTACCAGCAATTACCGGCAATTACCAAAAATTACCAAAAATACCGAGTATTTACCAAAAATTACCGAAATTTCTCGTAATTTCAACATTACATATAGTAAATCATCCCTTACAAGTTCCTTTTTCCGAATCAAAAAATCCATATTGAATTGCCAATTAAAAATTTTTTACCATCCCAGGAAAAAATCGTCAGACATGAGCAGGCCTGATGATTTTCCCCTGGAATTAGATACGGTAAAATAGCAATCTCAATTGCTACATAGTACGTATATTATCAAAATCATACTGAGTAACTACCACGTTATTAAATTTTGAATTAAGTAATTATGTTTGCGGATTGTTAAACAGTCAGGAGCTTATTTAATCGCTAAAGTCATTAAACAATTGTTCAGTCACCAGAAAAACATCCAATTCAAGATACATAATTAAAAAACACATTTTACGAAATAATTCGCACCTTTCTAAAGTCAGAGAACAAAAGATAATAATTTCAACTAACCCGAATAGAGGGAGAGAATTCCAATTGAAAATTATTAATTGTTCCACTTGAAGACCTCCTCTTTCCCAATCATCTCAAACTAATGAAACCACAGCCAACCAACCCCTGTTAAATCACACTTATACAACAATTTCAACTCACAAACGTTCTAAAAAAACCTCTTCGATTATCATGAAGGTACGTAGTACACGCAGTACATAAACGCACCATACATTTGAACGAAATTCCATACAACCCCAAATAACCTCTCACGCTCAATCAACTCTCACACGAGTTACTCCAATGCACATATAAACAGCTAAAACAATCGTACATAGGTACGTCGAAAATTACACAAGTAAAGGGAGAAGGTACGAGTACTTACACCAGATACTTGAAAATCGTATACACATAGAAGGTACAGTAATTCGGCAAATTTGAAATTTGCATTCGCCATTGAGAAGATCACCAGCAGAAGGGGAAGTGTACATTTTCACCAAATAATTAACACTCGACATGCTTTCGATTGCGCGAAATTAGCCCTTCTATGGAGGCGTCTCGTATGTATCTCGGCACATATATTATAAGGATGATATGTGTACACAGAATTACTCGCACCTATACAATATGATTCGCTCATCGTTACTGGAGTAGCTCATAATTATTTTTGCCAAAAAAACGATTTTCACGATCTAGGTTCAAATTTATTCCAAAGTTTAATTTTTAAATTTCTTTAATAAGTAGGTATATATTTTTTTTCATAATTTTTTCATCCAATTTTAAAATATTTTCGGCAAAAAATTTTTTAATTTAAATTTGCTCAATTTTTTTTAACGTCATGTTTAAAATTTCTTCTAATTTAAATTTTTTTTCCAACAATTTTAAATTTTTGCTCAATTTTTTTCATCCTCGACTTTCGAAAAAAATAAATTCCAATTTAAGAATTTATTTCGAATCAGATTTGACTGAATAATTGAAAAAATTGTCACGACTTTACTCATTACCACCTAAACCAAAAAAAATTGAAAATAAAAATTTTTCGAAAAAGTTATTTTAAAAAATTTACGATTGGAAAATTTTTAACCTGAATTCAAAATTCGAAAAAAAAAAGAATTGAGGAAAATGAAGAAATTTATATTTGAAAAATTTTGAACTTACAGGGTGATCCAAAAGTTCTGGTACGCAATCTTTCTTTCTTAATTTAGAGTGGAATCGTTCCATATTGACTCGCGTTGATCTGAACGAAGGGTTGCCTGCCTACATGTAGGTCGACAAGGGGCAATGCCAACGCTGTACTCAAAATGTCCAAGAGGGGTTTAGTGGGGGGAGGCAGTGTTGCCAATTTTTGGAAAATTTTTGATTACGCAAAATCGGCATGCCATGATTTTTGATCATTGTTCAATGACCTTTCATATGCAAATATTAGTTTTTGAATATCTCAATTTTTAAAATTTTCAGAATTTTGGGGTTTGAGATTTTGTTTTGAAAAACTCAAAAATCTAAAAAAGCTGAAATTTTTTTAGCAAATTTGTGAACAATGGGAGATGAGTTCATATTTTTTTTTGAAGGGAATAGAACTTCAGCTACGTTTAAATAAGATTTTATTATTTTCTGAGCCGAACAATTCTTTTTACGAATCAATTTTTACGTTCCAGAAATTTCAAGTCACTCTGTATAAAAAACTTGCTTGAGGTCTGACTTGCCAAAAAATTTACAGGCTTGTAGATCATCCCAAGAAATTTTCACAGCTCAAATTTCAGCCTTCAACGTTGACTTGAGGGGGAGAGGAGGAGATATGGGGTAATGAATTTTGAAAAATTTTCCAAGACCCATAAAAATTACAAAAATCAAAATATTATTTTGCCCCAATATGATATTAAGAAGTTGGATTTTATACCATGAACTTTTCTCCGGTTAGGCCATCTAGAGATTGGGTAATACATACTTACTTAGGTACCTATGTAGAGGATGAATTTTCATTTTTACCTATGTGAGAATTGGAAAAATTGAAATAATTTCCCAAAAGTCCAAATCTGCATAAATCCCCCTCCCAAGCCAACTTTAGGATCTTAAATTTTTGCAGTAGAAGTTTCTTGTGATGCTTTACAAGTCTGTATTTTTTTGGGGGGGGGATAGGCCCTTTGTTAGTTTCTCAAAATCCAATTTTTGGCAAAAATAATCAGGAGTTGGAAGTCGAACTTCTATCTCGTGGATCGTATTGCTTTGATGTGTAGGTGTATGTACCCAACTCATACAATGGAATATGGAAACACGTCTATTTAGTAAACAGATATCATCGTCAGTGCGCTTTGATTACGAGTATATTTCATCTTCGTACGTTTATGCGATGTACTCATAGTAAATATGTGTACATTGCATTATATCGGTTCAACCGTGGTGTCATTTAAAACTGCATGGTATATAGTCACGAACACTTTCAATTCAAATCCCTCGCCAAATTAATGAAATACCAGCAAATAGTTGTTTCCTATTTTATCATCTTCGCTTTATTGTTTCAGAATGATTTATTCTGAGAAATTTTAATCGTTGACTTTCGCATACGTCAAATACCAAATCATCTAATGATCATCGCGATGAAACGTGCATCTCGTCTTTTCCTTTCTACGAGACGAGGGGAAAAACCGCGTCAACGAGCCATCTCTTTCAGTTACACTTTACAACCGCACGAGTAGGTACAATTACCAGCCGAGGACGGAATATCGAATCGCTGCGGCCACGCGAATAAAATATGACTCCGAAGAGTAAAAAAAATTAGGTTGATATGGCTTATGGCCGCTGCGGTGACTGCAGAATATTCGTGCACGAGACTCGAAAGATACCAAGACGATAAAGTCGTGGCGTGAAATCTCCGCATTTGGCCAACGAAAAAGTGAAAAAAAATTAGCCCGAAATGTCCAACTGTTGGAAAATCTGCTGGTAATATATCATATCGTGTGCTCGTTGTGCTCTACATAAACACATAAACTCCGAGTAGATCTCGGTATTCGCGCGAGTACTTCACTTCGCCAACATACCTACTTTACCAGACTTCCTAATTTGGAATTTAACACGTATGGTGTTTAGATATGTGATGTTAATGACGCGACATTTACATAACGCTTGTAATCGTACAACTCGTATCTTTCCAAAGGCTGCAGAATTCGTGTACGTATACACTTGAAAAACGTTGCTTTCGCGAATCACCACCGACGCTGGTTTATTTCCGCCACATACCATATCATCTGCGACGACTCGTGATACAAACCGATCCGCCGCCGGCAGCGTCAGGATACATTGCGCCAATCATATTTGACTTTTTCAATTTAATTAATCGACCGGTATCGGTAGGCTTTTCAGTTGTCATCGTTACTTTTTTTCTATCGCTAATTCTATACAGTCGAAGCCGAGTGTCTGCGTAATATTTGAGCTATGGCAGACGCCTGAATGGAGATCATTCATCGCGTTACATGTACGAGTAAGTGTAATACGAATACACTGTGTTTCGGAAGTCCTGCTGCGTGCCGATAACTTTCGATTGACGATTAAACTGTAGAGAGATTTTAGTAGGTAAGTACTAGCGTCAGATTTCTTTTTGAGATGCGTTCTTCTGGTGTTTTCGACGACCAATCGCACAAGGTGATCGGAAAATAATGCTTGGAATTGGTTTCTTTTTTTGGGAGGAAGAATTCAAATGAAACGATGTTATTTTCATGTGGTTGAAATTTGAATTGAGTGACGTATTTGATGTGAGTTTTTAGCGGTACCTAGTAGATAGGTATATGTGTAGATACGAATTTTTGGAACCGGTTTCTTGATTTTCAAATTAACCGGTTCGCAAAATTTTTTTCAATAATTTGACTAAAAATATTTAAGCTTAAAGTTATGCAGCTGAACTTTTTAAAAATTTCTTAAAGGGATTCTAAAGATACCTACACTTTTAGAACTGGTTCAGTGGTTCCTAAACTGAAGTCAATATTTTTCTAAAATAAAAATGAAAGGAAAATCTTAAAAACCAGTTCCGAAACATTAAAAAAATCAATAATTCTACTTTGAAAAAAGAAATACCAATGAAATATAGTTTTTTAAAACCAGTTTAGTGCATCCCAAATTGTTTCAAAATTTGCCTACAATAATGCCAAGAAAAAAAATATTCAAAACACAATTTAGGAAGCGTTGAAAATTACTCATTTTGCCCTGTAAAATTTAGGAAATGAAATCGTAATTGATTGCTTTTTTGGAAAACCGGTTCAGTGATTGCTAAACTGAAACCAAATTGATTTGAAAATAAACACCAGAAAAAAATATTAGAAAAAAAATTGAGAAACAAAATGTTTGCATTATTTGACTTCATACTCTTTATAAATGCAGTCATAACCGGTTTAACTCATTTTTTGAAAACTGGTTCTGTGGTTTCTAAACTGTACCATTTTTTCCAAAAATAATACCTACTTGAAAAATTGTTTAAAGTAGGTAACACAAGTTTGAAAGCACAAAAAATTGTTAATTTTTCGGTACGATTTTTAAAATACCTACGAGAAATAGGTTTTATAATATGTATTTGAAAACAGGTTTATTATAACTTACAAATTAAAGCCCAAATTTCTCCATGCAAAGTTGTCAAAAAATGTCAACACATGTTCAGGATTATCAGAAACGATCTATCACTATCCCGACACTTACTAAAAATGCAGTGAAACCGGTTGTGATTTTTGGAAACCGGTTTAGTAGTTCTTAGACTAAAACCAAATGTCTTTTTAGAAAATATGTACCAAAAAAACCTGCAAAAATAATTTTGAAAAACAATATCAATGAATCGCACAGCCCAATATTTTCAAAAAACGTTACAATACGTTTTATTTATAGGTAGGTAAGTATTTCTGAAACCGGTTCAGTGATAGTGGTTCTCAAACAGAAAAAAATTTCTCAGACAATTGCAGGGCCGGATTTAACCTCACGACGCTCAGAGGCAGAATAAAATTTGCCGCCCCCCCAAAAAAAAATATGTAACTTCCTGCTTTATTTGGATAATTACATTGAAAGAAAAATTAACGAAAAACGAATTAAAAATCAATTTTCTCAATTATTTTTTCGGTTAGGTACAGAGTGGACATAGAGGCTTCGAATATCAGAAGGTTCCTAAAGAGGAGAATAGAGGAGAATTTACTTTCGTACCAATGTTTCAAGTAGATCATAGAATTTTGATTCAATCAGGCCCGAGCGAAGCGAGGGCGAAGCTTTGAAAAATTAGAAATTTAATGTTTAAAAAAAGGCATTTTTTCATATTTTAATGCTATGCCCTATGTAAATGAAAGTTTTGTTCAAAAAAGATTCTTTTTCAGTGGGTACAGTAAATTTTTTATTTTTTTTTCAAATCACAATTGAGGAAAATTAAAAAAAAAACTTGCTCCTCAAAATCTGCCGCCCCCTAAAATTTGCCGCCCGAGGCTGGTGCCTATGTAGCTTGTGCGTAAATACGGCCCTGGACAATTGCAACCTGAAGTAGATTCAAACATTACAGTTATGGAACAAAAAAATTGATCCAAAATTTTAAAAAAGTTCTCACTGTTTTTCCATTTTTAAAACCGGTTTAGTGATTTTTTCCTCTGCATTATAAAATTAAGTTGGAAATAAAATTCCTGAAATTTTTTGACAGTCAGTTATAACTTTTTATGTAAATTTGAAACCAGTTCAGTGATTCCTAATCGGTTTGTAAAAATTTTCCAATAATGAGGGATGAAAAAGAGAACCAGTTCAATGCATAATTCCTAAAACCAGCTGGTTGGGAATTATTTTTGTTTTAAATATTTTATGAAGAAAATTTCCACATCTTGTATATTTCTAGAACTGTTTTTATCGACGAATCTAAAGAGAAAAAATTTTTCCAAAGCCGTGCAAAAACTTGCAAAAAAAATTCTAGGTAAACTTGCAAAGCACTAAAAACAGACAATTTTCGTTACTTTTTGAAAAAAGTTTCAAACAACCTTTATGCTTTGTAAATTCAAAACTAGTTCAATGATTCCCAAAACCCAAGTAAATCACGTTTTTGAAAAAATGTGCTGGGAAAAATAAAGTTGCATAATTCATGAAGATAATAAATTTTGGAAAACGGTAAAGTAAGTCTCAAAAAAAAGGTCAATTTTTGTTTTCAGGAAGTGGGTAATGTGAAAAAACTGTTTCCGGTCAAGTTGCAACCTACTGGAAATTCAACTTTTTTTTTTACCATTTACCTACTTTATTAAAAGGAGGCTGGAAAATTTTTACATTAAGTTTGAAAAAAGGAGAAATGGGTTATTTTTCTTTGCACGTTTCACACCTTTTGAACATTTTCAACCAGTCGTTTCCAAATTTTAATAATTCAATTCAGGATTTTTCCAACTGTTTCTAGAAACAGCAATGAAAAAATAAAATTTCAAACCACAGGCTTAAAAATACAAAAAATTATTCTTTTCCCCCCTTATTCGAGAGTTTTGAAAAACTAGTTCCATCGATCTTCTTATTTTGAAAACTGATCAAGTAATTTTCAACTAAATGTTACCGTACCTAATTTGAAAAAAAATTCAAAGGAATTGAAAAATTTCTTATCTCAGAACTAATTTTGTGATTTTCAACTAGTTGAAAAAATTCAAGGAAAGATACAGAAGTTTTGTGAAAATGTTGTATTAATGATAAAAATTATTTTTATTCATACCTACTAAAATTGATTTTTTTTCTAGTAACAATCAGAAAACATAAATTTATCAATAAATTACTCAAAATAGGAATTATTATATTTTTTAATCGAAAAAATCGTTGACTGAAAAAATGTCAATTTTCGTACCTATCTTTGACAATTTTACATTGAAAATTTTCTCAATTTCTCCATCTTTCAAAAGTTTTTCCATAGAAGTCCAAGAGCAATGAAACCGGTTTCCTAATTCAGAACTCATGAAAATTGCCTTCAAAATATGATTGAAAAAAAAAAACAACAATATTCCGTTCCCTCGAATATCACATTTCACTCTCGAAACACCCAGCAAAAAATCAAAATACTTCCTCTCTCATTTTCCATTCCAACCCCTACAAATAATCTCACCATCGATTCTTTCGTGACACCCTATACATAAACAATCCTCCACATCCACAATTATACACACTAATCCAACCATACGAGCCAATCGCTGCATCATTCAGTTCGACATGTCAATCTAAACCTCTCTTGATACCCACTTAACGTTTCAATTACCAAAATAATTACACCGGTCAGCGCGTATCGTAATCGGTACCTACGTTCCAGTACACCTATCTTTTTACACGCGTATCGTATTCCAAAACAGTTCAAAATTCACGGTCACTAGTTTTATGAACTCGTCGTCTTCGTCGTCATCCCAACATTTTTATTTTCCAACATTACTACTTCAGCAAATACGACAGACGACGATACACGCACAGGTATTTTTTCATTTTCGCGAATATTTTCAAATATCTCGACGAGTTATTCCGTAGGTACCATGGAACGAAAAGAAATTCCTGTTTCTCAAATTAGCACCAGACTCTTCCAGGTAGAACGTACTAACCAATTGCATATACTTTTATGGCCAGAATTACATAAAACATCGACTTCAGAATGTAGGTATTCAGAAGTCAAAACGGTATCGTGACATCTGCGACTTCTTCAGTAATTCCTTACATACATACAAATCGATTCGGTCGAATGTAAAGCACGCGGCCAACTCTACCAGTTTAACTGCACGTAATTAAGATTTAGTGTAAGTATATCAAAAAATATATAATACACATGCACGGATGTACATAGAATGCTAAAGCGTGACCAACTGTCCATAAATCATGGTCGAGTAAACGATAACTACACAACCAGGCGTACACGTACATTGCACCTTAACACCTCCCTCATCCCCTTATCTTCACTCTGAATTCATAATTTATCCGTATTTACGCACTCACGTGTACGATTATAATTTTTAAGGTACGAGTAAGTTATTTGGCGCGAGCCACATGATCTAAATGGACAGCAAGCTTCCACTTGGCTACTGCATAGCTCCTAATTATTTTTGTCAAAAATTGGATTTAGAAAATGTAAGTTTCTCGGAGTCAGAACCGGGGGGGGGGGAGGGGAGGAGGAAAAAATTATTCCAAATTCAAACGTTCTAACTTCAAATATTCCACATTTTCCACCTCTAGATTTTTCTAATGCCTTTCCTTCGAAATTTTTCAAACTTGTTTCCAATTTTGAATTTTTCTCAGCTGTAAATAGATCTATGAATTTAAATTAACACAATTTTTGTCCAAATTTTTCCAACAATTTTTTTTTCAATTTCATACCTATTTTTAAAAATTTTTTCCAAGAAAATATTTCCTCAATTTTTTTCAATTTAAAAATTTTCTATTTGAATTTTTCTTGAAATTTTTTTCCAATTTTAAAATGTCAATTTTCTCAATTTTTTCATTTAAAAAATTTTTCAACTTGGAATTATTTTTCAAACTTTTTCTAGAAAATTTTACTATTTTCTGGAAAATGTTACTATTTTCTGGAAAATGTTACTTTTTCCTGGAAAATGATGAGAAAAAATTAGAAAAAATGAATATGAGAGAAATTTGAAAAACCCGAAGTAGAAAAAATTTCCAAAAAATTTGACCTGGGAAATCAAAGAAATCAAATAAATTCCTATTTAAACCCTCGAAATCCCATTTTAGGCAAAAATAATTAAAATCTAGTCTTCAGACCTGCACGTTCTCGGCCCAGCACGCTTACGAAAGTGCGAAAAATAGCCGCAGAGTAGACAGGCCGCTGTCAAAAATGTTGATATATCGATTATTTAATTAGTCTACGCCGCCAAAAGCTCGTCAACTATTTGCCTTACGTGCTCTATATGCATACAACATATCCGCGTATGATAAATGCGAAAATTACCACCGCCGGAGAAGTAATAATAATTTTCGTGGTGTTTTTTTTCTCTTCTACTCTCTACACATGAGTTTTAAATGCTGCTGCGGCATACGATGGTTTTTTTCTCGTTTCTTTTTTTCCTCTCTACTGCTACGTATATTCTCGTAGGTTATGAAATTTGTTTCGCTAGCGTGACCCGTGAAATGTTACCATGATGGAAAATACTGTAGTGTATTATGCTGATGCGGGATAAATTTATTGTAATTTTTGTAGCCTATCTAAGAGTAATATGGAGCAGTAGTTCGCGCTTATGTCTACAGTATAACGTATATGGGATGAATATACACATATGTGCATAGTTTAGGTACATATATGAGAAACGTAAATTAGAAAGCTGCTTCGAGATGTTGGTAAAAATTCGGTAGGCTGCATTTATTTTTTCACGAACGAAATAGCTCCGCTTCGTTTCGGTTTTCGAACTCAATTTCATTTCGAAAAAGTAGAGAAATACGTTTATAAGAGATAAAAATTTCAGAAAAATTGTAAAATTAGGAGAACCGCCTGTTCAGAATTCGACATGAACACTTTGAAAATTAATTTTGAAATATTTGGAAAATTCGTCAAATCAAAGAAATTGAGAAGAATTCAGTAGGGATATGTTCAACCAACAAATAAAAAAAAAATTACAAAAAAGTTCAAAAACGATTCGAATAATTTTTTTAAAAGCGCGTGGATTATGAAAATTCCGCATAAAAATCTAAAAAATGCTTTATGATCTTGTTTCCAATAAGTACGAGTACATATTTTCCAACCAATATTCAAAATCTGAATAAATTTTGTCCCAAACTTGACCAATAGGTATTGGAAAATTCAACCAAAAAATACAATCAAAATGACCGAAAAATTTGTTATTATTTGAACAAATTAAAATGGTGAAGTAAGAGGAGGAAGGAGAAGGGATATTCTCAATTTTCAACTAATCTACGCAATTTCTCCTAGTTTCCCTATTTCATTGACTCATTTTACAGCCTAATTTTTTCCAGTTCAAAAATGGTGAAGTTTTTTGAAAACTTGAAAATTCTCGAAAAAATGAATCCAAATTATGAAAATTTCTGAAATTGACTTCATTTGGTAAGTTTATCCGAGAGAATCCACCAAATTTAAAATAGAAAAAATTCTATTGAATTGTACAAAAAAACCACTTGATGGTGTCAACAAGAGATAAATCGAAAAAAAATTGATCAAAGAATTGAAAACTTGACTCTCGATTAAAAAATATTCGCGAAAATAATCAAAAGAATTCAAAAAACGAACTACTTGCAAAGAAAAAAATCTTGATTAGGTATTCGAAAAAAATCCAAGAAATTAAGAACAAAGTTTTTGGAAAATCATAAATTAAAAAAAAAAGTCGAAAAAAAACATTTTTCACATTAAAAATGTTAACATTGTTAGCTCCAATAGGTACCTTCCCCCCCTCTTCCAAAAATCTATTTTCGTTTCACTTTTGTAAGCAGAGAAACCTTTTTTTTCAATTTATTGCCAATCAAAGAGGAAAATTTTTCATCTACTTACATTTATTACAAATTGAGGAAAAAATAATTCAGAAATGATGAAAAATCATTTGTTTCTGAAAAAAGATAATCAATCAAGGTAAGTATGCTGAAAAAATTCAAGAATGAAAAACATGACGTAAGTTTGAAGAAAAAAACAATCAACCACTCAATAAAAATTTCCTGAAATTAAAAAAAATTGAAATTCTAGAAAGTTGAAGTTGAAAAAAAAATCAGTGACTCGAATTAATTAATATTTATCATAATCAGAGCGAGACCAACATCAAAAAAATAACGAAAAATACAGAATAATCAACCGCGCTGACCAATTTTTTCGAGAAAAAATTGTATATGAATTAGAAAATTAAAATTTACATTTAGAAACATCCCGATTGAGCCTGGAACAGGAAACAGCTTCCCCCTTGCTTTTCTTCCTATCCCTCTCCAGGATGACAAAACCGCATTTTTATTGGAAAAATCAGGTCCAAAAATTGGAAAATTTTCAAGTAAAGAAACGAGAAAATTTTTTAAAAATTCAAATATTTAATATGTACTTCTCCAAAAAAAATAATTTGGAAAAAATTCAATGAAAGTGGAAAATTATGAATAAATCATCTTGAAATGATTAATAATCTGCACAGAGAAAAATCGAAATCTTCGTTCCTCAAAATACAATTTCTCCAATTTTTTATGACCCCAAAACATCATTTTTCAAAGAGTCGTGATTTTAAAAATTTTCCAACTCGTAACCAATTTTCCTCCCCTAAAACAAATATTTTGCCATTGTGAGGGAGGTCATGTTGCACCCCAACCCTTCTACCCTCTCATCTTATGTAAATCAATGAAAAATCGCTTTTAAAAAAAGTCAGAATTGCAGCAGAAAAAAAATCAGTAAAATTCTTTGATTTGCAGTGGATTTTTACTAATCTATCAAAAATTGTCATTCATTTTCCAGCAAATTCCAGACATTTTACCAATTTTTCAGTGAATTTTCGCAGATTTTCCATTAATTTTTTTCTCTGTTGCAGGGAAATTTTTTTCACTGATTAATTACTTTGCTGCAATTCTGGCCATTTTCCAGTAATTTTCAAAAATTTTCACTGATTTATAAATGAGAGAGTTAGTATTTTAATACTGCTCCTGGAGATTTATTCACTCCAACCTGAACCTTTTCCTGAAGAAAAAATGACACACACTTATCCATCCTTTTTTACCACTTTTTCAACCCAAAAAGAAATTACCTACTACCCCTTCCATTCCTCAAACCATCACTCTTTTCCATAATTTGAAATTTTAATCTTGATCCACGTTAAATTAAAATCTCCAATTATCTCATCAATTACCATACCCATTAAAACCCAACACTTTGCCATTGAAACTTACCCATAATGGTGCACCCTGAAGCATAACTTCATTGCCTATTTCATCTAAGAACTGCATAAACGACCAATTCATTTGTAATGCCAGACACTTTACGTCAATCTTACAATTTCTCGAGTTAAATCCGCAACCATAAAGATAATAATTTAACAACTAATTAAGTCGTTGTTTACAAATTAACCCAACACCGAAGCCTCACACATCCATATATTTTTTTCCTTATAGAAAATGCATCGTTATGGAATGTACAAGACGAATGATACATTTTGAATTTAAATCATTGCTAATTACGGAGGTTTTCACTTATTCACAGTTACCTTAAAAGTTACTACGCGATGGCACTTAATAAAACGAGCGCTTGAGTTATAGGCGTGAAATCTGCCGATTCATTTTCCCCTGTCGATTCTTTTATATTCTTCGCACTTCTTTTTATAGTCATCGCATTCGATAAATCTATCACATTAGTCGATGAAATCGAAACCGAAACGTGCCAATATCTTTGATACCATCACACCATCCAAATTCCCAGCCTCGTTCTTCTAACCCGAAGAGATAAAATTACCATAAAAAATCATCCTTCTTACAACTTAATCCGATCCTCGAAAACTTTCGGTCAGCCAAGTACACGCAAGAAAAACACCGACCACACTGGCTAATGCTCTCAAACCAGCGATAACATAAAACACCAATCTTCCCAGTCGAATGTTCGATAAGAGAATGTAAACAAACCAGTACAGTCAATTAGAACTTGTTAATCTTTTGACAAACTTATCCTCGAGTTTACTTTCAGCACGAGTCTTAACTCCACCAAGTCAGAATCGCCAAAAGATTACAAAGTATTTATATCACGTTCGTCGCGAGCCGGAAAACCACCAATACTACCCGGTGGAATAAAATTTCATATTTTAATACTCCGGAGACAAAAAAAATACCAGAGGAATAGACGAATTGAACTTTAATATGGAATTTAAAGGCCTGGAAGCGTAAAATAAAACATGGAATTCCTGCATCGCCATAGTCGAACAACGGAATAAACTGCTTTCGATTTGGCAAAAGCATTATTAAATTCCATCTCGTACTAAATAAATCGAATTAAAAACCGTCGAATTCCTTACCAAGGATATTGAACTAAACAACGGAAAATTCTTTAAATGAGAAAAACCGTTTATATTGAATTCCTTATTACGTTGAAAATGATGAAAAAAGCTGTCGTATTAGTTTCCTAATCGTCTTAAAGAGAGACGAGAAAAAGATTTCAAAAAGCTTTCGCTGCGCGAGAAAAAAAAAGACGTTTTATAAGCTTTTAAAAAGGATTTTTTTTCAACCCAAAGACCGAAGCACGCGGACAAAAACCGATTAATCGAAACGAATAAGTTCAATTTCTCAAACGTTTACATACTGCAATTCTATGATAGTTAAATAAAACATGTTACTTCCGAGCCATAAAATAAAAGTAATGTTAGATTGTTAAAGGAACTCGCTTTATATTGATGAACGTATATTGACCAGCTGTTACTCTACATAAGAGTATGTGTTTCGTATTTTTCAGACTTTTTTTTTTTGGAGAGGAAAAAAGGTCTCATTTTCTCCCTCTTGCTGTAGCTTTCTATAAATTACCCGAAGTCTACGTAAAAATCCAGCCTACTGATTTAATACCCATCTCAAAGTAGGAAACCAGAACCTATCTATCGATATAGATGATTTCATTCCCATTTTTACGTATTTCGAATTCACTCACGATTCCAATCACTTATTACCAAGAATATTTAGCAATTTAGCATTTTGCTCATCTGCGATACGTTTGTAGATTGCTCATTATTTCCGGGTTCTTGTGAATTAATTTTTCACATCTACTCGTCAATTTCATTCAATTAGAGACAGAGACACGAGTAAAAGATATACTTACCTGGGTAATTCGTGTTTCTCGATATTGTGCAAAATGCAAAAACTTTCAAAGTGTTTCTAGTTGAAATGCATTACAAAATTTACGATTTGTTTCGTTCTCGTATTTTAATGCCAATAAGTTAGTGCTGGGTAATTTCGCTCGTCTCGTAAACACGTCAAACTTTTAAAAGCCACGAGACGGTGTTGCATTTGCGTAAGTTTCCGGTTGACTTTGAAATGCTCGAAATGAGTATCTTCGGGGGATATGTGCTCGAATTTTGCAAAATTAGAAAACAACGGGTGAATTTTTTAATTGGCTAGAGAATCTCATGAAGGGTCCAATGAGAAGCGAGACAGAATAATTTATGTGGAAAGTTTTGGTTAAATCGGAAACGCATGTTTTTTTTTGGAAAAATTTCAAAAAAGATAATTCACAAAAGGAAATTTTTTTGAAAAAATTGAAATTTTGATCAAATTTTTCCAGTACCTACCTACAAATATTTTGGAGTACACACACTGGTATTTTAAATCCCCATTATCAAAAAAATATCGACAAAGGTATCAGCATCGGCGGAGATGGACCGCAAATTTTTTGAGGGAAGGGGGGGGGGTCTTGAGCCCGAGATAAAAAAGAAAAAACAGAAAAAATGATATTTTTCAATCATCCAAAAATTTAAAAATCGACCCAAAAATTATCTGAGGGGGTAATTCAAGATGGGAGGCCCAAGTCCCCCTATATCTTCCTTTACCTCCACCTATCATTATAAAAAACCATAAATAAATGATTTTAAAAATCAATTGGTAACTTTGATGAGTAATTTTTTTCTATAAATGTCATGCCAAAAAAAAGGGTCAAGAGTTTTAATGACTAAAATGGAACCAAAATTTTCATTGATGGCAAAATTTCACCATTTTGGACATCTACCTACTGACATTTTTCAAAGACTTTAAAAGGCTCAATAAGAGAAAAAATTTCTGCTAGAATTTTTTCGAATGCTGTAATTGACCTATTTTAAAAATATTGGTACAGTTGATGGCGCAGAATCCAATTAAAATTTTGACGATCTAATGGTTTTCTGGTATGTTTTCCTAGTCCTTCATTGAGCAAAAATGTTGGAAAATTGTTATTTTGGGATCACTGGATTTATGAAAAACTTCAAAATATTTTTTTACAATTGAACAGCCTAAATTTTCTGTGGATCTTTTAAGGTTTCGGGGCGAATGAGAAATGAGGAAGAGGACAAAAAAAGGTGCATTTGTAAGTATCAAGCTTGTATTTTTTTTTTCGAAAAACCGTCAATGGTTTCTAGCCTCAAATATCAGAAAACTTTAGGAACTCTTTAAAAATATAAAAATTCGATAAATTTTTAAAGCATTCAAAAAAATTATGAAAAACAAATACTTTGAAAAAATACGTGAATACCTCTACATAAGTTTCCTGAAGAAATTGCAATTTAAAAAAAAAATCTTCTCGAAACTTAAGATTATTGTCATAATTAAAAAATTTGATTAAATTGACATTTATTTTGCTTTCAAAAAAATTTGTTTAAAGTTTAAAAATTCAAAAAATTGTCCCCACAAAAATTGAGTGTGACTCCTGATTTTTTGAATATGGGGAGGGGGAGGCTTAGAAAATTAAGTTAATCTTGAATAATGATCCAAAAATTACATTCTCTATTTTTTTTTTTTTTTATCTGAATTTAAAACTACACTTCACTTTGTCTTTTCCCTTTCCCCTCCCTATTCATCCAATTCTGATTCAAGAATCAAAAACTCATCAGCTTCTCATAGAATACAAATACTTAACTACAAAAAATTATTTTTTGTATTCAAAAAAAATTGTTCAAAAATGATTAAATCAACTGAAAATTAAAAAAAAAATTAGAAAATTAAAGGGAAATGTGAGAAAATTTTTCAGAAACTAGAGAGGAAAAAGAAATCTCGATTTTTAAAAACGTCAGTTTTTGAATTTATTCCAATTCTGGCATTAGGATTTTGGATAATTTTGAAGTTGAATTCTGAAATGTCAACGTTATTCATTTTTTTTAAAACCCAGAATTTTTCACACATTCCAAAAAAAACCTAACCTCAGGATACCCCGATAAGCAAATTCAGCATCGGTTTCGAAAATTAAATCTACCTACATTCACAAAAATTTAAATTAATATACATTTTCAATATTGCAGGACCAAGGAGGGAAAAATAGAAAGAAACAGAAATTGATAAACTTTTCAAATTCTAAAATTTTAAAAAAATGCCAAAATTTCTAAGCCGAGAAAATGGTTTTTGATGGAAAATTTCTTAAATTATTGTTTTTTAGGTAATATTGAAAACCTTTACATCTGTAATTTTTGAGCTGAAAAAATCCAACACATTTTTCAAATCTCTAATTCTCCACATCCTCCCTAATAAAAATTTTCTTCACTTCACGAGTGTATTTTTTTCAAGATTTTATGACTAATTACATCAATATATGACGTCATCATTATTTGATAATGACATTAAAAACAGTTAACTAGCTAGTACCTACATAATGTCAAGGTGCTGTTTAAAAAACAGTACGTAATATATAATCCTACCAATAACCTTTTACATTTAAAATCTAACATATTCACATTACCAATCAAATATTCCCAGCTAATCCTGATCTTTTTTAACGAAAAAATGCATACTCAACGTACTCGAATCTGATAAACTCAATTAATCCACAATGATAAATTCAACATACAACTCATAAGATTAAGCACAGTAAAATTAGGTGAAGGAATACAATGACAAGGTTCAATCTATAATTCATTCTCAAACGGCCGTTACAGAAAAATTCATCAAAATTGATTTTCGATTACGACCAATTTTTTGGAAAATTTTCCAACGTTACGACTCTTGCCAAAAAACTCACGCTATTATTCTTAGACGTTTTCCGAATCGAGTAACGGAAATTTCGACAGGCTCGAGCATTTAATGGGAATAATTTCAAGAAGCAGGAAAAACTTGATAAAGTCGTAAAATTTTATATTTCTTAAACAAAATAGCCTCTAATTGGCTAATTTTTAACACTTTTATGGCTGCAAAAGTACTCCACGAGTTTAAAAATGGTCTCTCGGGGAATATCTGGAATATTCGAGTATCTCTCCGTGTCCCATCCATAATACCAACATCGTGGGCTAATTTTCATCCTACACTATTTGACCAATCCAGACATCATAGCCTTTTCCTCTTTCTTTCTCGTGTCAAAAACACCGTAAAAAAATGCCATTTCGAATTATTTTATCGACGACGAAAAAATTCAAAAAATTCGACTTCACCCATATTTAAACTTCGACGCGGTATCGTGTTCCCAATCCAACGTATCATTTGCTTTCATCGGTATCTCATATGAGTACAGTACACATATGATCATAAATGTAAACCTAAAATAGGTACCTTTACATTAGCAACATCAAAAGCTTATACATTCGTCATTTCCATTCGTAATGATTATTGAAATTTCAAACAGCGTGTCCGTAATTACCTATTTGTCTACATACGAATACGTAGAAATGATACGATGCATACGTCGGAAACTTCACACAAGCGGTGCTCTTTTCACTCTTGTCTGTTAGTAACCCGCCTTAAAGTAAAACTGGTTAAACTAACATACGTTTAGGTTGTAACTGCGCTGCGCCGCGCCGTTTTAATGAATTGATAATACATAATCAAACAGGCGAATAGATACTTGTGACTGGAATAATTTCTTTGAATATTTAACCGTCGCATCGAGATCTCGATGCTTTTGTATTCAATACACAATACGTAATGGTATATAAATACGCTGTACATGCACGTCTACGTACAGGTACTTTACGTATATCGCGGCGAGATGTATCCTTTTCTAAACTGGCGAGATGTTTTTATTCTCGAGTCGTATTGTACAATCGATGCTGCCGCATCCGTTTACCATTTCGCAATCTTTTTAACGCCGGTGAAAGTGATGTATGGAAAATTAACGACCGCCAGAAACACCCGAGTATTCGTAAAATCGATCAAATTGATAAAAATATTTTTTTCAAAAAGAAAATAATACATAATACTTCATAATTTTTTCAAAATTTTGACCCAAAAATTGCAATAAACCACATGAAATGTAATTTCTGATCATCTCAATTTTTCAATCAGAAATTTTGACTTTTGAATTAGAAGAAATTCTACACTCGAAATTCATTTTTTCAGTCCTTGGACAAAAGTCTTAATTTTTTTCCCTGCTAATTTTCTCATATTCTGTTAAAACAAACAAATACAGATTTTCAAAACACGTTTGAATAACTTTGTGTAAAAGTGAAAAAAATAAACATACGAAAAAATAACAAAAAAAATTATTAGGTGATCGAGTATTCGACTTGGACGATTTTTTTTTCGTTCTAATCATAAATTTCAACATGATTAACAAAAATTCAATCAATAAAATACTGTTTATTTCTTGAAATTTTGTACTCTTCAAAATCATAAACAGACTTTCAGCCTCAAATATCTAAGTTTTGTTTTGTTTTGTTTTGTTTTTTTAATACAACCAAATCAATAAAAATTTCAGAGGTTGTTTTTTCATCACTATTTTTTTAATTACTTACGTATGATAACGCCTCGAAAATTCAATGAATTGAAAATTTCACTCCTTTGAGAGTGAGAATGATTAACCCGCAAAAGATGGAAAATCTCTCAAGAGATAGAATTTTCCTGAACGAAAAAGTCTAAAGAAAAAGGTAAACAGGAATTTTTCTTCACTTTATTCTCTTACTGAAATTCAAAATTCTAAATTGAATAACGAAATATTCAAAAATTTTCGAAATACCATTCTCACTTCATTTTCAAAAATTAAAAAATCGTCAGTTTTTCCCAGAAATCCGGAAAAGAGCCGGAAGCACTTTTTAACAAATCTGGGAGTCGGAGGCACTTCTTTGAAAGCATTGGAACTAGAGCTGGAGCCGGAGAGAGTTCAACCAAAAATCTTGGATTTGGAGCCGGAGAAAATGAGGAGCCTCCTCCAGAAGCTGGAGATGACCAAAAATTCGGTGAAAAGTCGGAGGGAAGAGGGAGGAGAAAGGAAGGCCCCCTTTCGAACGATTTTTTTTGGAGGTGAAGCCAGAGCCATTTTTTCAAATCTCCTCCATCTCTCCCTCTGGGTTTTCAAACTTGAAGTTAAGGAGGGGGTGCCCGATGAAAAAATTTTAGATCAAATCGTATCAAATCATATCTGATTTTATCAAAACAGATAAAATTTGATCTCAAAAATGTCCTAATCAAATTATATCTAATTACATCTGATTTTTTTTAGATATGATTTGATCAAATTAGATGTCATTTGATCACATCATATCAAACTGGATCTGAACCTTCAGATGTGAATTGATACAATGAGATATGATTTGATGTGATTTGATAAAATTAGATTGGGACATTTTTGAGATATGATCAGATCTGAAATTTTTTCATCGGGTGGTAACAGAGAAACACTCTAGATTCCAATTTATTTTTATTAGTTGTCATCGTTTATATTTTCTCAACTGCACCACAAATTTGGAAATTTTTCCGAATTAAAAAAATCAAAATTTTTCTATAAATTGTGCAAGTATTGGAAATTTCAAATATTTTTGAAAAAAACTACATTTTTTCATTTTACAGGATGGAGCAAAAAAGAAAGGCTAAAAATTATTAATAGAGCAATTTTTCCAAAAATTTTCTCATTCGTGATTTTTTCAAAGTGTGTGCAATTTTTTCGAAAGAAAAAACCTGGGAAATATGAGTGAAAATAACATGATACCACTGAAATAGAAAAAAAACCTCCAATTCTTAAAAACTTCGAAACAATTTGAAATGAAATTGAAGGGAAGTCAACGCGTCAAATTATCAGTTATTCCAATCAAAAATTTCGAAAAATTCATTATTTTTAGAAAAACAAAATCAATTTTATCGTTGAAAAAAATTCCATCAAGTAGGTAGGTACTATGCAATTTGAAATAAAAAACCATGTATTTCATTTTTTTTAAAACTAAATTTCGATTTTTTAATTTCTTTGTTTCTTTTGTACTTGGAGTAGGGAGAGGGAGTGGGAATGGGGGGAGGGGAGAGGAGGGGCGATTCAAGAAGAGAAATCATTAAAAAAATCGCAGTAAGAGTGTTCAAGGTCTCTGGTTTTGTTTTAAGAATATACAAAATTTTTCCATCCTCATTTATTTGATATTATATAAAATTTCACACTCTGACCAGATAATTTTTAAGGTTTACTCAAGAATTCCAGAATTTATACTACGAACTTTTTGAGTAATTCTCCAATTTTATTCCAACTCTTCAGAATGGCCCTCTCCCCTCCCCCCACAAAATCCATTTTCATTAAATAAAATGTATGAAAGTGAAATAAGTTCCCATTCATTTTGGAAGAAAAATCAAGTCAGATTTATTCTGGTAATAAGAAAATTTAGGTAACAAAATTCTTTGAATTTTCACATAAACACTGAAAAAAAAAAAAGCGGAAGTAAAGAGGGCCTCGATCAAAAATTTTCTTAGAATTTTTCATAGAAATTCTGAACAACTTGAAAATTTATGAATTGAGATTTTTTTCAGTTCCTTCAATAATAAGATATTCTGGAACATAGGCCTTACATTCACCTTCGATAAAAATAGAAATTGATGTTTTGAAGACTTGCTCAAATTCTTGGAAAAATTTCATCAATTATGAAAAATAAACTGAAAATGATCGATGCAAAAAAAGGATCACTATTGAATTAATAATTCAGAAAAAAATGGGAAAAAGAATTTTCATTCAAAAACGTATGGCTTTTCGTACTATTTTCATTATCAGCCTAGTTTATCAATTTCATTACCATTTTTCGCCATTTTCATCATTCACAAAACATACTAAAATACCTTATTACCTTCCCATACGTCACACCTGACAATAATCTTTTTTCACGTAGATGAGCAATTCCTTTTAACATTTTTCTTTCCTTAAATCCCAACACCTCTAAATTTATTTTCCCTACCTCACCTAAATACTGATCTTTTTTCCGAAAGCATTTGAATTTCCTCGACTGAGAAATTAAAACATTTGTCGATTGAATGAACCTTATCTTTATTTACCCAGCGTAATATACATTTTTACGCTGTAATCAGTACAATATACCCACTGTTATAGTTATGAAACACCTCAACACCAATCCGTTCCTCCCTCCCTCCCGAAGAATACTACTCGTAAATGTATAGACAGCAAACTAAAGAAGAAAAAAATCCGCTACGTAAAATTATCGTATTCAACGTAGCAAAAAAATAATACGACTGGTATTTTTCCATTTTCACACAAACAACGAAAGTTTTCTCAATTAAAGACTGTTTAAGGTAAGAATTAAAATCTACTTTACTGTTGTAGATCTCTACTTCGCCGAGTTGATAGTACTCGTCAGCCTAGGTAGGCGGAGGGCATCTAATAATAATTTGATATGCGGGTACATTACCGTTTCTCGATAATACGTAGCGGTCTCGAAAGCGACTAATAATGGTAAATATATTAATATATTTAATGAGCCGGAAATTGGTACGCGTTCGTCGCGTCATCGTCACGGATCCTCGTCGTCTTCGATATGAATTAAAACTGCTCGAATTATTTAGATGAACGAAGAACCATCACGATTCCCTCCCATCATTCTTTGGCTAATTGGTAAATTATCGTGACCGATTGACAGCGGACGTTTGCGATCCGATTCCAAGGTACCCAGCTGCCTACCGCTCCTGTTCGGATTTATTTCCTCGAGCGTTTGTTGCGATGCGGTGTAATTTCACTCTCATGATATACGAGTCGAGTATGTAGATGGATATGTACGTAGAGCTAAGTATTAGGTAAATGTATCTGCAGGTTGTACGAGTACGAGTACTAAGTGTTCGTTTTACGCTCCTGCGATCAGAATGAGAAAGGGTTCTCAAGAATTTATAGCTTCGAAGCATTACATGGCTCGAAGTTCAGATCTCAGTGGGCATTTTTTTTTGTAAACTTCAATAGAAAAAATTAAATTTTATTCGGTTTCAAGATCTTACGTAAAAATTAAATCCTCAAGAAAGAGAGAAAATTTTGAAAATTTTATGAAAATTTTTATAATTTGAAAAGAGAAATTAACAAGATTTAAAATACTTACATTTTGTTTTGCAAATTCAACAGACATAAGAATTTGAATAGTTGATTAAAAAAAAGTGGGTTGAGGAGGAATAATTTTTTCATACTTCAAATTTGGCCCTTCGCTCTGAAAATTTGTCTCAAAAGTCGAGCTCTAAAAGTATTTCTGATTCAATTCATAAAATAACTTCTTCTTTTTAAATCACATTTTATTCAAAAAATCCGCATCAGTCAATAATACATTTAATTGAACATTATTGGATTGGGGAGGGGAGGGGAGGGGGGAATTGAAGAATTCTAAATCAAAACAGATTTTCTAAGCTTAAAATACAATTTTTCGCCCTCAAATTGGAAATTGCTCAAATTATTCCAAAAAAAAAAAGAAGGCAGTTCATTTCGAATCTTATTGATCCGATTAAAAGCAGATTGATTTTTGGACAAAAACAAACCCTTTTTCCTTCCTCGGTTCGGTCCTGCTCTGTTTAGGGACCTAAATTGCAACCTGAAAATTTTCACTCAAAAATTGAAAAATTTTCAACATTTAAAAATCAACATAAACGCACCCGGAAATTAATTAAGAGAGGAGATGAGAATCTGAAAAAATAGAGGGAGGGGTCAAATTTTAGATTGGACATTTTCCACTGACCTTTCAGTCAAAATTATTAATTTTTCCTGACACATTGGAAATTGATTCAGAAATCAGTAAAAAATCATCAATTTTCAAAATAAAGTGACCAAAATACTACTCGATTGAAGCGAAAGCAATTTTTTTTTGAAAAGTACTGTTTGAAAGAGAAAAAATTCCTTTTTAAAAAAAGTATGACTATCATCGCTCCCTTTCTGAATCACCTTCTTTGAAATAAGATTAAATTGAGAAAAATTTAAAAAAAAGGAGAAGGATTAGGAAATAATGTGAAAATTTTTTGAAAATCAGGCATAAAAAATTTCAACTTGAAAAAATAAAAATATTTGTTGATCAGAAAATTGGGAAACTTTAAGCAACATCAAAAATTAAAAAATGATCGATTCCAAAAAAAAAGAAAAGAAAAAATGATAAAAATACAGAAAAATAACGCAGAACAGAAATTTGTATGGATGAAAAAATTTTAGGCCACAACATCTAAAATTTTCAATATTCTATCATCATAAAATCTAATTTTTCCAAGAATTTCGATCAGAAAATTTGACGAAACTTACTTTCAAAATTATAATTTTTCCAAAGCTTGAGACGTTTGGAATTTGCATTGGAAATTTGATAAAAATTTCCAATGAAAATTTTTATAAAAAATTCAAAAAATTTGTAAAAAATAAAAATTTTACAAAAATTCTCGTAAAATTTCAAATATTTGTTTGGAATTTCTAAAGTATGAAAAATTTAGTCTGTTTTTTTTTTTTTTTTTTTTGTAAAGATTGCGACTTTTTTAAAATGAAAATCTGCAAAAAATGTAAAAATTTCTATGAATAAAAAAAATGCAAAAATTGTCAATAATCGAAAATGTTTGAAAACCAACTTCCTATCATTAGTATTGTAAAAATTGAGAAAAAATTTTAAAATGATCATTTCCTAAGAGTAAGTAGTCAATGTATTTTGACCACTTTTCAAACTTTCTCACAATTTTTAAAAATTAAAAAATTCCAGTTCATTATGTTTCTGAATAAATTTCAAAAATCGTTCCACATTCAAAATCTCGAAAACATCCTCCCCCCTGAAACGATTTTGATCAAAAACACACTCATTACAGCTTTTAAACCAAACCACGCCAAATTCGTCCATCCTTCCTTTACATAATCCACCGCAAAAAATCTCATCATTTACTTTCCACGCAAACCTCTCTTATTTCACGGAACTGTATCCAAATAATGTTGATTTTCTGCAGATACACTCCTTACATCGCTAATTTCCTATCCAGTCCATCGGATACCTAATCCAATCAGCACCAAATCTCGTTCGGAAATACGTAAGTACATCCAGTCTCCCCCTCCAGATAACGATTATTACGTGATAATTAGGAAGCATTACATAACCCATAGACTCCGCTGGAGAACGAGAGAAAAAAATATATTTACGATATTTTCCGATGTAATGAATCATCTCGAGATAAACAATCGATTGAATTCATTTACCATCGCCGGTGCAACGCAATCCGAGCATTATAATTATAAAATAGCACGAGACTGTGAGGTTAAATCGGATCACGAGCTGGAATAAAATCACCGCGATTACGGCCATGCGACTGGAGACGAATAAAAATAATGGATTTGTGTTCTTTGGAAATACAATTACGAATCTCGGGCATACATCTCATGGCGATATTGAGTTCGATAAAAATTAAACGATATGGTCCCATCGGGTTAAGTTACGGTACCAATATCGACGAGGACGGGGCGGTGAAACGACCTCCAGAGTAATGTATGATTTTTTTCTTATTGCCATCAACCAATCATAAATGCACAATGGAAAGTCTTTACACGTCGAATTTATAAGCAATATCTTTTTACCGTTTACCATTTTCACGTCCGTTCAAAAGAAATAAAAATTTTTAAATTTGTTTACACGTAGCGGACGTACATTGGTACTCCGGCAAGTACCATGTATTTATACCGTTACAAGTTAAATTTCCAAACGACATCGAACACACGAAGAAATTTTTTCATCCTTGATTTTCTTCTCTTTTTTTCCATATCTGATGAAGTAAGTAATTTCACGACGTACGACATACGAAATAACGACGATGGGGCTTTGTACTTGTAGTACTCGCATCAACCAACTAATTTAGAAACTGTCCACAGTTTTCTTCCATATAAACAGGATAAACTTTTCAACTTTGGGGTTTTATATTAACGCCAAAGTTTTTCTAGGACACGAATTTTTTTCCTCCTCTTTCCTCCCCCCTTCTATCGAGACCATATGATCGGGAAAAAGTTACGTTTATGTATTTTTAAAATGAAAAACTCCGATGGGAAAGAGACGAAGCGGAGAGGTAAGCCAAACTGTTGTATAGAGTTTCGATAAGCGAGACGTGAAAATTTTTAACGACGGATCTTTAATATTTTTAGTCAATTTTTTTTACACTTATCGGCCTATAAAAAATGAGAAAATATGTTACAGATATTGAAACGTAGGTATCGATTTTCTATTCAATACGAGCTGAATTTAAGATTAAGGTACATACCAGGAAGAGAGGATAATTTTTATTCCATATGATTGATCTGAAATTTTATTGGAGATGAAGAGGCATAAAAATTTTTCAACGAGGAATGATGCAAAAAATTCAAATTTTCGGAGCAATTAAAGAGAAGAAAGAACAGTATTTTGTACTTTTGTTATTAAAATTTTATCGTGTCTTTTTTATGAGCTTTAAAAATGAAAATCCATAAAATTTCATTTTAAATGCCAATAATCTGAAAATGTTTTAGGAAGTGTAAGGAGGGAGGGTTTCTGATTTAGAAATTTTCATTTTATAGTGTGAAAACTTTTACATTTTTTTCTAGTGAGTGAAGCACACCTTTAATTTTGAAAGGACGTACAATTTTTTGCATCATGAAACCTTTTAGACTTTTACGAAGACATTTTTGTAAAAATTAAAAATTTAGCAGGCGTTCCAGGGGATATTTTGAGGTATTTGCTCGAAGAAAGCAAAAAATTCTGACCCCTCCTCGCTGTCTCCTTTCAAATCGATCAACAAATGAAGTGTTTCCAAAAACCTTAGGTACCTATACGAAAATGGGACTCGGCTAAAAATTTTTTCCCACACTGAATAGATAGGTACGTGCCTAATTAGGCATTTGAGCGTCAATAAAAGGAAAAGGTCGCACTTAGGCAATTTTCTTGTATGAATCCGGATTTAGAACCCGAGTTTTTTGAGAAAGCACACATCAAATATCTACAAATTAACTTTTAAAAAAAATTACCAAACAGTATTTTATAAACCTGTCAATTTATCAAAAAGTAAAAATCCTTCGACAGTCTTTTCATAATTTTGACAATTGGAAAAAATTCAGGAAATTTTTCATCTTTTGGGTCACATTTCATCAATTTTTTCTCCTTCTGCCAGTTTTAGGCAACTGCAGCAGCATTTTTAATCACAAATGCAACTAAAATCATCCTGCATCGTGACCAGTGGAGTAAGACACTTTTTTTTTTTAGAAGGGTTCAAAGTGAATACAGAAAATTCCTATCTAATTTGTTATAGGGGAAGGAATGCAATGCACTCCTTGTACCCCACTTTATGACGCCACTAATCACGAATTTTCGAAAAAATAAGCATAAATTGAGAAATATCCAACAAAATGTGTTTCTGATTTTTGAATTTGTCACAATGAGAGGGGAGGATGTTTTCGGAATTTTCAACACAAATTGATTTTTTTTAAAAAAAAAAACATGGTAGGTACCCATCAGATAAAATTCTTTAATGAAAGCATTTCTTTCTTATGATCATTTCGATTCATTGACCCATTTTGTCAATATGACAAAAAAATATAAATTTTCAAATCATTCAAATAAAAAAAATATTTTCTCACTCAAAATTTTCAAAGAAAGAGAGCACATGAAAATTGAAAAGCAAATCTGAAAAAGGCGAACTTTTCAACTGAAGAAGAGGGGAAAATCAACAAATATAAATTTAAAATAATTTTTCGTGAATAAATTTTTACAGGCAAAATTTTTCAAATTTTATTATATTCAATTTTCTCTTTTTTACACTTGAAAATTGAGCCATGATTCTTTGATCACATGGAACAATTTTTGAAAAAAATTCAATAATCGTCTTGCCAAATTTCATTTATATTTCTGCAATTTTCTTAAATTCTCAGTGGACATAGCAGCTTCATAATTTCAAAAAAAAAAACTGATTTGAAAGCTTGATGGCGAAAAATTGATTCATTTTTTCCTACTAAAACATCTCTCCGCATTTGTTTATTTTATGGCTCATTTCTTAATTATCAAGAACATACATTTCCCTATCATCCCATAATATTTCTCCATTTTCCACGAGCAATCAAAAAATAAACCATCTCGTCACCAAGCATGCATTTCAACCATAAATTTTAATCGATTAGGCAAACAAACCCACCAATTAAAAACTTGATCGACTTAAGACCAATATTTACTTCGATTGTAAACACCCTCATACAATTTACTATTAATTTTCTCCCAAAGAATTCGAATAAAAAAAAAACCATGACAGAATTTTCACAAAATACACGCTTTTATCACCTTTATAATTAATATCTCCTCCAGTTCGAAAAAAATCTAAAACCAGTCTCAAACTCATTCGATTCCAATCCCACAACAACTCTACTTGTAACATATGAAACGAAGATACTAATTACCATAGAAATTTCGTTTTCACCTTGGTGAATCTACGATTCGACGAATTCGCAAACCTCGTCGATTTTTGGCGAGTTGCATTAAGTAGTTCACTTCCTAATCTGCATCCCCAAGTCTTTTCTCCAATCTAAACGGAACTCTTTAAAAAAAAATACCAAGCTAAGTACATTCAAAACTAATGAAATTTTTCCACACACCGAGCAAAACAGCAAACCAAAGAACAGGTAAGACCAGTGATAATTTATGCGTTTAAAAAGAAGAAGAAAAAAAGCAAGACTAGAAATCATCGTTTTTAATGATACCTTTCCACTTGTCCGTAAGTATTTGTTTATTACGTACGTTTAATGTCATTATACACATAGGTACCTACGAATACGAATAATACCCATATATCGGAGCTGAACGAGAGGTCGTTTCAAAGCCCCCAGAGCATCTTTAAATCATTTTTGTCTCGTAGTCTCGCAGTGATTTACACACCGACGGCCTATTTAGCATCCGCGTCAGTTTATTTATCGCCACAATCGTCGTTTGATCCGATATATTATCTAGGTATCGATCATTATCTTGTCAAAAGAGATGTATACGACGAGCAACGACACAGGTACTACGAGTACATGCCCATGGATAGCTCCATTCGATCTCAGCATTTCGCCGGCGAAAAATATTAACAAAAATGCTCATTTATAATTCATCGCGTCCTATTTATTTTCGAGTATCATCGGCGTAATCGTTGTTCAGTCTCTCTCACTCGGCAAGGTTAATAGATCTGGAATTAATCTCGACGGTTATCCGGCCGAGTGTGCGGATACATTCGACTGGAAATATACATAAATCCTGTATCTTTCCGCATTTCCCTGGTAAGGTACCCAGCCAACCGACCATTGATCTAAATCATCAGATTCCATTTCTATTTCATCGATTATACGTGTATTTTTCTTTCAACCTGTTGCCCGGTGCCTGTTGGGACCGTTTGGACAGATCGTGACACATGATCAAGAGAAAATGGCGCTAGATTTCCGAACGCAGGTATAGATTACCATCCGCGTCGAATCGAGATTAGGTCAAATTGTGCTGATAGCGAAGGGGTGTCACCGAAGAGGTGTTCGTGTCTCGATTCGATATCCAGAAATTAATGACAGCCGAGATACCAATGAAAAGGGATCTCGAAGAAGGAAGTTGGAGTGTCAGCTCATTCAGAAAAGGACTTTGGTGCCCATTCATGTAATTTTCTCTTCTCAATTTTTCCTAAATAATTTTAGGAGTGGAAAATGTTGATTTGAAATTTTATAAAATTTGTTCCAAAATGAGTAGAACATCTCAGGAGGTCAATTTGGACCAAAAATTAAGCTTTTGAAGCAGATTTATTTCAATTTTTCGTATTGGAACCAACCTATTCAAAAGATCACCCCCACCTTTTAAGAAAATATTAAAAAATTCAGAATTGTCATTGATAAAAAATGGTTTCAATTATACAGTTTGAAAAGGGAGGGGGAAATGTAAGGGAAATTTGCAATTTTCTTTGGTAATTTTTTTTATTCGAATGTTGTGAAAAATCTAAAAATGAGAAATTTTTGAGAGAGACATTTCTGAGCAATTTTAATACAAGCTGAGTGCACGATTTCTGAACTTTCAATTTTCTTACAGAGAAATAAAATCATTCTTTCTCATTTTCAAAAATCAGAAAAAACAACTTTGAAGCAATTAAATATTTTATGATTCAATTGCGAAAATCACTACATATTCACCAATTTTATCCATAATTTGACCAATGAGTCCACGTTCTCAGATAATTTTCCTCGATCTTCATTTTCAGTCAAAAAAATATATTTTTTTTGATAAAATTAAAATTTTTTCTAAAGAAAAAAAGTGGTGAAGAACAATAGTTTTGACTCACAAAAGAAATCCTCAAATTTTTCAAAGAAAAGTCGAAATGAAATTTGGGTCTATTTTCAAAAAAATTAGTCAATGAAAAACTCGAGAACAAATTATTCTTTCATTAAAAAATTCGATGATAGTCGTAAATGGATTCCTATTTCAAATCAATTTGATCAATTTTAAAGGTTAAAAAAGTTCCAAATTCAAATTTTGAATCGTTTCAGACTTTCCTCCTAAATCCTAAAGAATTCAATTTCTGATCAAATAAATTCAAAAATTCACACAAATTGAATTTTGTAGATCATTGAACTCAAAAAAGTAAAAAATTTCAAAAAATCATAATTCATCGCAATTTTTTTGAAAAGTTTTCAAAATCACATGATCTTAAAATTTCTAAACACTTGAAAAAAATTCAAAATCTTCATAACATTTTTTCAAAAAATAATTAAAAATCCTTTCCACTCTTGCTTTAAAAATCAAAAAAAAAAAAAATTCTATACACAATATTCTCACACAAACACCTTTCATATCAAAATTAAACGTAAAAACACTATTTTACAACATCCTACCAAATTCATCGAAAATCCTATCATAAACACCAAACCACACACGAAAAAAATCTCCAAAAATCTATGAGAAACCAAACAGCACGCCAAAACTAAATCGAAATAATTTATGTACCACAAAAAATGAGCAGAAAATCACTTACTAGAAATCACTGATAAAAACGCGTAAGACGCGAAAAAGATCGAAGCTTTGAAATACATCTTATCGATTACACTGCACGACACTTATCATCGCACTTCTCGCGACGGCGTTAATATTATACCGCAATAAGTCTCTGAAATTATACGGTTTCGTCCATCACCGCCGGATCGGTGGATCGGCGTTTCGTGAGAGAAAAATCCCCACCTTTCGCGTTATCCTATCTGCCGTTGCAGTTGGATAAATGATCTCTACATTCCAGCGTCAATTGGAAAGATAAGTTTTGCGGCCAGACTGGACCGATTTATTCAACTTGGCCTAGTCATCTAGTGTAACTCGTTTTCCTTCCATGGTATGCGGACCACAGAGGAGACTTTAAGTTTTTTCTTCTTGTATTAAGTATCGAGTCAATGTGTTTTTTTACGTTCGTTTTTCAATACCTACGAATGCTTTGAGGAAAGTGCAGTCGACGTTTGGCCAACTTTTTTTTTGTTTATTGATTACAAGCAGGTGTTGTCGATTTTGGCCAAATTTTTCCCAGCGAAAGATTTTTTTGAAATTTTTCACTTGAGTATTTGCCTAAAACCGTGCACGTGAGCAGATTGGGTTTTTATTTTAAAAAATCCTCATTAGGTATTGAAGATTTGTGAATATAATTTACAGTGGTTTTCTGGAATGATGAGAAAGGGAAAAAGGAAAATTTCAAAGAATTAGACGATTAATTTTGACACTCGGAAAAACAAAATTTTCAATTTGACATGTCCATTGTAATTTTTAGATCCCACAGATACCTATTTTGGAATGTCACCCCAAAGTGGGATGAAAAAAATTGACAAAAATTCAAAAGGAAAGACATACCGGTGATTTGTTTATAATCTTCAGAGTTGGGAAAATGGATTAAAAGTACTTATATAAGTTACCCGGTAATTTAGATGATCAGTTGTAATCAGGGAGAAAATTGAGAAAAATTCAAAATTGAAGACAAGAAATTTTGACCATAATTTTCATTTTTGGAAAAATGAATGTGCAGAAGACAAAAAATCCAAAACTGGGACACCATTGGATTCGTCTCGCGGGGACAAATCCAACCATTATTTACATTCTCACTTTTCAAATTTGGTTCATAATTCTCAGAGTTGGAAAAATTAATCCGCAATGTTCGGTCCAGTGATAAGAAAATCGCCAAGAATTAGGATAACAAACAAGAAAAATTTAAATTTTGTCCATAATACTCATTGTTGAGAAAATGAATTAGCAGTAGTCCTGCGATTTCCGGAAATCGCCTCTATGATTTACAATATTTACCCTTTGATTAACAAAATTGGCCTTATAATTTACAAAACTCATCTGTGATAATTTTCAGAAAATTTCCTGTGATTTCTAGAAATTGCTTCAAAATTTACAAAACTAGCCTCAAGATTTTCAAATCTCACCCTGTGATTTCCAGATATTTTCCTCAAGATTTTCATAAATTTTCCTGTGATACTTATCCAGAAATTGCCCAGTGATTTACAAAATTTGGCGGGTGTTTCCACAGATTAGGTACTTTGTTGTTTTCAAAAAATGTCCCGTAATTTCCAAAAATTGCCTCATGATTTTCAGAAATCGCTCGAGATTTACATAGCTTACCTATCCCGTGATTTTAATACGTACGTGAGCCTGTTTTACACATTCAAGGAAGTTGGTGAGCACTTTTTTCCCACTTCAATTTTTTTTTGACGAGGTCTAAATTTTTTCCTCAATTTTTTTCCAACTTAAAAATTTTTTAAACAAATTCTAAATTCTTTTCGAAACGTCAAAAAATTTTTTGTCAAGGTTACAATTTTTAACAAAATGTTTTCAACGTCACGGCAAATTTGTAAAACAAGCCCCAGTTAATTCTTCAAGTCAAAAATTTTGCCCAGCCAATTTTTTTTCATTTTTTAAAATTTCAAATAATTTTTACAACATAAAAATTTGAAGGTATCAACTTTTTTTTTTCATTTTTCTCCTTAACATTTTTTTGAACTTCAGCACATCTTCAACAATTCTGTTTGGTCTTCTTCAGGAGAATTCTGAAACATACAATTTAAAAATGTTTTCCACGATATCCACAATAATGAAATTTGTAACCTTGACAAAAAATTTAAAGTTTGGAAAGGAATTTAGACCTTGTAAAAATTTTGAAGTTGAAAAAAAAGTTGGAACATGAAAAACGTGTGGACTTGAAAAAAAATTGCTCGCAAACCTACTTGAACCCGTAAAACAGGTTCACGTCGTGATTTTCAGAAATTGTCCCAAGATTTCTAGAAATTGCCAGGAACTGGCATAAAATCGTGATAAATTAAAAAACGAGGACATTATTTTTTTCAATCGAATACATGACTGAAGTGACTAAAACGGTCATTTGAAGCATTTCGTAATTCAACCCAAACAAATATTTCTGGTACCAAAAATTATTTATCACTTGACGAAATATTCACTTTCCTCAAAATGAAACCAGGAAAATGTCTGTATATAAAAAAAAAACAAAACAGATTGGCAAAATTTACAGTCTACAAACATAAGTGTTGATTATCATAAGCCTACGTTAATACATTAGGGCCATTTCACCGGAAATTTTGCCATTTGCAGATACATAACAACTTGACCTTACAACTACTCCAGAAGAAAAGAAACAATGAGCAATTTTCGGTTTTCCTTATTCCAGTGTAATTAAGTTATCCAACATTATGGCTCATCTTCTTTTTGATAATAATTTGGGGCACAGGCACAATATTCATTATGACACATATCGTAATTAAAAATTTAGTAGCTGCGTAATATTATTTTTTCGGCATGATAAAAAGTTATTTAATGACCTAACGATGCGATTTTCAAGCATTAAGGTGGGAGGAGGAGGAGGAGGGGATTCCATTTTTGTTTTCAATAAAAAGTTTTTTATCTGGACTTTCAATAATTTTACAATCGGTTTGTTACAAATTTTGTGGAATTTCTGATCAATAATGAATTTTTTTTGAATATTTCACCTTTTTTTTTCTAGTTGCACCTGCTTCAGAAAGGAAAAGACCTGAAATTTCCATTTTTTTTTTAGCAAACTTGATGAAAAACGGTAATTTTTTAAAAATTAAAAAAATAAAAAATTCATTCATTTTTCTACTTTTTAAATGTACCTACTGTAGACAATTCACGAAAAATCAAAGGAATAAAAATTGCTACTTTCCTGTAAGTTAAGTTTAATTATGTCGAACGAGGAATTTTTTTAAAAATTTTAGTCCGAAAATTCCTCAACTCCTCCTCTACCCCATTTGTAAAAAACCCAAATCCTTCACCTAGGTCAGGTTTCTCCATCCCACAGTCAATTTCTCAACCCTGATACATTTTCACTGCACCTAAACTGCACATTACCACGATTTATTCCACCTTATACCCAAATCCACTCAGCTAATTCTGCTCTAAAGCTACTCGCCGGATCGAGCCTGGGCGAAGGTAATCCACACCATCCAGCACCCAAAAACATAATAGCTGTGTAATTCACGAAAATTTCATCGGTTCGGTAAAGTAAAACCTTTGTCGATGATACTTTTAATCGATGTCATTACCCTAATACGGTAATAATCGCTTACACCATTAAAATACCGGCATAATTGTTTGAATTATGGAAGACACGTCCTACTTAAATATTCGATATTTCGATACCGACGGTGGCGGCTTCGGTAATAAAGCAGATACCGCAGAAGAACCCAAGTACCTATCGCTGTACTCCGCAAGGTCGTAAATTTTCTATCGTGCGTCGAGAAGAAAAGAACAATTTGTCATACGCACGTTTCCAGCGCCCTATAATATATTCATTTCACCGAAAATTAATATCATTACCGGGTGATCTCACCGAAACCCCGAGACTCCGTCGTCAGCCGTATCTTAAAAATACGTACAATTGCAACCTTGGACGCGTGCACTTCTCGTCGTACCTGGTAACTCGGTATTTCACCTCAATTACGACATACCCTGCGTAAACGGCTGTTCCTCTGCGGATATTATACCTTCGTCGTTCTGGCTTTCTGATATTTCAACAAATTAGGCCGCCGCATCGCGTTCGTTTTATAAGTTCACCGACGTCGTCTTGGTCGCCATCTCAAGTTACGCTGTGGTGATCGCGTCGCGAGTGCTCGGGCTCGACCACGTAGAATTTCAAGGTATCCGCGTACCCATCTTTCCCCCCGCGTCGCATCCAGTGCTTCGCAAAAGTCGTAATTTACGTATTTTCGCGAATTTCAAAAGCAAGAATTTTAATTACGCTTCTCTATTGTGCCACTGCATCGTCGCTTTGCTCTACGGCGCCTCTGCCGGCCGCCCCGCTCCGCAGGCCTGTTCGCATGTTCTACTCCGTTATACGCGAGCGTATAGAAAGTCACCTCGCCGCATATATTACTCGCTTCGACGACATCTCTCATCATTCCTCCGGTCCCCTTTTCTCAACTCCATCGATGCTCATTTTTGCTGCGAATATTTTATGTATAAATTTCTTCTGAAAATGAGATTCCTAGAACCCTACGTTAATCGGAGGTCATGCTCTAGGCCTCCATCTTTTTATGGTGTCTATTTAACATAAGATAATAAGATAACAAGATAACAAGGGAGGTTTTTTTACTCGAAGTGAAATTTTGAACCGAAATAATAATATTTTGAAAAATATGCCATAAAAAAGTCCATATTCAAAATTTCAAAAGCTCAAAATTTTGGCGAATTTTTTTTTGAAATTTTAAAATCAGGCACCTACCTATAAATTTCGGTGGAGTGAAAAAAAAAACATATCTTGGATTTTGACCAAATTGAGTGGAGTGGTTTACTTTGAGTGGGAGACCTCCTAAAAAAGTTGAGCTCTCATATGCAAGGGAAAGGGAGTGAGGGGTGCTCAAAGTACACCTCCTTGAAAAAAACGCTGTTTTTAGTTTTTTTTTTTTTTAAATCAAAATTGTGTGAGAAACCGTCACAGCACTTAAAAGATACGATTCGAGGTTTTACTTCGTCATCCTTCTCGGATCAAAATTCAGACTGCTACCAAGGGGTTGAATAGTTGCAGATTTCAATATTCCAATAATATGAAATTTTCACAAAACTGGAATGATTTTTTTTTTCATCGAGTAATTGAACAAAAAAATTTTTTCACCCACTGAAAGTGAATTTTGAGAATTTTTTTTGCAATTCCTTGTTGGCTGCACTGGTGCATATTTTTTTTTTTCAAAATTCACTCTCAGTGGGTGAAAATTTTTTGTTCCATTACTTGATGGAAAAAAAACATTCCAGTTTAGTGAAAATTTCATTTATTAGAATATTGCGATCTGCAACTTTTCAACCCCCTGGTAGCAGTCTGAATTTTGATCGGTGAAGGATGACGATGGTTCCTTTAGGGAAATGTATATTTTACGAGTAAATGCTGTGGCGGCTTTTCACACAATTTTTATTTTCTAAAAAACACAAAAACCAGCGTTTTTTTCAAAAGGAGGTGAACTTTGAGCACCCTCTGCTCCCCTCCGATTGCCCTTGAGGGGCTCAATTTTTTTTTAGGTCTCCCTCTCAAAGTAAACCACCCCACCAAATTTGGTCAAAATCCAAGATATGTTTTTTTTCACATACATTGCCCTAAATAGAAATGATTTTGAAACGTTTCAAAGCATTCAGAGAAATTTGGAATTTTCTAGCATTGGAGAACAGCCCTTAAAAATGGCTAATATGAACTTCAGTACCTGTAATAGCGGCTTACCCACATTGGGAACCTATTTGATCGATTGAACCCTAATTTTAGGAAATTCTTAACTCTGAGTTCGAATCTACATTTTTTGGGTCTGAATAAAAATCTTCATCTTCCCCATTTTTGGTCAAATAGGTCATTATTATAGATAATCCACGATTAAACAGGATACATTTTGACATTTTACTTGGTGGTGTCTGAAAATGTTTGGCACCTCTTTCCCTTAAGGTCTTCAACAGAAAAAAATTTTATGACTTGGAGTTGTTTTGATTCGAATTCTGAGAAAATTTTACACCAGAATCAAAATTTTTTTTTTGACCAAATGGCCCGTTTACTGCGCGCCGTTACAAACGTCAAAAACGTGCATTTCGATATCACCCTGGGAATATTTTCATTTCAGCTAATTATCCCACCTTCTTTTGGACCCCTCTTTTTTTTTTTTTTTACAAAATCTGATTGAATTTTTACCAAAAGTTTAATATTTTCGGTCAATTAAATTCAAAAAAATACTCATACCTACTTGAAAAGCTGTAGAATTTATTTAATTTTTATTTGAGAAAACGTATTGATAAAAATGCAATTTTTCAAGAAATTTTCATTTTTAAAATTTTTTTATTAAAATAAGATTCAATCAATGATTTTCAACTTTTATATTCAATGAAAATCCTATCAAGTACATACGTATTATTTACCTATGACATCTCGTTGAAACAACCCAAACCTAGGTCTCCTTTTCAATCAACTCTGATTCCACACAATGATTATCTATTCGATTTTGAAACACTCGCCACCCAAATCGAATCTTACCTACAAAGCACGTAAAAATGATAAATCAAGATCTTCAAACTTCAGAATCGTTCTTTCGATCTTCTCAGGGCAATTCGCGTATTTTCGCGCACGTCCTTGACCCTACACACCTTTCTACATCCTTGCAAGCTTTATTTTGCCTATCTTTGCTGATCGGGCACCGCAACGCAGCAGAAAATAACGCGGCACGTATCTAAATCCCAGCAACGACCGCTAAATACAAAGTACCTATTTTATTAATATTTTTTTTTCTAAATCTCTCGATTATTTAGATACTAAATCACGGTCTCTCGCGTACCTTTATTCGTGACAATTAATTCACGAAGGCTTATTTCGCGAATTGTCGGTAAGATGGACATAATATCCGCGTGTTCGTTTTGGCTCTCACGCTCGATATGGCGGCGCTTCAGCGACGTTGATGGTTTAAATAGCAATCTAAGTATAATAATAAAGCAATCGTAGAGTATGAAAGTGCAGCGAGGTGTCACGATCCGGTCCGTCGCGGCGATCGGGTCGAAGCTGATAAAGGAAGAAAACTGCAATGGAAATATATTACGGTATTAGAGTCTACCTACGCTACGTGTTCAAAATGGTCAAAACATCGTTACGTAATTTTTATTGTAATGAAAAATTAATGTCGACGACGAATGGGAATGAAGAAGATGCGTCGTAATAGATATAAAAACCGGGCACGATTTCGATTATATATTTTTATTTGACCGGAATGGGAGTATTTATTTCGTAATACGAATCATCGTCTTATTGGGTATTTTTTTCCCTGCCTGAAAGGAAGGAAAAATCGATCACGAAGAAGAAACGCGTATTTGGGTGTGTCTTCAATCGAATTTTTGTATTTTGAAGGTATCATTTTGCTCTGAAAATCAGATATCCGAAAAGGCTATACCCTGAGCCCTCGGTACGACATACTAGGTGTCTACTGGCAAGGGAAACAGATGAAGAAATGCCTATTTTAGACTTCAAAAATCCAATTCTTTTCTGAAGTTCGTGTCTCCTTCTAAAATCTCTATAACTCCAAGTTTCCATCTAATGCCATTAGCCAAGAAACTTCAATGAATGAAAGAATGTGTTAAACAAAACGGCGTTTTGAAAAGGTTCCTCCACTCTCATTTCTTCTCCCATTTGGGGTAAATAGGTATTAATTTTACGCGAAAAAAGGAAAACGAAATTGAACTTTTTTGGGTTGGAGAGAAAAATAGAGCCGGGATTTGTTTGTTGGAGGGGAAGAGAGTCAAAAATTCCCGACTGAAGAAGAAATTTCCTGATTTTTTCGACTTGAAGAACAAGTTTTTCTATTACTTACAACATAAAAAGGCTTCTCTTAAAAATATCACCACATTCCAATTTTTTCATCTCAACTAATTTTTTGCATAAAAAATAAATTTTTGCCATTATGTTGGAGCTCTTACTACTTCGGTCCTCATCATCTACTGACTATATCAAAATTCAAAAATATCTTTTTTTTTTTTCAAAGTCCAGAATATTTACATCATTTTTAAACAGTTTAGAGTTTTCTGAAGAAGTCCAATTTTTTTCTCATATATTTCTCAACTGAATTCATTTCCAGACGTTATTCTTCTACGATAAATTGTTTTTCTAATAATTTTCTCACCTGAAATTTCTCTGACGTATGTAATGGTTCTTCAATTAAATTTTTTCTGAAGAATTTTTCCATTGTTGAACTTTTACATCTTTTTTGAAAAGGATGACTTCTGTTTAATTGACGTCTTAAAAATTTTGAGGAAAAAAACTCGAGTTGAAAAATACTGAAAAAAATTTAGACGTGGAGAAATTCTTCAAAAAAAAAAAAATTCAGTCGTGAAAATTGTGAGAATTTTTTTTAATAACATCAATCAAACAGAATTTATTCTTTTCATAAAATACGGAAGTTTATCAATGGAAAAATTCTTCAGTGAAAAATTTTAATGGAAAAAGTTGCCGTTGAAAAAATTTGGCTGTGAAAAAATTACATTAAAAAAAATTGGTCGGGGAAAAATAACGTCAGAAAAAATTTCAGTTGAGAAAATTCTGTGAAAAGAAGTCAAGAGTTTAAAAAATTACAAGGAAATTACAGTGGAAAAAATTGCCATTGAAAAAATTTCGTTTCCAGAAAAATTACATCAGAAAAAAAATGATCGGGGAAAAATAACGTCAGAAAAAAATTTCAGTGGAGAAAATTCTGTGAAAAAAATCAAGAGTTGAAAAAATTACAAGGAAATTACAGTGGAAAAAATTGTTAGAATAATCGTGGATTTTTTAAACGTAAAAGAAAATGAGAAATTCGAACGACATTTGAAAAAAGAAAAGTCAGTTTTCGGTTTTGAAAAAGGCGTAATTTTATTGAAAATAAAATTACAGTTTAAATTTGGTCGTAAGACCGTAGAAAAGAAATTACGTTCGCGTTAGACGAGTTTTATAAAAGCAATGAACCTCAAAAAGGTTCAAAGTTACAAACTTAAAGAATAAAACGAATTTTCTGGCCGCAGCCAACGATTCTTCGAACACGTAACCACATGATCGTGGCTTTACAAAATTTATAACGAGAACGAAATAACGGACGCGAACTTCGACAGTTTGAACTTAAAATAACGCGAGAAGAAAATAAAAACGAATAATTAACGGTATTTTTTTAACACCGCCCCTCGGACAGAAAATCGGGAATAGTCGATGAATACGATTAAAGATGAATAGACGAGTTAATTTGAGTCGATCACACTGGTAGAATCAACGAAGTAAGTAAGACGTTCGAAAACGACCCTGGTGGTACTTTTTGTCAATACATCGGCTAAGTTATCAATCGTCGAGATTTTTTGTAAATAAACGTACCCTTCTTCGATAAGATTACGAATATGGTGATACGATACGTCTATATGTCGAGTTCGTTTGGATTCATTCGTATTAGCAATCGCGATCGCGGCCGTAGAATCGCAATAGACGGGCACGGTATCAACGTTTATCGATAAAGTTTTCAAAAAGCTCAACCACGAAACGGCATGCTTACCAGCGGCGGATAGAGCTACGTACTCGGCCTCGGCCGAAGATGTCGAAACACACGATTGTTTTTTCACGTACCAGTCAATTATATTGTTACAATGCGTCGTTATCAATCCAGTCGTGGATTTTCGATCGATATTATCGCCGGCGAAGTCCGAGTCACAGTAAATACGAATGGGGTGAGTACTTTCATAATTATCGCGGCGATACGTTAATTTACGATTTAAAGACGAGTTTAAGTAACGAAGTATACGTAACGAATATTTATAAATTTCAGCGTTCGATTGGTGCTGAAAACGACTCAAGTAATTTACAGCGAAGTTTATGTCTGGGCGAGTCCCACGAGCGATGTAAGAGAGTGATCCGAGTAAGCCCCGAACTTTCGATTCGTATTTCTTATCAAGAACCGGATTTTCGATACGTAAACTGGTTTCCATCGGCGTAGCTATCGGGTAAGAATTTTCGACTTCGTAATCCTTCACTAATTGTTTAATGTACGAGTTTTGGTGCATGTACGTTACACCCTTATCACGTTCTATTTCGATGCCGATAAACTTTTTGCTTTGTTGTAGATCTCTGATTCCGAATTCGAGATTCAATTGTTCGACGAGCCATTCGATTAACGCGTTGTCGTAGCCGGTTATGAGGAAATCATCGACAAAAACTACAAAGATGCACCGGAGAACATCGCCGTCGTTATTCACGTACACGCAAGGATCTACAGCCGAAGGAACGAAACCGAGTTTAGATAAGAATTCTTTTAGACGTTTATTCCACCTATTTGGCGACGTTTTAAGCCCGTACAACGATTTCTTTAAAACGAGTATCGTATTTTTATTTCCAGGTACGCCGGGCGGAGGTTTAAACGCAATTTTACGAGAGGCATCGCCGTTCAAAAAGGCTGTGGTTACGTCGACCTGCCTTAGCTGCCAGTTATTCAACGTAGCGAGATTTACGACGGAGCGGATAATAGACGTTTCGACGGTTGGCGAGTAGATCTCGTTTAGCTCATACGAATGCGTATCCTTATATCCACGGAGTACCAAGCGGGCTTTATACTTTACGGTATGTTGAACCGTGATCTTTTTACGTAACACCCATTTCGTATCGACGAATACGACATCGGAGCAGTCAAGATCATCGGTAGTCGTTTCATACCAGGTCTCTTTAAAGATTAAAGAGCGCAACTCTTCGTGAATAGCCTCTTTCCAAAATTCCCCTTCGGGACCGTTAATGGCTTCATCGTACGTCAGTTCGTGGTCGTTTTCCGTGGATATAAACGCGGCGTAATTAACGAATTCGTCGTCTTCGTTAATATTTATTTTACTCGCGAGTTTAGTTCGGTTTCGCGTATCGTAAGCGAATATCGGATCGTCGACATTTAAATTATCGTTTTCGGATTTTTCGGCTTCGTTTTTATCGTTAGACGCGACATTCGCGATATCGTTTATAAATTCGGAATAAAGCCGGTTTTCATCGAAGATTACGTTTGACGATACGTGAATTTTATCGTTTGGCAAGTCTAGTAAAACGTAACCGGAGTCCGTATAACCGACTAGCATCATTTCTCGCGATTTCGGTTCGAATTTACTGCGTTTTTCTTTAGGTATGAAAATTTTGGCTACGCAGCCAAAGATTTTAAGTTGATCGTAATTTGGTTCGCGACTATGCCATCGTTTATACGGGGATTCATTATCGTTTGACGAATGCGGGAGACGATTGTAGATAAAATTTGCCATATAAACGGCGTATGGCCAATACTTAACGTTTAGCTTCGCGTCGAATAAAAGCGCTCGGGCCTTTTCGCAAAGGGATCTTATGAAACGTTCGGCGGTTCCGTTGTGTTCTGGCTCAAAAGGCTCCGAAGGCACGAGTCGCATACCTACCTGTTCTATTATTTCTCGAAAATGTCCGCCCAAAAATTCAGCGGCGTTATCGCAACGTACCGACTTAATATTGCGATTCCAAAAGTTCGAAACCAACTTTTGGTAACTATCGAAAAAGTAACCTACTTCAGATTTTTCGGTCATCGCGTAAGTAACAGCAAACCGTGTATAATCGTCGACGAAAACTGCGATGAAACGATCATCGTGATATGAATTAGTAACAGGCCCTACGATATCGACGTGAACCAAGTCGAGTGGCTCCTTAGCTCGGTCCCTAGTTTCAGAGTAGCTACCTCGCGTTTGTTTAGCCTTTGAGCATACATCACATTCACTAATCGACGGGCATTCATGATTCCGAACCGCAGGAATTTTAAACATAACCGATTTACTCGCGTGAGCTAACCTACGATGCATTAACGCGCTCAAAGCAAAACCTTCGTTTTCGTCGTCGTTCGTATTAATCAAAAATTTAACCGTGTAAAGGCCATTTTGCTGTATCGTAACGTTAGCTAATTTTTCGCGTGTATCTCTATGAACGATTTCAACGTTATCGCTGATTATAATATCGTAACCTAAGAGACGAATCTGATTCGCCGATAGTAAATTATAACTTAAGTCTGGTACGTAGCTAACATTTTGCATGGTGTAATTAACGTTTTCGAAATTTTTAATTTTCAGATTACCGGATTTAACACGTTTGATCGCCGTCTTACGCTTGGCCACGAAGATTTCATCGTTATCGACGACCGGCACCTCATCAACCAAAAGTCCGTCGACGTTAATCATGTGACAGGAAGCTCCGGTATCTACAACGAAGGTAATTTCACGAAGTTCAGTCGCTAGGGCTACATTCGGCACCGTCGTTGGATTGCTCGCCGTGATTGCCGCCGGAGCATCGTCGTTTATCGATTCAGTCATCGTTGGAGATACACTGATCGTCGTTGAAACGTCGTTGACCGTATCTGCCGCGTCTTTTTCGCCGCTTGCCGTGTCGTTGTCAAAATTGAACGCAGCTAGGAGTACTCGCGGCTTGTTGTATTCGTTCGTAGATGGTGGCGGTCTCGTTGATGTGGGCGCGTTGCTTTGCTTCGACGTACTCGGCGTTTCGTTATTTCGTTCGTTGTTTCGATCACCGTTGACTTTGTCTCCGTATCGAGGGCAAAATTTCCCGATGTGGCCGAAACCATTACATCGGAAACATTTCACGTCGTTGCGTGGAGACGTATTTTGCCGAAAGCTGCCGGAGCTACGGCAATTTTTACCGTGATGGCCGAAACGTTTGCATTTGTAGCATTTGATTTTTGATTTTTCTTGGCCGCGTCGATCGTTACCAGATGAAGCGACCAATGCTGAGCTCCGAGTCGTCGAACTTGTACTCGTTGAAGGCGAATTTCCGTCGTCGTTACCGGTTAACAGATCTCTCAAAATTTTTGGATCGGCTGGAATTACGTTCAAAATTACTTCGGCGGACGTTTTGATGATATCCCACTTTGATTTTCGTAATCCGGTTTTCAGGAAAGAAAATTCCTCTGATTTTGAAACCGGAAAGCCAGCCGATACGATTTCGTTCGCTAAGCGGTTCACTTCGTTGCAGTAGTCGGTGGGATTTTTGAAATCGTCGATATCGATTTTCGCGAGTTTACCGCGACTGGCTATGGCTAGAGCCTCGTTCGGTTTCTCGAATTTCGCGTCGAGTTCGTTCAGTAATTTTAGCGGGTCGCTTTCCTCGCGAATTAACCGGAAAATCGTATTACTTAAATGATTAATAATTAAATTAAACGACTTGCATTTTTCTTTTTGAGTAGCGTTATTATCCGGTTGTAGCGTTTTGCCTAGATCTTTGGAATTTATTAATGCTTTTATACGTTTTTTCCAGATCGAATATTCGCTGCCGGAGAAGATCAAAAAAGCCGGAGTATGGCTCGTTGAATTGTCGCCAGATGCCATATCGTCGTCGTCGTCTGAATTTTCAGTTGTTTCGTCGCTTTCGTTTGTGGATTCGTCGTCCCGGTCAGCGTTTGCGTCGTTATCGTCGTTATGGGCTGTTTCGTCGTTCGTAGCGGTTGCCTCGTCGTCGTTTGTAGCGGCCTGTTCGTCGTCGTTCGTAGCAGCCTCTTCGTCGTTGATACGTGAGGTATTAGGCGTTACCGGATTAGATTTAGAATTTCGATTTTTACGTTTGCGTGGACGGCCGGGTCGTTTCGCAGATTTAGCTTTAGGTTCTGGAGTTCCACTCGGAAATCCACGAAAACCTTCGTCGTCGTCGTTTGATTCGTCGTTCGTATCGCCGCGGTTACCGATGAGGCGTGAAAAACCTCGCGAAATCATTTACGATTGCGAAAATGAACCACGGTCTCGGCTACCATGTTAGAATAATCGTGGATTTTTTAAACGTAAAAGAAAATGAGAAATTCGAACGACATTTGAAAAAAGAAAAGTCAGTTTTCGGTTTTGAAAAAGGCGTAATTTTATTGAAAATAAAATTACAGTTTAAATTTGGTCGTAAGACCGTAGAAAAGAAATTACGTTCGCGTTAGACGAGTTTTATAAAAGCAATGAACCTCAAAAAGGTTCAAAGTTACAAACTTAAAGAATAAAACGAATTTTCTGGCCGCAGCCAACGATTCTTCGAACACGTAACCACATGATCGTGGCTTTACAAAATTTATAACGAGAACGAAATAACGGACGCGAACTTCGACAGTTTGAACTTAAAATAACGCGAGAAGAAAATAAAAACGAATAATTAACGGTATTTTTTTAACAAAAATTGCCATTGAAAAAAAGTTGGTTGTGGAAAAATTACATCAGAAAAAAATTTAGCCGAAAAAAAGTCAGAAAAAAACTTCAGTTGAGAAAATTCTGTGAAAAGAAGTCAAGAGTTTGAAAAATTACAAGGAAATCACAGTGGAAAAAATTTCCATTGAAAAAATTTAGTTTCCACAAAAATTAAAAAAAAAAGTAGTCGGGGAAAAATAAAGTCAGAAAAAAAATTCAGTTGAGAAAATTCTGTGAAAAAATCAAGAGTTGAAAAAATTACAAGGAAATTACAGTGAAAAAAATTTAGTCGGGAAAAAATAACACCAGAAAAAATTCAGTTGAGAAAATTCTCCGAAAAAAATCAAGAGTTTGAAAAATTATAAGGAAAAAATTTCGAAAACTTCAGAAAATTCCAAACTGTTTAAAAATGATGTAAATATTCTGGACTTCGAAAAAAAAAAAAGTCGAAACGACATTCAGCCGTATAAGTAGTGACGTCACGAAGGTATCCGAGTTCCAAAGTTGCCTGTCTTGCATCAAAAATATCTACACAGTGGAAATTCATCAAATTAATTATAATTTTCCCGTAATATTGGAAGAAATTTTCATCCATAAAATCCTCTTAAAACAATCCTAAAAAAATCACAAATTTTTTTTTCAACAACAGCCCACAAATAATTCCACCTCTTCTTACTAAAATTCAAAAAAAATCTCAATCCCATCTTAATCCATCTGCTTACAACCCCAGTCAACCTATTTCACAACCCTCCAACGCCCTAGCTTCTCTTTCTCATTCATATCAAACACTTTAATGCCCTTACTCAACTACCGCTCGTACTGTGAAGCGACGCGTGCGAAAAAAATGTCAAGGAATTTACAAACTCGATGGATTTCCATTAAGCTTCCAAAGGACCGAGGCACAGTTGAGGAAGACGGGGTAAGGTAAAAGTAGGCCGAATTACAATCCTATAAAATTTCGTACATTTTTGACAAGATATACTCATAAATCTTAAGGTTGGTGCTATTCTTTATACACTCGTAACTGTTGGATGTTTTATTCGGTCTCGTCTCGCGTCGTGTTTGGTTCATTTATCCTGAGAATCCTTTTTTTTCCCACTGCCATACATCTTAATAAAGATACGTGAGTGGGGCCTAAGCCAAAACTTTCATATATCCTAATAAAGATTTTTCATTAAAGGGTACCCTCGACATCGAAACTATATTATTTTATTTTATTTTCAATAAAATCTTCCAGAATAAAAAATTCTCGCGATTCGTCCACACCCTGGTGTATTTTAATTACCGATGCAACCTCGTTAAAACCTTGACCTTTTCCACAGATGGATATTTTTTCTATTATACGTATTAAATTCAGTAATGACGAGTATCCAGTGTCCAATTTTTTTCCACACCATAGACCATCTTCTCGTCACAAGATAACGTCATTTTTACACATTTTCCTTACTCGTTGCTTCTTCTTTTTTTTCAGTCTGACGATGCAAGTTTTCCGCTTTAATGACGTTAGTACAGTTTCAAACTCGACGACATCGTGTTCCGGCTTGGCTCAATGACGTCATCGTCGTTTGGTCGAATTTTCTTCCAACTTCGTCTCGTATTTCGGTACGAGTTTTTCCTTCGCACATATGATGATTGGGTCTATCTATGTCATTCCATTAAGAAAAGACGACGATGACAAAAAAAAAAAACTATACACCGGAGAAGATCTCTGAGAAAGAAATAATTTCGCAATAGTATCAACTCGATAGGTGCTAGAGACTGCAGTCGCTATTAAATTGAAATATCGCTATCGTCGGCTCGACGAGTTAAAATGGCATGACTGTCGAGAATAATGGGTTTCGCGCGTTTGAATTCGATGTATTCTTAATTTTAATGTAATTGGTGCTCGTAGTCAGAGTCGTACGCGTAGCATCTCTAACACGCTCCTTCGTACGCCTATTTCACGTAATCAACTCTCATCAGAGATCATGTGCCTACGTCGATGAAATTATCAACTCCAACCGCCGCAGCAACTCGCGAACACTCGGTTTAATTGTATAAAGTTGAGTATATCGAGCTGTTTCGAAAAAATAAGCTTTATTCCATATCAACTTGAATCATAAATGAAATTGGGTCCTCGATTTTTCTCAATTTTTTTTACGAGCTCTCCTTAATTGGATCATTTTTATTCTGATTATTAAGATAGCTGAGGAGGGGGAGGGGTCCTCATAATTTTTATGGTATTTGCGATTTTTTACAAAATTATTCAATTTTTCAGGTTCATATCTTGAGATCTGTCGAATTTCGTGGGGAGGGGTAGAGCAGGGCAGAACAAGTGTGTTCAAAAAAAAAAGTCGATATTAGAATTTCAGACCCTAAAACTAGTGAGAATCGATATGCCACAAGCTATTTTCACTTCTTATCGTGATTTTTTTCAAAATTTGAGTGACTAGGGGGACACTGAAGGATCAAATCTAAGAAGTAGGTAAGCAAATATCTGAACTAAATGCACCCAAAAACCTTACAAACGACAGGTTACACGTTATTTTTGATTTTTTGAATTTTATCCTCATCGGAAGGGGCCAATAAGGGTCGTACAAGGGTCGGGTGAAAAAACTGAGTACATATTCAAACTCAGCGCCTTTGAATTAGGTAAAATCGACATACTACTTCACTTTTTCGATTTTTTTAAAATTTCAGTCAAAATTGTGTACCTCTGCACCCCTCAGGGATGTGGAGATTCCATCTTGAAAATTCGTTGATTGAATAAAAGCAAAAATAGAGGGCCACTGTCATAAATTTTTTCATATTTTTAAATAATATCTTTCATTTTTTGTACTCATCATGAAAGTTGAACTTTTACCATCAAAGTTCAACTTTGAGCTTTTCAAAATAAGATAATTTTTTCAAATCGCCTATCAATTCTCTTTCAAATCTCACAAACAATTCTCCCCTAAGTACAACGGATCTTGAGGTAGGAGCCTTCAAAGTTGAGTTATTTAGCAAAAAATTGAAATTTCATAAAAATTACAAGACCCCTCGTTTTATCGATGGGCAAAAGAAAAATGATCTTGGTCAAGTGGTTATGTAATTACATCATCAAAGGAAGTTGGTGAAAACATTGAGCAAAATCAGAAGACTCGACTTCATTTTTTTTTCGAACTGTCGTGGAATAGTCCAGAAAAAAACCACGCGAATCAACTTTCACCCTTGTTGCGTTTTTAAAAACCACGTGGAATTTTCCAATTTCATAACTCGACGTCGCACGCGTATAATTTCCTGTCTTTTGTGGAATGTTTACCATATTCTCGCACACCTTTGATTACCTTTTGAATCGTCACCACGTTGTCGTTCACTTTATACTCGTGTTTTGAAAAACAACGCGTCCTTTACTCAAAAGGTAACCGACAATTATCATTCAAAATCTCCTAAACACCAACGCTCCTCCCCTTCGCTACGAATATTAAAAATCTTACACCAGTTGAAAATCGTTTTCGAATTAAATTCTGGTCTAGAAAAAAATCTCTTATCATTTTTTCAAACGTTTTTCGTAGGTAATTTCACGCCGGAACGATCCGAAAGAAAAGTGGTTAAAGGAGCTGAATCGTGGAAATTTCCGACTGTAAATATCTCAATTTTTACAGCCCGAAACGTATTTTTTTTTTTGAACTTTCTAGAATGAAAAGACGTCATTTCTGCCAATTTTTAAGGAGAAAAGTGAAGCGATGAACTGCGTAGGTATCTTGAATTTTTTTCTTTTATTTTTTTTTGGGGGGGGGGAGGGGGTATAGGTACCTATGAAAAATCATCTTGGATGAATATCATTTCAAGGTTTGAAAAGTAGAATTCTCCACTAGCAAAATTAAATTTCCAGAATCAAAATGAAAATTTTTCCATATTTCTTGAAAAATATACGTACTTCTGCAGGAAATTTCAGAGCTGGGAGAAGGGTGGCTTGATCTTTAGAACATTGATATTTTCCACTTGTACATTTCAAATTTTCCATTCAGATTGTCTTTTTTCATCCTTCGAAAAATATACATCATTAGAAATTTTAAAACAAGGTGATGCGAGGATCAAATCTCCGAAATATTAAAATTTTCAGACCTTAATTTTCCATTCCAAAAATGCAGCTTTCTCATTTCTTCAGTTTCTTGTATAAAAGTGTTATTTTTGTGACAAATCAAGGGTTTTAAGAACATAAATTTCTAGTTTTCTTTCAAGTTAAAAAATCAATTTTTTTAATCGGTTTTCGGAAATTTTGCTAACCATTGAATATTTTACGAGCCTTCAACCGAGTTTTCACACAGTTTTCGTTTTTAAATTTTACCTCCCCCCTAATCGTCAAAAATGAAATTCTTTTCGGCTTTTTCAAAAGTGAAATTAGTTAATGATTGAAAATTAAAGTTTTTTTTAATCTGATTTAAATAAGAAACTGAAAAATTGAAAAAATTGAAGGAATTTCTGGTAAAAAAAGTTTCTACTCTTTCATGTTATCCTACTACTTTTCCTGAATTTGAAATCGAATGAAAATTCAAATACCTACATAAATATTGTTATAAAATTCAATATTGTTATGGTATTTTGGTGAAAATTTCTGAAAAATTGTCCCATTTAAAAAAATTAATGCTCGCCCGAATTTTAAGTTATTATGCAACATGCCGAAAATGTCAACTCCGGGTATTTTCCATTTTTTTTCCACCTCAAAAATACTACACTTCAACTCGAAATATTTTTTCCAAATTGTGTAAAATCCAGAAAGATTTTTCTGATTATCTGATTGACTATTCGAGGTGATTTTATCTTCAACTTCAATTTGTAGAGTTCCGAGTTCCTAATGGAAGGGGGTAGGGATAAATAAATGGATCAATGTAAAACGCCGAGTTCTTATTGAAAAAATTATTATTATTATTTTTCAAGCAATGGAGCTTTATCAATTGATACATTCATTTGATAATTTTTTTTTTTTGAAATTTCATGGAATTTTATCGTTTCATTTTCAATTAAAGTACCTATTTTGAATTACTAAAAATTTATTCCTAATTCAATCATGATTTTTTCTTGAGCAAATTTGAAAAAAAAATCATTTTTATACCTACATTTATTCAGTAAAAAATCTATAAATTGAACATTCGACTTTTAAAAATTTCAAGATCACGTTTCATTTCATTTTTTCCCTCCAATTACTACTCTGAAAATTTTGATGGGAAATTTACAATTTAAAATCAGCGTGATATTTAATTAAAGCAGTGGCTTTGTTTTTTTGGTAAGAACCCATCGATAATGCACCTGGATAAAAAATTGGCACATCAAACACACTGAAGACTGAAAAATACTTTTTCCCTTAGGAATTTTGAATTGACCTTTTCCATCTCTAGTGGAGAAAATCAATTAAAATTTGTATAAAATTAGGATTCTCAGATTCCACATCGTTTTGGTCTCTTACTTCGATATTAATTCATTTTCAAAATCTATCAAGTAAAAAGCTTAAAATTAAAAAAAAATCTCACTCTCCTGATATCTCTAAAAGTCAATTTTCAATCAAAAATTTCAGCATTCGATTCATTCCCTCAACTAATTCCACCAAATACCCTCATATACTCTTACTTCCATCACCAAAAAAATCCGCAACCTCTAAAAAATCCTACACCCAACCCATCCTCGACTTCTCACTTATCATCCAGCAACACCTCATTATGCTGATTACTTCCCTAATGCGTTGCTCATTAATACCAAAACATCATAATCTCGGCTCGGTGAAAGATATGCAAATTTTTTAATACGACCAAGAATTAAATTAACAAAATGACAAACAAAAACCTTCATCCGTTTAAAAAAGAAATGTTACCTAATTAGAAAACCATCTCATACTAAACGGAACGCTAACTCGTTAATCTTTTTTCAATCCTTACAAATTACTTCTAAAATACGTTAGAGTCATTAGAAGTGAAATCATTTTCTCACTCTCACACAAAGTTGCAACTTGGGAGCACTACATCTCACCGTGAATTTACGCAGGTACCAGCCATCGTGTTAAATAAATCGTCTATATTGGCAATTGAAGGCGTCGAAAGGAAATTTTCATTCATACCTGATACCTTCGCTTTTTATTACCTACACAAAATAAAAGCTTTAATAATCGGTTCGTTATATGAAATAAACACGAAAACTTCCCAACGAAAAAAAAAAATCAATTTAAATCAACGCGATTTATGTTCCTTACGTGGTTCGAATATCGATACGAAAAATTCCACGATTTTACTCTATGGTCGTAATCGAAAAGCAAATTCGTACAAATATCGTGTTTTGGCAAATGACTATTTTTACGCCGCTAAACACGCGTCATTGAACAGGTTGAGATTTAAATTCGAACTCGTATACGCAAATATCTAACATTCGTTTTTATTTTTCCAAACGCTTTTTTTTGGTTGGTACAATTTACATACGTCATTTTTCCAATCTCGTTTTTCCTTTTTTTTCCACCGATTTCCAGATTCCAGTAAAATTAATTAGTAATTCGTCGATGAATTTTTTAAGGTTTTTGCAGCTGCTCGGAAATTTCCACTTTTTTGTGTCCTCGTCGACCTCTGATCACAATCAATTTCTCAGATGAAAAACACAAGAAACCTTTGCGTACTTCTTAATCTTATAATTTTTCACCTCGAAGGTCCTCGATCATACGACAATCAACAGAATCCTCTGCCTCTATATTAATCTCTCTAGCTCGATAGGTAAACTCCCAATTACGTTCTATTCAAGGTCCATTTTCCTCCCGAAAACCTCGATAACTAAGCATTTCGGGCGTAAATTTCTAGGTTAATCTCTTCGCTCGACTTTGGGAAACTGGAATGAATCCAAAATTTTGTACGTTTAAAAATAAGGTCACCGAGCGAACGGGTGTACTTTGGCCGACGATACTACACTTACACATCGTACGTACAATTTCCAACTATAAAACCGGATCGATAACGTCGAACAATGATTTACAACGAAAAACAAGAAAAATATTAAATCGACAATACGTAACACTCGGGTTCATCTTTTTCAGCCGGCATCGCCTTTTAATGGCATTTTTATACAAAATTGAAATTCTCCGCCAAGAATTTACATAATATGAAAAACATCGTGTCGTCGTAGTCTTCGTCGTGCGCGAGCTAAGTCGAATAAAAAATATTCTCGAGTTGCCTCAAAAATTTTATATACTTTGCCAAGTGCTGATCGACGGGGGGCCTATTCGGGCATCGTTCGGCGCTTAGAAAAAAGAAAAATTTCGTCATTTTTTTTATTCTTATGTATTTACAGTTATTTTATGGTGTTTTGATTGTTCAGGATTTGTACTGCGGTACGTGCATTCGAATAAAGGAGCAGATTTTCTCTCCGTTTAGATTCGGTTGCCAATAATTTCTTTGGAAAATATGTTTCGAGCCATTTTTTTGTTGTTAAAAAATTTTTATTTCAGAGTGGAACAAAAATTTTCATCTAATTTTCCTATCCATTGATTTCCCGAATTTTTCCAAATACAGAGAGGAAATTAATTTCAAGCATATTACAATTTCTGAACGAACTTGGAAGCTTTCTCGATAACTCGACATTTTTTCCATCGAATTATCTTCGAGAATACCAATGCAAAAAACAAAAAAAAAAAAGATAAAAAAATAGCAAATAGGTATATCCAATAATTCGAAAATATTCGCCACAACTCGAGCTCGACCATAAATTTGTATTTTCCGAATTTCAATCAAGGTATTCCTGGATTCCTAAATGAAAATCTCTACTCGAGATATTTTCCAAATAGAATTCCACATTGGCAAATCAATTCATTATTTTCCAAAAAAGAATTCACCTCGACTATTTTTGTTAAATATTACGACCAAGGATCGAAGAATTTTCTCTTCCCATCGAAATAATTATCAAACTCGATACAATAATCGTCAAAATTTCACAATTCTAATCGCACAGCAGGCTCTAACAATAAATTAACTTTTGTGGTACGAGCCGAGGATTTTCGAAAACATGACAAAGGGGTAAAAAAAAAGGCTATCTGAAGGGTAATAGAATGTAACTTTACGGTTCAAGGTATGGGTTAGGATGAAAACATGAAAATTAACTTTAGCCGAACGCCTCGTCGTCGTTGAAAATAAGTTGACTATAACATATTATATGCTTATATACGTACGTTACTAGAATTTATACATTATTATGTACACGTACATACGTCTCGTTGCCATGTAGATCTCTGTGAGCTGTCAAATGATGCTGCTGGCAAATACGACAAAAAAATAGGTATCGAAGATGTGATAGTGATCTACTGGTACAAAATGGACGCTGTGGAAATTTTTCAGGATGGGAAATACAAATAAGATCATTTTCAAGACGAATTTTCTCATAGGCATACCTGGAAACTAATTAAGGGAGGGGCTGAGAAGTCGAGAAAAATAGGAGGGGGGTCAAATTTCAAATCAGTCATTTTTGACTGATATTTCAGCCAAAAATCATCAATTTTTTCTGACAAAGGGGGAATTCATTGAGGAATCGATGGTTTTTGGCTGAAAAATCAGTCAAAAATTATCAAATATTAGAATAATTTATACCTCGTCAAAAAAAAATTGAAGTTGGAAAAAAGATTTGAGGAAAAAATTTAGACCTTATCAAAAAAAAATGTTGATGTCGGAAAAAATCATGAAAAAATATACAGGAAAATATTACGACCTCATCAAAAAAAATTTCGAATCCGGAAAAAATACAGAAAAAAATTTAGACCTCGTCAAAAAAAATTTAAGTCTGAAAAAATACAGACCTCATCAAAAAATTTTGAAGTTGAAAAAAAAACGAATGCGTAAAAAGTGTGGACTTGGGAGAAAAAAATCGCTCACCATCCACTTCAAATCCGTAAAACAGGCTCACGTGTGAACCAATCTCCTACGATATTAACTATTCGAAAAAAAAAATGAAATTTATTTTTTGAAAGCATTGTGCGAATAATTTCAAATAAGTAAGTTCTTGAATTAAAATCAATTAGGTAGGTATTTGAAAAAATGAATGATGAGATTTGTCATTCAATTAAGAACCTAAATAAATTTCATTAGGTATCTAGCCTATTTTCATTTTTTTTTTTTTTTTTTTAACAAAATAGTCATACTTGACGAAAATTTGTAACAGAATCGTGTTCAGCAGCTCAGACTACTTCTATAAACTTCATTTGTATGACCCAAATTTGGAAAATAACCATTATATGGATCACTTTTTTAAAATAGAAAATTATACTCATAACTCAGGAAAAACTCGTCCAAAATTCAAAATCAAATATACCATTGGATTTGTCTCGTCCAGACAAATCTAAATATTCAAGTATTTATTTTTTAATTTTGACCAATTGGTTTATAAGTGTTTTCCCCCCCAAAATACAACCGTAATGTGCCGCTTTTTCAAAATTGATTGCCTTTTGAAGAATTTATCCCTTTTTCGACGAAAAAAAAAGATACAGATTTGATCAATTTGACCCGATAATAACGAATTCTAAGAAATTATAATGTACCTAGGTCATCAATCAGACTACGTTTGAAGGTAGCAGAGCCGTAACCAGAAGCGTCTCAATGGGGAAGGGGTCATGACTTTATTGATTAAATTTATGTGTTCAAAAAATGCATTTTTTACAAGTCTTCACCTCAAGGGAAGGCTGGGACCTCCCTCCCCCCCTGGAAAATGGTAAAATTGATTTGGTCCATTTTTAAGAACTTTTTTTTGCATTGGTAAATCCCAAAATATTTCAGCAAAAAAAAAAAAAAAACAAAGACATAAAAGTCTGCCGAGTGGATTTATATTTATAAAATTATCATAAAAATTCATTTGACAGCATTGCTACCAAAAAAATTTGAATTTATTTCAATGGTGAACAAATTTTCAACTTATTTTTCAGCCCATTTCACGATTAATTGGAATTTCATGAAAATTCCACGAACCAAGTTTGCGGTTGCATTTTGCTAGGTTATTTAAAATTCGAACTTTTGCAGGACAACCGAGTAATTCTAAATAATTTTCAAATATTTTCCAAAATTCATTTTCAAAATTTGAAATTTAGGATACAGGATTTATTTTGAATATAGGTAGATACTTTCTTTTATTTTTGTTTCAGGGTGTGGCCTAAAATTTTACGATCAGCAAGGATTCCTATCTTGAAATTAAAGAAAAATGCAATTGCATACAATTCATCATTGTTCCCTTACCGAACAACTCGTTCGCGAACGATACCGCATCTCTCGAGGAGTATTACATCTAATCCATGCGGGTAGCGAGTTAAAGTCTGACGAAGAGAAACGTATCGCTATTTAGTTCAACACAAATCCGCGGTTTTACTCGCGTACATCCAAGTCTGCTATAATTTGAAATTTTCAATGATACTTGAGCGAGCGAAAACTATAACGTACATCGTACGTGTATTCTTTATACCTTCCTCAGTACCTAAAATCTATAGGTACCTACTGTAAGTATGTACCTATATAAACAAATACCTATTTTAAAATTATTACTCATCTATGAATTGTTCGTTTACGAAGGAGGTATTGCATATTCTGACGCACAGTGGAAGAGAAAATGTGGTTCAGAGACTACACCAAAGGCATTATATTGGATTCCGTATTTTAAAAGCTTTTCCGAGTTTATCATTTCATTAAATATATAAGAAAGTACGCATAAAAGTAGAATATAGTATGCAACACGAAAAAGAAAAAAATAAGAGGAAAAACGAAGGAAAAAAACACCCACACATTCATTCGTTCATCTATCTATCGTACCCGCAATTACAGTACAGTGTATCTTTTCACATTAGGGTATAGTAAAAAACAAAAAAAATCATCTTGAATGTTGACGAAAACTGGCACGGTTAGTTTACTGAGAATGGAAAACTTCCCTAAAAAATTTGAATCCTCCAGCTTTCTAAAGGGATGGAGACAGATGTCTTTATAATCAAATGGTTCTCTTGAAAGACCACAAATTTAAGTCATAAATTTTTTTATCGACATTTTCGAAGAATTTTCATGACAATGACAATGCTGCTAAATGTATTTCGGTTTACTCAGTTTTCAAAAAATTCTAGTTATTCATTCAAAGGCTTGAAAGATTGACCAAAAAGTTTTTTTTTTTTTTATTAAGATAAATCAAAATCAATTTTCAAAGAATTTTGTAGCCGCGCTACCAACTTACATTTTTTAGAAATCACGTAAGTAAATTGAAATACAATTTGGCAGTTCGTTTATAATTCTTTTTGAAAAATTCAATCAAAATTATTTCATTTGGCCAAACAATTTTTTACTCCATTTTGAGACATATTTGGGTAAGCAATTAAAAATTCGCAATGAATCGAATCGCGAATCACATGGTAGGTAATACATGATGCGAATAGATTTAAAAAATCCTTTTCATTCAAGAAAATGAGAGGAATTATTTTGCGATATCGACTGTCGTTTTTTGAAAATAAAAACCATTTCAGCCGGAACCATTATTTCAGAGTGTTGTAATATTTTCGTGTTTTTTCAAATAAACGACAGAAAAAATACGGAAAAAACATCCGTAAAAATTATCTTTTTTGGTCTTTTTTTTTTATAATAAAAAAGATTTTAGTCGTAGCTTCAATTTTAGTATGATGAGAAATTTTCAAAACGTCGTTTTTCAAAGAAACGACGGGAAACGACGCATCCAACATACCTAAAAATGATCGTTTTGTGTCGTTTTTTGAAAATAAGAAAGATCTGAGTCGGAACTATTGTTTCAGAGTATAGTAAAATTTTCATTCAACATAGGTACTTAAAAATGATCGTTTTTTGATAAAAAATAAGATTTTAGTCGTAGCTTTGATTTTAGTGTGTTGACTGTTGAAAAATTTTCAAAACGTCGTTTCTCATAAAAACTGCAAAAAACGACGCCTCCAACATATCTAAAAATGATCGTTTTTGATCGTATTTTGAAAATGGTAAAAAAAAGTGTTGGTTTGTGTTCAAAAAGCTATCTTTTTTTCAATCACCAAAAGTATAGGTATTTTGGAATTTTTTTGAAAAATTTTGTATGTCAGTGCGGCCAGTTACAAATAGTGACGTGCGACATTATGGAATTTACTTGATAAAAAATTTAATTCTTGATGGACGTAAATTCCATAATGTCGCACGTCACTATTTGTAACTGGCCGCACTGACATACAAAATTTTTCAAAAAAATTCCAAAATACCTATACTTTTGGTGATTGTAAAAAAAGATACATAATATTTTTCGGCGAAAAAATGATCAATTTAAAGATATACCTAAATTCCGTATTTTGGAATTTTACGATTCGCTGTTGGCTGCACTGGTGTAAGTATAAAATTTTCAAATTTTTTCTTCAATATTTACTTTTAGTGGTTTAAAAAAATGTTTCGTTCAATTCCCCGACGAAAAAAAAATCTTTTCAGCTTCGCGAAAATTTCGTATTATTGAAATATTGCAATCCGCAACTTTTCAACCCCCTGGTAGCGCTCTGAGTTTTGATCGGAGAAGGATGGCGATGGTTCAGGGAGACGTAGAAACTCAAATCGAAACTTTTAAGAGCTACGAAAGCCTCTCATGCAATTTTTTTTGACTAAAAAAACACAAAATAAGCGTTTTTTTCAAAAGGAGGTGCACTTTGAGCCCCCCTGCTCCCCTTCACTTGTCCCTTGGGGCTCAATTTTTTTTGGGAGGTCTCCCACTCAAAGTAAACCACCCCACCAAATTTGGTCGCAATCCAAGATATGTTTTTTTTTTTTCACTCCACCCTAATAGTCATAGACCAATAATCACTCAATTTTTTATTCATGACTTTTGCACAAATTTCACAATTATCTTCGACATGGGACATGGACATCTCAAAATTTCAAAATTTGAAACCTGTTGTTTCCTGACGTACCTCTTACCCTAGCTACCTACCAAGACTAACAATCCCCACATCTACACGACTTGCAACGCCATCGCTTTTATAGTTTATATCCTTCACAAAGGCGAAAATCGTACGTAAAAGGTAATTTTCCAAGTTTGATGAGAGGTGTTAATATAATTTAGTCTGTTGGCGTTCGTTACGTGTAAGTGGAACATAAAGTGATCGAGTGTACGTAGCAACTAGCAACGTAGGTGCATCAAAAAAGGGGTTGAAATGGAGAGCTCGTATACAGAGTACTAACAGGGTGTGATAATAGTACTGATTAAATTGCCAATACGCGCAATAAACAGAGAAAATCTATACGAACGACGAAACTGAACTGGGGGAAACGATTCCAAGACGAGCACCTATCTGCTAACACTGGCGAATTTCGAAAAGGGAAAAAATTGATGGGCTTCAGCTCACAGCGGGGTAAATTTATACACGACGACGTATCTGGGGGTTACCGAAATCGTACCGCGAATGTTTTTAAAATATAGAAAATTCCCTCCCCCCAGCCAGCCGATCTAGAAAGCCTACGATGTAAGGGTGCGGTTTTTGGTAATGTGCCAAAAAACGGCGGCGAACGAGGCTGCCGAAAACGACCATAGCATCTATACGGAGGAAATTATAAAATGAGAAATATGACGGTGAGTCGAACGATGATATTTGATACGCTATTTACTTTTGACCATGATTCCCCCCCTGCCAGCCCAGCATTAGGGTTTTACGTAAACCGCGCACCTTACGTCTCGAAGCAACGGCATCGGCACGTTTCACGCGCCCAGCCAGAATTTTATACCATAAAGGACCTTTTTGCCGTACACCGCGAAAGGTCCGTCCGTTCCTTACATAATCGTCCAGTGTCCCCCGTATACTAAATTTAAGCCGGCCATGAAATATGTTGCGCGGCTCTAAAGCGTAAAATTAAACAGTATTTTGTATAACGTAAAGGATTAAAAACGATATTTTCTATCTTATATGAAATTTAACATCTCGCTAGCTCCTCCGCAAGCAAAGAAATAATAAAAACGATTAACATAAATCCCAAATGCGTTATTAACCGAGATATAATGCGAGCTCGAATAATAAACGACCGAAATGTAATGATCTGCTTTGTCGCATATTTTAAAACATCGCAAGTCCCCTACGTCTCCATGATGCCCTCGACTCACCCTACGTTATCTTGGCTGATTTCATTATGTCATCAAACTCACAACCAGTCCCAGATCGGTGCGTCCAAAGGAATGCAGTCATATGTTCCACTTCCATCGTTGGGTTCCCCCTCCGGGTAAGTCGTGTACCAAAGCAACATTCCAAGGGACCTTCCCGGTACCCAGAGTGGTTGCTTGATTGATGACACAAGCCAGTTTTGGATTTTTAAAATTCAACCCCCCCACCAAAAAATCATCCAAAAACATACCTACCAGACACCTACATCAATATTGCTGGCTCATTCCATGTCAACTCACCCACTTTTGACGTTAGGTCCACCGATTTTTCTTGAATTTTTTTACGAGTTCCCCTCGATGACCTAATGAAGGAATCGCCATTATTTTGATCCTAACTGCTCAGGGGGAGGGGGGTGGCCCTTGTAATTTTCGTATCATCGGGATTTTTTGTGAAACGGCTCAACTTTGAAGGCGTATAGCTCGAAGTGGGTTTGACGTAGAACAGATTTGTTTACGCAGTTTTGTAGAGAATTGAAAGGAGGTTCGAATTTGATAATCACATTTCAAAAAGTTCAAAGTTGAACTTTTAAAATGAAAGTTCAACTTTCGTGATGAATACAACATTCGCAGGCCCCCATTTAAAATCTGAAAAAATTACTACGAGTAGTACTTTTTATGCATTTTTCAACCTACGAATTTTCAAAATAGGATCTCAAGACCCCTGCGGGGTTCAGGGGCCCCAATTTTGACCAAAATTCAAAAAAATGTAAAAACTCAAGAAACATGTCGATTTCTACTGATTCGAAGGCGCTGAGTTCGAATATGTATTCAGTTTTTTCGTCCGACCCCTCCGGAACCCTTATCAGCCCCCGATGGGGGTAAAAATTTTAAAAAAATGTAAAAGGCGGCTGATGGGGGTTCCAGAGGGGTCGGACGAAAAAACTGAATACATATTCGAACTCAGCGCCTTCGAATCAGCAGAAATCGACACCCCAAACGATATTTTCACTTCTTACATGCTTTTCTCAAAATGGGGAGGGGGCTGGGGGGCCTCAAAGGGTCGAATCGCAAAAATAACCACATATTCGAAATCAGCGACCCCAAAAACCTGACAAACGACTGGTCACACGTAATTTTCCATTTTTTTGAATTTTGACCCTTTTCGGGGGAAATCTCAGCAGGATTCTTGCAGAATTGTTGCAGAAAGTTTTTGCAGAAACCTTACAGAACTGTTGCAGAAAGTCTCTGCAGAATCTTTGCAAAACTGTTGCAGAAAACCACAGCAGAATTGTTGCAGAAAATGTCAGCAGAAATGTGGCAGTCTTTTTGTAGAAAGTTTCAACTGAATTCTTGCGGAATTTGGAAGAATTTCTAGAGAAAGTCTCATGATTTTTAATGTTTTGCAGAATTCCTGCAGAAAGCCTCCGATTCTCAGTTTTTCAATTTAAACCCCTAAACACCTCTGGTGGCATTAGAGAGCTAGGGGCTCAAAATTCCAAACTTCCACTCTCTTTTCATTTCCTTATAAAAGAATCAGTTAATTTTTTCTGTACTTTGTCTTTTGATAATTTATATTTTCATGATTTTTTCAGTGTTGGGAAAAAAACAAAAACAGTGTTTTTTTGTTGAAAATGTTTTTTTCTGTTTAAAACATCTTATAAATGAGAATAAAAAAAAAATGTTTTAAACGTAAAAAAACTGTTTTAAACACAAAAAAAAACCATATTTTTGGCCTTTAAAAAGTTTAATAAGATTCGGTTACAGTTACATTGGTTTCAGTTTTCGTTATGCATTGTATCAAAAATTGCCAAAATTTTTGAAATAATCGTGAAAAAGTCAGTTCCCACTTCTCAGTTGTGCTAGAAATTTTTAATCATTTTTCTCGTACTCAGCGCTAAAAATACTACAAATTTCATTCATTTTTGCATATAAAAAACACATTTTTCAAAAAAAAAAAAACAGGCAGATGGAAAAAAACGTGTTTAAAACAATTTAAAACAATTTTTTGTTTAAAATGAAAATTGTTTTTTTTTTTTTGTTTTAAACACATTTTAAACGTTTTAAACAAAAGTGTTTTAAACAATTAGCCAACACTGAATTTTTTCCATTTTTGTTTTGTTTTTGTTATTGTAAGGTTGCGGAACCATTTTAATTTTTTTTCGTGCTTTTGGGACTGCTCTTCAATTTTTAAGATGAAATGGTTCCGTAATCGTTTTTTTTGAAGGGGGAGGGGGTGGTTCTGGTTCCAGGAGTCAAGAAAATTTAATGGTTCTCCTGGTTGTGGTTCCAATTAGTACTGGTTTTCCCGGTTCCAAGTGGTTCTGGTGCTTCCAATTTCAGTCTTCTTTTTTTTTTTGGTTTTTTACTTCAATTTTTTTTTTGCTCAACAATAACTCATCAAAATTTGATTAATTTTCAAATTTGAAGTCAATTGTCAAATTAAGATTTGCAGTATACTTTTGGAATTATCAAATTCATGAATTAATTGAAATTTGAATTATAGATTCTGGTTCTTGTGGTTCTGGTTAGTTTCAAAATCATTTCTTCCTGGTTGTTCTCTCTATTGGGAATGGTTCTATAAATTTTTCGATTGGTTCTGGTGCTGGTTCTCATTTGAAAATTCGAAAAAAATAGTTCTCCCGGTCTTTTTTTTGGTTGTCCTCCCAAGTGGTTCCGAAGAAAGAATTAAATACTTAATTTGGTTTGTACTTAAACTAAATTAGGTAATGGCTTTTACTTATAAGACTATTTTTTTAAAATTCGGTTAAGGTTTTTACCGACTTTTTTCCTACATTGTGCAGTTTATGCCCAGAAACGCTTGCAAATTATGTAAGTACCTATTTAATGCATTTCAAAGTGTACAAGAATCAGCCAGGCGGTAAGTACCTTTACCTTCCAACATACCTATATCTCTTATTCTACTCGGATAATAAAATCTGCGAGATTAGTGTCGTAAATAAATCTACATTCGTATGCAAATACCGAATTCAAATCATTACCCAGTACCCAGCGACTCCTTCAAGTACTTTTTTCTTTAAATTCAGTTGCTATGGAGTTGATGAATAACACGAATTATTCGAATGTTCGTATCGATTACCTACTAAATTAAGAAACAGCTTACATGTTTAAAATTAACCCGACCGCGTACGTTATTAAATCGTTACGGTAAAAATGTAATGTCAGGGTTAATTTACTATAATATACGAAGGAAAAGTGGCTTTTTAAAGCAACTACGTGGTATATATAGGTACGGCATACCCTATAAGTAGGTACTTATAAGGGTAAATCAATATATAGAAATGAAGTCGTTCACGGACACTCGTTCGAAACAGTGGTTGAGACGAGGATGGCGGAGTTTATTGGAGGATTTTTTCAACCTCGAGTTTTCATTTTTAACGTCGGTTAAAAATAGGAAAAAAATACTATACGTGTAAGCATCGTATGTATAGGATTGGTTCGGAGGAGGCGCGACAACGTCGACGACGAGTTATATTGATGAAAATTTATTCAACGGGGTAATGTCTGGTAAATGACAAAAATTCACGGTTGCCCTCGAAACATGAAGCATTTTCATATTGTGAGACCCTTAAAAGGGTTAAAATTTATTAGAATTCAGCTCGGGCTGAAGAATAGGGCGGTATAGAGCTTCGGTATTTTCGGTATTAAAAGCCATCGCATTGTTCCAAAGTATAGAGGCAAGCGTACGTTATGTACCATCCGAGATCGTGTGTGCTGGTGTGTTGGAAAAGCGAGGCGAAAAAAAAACCTCCGACTCGGTTAGATTTTCGAGTACTTAAAATGGTACAGAAGATTGCAGATCGAGTTTCTCTACGAGGGAAAATTTCGATTCCTTTGTTATACCTAAGTATAAAGATTTTTTGCGTTGGTTGGTGCTGATGAGGGAGCCGGAGGAGGGGCTGCGAAAACGAATATTTTTTTGTTTTTATATCGTTATGAAATTCTTTTTGAACGAATATTTATTCTTTGAAGGAGAAAGAAATGACTACTGTGCAACGGTTTGTTTTACGGTATGAATATTTCAACGGTACTAATTATTTCGAGTTTTATTCAAACGAGCTATGTAGGTACTTGGGTTTTGAGCGTTGAAAAATTATGTGCTTTGTTCAATTTTTTAAATTGAATTCGAAAAATAAAGAATTATTTCCAGATTCGTGTATAGCAATCTCAAATTAGTCAGAATTATTATCTAGATTGTCCAGAATTCTTGAAATTTTTGGTCATTATCTGAAATTGTGTTCAGAATGAGAATTCCCTGAGTTAATGTTTCTTTAGTATGCATTTTCAACTGAGATTATGTAACCGGCGGATTCCTCTGAATAATCGGAATAAAATCCTTTTTCGATCAATTTTGGGTTGTAGAATTCAAATATTACAATTTTTGTTTCACCTGAACAGTAATTTTTTTAAAATTTCCTAACAAGGGTGGTATCCCAATTCAACGTAAACTTTTGAGCACAAAGAAAAATAAATTGTAAGTTTACCTTGTGAGAGCCTTATATACAAAATTTTCAGGTGATAAATAGCATTTCTTAAATTTTGGCAAATTTTTGAAATTTGAAAATTACCTCATAGCCTTGCAAAAATAGATATTTGGTATATACCCAAATTTGAACCGACTGGAAGTGATTTTGAAACTTTTTACCGCCAACAGAAAATTTTGGAATTTTCTAGCGCTGGAGAAAAGTCCATAAAAAATGACTCAAATGGGCTTAGGCACCTATAATAGCGGATCACAGTGGTGACCCATTTTATCAATATTAAAGAACAATTTTTCGAAATTCGTTCCAAACCTTGAGTTCAAATTCACATTTCTTTGCAAAAAATCTAAAAAAATTTCTAGACTAATTTCCTGGTCAAAAATGTGATTTGAACTTGAAATCATCCATTTCATAAATTGGGCTCTAATCGATCAAATAGGTCCTAATACTGATATTAGTAATCCGTGATTGTTGGCACTGAAATAAGTACATAATGGATTTCTCCCAGCGCGGGAAAATTCCAAAATTTTCTGCTGCCTTCAAAACGTTTTAAAACTGCTTCCAATTGATTCGTCAGTGCGAAAATGGGGTATATATCAAATTTCAGCTTTATTCGATGATTAAGTATATCAAATTATTATTATTATTGCAGGACTCTTCTGAGGTAATTTTGAAAGAGCTTCTCCAAATAATATGGTGAAATCCGCCCTTTAATGATGAAACTCACCCAAATGGTTAATCTCGATGTAAAACCGCTCCAATTTTTTTGGCCCTATCCCTCACCCCTACCTGAATAATATGTCTGTAGGTATGTAAATGTTAAAAATTCAATATTTTATATCTTTAGAGGGAAAGGACCAAAAATTTTGAAATTTTCACACAAAATAGTAAGTACTCGAAGGTGTATGTATTGTATACTTATGTGAAGATTTTATTTTATTTTTTGAAAAATTTTTGAGAAGAAATCGGTGGGATCCATGGATGGAATTTTTGAAAAAAAAGTCATTCCCTTAGGTACCTATGAAAAGAAGTTGTACCAAAAGATTTGAGTATAATTTGTGTTAGTCAGGCTATAATAGTTTTGAAAAAAAGGATCTGTTTTTTATTCGTTTCAAACTTTGTTTTGATAAATTCATTTTTTATGAGTGGTCATCGACTTAAAAAAAAAATCACCCAAGAAACTTGAAAAATTTTCAAAAAAAAATTAGGTTCTGTATCAAAAGAAGTTTGGAAAAAGAAGAAGTAGAAAATTAAAAGTTGAATCTTTCACATTCTGTAATGTTTTTTTCATGTAGAAATGGAGAGGAGTCAAGGTTTTGAAATGAAAAATTTTAACTCAAATCATTTTTCGGAAACTTATTTTTAAGGCAAAATGGAAAAAAGTTGAGAGTAGAAAATTATTATTTTTTAATCCTCAACATTTTTTTAAAGAACATTTTTATGTTGCATTTTTAATTATTTGGATATTATTGAAAACTGGTTCAAAACTGCTGAATTGGTTTCAAAAAAAAACCTTACCAACTTTTATTATCGTTAACACGTATACCTAATTTATTCCAATAAAAAACTCGAGTCTCAATTTTTTTTACCCCAACTGGTTTCTCAATTTATGAACACTCTATACTTGGGTAATACTTTTAGTTTGATGATCGATTTTCAATGTCCTCGTCATTAGGATCACATTGATGTTTAAACCATCTTGATGTAATTCAATTTTCATTCAAATTGTAACATCTTGGAGGGTTTAACAAAATATCCTTCTCATTCATCAAGGCAATTAGGGGAAATCTTGAATGAAATTATGAATTTCTTTTTTAGAATAGGCGAATGTACTTAGCATGAAAAAGCACGATTTAAAAAAAATAATATTACTTAGTCGAAAAATGTATTTTCTGAGCACATGACTCGAAAAATTTTTCTTTTTCTAATAATACTACTCGGCAAATCCCTCATTTTTATCCCATCTCCATCGCTCCTCAAAGTTCTCCCGAGGTTCCTCTCTGATCATAAGATTCATAAATTTTCTCAAACACAAGCTGTAAATTTATACCACCAGATTTGTGTCAAATGGTAGCTACGATACCTATGCTCGAGCATATTCTTTAAAACAACTATAAATTAATGAAATTTCGTCATTGTGTACACTTCGAGTCTCCAGAATTTATTTTCAATACGAGTAAGCTTTTCGATTCATTTAATTTGTGCATTGTTTGGCAGAATTTTGCAATACGACGGCGTTTTTCCTGTACTTTTTCCCGCTTCTATCTTATTGACATGCTTCAGACAGACCATTTATTTTGGTTTTTCCGCCTCCTTCGCCCGTCCCACCCAATTCTTGCACGACTTGGACAAATGAATCGTTCGAGGGTATTTTGTTTTTCCCGATGTTTCCATGTTTTTTTTCCTCCTCGTCTGCGTTTTGTCTTTTTCTTTCCGGAACGTATGCGTTGTGCAGGTTTTTTTTCCACCATTCCACGTCTTATGCTTCTTATACCATTTATACGGTATTGCAGGATACCATACGATAGAACACAACGCCGCGGAGAATGTTTAATTTAATGGAATGGAATTCCTCGAGCCCGCCATATTGATCTGTTGCAGGGTGAATATTTGAATGAGAATTCGTATACTATCTTGAACCGGCCTTGTATACGTGCGGTATGTCGATATAATAATTTTTCAGATTTCACCGCATCGGCCGTTCGAGTCGCGTAGGCTGAATTGTGTGCGGTATCTGGAGTGCCATTTTCCTTATAGAAGTCGAATGTATTGTTGGGAGGTGAATTTCTGGCTGAATTGTGGATGATTTTTGTTCGTTAGGTCATTCGTGAAGATTCAAAGGTGAAGGGGAGAGGAAATTGAAGAGATTGTATAAAAATTGAAATAATTTTCATAACGTAAATGCTTGAGAATTGGTCGAATATTCATTTATTTGAAGCTATTTTCAACAAATTACTTTTCTATATATTTTTTTTTACTTTAAAAAAAATGAGCGATTTTTGAGGAATATATTTTAGAGCTCTCCTCAACTCAAAAGGAGACAGAGTGAATTTCACTGTTGGATATTTTCAGAAACGAATATTTCTTTACTACTTTGGGTTAGTTTCACGAGCTAGGAACTTCAATCACTCCTCTAAAGAACTGCAATTTGAGTTTCTACTTTTACCTTGATCATTGTCACAGAAATAGTATATCACTTTATTCACTTCCTACAAGAGATTTGAACAGTTTTCAGGCCCTAAATTTGAAGTAAAATTGAGTACATTTCATTCAGCAAGTAAGTATGCAACCCAAGTCACATCCGTGCTTTAAAAATAGGTAATTAATTAATTGACGGAGTTATTCATCTGAAATGACGAAATGTACGATAAATAAGCTGCTATTTTTCAGTATCCAAATTAGGATATGCGTAGGAAACTTATGTTGCATTGTGGTGAAATTATTGCATAGGGCAAAATCACATGATTATTTCAATAGTGTTTTCAGGTTTAGTGGTTTTCAATTCGATAATAATAATTGCGCAGTTAGTATTGAAAATTCTAACTCAATAGGGTGGGTAAAAAAAAACAAAACAGAATCCAACTAGATATTGGACAAATTTAATGAAATAGTTCACTTTGTGTGAAAACCCTCCTGAAAATTACGGGGCTGAAAAGTTTGCAAAAGGGGAAAATTTTCGAAAAAAATGTTATTTTTTGAAATTGGATAGTGCTATCTATTGGGAATTTCGACCACCTTCAAATAAGATGTGATTTGAATTTCTACATCCTCCCTCCCCTCTGAAATATGAATCCTGAAACTAGGTGTCATTTTTTACCGCTTTGCAAGGAGATAGAAAAATTTTAGATCATGAATTTAAATATACCTACATAATTTTGCATATTTTTAAATTTTTACCAAATTTAAATTGCTCACTTAGATACTTCAAAATCAAGCGAACAATTTTTGTGATCACCATCGAGAATTATTTTTGACGACATTCCACAAGAAATTTTGGTGACAATAATGAAAAAAATTATTTTTCAAACCACCAAATGAACAACTTGAAATTTATAAAAATTCTTGAATCAAAATGCAGTTGGAAGCACTGTTATGAAATTTTTTCAAAAATCAATATCAAAAATTATTCCAGATGGTTAAAAAAATATCAACTTGATTTTGAGATATTCCAAAGAGTAATTATCTAAGTGAGATTGAAAAGAAAATTGAATTTCCTCTGAAAAGAAATGTTGGTGAAATGGATAGGTATGTTTTTTTTTCTGTCATCTTTACAGCGAAAAAAAAATTTATCCAAAAAAATAATAACGTGTCCCAATTCTCAAAATACAAAAAATTTATCATTTTTTTGAATAATTTTTTTTTTTGGTAAAATTTATTCATTTTTTGACAAATTTTATTATTTTTTCTGATCAAAAATATTACTTTTAGAACAATTTCACCTATTTTGTGAATTGAGACTCGTTATTATTATTTTTGAATACCTAAATTTTATTATTTTTTGATTAAAATTTACTTATTCATTTTTTTTGGTAAAATTCATCATGTTCTTGATAAATTTTATTATTTTTTGATTAAAATTTATTCATTTTTTTGGTAAAATTCATCATGTTCTTGATAAAATTTATTATTTTTTGGATACCTACCTAAACTGCATTCATTTTTGTAACTTCTGTTTTTTCCGTGTACTTTCTGAATCAAGTTAATTTCAAAAATATAAAAATTGGAATCGCAAAAAATACATTCTCGTGAAGGTACTTATCATAATAGTTTTTGAAAATCAAATAAGCACTTCACTTGAAAAAATTTATTGTTTTCGAACATTTCGAACAAAATATTGTTCATCTTCAGCAAAGTGCTTATTTGATTTTCAAAAACTATAAAAATTTGTTTTTGAAAATCAGCTTTTAGCTCTCTGACATTTTTTCTGCTATTCTGTCTTTCTGATATCAAGTCAGATTTCAGCTTCTGACTTTCTGATATTTAGTAAGTTACTTTTGAAAATATAAAAATTTATGTTTTTGAAAGTCAGCTTCTAGCAAAATAGCGCCTTAAAAATTTTGGAATTACCCCTCCCCCACCCCAGAGGAATACTTATCCATGTTGAAGCGTCATAAAAATAGGGTTTCCAAAATAGAGTTTTAAAAAATTTTGGAATGACACCTTTTCCCCCGCCACAGAGGAATATCCATATTAAAGCATCTTAAAAGTTAAAATATAGTCTCGCAAAATATGGTCACGTAAAGTAGGGTCTTAAAATTTTTGGAATGACCCTTCCACCCCACAGGAAGATCCATGTTAAAACGTCTTTAAAAAAAGTCTCTCCCAAAATACGGTCACGCAAAAACGGGGTCTCGCAAAAAATATATATGCACTTCCGTGAACCAATTTCTTTTTTAGATTTCTCCACAAATTTTCTATCCGTGCAATCTCATTCCTTACTCCCTTCATCTAAAAAAATCCCACCAATAAACCCAGACCAATAAAATTTCAAAGTTTATCAACATCGAGTTTAATTTAGCGCCGGTGTAAAAATCCATACCCGTCGATTTTATAGCCACTGATAAGAGTCCCGTTCGGTACTTATTCGGAAAATTCAACGAGTATGGTAATTCTCGGGGGTAATAAATTTTCAAAACATTTCAGGCATATTTACTCTCGCCGAGTATTTGCATAATTTTTCTTATATTCTCGCAAAAGCGCGCTTATAACTCGACCAATATTTCAGACTACCTTTTCGACTCGAAACGACCTCAAAAATTCGCACTCGATAACCACCATTGCTTCGAGCTTCTGCAATCTAACCGCACAATTTCCCCCGAAAAAATTGATAAGAAGCGAAATTACGAGGTGATGTCGCGGACGCGGTCGCTAGCGTACAAAATCAACGCGATCCCTTCCCCAATATAATATAGTACGTTTAATAAAAGTCTTTTCGCTGGCACATTACAGGCCAAAAACATAATTTTTATTATATCAACAATAACCAGCCGAGTATAAATCATTCCGCTAAATAAATCTTACCATATACGCCGAGCCTGCTGCGCCTTATACCCGCAACATTACCCGCATTTCGAGACTGGAAAAAACATTTACGCAAAAACGCGATTACGCTTCCATAAATTATCGAAAAAATTCCAATCCATCAATTGTATACACATCGGCAATTCGGGCGAAGGCAGGATGTCATTAAAAATTCGCCATTTTCGACGCCCAACTTCGGTCCAATCGTCGATGCCATTTCCAATGTAAAATTACTCACCCCGCTGCCTCCCCTCGTCAAATTCGCAAAATGGTAAAAAAGCATTTTGTCGACGACTAAGACACCTTTTTTTTCCGACTCCCGAATCCCGACACAGATTACATTTTTCTTTCGCTATCTCGTCGTCGAGTCTTATCACATCGAGCTTTTTGGACGCGTTACATTCGCTCAATTTGTTCGCGCGTCTTCCAACGCCAATATCCTGTGTGTGGATATGAAGCTATAGTACCTGCTCGTATCTGAGAAAACGTTGTTCAATAAGCGTATTTAAAAAAAGAGCAAGGAAAAAAAAACGAAAAACTTATTTCCTACGCCCTCCATTTGCATATTATTCCGCTTCGTTTGTTTTAAATAAGCCTTTTCTGAGCTAGTCTTCTGCGGTTATACCATCTCGTTCCAGCTGCTCTTCAATTATCTATGAGAAATTTCACCATAAATCGAATTGCTTTTGACTGATGTACGCATGATGAAATCACCGACTTTCCGTCTCACCACCCTCTTCCTACTGTCGGCATCCTTTTTTTTCCTTCTGCCATTTTCGAACGTTATACACCGATGACATTTCTAAAATGCGCCCGTTTATCTTTGCCGAGTTCGAATGTCGCGTAAGGTAAATTGAAAACGTCGCTGTCGCCGGCAAATGGAAATATTTTTATGGAGATCAAAGCGACTTGACGACGAAGAACCATCATGGTCTTGTTTCACAAACGCATGTATAATCTTATTCTTTCTCAGAGTCAGGGACGTAACGGTCCCTCGTTGCAATTTTTCAGAATTGGGGTAGGGGGATTTACCATTTCTATCCTAAAATGGGAAAATTTCACCATTTTGCACCTATAATTTCTCAAATTCTAAATTTTTTCAATTTGATGAATTATTACTTAGCACGAATGGTGAAATTTTTTCGAATCAAAAAATGAGCATTTTCCATGAGTAGATTTACCTGATATTTTTACTAATAATAAATTTCATACAATTGTGAATCTTTACCATTTTGTATTGCACATTTTTTAAAATTTAAATAGGTATCAAATTCTGAAAGTCACAATGCATGTGTACTTATAATTTTCCAAGTCAGGGGGCTCAAGCCCCCTTAAGCTCGGAGAAAGATTTTTTTACTTCAAAAATATTTAAAAAGTGCATTATTTTGTTTTTCAAACAGTATTTTTCAAAATAATTTCGCCCTCGTTTCGTTCGGGCAGTATTTTACTCATTTTATTTTAAAATTTGATAATTTTTCATCAATTTTTCAGTCAAAAATCACCACTTTGTCAATAAATTTCCAATTGTCAAAAAATTGATGATTTTTGATTGAAAAATCAGTGAAAAATTACTACTCAATGTGAAATTTGACTTCCTCCCCTATTTTTCTCGAATTCTCAGCCCCTCCTTAATTAATTTCTGGGTGCGCCTATGTTCCAAGTTGAAAAAATTAAAAACTGTTCAATTTTCCCAACTTTGAAAAATATTAGTACAGATCTTGTCGATTATACATATACAGGTATCGGTTTTAAGGTACTTGCTATCAAACGTTGAGTGTTCTTGAAAAATCGTCGAATTGTTCATTAAATTAATGAAAAAAATGTCAAAATTTGTTGAAACTTATTATACTATGTACTTACTTGGAAAATTGAAATATTTTGAATCAGAATATAATTTGTTGGTTTTTTTTTCTAATAGGGAGTTTTTACGTTTTTAAAAAAAAGGTTGAACCGAAAGAAAAGCAGGGGATAAGTTTCTCCCTACCTTTTATTTTATAGACGAAGAATTCTGGTTTCATCTAAAAATTTTCAACTCGTATTAAAAATTGAGATTTTTTAATTTTTTGATAAGTAGATATAGCAATTTTGTTGAAGTAAACTACTTACTTACATTTTACAGGCACAGTTGGGAAAATTGAAAATTTGAGTTAGGATTTTCATACATTTTTACTTACATCCCATCTCCCATCATCCGATAAGATGTCCTTGGAACGCCCTTGCGAAAAAGAGTCACCATGGTCGCGTTTCACAAACACGTATAATCTTACTTCGCGTTTACCAATTTCCAATAATGGAGTCGAGTTTGCTTGTCTTTTTTTTCGCACAAGTAGGTAAATACAGGTATATACCTATCTGACAAACGCTCAGTCGATTATTTCGTTCGTATTGCTTGATATCGTGCAAAAATATCACCGGAATACAGTCCCGAAAAAACATTCAGCTGTGGAGAAATTACCGTGCACACATCTACCCACATAAAAGAGCGCAGTCAATTGCAATAGATAACTAGCTCGGCGTTATTCCTCTTCAGTGTTTATTGGACGAAATAAAATTCTCCGTTGGTCGTTATCTCGGGTGATTTTGACGTTTTTCCGGTCTTCTTCGCCGGGTAAAGTGAATTAGTTCGCTCCTTTCTTACATATACCGAAGCCAATTAACTAACGTTTCGTCGTCGTCGTCTTCGTCGTTCTAGGTGTACACGTGGTATCGTCTAAGGACACTTGAGAAAAATCAATCGATCTTTTTTGTATTTCTGTATAAGAGAACCCTTCCAATTCTCGTATTCTTTTTGTCAAAATTGCATCGATATTTGATAGTATATTGCACGGAAAATAACTTGTATAGAAAACTTAATTGTTTTTCCTTTTGCGAATTTTTCGCCACGATGTGGTCGAGCAAATACTGCCGATGCGATTCTAAAGCAGCATTCTCCTTCCTCGTTCTTCGAAAAGATTGCAAAATTGAATGAAGAAACAATTTTCAAATATACTTTATTTGGTCTTTTTATGGTCTTATTTCAAAATTTACGCATTATTCTTACACATGGAAAAATTGTACCGTCAAATGCCATAATACTAAGAAAGGTCTGAAAAAAAGAGATTTCTCAAAATGAAGAATGGACACGAAAAATACCTTATTTCAAACCTCAATTTGAAAAAACATCGTCATTTTTTTGAAAATTGTTACCCAGGTTCTATCAAAAATTAAGCAAAAAAATGAAGAATTTCACACATTTTCCAAAATAGGCTTATGGAAAGATTTACATTGAGCTCAGGGTCAAAATTGGAAAAATCGATCTTGGAGGCAACATTGACAAAATTTGCCCGAGCAAGATTTTAAATCGACTCTAGAGTCAAAATTCACTCCAAGGTCAAAATCGACTCCAAGGTCAAAAGTCAAAATTGAATCCAGTTTCAGAATTGATAAAATGGAATCCGGGGTAAAAATTGGCAAAATTGACTCTTAAGTCAAAATCGACCCTAGGGTCAAAATTGATACCAGGGTTAAAATAGTATCCAGGGTCAAAATTGACAAAATTGACTCCAGGATCAAAATTGATAAAATTGACTTCAGGGTCAAAATTGACAAAATTGACCAAGGTCAAAACTGGCAAAATTAACAAGGGCCAAAATTGATGAAATTGACTCCTGGACCAAAATTGGCTAAATTAACTTTTTGTTCAAAATCCACCCTAGGGTCAAAATTAACACCCTGTTCAAAATGAAATCCAGGATTAAAATTGACTCCAGGGTCAAAAATGGCCAGATTGACTTCTAGGTCAAAATTGATTTTGGGGTCAAAATTGATACCAGGGTCAAAATTGACAAAATTGACTCCAGGGTCAAAAATTGTCAGATTGACTTCTAGGTCAAAATTAATTTGGGGGTCAAAATTGATACCAGAGTTAAAATAGTATTCAGGGTCGAAATTAACAAAAATTGACTCCAGGATCAAAATTGACAAAATTGACTCCAGGGTCAAAATTGGTAAAATTAACTGAAGGGCCATAATTGATAAAATTGGCTCAAGGGCCAAAATTGAAACAGTCAACTCAAAGGCTAAAGTTCGCCAGATGGTCAGAATCAACACAATATACTTGAGGATCAAAATTGACGCATTAAACCCGAGGATCAGATTTGAAGCAATTGACTTCGATATCAAAATTGACATTCTGATCCAAACACCAGAATTGACATATTCGACCCAGGGTAAAAATTGGCATAATCGACCTTGAAGTTAGATCTGGTACAATTTATCTATATTAAAATCATCAGATACTGACTTGGAGGTCAAAATTGTCGATATTCACCCGTGAGTCAAACTTGACATGAACGATCCAGAGGGTTGAAATTGCCACAATTGACCAAAGAATCAGCCAAGGCTATCATTTTTTATGATTGAGTAATTTTTCAAAACGGACCTAAAGCAATGAATATAAACTTCTGTATCAATTTTTTAAAAATTTAAGCCTCATCTGAGCAAAATTTGGCACACAAGCCAGTTGAACCACATGAAAAATCCCCAAAAAATGCTTGCCTTTGATACATCACCCTACTTCGATGTGTGTACCTACTTGACAGACACGGACAAAAATTTAGATCTGATCTTCGAATAAAAATTGACACATAACTGCCTCATGAGCAAATGAATTGAGTTCGAAAATCAAAATTTCGAGGGAATTTCTTCTCCACACAGTGGGGTAAAACATTGCCCAAATTACCTACTTTGAACTGAAAACAATTCCAAGTAGATTTTTTAGCTCCACCGAATTCACCTACAATCCTGAATCAGGAATTAGAATTTAATTCAATATAGTTTGCGTTCAACTATCAACATTTTGATGGACTTTAATCTCGATAAGTACATACGACTATTGTCTACATTGGAAGCTTCGAACCGTAGGGCTTATTTCGCATAACTTATGCTCGGAGAAAACGCCACAACATCTGATATTTCCGCCGCACTGCAAACACGACTCGCAATGCCAATAATAATCTTGTTGGAAAATTTCTTCCCCTCCGTGAAAAACTATCCGATAAAATTATCTCTCGAAATATGTCCTACCGGTATTGTTTCGTAAATACGTTTAATATCGGTATGTAAACTCATCTGTATAGATAGGTATAAATTCGATTTCTAGCGCGACAATTCATACTGCTGCAGACGCCAACTCGAGGCGTTGAAAATACTAACGAACCTGTCTACGCTCGAAACTTATATCGAATTTTCGTACCCTGAACTAGAAAGTTATCGAAAATGTGGGATAAAAATGTCATCCTACTTTACACCAGTCCCATCGCATTATATGTATAGATAACAATGTCACAATGTTCGTATGATTCTAATAATTCTATACATTTCAATGGAACTTTTGACGCCACGTCGCGTCGACTCGATAATGAAAAAACACGCGAAAAACCGACTTTTTGATCACTAAAAGCTATACTTCTCAATTTCAGACCGTTTTGGAGTCTCTGTTGGAGCTAATCTAATTTTCCCTAATAATTTCAAAATTCGTCAGCAGGCGTTGAAATTAATTTGTACAGGTAGAAATTGATTTTTTCCTCTCTTTTTTGAATAGTTGAATAAGAAATTCATCATTGTCAAAATTTCCAGTACGATACCTGAATGAACCCTGAAGTGGATTTTTCGACAAGCTTTCAATTTTGGTTCAAAAAATTTAAGATTATATCTCGCTGGAATCGGGTAAGCATAAACAACTTTTTGGATGGCAAAGCCTTCGTAGCACCCATCAATTCGTTTACTAATGTTTTACCATTCATCTTCTCTGTTGAATATGTTGCCAATTCTATTATTTCAAGGGGCTAACTTTACATATGGTGAAAATTTATGCAATAAAAAATATCAAGACGACAGATGTCTTAATAAATCATTTTCCTTCATATGAAGAAGTAGGCAACTATTCGTCAGTAAATTCCATTCGTGCAATTCCTCCAATTTGTAGTCCACAGAGAAATAGAAAAACCATGACAAGAAAATCTAATGCAATGATAGACAAGTTTGTGATCTTTTTTTGAAGCTTAGGTATATTTCAATATTTTAATATTTTATTAGATATTTTTGTCACCAAATACATCAAGTTGAAAAAAATGTCATTACTACTCAAATTTCAGCTGAAAGAACCACAAAGACAAAGACAATTTCCAATATGTACCAAAATTTTTATTGCTCAAACAATTTTTTCTAGTGATAAAGGTTATTATCTGCATAGAAATCTTCAAAAAATTAAAATGAAATATTTAGTTACATGGTGGAATCATACGTAGGTAAAAAAATACGTTTTTTTTTTCGGTTGAAATTTTTGCCAAAAAATATGGATTTAAACCAGGTCTTTGCATGGGGGGGTGGTGGTGGTGGTGGTGGTGGTGGTGGTGGTGGTGTTCCACCTGAACTATTTAATACTACGAGTAGAAAACATTCTCCAGTTTTTTGAAAGTTATCGAAAATCCAATTTTTTCAAAAAATTTAGGTTATTAAAAACAAGATTAGAGATTAATCAGTGACTGTACGCCAAAAAATACGAATCCTCGAGAAAATTGCAATTTCATAAAATTTTTCAATTCAGATGAAATGAAGCGTAATAAGAAGAATTTAAAAAGATGAAAAATATTGATTTTGCAAAAAATCTTCTTCATCTGAAATTGAGTGGATCAATTTTAAAATTTTTTAGAATTAAAAAAAAATCGAAATTTTTTTCTGAATTGTTGACAATTTTTAAAAAATTTGTTTAGGTTCAAAATTAAAATTCATGTATCACATGTCTCCGTTTTTTTTTTAATCTGGCCCAATTTGAGGGATGTATAGGTTTAGGTACGCTATTCTAGTTCCGTACCATGGCCAACGCACGCAAATTCCCTCCTCACCTCCCTCCAAAATAGGGACCAACTAATCATGTTTTGTTCCATATTTCGATGGGCACATTTCGTGAAAACTAAAATTGAGAAAAATTGAAGGCACGATTTTGAAAAACCCCGGTTGAGCTGGCGTTAGAATGACCCATCAGAAAAAAATTTCACACAATTAAGAGCTTCTTTGTCTACCGAAATTTCACTCATTGTTCATCGTTTTTGAATCATCGGTCAACAAACATTTACGAATCCACGAGTTTCGTCGAAACTACCTATTTCAAATCAAGGAACTACGTCACGCCGTAAGATCCACAGTATTTCTAGCAAGTATCAAGACAACCTTGAAAAGTTATAACTCGTATTTTTTTTTCGTATGACGCGAACAGGTTATCTTATCAATTTTCTGCTATGTGCTATGTTATATAAGACTCCCATCCATCGTGATGGTATCCCCTCCAAACAGATAATTTGCACATGTGCCGGCGTACAGTAGATTATACTTTGTTTTCAAGGCGAAGGAGGACGATTTCTTAAAAAATACGCGTAAAAACGTCGGCATCATTAAGTTCAATTATGTTTTAAACAGAAATTAAACAGCGGCGTCTTCAACAATCGATAATGTGTAATGTATTTTTAAAGAAAGTGAACAAAATATATTTTTTCAATTTTTGTCAACGCTTGCTGAAACATTAAAAAGTGTACCTAATTTTTTAATTCGATCAAAAATTCAGTACAAATTGTGATCAATCAACTTCCGCGAGTGTACTTTAGTTTTAATTCAGTTTATTGTTGGACGCTATCCAAATTGAAGTCATATGTTGTCTAGTAATTATCTACCTACGGAATTTTCTTAAATTAGTTCATCACTTCGTTCTAGTGAGCTGATTACCTACTATGAACTTCACCGATTTTGAGTAAGTTTAAAAACCCAGTTTACTCAAGATAATTAGACATAGGTACTGCAGTAGCAAGGGAACCACTTGAGATATTCACCTCGAATCGAAACCGATAAGAATTTGGAAAGAGCGGATTAGAATTTTTTAGTTAGGATTGAGTCGTCATCAGTAATAAAGAGTTATTCTCAGAGCTCTGAAATTTCAGACGGACTGATTTCAAATTGAGACATTCGAAAAGGAAGTGTTGAATGATAGATAATTTAACTGTTATTGCAGAAATGACAGATAGGTGTGTTTTGAAACTCTTTGAAAGAGTCTGTAAATTAGAATGACAGCATATTCCATCTCTTGTTATGATCATTTCTTCTGTCCGGTTCAGTTGAAGTAGGTGTTTTCAAGGTTGATTTTTTTTTTTTTTTGCATACGAAGCTTCAGATTTAGTGGACCATATCCAGTTTGATAATTTACTTTTATTTGGGTGGATTTTAAAATCGTTTGCGGAGAAAACATTGTAATGGAAAAATTGAAAGAACGAAGAGTAAAAGATTCGGCGAACCGATCAATTTTTTCGTTTCCATTTTTTAGGATATCATCAAGTTTTCAAAAATTTTTTATCACGTATGGATGGAAGCGAATTTACGAAAAAAATTCTTTAGCTTGAGTTTTTATTGAGGGAATGCTTTTCAAGCAATTTTAGTTTCTATGATTTCTGGTGCAAAAGTAAAAGGTTTTATGTTGATTCGGTCGCATTCTGCAGAAATTCGAAAATACTTATGGTAGAAAATCAAAAATTAGCCTGGGAATTCTGAAATACGAAGCATCAGAATCCTTTTCCGGATTTATTTTGACCTTACATTTTCAAGAAGACGCATCAGAATGAAGAGAGACAGCAATTAAATTTTTTGCCGTCATCAAATGAGGCATAATTTTTTTTTAATGTTTTGAGTTGTTTCTGAAGTAGTTTCATTACTACAGGAAAAATAATTAATTATGGTCTTTTTTCTCTGAATTAATTTACGGAGCCAAAATACCTACACACATTTCGATACCCACTTTGAAATTTCAAACATTTTGAGTCGAGCCTGATCCCTTTCCGTGATTTTTTTTTAGTAGGTAAAATTAAAATCAGAAACGACTTTGAGAACAAAAAAAATCAATTTTATTAGGCAATTATTCCACCTTCAGATAGATGATGTAGATAAATATAAGCAAAGTGATTCGATTTTGTGATATCTCTCCAGTTTGCATTTATTGCTTTATTTTTTGTTCAACAGAATCACACGCATTCACAGCAGCCACCGATAATTATTTAATTTTCTTCAAAAAAAAACCTCCAAAAGTAAGTTAAAATTGACTTTAAAAACTCAAAAAAAAAGAGATTCATCTTCAACTTCTGAGCTAATATCGTGAATTTTTCCACAGATGCATTCAACAATCCCCGAAAGCATCGAAATGGACGAAACCGAATCAGAGCCTTTGCTGGCTTCGGACCCCTTACCAACCAAACTACTGGAATCCCTGGAAGTAAAAAATTTCACAGAATTCGTTGAAATTCTGAACAACAATAATGATTCATTCGACGTAAATTATTTCTACGACGAACCACACAACGGTACCTTGCTAGACATAGCTTGTCGTTCCGTCGGTAATCACCAATTTGTAAAAAAATTGCTCGAGCTTGGGGCCGAAATTAACCGCGTCAATGAAAAAAGTGGCCTTACTGCGATACACGAGGCGGTCCAAAAATCCGACGTAGATACTGTAAACGTATTATTGGACGACGAAAGATGCGACGCTCATATATTCGATTCGAATTTCAATACTCCTGTTTTGGCAGCAGCTATGGCTGGTCGACGGGACACCCTATCAACGTTATTCAAAAATGAAAAAGTTATGTCGCAGTCATTAGGAGCAGATGATGCTGAAATAACAAAAATGACCGATTCGTGGATCAAAAATGCCATCTCACATAATAAAAAATCTCCAGAAAGTCCCAAGTCACCTTTTTCTATTGTTGGAAATTTCGCTCGTCCATATACCGGCATATACGGTGAACGTTCCAAATATATATACGACTCGAAATCTTCAAACCTTCTTCCGAAATATAGGCAACCGGAGGTAAATTTTAAAATCTATTTATGTATAATTTCATTAAAAAATATCTCATTCACACGTGATGGAAATTACAGTCGTGGGTGAAATTCGAGTACAAGGGGTTAATACATAATATTAGGTAGAGAGTCAATTTTCATTATTTTCCCTCAAAAAGTACTTCATTAAAAAAATATTTTAAAAATAGACCTGAGCAGTTGAAATTTTCGCCAAAAGGTTTTTAAACTATTTTTTTTTCTAGTCTTGTTCTGTCTCAAGCCTTGAAGACAAAAATTCACTGAAAATAAATCGATTGAATTCATACTTAGATATGTACTCCTTATCCTGCAAGCCCAATTGCATATGAGTAGGGCTAGGGTTTTTAGATATTTTTTCCTACAATTTCCTATCTAAGCTGTTTTCGCGATTCATCAACTTTGAGAAAAATTATGAAATTTTTTTAGGACATTAAAACTTATAGGTGCTTCAGGTAAAAATTCTTCGAAAATACAATATGTTTCAGAAAAAGAATTTAAGAATGAAATGGGGTTGCAAAATGAGTTATTTCTAGAAAAATTTGAAAAAAGTCCATATTCAAAACAAAAAAATCTATTGAGATCAAAAGAAATTTGTTGATGAAATGACATTGAAAAAATATTTCTAATGAGAAATTTAATAGTTTTCCCAACAGTTCGGTGGCGTAGCCAGGATCGTCTCAGGGGGGGGGGGGGGATCTAAACCCCTGGCGTCGCGTCGGAAGCTTTTTTTGAGTGGCTGTAAAAAGAGTACAGAGACTTGAAAAACGAGAAATTTTTGGAGGGGAAGGAGAATGGGTAAAAAGGAGCTTTTTGGCACTCTTCGAAAAAATTGAATACCTGATGTCCCAAAAAGACATTTTTTTAATGATTTTGTTAATGTCCGAATGAAACGAGGGCGATGTTTTGATAAAATTGGAATTTTTAATGTCTAAAAAAGGCATTTTTTTACAAAAATTATTGACCTCAAGGGGGAGGTTCAGGCCCGTCCCTGGCTATGCCTCTGCAACAGTTGGTCGCCGGGGTGTTTTGAGCAAAACTATGGCAATTTATCAAAAATTAATTTTATAAGAAGAAGAAATAATTTTCAAATTTTTTAAAACTATTTTTTTAAATAAAAATTACCGTCAACTACAATACCTACCTAACTGAAAAATTCTAAAAATTTATGAAAGTGCAATAGCACTTGACTTAATCGCGTATTTGAACTTTCCGCACATTTTTGCCCACAAAGGTCCTCCAGATTTTTGAATCAATGTTGAGACGATTAGGCAAACGATTCGAATCGAATAAAAATCAATACATTTTTCAATTCAGGGTCAAAAATTTTTCAATTCTTTTTTAAAAAGAAAAAAGTAGTATGCAGTTCCATAATTGATGGCTCAAAGAGGCGTAGGAACTCAAATCGCATTTTTTTTCCATGAAAAGGGGTAACTGCTCTCTCATTTTGAATCAATGAATTGTACCTAAAAAAAGTACTTATAGGGAAAATCAGAAATATTCTAAGACTATCAATGAATTTTCGCCATTTTTTCAGTAAAATGCACCACTTTTTAAAAAGATCATCGATTTTTCAAAAAAAGCATCGATTTAAAAAAAATATGAACTTTTCAAAAAATAATTGATTTTTTAAAAAAATTCATTAATTTTTTCAAAAAAATTCCACATTTAAAAAATGACAAGTTTATAAATTTTTGACAAAATCCGAGATCGAGATTCATTACTCACCCAGTATTTATTATTGCATTAATTTTATTCACACCAAAACCATATCCCCTAAAAAAACCAACTCAATATGAAAATGTATAAATTTTGTTTCAGGCAAAAAAGGTACCAAAGCCCACGCCAAGTCCACCCAGTAACCCCAGCCCCGATCCCATTCCGGAATCAGCACCAGCCCAAACCAAACTACTACACGCTTTGAAAACTCAAGACTACGAAAAATTTCACTCAATTCTGAACACCTGTCAAGGTACAAAAGATAAGATAGACGTCAACCACCTATACAACGATCCGGAAAACGGCACTTTACTAGAAATCGCCTGCAGATCACCTAAAAATTCCACATTCGTTAAATTATTACAAGAAAAAGGCGCCGATATCGGTATCCGAAACTCATCTTTGCATGGCCGATCGCCAACCCACACTGCAGTCGAATTTGCCGACGAAGAAACCTTAAAAATTTTACTAGATTACGAGAACATCGATTTAAACGTCGAAGATGACTATGGAAACACACCACTGCACATTGCTGCAAAACGTGATAAGCCACAAGCGGCGAGAATTCTACTAAAACAAGATGAGATCCAGGTCAACAAACTTAACCACAAACTCGAGTCAGCTTTGTACTTGGCATTGAAACGGAACCACTTGGAGGTTGTTCACCTGCTACTAAATTGTTGTGATATCGAGCTGGATATCGGGCACGACCCAAGAGATCTCAGCTGTCGTCAAATAATCGCTGAAAAATTTCCAAGATGGGGTAAAGATTCACCAAGGAATTTGAAGAATCCAAAAATTGGCGAACTTTTTGCATTATTGTATGAACGTAAGACAGAAATGTTCATCAGTACGATTAATGATGATGATGCATTTGTCATATTTTCAAAAAATGATGGATTTTATACATATTTACAGTATGCCTGTGAACGAGGATTAGTTGACGTTGTTGATAAACTATTGGAAATGGGTGTGCATCCAAATCAAATTTGCCCCAATAATACCTCGACTCCCATAATGATATCGGCAGCAAAGGGTTACCATGAAATAGTAACCAAGCTATTGAAAACTGACAGAATATCACTGGATTCGACCAATGACGATAATGAGACAGTTCTCCATACCCTGGTTCGAGGTATGTTGGAATCCTATTGCACAAATGAGCCAAATGACCAAAACTGTGATTACCATAAATGCCTAGAGCTCATTTGTGCCTCACCTGAGGCTCATAAACTAGCAAATATCCCAGATCAATATGGAAACATAGCCCTATACTATGCTGCCAAAGCAAACCATAAAAAAGCAGTGCTGCTTTTGCTGCACATAGGCTCCTACATCTGTCATAAAAATCACAACCATGAAGTAGTTTTACGCTTAATGGATCCTGCAATACTCGAGGAATACTTGGACAGTTGTATTTTAACTAATGACGAATCATGTCTGCAATCAGACTACCAGATAATCCTCAATTGTGAAATCTACAAGCCACCTTTAGATCGTCCTGAATTGCCAGAAACAGAATTGCTGCTGAAGGTAAATGAGGCCTCTGACTTGAGATACCTTCTCCAGCATCCAATTTTAACATCATTTCTAGATCTCAAGTGGTATACCCTCAAAAAGTTCTACTACCTTGATTTATTATTTTATTTAATTTTCACTTTGTTATTGAGTTTTTTCATTGGTTTCCTATTTATTGGGCCAATCAACAAATCAAACTCTTCTCCTCCTGACTGCATTTCTCAAAATCAGACCTGCATTTGCTGCCCAAAACTTTCAGATGGCATTGGCCAACAAAATACCACCACTCAATTAACCTCATCTTCATACATGTGTTGTTTTTTTAATAAATCAGCGGGTGATTCGAATAACTCCTCAGATTGGAAATCTGCAGATAAATCAGGCTGCATTTTACAGCAGTTTTCTGACACGATCAGCCAGCAAAATACCACCAATTTGCAAGTGCCATCTAACAAATCAACAGATGTCCAAAATGACACCTCTTCTTTAGGATGCAGATCTGCAGACGACCCAGGCTGCATATCCCAAAATGAGACCTGCATCGAACAAAATTCCACCTTTTGTTGCCCAGATGACAAATCAATTGATAATTCAGATATCGACTGGCTTCGCAGAAGTCACTTCATTTCAAATGGTCTGCGACTTGCCACATTCATCTGCTGGGTTGTCTTCACTTTCAAAGAGCTCATGCAATTTTGGGTATCTCCTCGAAAATATTTCACCCTGGATAATATCTTCGCTGTGGCTTTGATATTTGTGACCATTCATCTCATAACTCGAGTAGGCAACCATCAATACCTCGATCCCATCAAATTAAACTATTTACTAGCAGCCTTTGCCATTTTCGTAGCCTGGGTCGGGTTATTCTTGCTGATAGGCAAAAATCCAGCACTATCCACCAACACAGAAATATTTAAAACCATCAGCATTAACTTTTTCAAATTCCTTATCTGTTATTACTGCTTAATTGCAGCTTTTTTCCTAAGCTTCTATATATTATCCAAATACTACACTCATATGCAAGAGACCGATCCACATGTCACCATTATTCACGAGCTAGGAAGTACTTTCATCAGATCATTCATGCTGACGACTGATTTCAAAGCAGGTTACACTCCTTACGATAAAGACACCAATATTTTCCAACAAATTTTATTTGTTCTTTTCGTCCTACTCATAACTACCATATTTCGAAACTTGCTTAGCGGTTTAGCAGTCGACGATATTAAAAAGGTCAGGAAAAATGCCGAAATATTAGCCATCGTCTCGCAAATTCAATTCATATGGTATTTAGAAAACGTAACCTCGGTTAATTTATTCTACCTGATCGTTCATCTGCCCGAAATGCTCTTTTATGGTTTACGTTGCTGTAGTAAAAAGTCTCGAAAAAATACCCAACGTTTAACCACCAGCTATAACAAAATTATTCGAAAATTGACCCGACTGTATCCCGATACATTGCCGGACAGTAAAATTCGTATTTTACCAAATGACAATAATGTCGTGATGTTTGTCAAAACATCCAGTCCTCCAGGGGGTTCTTTTTCTTTGACGTATTCCACCTGGAAGATCAATTCAAATATTGTCTACAGCGCCGCCAAAATTCTGCAAAGTAAAAGCGACGCTGAAAATAAATAATAATGCCAAGCTGGAAAAGCCTCCGAAGTTGAAATACCTAAATAAATTAATCAATACCTATCAATGTTTGATTGTTTTTCAAATCGAATAATATTGGATGAATATAAGCCATACTTAAATTTGTGTACCTATTTTGCGTCTTTCATGTTAATAGACTTCTCGAATATTTTGTACCTAATTTTAAAATTTATTAAGTTTGTATTATTTTTCTTTGTAAGTAATGCTTTTCTATTTCAATTATTTTTTTTATGAATTTTGAATAAATTTGAATAATTTTACATGCCTAATTTTCCACTTCTTTTATTTAAAGGTAAAAGAATGCTTTGTATAATCTGTCTGAAAATTTGACCATGGTTGAAAAAATTTTGAAAATTTTTTACCAAAGTAGTTTTTAAAGGGAGCTAGTTGAAGAGAATACCTATTTGAAAAAAAAACATGATTTTTAAAGGATTTTTGAAAATATTAAAAATAATTATTCTTCAGAAAGAATTTTTTTTTGACAAGCTTGCAAAAAATTTAGACAATGAATTCAAGTGAAATTTTCTGGAAAAGAAATCGTTTCTGTGAAAATATGCATCTACATTATTTTAAATTTTCACACATTTTGACCAGTTTGTTATTTAGGAACTAGAATTGATGCAGTTTAAAATTAAAAATTCGTGCTGTTTCACAATTAGTAATAGGGAATCAATGAAAAGAAGGTAGAAGAAAATTGCAGTTTTAGTTGAAAAAATCATTTTCGACTCGGAAAATGGTCTTGATAACGAGTTTTAAAAAATTGAAGGGATTTTTTAATCGACAGGTAGAGAGTACAGATCTATACACTTATCTAAGTCGTGAAAAAATAAAATTGAAAAATTTTGACTTTGCCCCCTTTCCACATTTTTTTGATCCGTCTTTGGTTAATGATATCTTGATAACTTTATTTTCTCGTAAGATCGCACTGTTTTTTTTTGTTTTTTTTTTTTTTCAAGAACGATGCACATTGTACTGTGTCCATGTGCATTGTGCATGAGTATTCAACAATTTTTGAGCCATTTTTTTCAGTAATGGAATTCAGTGAGGTAAAAATGTGGTTGTGAAGATATGGTAATTTTGTTCAACTTCAAATCATCAGAAAAGTACACAATTCGAAAAAATTTCTTATTAAAAAAAATTCTGAACAGGTTATCATTTGATGACCGAAATTGGGAGCAATTCTGACCTTTTCCAATCAATGGAAAACTGTTTTTTTTTTTTTTTTTTGTATACAAATTATCAATTTTTAATTAAAAAATAAAGAATTCTTGTCAAAAACAATCAAGTCATTGATTTTAAGAAAAAAAACATACACACAAAAAAATTTCACTGATACGAGTAGAAAATGATCGACTGTTTTCTTTTCCTGAAAATCTGTGGGTTTAAAATGATGGAATTAATATTTAGTTATTGCTTTTTTGATTTAAAAAATGCATTTAAAAATTCCTCCCAGTTCCACTGACGATTCAAATTTATAGAACTTTTTTGCTTCTTCTGCATTTCTAGTCTAATTTAACTGAGAAATTGAAATTGGGTATCGTGTAAGTTGGCGATAATACTTCATTTTTGGATATAATTGGATTGGATATCACTAAAAGCAGGTCCGATGAACAGGTTGCCTATTTTGATAATTGAAGGAGCAAATTCTGTTATCAAACACATGAAAAATTTTTAAATCATGGGCCATGTGAATGAGTAGTTCTTTGAAAATTAGACAATTTTCATTTCATAATTTCTTGCCTAACTTTGAAATAAATGAGGCAACTCAAAAAATTGTGGCATTAAAAATTTGATTTTCTCAACGAAATTTTTTTTTAAAATTTTGTAAGTATGTCATGTCGTCCCATTAATGCTAAAATCGTCCAAGTGTCTTTTTTTAAAAACTAAGTTTCTTAGTGCTTCATGTTCAGAAAATTGAACTGCCTCATTTTTTTTTTAAAGTAAAAAATATTTGAACTCCAATGCAGTGGATGTAAAATCTGCCAAGTCCATAACTGCAAAGCAAAGTTTATCATGTTTTTTGGTTCTCCTGTAAAAAAAATAAACTCCCATAAAAAAAATAGTCCAAAAAAATTCCAGCCCCTAAAAATTCGGATTACCCATATTGATGACCTATTTGACCGATTTAGGCACAATTTTCCAAAATTCATAATTGCTGGACCAAATCCATATTTTATGATGGAATTTTTCACAAAAAAAAAAAAAAAAATACAATTAGATCCGGCAGTTGAAAATTTTGAAAACTGTGTTTTTATCAATTGTATATTTTTGGAGGGTATTTCTTCCATTCTAAAAAAGACAAAAACAGCCACATATTTTGCAAAAATATTAAAAGAATCGTTTTATCCAGCCTCAGCTCCCAACCTTTACCTATCAACTTTCGCAACTTTAAATCATAAAGCTCATTTTCCAGCTTCACTCCGACCCCGAAGACAATTCAGGCTCCGATAACGATCTCACCAAACCCAAAAAATTACATAAATGACATAGGTATTCACCCTCTATCAAAATCTTCCACCATTTCGGCCAAAGAAACACCTAAGTACTAAAAAACACAAAACAAAACTCTCCAAGAGCTAGTTACGTAATTCCATCGATAAAGTCATTAATTGGCCTAACGTTCGGAAACCCACGGTATCGGCTTAATTTCCGAACAACTTCTCGAACGAATTTTGCAAGTCGTCGAGACCCGAGAAGGAAGACGCTGCTGAAAAAGAAAACGCAGCTTAAATGTTTTAAATGACCACGACGGCGGCGCGAAGAGCCAAATCTAACCGCGACGGATTAAAACTCTCACAATGGAATTTTCGTTAAAGTAACACCAACTGTCCTCTTGTTTTAGTCAACTTTCGGTTCGGATAAAGTTCGAACTTTCTCAAAGTAAATGCCAGCCGACAAACTTTAATCTAGCGTTTAATGGAGTGTTTGTATTTCGGGGGTGCTAGGGAGTCCTTCACGCGGCGCGTCGCTCCCGTGTTCGGTTGTCTTGTAAAAGCCAACGTACATGGTGATATGTTAAAGTCAACGGAGTCCCAATGGGACAATCTCGAAGGCCAGGCATTAAGATGGATGTTGGGCTCATCGGTATCTTTATTCATTTACCGCCAGATAATAGAATCAAGCGGTTTTCTTTTTAGACGCGATGAAGCATGAGAGTTAAAGGGCATGGTAACGACATTACCAGACCCACCTTTGTTTACGGCTTTACCCCCTCATCTTCACCCTTTCGTCTCTTCGCTTCCAATTCCAAACATGTAAACAAGATACGCAGCTCTAAAATAATATACCGCAAACCTTATCTCCTATTTTCTCTCATCCTCGGTATAAACCCAAAGAGAAAAAAGGCCTTGGAAAATTTCACTTACTTCATTTTCGTCTTATACTCGCCAGCATTCCAGCCGGAAAAAAAGTACCTACCATCTCTTGACGGTTTCTATTGCCGTACATAAATATGTATTAGTTCGCAGATAACGCACAGAGCAAAAAACCTCCTCTCTTGCTCTGTGTCGTACTCTATGCTCATTCTGAGCTTCGTTTTTCTCTCGTGTTTCTACACCAAATTCCAAGATTAATGCCAGTTACGTTTTACATTAAAAATATAGCCGCGAAAATGAGCTCATTTTTACATGATTTCAATTCCACTCCCGCACGCTGCTGTGTTCATGTTAAATCGCCCGCTCGTGTTTGAAATATTTAATTTTTAAATATATTATTACGATTCTGTGCTGGCGATGGTGTTGTTATTTTTATTATTTTTAAAGTTTTTTTAGGCGGATTTTCACCCTGGTTCGGATATATTTTTTGTGGAGTTGAAAAATTCACGAGGTCGAGAGAGAGAAAATATCCAAAAGTAATTCTATCCATCGGTTTATTTCAATAACACAAGATATTTATCTCAAAAAAGATGACAAATTTTTCGAATTTATTATTCAATTGGCTAGAAAAACTTTTTCAAATAATTTCCACAGAAAAATCGAATGGGGCTAAAATCATAATCCACGTGCAATAGAAGACTTCAAATCAAAAAACTTCAATATGTATTTTCATATAAGGGAAAGAACCAGATAAGTCAAAAAATCGAATATTAAAGAAGAACTTGGGCGGAAATTCAAAACAAATTAAATCTAAGTCCTTTTTCTGCTATACAGGCCTTTGGCTTTTCTAGATTTTTCCGGGTGTCCTTGAACTGTGCTTTGCAAAAAAGTGACGAATTTCAAAAGGAGGCACTTCCGGATTTCAAAGAATTCGTGTCAGTAACACAAATCTGCGTTTAGGAACTTTTGAAGAGCTGTTTGAAGTTTATGGGGTAAAAAATGCACAGAAAAAAGTCAACTAGCCAAAGATTATTCACAATTTGATTTCTTTGTTGAACTGGTTTTCTACTTTTTTTTGGTAACTTTTGAACTTTAAAGTCGATTTTACCGAATGAGGAAAGAAAGTGGTCTACGGAAAAAATGAACAAACGTAAATTAAATAGCGTAAAATTTAATTTCGGAAAAGGTTCAATTATTTTTTCGTGGGAAAGCGTAGCTCTCGAATGTATTCAAGTTCAAAGTTTGAAATTCAACTTGAAAAAAAATTGAAAATATTTATCTCAAAAACTGAGCCCTCTAAGAAAAAATTAGGTCACTGGATTTTACAGAAAGAAAATTTTGCACCTTAAAATTTTTGTTCGATTCATTTTTTTTGTAGGACTTTTTTTTACCCCGGAAAGTTGACTTTAATGGTCAAAATTTACATGAAAGAGTGTGAAATAAATTTTCAACCAAAAATCCAAATTAAGTACCTAATACCTATAAAGTAATCAAACTCAAATCAAATCATCAATCAAAATTTAAAAAATGCTGATTTGCTCTTTGCCAGCCTCTGAAAAGTTTTTTTAGGTGGCTTAATTTTTGAGATATCATCATTGGAATTAACAGAAAGGAAATTCAAAACATTATTTTTTTTATAGGTTTTATTTCAAATTCTTGCGGATTGAAAGTTGTTGGTTAAGGGTGAAACGATCTTTTCGGAATTTCGGAAAATGGTCACTTGACTTTTAACTATTTAAAATTAGCCTCCTGAATCGTTTAGAAGCAATTCTGAGGCATTTTAAATTTTCAGAAAATTTTGGAATTTTCCAACACATTTTTTCTTGCGAAAATTTTCTGTCAGAAAATATAAATTTGAACCAATAATTGTAAATTTTGGAAAATTATTTTTCAATCGATTAAATAGTTCATTAATAAGGGAAATCTGAATATTTAGATTCTCAAGTTCATGTAGGCCATTTTCATGTTTTTTTTTTTTTTTTTTTTTTAATATTGGAAAATTTCAAAAATTTTCTGAAGGTTTCAAAACATCTTGAAACTGTTCGCAATCGATTCGGGTCAAAAATAGGGCATGTTCCAAATTTCAGATTTTTTTGTTAGTTGGATTCGATTTTTATTCTTCGCAAAACGATGAAAATACTTCAAAATTTCAAAAATTCTCCAAAATTTGAGAAATTAACTTCAGCATCTTAATTTACTTTTGATTTATTTTTATTTCATTTAAATACTTCCTAAATTGAAACAGGAAATGACTTAAAAATCAAACTCCAGAACTGACTGCCACCATTTCTGAATTGATCCGGACATCCTAGCAGAATTTGATCTTTTCCCAATGCACTGGAATTGTTTCATAAGGCACTACAACTAATCTAAGCTACTCAAAAATACTTTTTTCATGAGACTTTTAGCTTCTACTATCAATTTTTCAAAGAATGAAAAAAAAAAAGTTCAAAAATATAACATTTTGACAATATTTCATCTCATTACGTAAAATTGAAATTATATGAAGATGTGAGATTACTTATTGAAAATTGAAAAAAAAAACAAAAGTTGAAGAGAAATTCTTTAGGCATATACTTTTTTTGCATATCAATTTTTTTTTCTTACGAAATTCAAATTTTGTACAAGAAAAAGAAAATGTAAGGGGAAAAAGCTGATAAATTCATGACGAGAATTTTTCAATTCTTTGATTGTTAGGAAAAAAGTCAACTTTGAGTGCTCTCTTAGATCGATCACAAAATAACGCTGCCCCTTCAATTATAAGAATAAGCAACCCAAATCTCTTCGGTATAATTTTGATTGCTGGATCACAGAACTGAAAAAATCTGCTGAAAATGAAATCCGCATTTCAAATTTTTAGGATTTGAGAAAAAACACTACATATTCTCCAATTTCCCCTCCCTCCCTCCCTCCCCTCCCTCCTTCTCCTTTTTTATCAAAGAACCATAACAACAATATTACATCCATCAAAAAAAATCTCCAACAGAAAATTCGGCCATACCAATCATCCACCTGCATCAATTCCCCACCTCCATAATCTCTCTATTTCATTTCCTCACATAAAACCACCGCCTTAATCTCATATCCGAACATAATTCCAAACTCCAATATATCCTCAAACAAAACCCTCCTCTACCTAAATTCTTCGCGAACATATTCAAAAAAGGCGTAACTGGCTGCACAACTACAAATACTGGCATTTTGGCAACATTATCACACTCGTAGCAACGTTTAAATTTTATTTTCACTTCGACATCGCCACTTAGCGAAAAAATTCACGCCTTGTTTTGCTCCATTAAAAGAAATAAAAGATCATCTTGTTTACTTCGCTTCGCTCTACGTATAATAACGCCTCGATAAATTATATGACCGTTTACATTGCGGCGCTCCGGCGACGAATATTCCTTATACAGTCGATTCTGCGCCATTATCACGAAAATCCTTAGCTTTTATCTTTTCGTATATTATAATTGTTCGGTGCGGATTTCATTTAATAAAGGCTACACGCACAACAACAACAAAACACTCGCTCCGCGTAAACAACGATTTAGTAAATATCAAGCGAATATAATACGCTGCAGTGTCGAAATTTCTCAACAGTAGGTACCCAGAAACGTTTAATTGGAGAATTTTATACGTCGATGTTTTCGAGAAGGGTATAGGCCTAGGTACCTAAAGGATCCGGCGGCGTGTTTCTTAAATGCGTGTCGAGCGTGCCAATGCTAATAATGTGCGCCAGTTTTAACTCCATTCGTTTCTCCGCATCTCACATCCCTTCCTCTTTAATGCGACTTTTTCGCCGTCGTTTTGAAAATCCACCTTTGAATGGAAACAAGGTGCCGGGTCAATTATCATAATGAAAATAGCGAACTAAATTTGGCACCGGTTCTGAAACCGCGTACGAAATTACCCTTTCGTCCTGCTTCGTCTATGTTTCGAATACATACGTGGAAAAAAAAGTTACCTAAGAATTGAATAAGTAGGTATGTAATAGTTTAAAAGCGGATTACCTTTTGTTGTCGTGTACGACCTTTATTTTTTATTTTTCGTACGTACTCGTAACACATTCTTTTCCTATTCGTTTATTTTAATAACCTTGAAAAAGCTCGCGGAAAGATTTCCTGCTTTTTGAATGTGAGCGCTATCTGTGCTTTGAACGATGAGCTAACGATGGTGATTTTATCCAAGAGGCAAATATCGTGTAATTTTACAACGAATTTTATGCCTTTGGAAATGATAAGGATAGGCAAGGATTTAGAAAATGATTTCGGGGAAAAGAAGTATGCTATTTTTATGCTTTGGGGGCAGAGGAATCCCTAAAATGGCCTCGAAAACATGATAAAAAATAAATAGGTAAAAAACCTAGGTTTGTGATAAAACACCATTTTTTTTTTAAAATGCAAAAATATTTTATGTCATCAGGTACTTACATAAAGAGAGAAGAGAAAAATTTCAAAAAAAATTCCATAACTAAATGTTGCCATTTTAAAAATTTTCCTGTGCCCCTTACCCCTCCAAAGTTGAATTCTAAAAATGAAATTCTGAAATTTTTATAAATATCCATCGACATTCACCAGAGAAGAATTTTGGTAGGTAATTAAAAATTTTCCATGCACTTTTTTTGGGGGGGGGGGGGGTACTTTGGGAGACAGATCGGTACCCCGAGAATACCCCAATTAAAAATTCATTTTTCTATGGCCAGTTATTTTGTGGGGTATTGTGGGAGGCAGAGCAGTACCCCGGGAATACCCCAATCAAGAATGCAACTTTATTTCAAATTTAGTCTCAGCTTTTCGATTTGGACTTCTTCAGAAGCCTTTATCGGTATGGCAGTGCATATGGACCCAAAATTTTTTACTTTTGGTTCTAGGACAAAATTCTAATTTTAGGTAATATCTGAAATTTATATGATTTTTTCATTTTTTACCTCAATTTTTATATTTTTAATTTTTCATCAATTTTTCTATTTTTGGAGACGTAATTTCATTTACATTTTTTATTTTATTACCGTTTCTTGGTAGTGCAGACATTTTTCGAGCCTTGAGGTGGATGATAGGGAACCCAAATTACTAAAGGGTACTTATTCGAATTTTGATTTTATTTATTTTACCGTGAATTCATACCTATTTTGATTTTTTTTTCATAGTTTTTTCAATGACTTCTTGAAAAAATTTTATTTGAAGGAATTTGGTCATATTTGCAGAACTAGAAGTTTCTCAGAAATATTCCTTACATTTAAGAGAATTGATTTCGGTTTGCGCTTCAACGAAATTTCGTGGTTTGTAGATTTGAAAAATTGCTTACCTTGCATAAAGTGTTTTTAAATTTTTCCTGTACCTACCTAGCACTTCTAGAGCTCAAATTTGATAAATTAAAATTAATCATGCCACAATCTCCGGAGCTAATTAAAATTTCCCTGTGTGCCTCTTCAGAACTGAATTCTAGAAGTTGATAATTTTTTCAGACCCTTCTTTCCAAAACTCAATGTTGATAAATTAAAATTAATTCAAGTCCTCGCCAATGCTTGAATTTGCTGCACTCTTCTTCACAGCTGAATTTTGATATTTCAAATTTTTTCAAAGTTGAATTTTGGAAATTTATAATTTCTTTCTTCGAGCTAGTGGTTCAAGAGAGCACTCCAAGTTGACTTTTTTTTTTTTAACAGAAAAAAAAATAAAAAAATTCTCTCCATGAATTTATCATTTTTTTCCCCTTACATTTTCCTTTTATTGTATAAAATTTGAATTTCGTAAGAAAACTGAATTTTAGAATTTAAAAAATTTTCAAAACTAGCTTTTAAAAATTGAAAAGTCTCCTCCCCCGAGCTAAATTTTTGTAAATTATTAGTAAATAATCCTGTTGGTACCACTTTTCAAAGCTAAATTCTGCTGAAAACTGGAAATTCTCCTGCACCTTTAGCAAAGTTAAATTTTGGTATCTAAAATTTTACTTGAATCCTCTGTTGGAAATTTAAAATTAAAATTCTTTTGGATCTTCCCCCCTCTGAAGTTTGATAATTTTGATAAATTAAAATTACTTCAACATATCTCCGCACAGAATTGAATTAAGGTGAATAGATAAGTAAAAATTTCTCCGCCCCAACCAAAGCTAAATTCTGGTAATTAAAAATTCTTCTCTGGAGCTGAATTTTAGTATTCTGTAGGTATCTCCGCTCTCAGCTAAATTTTGACTACCTATCTACCTATTTGAATTTTCTTGAAAAAAGCTCAAGATATCTATTTCTTTTTTTTTTGAATAAGAAATACTTATGCAAAAAATTCTATAGTTTTTATTGATTTCTCGATTCACTTTCCTTTTCACTTGAAAATCAAAATCAATAATTTTGAACTTTGCTTCCACATTGTTCCCATTCAAATGCACTTTCATTAATTTAAATTTTCTCTCAACATGACCTTATCACTCCCTCTCCCAAAACAATCGCTTTTCAAAACCAGCTAAATTTTTCCCAAAAATAACATTTCGTAAATTTTACCCAGCAGTTGGCACGAGCCAAACAATGCGTCAGGAACGACGACGACCCTCTTGATTCTCACCGTTCGATCGGTTAAACAGCATCAGCATCATCCAGCATCTCGACAGCGAGTTTCAGTTAACCGCAATTTATGAATATTTACAAGCCGTAGCGAATAAAATATGCACACTGCAAATGTATAATATTTATCGATTTTTCACTACCCCTCGAGGTATAAAATTACTTAGCAAGTAAACATTGTTAATCCAGCAAAACGTTTTAGTATTCTCCATTCTGCTAAATTAAACAAAAATACACCCTTGGCTAAGATACCAAAAATATGTACCATATACGACGCGAGCCGACGTACGTGTATCTCTGTCTGTAATATTTTGTATACATATGAAAATGCCGCATCTTTTCGCTTGTTGGATACAATCTCGATGAAAAATTTATAGTTTCGGTATTTTTTCCCCCAACAGAAGCTTCAGAGCTTCAGAGCTTCAACTCCTCCCACCGTGTGGGTACAAAAATTAATCTTCGGAAAGGCGTTACGTACGCGGTAGCGAATTTATTTCCATAGTCGTGTGCTCAAAAATTAATTTCCGATGGGTAAATTACGCGATGTATTTTAGCCAACCTTAAGTAACGATCATGATACGAATACGGGTTGTCGAATTTTTAAATATGTACGATCTTTTGGGAATATTTAGATTTAGCGTGATTTCCTTCCAATCTTTTTTATTGTAGAATTGTCCAAGTAGGTACCAACTTACGAGTAAAAAAACTGCTTAGTATAGAGAAAGCCAATAATTGACTCATTGAAGGGACAAAAAATCGAAAATTTCCGTCAGAAATGGATTTTTTCCCCTGATTTTTCTAATTCAGATTTCATTTTTTCATTCTTTCTAACTCGATGTCTATATTTCTGTCTAAAAATGTCATTCCTCATTATTTGAACAGAATAAGGAGAAAGTTGCTTCCCTTCTCTCGTTCGATTCAACCCTCTTTAAGAGACAAAAAATACATCATCAAAGTAATTGATTTTTTTTTTTTAGAAAGGGATTAGCAAACTTGAATGTCGAAAATTTCAGTGCAAATTTCATATCTCGAATAAAAATAAAGTCTCTCCATTTTTTTTTTTTCAGATTCAGAGTTGAACGAGGAAAGCATTTGGCTGAACATCAAAATTGAAAATTTACAAACTCTTGAAACCACTGCCAAAGAATTTTTACAGTGTTCGACGTAAAATGAAAATTTATGAGAGTCAAATTTTAAAAAGGACAATTTTTTGGATATCGACCATTGCTGGGAAGATTGAGAGGGGTACCTAAAAAGTGAAACAAAAAAGTACATTTTTTTCAATTTTTTCGACTTTAATATAATTTACCAGCGACGAATAAATTGAACAAAAGGGATTTTTTTTGGAAATTAGCCATTATGGAAAAAAATGATGGATAGGGCGAGTTCAAATTTGATCAAAAATGGCGTTCGTTTCATTCTTCGAAACAGTTTTTTTTTCTAAAAATTTCGACAAATTTTAAGAATTTTCAGCGTGTATTTTCAAAAAAATTTTCAAAAATTTCTCAGAGATGAACATTTTCGAAGTGAAAATCAACTGAGCAACTATAGGCATGAGGGGAATAGAAAATTCTGTTTTTCAAAAAATTTTTCTTCGAGATATTTTCAGTCGCGTTCTTGCTGCTTTTTCAATTTTCGAACACTTTTTATAAACTTTCATCATATCTTCCTCCAACACCTCCAAGAATTCCAACCAAATACCAAAATTCCGAATAAAAAAAACCATACAACAAAACTATACAAAAAGAAATTCAAAAAATTAAAATTCTTTTCCACTTACTCCATTCATACCCCAAAGCTCCAAATCTTAAATTCCGCATCTCTTGTTATCTTCCAAAGAAACTTCGCACCGTCGTGTCTACCCATTCGGCGACGCATTAATACGACAGAATTTTCGATCGTTCCGGTTCCGGTGTCTCTTTTCAACCCTTAAGCGTCGTGACATTGTTCCGGTTTTAATTCGGTTCCGCGTTGACCCATAAATCAATTGTTGTTTCATCCAATTCGTATTTCATTTTCCGGCCGCCGACCGTTTCGGATTCTTAGCTCGTTTCTGCGTATATAGGTACTCTTGTAATCCTATTCACAAAATTATAAACTAGGTACTTCGAGTTAGGTATCTATGCTTAAGTACGAGTATTAATTCCTTAAGGTATAAGGAAAATATTTTCTTCTCGGCGAAGATCCAACTACCTATAGTACCTACTTATAATATTTACTTTCATATAAAACGAGGTTAGATCGAATGGAGGAAAAGGCAGTGGGACAGATTTCTTTCTTTTCCCAAATGTTGGAAAAATTACGTTCAACGATGGAAAATTTGAAAAAATGTAGGTGGGTAAAAATTTTTACGCCATAGAGAAAATAATACGCTACTTTATTCCCTCTCGCGAATTGCTCGAGTGGTTAAATTTGCGTTTTATTCCTTCTATGACGTAAAATATTGTATGCAACTCGAGAGATAAATGATTATCGACAATTTTGAGTTATTTCCTTCGCTTCGTTCGGGCAATAAACCTCAAAATATCTTAAAATTTCTTAAAAATTACTTCATCTCGTTTGTCGCATAGTATACTATAATTTTGACCCATAAAAATTGAGAAAAATTCATCTTAGTTGAAAAAATCGCATACATGCCATCTCATTTTCCATTACATACGACAACTCCAGTTTTCCCATGGCACAAAGTACTTACTTGAGAGGATAGAGGAGGTATTTTTTTTTTTAAATTTTTGGTTGGTAAAATTGTTTTCCAAGTTGAAAAATCCAGAATCCACAGTTATGGTACCCAGGAAAAAATTGAGAAATTTTGAAGCTTTTGATGGGAGAAATCGAGGAAAATTTCAAGTGAGTTGAAAAATGGGGAAAATTTTCATTCTAGTCGAATTTTTTGACTTTTATCTTCACTTCTCCTCCATAGAGCGAAATCCGGATACAACGTTTTCCTGGCGAGGAGGCAGAGAGCGGGGAGTAAGTTTATTTTCTTTTTACAGACAATAAAAAAATTGAATTTAGTTGGAAAAATTATGTTCGAGCAGAAAAATTCACAAAAAAGGTAACCAGTTGAGAAATTTCGGGCATTTTGAATTTTGAATACTTAAGGAAAATTGAAAAAAAATTAGCTAAGGTAAAAAATTTCATTCCAGTCCAATTTTTTGAATTCTGATCCTCCTCTTCCCCCCTCCACAATGTATCATTTCAGTTTTCCTCTAACACAAAAATATTTGAGACAAAGGACACAGCTCATTTTCGTCTTCCAAATAATTAAGAGATTGTATTTTCAGTTGAGCAGAGAAATTCGCAAAAAAAAAGGTCGATTGTTGGGGAAAATTTGAGAAAATTTGAATCAAGAAATTTGAGAGCAAAAATTTCTTGGCGAAAAATTTCATTCTAGTTGGATTTTCGGGATTTTTGTCCTTCTATTATTCTTCTACAAATTCAATTTCAGCTTTTCTCTGATAAGTAGGTACTTATCTGTTTTTTCATTTAAGTAGAGAAATTTACAAAAATGGCAACAAATTTGAATCAAAAAAATTGAAGAAATTTTTTTTGGCAAAAAATCCATTTCAATTGAATTTTTTGAATTTTTATCCCCTTACTTCCTATATCATTTCAGCTACAATTCTTCTCTGATAGGTAGGTACCTACCAAGTATCAGGAAGTAGGAATTTCAGCTCATTTTCTTTCCATGAGAAATAAAAAACTTTATTTTTAGTTGGAAAAATTAACAAAAATTTACAAAAATCGTAACCTTCTGTAGGTAAATTTTCAAATCTGATCACATCAGAGAAATGTTATAGTCTCATTTCATTGGGACATTTTTTTATGCAGTTTTATCCATCAGATGAAATTTGATGCAATTACAAATAAAATTGATATTATTTGATGCAAAAAATGGTCCTAGAATTATAGAAAAAAATTGAGAAATTTTGAATTTTGAATCAGGAAAATTGAAAAAATGTCATCTTGGCTGAAAAAATTGGAAAAATTTCATTCAAGACAAAATTTTGAATTTTTCCCTACCTCAGTCCCTCCATAATGTTAATTTTGATTTTTCTCTGGTATAAGGCATGAAGGTGCAGAAGGAATAGCTTCATCTCTTCCCAAACGATGAAAAAAAATTGAATTTCTAGTTCGAAAAATCAAGTTGAAAAATTTACAAAAATGGTATCCTGACAGGAAAAATTAAGAAATTCCCAATTTAAGAATCAAGAAGATTAAGAAAAATTCTATCTGAGTCAAAAAAAAATTAGGAAAAACTTGACTCTAACCAAATTTTGAATTTTATTCGCCTCTTCCCTTCACAATGTCAACTTTAGTTCTTCTCCAGTGATCATCTAAAAAACCGATAATAGATTTTCATTTCTTGATTACCCACTTCCCTACCCTCACAAACAATTCGACCTAAATCCCCCTCCCCACCTCGCCCAAAATCCCAAACATTTCGCTCCAACCGAATAAAACCTCTCAAACAAAAAAACCTCATACATTTCCATCTAATTATAACGTAAATAAAACTCTTACACCATACGACGACTAAGTACACACCACAGACGTAAAAAGCACCCTCGACGACGCAACCATAAAACGTCAATAAAGAAGGAAAAAAAACCTCCAACGAAACCTCTCTCCGAAGAATCGACTTGATACGATGACATCGCTATACTGGAAATATGTTAAATAGTTGATTAAACCAGCGACGCTATTTAAAGATGACGACAAGCGTTAAGTTAAACTTCACTATAAGTGGATTTGTAAGATTATAAAGTCAAGTATAAGCGCCGAGTAAAGATACGAGGGTTTTTCTTTTTAATTCATACACGCGACAAGAGATAATACACCGTACCATACAGCTTCATTATTATACAAACTCGCCATCTCCCTCCTCCCCGTCATCGAGAAAAAATTACAATATCTTTCCTCTTGTTAGAGGCGACCGAGTCGAAAAATCGTACGAGGTGATAAACGACGCCATCTCGCGACTCGTTTCCTCTCCATAATTAATACCGCGAAAAAGCTCCAAAGTCCGTATTAAAAACAAAAGAAAAAGACGTATTTCGTCAAAGCCAGACGCCACCGAGAACCGTCGAAACCGTCGAGGGAGGGCAGAGAGAGCCCGAGGAAACATTCCAAACTACCAGTACAAATGATCACGAGCTTTTATGCGGGTGCTTTTGAAACCCCTCGACGAAGCTCGGGAATCGAGGAGGGAAAAAAAAGCTCCTAGAAAAAAAATATTGTTCGGGTAAAAATGTGACGGCTCGAACCATTTATCTCGGATTACTAGTTTCGCCTCTTTCATAAACGACCTTAAACAATCAAAGGTCAGGAGAATAGCCGAGCCGAATAAAATCGGCACCCGATATACTCGACTCGCGTAAAAATATATTAAAGCTTTTCGTCATACACGTATTTTTTTTCGCCTTCTGACACCCCCTCGGCTCCACACCGCCCCGTACAATTATCGTAATTAGAAGGAAAAACAGCCGAATGACGGTTCCTGCCGCTCCCTGGTTTCCTCGGCGGCCTTCACACCCCCACCTATTTTTAAAAATTACCACGGTGGCCGCATCGTCGGCCGAGGACGCACACGTCGTATTTATTCTTCGACCATTTCTAAAACGGCGCCCAAATTTGGTCCCTGTTCGTTAATTTAGAATCGATATCTTTGATATACTGATAATACTGCTTATATAAGAACCTTACGCGATACTATACGAGGAAGAGCTTTTTCTACACACCGATCCGCGCACAGAGGGAACGCTACACACACAACGAAGGCGGGTCGAATCGGGCCCAGATGGGGGGGACGGTTCGGGGCCAGAATGTGCCCGAGAAACGACGAACGCCTCGCGCGCCTTCGTTCGCCGTACGATGGGTTGAGATACTAAAGCGGCGCAGGCGTTCCACTATAAAAACTTTAAAACCGAGGTATATTTGGCGCTGGATAAACGTCAGATCGTTTTAAAACGTCGTAGTCGGTGTTCAAACTATCAATGGGATCGCATAAAACGTAAAATTCACTTTCTTTTACGCTATTCCTGAATTTACTTTCTCTTTTTCTCCACCTTTTCTCCCTTTTTTTCCCTTCGTCTTCTTTTTTTTCTGGTTTTTTACACTTTTCCGTTTTTCGTTTTTTTTCGTTTAATTTTTTCGTTTTTTTTTTTTCGTTAAAAAATCACATTTTGATCGATTTCTTCTTTCTTGTTTCCGTATCTTCGCGTCTAAACAAAAAAATTCACCACGTCGTCGTCATCGTCGTCGTCGTTCACGGGCATAATCGAAACCATATATAAGCTCGAAAAAAAGTAAGTACCGTATTTTTTCACTATTATTTAGTTCAATCGTCACCATTTTTCTTTCGCACGGTTTGCTTGTGCCTTGCACCTTCGAAATAATCGAAATTTACTCATGACCGAATTGGTCTTTCCATTTGGCTCGAATACGTTGGTTTGTGGGAATAATGCTTTTAAAATTTATACCTTCGAGTTTTCTCGCATATTTCGGCGAGAATTCGATTAATTAGGAGAATTCGAAGGACCCAGAGTTGTGGAAAATTTCCATGCTAATTTTTGTCCCACGAACCAAGTTTTTTTTTGGAATTTATGGGCATGATTTATGAAATTTTCCTAATTTTTTTGTACAGAAATGTGTTAGATTTATTGATAGTTTTGAGGATGATTGGAAACGATATTGATGTTGAAGTTACGACGAAAATTCTCTCATGTCCTGAAAAAAATCAAGAGATGGAAGTCATTTTGATGAATGCCAAGTCCAAAAAAAACTTGATGAAATCTCAAAATCAATGGTTCGATTTGAAAAAAAAAATAGGACACGAATTTTGGCAATTTTCAGCTTGAAATATTAACAAAAAAATTAATCTTACGACATAATTTCGTCACTATGTCATTTCAGCTTCAAAAAATTCCTCAGAAAATAAGTAGAATTGATCGATGAAAATAACTCAGAATGCCTATAATTTACTTTATTTTTGTAAGACATTAGCACGTGTCGGAATAAGTGCCTCACTTCGAGCTCGACACGGAAGTAGAAATTATTTACATTTATTCGTACATAATCACGTGTTGGAAAAAAATAAATGCCACCAAATGAAATCAGCTGAAAACATTTGAAACGAGTTATGGAAAAATTCCATATTCGAATTTATCAAATTCATAGCTTGAAAAATCATTTCTTGGCGTTTATGGCAATTATGAATTTTTTTTTTCAATTTCGAATGCAGCAATATGCCTAATTCAACAAACCTCAATAAAATCTGAAAATAGATGCCCCTAAATGGAAAAAAATAGGACACTAATTGTGTTCATTTTCAGCTTAAAATACTGGGAAAAAATCTTACGAAATAACCTCGGTCCTATGTCATTTTAGCTTCGAAAAATCCGTCAGAAAAAAATAGGGCGAGTTTCTCAATGAAAATACCTTCGAATGGAAATATTTTACTTCTTTTCTCTAAGAAATTAGCACATTTCAAAAAACTTGTCTGATTTCGAGCTTGACACGGAAGTAGAAATTATTTACTAACCTAAATTTATGAGAACCTAAAATTGATCATGTGTTGGGAAAAAGGCCACCAGTTATCAAATGAAATCAGATGAAAACAATCTAAACGAGTGTTGTAAAAAAGATTCTACATTCGAATGTATCCAATTTTTGACTAAAAAAATAATTTTACAACATTTTTGGCATAAATTTTTAAAATTTTCATAATTTAGGATACAGAAAAATACCTTGTTTGAAAAAAGTCAATAAAATCCAAGAATCGTAGATCTGGATTGAAGAAAAATCTTTGGCCATTTTTAGGTTAAAATATTGAAAAAAAATAATAATAAAATTAACGAAATAACTTCGTTCTTATGCCTTTTCAGCTTTGAAAAATTCACCAAAAAGTAGGAAGAGTTACGTGGTGAAAATTTTTCAGAATGGAAATAGTTGACTGGTTCGAGAAACGTCAATAAAATCTAAAAATGAATGGTTCGAAATGGAAAAAAAATTGGGCACTAATTCTGACCACTTTTAACCTAAAATATTGGCAGAAAAATCAAATTAACCTCATTCTTACGCAATTTTAGCCTCAAAATATCCACCAAAAAATAGGAAGGGTTGCTCGATGAAAATACTTTAGAATGAAAATGTTCACAGAAAAATAGCTAGTTCAACATACCCCAATAAACCCTTGAAATAGATGGTTCGAAATAAATTTTAAAAAAATAGAGCACGAATTTTGACTACTTTTAGCTTAAAATATTGGCAAAAAATCAATCTTACGAAAAAATCTCATTTCCATGTCATTCTGCCTCTAGAAAAATTCCCCAAAAAATCAGTTACTCGATGAAAATATCGCCAAAAATGAAAATTTTCAATTATATTTTTGTACAAAATCAGCACCCGTCGAAAAAAGATCCTCTTTCGATCTCATTTCGATTTATTCAAGCAAAATTCATCACGTATCGAGAAAAAAACCTCCACCAAATGAATGAAATCAGCTGAAAACCCTCAAAAAATGTTTTCATATTTTTTTCTCTCATTGAAATCTTGATTCCAGACCCGTCTCTACGACATCATCACATAAAACCTCATAATCTGAAAATTTTTCCACTTCAAGAGACAACACATTCCATCAGATAAACCCCCCTCCGCCCCATCCCAATTCCGAAAAAATCTGACCTCGTTACCTCGGTTTTCGTAATTTCTCACATTATTCGTCTTGATCCGGCCTCTAGTTTACAGGCCTTAGTTGGTTGTTTATGATCAGACAGAATGTACAATTAGACTAGTCCGGGGTATTTCGCTGGTGGAAACCTTTAAATTCCCAATAGGTCGACCATATCGTTCAAATTTCAGACTATCGTGAATTAAATACGTAACCTGCGGGTATTTATTATTTATTAAATATTGAATATTTAACCGACGAATCTACCTAGCGCACGTAGACTAATTCACCCCAAAAACCCGTATCTATGTTGGTACTTTCGCCCTCATCTCGTTCACGACTATATACCTACTTCCCTGCGGAAAAAACCGTCCTCGTCGGCGCGAAAATACCGTCGAAATGTTTGTAAACAGAGGTTTTTTTTCTCTCTCTCGAGTCCCTCATCGTTCCGCGCCTACAATATTTTAAGAACGCTTGCATAGCATCGCGGCAGCGGCAATGATTACCAAACTGCACGTGTATTTTTTTTCCACTTCTGCGATGCTTGTTCGATGTTCGTTGAAGCGAAATACAAATTTTGCAAGTTTTTCTCTATATATGCATCGAATACGTGTACGGCTCGATGTTTTTATACGTATTGTATACATATGTATATGCTAAAGAACGTCAACTATTTTAAAGGTTCGAGTTTTTACCGACGTATCGCCCGAATATCGCTGCACGATACTATACGCAAATGTGTTTCTGTATAAGGTACGAGACGACGACGTAGGCAGCATTGTTTTCATATTTCTCCCATATTATGTGTTCGGCGTGTAGTCGTAGGTACGCCTGTTTACACAATTCCAAGCATCTGAAAAGTGTATTTCTCCTGTGCCCGGAATGCGAACGAGAATCTGAGTCTGCCTCGTAGAATTTGTTAATATTAGATATTGAGGTTGAATTCGGATTAGGGGGGCTTTTTTTTTTTAGCAAAGGAAACAGGATTTGGGAATTTTTTTTATTAAATATAATTTTTCCACGTTGAGTTTGTCGAACGTAATCAAATTTATGGTAGAATTTCGAAAAATATTTCTACAGGGTAATTTATAAATAATTTGGTGCCTGGAACAGAGCACAATAGGCAATTTAATTCACTCGATACGCGATAATTGCATCAATTCGAACGCAGATGGCGTATAAGTTGCATATTTGCTTCTATAAAAGGGGCCAAATACGTGAATAAGCTTCTTCAATTGAAAATATCGGCAATTGAACTCAAGTATGAAGCATTTTGGCTTGAAATGCAGGGGAAAATAATTTTCGAAAAAAATTCATGATTTTCGGAGCATTATGACCCCGAAAATTCTTTAAAAAACGGTCCACGATTTTTTTTCATTTCCAAAATAAGTGTAAATAAGTATGCATTTTTGTGGCTCAAATATGCAAAATATGAAATATTCAAGAAATCATTTAAATCAGAAGAGCATGATAACACTGAAAAGTGGAAATATTTCAATTCACAATAAAAAAAGTAGGTATATGAAAAAATCAATTTTTATGGAATTTTTCAAAAAGTTTCAACATTTTCTGTACTTTGCTATACTTACTTGAAAAAAAAAATCATTCAATTCGTTAGAATATAATGGTAACAAAAAACTCAAAAAAAGGATCAAAATATAACGAAATATGCTCTTAAATCATAAGAAACCAATAGAAATTTATAAATTTCTGCTAAAAAATATGAAAAATAAGTATGGCGCACCCAGAAATTAATTAAGGGAGGGGCTCAGAATTTCAGAAAAAAAATGGGGAAAGGATGAAATTTCAAATTAGCCATTTTTCACCGATCTTTCAGTCAAAAATCGTCAATTTTTTCTGGCAAGCGGGGAATTTATTGATAAATTACTGACTTTTAATTGAAAAATCAGTCAAAAATTATCAACTTTCAAAGTAAAACGACTAAAATACTGCCCGAGCGAAGCGAAGGCGAAATTTTTTGAAAAGATATCGTTTAAAGAGCAAAAAAACGCACTTTTCCACATTTTTGCCATTAAAAACATATATTCTCCAAGCTTAAGGGAGGGGCTCAAGCCCTCTGAGCTCCCCTCATTCTGTGAATTTTATGAATCGTAATGAACAAAAAATTGAAAATTCTCAATGGAATTTATTTCATTTTTTCGACGTACCGACTTATTTTTTTTCAACCTCAAAACAAGATTTTTCCAAAAAAAGATTGGTAATCACATTTGAAATTGGTAGGTAAAATGCAATTTTTCCTCTTCTTCTTTTTTTTTAGAGGGAGAAGGGATCTGCTACCGATCGGTTCAGCCCAGTAAACATTTCGTCCAACGACACCAAACAACAGATTTCTTTGATTCCACTATTTATTGACTCACTTTTGAGAAAAAAATTTCAAAAGAGTAAAAAAAAAAGGTCAAAATCATCAGGGTGGCAGGCTCATCCTCTCCACTTTTAGGCTAAAAAAAATATTATATTAATCCTCGTAAAAAAAACTTAATTTTTCTCCATAATTTTTGCCCCGTTCATAAAGCTGCAACAATTTTCGGTCCAATGTGAAAAATTTCATCACTGGGTGAAAATTTCCCTGAGATAAGAGCTTTCAGGGTTAATTTCAAGTGGGACAAAATTTTAATGAGATGACATTTTCAGTAGATTTTTGAATTTATTCCTTCATTTTGAAAAGTGGCAAACTTTTATACATGAGTTCGATTTGGGTTGCTGCATTTTCAGAAAAAATATTCCATTTTTCAGTGGATCATTCGATATACCTAATACTGTGAAGATTCAACGAAGATTAAAATTAGTTAATTTTCAGATTTCAAGGCCTAGATTTTTTTAAATGAGTTTTTCATAATTTTGTACTGAAAAATTGAAAAAAAATGCCTTACACAATTTACATTTTCTTCCTTTAAAAAAAATGGGTCAATATTTTGAGAAAATTCTTGTGAGGAGCTTCAATATCGAATATTGAAAAATCTAATTCAATAGAGAACTTTAATAATCGAAATTTTTAAAAATTCAATAGCTCAACTAAACATGTAGATTTTCAAAATTTTGAATTCACCCAAAACATTCCAATTCTTTGAATTTTTTTGGCCAACGCTAAAGCATAAATTAACCTACAACATTCCTTCTCAATCGACCATCTAAAAACCATGTCATCTCAGTCTCATAATTTCCTCATCCTTCGGCGTAAAAAACCTCAAACCCGGAAAAGGCTCCAGCAAAAATTAAACCCCCAGCCCCGCCAAATTAATAATTAATATACGCGTAAAAAAACTTAATTTCGTTTCATAAATTTTCCAATTTATATTTTCTCGGCTTCTTTCAAATTGAAATATTCGAGCAAAACTGTACCCAAAAACTGTTGCTCGGGCCGAATAATCGAAACGTACGTAATTGAAAAATATGAACGAAGGCGGAAAAAACTCGACTCCGTTTTCCAAAACGAATAAAAATTTTCAACTTTTCAAAAAATAAACCAGGCGATAAATTACATTTTTCCAAATTACTCGCCCCCTCAAAAGTAATTATTTCGAAGGAAGAATTCGTCCGGGGGTCCAAATTACTATACCAAAACAACTCATCCATCACGTACAATTACGTTGCTTCTATTTCGTTCGCGACGAAATTAATTCAACATCGAGAATATCCTTCTTTTTTCCATTGCCTTCGCTCAACTCGACGCTGCGTATTCGTCAAGCTAGCACTTTGGAAATGATAAAAATTCAACTATACGAGCCAATAAACACGATCCCCCGAAGAAAAGTATACGTAATATGACAGCAGAAACGATCGCGCGAAATCCAATATTTTCCAAGCCGAACGCAAATTGTTTTACAAAAATCACTAGGTCATTTATGTTGTAATAAAATACATCCACTCGTATGTTGTCGAAATTACGTCCTATTCGTATCTTTTCCATGCGATAAAATCTTTATCCTCGGAATCATTACAAGCACAACCCGCCTTCGATACGTTAAAGTTACAATTTTCGAGTCCCAAATGTTGAGCTTATCTTTTCTCAAACGAATACCGCAAATATAAATTTTAATTAACCCACGATCATTTTTTTTTGGTTGCCTCGAGTCGAACGTTATCTTATTTTTATATCGAATCAACATTCAAAGACCAGATTTAGGACAGATTCGAAAATTTTTTGCTTTCTCTTTGATTCTCCGGCTTTGGCTTTATTTTATGTCGTACTCGCACACGCACAAAGGACGAGACTTGAAAATTCGTAGTATGATTTTCTCGTTTCCACGACGCTCTTGCCGAATATTTCGCCATCGTCGAACGAATTCTCAGCCGTATTATCGTTCGTAAACGTTTTTTTTTATTCTTTTACTTTCCTTTCGATACACGTCTGGTCTGGTGTTCGTAAACAGCGTCGAAAAAAATTTCTAGGAAAAAGAATATTATTCTCTTCGCATTTTTTCGACCCGTTTCAAAGGGCTCGTCGAAATTAAAGACTTTTTTTAATACGCACGTGTCGTACCAATACCCTGTAAACATTGCCAATTACTCGTCGAGACCTTCAAAATGAGTTTCATCGTAGTAGGCATAAAATACTCGACACGTTTAGCACCTCACCCCCACCCCGGTATCGTTTAAACGAGGCAACAAATAATATATTTTCATAATACGTAGGTCTAGGTACGTAGTATTTCAACAGTCCAGCCAGAAAAACTCAACCGCAGGCTTTGTACGAATAATCATTATTTGCACTGGAGAATAAAGTTTCAGAAGCTTGCCTACGTTTCGCATTCAAGGAACTAAGGGATGCCTTTTCCCCTTCGTTGTCTTATCGTGTTTCTTTTTTAAGTAATTTTTTCAGCGTTGGCGAATTTTTCCACCGACTTATAATAAATATAATGAGTAGACCACGAGTGCCACCAATTATTTTCGAATTTTTCCCAAATAAATTTTCTGAGCTTGGATTTTCGAGTATACTCGTATTCTTTGGTGATATTAAATACGGAAATGTGACGTGTCAACGAGATTTTTTTCGCAGAAATTTGATTATAATGAGTAGGAGTGTTCTCGAATTATAGAGCGCAAAGTTTTTTTTTTTTTTTTTTTTCACAGATTTTGATTTTAAATGAAAACCTCTGCTATCTAAAATCACGATACTTACGTAATTTTGAAAATCAAAATTAATAATTATACAGCGTGGAAATTAGACGATTTTTTTAAAAATAATTAAAATCCAACATATGACAAATTTTAGTCTAAAAGATCACAGAAATGATTTTCCTACTTTTTTTTTTTGCCTGAGGGTACAAAGTGTGGATGAAGACTTAGAATACCTGAAGGATGTTAAGGGAGGGAGGGGTTAAAAGGGAACTTTCTTTGGCACTGACATCTCTGATAGATGATGGAATTTTGATTTTATTCTCGACCGAACGAAGTTTTAAAAAATTGAATTTTTTAGATTCATAAAACACATTTTTTACAGCTAAAAAATTTGATAATTTTGAAGAGATTTTTTTCAGTGGGTACAGGAAATTTTTTCATTTTTTGTTGGGTGGGTCAGAGGTGGACCAAATGAATTTTCAGAAAGGGCTTGGCTCATATAGGTGCACTCAAAAATTAATTAAGGGAGGGCTGAGAATTTGAGAAAAATAGAGGGAGGGAGTCAAATTTCAAATTAGTGATTTTTCACTGACCTTTCAGTCAAAATTCATCAATTTATTTGACAATTTGAAAATTTATTGAGAAATCTGTGATTTTTGACAAAAAAATTAGTTAAAAATTATTAAATTTTAGAATAAAATGACCAAAACACTGCCCGAGCGAAGCAAGGACGATTTTTTTGAGAACATACCGTTTGAAAAGCAAAAAAAACTGCACTGTTTTAATTTTTGCAATAAAAAAATTATGGGGGGGAGGGGGTAAGATCCCAGAGCCTCCTCTTATCGTTCACTGGTTGAGCCTCTTATCTGTAAAAATGAAAAAACATCACTTCGTGCCAAATTTTGGCCAAGTTGGCAAAATTTCATCATAAATATTGATTTAATGAAAATGATAATATCAAATTCGTTATCCTGGTGCCAATTTGAGATCGCTTTTTCAATCAATGGTTTGATTTTTCGATTTCAACGTACGTAGGTAATAAGAACAGTGCATAGTAAAAAATCAAAATTTTGATATATTACTTATTCAGGTAAAATTTATAATTCTGTTTTGATAAGGAATCGTTCATCAATTTATTTCAAAATATTCTTCCCCAAAAGATCAAAAAGAGCATGAAATAGGTAATTTTTTAAAATCTTTTTCACGAATATAAACTTCAACTCCCATCATCTAATAAATGAGTAGGAATTTCTTATTTTTGAATAAACTGACATAATTCTTGAAATGAAACCATTTTCAGCATCATTTTAACAGATGAATAGGTAGTGTTTTACATTATTTTTCAGAATTTTATCATATTTATTTTTTTTTCATTTATTTTTACAGATTTGTATTTAATATAAGTGAAATTTCCAATTTTTGTCCAATCCAAAATTTTTGCAGATTATGGTACAATATTTCTGTGTCTCAATTTTAACAGAAAAAAAAAAAATTCGACAATTTTGCATGCTTTTGACAACCTTTTTACTTGTAAAAAAAAAACTTGAAAAAAAATAAATAGAAAACACGAACTTGAATTTTTCTGATGTTCAAAAGCAGAACTATTGAAGAATTTTAGGCACCTCTTTTTCAATAATACCCCCTCCCTCCTAAAAAATCATCTTGAAAAATGTTGAAAATTTTCAATCTACATGTTTCGATTGAATATAAATAACGTGGTGTCAAATTTAAAAACCAGCAAGAATCTTGATTAATTTTTTAGAGCTGCATAGAAAATCAAGAATTGATCAGCCATAAGCAGGTTTTCGGTAGATTTTTTTTTGCACAATTTGCTCGACTATTCAACAATGATTTTTCATTTGAAATATTGAATAATTTATGTGAAGTGAAATAAAGTCCACATTATGGAATATTTTCGTGTTCAAAGAGTTGATAAAACTATTCAAAAATTAACACACTTTTTTTAATTTGTTCCATTTGAATCTTCACAGTTCAAATAGTCGATATTTTTACTAATCTTAAAAATATGATACCTACCTACCTAATTAAAATCCAATAATTTTTTCAAAATTTCCTGGCAAACAATTTCTCAGAAAATCATAATCAGTAACCAGAATAACACAATCACTAAATTTTTTTGCTATATAGGTACCAACCAAACCGAATGAATACTTTTCTAATCTCTACTTCATGAATAATTTCAATTTTTAGAACCACTCGACTCCGAACAACATTAATTTCTTATCTCGCAACGAGCTTGTATCCCTTCGCATAATAATTTCCACCGAATGCAAAAATTCTTCCCTGTTTTTAACCTATTTTCCAAGCATTTTATAAAATAGCTGATATTAAATACCCGATATAATTTATTCGATCGCATGCGAAACTTCACCGGGTCGCCGTTCTTATTGATTCATTTTTCGCATGTCTTTTCATATTATAACATATTCAAAAGTCATTTCTGTACTTATGGACACGCGTCAGCAATGTAAAAAGAACCCTTTCATCGTTTGCTTCACTTACAAATCTCAGCCCCAACCATCGATCTAATTACCCGATTATAAAACTTGTAAAAATCCCTCCAAATAAAACGGCTCAAAAAAAAATTCTAAATCAACTCGAACCACCCAGCTCGACTCATATTTCTCAACTTTATCGATACTCGACAAACACATCAAAACTAAACCGCCAACCAGCAAAAAACCTTTCGAAATCGAACTCGTAAATTTGTAATTTTTTTGGCTCAATGTTTCGAAAAACTTTCTCGTGCTTTATGAAATAAATAACCTTACCTCGCAATCCACACGATTTTATTTTCACGCCTTATACTTACACCAGAAGAACTCTCGCTTAGACAATTTTTAATTAAAATTCTCGCAAACAGCATCGGTTTCAATTGACGAAATGTCGCCGGCGTATTTTTCTAATTTACTTTTTTGATGAATGGAACAAATGATTGATGAATAAATTTCACCCTCCGGCTCGTCGTTGGCGTCGAGTCCGTCTCTTTTACTACAGAGACGTTGCTACCGTTTTACCCAACTCGTCCGCCTTTTTCCACCGTACTTGTGTTTTGTTTACCAAAAGACTTTTTTTTACAGAAACTAGGTTGCATACTATGTAGGTTTTAATATGTTGAATTTTTATACCGTTCGCTTTGCTCTCTTACCTCCGAATAGAATTTCCTTCTTAGGACGAGATGACTGGTAAAAAATATGACGGCGTATATTTTTACGTTTTCTCGACGTTGCAACAACGTTGATGAAGTAAAAAGAATATACAGTTTGCCCGTAAACCTTACACACGCGTATAATAGGTTTTGTATTCCAAACAACAATGTACGTACATAAGTAAATATTTCTCGCTGGCTGAAAATTTTTTTTCTTATACTTCAAACCCGCGTATATTTTATAAAATCCCCTCGAGTTGAAAACCACTAAAAAAATTACACGTCTATGGCTTCCAGCGATGTATAAATTAAAACAAAAATCCAAATATTACCACGACCAGGTTGCTTTATTCGTATGCACGACGATTTCGAATAATTCAGTACCTTTGGCGCACCAAGTATGCAACCTACGTCACATACGTGTTTTAATAATTCACACCTATCAACTAATTTCGACGAGTTTTCCATCAAAAATGACAAAGTATACGATAAGTTGCCTATTTCGGTACCCAAATTAGGAACGCGTAGGCAACTTATTCTGCAGTGAGGTATAATCAATGCTTACAGGTAAAATCACCAAAAGTTATTCTGATTTTTTTTTTATGATGATCGTGCCCCTTCAATTTACAACATTACAATTTATAGATGCTCATGACAATGAGAAAATAGTATATTATGCAATGAGGGAGATAAAGTGATTTTCGACGAATTTTGAGGTTTATTGCCCGAGCGAAGCGAGGGAAATAATTCAAAATCGTCGAAAATCATTTATCTCACGAGTTCCATACGATATTTTTTGTTGTAGTGTGAGTAAAAGGCGAGTTTGAGCACTCGAGCGATTCGCGAGTGTGAGTAAATGTGCACTTTTACTCACACTACGATGAAAAAAACTTTATTCATTGGATTTTTACGATCGACCTTGCATTATATACCCACACCTAGACCCTATCGTAGAGAACAATGGATTTGCCAAAAAAATATTTTCGTGGGAATGACGTCACAGATTGGAAAAAAATGTCATGTTTTCAAGACATTAGAAGACCAATTTTACACATTTTTTCGAAATAAAAATACATTTTCAGCAAGCACATACGTAGATATTTAAGGTATAAAAAATTCATTTTTTTCCTCTGCACGAAGCACGATGAAATTTTTCCAATGTTCTATCGGAGCTTTGAAAGTTCAAAGTTTGAAAAACCACATAAAAACTTATTTTTCCCCTACAAGTTTTCCCACTCGATATTGACGGAAAGGAAAATTTTGACTGGGCATTTGGGTGTTCAAAGAATGGAAATTTATATACTTTTTGTCCTCTACACGACGAAATTTTTTTTCACACCACCACGATCGTGAAAGAAATTCATAAGTTTTTATAGCGTAAAGCTTATGTAAGAGTTTGAACTTTTATGTTTTTGGAAATATTGATCAAAGTTTTAAAAAAAAATTTTCCCCGAAGAGAGGGAAATGATATATTTTCATCTCAAATTTTCAAAGGCTCACTCAAAGTTCTCCTATAGGTCGATTTTAAATCTAAACTCGACTGAAAATTAAAATTTTTTCAACTTTGAATTTTCGTAGCTTCGAAACATAAAAAAATTCATCGTGTAGAACGGGGGGGGGGTGGTGAATTTTCATACCTCAAGCATCCTGAAAATTTCGTTATTTTTTGAAAAATATGTTTAATTGTATAATTGAACACAAAACATTTTTTCTCCATCTATGACGTCATCCACATAAAAAATTACCTAATGAGCGAATTCATTGTTCTCTAAGATAGCTGATATTTTTTTGAGCCAATTCGAATAATTTTCAACGAAATTTTATGTTTAGAAAAAATTTTTACGGCAGTGCTGCCAACTGCATTTTGATTCGCACAATTTTCATAAAATTCAAATTTTTCATCAAGGGACTTGAAAATCTAGCCAAAAATTATCTTGGAAATAAAAATTTGAATTATTGCTTAAAAAATTTTCGCGGCAGTGCTGCCAACTGAAATTTTTTAAAAATTGCTCTAATCAAAATGAGTCTTTGGCTCTGATGGAAATATTTTTTGAAAAAAATTTCATCAAAAATTATTTTAGTCGACTGAAAAGAATTTGGTTCAATTTGAATTTGGCGGAAATGAAAAATTTCATGTAATTTGAGGCTTGGACATTTCAATATGCTAGTACAGGACAAAAAGTAGTGTCCAATTTCATGACCATGTTTTAAGGAGTTGTAGAAATTTAAAAATCTACTTTGGAAGTTCCCAGTGAATAGAACCATCCAAAAGTGACAAAATCTATGTTTTTTAAACAAGCTTTTTTTAAACCCTCACATCTGGCCCCCTCCCCAAGCTAAGGTTCATTTTTTTTTGAAAAATCCATTACTCAAATTAACTACCTCACCAATTTTCGTCAAAATAAAATTCTAATTCTGCTTTTTGAAAAAAAATCTTTAAAAAATACTTGTTTTAAGTTTTTTTGATTACTTATTTCTATAGCAATAATTTTATTGAAAATTTAAAGAAGAGAATCCGAAAAAAATGGTGCGAAAGCGTTGTAATGGTCTCAAGTGCTTAAAAATTATCTAAAACAGAAAATAAAATATTCTCGAAAAATCAATTAGAAATTCAACTGAAAATCTAAGAAGCAAAATTGATGGTCGTAGCACACCTCGAGTGCCACAATGAAGACATTCAACAAAAAAAAAATCAATAAAAAATTCACTTCTTATTCTACTTTGATTTTTGTAGAAAATTTGATGAGGAATTCAATAAAATTTGTTTGAAGATTGTATCTGTCCTTCCGATGTCTTAAAAAGAGCTTCACATGAAAAAAAAAAAAAAAAATGGAAATATTCCACATTTTTGAAATTTGGAGCCCTTTTTGGGAAATTAACGATTAAATACCACCCTCGAAAGTCGAACCAACATTTTTCTTTTCCTTGTAAAATCGGATGAAAAACAAAAATCAATTTTTCAATACTCACGTGTCTATCTTGAATTTTGCAGATTCATATTCACTTTTTTGAAGGGATTGATCTGAATATCTCGGAACACAATTTTAAATCCCAAGTATGCCTGAAATCGAAATTCTCAAACGCTTCGTAAAATTTTCCCAAACGTTTCCCTCAAATAATCCTGGAACATTTTATTCAGCCACATGAGCATTGAAACATACGATTAACCTTGACAAAGGTTACCTCGTATTTTTCTTTTTCTGCTGTCAAAAAAACAAAGACTATCTTTTTGTAAATTCAAATTAAATTTTCACTCTTTGGAAATAACATCGCATCGAGTATAAGATGGGTTTTCTATGTCGTAGGTACATTGACATTATTGAAAATTTTATTCAATAAACTTCACCGTCGTTGTCGTCGAATTTCAAAACACTACAAGCACCGAAGTCTCTCCAACGACGGTCTCGTGTCGTGATTCGGTAAACGCGAAAAAAAAACACATACTAGATTTGCGAATAAAATAATACTCGACTTACATGAAAAAATTTCTGGCATGCCGAACTTATCGAGTTGCTAAATTTTTATGTCTAGAAAATACACTCAGATTTGTATTTCAAGCATTATTTGAAAACCGAATATACGAAAGCTGGGATCGAATAAATTGACAATTTCAACTACGAATAGACAAAACGTACACTTATTTTGCGTTAACTTTGAAAAATTTTCTTGTAAATTTTTCTACGTAAATTTTTAGTTCAAAGTTTCCAATTCTTCTTGTATTTAAGAAACCGTATTTTAAATCATGAATTCCAAGTCACCTCAGATCTCTTTAATTTTATTTCTAATCTAAGAATTTGAAAAATACCCCGGTTGAATATTTCATTTAGACTAATTTCTCTTTTCAGCAAAGATTTTTCAACATTCAGGTAGTTTGAAAAAGAGCGAAAAATTCATCCGTAAATTTAGCCAAGTTGGCAAAACCAACCCTCACTTTTCCAAACAGATTTCAACGAAATAAAACTTTAAAAAAGTCAAGCATCGAGGTTTTAAAAACCACCGACGCGATGCTCCACAAGGAAAAAATCTCACCGCGAAAAATTCGTTTAATAATCATCTCAACGACGACAATCAACAAACCAGATTTTCTTTTTGATGTTAATCAAAACTTTACGGTTCAAGTTTCGACGACGAATCCACTCGTTTTCGTGATTACACGTCAAAAACCGTTAACGTCTCTTTTTGTTCATCTCGCAGACGACAACTGTTTGTGTGTTTTCTTTATACTTATATTTCATCTTAAAAATTCAATTACAAGTTTTCATTATTGTTTAGGTACCTTTTACCCTTTTGCGGTGTAATTGGGTCTATACCATGGCATACATCTCGAATACACACCGTATGCTGAAATTTATCGATTTATATTCCATTCCTCTTCACTTTTTCGCTCTCGTATTCGACGACATGGCGTAAAACTTGTCTCCGCCGCGATACGCCTCCGGTAAATTTTCAAATTTATAAAACTAAACGTACGCAGGGTGTCGTAAATTGCATTTTGCACGTAGCTGCGGTACCTACGTACTTTATTCCCGTATCTGCTTCGAGGACGAGACAATCTGATTAGCGATACTTGTCTTCTCATAGTTCCCCAGGTTTCAATTGTAATGGCGTTCGGCTTCGATTCGATGGAACGCCAATAAGAGATTATTTCTGGTGAAAAGCATTCCGATGTACTTCGAAATAATTTTTCATTCAGAGAGAAAATACTTGCTTATTCTCGACAGTGGAGTTTCTCAGGCAGTAGAAAATTGTTATTCTCGATGAAAATCGAATTGTAACTTTAGGCACGTCAGGTGTAACGAGAACGAGGTAGAATTTGAATTTCCCTTAAATATAGTTTTTCAAAAAAGAGATTGGGCAGGAGAAAAAATTGACCATACTTGAAAGAGTTTCTAGAATCTCTCAGTCAATTTCATATTATATTTTACCTACTTAAAAAAGAAAGCAATTCGTGGATTCTAAATACCTAGATATTTATTTTTTGATATTTTTAAAAAAACTTACAGGCATGAGACTTTTGAGGATGTAAAACAGAGCAAAACACTCCAGTTTTGGTGAGTAATTTTGAAAAAAATTTAAGTTAAAATTTATTAAAGTACTTTATTCTTATTTCCTCGATATCTACCTTGACTTGATGAAGAGTAACAGCAAGTAGGTACCAAACAAAGACACGGCAAAGTCAAAAATTTTAAAAATCGTTCAAGTATTTGACTAATTGACTATATTCAAGGATTTGAGCTACATGGTCAAAATTGTTGGAGAAGTCAGGGGGAAGGGAAACAAGGCACGGTATTTTCCAATAATGGAAAAATGATACTTCAAGTCAAAAAAAAAGTAGGTTTAGAAGAATATCAATATTTTTCGAAAAATATTTCTTTCTCACAAATTTTATACATATTTTGAAGTGAGGGTAAAATTTTTTGACATTTTTTTCGAATTTTAAAAACCTTGCAAGGGAACTATTCAAACTGTCCCTCACCAGCTGCTCTGAATTTTTTTTCATTTTCCTCACTCATAGTCATTCACAAATTTCTCCAATTTTTTCAACTCAGAATGGAATTTTTTCTACAAAAAAACAGGTCATATTTTCGGGAGGGAAGGAGAAAGAGGGGGATGAAAATTTCATTTTGATATTCAGAATAATTCGTTTAAATTTTCCTAAATTACATTCCAGCAATTTTTTTAACGTCGCGTCGATCTACATTTGAAAAATTTACAAATTTTAGAAATTTTTTCCTCAACTTCAATTTTACCATTTCTTGCCATTTTGGGGACCTCCAGCTTGATTTCAATTTTTTCAGAATTTTTTAATTTTCCCCAAAAGAAAATTTTAATTCTCTCCAGCATTTAAAAATTTTTCCAGAAACCTGCTATATTTTCTTGGATCGCTAATAATCGAGAAAATTTCTCCTTTCTAGATACCTCGCAAAATGTTTAGATTTTTTCAATCCTGAACTAGATTTTTAGCGGCCCAATGTGTCTTCTGAAAAAATTAATATTTTTCATATTTTTGATTTTGAATAAAAATTGGAGACCACTGACAGAAAAACACTGCGTTATATCTACTCGAAAATCTTGGATTTTTTTTTTGGGGGGGGGGGGGTGGTGGTGGTGGTGGTGGTGGAACCAACATATTCCTCACTGATGAAATATAAAAATGGATTTTTTAAAAAATTGGACATCAAGATTTATGACAAAATATAAAAAAGTGCAGGTAGGATTTATACAAATTAATAAAATTGCATTTGTTGAACTTGTGGAAAATTGGAAAAAAAGACAATTAGCATTTTTTTTTCAAAAATACTGTCAGGAAAAAATTAAAATTTTTCTGAAGGCTCCAGAATAGCTATAAATGGTCATGTTTATAGTTTGGGAAAGTCGATTTTACATAGATAAAAAAGGATCATTCCCACCAATGATCTGAATGATGTCTCTTTCAATCTTATTAAAAACGCACTTTTGGAGTATCCACCTTGAAAATCTGTACCAAAGGCAGATTAACTAGCGGAAAGTTGAAAAGAAACCAGAATAGGTACAACTTTTACTTGCCCACTTAAATGCGGATACCTTATTTTCTGAAGAAATTCAAAAATACCAGAAAAAACAAAAATCGTAGTAGAGATTTCAGAATGGCTATAAGTAGACAAATTCGGGTCTGAACTGAAAAGGGGGGAAGGCAATATCTATTTTTGCTGAAAAAATCCAATTTTTAACTTCTGAAAAATTCGTCAAAAATCGATCACCTACCTATGTAAACTAGGACAGTTGAAATTTTGGTCATGGGGGTTTTAGGATATGATCTTTCCAAAAAATCGAGCTTCCGTCTCGATCTTAGAACAGCTTGAGTGGTTCTCGTGTCATAAAAAAAATGGTACGACCTCCTGCTCATAAAGAAAGATGGCTCTTACAGATACCCACCACAAAAAAAATCAGTTCATTGAACATCACAAGCCCCTCCTCATTAAATCAGCATCCATTCTCCTTTTCCCTCACAATCTTTCAAATTTACACTTTCTTTTATACCAAACACAATCATTTCTATTACAAAACGCCACCTTATAAACCAAATTTATACCAGAATTAAATTGCACCCAGTATATCCAATATACGAAACGTAACCCACTCGATTTCAGCTCGAGAAACCCACCGAAGGCATAATTCCAGGCGAGAATACCGTAAATTCAACAGTTTTTCTACCGCAATCAAGGGTAAAATAAAAAACCAAGAAGGCAGCCAACAATAAAAAACCATACCCGGCCCTTTTCGGTAATTTTATTTACAACGAAGTGATATTTTAGCGAATTCGCGAAAAAATCCTTAATGTTTCTCGTTTAGTCGTAATTTTAAATTTACGTCGACCCATAGCAAACAGCTGCTAGTTCAATGGAGGAATCTGGCCCAAGGAAAATAAAGCAAAGAAATAGGATGCAAAAGAACGACGATTCTTTTCTCAGCAAAAAAAAAATAACGAAAAGGAGGGAAAAGTCGTGTGTCGAGTATGTCTGTAATGGAAGTAGTTCGTGTTGTTGTATTACAAAACCTTTAAGTCTCGTCGAATCTAGTTAAATGAAAGAGCCATGAAAAGGAAAGACATTATTTAAATTGGAATCTGAAAGCAGGTCGTTATCAAAACAACTATATACTAAGAGGATAAACCATTTTGAATTGAAAATCATCGAAAGAGAAGAACCAACTTTCGTTTGCATTCTTGTCTGCTGACGTGAGATGGACTGGGCTGGCAAACAGAAAGACGTCGAGAGTGTAAATCTTTTAAATAATTCTCCCAGTCAACGATTCTACGAGCAATTTTAAAATATTCAAAGTTTACTCGAATTTCAATTCGGTTTAATGACGTGTAGGTAATTTAAACTGGTCTGAATCATGTGCCAGAATTTGATACTGGATAAAATCATAGGCATCGATTCTTTCCTGTGGTAAAATGGGAAATGGGTTTAAGGACACGTTTTCGAACTGCACTGTCATTGATTTTGGAAGGCTTCTGTAGGTAAATCTGCTAGATCTAGGCTCACAGAATCAATAATTAGGTAAACTACGTACTCGTATTCATACCTTAAGTATAAATAAAGGCCACAACCAGAGAGATATCGAATAGTGCGAAAATGTTGGCGGTTTTCGAATGGAATTCGAAACTCGACTAAGACGTATTCGTAATTAGTCTTGCGGCTGAATATGGCGCGGTTTCGCCAGCAGCACAGGCGACGACGAAGATAGGAATGAATTTTACCTTGCCTTGTGTACCTATTTACACACAGCGGGTGAAAAAGGGATAGGATGGCTCACAGTACGAAGCAGTACGTGAAATATTCACCGGCATAGAAAGAAGGTCAGCTGCGAGGTGTATAATGTTTCATACTTCCTAGAACGCGTGCTCCGCTATTGTACGATAGCAATGTTGAGTGGTCGCCCCGGGACACCCCGAGCCCCCTTGCGAATGCTGTTTCGTCATCGGCGTGTATGTGCTTCAATGTGATGTTCGGTGTAAACCACCCTACAAATTTTTATTAAGTGCAGCATCTCATTACTCAAATGTTTCACAGAATCGATTAGCTGGTTGGTATTTCGCGAATTGTTATGTGTGTTTGGGTTCATTGAATGAAGGTCAATGGGACGCTTTTGTATGGTGTTATTGCAAGGCTATACGACGTAGGACATGGTATGGCGAATATCTATCGTCAAAAGTCGAAAGTTTACGTTGAGGAGGGGTTGGAAAAATGTTCGATTTAATTCGGCGAAAGAGAATATTTATTAGGTAGTTGTGAGCAAGGAGGGGGGGGGGGATTCATTCAAAATTGGGAAATGAAAAAATATTTACTTGGGTATTTTTTTCGTTCTCCTTTTTTTCTTTTCATTTTACTCATTTTCTGTCAAAAAACTTCTCATGAAAAGTCCGTAAAAACTATTTAGGTATCTACTGCATTATTTTGTTGATTTATTTTTACTTTTAGTATTTTTGAGAAAATCTAAAAATCATCAATTCAAACTTTATAATGATGCAGTGGTGGATTTAGTTTCTTTGCCGCTCCAAGCACAAGGAAATGCCGCTCTGCGAAATTTTCTTTATGCCTACGCCTTTTTTTTGAAGCAAATGTTCTCTCTCCTCAATTTCTCAAAACTCTCAAAAGTAGGAAAAATTCTATTTTGCATAGAAAAAAATCAAAAATCAAAACATTCCCAAGTAAACAATAGCAAGTTGAGTTGCATAACTTCTGAGTCTGGACTCCAAGACGCCTATAAATAAATTTTTTCTTCAATTTTGAATAAAATTAAAAAATTCCTGACTATTCAAATTTTTTTTCGAAAATTTTCCGCCCCTGAAAATTCGGCTCTTCAAGCACGTGTTTTGTGGGTCTTTAGGGAAATTCGCCACTGCAATCATGAAATTTCGTGGGGCATAGGCATAATTAATTTCATTTTTTCATTTCATTTTTCATACATTTTTAATATTTCAGCTAAGAAACAATCCCAAAATTGACGTTTTATTAGGTTTTAGAATTTTTTTGGCGCCAAAATGATGAAAAATTGCAATAATTCACAATGATGAAATTCATCATCAAATGCGCTTTATTGTAGAATTGAAAAAATTATGAACATCAAATGATTAGTACCACGTATTTTTGATCTTTTTTTTTAAAAAAAAAAAAATCAGTCTGGCTACTCCAATTTTCAATCTTCGGTAAGTGCTGGATTGAATTTCACTGTTTTTTCGTACAAGGGAGGTGTCCCAGCTGGAAGTAAAATTTTAAGCCCAAACAAAAATTAATCCAAAGTACACTATAAGAAGACCCCGTGACCAAAATTCCCTACCTATTATGTTTATTTACCAGTGGAGTCGAAAGATGTTTTTGGTGAGGGTCTGATGTAATTAGGGGGAGGGGTGCACCTACAAATGAAATTTTCAATTTAGATGACATTTTTTTTTTGTTTTTATGCTTTGGAATGTCACCTTTTTTAAAATGAAAAAATTCACCATGTCTCTAAATTTTGGACTCAAAATTAATTTTTGCCATTGAAAAATGGAAGCGAATTGTCTCTGCTTTCAGACCGCCCGCCTGACTCCGAAAAATCTTTAAAAATGAGACCAATCTGCATAAAATTAAAATTGCTTGGAAGAAAAATGAGAAATCATTGCTCAGTTCGATTCAAAACTTTTTTTTTACAAGAAAATTTTTCCTGCGACTTCGGAAAATTAAAAAAAAATTGGCATCTAAAAAAATTAATTCTCCATGTACTCGTATTTTGGAAAATTCACAAGTTTAAATTAATTTTTTCAAAACGTCATCCGGGCAACGTGGAATTTGAAATTTTCAAGAATTTTGAGAAAGTTTCAATCCAGAAAAAAATAAAAATTTAGGTAATTCAAAGAGGGGAAAAAACACGAACTTCCTTAGCAAACCCCTTTTAAATTCTTGAAAATGAGATCCAGTTGATAAAATTAAGGTTTAATTGGAAATTTCTTGGATTAAAACCAACGATGAGAAATTATTTAAAATATCGAAAGGAAATGGAAAAATTTCACGATTCATGAGAAAATTCCTCAATTTCGAACTCTCGTGGATGTAAAAAAATTTTCATATACATGTCAACCCTCCTCCTCACAAATCAACAAATTTTTCGGTTGGCAAAGTTTATTTTTTTAATTTCAGAGAATTTTTCAGTTTCAGTTTTGGGCAGCGAAGTTGAACGAAATTTCATCCCTGAAAAAAATAAAGAAGAAAAAATTCAAAAAATGTACAAATTTAACTCACGAATTCCAGCAGCTAAAATTTTAGCTGTAGGTGAGGCATTATGTGCGAAATTGACTATACCAGATTTTTCTAATTGAAAAAAGAACTGCTTCTCTCCCCTCCCTCCTAGTGTTTAATGAAAAAATTGTATTTTTGGACATAAAATAAAATTGGGGTTCAGTCGGAAGTTTATTTTTTAATCTGTCCTTTTGATTTAAAAATTTGGACTTTGAGTCGGAAAATTTTACATTCAAATTGAAAAAATCGAAAAACACCAATCAAGTGTGAAAATTTTACTTAACTTTTATCTATTTTATTTCGGTAACTTCGGTTAATCTCTGTTGACGATATGACCTCGTTATCAATTTTTTTTTGGAGGAGGGGGGGGGGGGGGTCATGAAATCCAAAAAATATTATATCAATACATCTGCAACTTTAAGTAATTGTGAACACTGAACATACACAGACTCATTATCACACAAAGAGTTCCTTCAGTATTGCGATTAGGCAAATTTCAAATCTTTATTCAAGATAAGAAAGGTATATTCATAGCGTTGAAATATTGCTATCAAAGCATCCCAATTAAAATAATCAAAATACTTCTTCTTCTGGATTTTAATCCCCAATTCAAAAAATACTTTAATCAAAAACAAAATAAATACCTAGGTACCTAATTAAATCAAGTACATATTCCACAGCAGCAATACTTCGTAATAAGCCAACTCGACTCCTCTTTACCCATCAACACTCTAATACACCTAATTACCTACCGAACGAATCGCTGTCACAAGATATTTATTCAATTTCGCCCTCTTACCTCTTTCGGTTGAAAAATAGAATCGCGACGACTTGGCCTTATTAAATCCAGCACGGAATTTTTGCCTCTACAAAGTGATCTTCGTCTTTATATGGTAAATTCGACTGAAAATTAACGAAGCTTTAGAAAAACCTCTCGCTTGCATCGTTTAAATGCAAAAGCAACTCGGGCCCCAACAAAGCGACCACAACAATCGGTATAAATTAAATTTCTCAATAGAGCATTCGAAGAACGCTACGACGTCGGCAGCACATCTCGGTGGCGGCGTCGAAAATCCATAATATTCTAAGATTGCGTTACTAACGGTTAAAATCCACTAGTGATGCTTTCATCCTTCTAAATACAAAGTACCGCAATTTTCATCCATCTACAAAGCCTAAAGGCACCCACTTAGGTAGTATAAAGCAATTTGACAACCGCTAAGAACAACGTTTCAACTTGTACCACTCGAACCGACACCGACAGCAGTTTTACACGTGAAATTTTTTTTCCTCGCTCTTCACGGGTGCTTTTCTCCACATACCCGGCTCGTATCTTACCTACACGTCGTATGGATACAGCATAAGTACAAATTCGACGCAGCCTCAACATCGTATCAGCGAACCCGTAAACTGAACGCGTTAAACGTGCAACTTTCGCGGAGCTTGATACGTAATCTTGTGAAAGTTTTAAAAAATTACCAGTAGCTTTATTTATGGCGTTTGAGCTTGCCAAGTTTGAATTTGATATCTCGTACGCGGCGTGAACAGATAAAAGTTGTAATGTATTAAAGTACGTGTTTTTTTCACACGTAAACGCCCCCCTCTTCCCTCGTCTTTTTCCAGCCAGTAATAAAACAGCACTTCCGCCAAATGATTTTTTTCTCCTTTCTTCCTCATTCTTTTTCAGAGAGTTTCCGCAACCACGAGAGACTCTGGAGCTCTCTTATTCGCCTCCTTTTCCTTATAGCGTTCGATTTTACGCTGATGCAGCGCAGCAAAGTTATAGCTGATTTTTGAGATTCGCCAGCCTGCCTGAATTTGGCCCTTATCTCGTTTAATTTTCGAATTTAAATATTTCCTTGCTTTTGATATCGCGTCCTCGAGAGCAGCGTTGTTTTTCTCCAACAGTTCGCTTTGACATCCAAGAGTAGAATTTATGTTCGTGTTGCTCCTTTCCTCTCCACGATTTCTTTTCCATTTTTTCGTCTGATAAGAGTACGTAGGTGGATTCTTACTTTCTTTCCATGGTCTAGTTGGGTGTCCCAACTCAAAGTGAAATTTTTAGATCAAACAAAAAAAAATCGAAAGTACATTATAAAATAACCCCATATTCAAAATTTCGAGGGCTAAAGTTGATTTCTTGAATTTAAGCGAATTTTTGAAATTTTACAATTAGGTAGCTATTACCTTACCTGATCGACCTCAAAAATATAAAAATTTGACCTAATCGACGAAAAAAGTTGAAACTTGGTATATAACTTTTAACCTCAAAAATCAATTGGAAGTAATTTCAAGACGTTTTTAAGCTTTTTAGAAAATTTTGGTATTTTTCAGAGCTAAAGAAAGGCTGATAAAAATGGTCCATGTGAACTTCAGCCCCCATAATCACAAAATTACCAATATTAGTGACCAGTTTGATCGATTGAAGAAAAATTTTCTGAAATTCGCAACTTTGTAATCAAAATCATATTTTTTGACTGACAATTTTTTTTGAAAAAAATTAATTTTCTACCAAAAAATCTGAATTTGAACACAAAATTGAAACTTTTGGAAAATTTTTCTTCAGCCGATCAAATTATTCATCAATTTTGATTATCCAAGATTTATGTGGAACATTTTTATGAGCTTTCCTCCATCCCTAGAAAATTTCAAAATTCATTGGAGGCTCCAAAACGTCTTGAAATTATTTCCAATCAATTTGGGAGGTCAAAAATAGGGAGAAATATGCCAAATTTCAGTTATTTTCTTGTGTTGATTATTACGTCAATTTTCATATTTTTCAGGTCGATGATGTAATTTTGAAAATTCCAAAAATCACCAAAATTCAAGAAATGAACTTTGGCGTCTGATGCACTTTCGATATATTTTTATTTGGACTTAAAATTTTACTTTGGTCAGGATACCCCTTGGCAGTCTAAATTCCAAATAGTGAACAATCATCTTGGCAATTCTCCTCACTAGAAAAGAAAATTACGTATTTATTCACTTCGTTACCGTGTCGCATCGGAAATTTGCCCATACAATGGCTTTAAATTTCACAATAATCTCGTTATTTCCGCGCAATTCTTTAATTTACAACCTTCCCCCCTTCCTCTTGCCACCTTCGTCCTACGAACATAATTCATAAATCCGTTAATTAATTTTTTCTTCTTCTCGTTCCCATTTTCGTAGGTATAACGTACCGGACGAAAAAATCTTACGAATACATTTTGTTTTTAAATTAATCCGAATGTAAAATACGAGGTAGGGGAATTCCTCGGCTGAATTCTTTTTTTCGTTCTTTGGCCCAAACCCATTCGTTTGAATTTAACCTCGACAAAAATGGAATTTCGTTTCGTAAAATTCGAAGCGTATTTCGACCTGAATAAAAAGCAAAAAATTCTGCCGAGGTTTCGGGCAACTTGTTTTCAAAATAACAAATTGTAATTTACAATATGAACGAATTCCTTGTATACTTTTTAGGTACCAAATCTCGCCAACGCGTTGCTAAATTGCTAATTAAATCGGCGACTGGTTTCTTTTATTCCGTTTCCGTTTCTTTTTCGGTGGATGAAGGATAATCGTAAAAAGTTTACGGTCAGATTTCTCCTAATTAGAATATTTCGATTGTTTTTTTTCTTTTTTATGGCGGATTTTGATATTTGTTTTTGGAAACGTATTTATTGTTGAATATATCGAAAAATTTTCTTTGTTTGAAAAAAGTTTACGATTTTTTTACGACGGCAAATAGCATCCTGGATTTAAAAAGACGTATATTAGAAAGTATTAATTTTCTATAGAAATATTTAATGTTTTTGAAATATTCCAAAAATATTTTGAAAAATACAACCAGAACAGTAAAAAGCATTTTTCGCACCAACGAATGGAAATTTGGAATGAACAAATTTATAAAAGCAATTTATTTGCGATTTGAAAGAATCAGACAATGAATAAAACTAGATTTTCATTTTTTTTTATGCCAGAGCCTAAATTTAAAGGACCTGCAGAATAAATTAATCAAGTTGTAGTCTCTTGAAATTCTAAATTTTGAAACATTCTCACATGTTTAATAATTTCAAAGAACTCTCCAAAATTGGACAAAATCATTCAAACGCCAACTTTTTTGCGTTTTTTCTTTTTTTGAAAAATAAGCTGAATTTAGCAATGAAGAATTTGCTGAAAAATGTTTTTTATTCGATTTGAGGACAAAATTTTCAACAGATGAGTCATTTTTGGAGATAACAAAGGAAAATATACCTACCCAAATCAGCAGCAACCAATTGAACATGTTCACTCATTGACGTCTAAACCAGAACTACGAATTTCTCATCATACTTGTAATTTGATTTTCAATTTCATGAGAAAAAAACCTCGTGTATAAAATTCAAAGTATTACAAAGCTCTTTCTCATCTCCACCTCTCTCCATTTCTTACTACAGAACTTCAAACAATCAAATAAAAATCTCAAAAATTTCGTAAATCTCCAAATCCATCTCGCTGGAAAAATCCATTATAATTTTTGCACCGAATACAATTCGAAAAATTTGACGACCGGGATGATTTTCTTTGAAAAAGAGAAAAAAATTCTCACGATGCTTTAAGAAAAAAAAAATAAAGCGACGCTCTCAAGCCTGTTCTTATATATTTCCAACGTTGGAAAGTTGAAATTATAATGTAGACTATTTCACTTTGTGAAATGAAGCAGACACTGAAGGTCAAATGAATCTCGCAGAAAATTACATTATTTAGAAATGCTAGCTAGCGTAGCCTTTTCAAATGCGAAGATAGGCAACCCGTTGGAAAAACTTTTTCTCCATACAAAACAGATACCTACTACACGTTAGGCGATAAGATGCATTAGCCAATTTTTTTTCCATCCGTTATGGAATTCGCCTCCGTATTCATCTTTCTCCCTTTTTTTCCCTACAAAAAACCAACTTATTTACCCACAAATACCGGTGAATACGAAACACGAGAAATTCTCTTATTACAAAATGGGATAAAGTTCGTCCTTCTGCAACACCTGAATTTCTACCCAAAATTACCTATTTTCAACATAAAACGACCACATACGGAATTCTAAAACTACGCCCATAAATTACCCAGCAGATAGATCGGTCCGATACAAATCTGTCGTATAAAGCCAAAAACCTCCTTAAAAAGAAGGCCGAAGGAAAACAAAAGAAAAGCAAGGATCAAGAACAAAAAAGCAATTATAATTTTACGATCTTGGCAGACGTTAAGGTATGAAATCGTAAAATTTTCGCATATGAGATAGTCTGTAGTAAACTTTTAGGAGCCTAATAAACGACCTGTGTACACAAGCTTTCGTCATCTCTCTTTGCTTGTTTGTGTGCCCTCTATGTATAGGTATTGCCTACGAACTGAAATATTCTTCTCTAGTGTTAGGTCTTAAATAATTTTGTCGTAAATGGGATTTCGACAATCTTAGTCTAAATTTACTGCAAGTTTAAATTTTTCAACTTTTCTAATTTAATCTTTTTTAAAACATCTGTATCCAATTTTAAAATTTTTCCAGCAGTAAAATTCAATTATTTCTTAAATTTTCTCAAAATTGTTCCAACTTCTATTTTTTACATTCTTTTTTCGATTTCATTTTTTCGTCACTTTTTAAAACTTTTTTCAAATTCTGTTCCAAGGTGGAACAAATTTTTAAAAAACATAAAGTTGAAATTTTTTTCAGAAACCTACGTTTGAAAAAATTAAAAGAAATTTTCAATTGAAAAAATTTTATACTTGAAAAAAATTGATAGACAAATTTTCAATTATTAGATTCAATTTTAGAATTGGAAATTAAAAAAAAATTATTTAATTTAAAAAATAGAAGAAATTAAAGGCTAGGTATCTGTCGCATGATAAGATAGTGGACAAAATTTACATCTAAAGATCAGCCATGATGAGGAAAAAAAAAACTCTGACATACATTTTGAACCCCTAGAGCAAGTATTTTCGAAGGAGAGGGAGGAATGTGTTTTTCAAACTTCATTTTTTTGGTTTTTACTAAATTTAGACCAAAATTTCGTATTTTTTCCCCACCAATTCCATAAAATTAGAAGAACGAAAAAAATTTCTAACTTTTTGAGCCATTTTTGCATGAGCATTTTAAAAACTTCGAGTGACCCGTTCTGTGAGCACGAACAGTGATGTCCATTTCCCACGACTTTCTCGAGTGATGTATAAAATTCTCTAGCGTTGTAGTCCACACGAAAACACTTTTGACTCCCCCCTCCCCACGTCCCGAAAAGGCTTGTCACAGAAGTTCAAAATTTTTGTCAGAATTATTCCTCATCGTGAGTGATTTTTTCGCACCCTCTAAGCAATAACAACTCATCTCAAAAAATAAATTTTTTTTGGTTCTTTAAACGATGAAAACAAATTCATATTCAATTTTTTTTTTTGTCAAGATCCACTTGGGGTAATTTTATTCAAAATACCTTTCCAGAGCCAATCCTGCTATACCCTTTGGTGAAATTTTCAATGCTAAAATTTTAAATTTTTTTCAAATTTTTCCCAGCTCAGAATTCCAAAAGTAAGTAATTTAAGAGTTTTCCATTAGTTTTTCCAACTTAACATTTTTGAAAAAATTTCAACCTCACATTCATAAATACCTATTTCTTTCAATTCAAAAATTTTAAACTTATAAAAAAATTAAAAAATCAAAATCAGACAAATTTTGAGAAAATCAAATCTTAAAAAAATTGTATGATTTGAAAAATTTTGAAAATTGTACGAAATTCCGAAAAAAAAAATCAGAATTACAGAAATTGACAAAATTTGAGCCAGAAATTTTTCATGTAGGTACTTGAATTATTAAAATCCCACTTTCTTCAAAATTATTTAGGATCTAATTTCTACGTTTCTAGCGCACCTCTCTAACCATTCGTCATTTCGCGAGAAACGAGACCTGAAAATATTCACACAGAACGTTTCAACTCCGCAATTTACAGCACCTTCAAACAAATCGGTCAAAAGGAAAATTTCCAATTACGAATTTCTAATCATCTCGGATCGGATTACTTCGTCGAGTTCATGTATTCGCGTACCATTTTCGACAATCCTCTCTCTATTTTTAATTAAGCAAAAACATACATCGATCCAGTGTACCATACACTTCAAAGTATGCAATATGGAATTGCTGATGCAGTTCATTATAAATATGCACCTAGCCCAGCATACACACAACTTCTACGGAAGAAAAAAAAAACAAAGAGTATTATAATTGCTCTCTCTCATATTTCTCAAAATCTTCCACATACGTTGCTTTTTCTCGCTCGTATTTCTAATTACAACAAAAATGCAATTTTTTAAAGTGTTAATTTCTCGTATTCTCTGTACGACTCGAGTCTATGTATCTTTATAATTATCTATGCACACATCTCTCGTTTTTTACCTTTTTTTCATTAGAATCTTTTTTGAAAAAATTCTCTCATATTCGCTCCGACAGTATTTGAGATTGTCCTACTTACACACTCGTCAGAATATTCTTTCCAACTTGACTAAAATGTTTTATTCATAATACGACAAACGCCAGGCTGGAACAGAAACTTCGCCTGTATATCTCGTCTGCGGTAATATTATTTTCGCGCAACTGGTTGCGCTCGAGAAGATAATATAGCGCACGTGAGAACGACTTTAATGGTATTTGTCATTGTCGCGTAAGCTCGCGAAATAATTCCAGCTTCGATGTTATAGCTACCCACGAATACATATACTTAAGTGGTTATTTAAATCCCTTCGAGGAAACACCCCTGCTCCATCTTCCTCGCCACCTTTTCCGAATCAATTTTCACACTTTTTCCGACCCGTACGATGCACTCAGTACTGTAGACGTGTACTCGCCTTATCTTTTCACCACACATATGTACATTTACCTACTTAAACCTATATCTACGTAGCATTTGAAGAAGCTCTATACGTACGTACGAGTATTTTATTTACGAAGCAATTGACGTTGCGTCGTCGTCACTTACCCACTTCGGAGTGTATTTGTACGCCGTGAAATTATTTCCCGACGTTTTCGACTCGTCGTTTAAATTGTTTAATTTTTTCTTGTTTCAGGTGAGTGAATGTTTGCCTTTTATTTATACCGAACGAGTATACCTGCTAGCGGTACGATATATGTGCAGTAGGTAGTGACATTATCTCATGTTTACCGAGCTCAGGTAATTTGAATAAATTTCTACGCCGTATCTATTTCAAGCCGCGGCCGTACATTATGCTCGAATGTACGATACGGTTGCATTTTGAATCACGAGACGTTTTGGAAACGATTAGAGCAACAGAAACTGTTTCAGATTGTACATCAACACGCTTTCGAAAAGTCTGGAAATATCGTATTTTGTATCATGCATCTCTATTAATTCATTTTTTCAAAAAAGCAAAATAATTGATTCATTTGGCTGTTGAATTTTGACCTTTTCAGTCTTTTTTGCTAAACTGTAGAGCTGCTCGGAGAATTATGAAAAGCATTCGAATTTAGTGAAAATTCAAAATTTTGAAATCCAAAATGGTTGAAAATGAAGCCAATCATGGTTAGGTATGAATGAAGAATTTTGTAAATTTTCCGAAATCCAATTTATAGAATATCAATCAATTTTTGGTTTTATAATTTTAGCTTCTTAGACCAATTCAGATACCTATGCAGATTTATTACAGACAAGCAGATTGAAAACAAGTGTAAAATTTTTTAATAAATTAGCTACATACAGTCCTAAACGAATTTAAATAAGAAACTTCGATAAAAAGGGTAGGAATTCAGTGAAAAAATTGAAAAGTTGTAAGAGAAAAATTGAAACATTTTGCAATGTTGTCATCATTGCAAAAACATTGTTGCAATGTTGCCACAATTGCAAAAACATTGTTGCAATTTGGCCGCAATTGCAAAAACATTGTTGCAATGTTGCCGCAATTGCAAAAACATTGTTGCAATGTTGCCGCAATTGCAAAAACATTGTTGCAATGTTGCCGCAATTGCAAAAACATTGTTGCAATGTTGCCGCAATTGCAAAAACATTGTTGCAATGTTGCCGCAATTGCAAAAACATTGTTGCAATGTTGCCGCAATTGCAAAAACATTGTTGCAATGTTGCCGCAATTGCAAAAACATTGTTGCAATGTTGCCGCAATTGCAAAAACATTGTTGCAATGTTGCCACAATTGCAAAAACATTGTTGCAATGTTTGTCAGTATTGCAAAAACATTGTTGCAATGCTGCCACTATTGCGGAAACATTGTTGCAATGTTCCCACTATTGCCGAAGCATTGTTGAAATTTGCTGCAACTTCGTCGTAATGTTGCTGAAACATTATTCGTTGGATATGTTTGTGAAACATTAAAATCAATGGTGCCGAAACTTTGTTTCCGAAAACAGCACTGCGATATGGTTAACGCATTATTTTCATGTTTCACAAATTTTATTAAATACAACTTGGCAAAAACACTTTTACAATTTTGAAAAAAAAATTGCTGAAATGATGCTAGAACATTGTTTTAACATCAATATACTACAATCTTCTTTGTGGATTTTACCCACCGCACCGAGTCATTTTACAGCAAAATGAACGAAAAACTGTCGAAATATCAGGTACCTACCAAAACATTGCCCATCCTTTGTTTAAATGAGGCTAAAATATAATAACTGCCATCACTGCGCCATCAAAACATTACCGAAATGTTGAAAAAACACCCTGAAAAATGTCTCAAAATATTGCCACAACATTTCCAAAACATTTCCACAACATGGCATCAATATTACTTCATTTGGCTTAAAATTTACACAACATCGCGTCAACATGTACTTGCAATATTGCGACACCATTTCCATCAACTTCGCAATAATTTCATACTTCAAGGGTGTAATTTCTAAACTATGAATGAAGTCCAACTGTCCAAGAAAGTCAATTAGCCACACACATTCGCTCGATTACTTCATTTAGACTTTTCCCATCCTGTTTACGATAAGTCACCGTTAATTAAATATTAATACCTACACTGGCGAGAGACGCAACCCTATAATCATACCTATCAACTTGACCAAGAACTTGGGTTTCGTGTGGCAACAAATACGAATCCTTGAAACCTCAAACTACCATTCACCACGTCGACCAAATACTCCATCTGACCTATTTTCCTCCAAGCGTTGAAAAAAAAGGAACCGAAATAGACGGTAAAAATGAAATAAAATAAAGAAGGAAAAAAAAACTCTAAAAGCGCGTTAATGAAAATTCGTCGAAATAATCTTTCCACCAGTTCCACGCTTTTATAAAATTTACAAACCATTAAAAAAATATTCGGAGCGCAATTACCATTAAAAAGAACGACATTATCCGAAGACCAATTATAAAATTACACGCAGTACTACACCGGCTTATATTCTTTAAGGCTTTCATATTTTCGCTTTAAAAAGCAACGCACAATCAAAAAGTACTGTCGCACTTCCGGCGCATAATTTTCGCCTATAGGTATACCTACATAACGAAGTAATATCGTCCCAGCTATCGTCGAAACTTTAATGTACATTCGCAATTAAACGACACAATGTTAATAGGCAGATGCTGGAGGCAGAATGCCGTGCAAAAATAATTGCAAAGGTATACCTATGTTTTATAAAATTTAGATATAAAAGTATAGAGGCGCGAATATGTTGCATATGGAGCTCATACGATCCTGCGAAAATTTACCAGATAAGGTGACTCTGGGTGTATCTACGCAGTACGCAGGGCCTGTTTATTACGTGATTGTATAATCCCGAAAGTACTCGGTTAATGATGGGTAATACGACCAAAAGACGAAGTGAGGAAAGAAGAGAGTTGTTATAGGGTTAGATCTTATTTTTATGTTTGCTCGTGTTGTTGTATTCGCATCGTGTGTTCTGCGAAATTGGATTTCAACAGGGTAAAGATACGAATTAAGATTCGAAATACCAGAACTCAAATATTCGTGGTGTTTCAAACAGACGTATACGATTACGATTCGTTGAATTGAAGAAATAAATAAGGCCAAGTTTTTTCGCAAAAAGAAAAGTTTTAAAATCGTGACTATGTTTCGAAGCATTTACCTATCATAAATTTTCCAAGAATAAGTGATGAAAAGAAAGCAATCATCACTTCACCTATACTTGATTACCTATTTTTCATCCAAGTATTCTTATTCAAAACAAAATCGAATTATTTCGATAAATTAAAATTGTCAGTTTCAATAGAGAATAAAATGCAGTTGGGTGAGAAAAATTTTGGCGGATTTTTCGTCGTTCGTTGGAACATTAAAAACGCATCAAATTTTTTGGGAAAAAATAAAAAAATTACCCAACAGGTTTGACAAAATTGAAAATTTATAGTTTTGTGAATCCTTTGAAGAAAATTTTTGAAACACTTCATTTTTGGAACTGATGATGAATATTAATTTTTTTCAGAAAGGACATCAAGTCTTTTTTTTTTCTAAAACAAACTGAACACAAAAAAATCATTCTTTTAGGCATTCAGAACTGAAACAAGAAAATCAAACACTTCAATGGAAATGCCTAATCTTAAAATATCCATTCTTACTTAAAGAAATTGTGACTCCATTTAATATGCAGACTGAGCAGACGTTGCAGCACCAAAATTTACGCTATGAATGCATAAAATGGAACCATCACTTATTTATCCATTCCTCAGATATTACAGAATAGTTCCACAGAACTGCTCTCTCATTTTGAATCAGTAAAAAGTCCCAGAAAAAAGCCAGAATTGCATCACAGGGGAAATCAGAAAAATTCTTTAATTTTTTAGAGGAATTTTGTCGACGTTTTCTACGATTTTCAGATATTTCGCTGACTTTGTAGTAAAAAAAAATGAATTTTTACTGACTTTCTAGCAACTATTTTTACTGTTTGCTTATGCACAGTAAATTTTTTTCAGTGACTTATTGCTATGTTGCAATTTTTGACTGTTTTTCAATGATTGTCGACAATTTTCACGGATTAAAAAATATCGGAGAATGCCAAAAAAAACTCATACGCCAATTTTTACCCAAAGCTCAACGAGGTTGAGAATTTTTCCATTCTTTTCAATATGTACTGAATATTGAGGAAAAATTATGAAAATTCAGCTTATTTAGGTGCATTTCTTTTCAAAAATCTTCACTCTTTTTTCATTGAGGTTTGATGAATTTATTCGATTCATTCTTAAAAATTATTATACAAACTCTCTTTCCGTTCATCCGAGATAACTGAAAAGTTGTCCTTATTTATCAGGGAGCTCGCTGACAATTTGGAGTAGAATTTCAAAAAAAAGAAAAACATGTAAAGAAAAATTATCAAGGATAAATTTCATTGGGAAAATTCAAATTGTATAGCACAAAAGAACACAAATTTTTGTTTTTTCATTTCAGTAAGTACAAAATGTGGTCGACAAATTTCTCAATTTTTAATATGATTAATTAGCAATTTTTACTTTTTCTAAATTAAGATTATTCGATAAAATTTTTACCCCCCCCCCCCCTTTGTTGACGATGGTAGTAAAATTTTCAAAAAAAAAAAAAATGAAAAGAATGATTAACAAAGATAGGTACTTTTTTAGCATAAAAAAACTCAAATTTAGGTTTTTTGATTTCTTGGTCGAGAAATTTAGGTGCATTTCGCCAGCCCCCCCACCTCCAATCTAAAAACACCCCTCGTCTCGTTTTTCTTGAGATTGTGAAATCCTAAGCACAAACTCGTTACGTAACTCTTACACATGGAATCATAAATGATACTTAGTGCCACAACTACAGTCAATCGAAACCGCCTCGACGTTCCGTAAAGTAAATATCGATAATTATAATACGCGGGTATCCAAGACGGAAGTTTAACAAATTCGAAGCTTTCAAAGCTCCGCTGAAACATGGCAAACGCACGAAACACGTTCGCTTTGCCTTTCTCTCTTTTGTAGCGGTCTAATTCGCATATCTGGTCAATGCGAAGTTGCTTATTACCGTAGAAACTTTCATATACGTCCCGGGGCCAGCATAAAACGAGTTATTAACATGTTTTCGGGCTAATTTCAACGTTAAAAACTTACTCAAAAGCGAAAATTGACCGTTAGTTGAGCTTTCGAGCGTATTAAACGCAGAAAACCTGACAGTGTAGGTTCAAAAGTCTTATCGTTATCTTAGGTACTAGGAATACCTATTTACTGTGGAAAGTTAGAAATCTACCAAGTGTAACAATATTCAACGTACTATAATCACCCAGTCGTGAAAAGAAAAAAAATCCCCAAACGTGTATCGAGAAAGTCTATTTATAATTCTAGAGAATGAATGTTCCATAAATCGTCTGCCATATTTTTTTTTTTGGACATAATCAAAGGTAACACTGTTGAAAAACTCTGAGATGAACATGTTGCCTATCTTGAAAATTAAAAGGACAAATGTTATTTTTTGTTTTTTTTAAAAAAAAGCACGTTCAAATTTTTTTTCAACTATGGAAATGAATGGTACTTTGAAAACTGAACATACATTTCATTCAGCGCCTTTTTGCCTAACTTCGAAATTGAAAGGACCACGAGAAAAATTATTCGAAAATAAAGTTGAAAACTGAAGAAGTTGAGAATTTTTTGTCTAATTTCAAAAATGAAGAGGCTGAAGCCTATTATTCAGAATAATAGACTTCAAAACATCATTTTCAAAATCTTTTAAATTCTTGTTGAACCAAGAGCCCTTTCATTTTTTACATCAGGCAAAAAGTCTTCTGACCAAAATTTTTCATTTTTCCAAGTGGGTTCTATCCATTCTCTCAATTAATTAATTTTATTGATTTTTCCAATAAATTTTTTATTGCCCCTTGAATTTTTAACTTTGAAGGGGGAGAAGCCTATTCAGAATAAAATATACTTCAAAATATTTTTTTTCAAAATTATCTCAATTTTTAATGGATCCACAGCTCTTTCATTTTTGACATTAGGCAAAAATTCTTCAGACCAAAATTTTTCAATTTTCCAGGTGGGTTCTATCCATTGCCTTGATTAATTAATTAATTAATTTTTTTCTAATAATTTTTTTGCTGTCCCTTCAATTTGAACTTAGGCAACAGGTCTTGATATGATAATTTGTTCATTTCTTAAAAAAAGTACTATCCATTCTTTTAATCAATTCAATTTTATGGCAACTTTTTTCAACCATTTTTCACAGTCCTTCAATTTTAAAATCAGGCAAAAAGTTTCGATGCAGAAATTTGTTCAGTTTTCACCGTATTATCCATTCCTTTGGTTACTTGAATTTTTTACAATTTTTTTCAGTCCCTTCAATCTTAAAGTTGAGCAAAAAAACTTGAAATAAAAATTTGTTTAGTTTTTGAAGTACATTTATTATCCATTCACTCGATTAGTTTGGTTTTTTAATCCTTTTGGACTATTTTTTTCTAGCCCCTTCATTTTTGAAGACAGGCAAAAAGTCATAAATTGAAAATTTGTTCACTTTTATTCCCGAGTTGAAAATTTTTCTACCGAATTTTTTCATGAAAGAGCATTTGCCCTCTCAATTTCCAAACTAGGCAACGTTCTCAGTTTTTCCAGAGATACCATGGTTATCTCCAAAAAAGAATTATTGTAGTCGATTCACGTAACGCCCTAGCTAATTATGGCGCCTCACTGTCGATAAATCCGAGCATAAGCGGACTAATATCGATACTCGGCTCGGTCGTGGTATCTTTATAATTCGCTTTTTTCATCGACACCTCATTGACACTAATAGTTAATCCGGTAAGAATTGATTTTTTCCCCTAGCTCGCGTCAATATTACACCTCACCAGAAGTACCTACGTATCCATACATCGATGTCAATCAAACTCGAAAAAAACAAATCAAAAATCGTCCCGACATGAATAATTTGCGCGATATAAATTGCGGAGCTGTACGCTTCGCAGGGAAAACGTAAACCGGCAGTTTTTTTGACATACAGAAATTGAAAAATAAAATAAAAATAGGGAGGAAAAAAAGAGTTAACATTGTCATATTGTCAAACAACACCAGCACCAGCAGCCATCAAATTATAAAAAACATCGTTCCATTATCGCGCATAAAATTAAAAGATGAAAGCGCCTGAAAAAATTTTTCAACGATATTGTCGATGGCAGGACGGAATAGTGGTGGGGGTAGCCCTTACCCGTATTTTACACGCTGCGGTGGACAAGCAATTCGCGCCGCTAAAAATGCATAGTCGTCAATTATCGCGTAAGCGCTAAACCGAATGAAATTACTGTACAGGGGAGAGAAAAAAATCCATCCATCGGTACTCGGCGATATCGTATCTACAGTTAAAAGGTTAATGGAGGAATTCAATGAATTTTTGCGTACGTTGCCGCAACCGAACGCCATATGCCAGCGCCGCGGCAAAGAACGAGATGGCATTTTAATAAAAGGATCCGACTTAATGGAATTACAAGCCTTTACGCTAAAACATCTCCTTCCCTCGCTCTTTCACCTTGTCATCTCCATAAACCGCAAAAGAATGCAATAATCATTTTTCCTTTTGCATTCTCTCCGATGGCAACCCGCGGCCACCTTCCGTTTCTCAAGATCCATTCTCGCCATCCTGTTCCCGCAACCGGCAAGGCGCAATTTTCTTTTATTTCCATTCGCCGCCGAATGGAAAAAATTACCTGCGAATGAGGTACAACGGCGGGCTGCCGTACGTAAGCGTAAGAGCCCGAGCACGCCAAATTTTTATCATTTTTATTACTCTTCGGCTCCTGTTCGTTTAACATTTTTCAATTCGGTTGAGTAAAAAATTTAATTTCGAACGAGATGAAATTTTATGGCTTTTTCGTTCGATGTCAGGTACTCGCGGAATCAACTGGATGCGGCCGAGGTGAATTTTTCGGTCTGGAAAACGATGCTGGTGTCGTTTTATGTGGGTTGGGTGTAGAAATAGGTAAACCAAATACCGCCTGTTTCGATGCGGAATATTTTTCCATGTTGGAGCATAAGACAGAGCGAACGTGTCGCGTGAAAAAGACGATTTTTTCGTCATTTTTTAAAAATATTTCAAGTATGAGTGTGACTTTAAAGTTTGGAAGATAAAATTTTTCGATGAGTTGGAGATCCTTTCTTTGGAATTTTTTTCAATTCCTGAAGAAGAAATGGACCTAATAAGTGGATTGTTTCATTTAATCAAAAATTTAATCTTTAGTTCGAAAGAAATAAGACGATTTCTCCTTCCCCCCTCATTTCCCTTCTTCTTTTCTCTTCTCAAAATTTCACTAATAAGTTTCTATAAGCAGCATTAAAAAAAAAACATGATCAAGGTTTCTAAAAAAAAAAAAAAAAAACTATCCAAGCAAAAGAATAGCGATTTTTTTTTGTAATATTCTCAAATTTTCCCAAATCCAAACTTGAAAAATTTAGGATAAGTTGGAAAAAAGTTGAGAATCCCTATTTCATCCAACTTTTCCTGATTTTCCAGACTTTTTGCAATTTTGGGTGGTTCGATTGGCACGCCTCTGCCCAGAGTTGAAAATAATTTTTTACATTCTATCGCGTAAGGCTCGACAAAAGATACATCCAATAGATTTTTCATTTCCTTTCTGATACCTACGTCTTATACCCATCATTTGTTCTCACATCAGGCTGGAATATTCTTATGAAGATACTTGAGCAAACTGGATAGAAGGAAAGCGTCAAATCAAATGAAAAAATTGTTTGAAAAATTAATTTCAATTTTAAAAAAAATAATAAAATTTCTAATGAAGCAAAAAAATATGAGATATCAATCCGGTGTCAATTTTACTCTGAAAAATACCTTGGAAACATTAGAAATAGAGAAAAAAAATAGGAGAATATAACAGCACGACAGAAATTACAACAAAATAAAATTTTGGGAACCTGGAAGTTTGGACGACAGATTGAAATATTATCACGCTGAAAATATGTGACCTTTCACGAAGAAACCAACCTTCGGTCTGAAAAAAAAATAAAAAAAAGTTTCCCAATCAGTCCAAAACAAATGATAAACATTGTTTTGGATTGATTGCGAAAAAAAATTTTTCAATTTTTTTTCGAACCGAAGGTTGGTTTCTTCCTGGAAGGTCACATTTTCATTAGGTAATCGACGTAAAATTATATGTACCTACTTATAACACGTTGTCAAACGTCACATTGGGTTATTTTTTTGTCAAAAGTCACTCTGGGTTACTTTTTCTTCAAAAGTCATGATTGGTCACCTCATGAAATATCATTTTCTCATCTAGTCACTTTTGGTCACTTTTTCTTCAAAATACCTTTTCAGTCATTTTTGCCTTTTTCCCCCTTAATTCAAAAGTCAAGGTCTCTTTTTCATCAAGTCACTTTTGGTCATTCTTCTTCAAAATTAATTTTTAGTCGTTTTTTCACTTTTTAAAATCAAAGGTCTAAGGTCACTTTTTCATCAATCTCTTGGCCAATTTTTCAAAATCAAGTCTCTTACCACCACCTTTTCACTTCCCAAAATCACTTTTGCATGTTGATCACTTGTTCATCAAAAGTCAATTTCAATTACTTTCTTGTCAGAAGTCACTTTTGGTCATTTTTTCTTCAAAATTTATTTTTGTCACTTTTTAAAAATCAAGGGTCACAGTTTCTATTTTATCAAGAGTCACTTTTGATCACTTTTTTGATCCGGTTATCCCTCCAGAACGAAATTTGCATTAATATTGCAATAGTTTGTCGCTAAAATTATATTTTTCATGTCGTCAACTTTTTTTATAACTGTCATGATGACATTCCATTCAAAATATATTCTAATCGTTTGGAATACTTATGCTTGTGTCTCAGTTTTTTTTCGTCGTGAACATTTCTTCTGTCGTTCAGTTTACATTTCATCCCATTTAAACGCCAACTTTTGTCGTGCAAAATTAAATGGTACCCCAAAAAATTATTTTCAATTTTTTTGATCCGTTATTTGAAAAAAATCACCCCAACAATTTATTACTTCGATTCATACCCAGAAATAGAACCTTTCGCCAATATACGACGACAAAGCCAGTACAGCAAGGAGAGAACCCTGGGAGGCTAGCGAGAGGGTTCCTTACGTAACATCCGGTATCATATCTCGTAAACGAAGTACTGGCTGGTACGTGGCTGGATTATCAAATAAGACGAATTAATTTCATAATAAACCGGAGTTAGAGCTGCGTATCGAGACGTGTGGTGTCGATTTCTGCGGCTTTTATTCGACAACTTTGCGACATCGGAATCGTCCTACAGACCAGAGGGTTCTTCACGACTGTAGCAACTTGGGTAAAGCGACCAATGACGTATTTTCTTTCAGCCATTTCTGTACGACGGTATACGGAAGGTTAATAGGAGAAGATTAATTTTACATGAGATTGGCCATTTAGCAGTTGAAAATTCATCGTTGGTAGTCGTCGACGCGGTAAAAGGTACTACACGACATAGAATCGGGCAAACGGTTTAATTATCTAATGGCGTTTCCATTTCTTTGAATTTCATTTCATACCATAGCAAATGTCAATTTACAAATGCGTCCAAAGCAAGATTTGTTTTTCGGCGAGTAGTCGTTAAGGTTAGAACGAGCCCCAACACCGGCGACGTCGTTGAAACGCAAATTGTTCATTTTCGTTAACTGCCCGAATTGTTCTCTCTGCCTTTGGTGAAACAAATGGAAATAAACCTGGCTTTGATATTTTTTCCGCCAGTCGTACACATACAGAATGTGGGATTAAACGCGAAAATTCTCTCCCTTGCAACAAATCACACCACGTGAAATTTACTTTAATCCTGAAATTTAATAAATCATCTCTAGTTTTCAGCTCAGAATGCGGTGGTGGCGTCGAGATACCTCGAACCGTTTGTGGATTTACTTTCTAATTTCAACCTTTATTTTTTTCCACCCCCGGGCACAAAAATTCCTGTTATTTGATATTATTATACTCGCTAAAAATTTCTCAAGAAGTAGGTAGCACAAAAAGGTACGAATAAGGGGGTTTAGGGGAATCAAGCGCCTCTCTTAAGTTCCGAAAAAATATTTTTTATGGATAAAATATTTTACAAGTTCGTATTTTTGATTTTCAAACAGTATCTTTCCAAAAAAAATTTCGCCCCTGCCTCGTTCGTGCAGTATTTTAGTCATTTTATTTTAAAATTTGATGATTGTTGACTAATTTTTCAGTCAAAAAATCACCGATTTCTCAATAAATTCCCAATTTGTCAGAAGAAATTAATGATTTTTGACTGGAAGATCAGTGAAAAATGACTAATTAGATATTTGACCCCCCTCCCCTCATTTCTCTCAAATTCGGTCTAAAATCTGAAACACCCCCCCCCCCCCAATTGGTTCTAATAACTTCATTTTTCGTATTTATTGCACCTAAAGATCTTGAAATGGTTCAGGTTTCTTATTGTTAAAAGAATTAGGGTTTGGACTTCATTTTTAAAATATTCATTGTACCTACTGTTTTAATGATGGTTACCAAAATTAAGAACCGTTTCAATCGATCCTGGATTTTCCGACTTTTTTGGTATTTCAGTTTTTTTTTTCCAAATTTGTATCAATTTTTATAAAAGCAATAAGTAAGTAGGTGAAAAAACAATGAAAGTATTCTTATTAGCTCAATTTTTCTCGAAACTTTTTCAACTCAGATCGTTTTTGACTCAATTTTTTCAAAATTTTCTCAACTGAAATTACGTGCTTCAACTTTTCTTCAAATAAAATTAAAATTTTTCTGAAAATGTTTTGACTCTTAAATGTTTTAGTTTGGCATTGAATAAAATAGGAAATCATTTCCTAGTTGGGAAATTGTTTTTAGAAAATAATATTCAAGAAATTCAATTTTTGTAATATTTTTTGAAAAGTTGTAAATTTGAAAAATTTCTTCCAGTCAAAATCAATCTTTACTGAATTTAAAATTGGATAGATTTTACAACGTTGAAAAATTTTGTAGGAAATTGCATAACGCAAGTCGGAAAAAAAAATTGTCAAGTATCTGGGTTCTAATCAGGGTTGGGCAGGATTAATAATCTCAAAATCCGGATTTTGGATTTAAAATCCTAATCTTTTCAAAATCTTTTATTTTAAAATCTAAAATTTTTTGTATGTATTTTCTGCTCTGAATGGGAGAAAAGTGTTCTGTTTCCGGTTGAGGATTTTTTTTTTAAATGTAAAATGATAATGAACCCTCAACGGTCTAGATTAAATGATAATAACTTCAGAGCTCTTAGATTTTCAAAAGGTTATGAAATTTTTTTAAAGTTGTAATGTTGTTCCTAATTTTAAAACAGAATTTGAAGTTCAGAACTTTTTTCATTTTTTTTTCATCACCTTCACACCTAGAGTTTGAATTTTGGATTTTAGATTTCGGATTTAGGATTTTAAATCCGCTTTGTGACAGGATTTTGGATTTTGGACATTAAATCCGCTGTCTAAAAAGAATTTCACATTTTGGATTTAAGATTCACTGAGGCAGAGGATTTTGGATTTGAAATCTTTTTGTCCCGGATTTTTCTAATGCCAAAATTCTGATTCTAGGGAAATAAACCCGAACATTGGGAAATTTTTTTTTAATTTTTTTAAAATCCATCTTACAGAAAATTTTACAGCGAATCGAATGGCACGAACCGCAGACCTCTATCTCTTTTAGAAAATAAAGTTACAGCTCATTCTCTCCAAAATTCTGAGAAAAATCGCATTTTTTTGTGCTTTGCTCGCGAAAAAGTTAAATTTATGAGAGAACTAAGGGTTCTAAGTCCATAATAACCACGATGAAAGCTGTAGAGAATTTTTCTTATCGGATAGTACCAGTAGATAAAATTTTTCTGGGAGGTGTACCTTTCAAGATATTTTTGAGTAATATTAAACATTACCTAGTCGAGGTAATCAAGAACTAGAAAAGAAATTTTCGTCTCGTTTCTCAATCCCCCCCTCCTCAGATAATTATGGCCTTAGAACCCTTGGTCTTCTCAGAAATTTCACTTTCTTGCGAGCAAAGCACAAAAAAATGCGATTTTTTCACCAAATTTTGGAAAGTATGAGCTGTAAATTTTTTTCTAAACGACATAGAGGTTTATAACTGGGAAAATTTCAGGTACCTCTACTCACCCCAGAGCATATCCCTTCATCCCGCCTCTGACTCTGGTTTTTCCTTAAATTAAAAACAGTATTTAGAAAATATTTCTCAAGCTGAAAAAATTTCAGAAATTTGATAAATTAAAATATTCGTATTTACTATTTAGTTAATAAAGTAACTTCAGCATTATTGATTAACAAATCATTCCGATTCTTATCGATTTTCTTCCTCTCCATTTCATTTCGCGTTACATATTTAATATTTCGACAATTCACACCACAAAACGAAACTCCGACCAGCAAAAAAAGGCGGGCAAAGAATTCTAAAAATGAAATTTTCACGAATACGGAATAATAATGACGCAGGTAAAAAAAAAAAGCCTAGAGGGTTAAAAAATACTAACTAATTCATTAAAAGAAACATTTGTACGAGCATCAAACGATAAGATTTAAAAACGAAAAGTTTATTTTACGCGTAAAAAATTTTCCGACCCAACCCTTTGGGACGTATAAATGTCAGCGAACGAACTAAGCGTACTTTACAGGACGACTTTTACCTGGCGTGCGTCGGTATAGTAGGCACAGGTATTAATACACGACGAACCGTATACGTAGAGGTACGAATGAAGGAAAATTATTAAACAGCTTGTTTATGCAAAATGTACCTATACCTGATACCGGCACACGAATCGATAGCTAATACCGTAGGTTGTCTGGTATGCTATTTTGCGAACACTTCGATTCGGCTGAGAGGATAAAACGCGGAGTGCATTTTGAAAATGAACTAGATGCGGAAAAAAGAGAGTAAAGGCTGGATCGGAAAAAGTGTGGAAGTAAAACGACGTCGATACGATACCCGATTTCGATTCGACGGGTGAAAAAAAAATATAGGTACATATAATACGCGAGATTATTTAGCAAAGTAGACTCGTTGATTATGCGAATAGGAAAATGGAATAGAAGGGGTGGGAATGGTTGAGAAAGGCGAAGAGGACGGCAGAGAAGGGCGAAGAAAAACCGCACACGCAACTGTTACATTGACATAGAAACCGTGGCAACAGAACAAGAATGAAAATATACCGCCGCGCCGCGTGCGTATGGATTTTATGTCAATCTGCTGGGCGAGCTTTGTCTCTGTCATTATTAATGTATGAATCGTTTTCTGCTGTTGTGATACCTTCTAACTCGCGTATCTGTGCGCCAGTACAGCATTTTAAAGTCCTTTAGTGACGTTTCGGGCTTATCGTCGCTGCCAGCTATTGTTTCGATGCCATTAAGACGATGAAGAAACGCTCCTGGCGCAGAAATACGCGCTGCCAAAAAAATACCGCTGAAGGGATGGCAGCCGCTCGATGCCAAATTTATCCTTTTATTGTTGGTAATATCAGCCTCGACGATGGGTATCGAATGTATAAGATGTGGTTCGAATGATGGCAGGGAAAAAGACCGGAATTTTTTTCTCAACTGTCAAGGTCGTGAATGTGGCTAATAAGATTCTACCTGGCAGAAGTAATCAATTCGGGGGCAAAGAGTGGTCGAGTTCGGTGTTCCGTGGTGCCGAGGAAGCTGATTTTTTGAGAACGATTTTTCAAAAATATTTTTGAAGGGAAAGTGAGAAAATTCTTCAAAATTACCATCACTCATTTCATGGAATTTCATCGTGAAAAAAATAAAAATGGGCAGTCAATTACATATACAAAATTTTTAGAAAATATTCCAGAATATCAATGAGACAAACAAAAAAGTCGGGAGAAAGAGGATGAAAGATGAAAAATTCAAATTTTACGACCCAAAGAACTAAAAATCATTTTTATGACCATATACTGGACTTTGGGATGACCTAGAAGAAGTTTTTGAATATTTCGAGGTCACTGAACTCGAATTTGATGCCGGTTTTGTTATCTTAAAGTATTTTTCATAAAAGTTGGCAAAACGCCTTTTCTAATAAAGGTCAAAAACGGACCTTGATCCAAAATTGGTCAAAATGGGCTCAAAAGGTTCTTTTGTATAATCTCTGAAAATTTCAAATTTTTTTACCCACCCCTTCCAAAGATATCGAGTGTTGAAATTTTGACATTATCAGTGCGAAAATTCCGAAAAGGGTGTGGGTAGGGGGTCAAAAAATTTTTTGGATGTTTTTAGACCGTAAGTAGGTAACTTTTTAAGTCCATTTTGACCCTTATTAGGAAAGGCTTTTATACACGATTAATGCTATCGAGAAAAAAATGAAATGAAACCAGACTTCAAGGTGGGTAAAATTGAATGAAAAATTCAAATTTTACGACCCACAATTAGTAGGAAATCATGTTTACCTACCTACTTCAATTTTCAACGAGTAAAATTAGAAAATACCCATACCTAGAGTAAATAATTGTTATTAAATGAAATGGTCGCTTTAAAAAAACAAAATCAAAAGAGACAAGTCAGAGCAACTTTTTTTTTCAATCTATTTTCCAAGCTATTGTCATCACTTAAATAAACTTGAACAAAGATCTGAAATGAATCATTTGAAAACAAGAAAAATGGATTTTTCTATTCTTTAGATCACGTCAAAATCGAACGAACATTTTGAAGTAGGAAATATACTACAGCCCGAACGAAGCAAAGATGGAAATTTTCGGTAAAAGTCTGAAAAAAGTGAAATTTCTGTTTCAATGGATGATTTTTTCGTTCCTTTTGAGTCATTTTTTACGTTATTTCTAATCTTTGATTTTTTATTAATCTTTTAGTCAAAAAGATTGATTTTTTTTACAAATTGAAAATTAGTTAAAAAAATATATTTCACTGAAAAGTCAATGAAAAATTATCAATTTTCAAAATAATGATCAGCATGCTGCCTGAGCGAAGCGGAGGCGAAAATTTTCCAAAAAATACTGTTTGAAGAGCAAAAAAATGCTCTTTTTTACATTTTTGTATTTGAAAAAACTACAAGTTTCAACAAAAATATAATAAATAGTCCCATGACGAATTGCTTTTTTTGGACATAAACAGCCAATCAAGTATTCCAGACCACTGCCAAAAAATATTAATTTGAACACAAATTTAGTTACGAATTTCGAAAAATAAGTATGCTATAATTGAACAAATAGGACATCAAATATGTAGACCACTTGTCAGTTTGACCGATCACTATCCCTCAAAATATTTACATGAGTTCGCAATCGCGAACTCCGAAAAAGTGGAATGGGAAATCACCAACCAGGCATCTGCGCATACGCCACGAGAACCCTATTTGTGGTTGTGGAAATCAATATTCTCCTGGAATCAGCCGCCCTTCGTGAAAAACAGCCGATGAAAACGCAGCCACACTTGACGCATGCGCAGTGCCCATCTTCGCAATGCAGGTTCACGCGACTTCTGGTCAATGCGGTAAGAGATCGTATTAAAATCCGGTTTGTTCGGGTAGTGCGTGTTGGTTGCTCGTTGGCCCGTTTTCCAATATGCGGAGAGGGGGTAAATGAAACCTTTCGTCTACTGCTACGAAAACGAGTCAACTAACGCGCAGGAAGTAACGGCAACCAGCGAGTTGGTTGGTTCTTTGTCCTTAGGTATGGTGGGGGGAGTCAGCCAATGGCAGGTGCAATCTTTCGTTGATTCCACTGCGTAGATGAACAAGCCAACCAACGCGCTGAAAATAAAGGCTCTCAACGTGTTGGCTGGTTTGCTTTAATATTGCGCAGAATCGCCTAAAAAGTAATAAGAATTTTGAACCGTAAATCATTTTAAATTTTAACGATTCTTGAATATTCGAATTTCAAACTTGGAAGCAAATAAGAGTGATTTTTTAATTAATTGGATAATATCACTTTATGAAAAAAAATTCGAGGGGTAAGTTCGAAAAGGTTGTATCTACCATTTGAAAAAATTCATAGTAGGGGTAACTGAAAAGGCTTTCACAGCCTTATACGTAATTTATTCATTTTTCAAAATTCCTTTTTCTGCAGTAGTTGTATACTATACTTACAAAAATTCTGAGAAATTCACGAAAATCATCAATTTTGGCATTTTTTTTTGACTGATTCAAAAATTAAAATTTTTTCTTCTTGAATAGTGACAGTTCAAGATCGATCACATCACACTTGAAAAGTTTTTGATATTTTCAAATGAGGCCAGAGGTGCCAGCCAGATTTCCATTAGCTTTTGAAGGCTCAACCCCCTCCCATTTTCTCACGCACCTCGCGACTCCTAACAACGATAAAAAAAATCATGGTTCTGTATCATTCAATCTTGTATCCGGTTTCTAAATTATGAAAAATAATTTTTTTAACCAATCAATGATGTTCCAAAAAGCTGTTCGCCAAGAGGAGGTATATGGGGTAAAATTTGTAAAAATTCCAGTTTAGATTTTCCATTTTTTTTTTGTTGAAGGTAGCTACAGTAAACAAAATTGAAAATTTTGAAAATCAAGTCAAGTAACTCAGGTACGAAATTATGTTTTTGAGGGGGGTGGAGGGATGAAATAAATTCGCAACTCGTATTGGTTTTTGACCGCCTTCCCCCTCTCAACCAGTTCATTGTTAACTCTAAATTTGGATTTTTTTCAAACTTTACAAGTTTAATTGCAATAAATTGAAAAATTTACAAAATTATGTATTTATCATGAATGAAGCGATGGTTTAAAAATTCGAGAAAAATTATAATTTTATAAATAAAATTTTGTTATTTCAGTATGAATAGTGAAATTTCGCTATTCGAGGTGCAGTTAAACACTCTTTTTCAGTCCAAAGCATTTGAAAAATTGATTTTCAAATATCGAAAATAAATTTTGAGGAGGAAAAATATAATGAAATTGGTTGACTTAATTTTGAGGGAAAATACGAACATGTTTTTTTTGCTGGATTTGGATTATTTTAAAAGTTTGGATGGTGAAATAGAGTGTAGCGAGGTCGAAGTTTCTGAAACATTTCTATTTGGAAGGGTTGGGTGAGTGGGGGGGGGGATTTCAGAAATGAATTGGTTGATTGTGATTGAGAGGGGAATAGTTTTGGAATTAAAATTAAATTTTTGAAAAAGGTCGTTTCCACCCAAATTTTTGAGTTCTCAGACCTCAAGAATTAAAGTTTCTCTGCACTCCTGATCGAAGCTTTGAAATATTTTAGCAGGTATCAGCCTATTTCGGTTCTTTTTCGTTTCTCTTCCTTATTTTTTCCAAACGGATCGACACTATTTTCGTCTTATTCTCCAACGTTCAGGAATAAATATAGGGCATCGTGTGCTTCCACGTTGAAATCAGACAGGTATACGCCCTTTTGACATCGAGATATCGAAATAGGAAATTTTTACGAATTTCGCGGTTACCTTACGTCATAAATTTTATCACTCGGTCAAGTCAGCCATTTTTATCATTTCATCTATTCTCAAGTACCCGTTTAGTTCATCTCTCGTTTATTTTTCGTACAAATAAAGACTCGGGCTTGTTTTCATTATTTTTCGCGAATAATCCGATTCATCGATGGGAAACCTAACACTTTAGAATTTCCTACACTTACAATCGTGTACACACGTAACGCGGTCTTACGTACGTTGTAGGTGAGAAAATTTTCCAAAGAAGCGGAGAGAGAATGGAAAGAGGAGGCAACGTTGTAAGGAAGTTCAAGATCGATATGTCTAGTAGGTTACTTCACCTGAATAAGAAGAATTCAACCTTGAGGCCGAATACTGCTTGTTTTTGTTATTCGGTGCGAATTCGTACGAGTCATTAATCATGCAGTGTCCCGTTATGGAAAAATTACTATATACGCCGAGTTTTCTAGAAATTTTTTTGAAATATCGTTATATGCTAACGAGTTGAAGAAGACTGGGAACTAAGCGAGCTACCGTAGGTATAGGTACCTTGCTGGCTACGTAACGAATGAGAATGCAAATTCGCCTAAGCGCGAATGAGATTTAGAATTGTGCTGGCTGCGCCACGTTGCAACGTCGAGAATCACTTTATCACTTTGACGGGCTCCGGCGATGATTTCCGTATTCGAGTGATGAGCCAAGCTCGATATACGATCGCAGCGGAGATACGTTTATGGTAATTTAATATGGAACTCGTGCAGGGTCAATTTCGTTACGAAAAATAACTGCAATGGAAGAAATTTACCAAATAAACGTTTAGAGAATTTAAACGTTACCACGAATATTTACGAATCTGTTCGAAAATGAGATATACGAAAAATGAAACGAACGAGAAAAAAAAACGACCAAATAAAAAAATAATAAACCTCGTTTTCTCACAGCCGAGAAAAAAAGAAACGAAACCGAAACGTAACGCGAAAGCGAAACGTTCTCGACAAAAATGCAAACATTTGTATATAATAAGCTCGTAAGTAAAATTTATATGTAAATCCGGCCTCCGCAAAGTTTGCAGGCATTATTTCAAAATTATAATTCGAACGTAGTATAACAACGCGCGGCTGTGCGAATCGTTGTACTACGCACAAGAAACATATATTTTGCAAATTTGTAAATCTGCGAGAAAGTTGTCGCAAAAAATTTTCGTTGGCGAGACGAATGGGAAAAAATTTTCCAACGTGTATGAGACGCATTTTCGGTATATTTTTTCGAAATTCATTCAACGCGGTTTGTCACAAATAACTTGTCGAAATGTAACCTGCCACTTTTTAAGAGTTCGCAGTTGTTATTACAACGTCGCATGGGACGTTAGCGCTTAAAAGTTTGTCATTTGTTGTATATTTTGTGACGTTTGATATCCTGTGAAAGCTGCGAGATGAAAAATTCGACTCGACGCCGAGACGAGGTTTCTCCCTCGAAAGATACGTAGACGTGAGTGTAGGTATACCGTATATGTAGGTATTTTTTCGACGCTGATTTTTATCGAAATGGAAGAATAGGTAGCTGGGTGTTATTTTGGAACATTTAGACCGAATGTGGGAGGATATCGAAGACAGAGTAGAGATTTTTGTCGAGTTTCGGGTGTAAATTTAACTGGCAGGAAATGATGGTGGAGATTGATAAAATTTTAATTCGAGTGGGGTAAACAGTTCCATAGAGAAAATCAATTCTTTGGAGGTAGCATTACCTATAAGGTAACTTTTTCGACCCTCTGGCATCGAATTTAATGAAAGTTTGATTTTTTGGGGGGAAAATTTGTTTACTCTTTAAGTAGGTACCTCTGGTTCCTTCGGCTAATTTTCAACTGTTTTAGTTGGTTTGAGAATCTTGGAAAATTTTTAAAAATCCAACTCTCAATGATGAGTAAAAAATTTTAAAAATAGGTTCTTTTCAAAATTCTTTTCAAAACGAAATTTGGAAAACTTGGTTTTAATTCGTTACAATTTAATACCTAGATACCTAAGATACCTATTCATTTTTGATTTTTTTTTATCAATTAGAGCTTTTGGTACAAAAACCACTTTTTCCTAGTGTTCCCAGCCCTTTCTTCATTTTTTTTTCAAATTCCATTTGGCAATGTGCAATTAAGGATGTAATATTTTTGAACGCAGTCATACGCTTATCCAAGGGGAGGGCTCAGGGAACTCTAGGATTTCTTTTAAAGGAGATTTTTCACTTCTTTTTTCTGTTTTCCAAAAATCAAAAAATATGATTCAAAAAATTTTCACTCATACTTTTTGAAAATGAAAATTTCGTGTTTTTTTCATGCAACTTTTTTGACTTCCAAAAAAAAAAACATTTTTAGTGAGTTTATTTTTTTCCAAAAAATTAGAAAATTTTACCAAGTTCTTTGATTTTATTAAAAGAAAAGAAAGAATTTTTTCACTTGAAAATATTAAATTTTCCGTTCTGGAAAGGAAGGGATCTGAAAAATGAATTGCGAGTGAAAATTTTTGCCAAAAATGGCATTCAAAATTTTACATTTCTTCATTTCTTGAATTGATGTTTTAATTTTCAAGGGTAGGTGAAATTTTCAACCCATATTTCTTTTGTATATATTTTTCACTTCATATGTGCCCAAGGGAAACCCGGGCTAAGATTTGAAAAATTAAAGATCTCCAAAAAAGAAATAAGTTTATATTTTAATGGTTTGTTGGCTCTAAAAGAATTCCATCTCTTTGGAACAGCAATTTCGTGTTTTTAAAGTCATTCTATTCGAAATTTCGGGCTTTTTCAAGTCATTATTTCGCAGCCTAATGAGCAAAAATGTAATTTTGGCAACTTTTTCAAATTCTGAAAATTTTATACAAAAATTAGTATTATGACCAAATGAAGAAAAGAACGTCGGATTTGCGTAAAGCAGGTCAAAATACCCCGATGAGCATCCTTTTTGCGATAATTTTTCATCAAATTTCAAAATTCATTTTTTTCACTGAATTTTTCATGATAGGTAATAAAACTGAATTTTTAGATTTAACGTAAAATGACCGCGAAAAAGTTTTTTCATTTGGTCAAAAACCATCAAATGTGATTTCCGGCTCTTGTCCCACCCCAAATGACCTCAATCACCAAAACTGAAGGCGAATGAAAGCGATAAAAAAAAGGTTTGGAGATATTTTCAAAAAATAGTCGCTCTTTGCATATGTGACCCCACCGTATAGAAAGGTCATTGTGTAAAAGAAAATAATTGATGTCTTTATTTTTATGTGTTTGGTCCAGCTTTGGGGTCATTTGGACCAAAAACGTGAAAAATGAAACATCCATTTTTTTACACAAGGTCTCTTCTTTCCGGCAAGGTCACATATGGTCTTTTTTACGGTTGAAAATTTCAAATGGCCAAAACCGCATGAAGGAGTGCGCCAAAATTTTTGAAAAAATTTTCCTAGATAGACCTTTACGAGATGAAACTTTGTGCTAAAGATCAGAAAATTTCATTCACTTCTGTAGGAATCAAAAATTTTTGAATATCATGCAATAAAATAACCATAGCTCCAAAGGGAGGGGGTGCGTTAAAATTTTTCTCAGAATTTTTTTCACATCAAGGGACACCATCTGGAAGCATTAGATCGAGAATCGGGACCCGCGGCCAGGCCCTTTCGTTGAAAATCTGAAAATTGTGTTTAAACGAATTGTGAGAGATAGACTCAGCACAGAGTGACCTCACCCGGAGAAGAATCTACAAGCTGTGCAAGGTCTTTCTCCACAACTTCCAATTAAGGAAAGGATACAATTACGTTAGGAGCAAGCTCCTTTGGAATACGGCTCGAAAGCCCACTGTTTAAACGCTTTAACCCACAAGGGGCGCTTAACACGGATCACATGAGCTTTAAATCGAACTTGAAGTGACAACCTGTCGCGTAAGAAAATAGGATTGCCACTGACTAGCCAACTATCCTTTCGGATAGAAGTGAGCTCGAATTCTCTCTGCTCCAGTGTTACCACACGTACGAATACGTGTGTTGCCACAGAGCAGAGCGGGACAATCCCTACCGTGACATATGCCCCTTCACACCTTTGAACAAGGGGTTCATAGCCACACCTGGGAGAAAAGTGTGAACTTAACCTCCGAGGTAGGGATGTACTTCGGGTCCTTGCCCCTCGAACTTTTGATACAGGGTGGCCCGATCCGAATTCACTGGTCAGTGGATGGTATGTACTATGGGTTTTGATGAAAGTATTAGTTTCGGTATAAAAAAAGAATTTCTATTGTTTACATGGGTATAGGTGGTTAGTAGAGGGGGTTTCCCTCTAAAATAAGCGCTTTTGGCTATTGAAAATAAACAAAGAAAAATAAAGGAAATTCTGCAGATGATTAGTCTGCTCAAAATGGTTGATTACCTTACGGAATCTACAGTAGACAAGATACCTAGCTGGCCGACTAAGTTCCTGCCTACTTATCGGTGGACAATTCTTAACCGAATGCCATAAAATGCGGGTAAATAATATGAGCATGCAGTTTTTTTTTTTTTTTTTTTTTATTAATTTTGAATTTATTTACATATTTACAGGCCACGGTGGTGACGTCTAAATCAAGAAAGAAATCCAAAATCGAGGAAGAATTGTCAAAAATTCAATAAGGTTACAAAATAAGGAAATAATAATAAATGGCCAAGGTAGGAATCTGTATTTGGAACCATATCTTTTTGTTTTTAGAAAAATAATTCCATTTTCGTTTTCAGGTTACAATGATGGGAGACTTACCTGTTGAGATGCTCAAATACCTATTTCATGTGGATATCTCTGGATTGGATAGGTATGTGTGTTTTTGAGCTTTTGTATTTGTTTGCGATTCGTGTTAAATTATATGTTTGTTTTTTTGTTGTTACCTTTATGATTAATTGAACACAATGATGTAGAAACAGAAAGAAAAGAATTTTATTCTTTGGTAACAAACATATTTACAAAAAATATAGTGAATTTAATCACTTAAGAAATAGAAAACGAGAAAAAATCTTTTGTCGAAAATAATGTTCTAAACATAAGTCTCTATTTTAAGTCTTTTAAACTCATAAGGAACATGAACGAGAAATTTCACACTTTTAAGTGAATAAGTCTTATAAGAAAATAAACAAAAAATGACAAAATTCAACAAAAAATTTCAGTCTCTTGACTGTGATCGAAAAAAGGTATTTACAAAATAGAAAATAAGATAATTCTAAGTCAGTAGTGCACCGAATTTTCCTCTTTTTTCCTTTTTGCGGCGAATTTACTCACCATGTTGAGGAAAATTTTTGCTGAATCGAGGGGCAAATAATAATTTGGGCCCTCCTCAATCATCTTGGGAAATTTGGCTTTTTGATCGACGATCCATCGTAAATATTCGACTTTAATTCCAGTCTCCTTTACTGCAATTTCATTGCAAATTTTGAGGAGCTGGATCCGATTCGAAGACATGGTACCGAAAGTAACCGGAGGGAGGATTACCAAATTCTCAACTCCCTTTGACTTGATCGTTCTGATCAAAGTTCTGATCGACTCAACGATAATAGTAGGGGTGAAACTTGAGCTTTTTAAAGTTTCATACTCCCCGAACCCGATCATCATCTTCTTTGGAAGCTTTGGCAATTTTGCCAAGTTGGAAGTTAAATTTCTGATTGAAATATGCTTCCCAAAATACGGAGAAGATGAAAGCAGAGCGATCAGATCGGTTCTTCCTGCATCGGTCAATGCTGAGAGGATAAATGAATAAATATAGCCGTTTCCAGCCAGCCAATAATCACCAATGGCATAACTAAAGATACCTTGATATCTGCACTGACGAATTACATCAAAGGTATAATTGGTGTATGAAAATGGATGGATATTCATCGGATCGACATCCATATCTGGCAATTGGACGGCTAGACGGTTGCTCACAGTTGAGGTTTTCATCCCTCCCCTTTTGTTATAGGGGGTTCTCCGATTCTTCGAAAATTTCGGAGTTTTGGATTTTCCATAAGAAGGAACCTCATTGCTGTATAAATTAACGAGAGGGGAGGTGTACTTCTTACCTCCCTCTTGAGGAATATACGGAGCAACCATCACTTCGCGTTGGCGAATTTTTTCATTTTGGAGAAGAGGGAGTGGTTTTACATCCTCCTCTTCCTCCATCTCAGAAGTTTCCATTGGCGTCGCCATCTTAGCAGCAAGCTCAAGCATTTCAAGCTGATTAGCATCCAGCGAGCTTGAGGCATCGTTTTCGTTCGGAGAGTCAGTCAGGTCTACCACCTCCTTTTCATAAGAAAAAGGAGTGTTAGGAGGGAGTGGAGCCTTTGGAACGTTTTTTAGAAATTCCATGGCTTCACTCAACTTGGAGCTGATGACTTTAGCCTCGTCTAAGAATTTCTGCGCCGCTGAATCGTCTGTTGGTGGAGAAATTTGAGGTTGCTCAACTGGTTCATGAGGAGCAGCAGGCGTTTTTTCTGCTTTCTCAATAATTGCTCCGACGATGGTCAGCCTATTTACGTCAATGGCGTCAATGCACTCGTTTCCGGTACATTGAAAAATTTCACCTCTTGAATTTGAGAGATGAATTAAACAGATACGATGGTATAAATGTGGGCAAGGCCCAAATACCACGGCGTCGGGTATTACACATCCGGCCGGGCGAAATTCACTTTCAAAAGCCAAATTCTTCCTGCAGAATGTGCAAGCCAAGAATGCAGAGTCAGCGTCTTGCGAAGATATCGGTATCGCGGGTGCAGGTGCCTGTGGAGAAGACAAATTTTTAACGTTTTGCAATAATAATTTGTACCTGACCCTTTCGCTACGTTGTCTGACTGGGAAAACTGGTTTTTTATTGGTTGTTTTAGCTCTAGGTTTTCTTTTATTTTTACTATTCGAATTGTCAACTTGGGAGGTTGAGGGAGTGGCAGCAGTATTCGTTTCAACTGGCCTTAAAGATATCTCTGGCAACCTCTCCAATAGTATAATTGGTTTTTTAGAACCAGAATTAGAGTTTGAATTTGAGCTAGAGTCTAAAACTGAAGGTGTATCCATTATTTCAGGATTCCTTGTTATTTTTAATTTTAAAAGTCGAAATAAATTACTCATTCATCAAGGTTTCCCTTGGTACCAGTTTTTATTTTATTATAAGTCAAGGAAACAACTCGAAAATGTTGAATTTTATTCATTTGTTTTTTATAAAAACAGAAGAGAAAAATACATTACAAACAAAAATTAGACATTTACCAATGGATTCATTATATCTTCGTCTGAGTCAGAATTTTGCTCTTCGTAGTCAGGCGGATCCTGACTAGTCGTTACAAGGTTCTCCAGATTTTCGTGGATAGATTCACCGAACACTAGAAAAATAAAAAGGGAAAATTGTGAGATTCGAAAATAAAAAGAAATAAAAAATTAAGTTTTGATTTTGATAAATGTCAAAACTGAATACTCACATTTAGATATTTTTGCCGCCACCCAAAAATTGGTTGGTAACGCTGATTTAGAGATAATCAATTTTAGGCTTTTCAGCGACTTATTTTGATAAAATTCTGAAAATGAAAACACAAGATGGTTAAATTTACGAATATAAAATTGTGAAATGTATTGTGTATTTCATTTTATAATTAAAAATTTCAGGTTACCTTGCGATGAACAATTCGCCGTCTTTGTATTCGATGACGAGACAGTTGGACAAGAAATTTGCGTCTTATCAGGTATGAGCTAAATAGAAATTTTTCAGATTAGTTTGTTATCAAAATTTAAATGAGAATGATTCAATCTGAAAAATTTTACCTGTTTTTTATCCTGGTATTTCGTTCTCACGGGATTAATTACGGTTCTGTGTCTTTTTACAGGTCGGCGTAATAATAATGATGCGGCTAGCGGTCTGGAATTTTCGAACGTTTTATTTCGATCCAGATTGATACCAGGCGTCCAGCGCAAAAATTTTAGCGAATTTTCGGCAGCAAACTATAATGAAGATCGGAATATTAATTATCGGAAGAAAAATTGAATTAATACACCAATTTTCATACCTGACTAGAATATATTTTTCGTGATCGTGGAATTGATCTGATTTCGCAGACAAGTTACAGGTACGAATATCTAGAAATAGTCGAGTGCATTTAGTTACATAATTAAATGTTTTCATTAGTAAATGTACTCGAATATTTACCTTTTTTATTTCAGGTAGTTCGATGAAACATGAATTCCATACGATTTTGGCAGTAGAAATTTACAGGTAAATTATTCTTTCGTTTATCTAGAAACTAAGGAAGTAAACTTACATATTGTTTTTATTATTTTTAAGTAATATGTAAATTTAATACCTACCAAAATTAAATCTGGGGATATTTATAATACGAGTATATTTCGGTAACAAATAATGACATAAACAAAATTCGGATTCTTCATCCAGCGAAATATTGATAATTATGGAAATATCTGTAAAAATTTAGATCGGATTAGAATCTTTGGTCGAAATTTGCGTAATCGAAATGGAAAAAATGATTTGTTACCTTAGAAATAAACAATGAGGAACAAAACAAAATAGAACAAATTTCTTGAATTATTAATAAAAAATAAAACATTAACGTGGGCTGTTTCTTCTTTTGCTTCACGTTACAAAATAGAAATTTGAAATTTAAAGACCTGTAAAAGGTAACAGAGACTCTGAAATTTATTTAAAAACAAGATTATTTCACAATCTGTGTTACCTACTTTTGAAGTTTATTCAAACCAAAACGGTAGGACGTTTGATTTTTCGATTTCTTTTTCTAACTCCTCGAGCTCGATGGCGAAGCTGTCGGTCGCAAAACTGAGATGAGATGTCGAAGTTCGGTCGAAGGGTCGGTTACGCAGTCTCTCGATTTTTTCGTACCTTATTTCAAGTTCGGAGAGCTTGTCGATAACCCTGTCCTGTGCAAACTCTAATCTTTCGAAAGCTAGCTTATTCTGAATAGCTTGAGCCGTTTCCTCGTCGATATATTTCTGTATCATGTGACGGAGTCTGGTGTTATAACTTTCCGTAGCGACCTTTTCGGTGGAACAGGAAGCGGGCTGAAATTTTGTCATATTTTTAATTGATTTAGTAAAATTATGATATTAAAGATCACTAGGAAAATTAACTCACCAAGTTTTCACTTGATTCGAACGAAATAGCGGGTTGAATTTTCTGAAAGGTAATAAAAAATCTTCCGTTACCCAAATCGATTCGCAATTTTATTCTAGACTCTCTGATCTCGATATTGTCTTTTCTATCGTGTGGATATCTTAATACACCGTGAGGCGGATATCTAAAGGAAAGAGAATAAAATTTTTGTTTTTAACAATTTTTCAAAAGTTAAAATTTGTGATATAATTAAATACTCACATTTCCCACGAAATCGGGTTAGATAAGGTATAAACAATCGTCGCGTGAACAATTTCCTCGTTGACTTTAATAACTTTTAAGGCTTCCTCGATACTGGTTGTATCGTCTATGGAAAGGTCGTCTTTCAAACCGGCTGTTGTTACTGGACAACAATAGACATCCTCGATTACCGGATCTAGACCTGGTCCCATGAGCAGCACTTGTTTGGTTTCGAAAAATAATGCGTTTCTGAAAGTAAAAATTGGCAGTTTTTATACAAATTTTAATATTAATAAGACCGCCAATTTGTACTTACAATTTAATTGTAGTTCCATTATTTTTTATATGGACGTACGGCAGAATCGCTTTAGGAGCAGCTAGGTACTTTCTAATATCTTTCACCGATCGCTTGGCGATATCTAATTGAAAGTTGAGACGATGAAGCGTTCGAGGATTTTCAATTTTATCGATCGACATCCAGTTAGCATGTAATTTCTTTAAATCTTCATCTGACAAATCATTAGGTCCGGAAGATAAACGAAATAATATTTCACTGGAGAAAAATTAACGAGAAATTAGTTTTTGAAGAATTTAGCTAAATTGAGTTAATATTCAACAACTTACGCGTTCGAAATTGGCGTCAATTCTGGTTGATTGTCTAAATTCTTGTTCAAGGTAAAGGAAATATTTGGCTCAAATTTTGAACTCGTAATTTTTCTTATCAACTGGTTTCTCTTCTCAGTTTCAGCGATTATGCTAGAATATAACGATTCTTCGCTTTGCCTAGACAAAAATACGAAAAGAAGTTGATTAGATTTATGAAAATTGATAATTAAGAGTTGAAAAAGTGAAAAATAATTACAAATTTGGAGTCGATTTAACATCAATTCCAGGTGGTTTCTTTAATGTAACCTTCTTGAATACGAATTCTGGCTCTTGACTTTTTTCGAACGTTGATTCGTTTGAGTCAGCACAAATCGATCCTTCTTGATCCCTGTAATAAATATCGAGGTGTTCAATCTGTTTTTAATACAAGACTGAGCACTCCGATACCTACCAAATTCCGAAGTAATCGGGGTCCTCTAAAACAGGAAGTTTTTGATTTTTTAGAGGTACGGTCTGATATCCAGGGTTAATTAGAATTTCTGACTCCTTTTCATAGGTACGAATTTCAGTTTTTTCCTTGAATTGAACTGATCGACGAAGTTGACGTTGGCGCTTTTTTCGTAAGCGTTTTTGGATTTTCTTTCCGTCAGACGTCGCGTTTACGTTCGATTCGAGAGCTTTTAACGATCGGTTGTCCGATTTTTGATTGGACGACGATTTTGAAATTGTCTTCGATTTCTCAAAGCGAAATTCTGATTCTGTACTATTTGCTAAAACAAAAAAGATCGAATTAGTAAATTTATTTTTAAAATAGTAAGAAAATTTAATAAATTTTTTCCTACAATTTATTGGCGGAAAATTTATTTCGTAGGAACCTGCGATTTTCGAGACATTTTTGAAATCCCTGTCGCGTTCGAATTTTTTGGTTTTAGCTAATGCTCGCCTATAATAATCTTCTGTTGGTGTTTGATTATATTTTTGGGAGCTATTTTGATAACGATACATCTCCTGTGTTTATAGGAAAACGAAAACGAAAATTAATTTTTATTATCAGGAGAAAAACATCGCGTATTAGTATTTCTTACTTTTTTACAGATCCATGACGTAGACGTAACAACGATTATTTCATTAAAAACGAGAATGATTCGATCATCATCGAAAAATAAATGATGCATGGATCTGTAATTTTTGAAAAAATAATTTACTCAAATGTCGAAAATTAATTCACGATTTTATTTCTTTTGTTTCAGAAAATATTGAAAAGCAGACACGAAAATATTTCAGAAAAAATTATTGAAATTTCCAAATGGTGAGTGAATTTTTCTATTGAAATTTATTGAAAATATTTTTGTGTATTTTTTAGAAAAAATGATTTGTGAAAATATCAACACGTATTATTTCAACGGAAGTAGAAATTTTTCGCATGGAAATTTTTAGAAAAAATTACGGAGATTTTACATGAATGTTGGGAATATTTTTTGAGAATAATTAGAAAAAAATTAATGCGTGTAAAGAAATCTATGAACTTTTGAATTTCAAAATTTCATTGAAAATATTTTTGAATTTGAATATGGTTATATTCAAATTTGTGAAATTTTAATTATTGATGAAGTTTTTCATTCGAATATTAAAATTGAAAAAATTGTAGGAAATGATTTTTGAGAAATCAATTTTGAAAATTAAATTTCCATCCGAAAAATTTCTCCGTGAATTTAATTAAAACATGAATTAATTCGCGGCATTTGATAATGGAATAGAAATTAATCACACGCGAATAGAAAATATTGCAAATGGTATTAGCAGAAAATCGATTCGAAAAAAAGGTTGTTAAATTATCACTCGCGAAATTTATTCGAGGTTAGTGAAAATTCGAAAGTTGAAGGTGGTTATTTTTCGCGAAAATGATTCTAAGAAGCATTTCTAAAAATTAAAAATCGATAAGTTGAGAAAAATACTTACTCAAATTGAATCAGGAACTGATGTTGCAGTCGACTCGCGAAAAAATTTAATTTTTAGTAAAAAAGAATTTTTAAATCATTATTGTCAGAAAAACTTGACAAAAAGTACCAAAAACATGGAAATGTTCAAGAACAAAATATACACGATGATAAATACGGTGATGACTATCTATTAAAGTCGGACTAAAGTTTGACGTTAGAAAAAAGGTACCGTTGATCCAGAATAAACTGGGTAAAAACGCATACAGGTACTTTAATAATTTCATAAAGAGCAAACTTGAAAAAAGAAATGAACCGATTCAGTCAAAAGACTTCAGGCAAATGTCGAAGCTCGTTTGGCTTGAGCTTCAATCGTAAATAATTTTCCCATCTCCCACCATTAATTTTTGGAAAATGGAAGGATTTTATCAAGATAAAGAATAGGAATGGGATAGAGATAAATTTCCAAGCTGAGCTTATCAGGTCCCAAAAATAGGCACTCGACGATGTCGAGATACCTGGTCCATTGTTCGCACGTGTCGAATTCGATGCATGCTGTATGTAATGGATTTTCGATCTTACAACCTGAAACGTGCACGACTTTTTCATTGTGCATAATGCTTATCAAACAGTCATTAGGAAATTTATTTCTAGGCTATTGTATAATTTTGTACATTAGGGGAAGAAAATCTAAAAATAGAATCTCGTATGAGAATATGATGCGATTAAATTATTAGATAAATAATGTGATAAATATTTTACACAGAGTATATGGGTTTTTGCACACTTGGTGCCAAATACAGATTCGGACAAAATCGAGTATATTTTTACCATTAGAAATGCATGTTTTAGATGGAAAAGAAAAAGATGGAAATTATAATTTGGCTGGGTGTTTATTCGAAATTGTATTTCTATAATTTGAATTTTTGAAGATGTTATTAATATCTTCAAAATGCTCTCGCATTATTCTATCAGCCTGAATTTCAAAATGTTTTTTCAAAACATGCATCATTGCACGTTCTAATGGTATAGGTTTTTTACGATTCGATTGAATCGATTTTAGCGGAGTATTCGAAGCTTTCGCTCTGATTACCGCGGGTTTATTTGTCCTTTTGCCCCTTTCCCTCAGATAGGCAATTGCCTTGCTTTTTACGTTTTCAAAGTTCGGACCTGTGTACCTTTTCACATAATTTTCGATACTTTGTAAAACAAGGGGGGACTTTTTAGCCATATTTCGCGTAATTCTGCGATTAAATTCCTCATACGAAATTGTTTCATTCGGAGGTACACCAGATCCAGATGGAATTAAATTTTCATCATTTCCATTCTGGTTTTCTGGGTTAGATGAATTATTCTCATTTTCATGAGATTGTAAATTTGGGGTTTGAACGTGGGCGTTCTGATTCGAAATATTTTGCCTATTTTCTGAATTTTCATCAGAAATAGGTACCTTTCTTGGCCTACCTCTTCCACGTTTAGGTTGAGTAGGTACGGGGGGTTGGGTAGGTTGTGTTTCTTGACGACCACGTTTAAGTTTTTTATTGGTATTTGAGACTACGTTTTCATGTAATAAATCAGTCGCGGTTGAAATTGCACTTCTTTGAATTTCAATTTTGTCATTTTCGCCTAATAAACGTAAAAATTCTTTTAATTTTTGTTCAATAGACTTATGATTTATGCGACTATGGTATACTTGGTCATTTTCGAAAGCAATACGTTGCTCATTCGTCATGAATACCATTATTTGTCGAATATTGACTAAACGAGTCTCAGCCTGATTTTCGAGTGACTGAACTAGGTAACAATTATGGTTTTTGTGTTCAACAACGATAAAAGGGCCGAAACGTTTGGCGAAAAATTTTTGGGACACCCCGTTTAGACGTTTTGACTGTCTGTGAACAGTAAGGAGTACCAAATCACCAGGGGTGAGGAGGATGGGGTCTCCATGCGTCTTATTAAACAAGGTTTCTTCTTGAATTCGCTGCAAACGTCGTTTTTCACGTATGAACGTTTCAATACATTGCCTTTCAGTCATTTGATCAATTTCAAGTTCGACTGTGTCGTATTGATATACAGCCTTTTTGGCTAGTTGATCGGCAATGATATTGGTATATTCTATATGACGTGCAGGTACATGAATGAATTCAAGAGTGTCGAAATTTTTTTTCAATTTCAAAATTTCTTGGAAAAGTTCTTTGTGTCTGACGACTTTTTTGGCAGAATTTTTCCAACCATTTTTTAGCCAAATATCTTTTGTGATAGTAAGAGCTTTTATCTCGTATTGAGAATCAGAAAATAATTTTGCTTTTTTAATATCATTAAAGATCAAAATTTGCATAGCTTTTTTAATTGCTAGCAGTTCTGCCTGATTATTAGTCATGGCATATTCTGATTCGTAAATACGTTCAGAAATATTGTATTTAGGGTTAGTTGAGATACAAATACCATATCCAGAAATGGCATTTTCGCGACCATTTCCAGAGCACGCACCATCTGCGGTCACCCAAGTGTATCCATCATTATCAGTGATGAATTCATCTTTAGGCATTTTCTCAATTAGGAAATTTTCAGAGGTAGTTGAAGGAATTTCAGCAAGTTTTAATTGCTCACGTAATTTCTTCAAATTCTCTCGGAAATTGAAACTAGTAACGGGGGTAGGTAATTTTTTAGAAATTTCGTCATCGATGCCCCAGGCCTCATTAGGTTTAAAATTGAAAGAGGTGGGGGAATTATTTATTTCAAGCTCGACTTGTTGAATAAATTGGTCCCAGCCATGATGTTTTTTCTTTGGATCTTGGGTGGTATTGATTTTTACTCTTATTCTCTCTGAGATCGTTTGTAAAGATCTTTCAACCAGGCTGGCCTGTGGGGAATAAGCTGTAGTATGGCCAATTTTCACTGAATGTTTGTTAAGTAGGTCTTTCCATTTACCTGAAGTAAATTGGGAGCCATTATCAGTAATGATTTTTCGAATTTGAATTTCTTTAGATTCGAAATCATTAATTATGGTTTCCATGGCATTCACTACTATTTCAGCTGTAATTCCGAAAATTGGTCGGATCCAAATTTTTCCTGTAAATACATCCTTTGCAACTAACAAATATTTTGGATTTGTCTCTAAATTTGCAACAGGACCATATAAATCGACTGATACCACATCACCTATGGAATAAGCCTCAATTTGAGCATACTCAAGGGCTTTTCTCAAACCATAGTTTTTATTAACTTTGCATACAATGCAACATGATGTGATTTCTTTGATATATTTTATGGCATTGGGAAAATAATATAAGCGTTTGAAAATCGCTTCGAGCTTGGCAGCTCCTACATGGCCATAAGCATCATGTAGGTAATCAATGACATCATAAAATAAGATCCTAGGTAAGTAGGGTACCATTCGACCATCATCATAATGAAAATAGAGTACTTGATTATTGTACTCGTCCAGTTGAATTGAAAATTTATTCATAGCTTTTCTTTGTTGAATTTTCAATTTTTTCATATTATCTGGAACATTCATTTCTAAGAGATCCTTGATCTTTTTACAAGTCTCATCTCTTTCCTGATCTTCATGAATTCGAGTTAGGTAGGTAAAGAGTTGATCTACCTCTTCTTGAACAAAATTGAAAGAGTATGGTTGAAGTGAAGTATCAATAAAATTCACAGGTAATTTTGAAGGTCTCTCAGAAGTGCAGCGTTGGGTAACTGTGATTTCTGGAGCTACAGCTTTAAAAAGTTTACTTGGTTGAGCAATTAAATCGTATTTAAGCTCAAAACCATGTAGCTCAGTAATCCAAGCCGCAGCTTTTCGATGGGTCTGTACCATTTTGTCAAATTTTTGGGTGATAGGAATTAGGTCCCTTCTTACATGAACCAAATTTCCATGTAGCCACATTGAGAGCTTTTTGACAGTGGTGACTAAACACTGCATCTCTTTATCTATCAACGTGTAGTTTCGTTGATGTGGCTTATATGCATAACTGGAGAACATTATTACCTTATTTTCTCCATTTATGACTTGGAAAAGTACAGCATTCATGGCATTTTCTGTGACCATGGTTTCAAGGTACAATTCATGACCTGGAGTCGGTGGTTTTAACTTGAAATCTTTGAGGTATTCAGTTCTGAGTTCCTCAAAAGCTGCTGCACATTCATCCGTCCATTCTATGTTTTGAACTTTTCCCTTTTTCTTAGAATTATCAGGGGGTCGAGTTTCAGCAAATTTTTGTTTTGCTGCCTTTGTGGTCAAAGCATAGATAGGAGCAATTATTTCCTGATAACGAGGTATAAAGCGACTATACAGGCCAGTTAGGCCGATTAAAGCTAAAACTTCGCGATCATTGATCAGCTGAAATTTACCATTTCTGGTATGTTGTTTCACAAACTCCTCGAATTTTTCAATTTTTTGTTTTTGCTTGCCAATTTGTTGATGAGCAAGTACAAATCCAAGATGTTCTGTTTTTTCTTGGAACAATTCAGTTTTGTGAGGGTTTAGCTTTAATCCTGCGTCGCGAATTAAATTAATTATATCCCATAAAAGGGAGACCATAGTCTCAAAATCAGTGGCTCTGAGTAAAACATCATCTACATATTTAGTGACACCAGCTCTGTCAGGAATGACTTTGTTAATCATAGAGATGAACTCGGCTGCTGAGACTTTTAATCCGTATGGAAGTCTTGTGAATTCATAGACTTGACCTTCATACTGAAATCCTGTGTATTGGCAGGAAAATTCGTCAAGCAGCAGTTGCATAAATCCCCAAACGAAATCTAAGCAGCAAAAGAATTTTGCATCGCCACAATCGTTTATGATTGTTTCTATGGGGGGAGGCTCAACGTAATTTGGTCTTAATTTTTCATTAAGCTCATCAGGGCCAAGACATGGTCTTATTTCACCAGATTTTTTCAAAACTGGCACAAAAGTATTGATAAATGGGGTCTTAGATCGACGAATAAAGCCTAAAGTTTCAAGAACTTTCAAGCAGCGGCGCAAGCCAGGTCTTAACTTGACAGAGGGTTTATATTTTTCACCTCTCCATGGATCAGTTTTGGCTTGCTCACTGATAAAATCGAAATGAACTTTTTCTTTATTATAAGCACCTGGATATTTACTGAAAACGTCAGCAACAGTCATAAACTGATTATAAATTTCGTCTATGCGTTGTGTTGTTGCATATTTTTTAGTTTTCATGTCATCACAAGTCTGTTTCCATTTCTTTTTGAAAACATCAGGTCCATTATCTCTATCTTCAGGATCAAGACAAGTCCAGTCAACTGCTCTCGTTCGTTTTAGAGTAGCAAAATTGACTTCCTGACGATAGTCTTTATGAATATAGACTTTTTGAACTGTGAGATTATTGTAATATTGCTCAGGTGTGAGAAATTGAACTTCGGCACGTTTTGTGACATTCGGTGGTTTGCAATATGCATAGCCTTCGTATATCATGGGCTGAATGCGTAATTTTCTCATCGATAAACGACCAATTATACCAATATTATTTCCACAGTTGATTATGTGGAAAGGAATTTTTAGTTCCAAATCACTAAACATGACAGAAACTTGAGCCATTCGCGACTCAGTATTTATAAGTCTGGCATCAGCTAATTTTAAGACTGCTGGTCTACGAATGGGTATATATTTTACTTTTTCGGGAGATTTTGACAAAATATGATTCAGGAGACAAGTTGAAATTACATTAGGAAGTGCCCCTGTGTCAAGTTGTGCAGAAATTATACAATTATCGCCAACCAACATAGGAATTACGCAAGTTACATCCTCACAATCCTCTGTCACGATTTGTTCTTGAACAATGGGATCAAGATCATCAAAGTATACTGTGGTATTATTTATACTTTTAATTTCGCCAACAGGGAGAGGTTTACCATTGAGAGAGCTTTTTCTCGATTTTTTAGTCACTTTAAAACGTAAAAAGTCTTTATTTTGTAGATTTGCATGTGCTGGATCATAATTTTCTTTATCCTCATCCTCTGATTTTACAGTAGGTTTTGGTAGAGGATAAAATTTGGGTTTCTCAATGGGACCACTGTCTCTTGGTTTATGACCTGCTTTTTGCCATCTATTCAACTCGAAAAGCATTTGCTTCATTATTGGTTGATAGGCAGAGTCAGCAATAAAATACCTATTATGCTTTTCAGCAAGATGAAATTGCATCTTATCAGGTATAATATTTCGATTTTGATCTCCAATTACTCGGCGGGTTAGGCCAAGAATTGGATCATTCAAGAGAACGGTTTCCATTAAAACTTGGGCAGGTGTTACCCATGAATACACTCTGTCATCGAAAGTTAAACTAGCCATTAATTTCCTGAAATCATAAAAACGTTTCATGGAAATTGGCCTGTCTTTTTTCAATCTTGGTTTGCAAGGTGGAAATACAATTATAATACGTTTGAAATTTTTCTTAACCAAGAGAAGATTTAATAATGTATAGATTTGTTTTTCTATAACATCTAATGGAATATTTGAGTGATTCATTTCCCAACAGCATATAGAAAGTAATGCATAAGGTTTAGTAAACTCTACATGTCTGACTTTATTAGTGATTTCTTTCAGAGAAATTTCATCTCGCAAGTAATTAGGAAGTTTTCGTTCCTTGTCTTGCATTCTTACTAAGTAATGTGCAATAGAGTCTCCAATAAATTCAAATTTATCAAAATCTTCCAAATTTGGGAAAATTTGAGTACTAGGTTTTATTGGAGAGCTCGCTGAGGTGCGATTGTCAGAACCTAGTTTAAAGTCTGATTTTCATCATCAGAAGTGTCATCTTCGATAGTGACGCCATTTTCTCTCTCAGCTCTGTCAGCAGCAGCTTGATCTTCTAATATTTGTTCTTCATTAGAAATATTTGTGGTATCAGCTGCCCCTGTAGGAATCCCATTTTTCCGATTTTGGAAGGGAGGTTTATTTCCCTGATTATTTTGATTTTTACCAGAAGAATTTTTAGTATTCTTCTGAGGTTGATAGACTTGGTTGGGATTCTGAGCTTTTTTAATCTCATCCAGAGCTTTTTGAATATCGGTGAGAGAGAAACGTGCTACTGCCGGATCATTATTTAAAATGAGTCGGGCAGCTGCCCCTGGGTCCGCAGCGTTTGTTAATGCATCGAGACGTTTCCTGAAATTTGCAACTGTGGCAAGATCAGTATCACTGAATCTGCTGCCAAGGCCTTCAGGCAATTTTTTGTATGCAATAGCAACAATTTGCAGTTCCACAGGGTGGTTTACTGAAGTAAGGGTGTCTAGCCACATATTTAATTCGAATGCCAATTGTTTTACAGTGTTAACTGTGAATACAATTTCTCTAAATAATTGTAAGGCACGTTCTTGATCGTTAAATGTCCAAAATGTGGCTAGAAAATCTTTTTCCATAGCGGCGAATGAATTTACAGCAATATTGCGACGTTTAAATTCATCACATCCAGTACAAGAAACTAGTGCACGAAAATTATCGCACCAGATATCTTCTCCTGCTCGCCTATTTTTTAGGTAGGCTTTGAAAAGTTTCAGGAAATAGACAGGATGTGGTCGCATGGCATTATCGAATTTTATGCCATTTCTAGACATCGTTTCAGCTGAAACAGCTTGTCTTAGGGTGTTGATACATTCGCCAGAGTTAGAACTCGTTCGGGCTGGACCACTCTCAAGGGAGTCAACTTTTTGAGCAAAAGTTTCCATATTCCCTTCGAGTTCAGAAACTCTATTTCCAACTAAGTCTAAGCCGGTTACCAAACTATCAATCCTGATGTTTGTCACATCCTGATAATGTTCAGTTTTGGCATCTTGATATTCGGCTGACTGTTGGATGCAGGTTTTAACTGCGTTATGCCATACTTCATTATTTTCAGCATGAGCATAAACTGCTTGTTTGATATGGTTTAGTTCCAACCTCATATTATCAGTATTCTGGTATAAACCGATAATATTTCCTCTGTCCTCATCAGCAGTGCAACGGGCATTATCAAGGCATTTTTTGAGATATTCTCTCCAAGCTTTGCCTTTTGCTGCATTATTTTCCAGTGAGGCGCAACGTTTACTCATTTTCACGAGTTCGGCGTTCACTAATTTCCGAGTATCCTCAGAATTTTTAATGCAGTATGCCTCTTTACTCACGTGAGGATCACGAATAGGAATGTCCGGCAGGCGATTTAAGCCGCGGTTAAGGTGGGTATGTAGACTGGCTGAGGGAATTGTTTCCTCATTGACAGCCTCTTCCTCTCTGTCGATCGGAGGGACGTATCTACGATACCTCACCTCAGGAATGACATATCCTTGAGATGGTAATTGAGGTACTTGAGGTTGAGGAGGTGGAACGAATCTTTGTTTAGATTCTGGCCATTGAAACGTGTATGCTGGTAAGCGTGCACGATGGCCTGCAGTATAGTTGGTAAAAATCGGATCGACTTGGGGTGCCTGATCATCCCTTACATCAGCGTTAGCTGGTTGTTCCTGATTTTGCGGTTGTTCAGGATTTGCCCCAGAATAAGTGATCCGAGGATTGGATACTTGATTCTGTACTCCCGCCTGTCCATTTAGCTGATTTTGATTTAAATCAGAGTGAATAATGCGGGGCTGGCTTCCTGGATTCGCATTCTGATCAGGAATATTCAGTTGTGGATTTAAAGGAGGATTTGGTACTCCTTGCGGTGGATTTTGATTAATTCCACCAATTCGTGTTGAATTTGCACCCACTGGTGGGGGCGGGGGCGGGAATTCCGCGTATCCTGGCGGTATGGTACTATTTGTGGTCCCTGCAGTATTATTAACGCCTGTAGAATTAACTTCAGGCACAGGGAATAAAAGTGAGTTACCAGTATGTGGAATATAACCACCAATGGTGTGGTTTCCGCTAGGATTAATGTGAGTGCCTCCTCTGCCCCTTGAGGTGGTTGGCCTCATATAAATCGGAATGTTATGTTGAGTAGACATTCTCGATGTATTCGGGCTGAAAGTGGTGTTAGCACTATTCGGAGTAGGAGGCAAGAACAACTGAGATGGATGAATAGATGAGTCAGGAAACCTTGGACTCGATTGATTTTGAGAGGACTGTAGAGGTGCACCACTTTGATTAGAATGCTGAGAATTATTCATTCCAAAAAATAGGTTTGCTTCAGCAGTGGTATTAGCACTGGGATGGTTACTAGGTGCACTACCTACAGTACTAGGTGTTGGTTCTGGGTTTTCACCAGCCATATACCTAAACGTTTGAAAATAATCCTTATGGATAACAAAGCTTTCACTTATTAAGTGAGTAGGTGAATTATTCTTGAACTTATATCTACAACCACCTTTAAACAGGTATAGTTCAGATATAGGTGTACTACAAGAATAAGTTGATAGGTTTAAATAATTTATCCTATTTGCAGGAAATACCTGGTTATCAGATTCTATTTCTAGAATCAATTTCAACGGAGTATTTCTTTTTGATGGAATATTGCTTGACGCAATGATAAAATCGAAAAGGAATAAATTAAAATCTAAAAATAAATAGGATAAATTCGAATCGAGTTGTAATGCCTTGTTATCTTTTCAGATAACGACGGATGGATCGTTCCTATTGTGTACACGTGCACAACTGTCGTTGCAGCAACGAATACGTTCCGTCCACGTTTTCAAGCAAGAATAGGTTTGACTAGTTTTACCTAGTTGAAGAAACTTGCCTATTGAAAATATTTCGTTTCAAATAGGCTAAGCGCGAGATTTTATTCTTTCTTAAAATAAATTCACACGATTTTTTGCTTTTTAGGCAATAATCTTACTGTCAGAATTTTTAATTCGACAATTGAAGTGAATTTTCAGTGATTTAGTGTATTATTTCAACACTTTCACTTTACAGAAAGAAAAAGAAAGCTTAAAAAATAGAACTGAATAAATAGGTAACTGAGTGAGAAATAGTGTGGCAAGGCTATTCTGCACTCTAAAAGCTTATAAATAAATTGAACACTTTGATATTTTGCAGAAAAATTAACAAAGCTTAACAATAAAAAAGATTAACAAGAAAAATAAGCTTTTAAGCAAAAAAGAAAAAATTAATTCAAAAAAATTAGCAAAAATAGAAAAAAGGTTAGAAAAAATTTATAAAAAAGCGAGGGTTGCACCAAGTGCGAATACACATACGTTGCCTTGAGTGTTTTACCACTGCAAGGTTGGAAAATACGAATACGTTCGCCGTTTCACCAATGATGAACTAGGTTAGTAGGCGTTGGAAATGACTAGCGAAAATTAGAACCTTTAAAAGGACTTACCTTTTTAACTCGGGCGCCAATGTGAGAGATAGACTCAGCACAGAGTGACCTCACCCGGAGAAGAATCTACAAGCTGTGCAAGGTCTTTCTCCACAACTTCCAATTAAGGAAAGGATACAATTACGTTAGGAGCAAGCTCCTTTGGAATACGGCTCGAAAGCCCACTGTTTAAACGCTTTAACCCACAAGGGGCGCTTAACACGGATCACATGAGCTTTAAATCGAACTTGAAGTGACAACCTGTCGCGTAAGAAAATAGGATTGCCACTGACTAGCCAACTATCCTTTCGGATAGAAGTGAGCTCGAATTCTCTCTGCTCCAGTGTTACCACACGTACGAATACGTGTGTTGCCACAGAGCAGAGCGGGACAATCCCTACCGTGACAGAATACCAACTGATCTGGATTTCGGAATCAAATGATCAAAAATAATTCAAACGAGCCCCAAAATTTTAATTATCTGGATTGTTTTAAAATTTGAAAACTTTTCCTCAAAATTTTCCATATTTTCCAAAATTTGTCGACTTGGCCGGTCTCTAAAATTTCGTCTCTGGAAAGATCAGAGGAAAATCACTATACCTACTTGAGTCAGAATATCACCAAAAACTGATTCAGACATTCAGATTGTATTCGCTAAATACTTATTACCCAACCATTGAAGCAAAGAGAGTTGAATGACCTAAAGACAATTAACAAAAATTTTAAATTTTTTTCACCATATCTAATTCCAATTCCCATAAAACTATCCAATTCAAGTGACAACACCGACTGAAAAAAATTATCAACCCATTTGCCTGATTTACCACCTCACACTTGCATGTAATTTACCTACATCGTTATCTGCGTTTTATCAACAATTCTACGTGTAGGTACGTAATGTTGCGTTGACACAGGACGTCAAATTAATTCAACGTCGCTTCCTTCAAACATCAATGCTGAACCGATTACAAATACTCGTCGACAGCGATATTTTTCAATTACTGCGGCCAATTTTTCAACGCTATTTTTCTAATTCGCCGTCGTTTGCGTAACATTTAAACACACGATGCAAACCGCCGCCGTCACTCCGGCGGAAATTTTTCATACCCAGCTTCGAACATCGCGACCTGCGTCCTTAGTGGCACTTTACACGTAGTTAATTCTAGTCCACGCTGTGTAATCGTCGTTGCACTTCAACTCGTTCAAACAAATCCGTTCTCCGGCTTGAAAATTTTCAATACAGTACAATTTTTTTTCACATCGTGAAATTTTTAGTTCCACACTATACCGATGGGGAACCTTGACGATTAACGTGTACCCAACCGACAGTACAGAGAACCGGTTTCCACTTGTTTTGCTCGTTGGTCGTAAGGTGATATAATGATAACGATGAATTAACCAACACAGTCGTACGTATGTATTCGTGAATTTGATATGTTCTAGTGTCGTCTTCGTGCTCGTTCATAAGTATCAAATATTTACTCGACGTAATTAGTGTCAATTTGCAAAGAAGGAAAATTCATCAATACTTAATATCCTCTCGTTTGGTTTAAATTTCTCTCGTGTTCTCGGATTTTCGGAGGTAAGATTTACACCTAAATTATTACCAAGTTGATACACGTGATACCCACGTAATAACTGTCCAACTTTCACGATTTTACCTAACGTTACGCTGCGAACATATGTTGTTGCGGTGGCAACCTTGAAACCTCTTGGTAACCGCCGGTTCAGTCAGCTGATGTGGTTCGTTTGCATATCTCCTAGCCTCTCTTACGTATTGCTATAGACGTCTCGAATGACACAATCGTTCAACCGGATAAATTCCAATTACGTTTGAGACGATCGGGATATTTTTTTCGAAAAAAATTACTAATTTTATTCGTGGATCTGCTGAGAAAAAATAACAATTTAGTGTAATAAAACTTATAAAATTGAGTATTTTTAACGTAGAATTCGATTTTCCGACCCATTTTGTATTTGGCCCTCGAAGGTGAAATTTTTTAAAATTTGAGAAAAATCAAGGCACGTATTGGAATCTGAGTTATTTTCAACGCAGAATTTGATTTTTCCATCTCTTTTCCATTTTCTTATCAAATTCTCAAAAATCTGTTTAATGATGAAATCATAAAATTAAAAAAAAAATAATCATGTATTAGGACTTATTTCATCTTTTGGGGGAAAAGCTTTAGATTCTGGATGTGTTCAAATGTATAGGTACTTCAGAGGTGATTAATTTTTCAAAAGTACTCTAGTTCAATTCTGTGAGATGGAAGGGGTGAAGGGTGAGATGATCAACGTTATTTTTGAAATCTGATTAAGAAAGATGGATGGAGATGAAAAATTATTATTAAACTGTAAATTAAAATTGCGATATTGGCAACACTGACTCTCAAGGCTAATGAATCTTGCAGTCCAAATCCATTAAAAATTGATTAATTGATAAAAAAAATAAATTGTGATGTGAAGAAAAATATCCGAAAAAACATTTCATTCAAAAAAAAGATGAATAGAAAAATAAAAAATAGGGTATCCAAGTATTAAAGCGTCTGAATTTTAAATTACCAAATTTGGCACCACTGATTTTTTAAATTGTAATACATTTAATAAAAACGTACCATACGTGAAAAGATATACTTATTTTAGTGAAAAAAAATCAGGCTTTGAAAAAAAAGAGAAATATTTTTCTAAATAAAAAGAAAATTAGGGAAGTGGAAAATATTTTAAAATTAACGCTCGCATTTAAAATCAGTGAAATGTCACTGAAAAAAAAAAAAAAAAAAAAGCAGAATTGTAACACAGGAAAAAATCAGAAAAGTTCTTCGATTTTCAACGGATATTTGTTGATAATTTTTAAAAAAAAATTGCTCTAGTTACTTAATCAAATAAGTACCTACATACATAAGAAAATGAAACTGTACTACATCAATACTAATAAACTATTTTTATTTATTTTTTGTTTCAGGTGAGTTACCAAAATTCCATCAATAGAATAAATAAATAGTACATACCTATCTATGAATGAGTAAGTAAATAGGTACTTACCTAAATGAAAGCTTTGTATACTTTCTCATTTCAAAGCAGCAAGAAGTCTCAAAGTCAGAATCACAGCACAGGAAAAATCAGTGAAATTTTTTGATTTTCATTGTATCTTCACTGATTTTTTCGAAGAATATTTCTTATTCATCTAAGAAGTTCACTGATATTTCTGCAAAATTTCAAATATTTTACTGGCCTTTTTAGTAATTTTTCACTGATTTTTTCAGAAATTTTTTCAATATTTGCATTCAGTGATTTTTTCATTGATTTATTATTTTGCTAAAATTCTGACTGTTTTGCAGTGATTTTCAATAATTTTCACTAATTTATAATTAAGAGAGAAGAAAATTAAGAAAATTTTTTAAAAAGTTCAAAAAATTAGTGCTGACGGTAGCATGAATTGAAAAGAAAAATCCTGAAGAAAAAAAAAATCAAAAATGTAGGTATAAAAATTTTGAAAATCTTTTCTATTTTTAAAAATTGTGGAAAAACAAGTTGGTCAGTATAGTTCAGTATAAAAAAAAATTAGAAAGTTGTGAAAATATCAATATTTTAATTTTTTTGTCAAATTGGACAAAATTCATCAAGCATGTCAACGAACATTCAAATTTTTTCCTTACAAAATATTATTATGTCAATTGAAATTTGAAAACTTTATGTTATGTTAAGTAAACAAAAACGCTACATTTTTCAAAAATTATCCCTCAACCAGTCAAAATTCAGGCGAGTATCGAGATTTAGGCCATTTTAAACCAGAATCAGACTTTTTTGGTTCGTTCTTTCATGACATTCCAGGGAGGTTACAAAGTAATGAAATTTTTTAAAATTTAAAAAAGCTTCAAAAATGGACCAAGAAAGTCACCGTATGAATTCCAATACCTACCTTTAATAAATATTTAATTTTTCAGTTTTGGCCACTCCTACATTCTCAAAGGGTCAAATTTTGCATCTGGAGTCAAAATAACGAAAAAATTGATTTCAAAGTTCAAAAAACATCGATTTGGATATCTCACTCGGGGAAATAAAAATTTTTTAATGTCGCACTTCCTCACCCCTGATGGATTGGCTTTTGAGTTCGGGGTAAAAATTATTCCAGGAATAGATCGTCGCCATTTTCAACTTTTTTTTGAATTTTTCGAGGGCACTTTTCTCCTTATTTTCTTTTTTCTGTAAGTAACGTTTTAATTGAACTTACCCCCCTCCCCCTGGATGGAAAAAACTGCGTTTTTTGCCACCGAATTATTAAAAATGATTCTGAAAAAAATCAACCAACTCCAGACACCGGAATTTTTTACCCATTCGATTGTTTTTTTCACCATACGGTCATGTATGAATACCTGATTTCACAATTAGCCAATGGCAGCTCAACTCTCGAAACTCACACGCTACAAAACTTAAATTCCGACATGTGTCATTGTATAATTACTAATTCCTCCTTTCCAGTATTTTTTTCATTCGCGTTCAATTTTCAAAAATAATCCTCTCGAGTGAAAAAATTCGTCAACTCGTAATAAATTTCCAGCCGAGTGAAAAAAATCGCCGACAATGGTTTATTGAAATCCTCCAAAATCCCATAGCAATCTGTACCTCCGAAAATAATTTCCAAAATGACCAATCTCGTTTACAACCAACACAAAGAGTTAAATTTTTTCCCTCGGTTGATTTACTTTTTCTGGGGTAAAAACCATCCCCGACCAATTTCCCTTCGGTCGTTACGCGTATAAATTGGAAAAATAACGAAACAGACGTATACGAAATTCGTCCAAGAGGAGGGAGGGCCACAATAGCAAAAAATTTCACCCGGATTAATTCCGAATTTTAATTTCGAAATGCCTTCCCGGCCAGTATTTTTCCTCGCAGCTCCAACAATCTCAAACGAATTCGCAATCGCGTTTAATACAAAACAAACCATGCAGAAATTTTAGATATTCCAACTCGACGATGCCAAAGAAGGGGGGGGGGGTGAAATCTGGCCAAGTCTGGTGCAAAAATGTAAAGTCCATTTTCCTTTTTCTATTCTTTACTTTTGCTTTCTTGCTTTCTTTAAAAGGAAAGGTGTGTTTTGCTTCGAGTTACACAGCAAAACAACTAAAAGCTTTTAAGATTTATTTGTATGTTCGGACATATTTTCAAATGCTAACGTATTTTTTGCCTCTATTTTCTACATATACTACATCGAGTACCGCACGTACCATCGCGTAATACAATATCGCAGAGTAAATAAAAAATCCGCGTCGATTGTACCTACATGTAGAATTGGCAAACATATTTTTTTCCCCGGCAATCTCCGATATAAGTATTTATACACCGAGATAAGAACCGAAGGGAAAAATCTTCGCATCGATGAATAAAATTCTCTTATATTCGCTCTCCGCGATGTAGGTACGGTACGCAGCGTACTCGTATTTTGTAAACTTACTCAAACGTACTAGCAGGTTGTAAATTTCGCAATCGTTTTGTCAAACGAAAGCCTATTTACGTACAGGCATCGGGATTTATTCGGCCCGTTAGCCGGAATTAAGCATTTATCCCAATTTCCAGCCGTGTTAAACCTTCGAACACAGAAAAACCATTATCAACGATTGGCTAAAGGGTATCCGTCGTCGAAAATGTACTTTTCGTCGAATTCTTTATACAGCCGACACACGTTTTATACGCGCCAGCCAATTCGTATATCGAAAACGCCATCTAGATCGAATAAATAACTTGTAATTTTGCCGGCGACACGATGCGGAGGAGAAAAAACTTTTTTTACGCCTTTAACGATATACGATCAACTTTTGTATTGCTTTTTACCCGCAATCCGGCGATATTTTGCTCGAATTTGGAAGCTATCCGTTTAAATGATGGTAATTAGCGGAAACCTCGAACAATCTGAGCGTTTGATTGGAGTCCGGAAATATTCGGATGGCGAATGATTCGGTAGTTTGCGAAAAATCGGTCGCTGTGTGATTCGGTGTTTTATAAAATATACACAAATTGAGAGACGGCGTTTGTGATCTGGAAAATGGACCTTGATGGGTGATATGGTCATGGTTTTATTTTTTATGACTTCGCTGTTTTATATTTTGATAAGAGTATTTTACCAATCGAGTTCATTTACCTACAAAGAATGCTCTGACCATCAATTTCATGCTCTGATTTGATTTCCTGCAAAATGTATATTTTGTCACAGGTTTGATTTTCTTCGCAGAAGATACAGGAAAAGAGGACAGAAGGGCAGATGAACCCTAAATAATGGGTGATGTAATTTTTGAAAATTATGATACATATTTTTTGGTGTGGGGGAGGGGGGGTTGTATTTGTTTGGAATGGAAAAATTGCACTTTGGTTGAAGTCAAATTGAAAAAAGTTCATTTCAGTTGACAATTTTTGATTTACCTCTCCAATACGCCAACTCAGATTGACCCCTTAATCCAAAATAATCTGATTCCAACAAAATTTCACTCCTATAAAATGAGTTTTTTAAAACCAAGTACACAGAGATAATTTGAATATTTTTTTTTTTTTTTGGGGGGGGGGATCATATCAATTCTGCATTAAAATCCTAAGGGTATCAAATAACACCAATATCACTTTTGTGATAAAAAATATGGATAATTTCTTTCCCAAAATCCAACTCGATAAAATTTATCGTACCTAACTTGATTTTTCGAAATTTTTCCGAGTTTTCAAACAAAAATCTGTCGAATTCCGAAATGAATTTATTCATGATTTTCCAGCTCCGAACACCCCTTATCAAATTTCAGTTTTTGGCTCCATTTTTTTTCTGCGTTCTGCAAAATGTGCTTACCACGCAGTTTTGTGAAGTAATTTGATGTTCTCTAAATTTATACCTACAAAATAGCATTGATATTGAAATTGAAAGGGGTGCAGTGCCGGATTTAGGTTTTTTCTGTCCCTCTGCAAATAGTGAATTTGCTGCCCCAAAAGTCTCAGATTTTAAACAGTAAAAAATCATTGAAGTAGTTTTTTTTGATAACAGCATAAAGAGGTAAAATTAGTGGGGTAACCAAAAAACGTTCCTCAGGTAAATTGAAAATTGTGCACCTTCCCTCACTTTAAAAATTTTTTGCTTACCATATTTTTACGTATCTTTAAAAAAAAATTCAACTAGGAGAAAAATATAAATAATTCGGTGTAATTTTAATTTTACGATTTGGAAGTTACAAAATTCTGGTGTTAAGGTTGTTGCAATCACTAGGATTTTTTTTGTATTTTTATTCAAAGTTTTGAAAGTTTGATCATTTTAAGTTACTTTTTGAAAAGAAAATTATTGTCCCAGGGAATCGAGGTCAAATATATATATTTTTTAGAGATTCCTAATTCATATTGAAAATATATATGGGTAATTAAAAAATAAAAATGCTAAGAAGTAAAAAACTTCCATTATGAAATAAATATTTCAATTTTTAAAATTTTCTCTCCAAAATTTGCTGCCCCTGAAATTTGGCGCCCCCACGCAGGTGCTTCTCATACTTCTAGGGAAAGGCAATACTAAAGGGATGACTTCAAATTTTCATCAAGTAGGTACTTACTGGAATTTTCAAAATTCAAATTTTCCAGCTAGAAACGCGAATTTGTCATTATTAAAAGGAGATTGGTCCGGAGAGTAATTCTATCTGTTAAGAGAACAATAATTTCATGTTTTCGACTGCATAAAATATTTCTGTAATCTTTTTAGAAATTATTTAAAAACTTCGTCATTGTCGCCATTTCTTATTTTTCTAAATTGTTGATACTTTTTTTTTCATTTTTTATAATTAGAATTAATATTTTTTTCACCGAAAAAATTGGCATAAAAATTTTGATTATGAGTACAAATTATTTTGAAAAAAAAAAAAAAAAAATAGATAAAAATTTATCAAAATCACACAGCTGATGATCCTTTCTGCAATCTTGACAAAAAATAAAAATCACAAAATTAGGTAGTTAGAATTTTTTTCTCAAAAATATCACCGAAATTTTGGCAAACATTTATTTCACCACATAGTTAATCTTTTTTTAAAAAAAAACTTCATATTTTTTCAAAACAATAGGTACCTATACAAGTGAAGACACCATAAATCATTAACTGTTCATTTCTGGTTGCTGATGAAAAAAGTCAATTTAATGAAAAATTAGAAGTTCCTACGTAAAATTTCTTTTTTCGCACATCGAAACTATTAATACATTTTCAGATCAAAATGGTATCCAGCAAATAAAAAAAATATTTTCAAGAAATACCTATGTAAAGATAGGTACTCTCTCATTCTGAATCAATGAAAAGTCACCGATGAACAGTGGAAATTGTAGCACAGGAAAAATCAGCAAAATTGACTGATTTTTCAAAAATTTTCACTGATTTTTCAGCAAAATTAAAAAATTTTATTGATTTTTCAGTGATTTTTCTCACTGATTCCTTTTCAGTGAAAATTTCTTCACTGATTTTCCCCTGTGCTGCAATTCTGACTGCTTTCCAGTGATATCCGATAATTTTCAATGATTTATAAATGAGAGAGTAAGGAAGTATTCCATCATACGAATATTTCAATTTCTCAGATCATTCTACAAACATACCACTCCACCACATCCAGCAATTCCATCCACTCTTGACTACTCAGACTAGCCTCACAAATAATCACCTATCCAAAAAGATGAGACTACCCATTCCCAACGCACCGTTTTCTCACACACCCTTCACTCCGCCAATATAATCCTAAAGAAAATTCTAATTAGCAAAAGGAAATGTTCCGGAGAAAAAACGAAGCCCGGCGTAAATGAAAATTAGATGAGCTTTAAACTAACACTTTTCCTAAATGAGAGCGAACCTCCATTAACTTATACACTTTATTAACATTCGGAAAATTTAAGTGAACAGCTAACGGCCAACTTTTAAGACATTTATTCTTAACTTCTATACGGTATAGCGCCGAATATCTCGTCTACCTTGCTCTTCTCTTTTATACATATAATAACTTTATAAATTCCAACAATATCCAACACTGTAACACCTTTTAGCTAACTGTATAACCGGGCACCGTCGTATACTACTCTTACAAGCCTGAGTTTTCACCATGAGTTATACCTACCTACCTAGCGTTATAAGTTTTCTATGCGTTTTTGCTTTCGGCAACTACGTACCTATCTGTTCTCGAAACTCGATTATTCGTCGTGAAATTTCACCCTGGAAAGTAATTTCCAAAAGTATGGTAGTTGCTCTTTGAAGTAAAAAAGTCGAATTTATATGTACAAGTAGGTATTTCGAATTCAAAAGTTATATAGTTTTATTTCATCTCAACGTTATTTCACCGCACTGACGAGACGTTGCCACGCGCTTTCATTAAATCTGATTAAATATTACTAACGAGTATAGTTGAAAAGAACAACTCTTTTATTCAAATTTCTTTGCTTTTTATTCCGACAAAGTCTTACGGATTTTAATTCGTGCCGGGGTAAATAAGGGTTGTTTTGCGAAATTGCTGCGTCTACATCAGACGTGGGTTGTGGGTAATGGGTATATTGCCATGAGAACCAGAATCATAGGGAATTTTGTGAGAATATTCTTCAAAACTGATTTCAAAATGAGGCAAATTATTTGAAAACATCGTCGTAAGAAGCTACAGCGGGACAAAGCTGGTGAATCGGTCAGAGAGGCATTTTTCAAATATTTCTCTTCAAAGTCTATTCGTCTGAAAGATGATTTTTGACCCATCACGAGAAGACTTGATCTGGAAAAATGAAATTTTCACACTTTTGGGGTCATCTTAGGCATTTTTTATTCTATCAGAAAGAAATTAACAATAGGAACAATTGAACATCTGCATTTTTTCAGATTTTTTAACCTCAAAAAGACCTTGAAATTGGACTTTGGATTTTTCAAAGCCCATGAAAATAAATGGAAAATTTTAAAAAATCACACACTTGTCAGACCGTATTTCGCATAATATTGAACTTTTTCAGATACCTATTTTTTAATTTTGATCTTCTTGAAAATGCATTCCTTAAAATGGAAGCTTAGCCCAAAAATGATAACTTACTCGAAATTTTTCAAATTTTATTTTTAGGATTTTAGGGAAGGAGTTATTGTAAACTATATAAAATAATGCCAAAACCCGTTTCATCAAATCAAAATACCACGATAAACTCTCTTTTTGTGATTACTCAGAACAAAATTTCAAAAATAATTTTCCACCAATTTTTTTACAATCTTGAAAAATCAACGAAAAAAATTAATTTTGAGAATTTGATGAAAATTATCGTAAAAATTATGTTTACTGGGTTATTTTGGCTCGAGTAAAACGAATTTGCTTTCAGTTTTCCAAATTAAACCATTTTGACATGACATGTATTTAAACTGAAGAAGAGGGTGGGGGATCATTCAGAAAATTTGCTTGAGATAAGTCAAACTTGAGTTTTGTTGAAGTTTTTCTAAATTTTTTAAAGTTGAACGAAAAATCATCAAATCTAAAAAAATGTACCCACTTGGCTTTTGATTTTGGATCAGATTGGAAACCCCTTGAAAAAATGACCAAATACAGTTTTCAAAATGAGTTCACACTCCCAACTTTTGTAGCAGAATTTCCCACATAAATATCTACAAAGACTTTATTTTACATTGTTATGAATTCATTTTTTTCCATCGAGTTCAAAAGTCAAAGGCCAAATGTCGAAAAAAGCCAACTGAAGCAAAATTTGAAATGGAATATTTTAAAGATTTTTTTCTCTTAAATGGTGAAAATCAAAATTATTAACCCCTGTTTTATAAAGTTTTGAAAAGGCCACTGCTCCAAAAAATCTGAATATGTGACCCTGTCGGAAAGAAGGGACCTTGTGTAAAAAAACATCGACGTTTCATTTTTCACGTTTTGGTCCAAAAATCTGGACCAAATATATAAAAATAAAGACTTTTTTTTCTTTTTTTACACATGGTACTTTCTTGAAGGTTAATCTCCCTCCGTCTCAAGGTCTTTTTAGAGGTAAACAAAAAAACGATAAAAAAATTATGGATGACTACATGTGAAGGGTGCATGAAAGAAAAAACTGCCTAACCAATTTTCAATTTTTCACATTTTTGTCCTAATTTTTACATAAAATCTTCAGAAATTCTAAAGGGAACTGGTTTCAGGCTTCTATACATAAAGTTAAGCGAAATTCTCAACTTTCAAGTAGAGGAAGTCAAACTTCAAAATTTCCAAAAGCTCAAAGCTTTCACCTTATCAAGTTGAATAATGCTTGTGGAAAGAGACCACACGACCAATCTTTCGTTTTTCTCTTTTATTAGCTGACTTTTGTAAAAAAAATCCTCAAAATCGAATAGAACTAGTCCCAGACTTTTTGATGAAAATAATACGAAACATTCAACTTTTAAGCGAAGGAAGTCGAAGTTTAAAATTACGAAAAAAAAACACTCCCAATTTACACATTTTTTCAGAAAAATTTCACTTTTGATTGTATGGTCTTTTTATCTCTCTTACAAATTTGACCCTACACCTCAGAAAATTTCGTTCTTGGTGGATTTAATCGTCTTGACCCCAAAAAATATAACAATCTCAAGCTCACGATTTCTCCCTGGAGGAATTGGGGGATATAATTTTCAGATCAAAAATTATCTTTCATTTACGACAAATCGACTTAAGAAAAAAAAATTCTCCCTATCTTACTCTGACACAACTCTGTCCATTTTCCTTTCCCTAATCCAACCACCCCAAAAATCCCTCTCTCTCTCCTTTCAAATGCTCTTTCCAACCCCTCCCCTCAAAACCAGTATTGGACAATAACCAACCCATATTTCACCCAGACCACCGGTCCGCAACGATTTCCTAGATCCAAAAGCCATCTTATTGCCCGCCATCTCCGCATCTGCGACATTAATTATACTTAAAAAGCCATAACGCCGAAATCTCGCTCCCTTCTATGACACATAAACAGCCACAAACTCCGGCGATCATTTCGCAATAAACGCTCCAGCTTCGTTTTACCTTTCCGAAGCAAAAGTTGCTATACTTTACGCTATCAGATGGTAAACTTGGTGCGTTTCGTACAAGGCTATAAATTCTTAGCTTGTTTTTTCCACCTCGGCCTCTCCCTGCTCCACTCCCGAGGCAATATATCATTCAACCTGTACGCAATTTAAGTCCGTATATCTAGCGAAATAAGCACGCACAGGCACATGTGGCATGGATTCTTTCTACCATCGCCCATTGTTTGTATATTTACGTACCTTCCACAGACGAAAACGAAAATATCCTTAGGTAATTTTGAAACCATCGCAGACTCGTAGAATCTCTCAACCGACCAATTTTTTTTCCTCCGGTTGGTCTTATGCAAGCGTGTTTTTAACTGTTCTATATGCGCCGGTTGAATTATCTTTTCCTTTGATTACAGACATTTTCTTCGGTTCGAAACGGGCATTCTGAATACAGCATTTGCTTTTTTAGTACCAACTATATACAATTCGATACACGTTAACGTAAAATCGTACTCGTAAACTAACGCCAAGTCGAACATTTTGCTCGCAATGCGTTGCCATACAAATATCCGACTCTATTCCATTTTAAAACCAATTCTTATGTACATTTTGGAATGCTCTCGTTCGAAAAATACTCCCTTGCGTCTGTGTACCCAAATTCCAATACCACATACGTAGATATTTCTCATATCCGCTCAAGACCTACGTATATGTTTATCTAGATACCATTACCGAACCGAATATACATAATTGCCTACGATACCTACTATACACTTACAAGGTTCATGCTTACTTTACTTTTTTTTTTTTTTTCAACGAAATATTATATAGATTTACCTGATGCTGCTTTCAAGTGATTCTAAGGCACTGTCATTTTTCTTTCGTTTTCGCGATTCGTGTCTGTAAAATAAATAATAAATTTTTAGGTCAATCAAATAGAGTTTGGATATCCGAAAAAGTATACGTGAAAGTAAATACAATGTTGGGTGTGTTTGAGCCGCCCCTCCCCGGGTCCCTTGCCTTAAAATGAGCTTTCAAGTTGTACGAATTGGATATTCTTATGACAATCAGAGATGTGATATTTTCTAGTCCAACTATAATTTATCATGTTATTTAATGGTAAATTACAATGAAACGAGCCGAAAATTTTTCCAAATCATTTTTCTTAAAATTTCTAATTTTTTTCCTCAAAATTTTATAATTTGTTATTTGGAGATTGAAATCAACTCATCACATATTTTATTTTCAAATTTAATGCACTTCTAAAACTCATTGTTCAAAAATAATTTTCTACGTAAAACCCAATAATTGGCAAAATTGAAAACCATTAATTTTTTAAAAATTTAAAAAATTGAAGCATACGAAGAGGTGGTACTTAATCATAATTATGAAGTAAAGCAGGGGGAGAAATGGTACCGGCGGTCAAGATAGGCGAATCTGCCCCTAGTTGAAATTCGAAGGGGTCTGAAAATCACGTGGTAATAATTTTGACCCCCTATCCCTCTTCTAGCACGAGTTATGAGGCAACACGTTACCTTTTTTTAGCCTTTCCATTAAAAATTTTCATCTCCGAGAGTTTTCAAGCAAATCTTTTCAAATTTTCGTGAATTGTACACTATACTGAGGGTATTATAGTGGATGGTTCAAGAAAATTTTTATTTTTTTGAGCCAAACATCACGTTTTAAAACTTTAAATCGAGTTTTCTACGCAATGTTTCAGATATGAAATTGTGAAAAAAATATATTTCATGTGCCTAGTCCTTATGTATGACGTGATATTTTTTCAGAATTTTTCAGGTGAGGTAAGACCTTGAAAAACGCGAAAAATTGTGTTTTCCACGTTTTTTGCTCAAAAAATGACCTATTTTTGACCGAAAAATTTTTTCTTGCAATTATATCTCAAGATGTGTATTTAAACACAACTTGACCAATTTTTATTTAATTTCGTCTCTTTCTTGTGATTTTTATAATTTCAAGTACAAATAAGTACAGCACAAGGTTAATAATTGGAATACCCATCTCATTATTCTATACTTACCTAGTTATGAAATTCACCAAGTTCAAGCACTAGAAAAAAATTAAGCTGGAGAGAAGCAAGACCGATGGAAATTTTCATTTTATTTCCAAATTAAAGTTTCTGAAAAATATTTACCTAAAGTAAAAAAACAGGAGATTGTATTCACGAATTTCACTGAATCCTCCTTCCCTCCTCGAAAGGTACTGTTCTCTGAAATATTATACCACAGAAACATTGGTGTCTTCATCTGAATCATTAAATTTCGAGCTATTATCTGGGATTTTCTTGCCAGGAAAATCCATGGAAAATCTGTGGCAAGCATTGTAAAAAAAAAACCTTCATACATACCTCTTCGCCACAATTGTTAAAATATTTCATTCCAATTCTTTTATGAAAGTTGTAAAATGAAAAAAAATAGCCCAAGTGAAACGAGAGCAAAAATTTAAGAAAATTGAAAATTTGAACACCAAAAAGAACTGAACCAACTACACTGCTCTTTTCAAATACCAATACATTTTAATGTAAATTCTACTTTTCATACGAAAATAAAATGAGAATTTTTTGACAAAATTCAAAATTTTTGTGAAATACACGTTTTGAACACATTTTATGACACAAAATTTAAAAAAATTCAAATTTCAAAATGTGGCCCTCTTTGAGCCACTGGTCAGTTGGTCACACAATATTTACTGGTTCCAATGGCTTTAATTAGGAGGAAAATTCGTTTAAATGAAGAAATTCTGAAAGCAAAAGAAGAAAATGGAAGAGAAATCATGAAAATTATTGAATGAATAAAAAAAATCCATTTTTAAAAAAGTTCTCATCCCTCTCCTTCCGAAAAGAAGCAAAAAGAGCGATTATACTCGAATTCTTCAAGGTTAGGTATCTCACTCCAAGGGATTTTCCTCTTTTTCTAAAACGAGAAAAAAGGACGTGAAAAATTCATCAAAACGTCCCGAAATTTTTATTGTACCATTATTGGTCTCTTTAAATATGGGTATTCGAAAATTAATCACGAAAATGAGAAAAAAATTGAACTGTAATGCATTTACTCGTGATTTAAAATAATTTTTCAGTGGTTTAATGTCACGTTTTGTCCATCCAAAGATAATATGTGGTCTAGGTTCAAATCATCATAAAAAACATGAAAATTTTAAAAATAATCGGAATTTCAATGATTGTACTGCCAAAAGTAAATATTCTCAAATTTTTTCTCTCTTCTCGAATTTATTTTTATAGAAGGATAAAAATGGTCTCTTTTTGGGTAAATTCTAAGTAAGAAAAATCGTGTTAAAATAGCAAGAAAAATCCAGAAAATAGCAATAATTTGCGCCACTTCCTCTTTTCGGGTTTCAAAAAACCAAAATAAAACCAAAATAAAACCAAAATAAAAAATACCAACGGGCTGTTAATCGCACCTTCAGCAAACACATTTAAAATTACACCTTCGTTCTTTCCCACAATCTTGATCATAAAAGGTGAAAAAAAAGTCATGTATTCTGTATAGAATCAAACCTCCCAGACCTATTCGTGATACAACACATTACTCTATAAAGGCGGAACCGTTGCTGCGTTGGTGTTTTGAAAATCGAAAAACGACTCGTACCATAATTCAAAGGTGAACCTTTACGGTTTGGTTTGGAGCGGTGCGACGACCATGATAACCATTAAATATATACGCAGTTATATCAATTAAAGATGAAATTTAAATTCGATATCGCACCCTCGCCGCCAACGGTGACACCATTTACCACTCGAACCGACCACGAAATTGAACATGTGGCATAAGTACAAGCGAGAGGGGGAAGTATCATGAAATTTTCGTCGATTTCGTTTCATGCCCTAAACGTACGTAGGTAGATAGATACCAACAAAACCCATACCTATGCAGAAGTTTACCCACGATAGATACAATTGAAAAATCATACCGATTCGGTAAATATGGCGCTTGTCGTGATAACGAAGCTGCCCTGATAAGGCAGGGTCTCCGGTCGCGTAGGCGCAACGCGACCGACATCGAACACGTCGTTTTACCCCCCTTTTTTTTAGTTTTTGTTGCGAAAGTCTATGGAAAAAAACACCTTCGAGTCTTTTTTTATCGTTAATTTATTATTCAAGTAGCGTCGGTTAAAAGAAAACGAATTGTAGCATTGGCCCGGAGAGCCAACTCCGGGTAGGTACCTTCGGTCCGACGTAATTTTACTCCGCCACTCCGCCCAGTCCAAATACGATATAAGCAGCTTGGAAATTTCTCGCAGTAGATTAATAATTAAGATATTAGAATGTGAAAGCCATAAAGTTAAGTTTTAATGAAAATTTCTTCCGTAACGTAGTATTCTCTTTTTTTTCCACCCTCGTATCTCGACAGAGAAAACAAAATAATCGTTTTTGTAGCTGCGGCATCTTACTGGTGTGAAATTTTTAATCGAACACGTGTTTAGCCTATAATTTGATCGAATATTCGTTCCAGAGCCCCTTCTCCGCTCTGAATCGTATTCTCGAGCTAACAAGATGTTTCATAATTCTTGACATTTGAATGTTCGAAACTCGATGACAAATGTATTTACATGTCAGACTCGTCCGATGGAATTTGCCAAGCTAGATGGCGTGCTCGGTGCTGATTTGATTTACGATACAGATGTATCATTCCAACGTGTCAAAATTTTCCCTATAATGTTCTTATCTGCTTTTCGAGCAAATGAAATTGATATCATTGTCGTAACTCTGTACACAGAGTGAGGAAAATGCGTTACGTGTAAATCCAGCACCTTCCGTTTCTGCTCGCCCCTTCCTATCTGGCACCCTCTTATGTGTATAGTACGTCTTCATTCGTGCGCCTAAAATTCATCCACAATAAAATTGTCAAACGAAATGGCGAAAGTTATGATGAATTAGGTATACTACAAGTATATAGACGTACAGCAGCGTTCGTATAAGTAACTCGTACACCTCGAGTATTATAGAGTGTTGCGTCTTATTCATAGTCGTGTGTTTTTCCGTCGTTGTTTTATCCTTTTTCCTTTATTTTTATGGAGAGAGAATAAAGAGAGGAGGAATTGGCTTTCTTCGTGTAAATTTTAATTACGATTTGAAAAAGGGAGCAAAAAAAGGACACGTGTATTATCAAAAATATTGTAAGAGTCTACGTTTTTAACTCAAAATATCGCTAAATTTCCAATCAATTTATGATTCAGAAGAGAAAATTACAGCATTGGTGGAATATTATGGAAAATTTTCCATATCGTGGGAATTTTCGAACGAAAAAAAAATAAAGGGAAAAAATAATTTGTAGAAAATTCTGCCAAACATGGAAAAAACAATTGAGAATTCATCCAATGAGGGGGGGGATTGAGGGAAGAAATATAAATTTCTATGAATTTTTCAGTATTTTTATAAGAATAATCTTGCAAATTTTTCCATATCGTGAGAAATTTCAAATGAAAAAAAAAAAAATTGTAAAAAAGGGAAATTGTGGAAAAATTGATTAAAACGAACAGAAAATGAGAAATTTGCTCAATTGAGCAAAAAAAGGGGAAAAATCGTAAATTTTCTTTTTTGGTATTTTTTTCATTATTTTTCAACAATAACATGAAATTTTAGGAATTTATGAAGAAAAAGTGAAGAGAAAAACGTGCGAAATTTATGATTTTCTTGAGGGAAATATTGAAAATTTCAAGATCTATAATTAGGAAAAAACTGAAATTTCAATAACTAAAATGATATTAGTTCCGGTTTCAGTTCCCAAAACTTTCAAGTTCCAGTTCCAAATGGGCTATTTCGTCCGAAAACGGACCAAAAATGAAGTCGGGTCTTTCGATTTCGCTCTTTTTTTTACGAGTTCCCCTTGAAGGTCTATTCATGAATCTAGCATTATTTTTCATCTAACCCATAAGGGAGCTGAGGGATGGGTATCGTGATTTTGAGGCAATTTCGATTTTTCGCCAAATTACCCAACTTAGAAGGGTCCAAGGGTCATATCTCGAGATAATTATACTTGATGAAAAACTGTTTGCGAGGTCCAAAAGAGAATCGATAGGGGATTCGAAAACGATAATCGTATTTTGAAAGGCTTAGATGTAGCTCAAATACCAGTTCCAAAATCGCAATTTTTTAAATTTTGAGCGATAAAAATAATCCAAAATTTTCCGCAAAAGTTGAGCTTTGTTGTTTTTCTTTTACTTTTCAAAGTAGAATTTTTTCACTTTTCATATTTTCAAGCTAAACACAAAACATTTCCGGAAAAATCTGGGAATAGTCCAGGCAAATTAACATCAAAATCGGGCGAAAGTGGAAAAAATTTATAACAGCAATTTTTTTGCAGAAATGTGTTCAGAAGGGTCCCAGTAGTTACCAAAAAAAACCCAAGAGCCCCAAGTCTGGGGGAAAATTTTTTAGGGGGTGAAACATCCCCCAAAAATGAGCTTTTTTCCATTATTTCGTAAAATATAAATTTTAAGTAAAAAATAATAACAAATTCGGAATCTGCATCAAATTTCCGATCAGATGATACCCAACATGACCCCTTTCACGTAAAACATAACCCCTAAAGGGGGGGTTCAAAATTTCAAAATTTTGAAAATCTCAGATATTCCGATTTGATTACTGTGAATCTGTACCCGAATAATGTTTTTTGAGTAACAACGGCTGTCTTTCATGTCTGTAAGGGATTGCAGAAGTACAAGGACACAATCTCACCCCTACCCAAGGGTGGGAGGTGGACCCTTGTAATATTTCTGAAGAGTTCACGTGCATCATAATACGTATTATACCATCATAAGACCGAAACAAAATTTTAGAGAGGGGGAGTGAATTAAAATTTTCCATCGGGAGTGTGAAGCGGCGATCTTTTGGGGCTCCAGTCCCCTTATGTGGTAGGGTTGAGCAAAATTGACGTTTTTGGAGTTGATTTAGTATATATCGACCTCCCTGAACACAAAACGGTCATTACTTTTGAAAACCGATAGCTAGAAGTGCCACTTATTTCGAACAAAAACCCCCTTCTATTCACCAATATCTGAGAAAAATACCCCCAAAACGCAATTTTTTGCCCTTACACCTCACACAACCGTCAGGAACGAATTTTCGATACGATATTTCGATAGTATAGGTCTAATCCGATCTATTGACTCATACCTGAATTTCACATGTCTTCAAGAGGAGGAGCAGGAGGTGGCACAATATTCCCAATTTTGAGGATTTTACAATTTTTTTCATAACATTTTCAACTTCGTACTTGATTTAAGTGATTTGAACCATTTAGGTATCCGGATATGGCCAATCGGCTCCTTGACTAATGAATCTAGGCATTTTTGGAGGCTCCCAGAGTAGTCATTGAAGAAGCAGAGGATTTAAAATTTCGGTAATTTTGCAAACATCAAGGTACCTGATGCACTCTTTTCGTTGAGATTCATTTCAAAATAAGAGTACCTTAGGTTTTTTTGTTTTAATGAGTTCAGATTACAATTTGATTCATTGAATATGAATAGTAGAACGTCAAATCACACTTAGTATGGGACATCAAATAATTTAAAATGAATCTCAACGGAAACAGTGCGTCAGGTACCTTGATGTCTGCAAAATTACCGAAATTTTAAATCCTCTGCTTCTTCAATGACTACTCTGGGAGCCTCCAAAAATGCCTAGATTCATTAGTCAAGGAGCCGATTGGCCATATCCGGATACCTAAATGGTTCAAATCACTTAAATCAAGTACGAAGTTGAAAATGTTGTGAAAAAAATTGTAAAATCCTCAAAATTGGGAATATTGTGCCACCTCCTGCTCCTCCTCTTGAAGACATGTGAAATTCAGGTATGAGTCAAAAGATCGGATTAGACCTATACTATCGAAATATCGTATCGAAAATTCGTTCCTGACGGTTGTGTGAGGTGTAAGGGCAAAAAATTGCGTTTTGGGGGTATTTTTCTCAGATATTGGTGAATAGAAGGGGGTTTTTGTTCGAAATAAGTGGCACTTCTAGCTATCGGTTTTCAAAAGTAATGACCGTTTTGTGTTCAGGGAGGTCGATATATACTAAATCAACTCCAAAAACGTCAATTTTGCTCAACCCTACCACATAAGGGGACTGGAGCCCCAAAAGATCGCCGCTTCACACTCCCGATGGAAAATTTTAATTCACTCCCCCTCTCTAAAATTTTGTTTCGGTCTTATGATGGTATAATACGTATTATGATGCACGTGAACTCTTCAGAAATATTACAAGGGTCCACCTCCCACCCTTGGGTAGGGGTGAGATTGTGTCCTTGTACTTCTGCAATCCCTTACAGACATGAAAGACAGCCGTTGTTACTCAAAAAACATTATTCGGGTACAGATTCACAGTAATCAAATCGGAATATCTGAGATTTTCAAAATTTTGAAATTTTGAACCCCCCCTTTAGGGGTTATGTTTTACGTGAAAGGGGTCATGTTGGGTATCATCTGATCGGAAATTTGATGCAGATTCCGAATTTGTTATTATTTTTTACTTAAAATTTATATTTTACGAAATAATGGAAAAAAACTCATTTTTGGGGGATGTTTCACCCAATAAAAAATTTTCCCCCAGACTTGGGGCTCTTGGGTTTTTTTTGGTAACTACTGGGACCCTTCTGAACACATTCCTGCGAAAAAATTGCTGTTATAAATTTTTTCCACTTTTTTTAAAAAATGACTGGACTAGAAGTAATCTTTGTTTAGAAATTTTGTGACTCCTGACTTTCCGAGTCCTGATTTTTCAACAAAAAAATTTGAATTTTGAATAATGTATGAAAAGATATTTTCAATTAGATGAAATTTGTAAAGTTACCTACAACACAAATTTTTCTTTATTGATTTTTCAACATAAATTTTTTAGGTGTGTTTGGGGTCGTTTTTTTTTAGTAAAAAATTTTCAATTGAATATTGCGGTTCATAAATTTAAACACCTAAATTTTCTACTTCTCCTAAAATTTTGAATTTTTTCTGTTCTTTATTTCATTTGAAAAGTTGTGGGCAAAATCCTGAATTTTTCGGAAAAAATTGGTGATTAAGGTAAGAAAAGAACATAGAAAAGATAATTTTTTAATGGATGACACTTTTTCTTTATTCACTTTCAGATCTATTTCTAAATTTAGTAAAACGTGGGCATTTTTTAAATAAAACGTTTGCAATTGAATTTAGTTTGGTGTTTTTGGTGAATTTCAACAACAAAATTTTCACTTTATGATTTTTTCTGTTCCTTATTTACCATTTCAATATTTCTTCAAGGTTAGTAAAATACTTAAACTAAAACTAGAACAAGGAAACTGCTTTTTAAAAAACTAAACAAAAATTGCAATTTGAAAATGCTGAAACTGGATCTCGTTCAGATTCCAGTTTTCTATAACTGGAAAATAGGAATAACGTTTTGACGTACCTATAATTTTTCAACAATGTTTTTCACTGTTTGCTTTGAGTGATTTTGTTTTTACTAATTTATTACTAGGTTGCAATTCTGTCTCTTTTCCACTGATTTTCGACATTTTTTTCCTGATTTATAAATGATTGTGAGTGTTTTTGAAACTGGTTTATTAGATTTGAACCAATTGTCGAAAATTTTAAAAACCACAGATACGAAGAAAAAAGTTCGAACCTTAAATTACAGATATCAATAATTGAAAAATATACATTCATCTCGTAACTTTTTTCATCTCGAAATGTAAAAAAGATATGATAGAATTTCACTCACAGCACTCTCAAACTCATCAACTAGAAATTTCCAGCAAAGGAAAAAAAATAAGTCAAATAATAACGAAGGAAAATTGAAAACAAACTTCACCTCCTCTTACAACCGACGCGACAGAAGAAAAAAACGAAGTAAAATAAAAAAAAAACTCGAATTGGAAAAAATTTCCCAACCAAGTAGATTGATTTTTGGCGATAATACAAGACCGAATTCGTACACGAATATTTTTCAAAATAAACGCCGGATATTAGATTATTTCATATTCGTGTAAACAACATTGTCGTGATAAGGTATCGAAAATAGGCTAGAATCGATTTTACACATGCATCAGTCCCTGGTATCGTCATCGGTTCGACAAAAACGTAAATATTTTCACGTTAATTAAATAAACAAGAACAAAAAAAAGGGAATGAATTAACGAGGTATCGGAAATTCAACTTGGTTCGCTTGTCAGCAGAATTTGCCTTCAAAGCGTTTCCTTTCGTTTTGCAGACAGATACGAACTACACATTAATCCGCAGAAACGACTCCAACTACAATATTATCCTCTGTATTACCCTCGGATGACAATTTTTTAATAAAATTTTCATTCGAGAATGAAAAATAAAAGAAAAGAATCCGATGGCGCGAATATATTAGACATGAAAAAAAAAGTCGAGGTATATTTTGGATTAATATTCCGCAACCCTTTGTAAACTAAATACACAACGTTGCCGGCGAATGAAAGAAACACGACGAAACGACCAAACAACGCGACCAAGAACAAAGTATTTGAAATTTTTTTTCGACTCGGTAAAATTCAATACCGACGGAGATATTTTTGACGAATATTTTATATTCGACTTCAAAAAGCTTCAACTTATCGCGGTTTGACGAAAGAACAAAAAAAGATGAAAAAATAAAGTCGTGTCAGTTCCTCCCCTTCTGCGATGTGAATTTCGTATTCCAACGAGTTTTTTCAGCCTTTTTCTTCAACATCCCCGATGTGAGGGGGAGAAGAGGCCGAAGCATCCGAAAAAAATATAATTTAGTCAAATGGAAAAGCCGCATCGTGGAATTCGAACTTTATTACGGTATATGAACAATTTACATTGGTTTTGTTCTACGCTATACGAGTGCGCGATTATTACTTTTTTATGCTCTTTTTCTCACTGTTTTATTGACGGTTTTGGTTTTTCGGTGTACACGATTTATCCATTATATTTTCGGATATGTTTGTTTTTTTGGCGTTTCTCGGCGAAGGTCGAAATGACAATGAAAATTTAACCGCGGGTTGGTGCAGTTTTCGAGCGAATTGATGAATAATCAATCGATAGTGAAACTTGTTTTCTAAATAATATTGCTCAATTACAAATTCGTTCAAGTTATCTTTCTCCCAGATCAAAAAAGATATCAATTTTTCTGGACTTATAGAAGGGAAGAAATCCTCAGTCGAGTAATTGTTATTCACTTTAAAAAAATTTACAAATCGCTTTTTAAAACCGGTCCAGTGACATTCTTAGGTATCCCAATTTGCAGTTAGCTATACTGATCGAAGAAAATTCTTGAAATTTTTTTCAAAAATGTAAAAAAAAATGAAGTGAAGTTTCCTCTGAAAGGAAATATTGATAACATGGATATTTTTTTCCCTCTCATCCTGACTTCTGATACTAAGTTGATTTCAAAATTATAAAAATTTGTTTTCAGCATTTAAAAATCGGCTTTCTAATATTTTTCCTGCCATTCTGACTTTCTGATATTGAATCAATTTTCAGCTTCTGACTTTCTAGCTTATAAAAGTTGATTTTTAAAATACTTATAAAAATTTTGTAAGTTTACAAAGATCAGCTTCTGACTTTCTGATATCAAATTAATTTAGAAAATAGAAAAATTTGTTTTTCAAAGTAAGATGTTGACGTTCTGATAGGTACCAAGTTAATTTTGAAATATGAAAATTTATAAGTACCTATTTAAAAGTCATCTACTAAATTCTGTTATTTTTCCTGCTCATTCTGACTTTCTGATATCAAACTAAATTTTCAAAATTGCTTCTACCTTCAAGAATTTTTCTATTCAAATGAAAAATGCCTTGAACTAATCCACTCCTCAAAAATCCAATTTAGACCGAAGTTGCCTATCATATTAACCTTTCTCAAAAAACATCATCATCACAGAAATAAAGCTAGGTACAAATTTCGCTGCTGTATAATATTAAAGGCGTTTTCACCTCGTGATACTCCCAATTAAAATAATAATTTAGAAAATCCTTCGAAATTGCCGATATGAAAAATTTGTTCGTGACCTTTGCTCATTATACGCGGCACATGGAAAATTCGACGGATGGAAAAGGTCAAACGTACGATATTTCGAAACGCTTTATGGCCCCCGGCATAGGATTTTCATAATTCTCATTTCGAAGAGTGTGGGCGAATAGTCAAATACCCGAATATTAATTACTCTCGATTAAAAATTCATCAAAGATATTCGCATCCTTTGTAAAGCTCGTTTCCATTTCATTTTTTGGGCCAAAATTTTCAAAAAATTCACTACTCGTTGACTCTCTTCTGGAAGCTTTGCAATTTTTTCGACATATTATACATTTAAAACGGTACCACTTCGTCGAGTCTGGCGTCAGTAAAAAATTCCATATCGAATGTAAGTAGATACTATACATTCTCATTTAGGAAATTATTTTTCTTTTTGTCGTCGAGTGAAATGTGTTGTTTTAGCGCGTTTTTACTTCACCACGGATATTTTAAAATTTACAGACACTGGCGCAGGAAAAAAAACGGAAATACTATTCCGTTTTAATGTTTGCTTTAAAATATACGTACATATGTGCGTCCTCGTTAGTTTTTCTCCTTACATGAAAGTTTTTCAGCTTGCATTTGAAATAACCATAATAAAAAGCATACATAAAAAAAAACACCAAGACAAAAAGAAAAGAGAACAGGACAAAAAAAAGTACAATGGGGTGAAGGCAGCTGAAAGTAGCGAATTTTCCTACCATTTTCAAATAAAAATCACACAAGCACGAATTTACAAAAAAACAAAAAAAAACAGACCACGATGATTCATTTTAACCAATTTAATAAATTCTTTTTCGAGCAGGGTGAGAAGGAGGCTCTAATGAGAATACGAAATTTAACATCTACCTAAGAGAAAAAATGCACCTTTGCCACTCCTCCTTTTCAAATTATTCAAATACGAACAAAAAACTATCCTATTACCTTTCAGACTCATCTCGTTCATCAAAAAATCACAAAACATATCAAAATCAACCCTCATCCAATAATTTTCCTCAACATCTCCAATAGCCTACCTCTTTCTTGTCAAATCCACTCAACAACCCAGCACGAAAACGAAAAAAAAACCTATACGCAGAATTGGAGTCGTATTTTATGAAAGATTCCGTTGAAAAAGTAACAATAAAATTACGAATACTTTCTCCGGGTAAATGGGATTCCTATCGCGACGACGAAACGAAACACAAAATGGAAGGGAAAAAACGCAAAATGAAAAATCTGTATTTCGAGCGACACGCGAGAAAGTTATTTAGAATTTGTACTAAAGGAAAGTTAAATTTTATAAAACAGTGTTACCATTTCATTGGTTACCCTGACTATTTCGCGACTGCAGCCTATTCCGCAATCGAAATATTATTACGATTACGATAGCGAAATTATACTACTTATTAACGTGTCATTTCGCAATAATAATTTTATGTGTTGTTTTTTCCTCATTATGTTACAGAAAGTTCAAATAAAAAGCTCAATTAAATAAAAATTTACGCGCGTTTTATCAAAACTGATTTTTGTCGAAGAAAAAAATTGTTTTGTAACGAGAATACTCATTAAAAGGAGCGAAACCGCAAGACGATTATCTTCGGGTGAGTAATTTTTAGACAAATTTCTAAATTTTTAATGATTTTTAAATATATACAATTAGATAGTTATTTATTTTTATATTTTTATATTGATTTTAAAATATTCTCAAAAAATTCACCCCGATAGGATTGTATCTTTTGAGCTATAAATTTCATTACCTACATAAAATTTTCGTTCAACTCCAAAATTCAATGGGTAATGAACGAGATTGAGCCCAAAAAGAGCACTTTACCATTAAAAATCATTAATTTATTACCTAAATGTCGTAAGTAGTAATGACTGAAAAAAACTTGAAAATATTTCCAGCAAAGCTAGAAATTTCCAGTTTCCAACTTTTCTTTTTCCACCTCAGCTTTAAATGGAACCAAAATTATTGAGCCAAAATTTATTTGCTCCATTCATACTCAAATAAGAATTTTTAAAAAATGTTCACTGAAAAATTAGGTATGATTTCCATTATTTTCGAATTCAATTGTAAGATTTTGGTGTGACCTTTGAAAAAAATTTTCAGAATTTTTTTTAGGATTTTTAGGTGAGATTATTTCATCTTCTCCTTCCCAAGTTCCCAGCCTTTTTCGCAACAAAATTATATTTTAAATTCAATGAAAAATGTAGGAATTTTTAATCAAATGCAAGATTTTTATTCATTTTTTTTATTTTTATCGTACTACTGGTATGGTACTTGATCAATATTTATTCCAAAATAATCTGTCACTTGCATGACTAGTTCAACTTCTTTAATCAGTCGTAATTTCCAAACGTACAATGATCTTTCCAAGCTTTTTAGGAGCCTCCTCCCCCCCATCCCTTCAATAGCTCCTGATATTTCAAACAGATACATTTTGAGGAAGTTGAACCAATTTTTAAAGGAGGCGAAGGCCATTTTGTATAAAAAATCATCCGAATTTTGGGATAATTTTATAAGAAGAGGTCTTTTCAATTATAAAGTGCTGGTTTCGTAAGGTTGAGAATGAGTGATTTCAATTTTGAAAAAAATACAAAAATAAATTACGAAACAAAATCTTGTTTTTTGAAGGCTTTACTATATTTTTGATACATTTTATTTTTTAATTTCGTACAGTTGAATATCTATTTATATTTAAAAAATTTACTAGTTCAGCCTTCTCCTAAAATCATCATCCAAGAATTGCTTCTCAAGAATATCTCATCAAACTTTCTCCTTTTGACGACTGAATTTTCAAAAAAAAACCTCACAAAAAACGTACTTTGAAACGAGAAAAATTCGCAAAAATATCCAACCCATGGCATCTAAGGTCACTTCCATCCTCATTAGTTCCATTATCAATCGACATTTCATCAAAATAATCTCTTTCTTCAACCCAATCCAAATTACTCCACCCCTTCGACACCCCCTTCTGTAAAAAAATTGGGGTAAAAAGATCAAAAAACGTCATTTTCGAGTTTTCTTTCTCCTCGAGCAAATAAAATACCACCGATTGCCGACACGAGCGACCTTAGACGCTCGAGAATTATTATCTTTGAGGTCGAGTCGAAAATTGAAGCCGGAGAGAAAATCCATTTTCTATTTTAATGATAAACTACCCTTCGTTATTCCGGCTTACCAAGCTACCCATCCAAGCAAACCGTCCACCTCTCAGTGAAAATTCTCATCACAAAAAACCTACCTATCTCAAAAAAGAAACCCTGGTAGAAAAAAAAAATTAATAACAAACTTATTATTTATATAATAACCAACTTACCAACGACATCGAGTTGATCAATGTTCGACGTAGGGGAAAAACCAAACTGACCCGAGTAATCCCCCAGACAATTCCGTATTGTACGTGCCCTTCACGCATTAAACACGCCAAATAACCGAGCCTCGGCTCCGGAAGTATTTCCATCCGTACAGGTCACAAACTGGGCCAACGAAATTAATAAAAATAGCCTAGGAAAAAACAGTCGACCGCTTGTCTGAAAATTTAACAATACTAAGATTAAATTTTTTCCATCCTTGAATACCTTGAGCTTAATGTAAGTCAGTTTTCCACCGACGAAATTCTTTACGCTGAATAGTAAAAAGATTAAAGATTTCCGTAATATACCTCTTGATTTTTGTACCGTTGGTTCGTCGAACCGACGTATATATGCCTGGCTATATACTCCAATTGTTTACATTTCTGTTCACATAATAGATTGAAAGAGAAGGTTTCCAACCCTTCGTTTTTTTTTTATTTTTTCTGCTCGCATTTTTCCACCGTCGCATCGTTCAACCATCCTCCCTGGTGTCTTCGTTCTACCTCTCTCACGCGCACAACTTCGCTTTCGTGCTTACAGCCGCCATATTTTTACATACTAAAACGTTGCTGGCTGGTTGAAGGAAATTTGATTCTTTTTTCCCTTTTTTTTACATCTCTTTCTCTCGCTTTGTCGACCCTCGACGACATTCTTTCGGCTGTTCTATCTTATCGTAGCCTTGATTCGATTGATTCCGTTGGAAAAAAATTTCCATCGTGTCGAAAAAAATTTCGCGTGATTTTTGTCGTTTCTTGTTTTCGTTTCAAATTCACCCTTCCTCCGCCTCCGATCCCCATTCCATTTTCGAGTACCTGCTACGTACTCGTATATTTCAAACTCGTCGTATGGCGAATTGATGTGTATTTAGCTTATATCCGTCCTACGTTCGTGGCGTGTTATGAATTAAATTTCATTCAAGAATTTTTAATGCAATTTTTTCTCTTCTTTCTCGTTATCGCGTCGTCTATAGCTCTTTTCTTTTCTTTTTATATCGCCGAAAGATTTATTTGATGACAGGTCCTTCCCTCTTTCGTTCTCTGCGCCGATTCGTACACTATATTATGTATTTTTCAGGGTGAACTGAACGTGGGTAGCGTGGCATCGCGTGCATTTTTTTTTTCCTACAAAAACGTTCGAACGCGAAGGTGAGGTCATTGTATCAACGAGCAATATTTTCGCTCGAATCTAGGTTAGTCTTTTGTAGGTTACTCGAATGTGTCATATTTTAAAATGAAATTTTTTTCCTCCGTTTATTGTTCCGCGGTACGCGATCGATTCTTAACATCCGAGAGGATAATTATTTTTCTGAAATTAGTTTCCTGCTCCTTCGCCGTGTCGTAATAATGTGTGCGTCGGAGCGTGATCTCACCTACCTCTGGCGATACGTCCGAACGTAAAGTACATAAATCTTGGCGGTGTTTTTTTTATGGCCGATGCTGTACCTAGTTGTTGTTTTTTCTGCAACTCGAAATCGTAAAAATATCCGTTTATCTTGGCTCATAACTGAATTTATGTAACGATTGGATATTTCAATCGAACGATTTCATCCATTCGCGTACTTACTCTGTAATTTTATTTATGGCCCTGGGACGAGGGAAAAATCAGCGAGTTATAATTTTAAAAGCGAGATAATTTAAAAAAAAAAAATGGTAGTGAGTAAAAGCTAAATATTTTGGAAAACTTTTCCTCGAAATTTTCGTCAGAAGACTACTTTTTTTTTGCTAGGTAACGTCGTACTTACATCAACTATAAGGCTAGAGGCGTTTGGGGAGTTAGGTACGTTGAAGAAGGGAGAAGGGATTTCTAGTTGGTGTTTGACAGGAATGTCTAAATTTTTTGAATAAGTTGATAAACTATCGTCCCAGATTTCCATGAGGTCGTTAGATTTCGAGTGTTCATTTTTCTTTTTGAAATTTCTGGCAGGGAATATGGAATTACAATTTTTTTTATACCCCTCTGCTTCAAATAAAAAAGTAATATCTACATAGGTGAGCTGAAATTCTATAAATATTTTTAGATGTTTCCAATTTGAAAAAACCAAAATAAAAACTTGTGAAAATTTTCAAATTTTGAAAAAATTCTAATTTTTGACCGTGTTACCTGGAATTTTTTTCAGAACTTGATACCAATAGAACTTTCCTTTTCTTACGACAGATCTGGAAAAGGTAGCCATTTTTAATTGGTATTTCTGAACGAAAAGCTACCCATATTATAACATTTGAATTTGATTTTTTTTGCTATGGTCATCCAAACATTAAACATTTAAAAAACTCAGGCAAATAAATATGTAATACCAAGTTCAAGAAAAAAGAAATATTTAGCCTCTTCGAATATCGAAGAATATTTAATCCAATTGGATCATAGGCGCACCCAGGAGGGCACAGGGATCTCGAGCCCCCGATTAAGGCCGAAAAAAGTTTTTTTTTTTATTGCAAAAATATAAAAAGAGCATTTTGTTTTTCAAACGGTATTTTTTCAAAAAAATTCGCCCCCGCTTCGCTCGGGCATTACTTTACTTTTTTCAATTTAAGATTTGATCATTTCTGACTAATTTTTTAGCCAAAAATCACCAGTTGTCGGAAAAATCTACGATTTTTAACTTAAAGATGATTAAAAAATGACTTATTAGAAATTTGACCCCCTTTCCCTATTTTTCTCAAATTCTCAGCACCTCCAATAATTAATTTCTGGGTGCGCCTATGAATTGGATTATCGAAGAATATTCAATTCAATTCGAATATCGAAAAACATTCGAAGAGTATTTTCGTTGTAAGTATATTATTTGGATATTCTTTGTATAAGTATTCTTCAATATTCCTTGAAATGAATATTCTTCAATATTTCTCGAATTGAATTGAATATTCTTCAACATTCCTTGAATTAAATCATCTTCATTATTCCTCGAATTGAATATTCTTCAATATTAATTGAATTGAATTGAATATTCTTCAATATTTCTCGAATTGAATTGAATATTCTTCAACATTCCTTGAATTAAATCATCTTCAATATTCCTCGAATTGAATATTCTTCAATATTAATTGAATTGAATTGAATATTCTTCAATATTCCTCGAATTGAATATTCTTCAACATTCCTTGAATTAAATCATCTTCAATATTCCTCGAATTAAATCATCTTCAATATTCCTCAAATTGAATATTCTTCAATATTCCTAGAATTGAATATTCTTCAATATTCCTCGAATTTAATTAAATATTCTTCAATATTCCTTGAATTAAATATTCTTCGATATTCTGTGAATAATTTTCAATATTCTTCGAGTGTTCTTCGATCAAAACTCAATACAGGCTTCATTATCCATTAATAAGTGCACCCAAGCCTCCTCCCTTTAAATTTGGAAAGAAGATTTTACATTACAAAAATATGAAAAACGTTCATTTTTATTCTTCAAATTGTAAAAAATATCTTATTTTTCTTCTGACAGTATTTCAAGTCAGTCTTCTACCTATCTCTGAATTTGATAATGGGTGTGCTTTGTTCCAGTTCCCATTGAAACCGTTCATAAAATCGAAACGTTTTGAAAATTTCTATACAAAAAAAAAATCCCTTTAAAAAAGCCAATACCGTATAATCAACCGATACACGTGTCATGAAAACAAAGCTTCAAAACAACGCTCATTTTCTGACCAATCAGCTGCAAAATTCCACTTCAACGCCAATATCTCTGCGCAAAACTGTCACAAAGACCCTCTTTACGAAACATTGGTGCCTAAAGTTTGTACTCGCAAATAAAGCCCTCAATATGCTTGCATATAAGAAATAGTTAAACACCCTTACCTACGCCATCGGAATACACAGTTGTCCAAGTATCAGAGTGTACATCCGTGAAAGACCTTAGTGGTTTGAATCATTTAGTCATCGAGTTGGAAAACATAATTACTTGCGAATATCGACGCAGCGGACGACTTCGTATATTTGGCGAAACGTCGTCGTTTTCTTAATCAACACCGCAATGCGGTGCTTTTCATTTATTCATCATATCCATCGAGCATCGAGAAATAATTTCTCTAAAATGTTATTCCAATATTTTGGTAGATAGGTACAACTAGGCACCTATTTTCCCCCTCCACCACCTCAAAATCTCTCTCATCGTAAATATTTATATTCATACAGCAACTTTATTCATTTCAGTAGATAGATGAACGAGCCATATCTACCATACTTATTGCAATGCCAACTCCTAATACAGTCTCCTCTTCTTCCCCATCATACTTAATATTGCATACGTCATCTACGACACTTCAAACGTGATATCGCGCAAACCAGAAAATTTTTTCAATAAAATGCCATCGCGTTTAGAATGAATTTCATTACGTCAAAGTTTACGCTGGCATCGCGTACTATACCACGCAGAAAAGAAAAATAATAATGACAACAGCCATTCAACTATTCGACGAAATGGAATTTTTATATAAAATTTTCCTCCTTCCGAACATCGCGTCGCATCGGCACGGTCGCTTTATTGTACGCAGCGCAGCAGAAACTTCGATAATGAAAAAAAAAATTCCATCTTCCAGGCAATTTCTTTAAAGTGGTTCAATTAAAGGTCACTTATGTCTTATCATTTCTTTATTATTAACGTTACCGTTTCAAATTCGATGTCGAAATTGACGTTCGTTGGAAAAATAAACGACCACCAAATTGACCTACTGGTACTTTAAATACATAATAAACGAGTTTTTATCATCGAACATTACCAATTGACCGATTTTCCTCGTACTACACAATAAGCGCACAAAAACGTACCGAAGTAATTCACCATTCTAATTCAGTTTCAAGATGGAGTCCTTTTTCCATTATTTCCTGTGTACGCAGCTTTTTCGCGCTACGACCTCGTCTCCGTAGGAAAATGGACTTCTACCGAGATACCCTCTTCTCTCGCCCCCATCTCGTAACAAAAACGTCATAAAATATTCCTTTTTGAAATTCCTACAAAATGTAACGTCATTACCATTTTTGAAAAAATACTCGTTGTATCGCTATCTCTCATTGTCTGTCAAGTCGAAGTGTTTTTCCCGTTTATCTTGCGAAATATATGAATTTCCTAAAAGAAATAGTCGCGTCATGATGTAAAATATTTGTCCAGAAATTTTCTCCCCACATGGAAAAAGTCGTGTTCATTTTTCACTCAGAATTTGCTCGTAATTACCTATCCGTGATGTTTGTGAAGATGCGAGCCGACTCCGTGTCGTCGAATTTCACCAACTAAATTTTTCGAAATTTTCTCTCCCGAAAAATTTCTTTAAAATAGTTCGTTGTTTTGATTTTCTACAAGAAAATTAAAAATTTTTGGTTTCCAATTTTATCCATTTCGGCGATGACATTAAATTTCAAAAAATATGTTATTTTGGTTTCAGTTTCAGTATTCAACTAATTTCAACATCACCATCCTACTAAAAAAGCAAGAATCAATTTCCCAACTTCGCTGTATTTACGGCAAACTAGATATGCAAAATTATTAACACCAAAAAATAATCAAAATTAGGCAGCTGGTTAGGCAACTTAATTCACACCTTTGTCATACATTCGATTCAAAATTGCACCCAGGCATTCTGAGGCGATTTTATGACCTTCTCTAGGAAATTTTCACTCTAATTCCTGATATTTGGAAATAACACGAATAAAAAATTGAAACGAACTTTTTTTTTCAATATCTTCTTTCCGCAGTTAAAAAACTCTAAAAATTTCAACCCCAATTCCGTCCTAGCGTATTTCAATAAAAAATCACCACTTATCCTTCACATTTTCCAACCAAAACTATGTAAATACACCCCGAGCTCGGAAACTTATCCATCTTAATAACAATTCGGATAATTTTGCCAGATATCTAGCAATCTACTCGACAAACACTAAAACACAGCCAACAATAATCTCACAGAAGTATAAACCCCTTATTACAAACAAATCCCACGCATACACGTTTAGTTCTTCATTCCGGAGTGATTAATTCACTCTCTAAGCTCCCGATAGAGTAGGTAAACTTTTCGTAAAATATTTAGCCCGACGCAGGCATCGCGTTGATTCCAACTTATGCGAAAAAATTTTCGCCACTTGGCTACGTTGTGTCATCTCGTATCCTTTCCAAGTGTACATAAATTTTCATCTTAAATACAGCGCTGGGGTAAATTTTAATTAACTCCGAGTATAAAGTACCATTACGATCTTGAATTTTTCAACTAAACGTAGCGAAAAGTAGAACTATAAAGCTCAGCTCAAAAGTATACAGCAGAGCAAAAAAATGAGGAGGTAATAAATTCATAATCGCGAAAGGGTATATCCAGTTAGGTAGGGTGATTTTGATTTGGAATTCAATTTTGGCAATTCCTACCCCAAAAGCATCGCCTATTTTTCAAATAATTTTTACAAAATTTTTGGGAACGCAGATTATTGGTGGATTAAATGTTTTTTCGGAGAAAAGGAGCCAAAACATAATTTTTTCATTTTTTTTTTCAAATTCAGATAAAAATTATTCGTTTTTTTTTTTAGGTAGCTTCCAGAATGTACATATTTAGAGAATAAACATTCAGATCTCTTTTCCCTTTCACTTAATTTTTAGAACAGAATAAATTCGCCCACTAATTTAAAAATTTAATTCAACAATTTATCATCATATTAAACTATTTATACAAAACGAAAAATACCACAGCAACAAAATACAAGTTGGTCTGTGGCATGTTTTTTTGTACTTTCTTTTTAGAATTTATGATAATTTTCATTGAAAATAACAGGTTTCGATTTTTAAAATCAGAGAAAATATTAATGTTTTTGAAAGTAAGGTAGATACTCATTGTCCCGAATATGCCCAAACAAGCAAAAAAAATCAACCACTGAAACATTCAACATAAAAATCAATGTTTCCTTAACCAGCTGAAGAGAAAATTTATAATTTTTTTTTCAGCTCTCAAATTGGAGGATGAAGGTAAAAAAATCTTGGGAATTTTTGTACAAAAAATAATGAAAATTGAGCTTTTATCTGCTCTGACCGAAAGATAGGGTAAAGTTGCCATAATCGTACCGCCGCCTAAATCGTACCACCAGTGGTTTCTCTTAGTTAATCATTCTTTAGCGTGTTCTGCCGATGGTATATGATAGTATTATGTATTTTGAGACTTTTGATGAAAGAACCAGGCATTTTGAGCCATGAGCTCGTTTTTTATCGCCAAAAGAAAAAAAAACGGGGTCCTGATATAATAATTTGAGAATGCGTTTTCAGAGTATTGCAAGAAAACGAAGTGATTATTGCTAGTGGCATTAAATTCATATAAAACTGTATCATTTTAGCTATCTTTTGAGATACGTACGAAAATTTTTGACAAGATTGTGTCTGAGTAGTTGGGTTTTCTTCCAAAAAAGTCGAAGTTGCTTAAATCGTACCTCCAATTTTTTCTATAGATTAAACCAGTTTCTGCACGTCGGAAATAGAATATGGTCAGCAGAAGACATGTATATGTCTATTTGCATGAGTTTTGTATATTATTTTCAACTTTTCAGTTACAAATGGAAAATATACATTTTTTAGAAAATAAAATGGAATAAACAAAGGAATAATTGATTTTTAGAATATTCGCCTATTATTTCATGAATGGAGAGGTGGAGGAGGGGCGAAAATTATGTATAAGTGAATAGGGAACTTATATGAGTATTTTTAGGTTGATGGGAGACATTGGAGGGCACTGGGAGGCATTGAAAGGTAGTAATTCTACATATTTTGTCAGTGGTACGATTTAGGCAACCAGTCTCCTAAATCGTACCACTTGAAGACCTTTGCGAGAATCAAAACCATGGGTGCAGTTTTAAAGTTGGAAATTTCGTTCTTGGGTCAAAAGGTGCGCAAAGGACCAACCTACCAGATGGTGAAAAAAAAATTGGTCAAACTTCATTTGTATCTCACTCAGCTTCGAAAAACTGAAAAGTGGTACGATTTGGGCAACCTTACCCTACGTACGATTAATTCGAAAGGGAATCTATTAGAGCACGAGGAAAAAAGTAATATCAAAACATAAATCTATATGTGACCCTGTTAGAAAGAAGGAACCTTGTGTAAAAAAATCTATGTCTCATCAATCACACCTAATCTGGACCAAACATGAAAATGAAGACATCGATTTTTTTAAATTCAAGGTCCCTTCTTTTCAGCAGGGTCACATGATTAGTAATAATCGATAGGTCACACGCCATTTTCATTTTTTAACATACTTTTCCCAAAAATTGGGGGACTAGGGGTGCGCTGAAGTGTCAAATCAAAAAAAATGGGAAAATATTCGGACTCAGTGTCCTAAAATACCTAACAAACTGCTGGTCACACGTTATTTTTTCATTTTTTTTGAATTTCAACCCATTCAAGGGGGCCAAAAGAGGGGAGTTGAGAGGGGTCAAATAAAAAAACCAAGTACATATTCGAAATCAGCGCCTTTGAATTAGTAAAAATCGATGTGATACTTCACTTTTTCGATTTTTTCGAATTTTGGTCAAAATTGTGGACCTCGGACCACCAGGGGCCCCAGGGGTCTTGAGATCCCATCTTGGAAATTGGTTGGTTGAAAAGAAGCTAAAAAGGCCTATTCACTGTCATTTTTTCAGAATTTTAAACATTAGCTTTCATATTTTGTTCTCATCATGAAAGTTGAGATTTCCCCACCAAAGTTCAATTTTGAACTTTTCAAAATTTTATTATTGATTTCGAATTTCCTATCAATTTTCTTTCACACTTCGCAAACAGTTTTATCCCAAGTACAGCTTATCTCGAGATATGAGCTTTCAAAAATTGGACAATTTTGCTAAAAATCATACTTAATTGCATAAAAATTGTGAGACCTGCTCCCTTCCGCGCCCCTTTGAGGGTTAGAAAAAAAATAATCGTGGTTTTAAGGGGAACTCGTGAAAAAGATTTGAGCGAAATCGAACAACCCGACTTCATTTTTGTCTCGTTTTGCATGGAATCAACTTGTACGGTTGACTCGGGAGTCCTCTCTTGACAATTTTTCGCCATAAAAGCCTTCTGGCCAAAATTTTTTTTTTCCTAATTTGTCTACCCTGACTCCATCCTTGTTAAATTTTTTTCCTCCAATAAATACCTTCATATTTTAATAATTTTGATGTAAAATACAAATTTTCTTCCAATTTGAAATTTTTCTGGTTACAAATACACCTCGTCGATTTTTATTTGAGGATACTGTGTGTTTGGATCCATTCCACAATCAAAAGCATTGATGTCAATAGAGTAGTGTGAATTTGATGTGGAAAGATGGTCTATAAGTGTTAAACATTTGCATACCAGCAATGGTTCATACTACGTTCATATCGATTTGTTTACCAAGTACATACAATTAAATAGAATACAAGCCTTAGGGGCATCAATTAAAAGCTGGCGAGATTTCTCAACGCTTGCTCGGTGTATCTAATTCAAAATTATGAATCAAATAAGAGAATAGTATTTTAGTAACCATTTACACAAGTAATTTCAACAAAACAGTTCTATTCTTCTCCAAAAAAAAAAGAATACCCATCCATCTTGACATTTAAACGAATAAAAATAAAATTTCGAGTACTCTGCGGCACATATGCTAGTAAAAAAAAGAATAGGAGTACAAAATGAATAAAATTTTATCAACATATTTTCGTAAACATTACTCGAATATGAAAATGAGCCATAAGTAGTACAGCAGGGGTAAAAATTATATAGTATCGTAAAACGATCGTAAATTTTAATCTTGTAAGAAGAAAAAAATAATAAAAAAAAACAACTCGAACGTTGGTACGAGGCTACGCCGGCATATTATCGTAATAGGGATAGAAAAATATTGGCGAAAATCCGGGTTTTTTATCATTACATAAGCGGAACGAATAAGTACGATGGAGCGAGAAGTTTATAAAGATGGTAAAGCAAGGGAAAGGAATTTTGTTGGGCGCGTTGCCGTTGGTTTTAAAATGTGTGTTCTGTTGGCAGCGTCGTCCATCGTTTATGTAGCACGATCATATATCGTAAAGAAAAGGTAAAGGTTTTGCTTGGTGGCAGTAAAGGATCAATAATTTACCGTGTCTTCGTTTATAGTAATACGCCATATAACTACACATCCGCACGCAACGTACATATAATGCCATATTTGTAGACCGTTTTGCTGGGTGGACTTGACTTATATTTTAGCTGACGCGAAAATCGGTGCTGCGTTTCGAGAAATAGCGATTTCGTAACCGACGTCGGTATATTTTCGCACCTGGTTTTCTTCCACTCTCGCGGTAGATTTTTTAGTCCGAATGAGGGTGGGGGCAAGTTGACTTACTAATCAGACTCGTGACTCGGTGACGTCATCGCACCTTCGAAAAGAAACCCCTGAAATTATCCGAATAGCCTTTCATAATCTTGGTTTTAATGGATTTTTACCTCTCGGTTGATATTTTTAATCACGTATGTCGGCGAATCACGTCACGTCACGTGTTTATTACACGGATCCCCTTTATTACACCAGCTCGGTACCTGGGATACCAAAATGTCGAAAGGTTTGCTCGACTCGGCGGCGTAAGTTGAAAACGACAGTGCTGTGGCAGACGGGAAACGAGGCGCCGCGACGACGATGCACGTACTCGAAGGCGACGTTGCAGCCGAGATGGGCGAGCTGGCAACAAAGCCCGGTGCCACGATATGCGACCGTTATTTTTCATAGACTTTTTTTTCTCCCTTTTCGGTACGGATAACTTTCATTCAACTGTGAATGAGTGACGTGTTAGAAGGGTGGTTAATTTTTCATCGGGTTTGTTACTGACCTATAAAATTGGTGCGGAATTGTGTATTATTTGGATTTTTTACCGGCTGGTTCAAGGTGTTTGGATTTTGAGCATTTTTTTTTCTCGATTTCTAGTCGTACGATTTGTCGTATCGATTTAGATATTTGAAAAGTCTTGGCAGAATTATGTATATTTGCAAGTAATAACCCAGGAGAAATAGCATCAAAAAATCTCTTTAAAAAAGAAAAATATGTTAGTCGAGATTTTATTGCTCAAAACGCTTTTATTTGATGCCCAGAGTCTATGGTAAATGCTTTTTGAGGGGGGTGGAACCTTTGTGAGAGAGAAAATTGTTTTGCACCGATTTTTCTCAAATTCGGGTGGAAGGTAAAGTGGGTGTAGAAGTACACCCCAAAATATTTCAGCTCCCTCGACCTCAGGAATAAGCTGAACTATCGCTCCCCAAAGTTGAGCATTTATGGCTAGAATGGCAAAAAATCGAGTTTTTTGAGTATAAAATCACCACATAATTTCAATTTTGAATTTTTTTTTCGTTTTCTGTGCACATTTTGAGATGACGAATCCGACTAGCCCATCAACTTTTTAATTTCGTGTGTTTAGTCACCTCTATCGCCCTTTTCAAAGTATACAGATCGTGGGTTTTTCAGCAAAAAATGATATCAAAAAACATTAAGTACGGTGATTTGGCCTTGGAAACCCATTTTCACCATTCCTACCCCAAAAGGATCATATTTTATTTCATATTTCTACTCAGAAGGTTCGTCTTACCTACGAGTGTCGTTCCATACGGTACCAATTTAATTTTTAAAAAATTTTCTCCTATCTCGTTTCGCTCCAATCTGAAACAAAAATAAAAACTTTATCATCGATTAAACAATTTCATAGCTTTTGTAAATGTGTTTTTTTTTGTAAGTTCATGGACAAATTTATCGACGAAACAAGCAAACTGCATTTATATGGCTTGTGTTCGTTGTCACGAGAAGCATTCGGGTTGTATTACTATTCACTGTCAACAACAAAATTGACATTATATCGAAATATAATGAACTCATTCATTTTGTATTTAATCGACCAAAAATCGTACGATTGTTTCATACTGTCGTTTTAACGGCAAACTAGTTATGCAAAACTATTAACATCAAACATTCGTCAAAGTGAGACAATCTTTTAGGAAACTGTTCGCAGCCCGTGTGAAGTACATAGTAGGTACACTTCAATAAAAATCGTTTTACGAAATTTTATGGCTTTAAAATGTTTAATAAATGGTGACCAAAGAGTGTGGTAGAAGAGATCTGCCTTATACCGTTGCCTTTCGTGAGACATGTGGAGCCAATTTGAGGGGGAATTTGATTTTATCTGAATTTTGTCCAAATCAAGTTTAGAAAGGGATACTTTGGAGGAAAAATTTCCAAAAAAAGCTTAGTTTACTCACCCGTGACATCAGAAGACTGAGCCATTTTTTTCTCAAAGTTGGTCAGTTTGAAAAAAAAAACCACAATAAAATCTTGGAAAAATACATATTTGAAAATAATATTATTTTTCAAATGCGATTTCAAAAAAAATATTTTATTCTTTTACATTATTTTCATATTTAATTTTTTTTTGAAATGCAAAAAATAAAATTTTTTGTGCGTAGGTAACCTACCTTCTATTTGAGAATATTCATAAATTTCATGGGTATTTCTGCAGCTTCAAAAAAATACTCGGATTACATGATTCTTACCCGAAATAATGCATCATGTTTGAATTTGTTTTTTTTTTTTTGGACACAAATGAAGTCGAGCCTTCTGATTTTACTCCATTTTTTTACGAGCTTCCCTTGGTGGTCATAAAACCACGATATTTTTTTCCAGCCCTAAAAAGTACGAATGGGGGGGGGGGGGTGGGCTTCAAAATTTTTATAGAAAAACAATTTTTAGCAAAATCGCCCAACTTTGAAGGCTCATATTACGAGATTGGTTGTACTTGAAGGAAAACTGTTTACGGGATTTGAAAGAGAATTGATAGGAGATTCAAAATCGATAATTACATTTTGAAAAACTCAAAGTTCAACTTCGTCGGAGAAAGCTCAACTTTCATGATAAGAACAAAATATGAAAGCTACCATTCAAAAATCTAAGAAAATCACAAAAGCAGTCCCCCTTTTTTTCTTCTCAACCAACAAATTTTTAAGATGGAATCTGCATACCCCTAGGGATACAGGGGTCCACAATTTTGACCAAAATTCAAAAAAATAGAAAAAGTGGAGCACATTGATTTTTACCAACTCGAAGGCTTTGATTTAGAATATGTACTTGGTTTTTTCATCCGACCCCTCTGACCCCCCCCCCCCCAATAATTCCTGAGAGGCTCAAAATTCGAAAAAATGATATAACATTTGACCTATCGTTTGTTAGGTATTTAAGGGTATCGATTTCGAATGTTTGCTTATCTCTTGGATTTGACACTTCAGTGCCCCTCCCCCCAGCTCCGTAATTTTGGGAAAAAGTATGTTTAAAAATTTAAAATCGCGTGTGACATATCGATTTTCACTAATTTGAATACGTAGAATTCGAATATAGACTTACCTACTTTTTGATTTTACCCCCTTCCTCGTGCTCTAATCGACTCTCTCCCGAATTAATCTTCATTTTTCGCTCAGAGCGGGAGGGTGGGAATTTGTCCGGTTTTAGTATGGAATAGCCCTACTATTTACGGCAAACTGGGTAGGCAAAATTATTAACACCGAAAACATATTCAATTGTTAAATAAATCGATTTTATTTCATGCAACGATTTTTTTTCAAAAATTATGCTAAAATTGACTAAATGATGTAAAATTTATTAAGGATGAACGATGATTAAATTAAGTTGAAATTATTCCTTCATTCGGGGTCTCAATACACTTCCATGATTTTTTTTTTCATTAGGTGCTGAAATTAATCCTCTGTTGTGTGCATTATACACACATTCCCTCAGGTGAAACATTTTGAACAAATTATAAATTCGAAAGTTTACGATTCGTAAATTAGTGATTAAGTTTTGTAAAATAATTTTGCGGTCCCTGAAGTTACTTTCGATAGGAAAACTTCTATTTTCCAAAGTTCCCTGCGTAGATTACCAAAAAAAGTTCACATAAAAACGCAAAATTTGAAATTTGATCTAAAAATAATTCGAATCGACCGACGGTTGGAAAAATTAACTATTCACCTTTCATAATATTTCATTTTGTAAATTTTACACAAAAAATAAGCGTTAGTAAAAAAAAAAAAGATAATCAATGTAGAACAAGTTTTGAAAAATTTCAATTCACAACTTTTATTCAAAGAACTTTTCATCAAAAGAGATCAAAAAGGGATCATTCTCACAGTATTCTAATTCGAGAAATTCGTTCTTAATCATACCATAGAAAAGAATTGATTGAAAATCAGTCACAAAAATTTCTATTACTCTCAAATAAAAATTAACGTGTATTTACGGCGAACCACTTATGCAAAACTATCAACACCAATATTCTGTAATGAAAAAATCTTTACCCACTCTTACTCATTTCATTCACCTAAATCAGGTCTTTCTCATTACCAATCATACAAAATTAATCCCCTAAGATAATACTGATACCCTCCTTATAAATTAGATCCCCTCATCCTCTCCCTTTAATCCAGATCGAAACCTAACTCGATTAAATGACCTTAGGATCAGTAATCTATCGAAGACACCTTCGAAACCGATCAGGTTATTACACCAGTTCCTCATTCCTAGTTTGTCCATCCCCGATATTAATTTCGCTTCTACGACACCTCGATATTCGACACGACGACTAATTTCATAATCATAACATGGCACCGTCGCCATCATCATCGGTTGCATTAATTACACGACATAATTACCTCGCTAATCGTGGCCAGCGAGCACGACCCCGAAATGAAAAAACCCAAGCGTACCTCTCCTAAATTAATTGCAATCTGGTAATTAAAAAGCTCGCAGTATTTTCAGCTCGGTTAGCTAGCGTACGTTGAGCAGAAAATGGCGCGGGCATATTACAGCAGTAGGCGTGTATCTGTATAAGTTTCATATTGAATGGGTAATTTTTTTCCTCTCTACCTTTTTTTCTCTTTCCCGCTCGCTCTTCCAAACCAACATATTAGTCTTGTTTTCGACATACCGGTGTCGATAGTTCCGCCGGCATTTTTGTCTTCTGTTTTTGACTTCTCATCGTCGTAAAGTTGTAAGTTCATTAATCACAGCCGTGTTTTCGCGCAGTGCCGGCTCGGTTCAAGTTTTAGACACGACGTCGACGACGTCGACGCTGCCGAACTATCTATCCGCTTTGACGTATCTTTTGTTCGTACTCGGCATCTGCAAAATTCCAGCTCGCCTGGTTGCAAAAATACTATCGACGAGTGCTCGTAAAACACGTTCTGGACGAAGACGAAATTTCTAAAATAAATACTCGGCTGTTGGTGAGTTGATCTCCAATGAAATATTCGCGAGAAAATATAACCGAATTGATTCCAAACTGATGTTCATTTTCGACGCAAAATTTGACTGTAAATATCCTATTTTGACCCTCGCTGTGTTAATCATCGTTTGATTGCATTTTGGCCATTTCTTCAAAGAAAATGCCACTTTTGGGCTTTAGGCATCGTGTTTAGCTCTACTTCATTCTTTTTGGTTCAGTTCAATTCCATTTGGTTTCATTGCGTTCTATTTGATTTTTTCCAAAAAAAATCATGTTTGGTTCCTTTTGATTCCATTTGGTCTTTCTTCAAAAGAAGAAAAAAAACTTTGACTGATAGGTACTATTTAGTTCCGTTTAGTTCTTTTTGGTTCCATTTGGTACTATTCGGTAAAACAAATTGAAAATTTTTCACGAAAATGTTCAAAAACAAACTTCGAACAAAAAAAATATAAGAAAAGAAAGATTATCTGAAAATCTTATTTTTTGGATAGAAGTAAAAAATATAGAAAATATCTGTCTTCTGTTATTTTCAAAATTTTAAGAAATTTACGACTGATCAGAGTTTTTGGCATACCCATCGGATGTCGTCGGCCCATTTCTAAAAATACCAGACCAGAGTCGTTTTTTTCTTGAAAAGTTTCTGTGGAAACCTTCTGAGGATTTTGAAAAACTCTTGAAACTGATTTTTTGTTAGTGAATTTCGCTGAGATTACGCTAGAAGACCGTTTTTTAAAAAAATGGAACTCATTGAAAAAATAAGTAATTCAACCTGTGAAGTTGAAAAAAAGAAATGAAACTACACACCTATTCTTAAAAATATTCAACTCAAGAGAAATAGACCTATGTAATTCGCGTCAAATGTAATAAATTTAAAAAAAAATGGAATATATTCAACGACGACTGTATTTTTGGGGGGAGGGAGGGAGGGAGGGAGGGGGTTAAAAATTGATTTGACCCGTTTCATTTCAAAAAAATCATTTCCATTTTTCCAGATGGGATTTGTTCTGTAGCCATTTAGGTGGAAATATTTGTTGGTATTCAGGGAATTCTAGTTTTTGTTTTCCAAAATTTGTAACTTCAAGTTCAAAATAATATTTTTTGGCAAAATATTGCTTTTTTCCATAAAAACTACAAATTTTCCATAAAATTAAAGTTTTTCCATAGAATTAAATATTTCCATGAAATTAAAATTTTTCCATAAAATTACAAATTTTCCATAAAATTACAAATTTTCTATAAAATTACAAATTTTCCATAAAATTACAAATTTTCCATAAAATTAAAATTTTTCTCGAAAATTACAATTTTTCCCGAAAATTACAATTGTCCCCGAAAATTACAATTTTTCCAGAAAAATTGTCTGTCAAAAGATATAAATTTGAACTCAACATTGCCAATTTTGGAAAATTCTATTTCAATCGAATCGATCAAATAAGTCATCAATATTGGTAATCTGAGACTGTAAGAGCTGAAGTTCATATGAACCATTTTTATGGACTTTTTTCCAGCACTAAAAGATTTCAAAATTTTTTGATGGCTTCAAAACGTTTTGAAATCGCTTCCAATCGATTTGGCAGGTCAAAATGAGAGTATATTCCAAATTTCCCCCTTTTTTCGTTGATTAGATCAAATTTTCGTACCTGGCAGGCAATATGAGGTTTAATGTAAAATTTCAAAAATTCGCCAAAATTCTAGAAATGTACTTCAGCACATAAAATTTTAGATATAGGTTCCCTTATGGTCTTCTTTCAATTTTTTGTTGTTTGGACTTGAAATTTTACTTTGAGTTGAGATATCATATCATCCTTATAAGAATAATATTTTGAAACATTTTAAAGAAAATTGTTTTTTTGGGACGAGAAAAAGTAGGTAGGTACCTATTAATGACTAATGACTAATGAAGTACATATAGAAATTTTGTGCCGATGAAAATGTTTTACAATCAGAAAAAAGTCAGACTGAAATTTGGCTGCAATAGAGGGATCCAAAAATTGAAAATTTTCAACTCAGGCGAGATTTTATCTAAAAATTCAATTTAACGTACCTAGCATGATATTTTCAGTCCTGACCAAAAAAACCTCCAAAGCCAACCTCCTCTTGGTATCTTCTGCATAACGTTAATATTCTGAAATAGATGAGAAATTCAGTTTTATATAACTCAAAAAAAAAACGGTAATCAATTCACAAATCCCCCTCCCCGCCCAACCGGAGAAAAAACTCATTTCACACAATTCTAAATTCACTAAATCTACTCACCAACTCTCAATTACGCTGCTTGGTCTCTTACATGAATAAATTCTTCACGTGATTTAATTTTCGTAAAAATTAAAAAACTCTGCTTGTTTTTCCGCCTAGTTTTTCCCTGCCATGTAAACACCACGGCTTACGATTTTTTCCATTTTTTCCCCACCCTATTCTTATTCTCAGAGATGTTTGCCAGCTCGATGTGTACATTCTTCATTATCACATACGATGTCTGCGCACAATAGCGTACGTACTCGTTCTTCATTTGCTAATATTCGTCTTTCATTAAAGTAATCGAGTTTTGTTTAATTAATTCGAAGTAGTAACGTACACCACGCCAGCGTTGTTGCTTGCATTAATGCGCACACACAACGCCATCCTCTTTATCTTCTCGTACTTCAACATGTGTATGCATATACTCCACAATTTCCTCCAGCCAGCTTGTACCTACCTACAACAACGTGTGTATTATTTGCCTATGTCATTAGCGCACCGTGGCAAATAAAACTCCCAGGTACTTACTTCCTTCAGCTGAACGATGCAGTTTGCCACAGCATCCGAGTTGCACACTTGTATTTTTTTTCTTTCTGAACCTCTCCATCTCTTCCCATTTTCCAGTCGCCATATTGCACATATGAAATCCTCTATTTTTTTCCTCGATGGTGTAACCATCCAGGCGACACATTTCGTTCCATATTTGACCCAGTTTTGAATTTTCATCCTAATTAAAAGACGCTTAACGAGCCTAATTTTGGACACAGCGACGACTAATCTATATAATGTACGTACCCGAACTACCGAGGATCGACTCGACGCCGCATATATGGCCTGCCCAACTATCCTATCGTATCCCATAATATGAGCTCCTATATGTACATTTTAAGCTAATGACATCTTGATTCTCGGTCGTCGCAGCGTCGCTCCTGGTACCCGAGGCTACCGCCGATGGTGTAGCTTCGTCGTTATGTTAACGAGCTCTCTGGTTCTTTTTTATGTAACTGTTATCGTTATCGACTTCGTAAAACGTAATTGCCGAATTTTCGAGGGAGAGGGTCCACGTTAGACCTGCTATATTGTATTACAGTACATTCCAAGGCTCCAGATAACCTAAACGTATTTGCATTTATATTACTTTTTCTATTCGCGAGGATCATCTTCACTGGGCTACCGAGCAAGTCTATTGCGTGAGATTTTTTTAATATCTGTTGGTGGCCCCATCCTCTGTGTGTTTTAATTTTTCAAATATGAATTTTTCTCGTTGAATGGGCTCTCGACCAGGCTGGAGCAGTTTGGGCGATTATCACGTTTTCATGAGATGTAAACGAGGTGCAAATTATGTGATTTTGATTCGTAAAATTGTAAAAATTGTCCAATAAATTGAAAATTTATAATGGAGAATTTACATTTCTACATTGATAGCTGGCATTGGAAAACTGATAAGAATAAAAAAATGGAGATTATTTGAAAAAAGAATAGGTTCCGTTGTCAGCATAATTCACAGGAGTAGGCGAAAATTCCCAATAAAAATTATGTAGTTTTTTGTGTATCAATTATAAAGAGCCTTTCCTAATAAGGGTCAAAAACGGCCCTTGACCCAAAATTGGTCAAAATGGTCTCAAAAGGTTACTTATGGTCTAAAAACATTCCAAAAAATTTTTGACTTCAACCCCACCCCTTTCGGAATTATCGCACTTTTAATGTCGAAATTTCAACACGCGATATCTCTGGAAGGGGTGGGTAAAAAATTTTGAAATTTTCACAGATTATACATCTTGCTGGGTAGTACAAATGAGAATTTTTTGAAAATTTTCGGTTCACATTTTCCCAATTTTTTTTCACATTGAAATTTTCAAAAAAATTAAAAAAAAAATGAGGGGGTACATGGCTGGAATTTTTTTCATTAGTTCGCCCAAGTGATCATGTATCACATACATTTTTTTTGGACCCCGAAACGAGGTGCAACATGGTCAAAAAAATTAAAAACCAAAAAAAAAACGTGATTTTTTACTACTTTTTTTGTAGTTACAAGCCAGGTATCCCTACCCAAAGTGAAATTTTGAGTCAAAATTGTCATAAATTGAAAGTACATCATAAAAAGTTCCATTTTTTAAATTTCAAGTGCTGAAGTGCATTTCTCGAATTTTAGGAAATTTTTGAAATTCCAAAATTACCTCATCGTCTTGTAAATCAAAAAAATTTGATCTGATCAACGAAAAAAGCTGAAATTCGATATATGCCCTATTTTAGACCTGCCAAATCGATTGAAAGCGGTTTCGAGACGTTTCAGAGCCACCAGAAAATTCTAACTTTTTTTCAGCTCTAAAGAAAAGCTCATAAAAACGGCCAATATGAACTTCAGCGCCTATATTCGCGGATTACCATTATTGGGGACCTAATTGAACAACTGATGCAAAATTTTTCAAAATTCGTCACTTTTTGCTCAAAATTATATTTTTGGCTTACAATTTTTCCGCAAAAAATTTAAGACACCCCTTTTTTTCATACAACAAGGCAAAAATCTGATTTGCTGCAGATATCCTGTTGACAGATATTTTGACTCCGTTCTTCACGCATTCTTCAAGCAATAGAGTCAAATGCTTTCTTTGTGGAAGGTACAAAGTGGGTATGAAGACTTTGAGATTTTCTTTGTTTCAAATGCGTGAAGAACGGAGTCAAAATATCTGTCAACAGGATATCTGCAGCAAATCAGATTTTTGCCTTGTTGTATGAAAAAAAGGGGTGTCTTAAATTTTTTGCGGAAAAATTGTAAGCCAAAAATATAATTTTGAGCAAAAAGTGACGAATTTTGAAAAATTTTGCATCAGTTGTTCAATTAGGTCCCCAATAATGGTAATCCGCGAATATAGGCGCTGAAGTTCATATTGGCCGTTTTTATGAGCTTTTCTTTAGAGCTGAAAAAAAGTTAGAATTTTCTGGTGGCTCTGAAACGTCTCGAAACCGCTTTCAATCGATTTGGCAGGTCTAAAATAGGGTATATATCGAATTTCAGCTTTTTTCGTTGATCAGATCAAATTTTTTTGATTTACAAGACGATGAGGTAATTTTGGAATTTCAAAAATTCGCCAAAATTCGAGAAATGCACTTCAGCACTTGAAATTTTAAAAATGGAACTTTTTTATGATGTACTTTCAATTTATGACAATTTTGACTCAAAATTTTACTTTGGGTAGGGATACCTGGCTTGTAACTACAAAAAAAGTGGTAAAAAAATCACGTTTTTTTTTTGTTTTGAATTTTTTTGACCATGTTGCACCCCGTTTTGGGGCCCAAACAAAATATTATGTGATACATGACCACTTGGCCGAACTAATAAAAAAAATTCCAGCCATGTACCCCCCTCAAAATTTTTTTAAAATTTTTTTTGAAAATTTCAAAGTGAAAAAAAATTGGGAAAATGTGAACCGAAAATTTTCAAAAAATTCTCATTTGTACTACCCAGCAAGATGTATAATCTGTGAAAATTTCAAAATTTTTTACCCACCCCTTCCAGAGATATCGCGTGTTGAAATTTCGACATTAAAAGTGCGATAATTCCGAAAGGGGTGGGGGTTGGGGGTCAAAAATTTTTTTGGAATGTTTTTAGACCATAAGTAACCTTTTGAGACCATTTTGACCAATTTTGGGTCAAGGGCCGTTTTTGACCCTTATTATTAGGAAAGGCTCTTTCTTGAATGTTATAGTCAAGTTTTAGTAACCAAGAAAACGATATTTTTTTTTTTTTTTTTGAAAAAATCAAAAATTTTTATTTTTTCACGATCTGTAATTTTTGAATTAGCAATTACCATCCCAAGAGTGGTATCAAATTGATCCATCAATGGTTCAGGGAGATGTACTTACCTAGTAACTTAAATACATCATTTTTAATATTTATTTTCCTCATTAAAGTTTGAGATAACCGGAAACTAAACAGAATGCGGTAAAAAATTGAAACAATTGATCACACCGAACAAATCGTCAGCTCGAGATCAAACTCGATTACCTATGATGTGGTAAAAATCTTATTTCATGAAGTTTTCAATTCGAAAAAAATCATCTAGAGTACGCAACAGTTTCAAGTTTATATTTGCAGCACGCTGCAGTATAAGTTTAATATTTAGGTGTTAATAAATTTGCATACCTGGTTCGCCGTAAATGTTTCGAATCCAGAAAAATATAGTTACGTCTGTTCATATGTAGTATGAAGTTCCTCAAATACATATTAGGTTCAGGAAATTTCCAAAATCATATTGTTGTAGGATATAAAATGGACGAAAGAAATATGAAAAAATTAGAAGAAGGAAAGATGACCATATTTTATCATTTAAAATCTTCTTGTTAGATACCTATGTTTCTTCGATCCTTGAAAAATAACATTAAGCATAAGAAGAATTTCAATTTTTGAACTTTCGAATACGAATTTAGAATTGAAAAATTGAATTTTTAGGACCTAGCTAGCCGGGTCACGCAGCGAGAATGTTTTCTCTCTTGTAACAGGAGCAAAGTGCTACTTTTCCTCCCTTTCGCGAAACTCTCGAGTGTTTAAATTCGCACTTTTCTCTCACAATAAGAAAAAAATATCGTACAGAACTCGAAGAAAATATTTCAATTAATTGAGCATCTATTTTACAACTTTTCAACTAGGTTCTCGTCATTCTTGAAAAAAATTTATTAGGTACCTATCAAATAGATAATTAAACTATTTCTCAATTCCCAAACATCCGACTCATTTAAAAATTTTCAATCACTGCAAAATTGACTATAACGCCTTCTACAGTAATTTCAGGATGCTTAGGAAAGCCAACGTAGGTAAATAATTAATTCAAAAATAATTTATTTCACAACGAGGGAAGAAAAGTGAATTTTCGACAGTGTGAAGTTTGTGGCACGAGCGAAGCGAGGGTAACAATTCACGTGAGTCCAAACTTGTTTTTCCTTATAGCGGGAGCAAAGTGCTACTTTTTCTCCCTCTCGCAAAACACTCGAGTGTTTAAATTCGCACTTTTCTCCCGCAATAAGAAAAAAATAGTCCAAAACTCCAAGAAAAAACAATTTTTCACTCCCTAGTTGTGAAATATACTTTTACATTGCAACTTTGAAGTTGAGAGTAATATACCTAGCACCTAGTGATCTTTTGTTCAAATTCAAAAAAAAAAATTTTTTTTTAATAATTCAATTTATATAAAAGTTTATATGATATTTTATTTTTATTTACCTATTAATAATTTTTTTTTACTTAATTAAAATAGAATTATTTTATTTTATTTAATTTAGCCGGCCAAGTGCATTTCTCACAGAGTCATTTTAAAAATATTCATAATTTTGTATATTTTCCTTTCGGAGCAACACCTGTGATTTTTTTTGAAAAAAATTAGCACTAGGTAATCAAATAAATATGTAGGAAAATTAAATTACTCTAAGTACATCAATAATAATAAACAATTTAATTTGTTTCAATTTATGTGTTTTTTTTTTGTTCTAGGTAAGTTACAAAAATTCTATTGTTGGAATGAACATTATCTATAGATCAGTAAGTAAAATCTCCACTATTCTCTCTAAAATCATTATTTTATTGTTTATTGGAGGAATGCTTTACTAACGATTTTCTCAGTTCAAACTCGTGGTTTCGGTGGAAATAATGCAGTTGTGCTGTACCTTTTAAGAGGTGGGTTTTGAAAAATTTGTATATATCCAGTATCATCTTTATTGTACATGTGAGGCTTCAACGCAGTTTTGACGTGATTGAAAAACTACATAACAAATTTTTTTTAAAAAAGTGTTAATTGTATTGCAAATGATCCGTCCTTGCAGCACCATTATCATTTCTTTAGATATTTATTTAAAAGCGTACTGAAGTCTTACCACATTTTTTTCAACGGTTTTTGCACACGTAGCCTTGAAAGTGAGAAAGAATGACGTGGAGGGTGCATTCCTACGTTTATCCATCAAGAAATTACTGAACGTGTTGATTTTTATGGTACAGCTTGAAAAATTTTTTTGAGTGGAAATCTAAAAGTATGAGAAGCTAATGTGATATATTTTTTAAAAATACGCCGAATTTCTTTTCATATAGTCACCTACCTCCTGAATTATTTCTGCCACTTTAGAAAAATCCGAGCTTCGTCGAACAATGCCATAAAAAATAATGTTATCAGTAGCAGCTGAAACATTAAAATACATAGGTATAATTTTGCATTATCTACGTACCTACTCGTTGAATACGAGTTGAAAATAAGTAGGTAGGTATTCCTACCAGACAAAAAAATCAAAAACCTTTGTTTCAAATTGTATTAAAGTTTTTTAATTTTTCTCAAATTTTGTTTTCATTATTTTTGAAATGAAAAATTTCAAAATGTTTTCTTTCAACTTTTTCTTAATTTTTCCTTGGTGTAATTTCTGATTGGTGGTGAAAGAGGAGAAAGAAATAGACTAAATTCTCAGCATGCCAAAATTACTGTGTTTTGTTAATGTAGTAGAAACCAGGTAATTGATTAATTGATTTTTACTTTTTTTTTTCAAAATGGTGTTCAGAAAAACCATCAGAAGAACCGTCCGCGTGTAAAGCTTAGTAGAGGTCTAAACTACTAAAAAATGAAAAAAAAAAGTGAAAAATCGCACATTTTTAATATTTTTGACTCTAGAGCAAAATGATGTTTTCCGGATTTAGGTGCCTTCTCCCTACACCGTTCACATTCCTCCTAAAATTGGGAGATGCATTTTATTTCTTACGGGGCCCAAAATTTTGAAGGTAGGTTCATTAGATTTGGGACGATGCGGTGTACTGATCAAAGATCAATCATTACCTCATTCCAAAATCAATTTGTGTGACTGTGAGAGCTACCGTTCCGAATCTGTTCCCTTTCCCTCATATTATCATCTACTGAAAGTTCAACTTACTAATCCCCAGTCCTTCTTCAAGATGGATTTCACTCTTGACAATGTTTCGCAAGTGAAAGATCAAATGGCACGCCTTCTTTTGCTTCTTTTCTGCTGTTGGTATGACAGAGTTGCACAGCATTTCCACTTCAGTTTTTTCCGAAGGGATCCGGATTTCGTTTACTGCGACGGGATAGACGAAACTTTTCGAGACATCGTCGTACAAATCGGAGATTGATTTTGCGAATACACTCGCTCCTTCTTCAAAATTTCTTGAATATTTTTTTCTAATTTCCTCTCTCACAGCATTCATAAATTTCCCTTCGCAAACGGCGATCCCAATTAGCCATTTTTCATACCGAGAAATAGAAGCGTACTGGAGCCATATTGGAAATATCCCGGTTTCCACATCTTCTTCGCACTTCAAGATCAGCAGTGCTCTCAAAGAAATGTTTTTTGTTCTCAAAGAAATGCTTTTTTCATTCTAAAAAAATAACATAGTCGTGACAAAGTGAAATTAACATTACATATTTTTTTCTCAATATCTACGTATTTCAACCAAGCACATCATTTTTTCCTAGTAAAATATCTCACAATTTTTTCAACTCTCAAATTTTCACATTTCAAATTTTCCCAAATTTTTTATAAACTGAAATTTCGTTCATATTTTTAGGGTTCGCGGTGTAAGAGGAAGCCGTATTAAAATCACCTCGTTTAATCAAGTCTAATGGTTAAATGCATAAATCAAAAGCAAAAAATACGTTAAAATTATGATGATTTTTTTTTTGAATAATCTATTATACCTAAACGTCTAAATTTTGCAAGAGGTTAAATAGTTCAATTTCGAATTTTGTTGCTGGTTGTACCCGGAATGGTGAAATTTGCCCAAATTATTGAAAATTCATTACGGTATTTGTACAAATTCGACCATTACCGAAATAATCACGGAAAAAACAAATCGACAACCAATAATAAATGAAAAAATTAAAATTTGTAGGTACCTAGCGGAAAAAAATCGCTTCGTAGCGCACCTAGGATAGGTTGAGTCGCTTCGTAAGGCAATGAAAATTCGAGTTTCTCTAAAATAAGGAATAAAATAATATTTTAAAAAAATGTTATGAATGAAATATCTACATAGAAGTTCCATAAGGTATCTACCCAATCGCTATACAGAATAGACAAAATAGCCAGCCATTTTCCATGAACTGCTTCAACTGCGAAGCGCACTGTATCATCTTTCACGTTACTTATCCAAGTTTCTATCTCTTTTATCTTGTCATCAACCTATAAAATACTCTATCTTTGATTAATTCCATTAAAAATTCGTAAATTATTTTAATGTAAGAACCTATTCTTTAGGTACCTATACTGAAGTGAAAAAACTGTACTAAGTACTTACACTTGTTTCCTTTGGCGGCGATTTAAGTATTTCTGAAGATGAATATATCGATGTGGCCCCTATTGCATAAATGATGAAAAATGTAACAATTTTTAAACGAGAAAACATCGTAACAAATTTGAAGAAATTATACACATGAAGACTGTACAAATTAAATGACTACCTTTTGAAAATTGGTTAGAACGAGTTACCTACATAAATTTTTACATGGATGTTATCATGATATCAATCAAGATTTCTCTAGAATAAGATCGTTGGATGTTATTGATAAAATAATATTACTTTTTTGATTAAATTGTGCCTTAAAAGTAGGCTGGTAATTCATTTTCGGTGCAATAAGTATATAATGAGGATTGATTGATCCAAAAATAACTAGTTAGGTATGCCTAAAATTTTATCTACTTTAAACATTGAAATTTTTGCACTTCGGTAGAAATTTTTTTAAAATCTCGGCGTTCTCAAGCGTTCTCAAGTTTTTTTTTTTTTTTTTTTAGAAAATATGGAAAAGTAGGTAAGCGCACAGATCAATGTTTTGATAATTATCGGAATTCATAAGATGGAATTTAATTTACCCTTATCAAAACATTGAATGAAATGTAATGAAAAAAAGGTCGAATGGTGGGAAAAGCGCAAGAATATTAAAAAGTGTGATTAAAAAAAAAAAAGAATTAGAATATTTCGAACAGATTTTTCAGGGGAAAAATTCCAGCAGGTATTCAGAGATTCTGAATCCAATTCTGAGGTCATTTTGACTTCGAGCTATAATAATGACCCAAAATTGGTTCATATGGGGAGGTGGTGGGAGGAGCTCAAACTAAAAATTGTCCAAAAATGTCCAGTGTGGTGTCAAAATCCATGTTCATTTAATCCAAACAACAAAATTTTTTCGTGGAGAGGTGGTGGGAAGGGGCAAAATCCGAAAATATTCAATTATGGTATCGAGTGTCGATATTTCGTCATCCGTGGGATCCGTTTCTGATGTAATTTCATGAATAAACTCAAAATAATCCCATGAGGAGACAAATAGAAATAGATAATTATGAAAAATTTTCAATTTGCCTCTCTCCACTATCTATCTCATGTGCTCATTTTGTGTTATTCGATGAAATGACATCAGAAACGGAGCTCACGGATGAAAAACATCAATTTTGATACCATATTCGATAATTGAGAAAATTTTCGGATTTCACCCCTCCCAATCACCTCTCTGTGAGCCCATTTTTTATTTTTTTAAAATAAAGTGATGTCGAAAACGAACTCTCCGGGTTAAAAAAAAAATGGATTTTGACACCACACTCGATATTTATGAAAAGTTTTTGATTCGATCCCTCCCCGTCCCCTCTCTATAAGGGCCCATTTTGGAAAAATCTCTGAAATATTCTAATTTGTTTGTTTTTTAAACTCAAAAAAAAAGCAAGAAAGAGGAAGTATCGCATCGTATTTAAGTTCAGAAGGACATGTACCTATTTCAATATTCCTAATCTTCCCTAAAATTTGTGCATATTTTGTCTCTCTTTTGACGAGTAAAGAGTTTCAAATTTTGGTTTTTTTGTTATTTCAAAATTGAAAATTTATGAAGAAAAAATTGGAGAATAATTTGTAGAAAATTAAAAAACGAATAATATCTCGGCTCGAGAAAATCCACCCTTACATTTTTTCCCATCGATCACCGACAAACACAATTTCTACACCTCCCCTCGCTAAATTCCATCCAAAAATATGTATCTCAGGGGATCTCGAAAAGTCTCATATTTCGTCGAAATGCGTTAAAAATTATACAACCATGGTAGAAACTCGCTATAAAACTGACTCTCTTCTCAGCACACGGAACTTGGCATCGTACGTAAGTGGAATTCGACTTCACATAATAACGCGGTTCGTTGCTCGCAAATAATTGGTCTTTGGCGGTACCTTCTGTAATATTGTAATGAGTTGAATGGTATTTGATGTTTAGCTTTCACAACTCTTTAAGAAGATACCAACCGTGGTAGGGTGAATTCGAGAGTTTAACGTGTAAATTGCATCACTGAAAGGTTGATTATTGGATAACGAATACGAGATGAAGTTAAGATGCAAGTCTGCGCGATGCATTATAACCAACGTACGCGTAGTAGGTGTGTATTCGACGTACTTATTTACAACGTACCACTCTAAAAGGATACGAAAAAAGCACCAGAGATATGCGAAGTTTAAAAGACGTCGAGAATTTGTTACGATACGCGTTGGAGAGACTTACATCGGTAAACTTTGGCGCGAAAACTTGTTTATGGAGCTTTTGTGCAACGAACACGATATAAAATTAAATTACGTGATATGTCATTTATATTTGAAAATTAAAGACGATCCGGAGAAAGGGTTGATTTAAAATGACCCTGGCACGAAGGCCATTACAAATGCAGATATATTCGGCCTGGGCCAGCCTCCTCTCCGTTTTCCATGTTTATATCCGGACCGAGAACGTGGAAACGTTTATTTGCCGAATACCGCCGCAAAACTTGCCCTTCGGTGGGTCAGAAACGCACAAAAATACGAATTCGAGCGAAATCAAAGCTTGGCCGAGGAGCAGAGCTGAACGACGAGCTTAAGATATTAATATTCAATGAAATTTCTTAACGAAGTGAGGCACTATCTATTGGACCAAACTAATTACAACAGATTGCAACTCGCATAGCAGAGTCGAATTGTTTAACAGCATCGTAGCCGTAGTCTTGCTCGAGTTAGCTGAATTTTTGCCTCGTTCGAATTTTCTATATAAACTATATCGATTCGACGAAAGTTAATTTCACCCGAGTTCGCATTCGCAATCGAATTTAAATTAAAATCGTCGCCCGAATGTTTGTAAATCTCGAAAAGCCACTTGCCATTTTATCATACAGACGTTCTTCGGCTCCGAATTAAGTATACGAGCACATACCTCATCGAAACTATTACCCAGACAAAGATACCATTATAGAAAACAGAACGGATAATTTTCATTACCAAAGAACTTCGTATAAGCTGCGAAAACGCCACATAAGTACGTATTTCCAGTTATCTTCTGCCGCCGCTAAAGGAATTCCTCGATAGATTTTTCTCTTCGGTTGTATCCTTCAGCTAGGTCGTTTCAAAACTCGTTTTTAGCGGTATTGTTAATGATAAATTATTCATCGACTGGAGAAATCGTTAAAAATAAAAAACTTTTTCTTTTGATACATCTATATCGTCGTAATGAGACCACGAAAGCGAAATTTTCCCTCCATTTCAATATAATTTAAAAAGTATTAAAAATTTATACTGGAATTTTCGTCGAAAAAAAAAGGAAGCCCGAAAGCCGAAAAACTTTCGACTAGATTATAATTTCTCTCGCTAAAATATTCCAGTTTATTTTCCCATTCCGGGGATACCTGCGGTAAAAGACACGAAAATGGTCACGGTCAAGTTGAATTTTTTTCGTCGTTCGATTATGGCAACCTTGAAAAAAGAAATTCAAAACTAAATAAACTTTCGTCGGTGGCTCGATATAGCGCTACCGTCAGCGATTCTGACCAGCTTTTAGGAATCAGGTGCAGAAGGAGGGGGAAAAGAGCCAGAGGTTTAAAACTATGGCACTGTAATTGTGGGTAAATAAATTTCTTATTGACATGAACTGCAAGACGATTATTTAAGAATTCATGAAGCGATGATAATATTCAGTATCGCCCGGGCGCTGTCAGTTTATATTTACCGCTCGTTTTTCCCAACAAGGTCATTTACGAAACCTTCAAATTTTTAACACGCTAACTCGTTCATGCCCGATATCCACATACATTTAAGAGAACTTTATCGTCGCTGGCTCAAACGATTGTTAATTAGGTCAGAAAAAAAGGGAATTCGTCCGGTTGTCCAATGTGTCGTAATATGTATTTATTCCCAAGTACTTAGGGTAACTCCGCCTAAAGGGTTGATCACCAATAGAAATTGTGGAAAAAATTTAAAATTTAATTTACACCATTATCATTACCAATTGGGTATTTTGGAGTAAAAATTGAGAATTTTTCATGCTTTGTGACAACTTTTGATGAGATCAAGAAGATGACCATCAAATCTTGAGACGAAAATAGCTGAGATTTTTTGTAAGTGTGAAAAAAAAAAGAAGAGCAAAATACCCTTTTTTGTCAGCATGTTGAAAAAAGTTGAAATATTGACCAAAAAAATGATATTTTCTTTGTAAGAAGAGTTATGCACTAGTAGGAGTTTGAAAAGAAAAAAGAATCAAAATTTCAACTCTTCCAGAGCCATTTTGACTTTAAAACAATGAAAATTTTTGCAGTTATCGCCATTCAAGTCTGATGATCAAAATTATGTTTAGATGAGTAAAAGAGTTCTGCGCCAGGAGGAGAATTTAAAAAATGAAATCAACAAAAATTTACGTTCTTAAATTTAAAAAAACGGCAGATTCGAACTCACCGATATTTTTTGTTCACAGGAGCTTTTCTGATGCCATTTTGACTTTAAATCAGTCGAATGTACGTTTATTATTATTTTTTGGTTCAGCAATTTGGGTGAAAGGTTCTGCGCCAGGAGGAGAATGAAGAAAAGGTAAATGGCCGAAATCACAGCTCTTTTGATGTCATTTTGACCTTGAATCAGTCAAATGTATGTTCATCATCAATTTTTGGTCCAACAACAAAAATATCAATGTTATGTTGAGTGAGGGTTTCTGCGCCAGGAGGAGTATGAAAAAATGATAATGGCCGAAATCAAAGCTCTGTTGGTGTCATTTTGACCATGAATCAGTCGAATGTATGTTTATCATCAATTTTTGATCCAACAACCAAAATATAAATGTTATGTTGAGTGAGGAGTTCTGCGCCAGGAGGAGTATGAAAGAAATGATAATAGCCAAAATCAAAGCTTTTTTGGTGTCATTTTGACCTTGAATCAGTCGAATGAATGTTGATCATCAATTTTTGGTCCAACAATCAAAATATCAATGTCATGTTGAATGAGGGGTTCTGCGCCAGGAGGAGTATTAAAAAAGTATAATAGCCTAAATCACAGCTTTTCTGTAGCCATTTTGACTTCAAATCAGTCAAATTTGTGTTAATTGCAATTTATTGATTGGACGATCAAAACAGCAATCTCATGTTGCATGAAGGGTTCTGCGCCAGGAGGAGTATGAAAAAAAGAATAATGGCCAAAATCATTGCTCCTCTGGTGCCATTTTGGAATTGAATCAGTCAAATTTGTATTTAATAATATTTTTCGGTTCGGCTATCAAAGTAACAATGTTTTCTTAGGCGAAGGGTTCTGCGCCAGGAGGCATGATAAATGATATTGACAAAGATTGTGATTATCGAGATTGTTTTTTTTTTCTAAAATTTTGACTATCAACAATGGACAGGTGTATGTAGCTAGAAAAAATTACAATTTTCAATAACGAAATCGCCCTTCGGTTACAAAAATTGATTTTTGATTTGAGCTTTTCCCCTTTTTCAGCTTCTGAAAAATGAAAATCAATATCAAATAATAAATCAATTTTTAACACCGAATGGTGATTTCTCTGTCCATGCTCACATATGAATTTTTGAAAATTAGACATCAAAATTGGCAAGTTTATGATACAAAAAATAAAGGTTTTTTCTTTTTTAAGAGTGACACCTCTTCTTCTCCTACCCTGAAAAAGGTCAAAGTAAAAAATTTCTATTCATTTTTTCACATTGGCGTTAAAAAAATCCAAGTTTGCATATTCATACTTGGATAACACATGCGAGATCAACGTTTGCAGTTCCCAAATGAGTTTTTTTCTTCGAGATTTCCCTTCCATCATCAGTAATATTTTAAATAACTTTTTTTAAAAAATCATTTTTCAAAATTTCGGAACCCTCTATGAAGCAAAAAAAAAAAGCAAACTCAAATCGTGGAAATTACTTCTGCACGTTTCATCTCATAAACCAGACCTTCGTGAACTTTAATTCTCATTTCATTACCTACATTCTTCAGTCTTCAGTTCCGTCAAAGAAATTGATAACGACGTCGAAAAGCTGCTCCACCTATAACCCTCGTAATATTCCATTTTTCGTCATATTTTAAGCGTTAATTTTTCAATTAATTTCAATTATAACGCCCACGTTTAAAATCCAACTACTTAATCTTCCACCCAGCTAATTCCTCCGTCTTAAAATTAGGTGGGCAGTTTACTTCAGACGAAATAAATTCGACGCTTCGACCCGAACAGTTGATTAAATAAAGTACACGTCTGTTCAACGTTGCCTTCGTAGACTTTTCAAGACCTCGGTCAACATCAAGGGAGCATTATCGTTACACAAGTTTTTAATCCACGAGGCACCGGTAAGGTATTTTTATCGACCAGAAAATGCAATCGGTACACGTAATCCACTTCGGAATGCCTTTCTTAATCAGACTTTGTTCTCAAAAACACTCCGAATCGTTAAAACGTTCCAACAACAATTTACTGGAAAACGAAAACACATCGCCAGACAGAGAAAGAAAAACTCCCTTACACGACGAATCAATTTCGACCTTTCAAGAACGTTTTTTGCGCTGACACGCGACCAACGAAAAAGCTTCACGTATTGAGACCAGAGACTCACGAATGTAGAAGAAAAACACGACCAAGTTTGCTGGAGAAATAGAGGGCGAGCATTAGAAAACACGGTCTAACAATTATTAAATTTTCTTCTCGAGCGAACTCCGCCAGCGTCGTACCTTTCCCTAAAATCATTCGACGTGGATTTGGAAACTATATGTTGACAAAGTTTATTTTATACTTGTGCGAGAAATAATATTGTATAAAATGGGACATTTAGAAGGATAAAAAATACAAATGGAAAGAAATCACGTCAATAAATGTAACGTAGCAGGGCGTCGCTCGTTCTTGTTCTACTCTTCATTTCATTTTACGAATGAAAGATTAATATAAAACGACGTTTATGCTTCGATTTCAAAAATACCAAGTACATAAACTGCCAATCATCTTGCACTTATGCAATAAGACGTATTTGATTAAGCATATCATGTCACTTGTAAACGGGTTGACATTAGTCTATCCTCCTGATAAGTAGGAAGGGTTAAATAAAATACAAAAGCATCCTGGATTCTGTGAAAATTGGTAAAACAGTTCACTTTTAGTGGGAAAACTTCTAATAAAATTTTTAGCATCACAGTTTCAAGAAAACCCAAGCTAGAAAACTTCAAAACGAGGTTATTTCGAAAAAAACCGTGATTTTTGCCTTTTGGGTACCTAAATACCACCGGCAGCTGTGAGAGCCGTGATCACCGCTAAAAAGATTCAGTCGAGTTTTTACGTCTCCTTGAATCATTGATATCGAAAATGTATAGTTTTTCCCTCGACTAAAGAGTTGAAAAGTTGCAGATTTCGGATTTGAATATTTTCATTTTTATAAAATTCAAAATGCTCATTTAGACGTCTTGAATTGAACTCAAAAAAATTTTGATCGCCTGCAATAATTTCTACTGAAATTTCTTGTGAAACAACGTGATTCCAGTTGCATTTTTATTCTCCCAGTTTTTAAAAAATTCAAATTGTTATTTCAGCAGGTAGCTTGAAAAGTAAACAAATTTTGATTTGTACATTGAAATAATTCAATTTGATCTTTGTTTGTTTTTTTTTTGTAGCACTGTTGCCCATTGAAATTTTTATAAAAATTACATTAATCAAAATGAAATTGGCAGTACTGCTATGAATTTTTTTTTGGAAAATTTCATCCATGGTCTTTTGAATGATCTTTCTTACCAAAACTTGATCATTTTTTATTTATTTTTGTTTCTTTGATAAAAATGAAGAAAAAATATTTGGGAATGAGATACTTGGAAACAATAGTGAAGGAAAGCTTCATCAAGAAATGAACAAGTTGGGTACCTACTTGAATTATAAGTTCATATAAACCCTCTGTATGAGTTCAGTTCAAGAAATTTTTTGGCTCAATTTTGAGATGTTTGATTGAGAAATTGAAATTTGATTAAAATCAAAAATATTCAAAGCCATCGGGTGAAAATTTTCATTCCTTTAATAGAGGTCAAAATTGATATCCATTTTCGAGGCCAATAATTCAAAGAGATTTTCAATGGTCCATTTTTGATCCTATCAGAAACAATTTTGCGGAAAATCAAATTTTTTGAGCTGAATTGAACCCTTCATGGAAAATGAAAAAAAAAAGATTTTGAGGAATATTATGTGATTTTGAAAACTTGCTCATAAGTTGATGGTATATAAGTAGCTTTATTCTTCATGTACCTATACAGAATTCAGAGCTTTTTCCCCTTTTCGGATGGTTAAATGTCCATTATGAGGTCAAATGGGGTGGGGGGGATGATTGGTTGCCATTGCTAAAATACATGAGTGACATTAGTTAATAAATTCCATAACTTTTTATTAAAATTGCAATGAGCTTAAATATTTTTCAATTTTTAGATTAGGTATTTTCTTCACCTTTAAAATTTTTTTCATTTTTTTCCATTTTTTTCTTATTTTTAATCCCCCCCCCCCCTAAAAATATATCTTTTTGTACTCATAACTTTTTATTTGATGCAGTGGCGGATCTAATAGTAAGCAAAAGAGGCAATTGCCTCTCGGGCCCCCCGAGAGGATGAAAAAATGGGCCCCTCGGCCGTATAAATTTTTAGTATTTTAGTTCCACTATTCATCAAATATTTTAGATATGTTAGTACCTTACACTTTCACCTGTTTATAAGAAAACAATCAACCACACAATGATGTGATTCATATATTTTCAATTTAAAAAACAAATAAACCGACACGTAGATATCGAATTCATCAAATCAAAACTAGTCACTTTAAAGTATCATCGTGGATTCGCAGGGAAAAATTCTTCCAATTTTTTCTGTTTTGAGTCATTCCCGGCTGCAGCTAACTGACGCTTTTCAATTTCTTTTTTTTTAGCGTGTCCGCTGATGTGGTTGGTTTTCGCAGGGTTTTCATTCGTTTTTTTTTCATTTGTATTCATTTTTACACGATTTTAGGCACCTAGTAGTAAAGAAAATTTAAACATGCCTATAGAAAATCAAATCACCTAAATACATAAAATGGCCAAAATGGATTACGTACCTTTGTATGTATAAAAAATCGGATTTTATCGTTATCGATTGTTCAACTTTTGCAGGTAGATGAGATACTTTTTTTTTTCAATTTATTCTATTTCAAAATTTCACATAACCCGTAATTCAAATACACAATGACTATGACTAAAAATTTAACTGCGTAGAAGTCGTTGGGTAGCAGCTGCCTTGGTCTTTATCTATTACATACACCCGAACTCGGAACTCTGCTTCTAAATGCAAATTGCAAACGCGTTATCGAAAAAAAAAAACAAAAAAACATCAACACAATCGTTGACGCCACTGAGACCGTTGACGGTTGACGCCAACTGAGACCGACAACAATAAACGAACAAATCTACGAAAAATAGATATGATTGATATCTCAGAAGTCGAAATAATGTTCAGTTTCAAAGAAACATCGATGTTGGTAGCCGAGTGGTGAATCAAATGTGTATTGTTTATTACGTTGATTTTATTTTCATTCAATTTACTTTTTAAGCAATTATTTTATTGCGAAAATTTCACTATCGCAAGGATACTAAATGCTACTGGAAGTGGAATTGTTTCATCCACCACCTACAAAAATTGAACTTTAAATGATCGATCGATTGATAGCATTTCTCACTCATACTGATACTGAAGGTAAGTGAACCACACAAGTATTATTATTATCAACTACTAAGTACCTACCTATTAAATAATGTAGATATCTGGAATAAAAAGTGATTACCATTTGCGAACAGTCAGATTGAAGCAATAACTGATCATTTCAATTGTTCTTCCTTTCCATCAAATCATCAAAATTAAAATAGACTCTTATTACAATTCTCAGAAAATAAAATTTTTTGATCTGAACAAACCTATAGACTGAACTGAAATTCGTATTCAACTGAAATTTTTCATTTTTAATTTTATGTTATACTACTTTATTCAGGCCACTTAATTTGTTGTTTTTAAAATGATTACTAGGTGCCTATATTGTATAGCTACGTAATAATGAAACCAAATATACGAAAAACTAAAGAAACAGGCCAAGAAAAAAAACGTGAGAAACCCAAATCCAAAAGTGGACACAGTAAAAGAGTACAGTCTAAAAAGCGCAAGTTGGAATCCGCTGGGAGTGACCCAAAACAAAGAAAATTGGAATCACTTTTGACTGCGAATCCATCTGAAGGAACTGAAGAAAGTGAAGAATCGGAATCAAGTAAAAGTAGGTTTTTTTCAAACAAAAACATGGCATGAGTTTACAAACATAAAATAAATTATTATCATTGATTTTTGAATGTACGTAAATGAGTACCTAGTGAGTACATGCAGGTACCTAGCTACCTACTAAGTACAGTAAGTCAAACAAATTTGAAAGAAATTTCACTACCTATCTACGTGGTTAAATCCAAGTGTGTGAAGTGTGAATTCCAAAGTTTTTTATGCTTTTTTTTGGCTGAAGTAGTACAAAAATTATAAACATAACAAAAATTGTAACTTTTGCACACAATTTGATCAATTTTTTCAAAACAGTTTTGAAAATTAAAAAAAGGAATGTTCATTTTTCTTGATTCAATGAATTTGAATTATTCAAAAACATAATTGAAAAATTGCCTTTTTAGAAAAAATACAAAAATGTGACTGACGGAAGTATTCAAAAAATTCTCTGAAAAAAAAAAATGAATTTGAAATTTAAACCCTGTCTTTTACAAATTTAAGAAATCCAGTTCCTATACATCTTTAAATTTGTTTTTGTAAAATTGCTCCTTAAAAGTAATAAAACACATTTACTCTTTCAAAAATTTCAAAAATTCGACTTTTTCAAAAAAAATGGTAACATTTTAAAAATTGAAAAAAAAAGACACGAAAAAATGGCTTCTACAAAAAATTTTAATACTTAAATCATATTTCATTTTCAAAAATTCTAAAAATTAATTTTTGTTTCAAAAATAATTTTTTCCAAAGTTTTGAAATTTTCTTTTTTTGAAAAAGTACAAACAAAAATCAGCTTTTGCAAAAGTTTGAAAAACTGCCTTAAAAATTTCAAAAACATAAAATAAAATGAATTTTCAACAACTTGGAAATTTTTTTTAAAAAATAAGTTTTGAAATTTTTTATTTCTTTAGTTTTGAGGTAAAAATTTACCCTGTGGGTATGATTGAAATTACTGAGTTTTTAAACTGTCACGACTGCACGGATAAATTGCCCTAAACTTTTCAACACTCATCATTAAAAAACTGCCTGCAGTAAATAGGTACCTAGTTGCAACAAGAATCAAGAATTACAAAACTTGTTTAATTAATGTTCACAGATGTACAATTATCCGAATCTGATGTTACCAAAAGTGTTGATGGTGGTCAAGTTCAAACTGATTCGATTCAATCTGTGGCTCCAACTCAACCAATCGAAATTCCATCCGATTTCAACTCTAAGGTAATAACAGATAATGAACCTCTCCTCATTACAAATGAATCTACCGCATCCGAATCTGAGGTTGCCAAAATCAGCAATGGTAGTGAAGTTCAGACTGATTCGATTCAATCTGTGGCTCTAACTCGACCAATCGAAATCGAAATGCCATCTGATTCAAACTCAAAGGTAATTACAGATAATGAACCTCCTCTTGTTACGAACGAAGTTACTGCCTTTTCTTCTACGCCATCAAATGCACAAAATATCATTCGCAAGGAAACCAATGACCAATCAATTTCTGATAACGTACATAACATAGGAAGCGGGGATGATAGTAAATTAACACCCGCTCCTTTGGCTTCTATTTTTGCTTCAACTAAATTTGCAAATGATAAAGGTCTTTTTGAGAATACTACTTTGACCTTGGATAGGAAAAGATGGCTACTTCTGCAAGGTCCTTGTCAACCAAAAGAATTTGATATACCAGACGGTGTTTTTAAACTGATTAATGGTCGACGTTTCAAGTCTTTATACTACTATAGAAATTCAAAAAAACCATTTATGACCGAATGCCCGAGTTCGTGGTTGTCTTATTCCCCCACAAAACATTACGGATATTGCTTGTTTTGTTGGTTGTTTGGTGATGAGGAGTCGTTAAGGGGAAATTGGTGCACCGGATACACAGATTGGAAAAACTTCTACAAGTCAGCAAAAGCACATGGCCTAAGTAAAAGCCATCAACGCAGTGCAATGGCTGCTGTACGTTTTCTTGAGGAAGATGATATTCAACATCAGTTAGACCGGCAAATAGGCGCAGAAGCTGCAAAATGGCGTACAATTTTACAAATTTATTTTGATACCGTACGAACATTATCTGCGTTGGGTCTACCTTTTCGAGGCCATCGGGAAAATTTGAATAAAGACGACGATAGCAATCACGGTGTTTACCTTTCTATTATTGAACTTATTTCACGTCACAATTCCACCCTCCATAGTCACATCAATTCCTCAGACAAAATAAAGTATCTTAGTAAAACAATAACGTATGAGCTATTGGAGATATTAGCTGATGAAACAATAAAAAAAATACTAGATGATTGTAGAGAAGCCAAATTTTTTACGTTGATTGCTGATTCAACGACAGATTACGCTCATCTTGATCAAATGGCGATTCTTCTACGGTATGTTGTTATTCGCAAAAATGAGAAAAACTTAGCAGATGAAGTACAAATAAAAGAAAGTTTTTTGTGTTTTGCTAAGTTGTCGCAAGGCGACGCAACTTATATTTCTAAAATTATAACGTCTATTTTATTTGAGAAATATAAACTGCAGCCAGCATACTTGTGTGCTCAAGGGTATGATGGTGCTGCAGTAATGTCTGGAATTCATGGCGGCCTTCAATCAAAAATTCGAGAGTATATCAGTGAAAAAGTTAAAGAAGAAAAATTTATTCCATACGTTCACTGTTTTGCTCACCAACTTAATTTGGTACTCGAACATGCCGTTGAAAAAAATGCTGATCCTTCAATCAAGGTTTTTTTTGCAAATGTGCAAGAAATCTTCAATCATTTTTCAAGATCTCACAAGCGATGGGATAACCTTTTACAGCTGAGTCAGCACTCGTCTCGTACCAAATCTACGTCTACTGAATATGGTGTGCAGGTATTACGAGAATTGAAGAAAACAATTTTTTCATCAGATTTAGAAACAAATCAAGTTGAAATGGCTGAGGATAAGGAAAAACATGAACGGGTACTCAAAATCAAAGGATTGAGTGGAACTCGCTGGTCGGCCAGGATAAAGGCAGTTGAATCTCTTATTCAAAATTTTGACTGCGTTGTCAATTGCCTTGAAAATGAGGAATCAAGCAATTCTGCCACTGGAGACGAAATTAGAACAGCTCAAACACTACAGTCTTCTCTCAACTGGGTTTTTCTTCTTAATTTGGTGTGGTGGCAGTGTGTCCTCGAAATTGTGAATGTCGCCCAAATTCAATTGCAGAGCACAAAAATTGACTCGATTTTTGCCGAAAAGGTTGTTTCAATTACTCTGGAGAAACTTCAAGAATTAAGAAATGAAGAGAAATACGCTACACTCGTTTCAAAAGCAAAAACTTTTTGGGAGCAGATGGGATTCGACCCTGCTGAGGCAGATTTTCCAGTCAAAAGACCTCATAAGGTAAAACTAATGTCAGGAGAAAAGGCAAAAGACACGGTGCTCAGTCCAGCAGAAAAACACAGAATCAATTATTTTGCGGCAATGGACTCTATGTGTGGAGAATTGAGAGAACGTGTTACCGGATTTCGACAGATTAACAATATGTTTGGATTTTTGTCACCACAAAAACTCTGCAAAATGAAACCTGAAGAATTTGAACATCCTACTGTCTCTTTGATTTCAAAATATCCAGGTTTTTTTTCAACTGATCTCAAACAGGAATTAGTGATTTTTACTTCTACTTATTTCAACGAAAAACGAGATTACTCTAACGACAAAGTTATAATGTACCTCGACTTTATTTTAAAAAACAAATTAACTGACACATATCCCGAATTTGTCGCTTTAATTCGATTGTTTTTGACTCTGCCAATTAGTACAGCGAGTGCGGAAAGGGTTATGAGTTCGTTGAAGTTCATAAAAGATTATAGACGCTCAACTTTAGCGGAAGAAACTCTGAACTGGTACAGCACACTTTACATTGAAAGAAAAGTGGCTGAAGAGTTGGATCTCAATGATACAATAGAAATTTTTGCAAACAAAAAAGCTCGTCGTGGTTTTACTGAATAGACTAATTTTTTAATTTTATTATTTCGATTTTACACGTAACAGGTACCCACATGTTTTTTGTTATTTTAAGAAATTTTGAAATATTTTTTCAATTTTTTTTGTACTTTGTTTTTCCTTTTCATTTGTTTTGCTTTAATCAAAGTAAAATTTTGTATCTCTTTTTCGTTTTTTCCATATGTACAAAATGGGAGCAATTGTACAATTGAGCAATTTCTGAAATTATTTGATTAGAGATGGAACAAGGGTGGGGGGGGTGTAGTGGTTTTGTGAAATCAGCAGAGTTAGAGAAGTTGATCGTCACGAATAAAAAAATCCAAGAATATTTTACAGGTTCGCTCAAAATTCCAGCCAATAAGCTTTTTTTTTTTTTTTGCTTGTCAAAAAATTTTTAGTTTGGTGGGCCCCTTTTGCAAGTTGTGATGGGCCCTTTTTTCGGTTTGGGAAGTGGGCCCTAATCCTTAGATCCGCCACTGATTTGATGTTCATTTGTCAATGTTTCCTATTTTTCAGAACTTTTAAATATGTACTTTTTTTTGTATTTTCTTATCAATTTTTTTTTTAGTCTGATACAATTTCATCAAGTTTTTGTGCCACAAAATGTACACATCAAAACTTTTTTCAAGATTTTTCATTATTTAAAATTTTTTTATGTTCGACAAAAGTTTAAAAAATGGCATCATTTATAGTATCAACTTTCTTCAGATTTTTTTTTTGTTTTCAAAAATCAGGTAAAATATAAACAAATTCAACAAAAAATCCTCAACTGTAATTTTTTTCATATTTCTAAGCCATAAAAACATTTAACAAACTATCATTAAGTACTTATATCAATTTTCTTCAAAATAACTTCTAACTTTTAAGAATCGAACCAAAAAATAATATTCACCCAAACCGAATAAACATGAAACGCATCTAGCTTGAATTTGAAAATGAACCACGTCGGAACGTAAAAACTAAATCGTACTTTCGGGGGGGGGGGGGGGACTTGGACTTCCAGCCAATGGCACTATTTCAAAGTGGTAAAAATCGTATTTTTCGAAATTGACCACACTTTAAAATCTCCCCCCTCAATCCTCCTTGAATCGATGGTTCTCAAAATTTATTCAACAGCTCTCCTCAAAATAAACTTCCCAAGCAATTTTCATCGAAATCCAACATCTGTCTTACTTTTCGATCCACCCTAATCAGTAAAAGATAAAACTGGTACCATTTTCATCTCCCTGTCTCTTTCTTGGCTCGAAATAAACCTCTCGCTCGTCTTTATTCTACCATTCGTATACCGAACGCTGGAACCAAAATAATGATAATGCGATTAACTTTTTTTCCTCTATGTTTTTTTCCCCCAGCAATGAGGAAACAACCACTTTAACTCGAAGGTAAATTCACATTACAAAAAGCATTTGCAACGGTGGACGGCGATGTTGGTTGATTCGATAACGCTCCTTACCGTATTATAGGTACCACTCTCGAGTCACCCATTAAATCTAGGAACAGGTCGGGGTAAAAAAAAATCTAATTTCCAAAACGCATTCTTTTACGCAACGTATTTCATTCTCTCTATCGCCGCTGCTCCGAGTCGAAGAAATATCTCACACCATTGGAAAACCCGTTATTACGCACTAAACTAAAATACTCCGAGCTGACAGCTTTAATAGATTCCAGCAGCGTTGAAAGATTTATACGACTGCACGTTGATACGCTTTTACACAAAAGACTCTCCTCGCTTTACTCTTTTGCCTTTCGTTCCAGCCCTCCATGCCGGATCTGCTTGCGGTTTTTCTTTTCTCTCTATCGTTCTTCTCGATGAGACTTTTCTCTTCTTTAATAATTACGTTTATTCGCGTTAAATTTAATGAAAATCTCGTCAACACGCGCGTACCCTCGTTCTTGCCCAGCCTACGTACCCAAATAAACACACCGACGTTGAAATACCACGTCAGCATGCGACGTAAGTATAACGAGAGTATAAAACGCTTATTTATATTCATCCTTCGTCCATATAGTATACGATGGTACACAGTACACCGGCGACTCGGCGCTCCGGAGTCTGTGCACTGTCGAATACCATACGGAGCGGCGTCGACGCCTGCAGCGATATAGGCCTCGTATTCGACGCCGCAACACCGTACGTTTTTAAATATTAGGCAACAAGAACACGAATTTTCCAAAACCTTGTAACTCGCTCGCGTCATCCGTATAAAGTAACGAATGAAAATCGCAAATTCCCCAATAACGTCCCTTATCATTCGGAGACAGCAGTTTCCACTTCGTTGAAGATATCACTACTGGGAATCGAGCCTGGAATCGTGTAGAAATTGCCGAGCGCAATACCGTGAAATTTATACGACATTTTGAGGAATATTAACGTGTAAATCTCGAAGTTATTACGTCGTGTATATTTTATTCTTGCCGGCTCTCCGTCTCTCTCTCTCTCGAGCTGCTCGGTATCATCGGTCCTATCGTATCGGCGTCTCTATCGTTCATTCGTTCTTTTGTCTCTTTCGCTATATAATACACGTCGTGTACGTACTAGGTACATTCTTGTCTATATAATACATTGAAAAACCAAACTTTTATTTCCAATAATACCGCGCCAGTGGGGCAAATGTTTATGACGTGACTAGAATCGAGGTTTTAGTTTTTGGTATCCAGCCTATCTGTACGCTGTGCTCGTTTCGCGAGGGAAATTTTTTATTTCGATATTTGCGCCGAGAAAACACGTATGAAGCGTGTTCGGGGTGTAGTTCGATGGCAACATGAAAGCGATTTAAAATTTATTTTAAAAGTAAGATCTTGAATATTCAAATTTTTAGAATTGCGTCTACAAATAAAAAAATCCAATTTCCAGAACTGTTTTATCGAAAATATGATTCGAAATTTTTTTTAAATGAGTGAAAGGCATTAAATTTTATTAGAATTTGGGGATATTAAAAAAAAAAGTATTTTGTAAACTATCAAAAACTCCTCCTTTCGTACCTACTTTTCGAATCACAGTTGAAAAAAAAAAAATTGAGCATGATTTGAACATAAAGGAGTAAGTTTTACAATTTATCTTCATTATATCATTCATACCACCCCACTCAATTGGATGCATTGTGAATCACAACTTGGTAAAATACGTAGGTACTTACGTACCTACAAATTTTTAATGGAGTATTGAAAATTTTCCTGGTGAAATTGTTGGAAATGTAAAAAAAATTAATTATTGTGGGAATAGTGAAAAAATAAATTTTTTGTGGAAAAATTCAGAAATGACATTTTTGTGGAAAAATTTGGAAATGAAATTTTTGTGGAAAAATTCAGAAATGACATTTTTGTGGAAAAATTCAGAAATGACATTTTTGTGGAAAAATTCAGAAATGACTTTTTTGTTAAAAAATTAAAAAATTATATTTTGTGGGAAAATTCAGAAATGACTTTTTTTTTTTGAAAAAATTCAGAAATGGTTTTTTGTGGGAAAATTCAGAAGTGATATTTTGTGGAAAAATTCAGAAATGACATTTTTGTGGAGAAAGTCAGAAAGGACATTTTTGTGGAGAAAGTCAGAAATGACATTTTTGTGGAAAAGGTCTGAAATGACTTTTTTGTGGAAAAATTAGAAAATGATATTTTGTGGAAAAATTCAGAAATGACTTTTTTGTGAAAAAATTCAAAACGTGTTTTTTTGAAAAATTCAGTAAATAATGAAATTTCTATTGAAAAAAATTCAAAGGTAAAGTTTTTGTGGGAAAAGTCAAAAATTACATTTTGTGGAAAAAGTCAAAAATGTCATTTTTGTGGGAAACGTCTTAAATGACATTTTATGGGAAAAGTCTTAGGTAAATGACACTTTGTGAAAAAGTCAAAAAATTAGATTTCAGTGGGAAGTTCAGGAATGACATTTTTCTAAGAAATCTAAAAAGTTGAATTTTTATGAAAAAATTCAAAAGTTTCATATTGGCGGGAAAATTAAATTTTTGTGGAAAGGTGGAAAGTGTCAAAAAAACATGTTGTGATCAATGAACAAAAATTTCAATTTGTTTAAAAAATGTTGGAACTGAAATTTTTGAGATTTCTGCGAAGTATTTTCGATAAACTTCTACAGTTACATTTTTGACACACTTGATTATACTTTTTGCAAGGTAAAAAAAAACCTGAAAATTTATATGAATAAACTGACATACCTAGTAGGCTAAAAAAATCTAAAAATTGTGAAGTGAAATTATGTTTCATTCAATTCATCTGCATAGAGCCTTTTTTTCCAAAAATATAACTTTTCCACGCCCATTTCTTTTTTATGATGAAATCTTTTTAATAATTTTTCTGAAGTTAAACTTATCCACGAAATATTTTCAAAGTTAAATTTTCCAAAACGATTCTCAATTCAAATTTTGAAAAAATTCTAAAGTTTAATTTGAAAAATTTTCATTTTTTGGATCATTTTTAAAATAAATTTTCCAGTTTTCAATTCCTTAAAAATTGGTTTCAACACCTGAAAATTGATCATTTATTCGATTTGTTTTTTATGTTTTTCTCCATTGAATGTGAGATTGATCACCAGATTCGAAAAATTATTTTTAAATTACGAGAACCTAAAACAATAAAATATCAAGTACATAAATTGATGCTTGATTTTTTAAATATTTTTTGGAGTCACGTGAGAATTATTGAACATGGCTCGTTCCCACTCGTAAAAAAAAAAATATGTATCTACTGATCTCATTTCAATTTTCATAGAATAATTTTCAAAACAATAATTTCAAACAAATACCTCGAAAATATCAAAAAAATTATACCTAATTGTCGCCATCGCCAACATACCCAACCAAACAACAAAAAATGACCATTGAAAAATCAACATCCTACGAAAGAACAACCCAACCTCCATCGATAAAATTATCACTTCAAGTTTCAGCACAGCGCAGCGTATACGTGTGTCCCAAATCCACCATACTACAATATAGCATACAACACGAGGAAAATTCTCATAAAATTTCACCTTGAACAATGAGATGTAGTATCGTGTCCTGTTTCCATCTTATTCGGCTGAAAGGAAAAATCTAATCATTACAAAAGTAAACTTTCGCCACTTTTGGCTCGTTTACTCAACGAAATAACGGTCTTTTGTAACTCCATTGTATTATATTCCGCCATTGAATTCGATACCGATCTACGTACGAAATTCGTTTATTTTACCGACTCCAGTGTGTGTGTGCGATCCCAGTTGATTTTTTCGATAAACGACAAATAACGTAAGTTTGCCAGATGAGCCGGACCGAATCGAGTAGGCAATCGACTAATGAAATTTTAATAAATTAATTGAAATTTCGACGAAAAAAATTCCTTCGCTGCAAAAATTTCTTTCGACGGGGAAAAAAATTGCGAAACACTGGAAAAAAGGATGAGCTTAATTTATATAAGTACAACAAGATAATTTATGCTTTTTTGATTGCCGTTTGAAAGGCTCGGTGGATGTTTTAAATAAGTATAAAGCCTTTTCAATGGTGCAGTACGCCGCATTTGAAAAAAAAAACTTAGAAAAAAATCCATATTCGAAATTAAATTACGTTTCGTTGGGAAATTTACAATAACCATTAAACGTTTTGACTTGAACTTAATTACGCTAAAACAATCTTGCTTTTGGTTTCGTTTTTTTTTGGTCTGTTGTTTGTTTGCGAAGAAGAGAAAAATTTTAGGATAGCGTTTAATTAAATAACGAGATACCCGCACTTTTGTGTAGTGGAAACTGCCTTCGTTTTTTTTTTTTTTTGTAATTAAGAGATTTGTACTCTTTTTTTTGTTTCGAATTCGGCGTTTTGTAAGACTCTGTACCTAGTGGCGAATATTAAAAATACACAGAACCGAGAGTAAAATCTTATACAAAGGGTTCCATCGTCGTATATCCAGCATTATGCATAAGAAAAGGTCGATAACGAGCATAGAAACAAGTTGGTTTTGTAAAAAAGAGAAAAAAAAGCAAGAAAATAGGCACAGCTTTGGGAGGAGGGCAGAAGAGCATGAAAAACTACACAACGAGACGGTACGAATTTTAATATTTTCAGATCCGCGAGTCGTATAGCACCTTAATCTCTATCGCGGCGGTATGGCAGGGCAGCTGCAAAAGAATGAAATATTACGCGAAAATTTCAAGAATAAGGTACAGCCTCGTAAGTTTTTCGCGGCGCAGAGTCGAATAAAAACGTCAAAATTTCCCCCTCGGCCATCTCCGGATCTCGCCGTTGGTTTTCCTTTTGACACCGAGGCTACTAGATTTTCACATTAAAGAATAAGACTTATGTGACGCGAGGTAGTGTGGCAACCGACGTGTATAAAATTCGGCTCAGTTTGCGACTTAAAGGTTGTTATTTTCCATCGGCGTGGCCAAACTGCATGGCGAGAACGAAGGTGTACGCTCCGGGCTTGGTATAAGGGAAAAGTCATGTCTTTTGGACGTGACCGCGTATTCTGGTGCTATAAAAATTCATAGCTTGGAGATCTGCGTGTAAATTGAAGTACCTAGTTCTCGAGCCAGACACCTTTAATATTTTCGTTATGGTAAGCAGCAGTGATGTACTACTAAGTTCACCTCTCTCCCTCTTCTCGTATCTCAATCACGAATTTCAGATTCGAATTGTAAAATGAACAGAAATGGAATTGCCTTGTATGTGCGTCGAGGCGCCGAAAAATCCGTGATTTCGTATGCGCTCAAGGTGCTCAGAGAAGTACGTTTTGAGGTATCAGTTGTAAAGGGAAGGTTGAAAAATAGGTACACAGAAGTGCAATTATGTGATTTATTTATGTATTTATATGGCCGTGAGTTATGATTTATTAGCTCGTAGATGTACATCTCGAATATTTCGGTGCACGGAGTCGAAAGTCGTAGATTTTGGTATGTGCTGTGAATATTTACCAGAAAAAAATGTCGAGGTGCAATACGGAGGCTAGAAAAATGTATACGTATTAAAATACTGGTCACGATGTGTTTATAACCAGATTTGACTTTTTAGACTTGATTTTTTTTTGTTGTAAATATTCGTTTTCGAAGAAGGCGACGAAAATTTCAGCATATTTCGCTGTTAGAATTTTTGAGGATTATTTTTCAAATAATCATTCTTTTCTGGCATGGTGTCTATAGTGGATTTAAAAAACAAAAATTCTCGCCATTTTCAAAATTTTTCTAGTCATTTTCGCAAAATTTTTCTTGTTTCGAATTTTCTCCAAAAACTCGCTCTTCTATCCTTCTATTAAAAATTTTTGGATGAGTATCAAATTTGAAAATTCTGGATATTTTCTATTTTTCTTGCTATCCTGAAGAATTTTCCAAATTTTTTAGGTGTGGGGAGCTGAAGGTGGTTCAGACTACTGCATCGTTCCATGACCTCATACCGACTTCCAAAATCTCAAATTAATTTTAACATTTTCAGGTCCATAATTCACTTCAATCGTATGAAATATGAAACAAAAATGCCTTAGCTCGATATTCAAATCCAACGGCTAAAATTTCTATCCAGAAATGTACTCTGAAAAATTAATACCTTACCTACATCATGTTAAACTGTATTTTGTATACGACATTCGTAGCCGCACTAGTGGCAACACTGCACCGCCTATCGGTTGTGGTGAGAGAGCGGCGCAGCTGTCTTGCTCGCTCTCACTTCGTTGAACTACTCGAACCCGTCCGCATCTCCGTCTGATACGTGACACTTGCTCGTGTATACTTACGTGTACTTTTGTTTTTCTCTTTCGTGATCAATACATTAATTATCCCACGTTGCATTGGTGTTATTATTTCTTCTTGGTATATTTGGTACGTATCCTACTACAAGTCTATCATGGTAAGCAGAGCGTGTGAGACGGTTATCCGGCTGGCCTTTGTCGTCGGGAGCGTTTCTCACCTCTGATAATTATTTACTTATTTTTATCAAATTTTCTTGCTTTTATCAAGTGGCTTAATTTAATTCTCGCGTAATTAATTCCATTCTGTGTGATTTTTCATGTTTTCATACGCGAGTTAATGCCAGAAAATATGCCAAAATATGCCGATTTTTTTTTATTGAATTAATTGTGAAATTTTCTGAATTTGCTTTGATCGAAATGCCGATTATTTTATTAAATGCCTGTGAAATATTTCTGACATAATTTAGTTGGGATTAGCTTAGATCGATTATTTTCTAGCACGTTTGAAACGTTGATTAATATTAGCACGTTTGAAACGTTGATATAATTGCTTAGATCGATATTATGGCATTACATTATCAGTGAATTTTCCGTTCCGAATATATACAATTCAATATGGTTATCACCAGATCAAATAATATTTTAGATCGGCTCCGGACACATCAGTTAATTTGTTTTGATTATGCCAATGAATAGCTATGTAAATATACATTTAGATCGATATTTATTAACGGCAAGTGATTAATTCGGCAAATATTATTAGCTTAGATCGTTTATAACTAACGGATTGTTATCGGCTCAGATTGTCAAGAATCAATGAAATATTATCAGCTTCGAACGTTTTTCAAATGGATATTATATCGGCTTAGATCGTTCAAAATAATGGAAAAGTATTAACCCAGAATTGTATACAAGTAATTAAATATTACTGGTTTAGATCGTTGACATATAATAATATCGGCAGATTTTAATAGAAATGTGATGAAATAATACAGCTTAGATCGTGATTACTGAATAATTTGAACTAATGTTGACGTTTTACCATTTTAGAAAGAATTTTCTTACACCTTGGATAATTAGCAAATTGGCAAATAGATCGTTGAAAGATAAACAGACCATACCAAGGAAGTTTCAACACAGATTATCAAGAAATGGATTATTAGCTTTGATCGTTAACACTAGTTTACCTCAGTTACTAGCTTAGAACGAATTACTAATTAATATCTGTAAAGTGTCTTTGTTTAGATCGGAAATTGAATACTAGCGAATTCGTATCACCTTAGATCGGACCTCAAATCCAAGGAGGCGAAGCTTATTATATTCGAACGGATTTCAAACCTTCAATATTGAACAAGTTTTAGTACATGAGAATGAATTCAAATTGCAACAGTCAAAATTTATTAGCTTAGAACGAATACCTGTGTGGTTTATAATTAAATTTAGCTTAGATCGAAAGAAATACCTGTGTGGATTTAATAAATGAACTTGCTTAGAACGGAATATATATTTAATAACGGCGCATCTTAGATCGAATTTTCAGCCAACAGGATAAATTCTTTACCATTTTAGAACGAATTCCAAATATTCAACAGTCGATGACGTCATATTACTAGAGCTACGTTGCCAGGAAAAACCCATATCAATGATGAAGAATGCGAACGTCGACCGAGCTACGAGAACCTTTATCGCCTGCTATCAGTTACCTGCTTCATGAATACAATGGAACCAGACGACGATGACGGAGTTATTTTAGATCGGGGAAAAACACAATGAATAAATCCTGTGTTGGCTTATCAAGTAGATAAAAATTAGATCGAAACGCCGAAATATTTTATTTAGACGTGGGCAAAACCCAACGAATGAATTTTATCCTTATAATGTTATCTTTCAAAGCCCTTATATGGAATCATTACGTTGATATTTTAGATCGGTGGATTTTTCCAAACCTTAATAATGGAATTTTAGTTCGATGACTCATATTAGCAACAAAATTTTAAATGTCTTTTGATGACTAATACTTTAGAACGATGTATATACCTGCTGTAACCTTTGTAAAGGTGACGTTGAAATTCCAAAACTATGACTCAAAATTTTGAACGATGTATATTATATTGATTTAGCTAGAAAATTTTTTTTGATCGATGACTAATATCCTTTGAAATGTGTACATTCTTAGATTGTTGATTCATTTTGATATGCTTAGAACGATGACAAATATAGTCGGATGACTTTAAACTATTTATGAATTGGCATGTTTTAGCAATGATTATTTAGATCGGCATTTTGAAATATCACGCTACCCTATGTGGAAACATGGAATTTGTGCATTGTTTATCCATATATTAAAAAGCCCAATTGCAAGGGTAAACTTCAGTGAATGCATAGATAGCAACATTTGAATATTAGACGAATATTAAATCAGCTACTTAAAAGCTTTTAGATCGACTACTTGGAATTATTACTGAATTTCAGATTAAAATTATCATTTGCTTAGATGTGGAGTTTTCTAAAACCTTTTATGGTCTCCAATAGATCAAAAATTGAAAATTATTGAATTTACTGCTAATTGCACAGATCTTAGATGTGGAGTTGTGTAACACCCTACGTGGTCTCCAAATATAGGCCTTCTAGATCGTAAATAAATATTTAAATTTTCAAACGATGCTTATTATGTATGCTATCTAATGCAACCATATCTAAAGGTTACTCTGTACGTACGCCAGGTGACCAGATACTGGCAAAATTCACTGAGGTTTGCGGGTGGTTTGTTTGAGTACAGCGGTAGTCCTGGAAGCTAGGGGCTATCGATTGGCTCAAGCACGCCAGTGGATATAGATGGGGTATGCGAAACGCTACCAAATCTATATCGCCGTAAGTTTGGAAGAGCTCCATACAGACTTACGCTCGCCATATTGGAGTAACTCCTGTTGTACTCATATACTGACTAAAATTAGATGAATTTTGCTTATTGTTATAGAAGCTTTGAACGAAACGGTTACAAAATGACCCGTCATACAACAAGATCGGAAAATATAGAAGAAGATGAAAATTTAGATCAAAATAGAACGAATAAAGTAATTTATTGATGATTGAATTTGATTATTAGACGAATTGTAATTGTACTTTGTTATCTTATTATACTTGATTTACACAGGAGTCTACTTCAAAAAGAGAATCTAATTCTGCCACATCGACATCCCTGCCTGAAGGGAATGCTGGAGCAAAGGGTAAGCAAAATACTAAAAGAGTCATAGATTTAGATGTAAATAAAACTGATAAAAATAAAGATAGATCGGAAATTCCAAAAGAAAGCTTAGAACGTGAAAAAGATTTGAGAAAACGGGCTATTGATTCCCTTTCTAAAACAAAACATGTACATAGAGCGGTAATATCTGATTCTGATGATAATGAGAATACAATTAACGAACGTGAAACCGAAGCAAGTACTTCTGGTGTACCTTTAGATCGGCAAACTCAGCGACATAATACAACTCCGCTGTTATTAGTATCGGATCCTGAAAATCCTCATGTTATTCAACACCTTGTTAAGAAGAAATCAGCAAGAAAATCTAGAAGAGTATCGAATTCTGAAAATTTAGATCGAATTGATATAAAATTAGAAAGAACTGAATCCTCAACAGACGAAGACTCAATTATTCCATTGCTTTATTGTCCAACAGAAGTACCATTTGATCAGCATAGACCGTTTCAAATCAAAATGGAGGTACCTGAGAACGAAATTCAAAAAGTCATTGTAAAAGAAATTATCGAGGCGAATAAACAGCTTCTTAGATCGGCAAAATTAGATAGTTCAATGGACCAGACCTGTTCAACCGAACCAGAGATCATTAGTGATGAGCAAACTGACTCTGATCGTTTCGAAGGTGAATCGGAAGAAGAAGATAAAGACTTTGTACCAGAAAATAGACCGTCTAATTCGCCACAGTTTGTATCTGATGAACCTAACTCTGATTCTCGCTCAGAACCTGAAGAAGATGGAGACCCATCATCACCAAGCTCGTCTAGTGACTCAGAAGATAATATGAATGATAAAAAGCGTAAGAAAAGGAATAAAAATAGATCGAAACACAATAAAAAGAAGCCTAGAACGTCAAAAAGTACCGAAAAAGCTCAGTCATCGAGTATAACGGAATTAGAACTATTTAAAATTCACCAGTTTAGAACGGTGGCTTCAAATGCCAGATATAAGTTAACAAAGAACGATTCATATGACAACTGGTATGCTAGATTCAGACGCGAACTAGAAGGAATGGGCCTTGATCCAGAAAAAGAAAATCAAACGAAATTAGATAATAACCATATGCTAAATTTGCTCATGATGAGAATCGACAAAATGTATGTAGATGAGATCGCACAGTGTAGAACGTTCAAGAAAGCCATCAATATTTTACAAGATGTTAGAAGATCGGAATCTAATCAATCATCTAGATCGATCAAACAACAATTTTCTCGGCTTAGATTGTACCAATCCGAATCAATTTCAGAATTTTTCCAGCGTCTGCGTAAAATTAGATCGCAATATTTCACTATAGTTGGCAAAAACATACCAAAAGCGGACGTCTTTGACCAAATTGTACACGGCACAGAACGTATTTATCCGGACATCTATAATAAAATAGAATTTAGCGGCGGCTATCCGAAAACGAGTATTAGAGAGATAAAGAATTATTTACTAAAACAAGAAGCTAGAGCGAAAGATAATCAACCTCAAAGAGCGAATTATTTCAAAAATAGATTGAATTCAAATGGCGATTTTAATAGATCGAGAACCAATTCAAAAAATGAAAAACCCTGCCATCGTTGTAATAGATATGGACATCGCAGACGTGAATGTACCTTTCAAAAATTTTGCTATAATTGCCGAAAAGAAGGACATTATGCCAAAAACTGTAAATTTCCTGATAAACGACAAAATAAATCTAGATCGTACAACAATTATAATAAAGGAAATAGATCGTATCAATCGAATAATAATCGTTATAATCGTAATAAAAATGATGATTTTAGATCGAATTACCAGAACAATGACTCTTATCGTGACAATAATCGAAGCTTTGATCGTAACAATAATTACAATAATTCCTATCGAGGTAATAGATCGAATCGTGGAAATTATAATAACAACTTTGATCGTAGAAATAATTATTACAATAATGATCGACGACCACAGCACCAAGCAAATTATCAAGATGCTGGACAAAATTTTAATAGATCGAATCAGAACTATCGTCGCGGAGGCAAACGCGGACGTGGATTTAATAAACCCCCTGAGAACGTTGATAATAATAATACCAGTAATTCGAATAATGCTAGCGATACTACTACAGTAAAAGAAAGTAAATAGATCGTTATTTATTTGTTTATTTACAGAAATGATAAAATGCCATGCTGGAATTGAACGTCAATTAGATCGTAACAATATATTAATTGCCAAATGTAATGCTGATATCAATAACAGCCAATTAGATCGAGCCAACCTTGCGATAGAAGACAGTGACAAACATTTATGCTTTATTGGCGATACTGGAGCGACGTCACATTTCATAAAAACAGACCGTAATTTAGAAAATAAAGTAGAATGTGAATCAACAATCGATGGTGCCCGTGCTGACGCAAAGATGTATTCGAACGTAAAAGGAACAATTACCGGAAAATCTGTTTACTGCAACAACAAGATCGCTATATCTGACGCTATATACGTACCAAACATGGTAGATAATTTACTCTCGCTACGAAAATTTGCGGAAATGGGCTACACAATTATATTGAACGATAGAAATGCTAGAATTATGGATGGAAAGAATTTAGTAATGAAAGGAATTTATAGATCGCCATTTTGGTATTTTCTTATAGATTGTAATTCATCAAGTGCTTTTGTAACTAGAACGAGAAATAGAATTTATACTATAGATCCAGTCGACAATATCGAAGAAAATGATTCAAGTGATAGTAGTGAAGACCTGGACCCTCCTACGAAACCAAATCCTTTCAAGAAACGCCAAAAACGAGACAAAATTGTATTTAACGTAGATGATATTGATGACTTAGACGAATACGACGAACTAGAAGTAAACTCAACCTTTACAAATGTAGAACGAGATAATGAAAATATAGATCAACGGCTGTGTATAGATGATATTTTAGTTCAACATGAAATTCCTCATGACTCTTATATCCAGAGAAATGAGTTGATTAGAACAGAACCAAAAGAGATGACCCCTGAAGAATTTCTCGAATTTAAATCACAATGTATGGTTTGGCATCGCAGACTTGGACACATGGAATACAAGAAAATGATCGAATTAAAAGCTAGAACGAATTTATTAAAACATGTAAGATTAGACCCACAAATGATTGAAAACTGTACAGATTGCAAAATTGCGAATATGAAGAAATTAAAATTTCACATACGTAGACGCAGAGCACTGAGACCGTTTCATACAATTCATTCTGATATTATTGGGCCAATTACACCTGTCTCTTACAAGAACAAATTTAAATGGATTATAAGCTTTGTGGATGATTATAGTAGATTTGCTGTATGCTATGTTATGCACAAAAAGAACGAGGCGTTAAATTGTTTCAAACTATACCTAGACCACATCAGAAACATCACTGACTCAGAACGTAAACACTTAGTTAGAGTATTTAGATCAGATAATGGTGGAGAATATACCTCAGACGAATTTAGTGAATATTTAGAACGGAACAAAATTCATCATGCCACCTCAGAGCCAAAAACGAGCCAACACAATGGCACCGTAGAACGTTTCAATCAGACTATTGCTGGCAAGATTAGAGTAATGCTTGTAGATTCTGGATTACCCACTTATTATTGGGATATAGCTCTTGGAGCGGCTGTATACGTGTATAATAGACAACCTCATGCTGGAATAGATTGGCTATGCCCTTTAGAACGTGTTTTTCCGAAAATTCAGATTAATCATCATCAATTACGTAGATTTGGAAGCCTTGTATTTTTAAAACGGCAAAATGTTACATCCAAATTTGAACCAAAAGGAATGTATGGAATCCTTGTAGGATACACGCCAACTGGGTATAAAGTTATGTTACCGAAATCGAAAAAGATCATTAGAACGAAACATGTTAGACCTTATGAAGCCAGAACGTATAAACATTTGACCGGCTTACCTGCTGACGATTTAGAACCTGAAATGAACGAAAACGAATGGATTAAAGATTTTAGATCGATTTATAGAAGAAATGAAGATGGAACGCCTATGCCTAATAGACCTGTTGAGACCCCTACCGAAATCAAAGAAACGGAGGGAGTAAGTGAGCCAGAACCAGAACCAGAACCTGAACCTGTACCCTCAACTTCGAACGTAATTCCGGCCAAAAGAAAACCTGGAAGACCTAAGAAAAGAAAAACTCTCAATCGCGAGAAAAAGTCGGAGGGAGCGAAGAAAGCAAAATTAGAAGAAAATTTGAACGAAAATGAAGACACTGTAAAGATTGAAATTGACACTGGCGCAACTACAATTAAAGAACATTTTGAAAAAGAATTAGAACGACTTAGAGCGTATATTGCTTTAACAGCAGATAATGAAGATATTGAAACTTTTGCATTAATGGCTGGCTTAGTTGGAGATCCTATTACTGTAGAAGAAGCCTTATCTGGACCAGATCGTGAACATTGGGAAAATGCTATTGGTGAAGAATTTAAATCACATGATCGTCATAACACTTATATCTTTGTGAATAGACCGAAACCTGAAGAAAAACCCACAATTGTAGACTCGATTATGCTATTAAAAACTAAGATCGACACAAATGGCAGACTAATTTTCAAAGCACGATTAGTAGCTCGTGGCTATAAAGATAAACGATTTTACTCTCTCTCAGAAATTTACTCGCCTGTATCTAGACTGGCTATGGTTAGAATTGCACTGAGCATAATAAATAAATTCAACTTAGAAGCCTACCACTTAGATGTTAAAACTGCTTTCCTACATGGAGATTTAGATGCTATTACCTACCTAGAAATTCCAAAATCGATGAACATAGATGAAGAAACTAGAAAAACGAAAATTTTACTCCTGAAAAAGGCAATTTATGGATTAAAGCAAAGTCCAAAGAAGTGGAACGAACATTTCAATAAAGTTATGAAAAGACTTGGTTTTAAACAAGACATCAATGATCCCTGTATTTATTGGATTAGAGATCGAGATTTTGAAGCATTTTTAATTTTGTATGTAGATGACATCCTATTTGCTGGAAATAATATACCTAGAATGAATGATTTGATCGATAAATTGTTAAAATATCTTGAGATCGTTAACCTTGGTGAACCTAAAAAATTTGTTGGAATAGAAATTATTAGAAAGAGATCGGAAAGAATTTATTACTTACATCAGAAAAACTACACTATTGAAATTTTGAAGAGATTTAATATGGCAAATGCTAATGCCTATCCAATTCCTATGATTTATCAAAATAGAAATGACAAAGAACGATTATTGACTGCACTACTTTTACAAGGTAAAGAACCATCAAATCGTAAAGAACGTAAAGCCTTAAAAGATTGAATAAACATATACAATATGGTCAAGCACCTTTTCCTTATAGAGAAGCTATAGGCAGTCTGATGTACCTAGCCAATGGCACAAGGCCAGACATTACCTACTCTGTAAACATGTTAAGTAGAAAACAAGCAAGTCCTTCAAGATTAGATTGGGAGAATGTCAAAAGAGTTTTTAGATATTTAGTTGGAACGAAAAATTATGGCTTAGAATATCGAAGTAATGGTAGACCGTTAACAGCTCATGCTGATGCTAGTTATGGAGACGACGTAGACACTAGAAAAGCGACGACTGGAACGATTATTAGATTACATGGAGACATAGTTTCGTGGTCATCCAAACGCCAAGGAAATGTATCAACTTCGACTTGTGAATCCGAATATGTAGCTTTGAACGCAGCCCTACAAGAGGCAGTAGCAACGAATGCGACTTTGAATAGAGCGACTGGCAAAGAATATTTACCTATAGAACTATTTGGAGACAATTCACCATCAATTCAATGTACCGAAAAACCTGGAGTTTCCTCTTTAAGACATATACCAGACATTAAATTTCATTACATCTTAGATCATGTTATAAATGAACGTGCCACAATAGAATGGGTTAGTTCCAAAGAACAAGACGCAGATATACTGACAAAACCTCTGACTGAGAAACCTTTTACTCAGCTTAGATCGAGAATTGTTTCAAAAATATCCTGTGTGGAAATTTAGAACGGCTCCTGATATTATTGTAAACGATTTTACTCCAATTGCACCTAGCCTAGATCAAGAATTACTGCTTAATATATTCAAATATTGCTTAGATCGGGGATACAATGATTCTACTGACGCAAAATTAGATCGGCTCCAGAGATGCGAAATGTTATTACTTGGATCGGATATACAAAATAATTTTATTTTAAATTCGCAAAAATTAGATCGGTTCCTAGAATTCTTAATAGACTATACTATGATCGGTTCCAAATTGAAGAAAAACCTGAAGCTTAGATCGGTTATTCCTAGTTAGACCAACTTTGATCGGCTCGTACGTCGGAAATCAAGATCTAAAATTGTCCAAAGGGAGCCATATTGCACTGGAAAGATGAAGAATTAAACATCGAAAGATCGCTAATATGAAAATTGAATTTTTTTTAGATCGATAAATTCAAAATGTTTAGAGTTAGAATTTTACCTCCCATCCAATAAATTGTAAATTTTTGCTCTTTAAAATAAAAGGAGGGAGTGTTAAACTGTATTTTGTATACGACATTCGTAGCCGCACTAGTGGCAACACTGCACCGCCTATCGGTTGTGGTGAGAGAGCGGCGCAGCTGTCTTGCTCGCTCTCACTTCGTTGAACTACTCGAACCCGTCCGCATCTCCGTCTGATACGTGACACTTGCTCGTGTATACTTACGTGTACTTTTGTTTTTCTCTTTCGTGATCAATACATTAATTATCCCACGTTGCATTGGTGTTATTATTTCTTCTTGGTATATTTGGTACGTATCCTACTACAAGTCTATCACATCATTGTCCAGAATTAAGAATGGGACACTTGTCCCCGAATCTCATCGATCAAAAAATTGATTTTTTCTCCTCGATTTACAAGAACATCTCCTGCCTTCCCATAATTATCTAGTCAAATTTCATCGGATCAAGATTCAAAAAATGTTCAAAAATGATTTAAAAGCAGAATTAACCATAAAAAAATCTGAACAAAGTTCAAAAATTATGAAAAAAAGGGGAAAATTTGAAATTTTTCACGTTGGCTGTAGAGTGAGTAAAAGTGTCAAAAATAATTTGAGAATTTTTTTTTGTTCAACCCATCAAAATTGGTGCAATTTTTTCTCGCCAAAGTATAAGTTTTTGAGAAAGTTCATTTTCATTTTGATTTTCATTTTTGTCTCTCAAACCCAAAATAGAATTAGTGAGGTAAGAGGTGTCAAAACTCGGAATTTTAAAAAAAATTTAAATCGAAAAAAAGAGACCGAAGTTCCTAAGTGAATGCAAAATTACCCTTGATAATTTCAAAATTATGAAAATGATAGACCAACGTTTTCAACTTGAATTGTGGTCACAATTATGATCAAAAAATTAAATTTTCAGCAAATCGCAAGATTGTTCGATTTATTTTTGTAAGGATCTCAAAAAAACTTTTGAGGGTTTCATGCTAATTTCTTGCCCACAATTTCTAATAGAAGGCAATTTCTCACTTTAGACATTTTTTTGTCGAAATTATCATTTTTCAAAAAACAAATTTTCAGTCGTGACCATTCCTCACAAATTTTCCTCCACTTGTTTTTCAATTTTAAAAAAATTATGGCTTTCAAGAACATTTATTCACCTACATATTTTTATTCAGTTTTGCTAATTTTAGCATAAAATAAGAAACTTGAATTGAGAGTGAAACGGATTTTGAATAGTTGCAAAAATAGAACTAAAACTCAAATTAATACTCAAACCCCATTTTTTAACAACTGAAACTGATAGATAATTGAAAACGAACCCTGAAACTAGAATTGGAGAACTGATAGGTACCTTTTAGGTTCCTCTTTACTGCTTTTAATTTTTTTCCCCTTGAAATAGTCTTATAATACCGATGCCTGCTTTTATCAAAAGAATGATTTTTTGTATTTTTCTAAAACTGAATAATTTCAGATTTTGAAGGATTCAATTACAGGAAAAAGTATAAAATATCTTTCAAAACGATTCAAACATCATATTTTACTGAAATTTTTTTCTACGCCCCATCTCTAGCAAGAAATGTTTGAGTGATTGCAACTCTTTTTCTCTCCACCTATTCATAATTTGTTAGAAAATTTCGCAAATTATCGATAATTTCGATCACATTGGGCGAAACTCCCATTAAATGCCAAAAATGAGACGAAGAATAATTCAAACTTCTCCTCCTATACTGTTTTTGAAAAAAAAAAGAGAACTATTCATCATTTATTTTTGAAATCCTTCACTCTGCATTCTCACTCCATGCACCTTCTCGAAAAAATCGACTCAAATCACCTCAGTTTCCGGCATACCTCAGTTGAAAAATTATCGATCCGACACGACCGTTTGCTCGACTCGGTTGGTAAATGCGTATACGATAAACAATTTCCTCATATTCGAGTTGGCACAGCCGTCGGGGGCGAAAAAAATAAGAGGAAACGACCTCGCCGCTGCGGTTCGCAAGACGTGAAATTTTTTTTAAATTATATAAAACGTGACACGACGTTAGATAATTTCATTAATTAAACCGCTAACGATACTGTACCCGAAGCTTGACATTTTCCGTATAAGAATTAATCTCCAGAAAGGCCAAGAAAAATAGCCGCACGGTTAATCCTACCGGTTTTACCGAAAATACGTATAAAATTATTACCCGTACGTCGAAAATATATTAAACGTGCTGCGAAATATATCCCTCACAAGCGACGTGTTTATCAATCGATTAATTTCTCATTCGGCAAGATTTTTCATCGCAATTTTCCCCTTCGCAGCGAGCACCGCCGACGACCAGAGATTCCTTCGTGGAAAATCTCTTAATACCAGTTCGATTAAAAAAAATGTTTGAAATTAATTACAAAATATAATTCGCTGATATACATATCCGGGTAACTATTCCAAACGGACGAAAACTAATTAAAAAATTTTAATAGAATTTAGCTCCGGAGAAGGGGAAAAGCTCGCGTAAGTTCCCATAATGTTGCTCGGCGTGGCGTGGCGCGTGACATGCGAAGACGAAGGCGAGAAAAAAAAGGCGAACCGAGTTAATAAATTAGCCCGCCGAAACGTTTCATTTACATTTGTTAACATAACAAACGATTTTCGGACCTTTTTTCTTCTCGCCTGCGCCTTCGAGCTTCAATATTTACGCTATTAAGTTTACTCGGGACGCGGGCCAAATTAACTATGCCATCGTAATTCACCAGCTGAAGCAGCGGCGACGTAACCGTGAACTTTTTCTTATACGCGAGAAAGAGAGGCGAAAAAAAAAGAAACAAAAAGCTGTATTTTGATTTAAAATGGCGAAATTTTTTAATGAAAAAGTACTTAGTTGCAGTATACCATTTTCTTGGCGCATTTGATGGTGAGTCGACCGGAAAAGGGCAAAAGGAGGGCGAGGAATTATACGTAAAATCTCTCGCTTGCTTCTAAAATTGTGGTAGATTGAATTTTTCGAGACATGAACGGAAAATTATGGTAGAGGCGTGGTTGAATTCGGAAGGTCATCGATAAACCTGATAGGTGAGGAAGGAGGGATGTCTGAAGGGAAATTCAGCACCACATATTTTCGAAATTGTGCTAAAAAAGAAAGAACCAAAAATTTAGTGAATGAAAACGTCATCAAGAATAATTTTCGAAGAACGAGGAACAAGAATGAGAACGATGTTTAAAGAACGAGAACAACAATGGGAACAAAATTTTGAAAACAAAAAAGAGCAGGAAACCAAAAAAACAAAAGTTCTGAGAATGAGAAACAAAATAATACCTATCATTATCATTGTTCTTGCAGTTCTGAATAATTTTCAACTTGCATTTTGTACAATCAGTTACTTTGAAATTAAGATTGGTTTTAAAATTATCAAAGATCCTGATTTGGAATACCTCTTTGATCGATCATACAATTAAGCTTGTGAGCATATAGAAGGATTTTCCAAACATTAAAAATCCCCCCCCCCAAAAAAAAAAAACCTTTTTGGGCATTCGATACTCAATTTTTCATAACTAGAGTGAAAAAATGCTTTTTTTTGCTCTCTTCTTCGAAAATCTTTCTGGTATTCTAAGTTTTGGTAGGTATACCTACTCATTATTTTATTATTTAGTACCTAACGATGTTTTAGATTTTTTCAATAGATATAATCGCTTAGTCGATTATTTTTTTACTTCTCCATTTTTGGGCTAAAATTGAACAAAAATTTGAAAAAAAAAAATACGACATAACAAGGAAATCTTGAAGAAAATTTAGAAAATATAAGTGCTTTGACCTGAACAATGTGTGTTTTTTGCAAATTTGTCACTTTTTTTTTTTAGAAATCATTTGAAAATTTTCTAAAATGTAGGTAATGTTTCTCGAAAACTTTCTCAAATTTTTCACGAGCCTCAAAATTTTTCAATTTTAAAGTTGGCGTGAAAATCTTGGCAATTATACACACCCAGTATAAAAAAAATTCTAAAAAATTTGAAACATGGATTAAACGAATTGAAAAATTAGTTTAGAGCCCCATACTAAACTTTCACGCTGTGTACTATTTTTCTAAACTTTTGTCCATATTTTGGCCCCAAACAAGAGAAATTTTCAAAAAAATTGAAAAAATTCAACAGTGTTGGCTATGGTTCAATTTGAAAAATTTGTGAATAGTTGAATAAATTTGAAAAATGTTCAGCTATCATCTTTTGATCTGAATTTCTGACAAAAAATTTGAAGGTGTTTCTCCGAGATCCGATGTTATGGTCTCTGATTTAATGTGGTGCCTCAAGTTTAATCCCACGGTTCGTCTCATGAGAATTCTTCTTTTATGGGTGTGACTTTTTTATTCTCTTAATTTGAATCAGTCAAGATTGACTGATTTAAATCGACAAAATCAAGTTACTGATTGAATTGATGAAAAAATTCACTGATTCAATCAACGAATTTTTTTATAGATTCAACAATCAAAATTCACTATTTGAATCAGTAATTTTTCACTGATTGCCAGTAAAATGACGCTGTATAGCTGGGGAATCGGTGGAATTTGACTGATTATTATCAGTGACTTGATTTTCTCTATTTCATCAGTCAATTTAGGCATTTTTCACTGATTCAAATTAAGAGAGTACTGCCCAACCCTCGCCTCGCATCCATTTTCATCATTGGTATCACGAATCAATTGTACTTTTTCAGCCTAATTTCTTTCTTCGCCTTATTATTTTTTTAGGGTTCTGTTTATCAGCCTTGTGACTTCAAGAGATTTGGCACAAACGTTAAAATATTTTAAAACTTGATGGGATTTAGTTATATGGAAATGACACCAAAACAGGAATGAAAGCTCAATTTCAAAAAATGTGAAGCTGAATCCTCCCTTTCCTATAAAGTTTGACTATGACCATCGCCTCCTGGACTTCAAACAATTTTTATTGCGTTTTTGTTCCCCTTATAAAATTCCACATCTCTACCAACATTTTCCATTCACTTACAATTTTTCTCTAAACTAAATAATATACGTTGCCCCATCAAAAATCCTGTCAAAAATTTCCTCCTCGCTTCATCTTGCGCATTGTTCTTTCATCCTGCTTACTCTTCGGCTACATTCCTTTAATTAAAAAATATCCTCGAACATTGGCGAATATTCTAAGCATAAAATCATCGACTCTGGAATGAGAATAGGTCTATAGTCGAATCAGTCCTAACAATGCTGAAAGGTTATCGTTTTCAGCTTCTATTTTCTCCTTCCATTCGTCCAAAGAAGGTATTAGTTTTGGTAAAACCGCGCACCTAGTCGGATCCCTTCGACGACGTTATAAGACTAAACACGAGCTACGAAATCGACGTCATTCTAATTTAAAAGCCACCAGCCACCGCGATTAATGTTCAACAAAAGCCCTATTGTCTTTACTGGTCGGCCTGCCGACAATTTGTGGCTTACTTTTAAATTACAAAAGTAAACAAACAGATGGTGAAAAATACTAAATGCGATTTTCATTTTATAAACTTCCATCCCCCTTCGCCGAGCTTCGCTTTAAAATAAATTGCGCTTTGTTTTTATTCGTGGTGTGGTTTTTTTTTTTTTTAGCGAATTTCTCCTTCTGTTTTTCGACTCGCTCTGAGACTCTGCTGCGGGGTCGTTTTTTCTAACGACGTTTTTCTTTCTCGTACTCTCCTTCTCTAGCGCTCGTTCTCGGCATTTTCTACGTATAAATTGAACCGAACGTTGTACGTAGAGTTGGTACACGTAACCTTGTACCGCGCAACTCGCGCTCCAAGGTTGTTAACGGGTCCAAGGGCCAGCGGCGGTAAAGTACCTAACTTTTTCTCCACTCTCTCTCGTCTAATGTTTATCTTGGCGCTATCATTCGGCACGACCAAGCTTTACGACCAACTTTCCGCCAACCGAATGATTTACATTTTCATAGAAATTTTTTTCCACTCTTTTTATTATTTTCTCTTTTTTTTTCATAATTTCTCGTCTCTATGCTATATACGTACGGTATGCTATCGTCTCTCGTCTCTTTCCAGCTTTCAAATTCACAATACCATATTTACGACTCGACGAAACGAACCAACTTTACAGTTTTACGCGGCTCTTTGCGCTCCACGATGATTCTTTTTCTTAATTAACTAACCGCCGCACCGTACTCGCGTATATAAGACGCTGCCACGCTCCGTCCTCCTGTGCTCGTTCTTCGCGTTCCGTCTACTACATTTCCTCTCCGAACCCTGCTGCTCGGTGTCTCGCCGCCTTGATAAGAGCAAATAAAAAAAAGGAGAAAAATTCCTTCTCGCTTGGCTCTCTCTAATGGCTTATAAAACGATTAATCTTTATGTATCTCGCGCGCCACCGCCGTCGCGCTAATAAATATTTCAAAAACAGACAAATTTACCTAACCGATTTTTATCGAGCTATGAGATTCCGAGCGAGTATTTTGCCATTCGTTTGCTTTAATTTGGCGTAGGTTTTCATGACGAAATTGAAAAATTTCGTAGTCGAAATCGGGGGTTTATTTCAAAATGAGCAGGAAGGGAACTGGGGAAAACCAAAGAATTGAAGAATTATATCAAAAAATTGTCGTAAAAAGTAGCAGTGTGGCAAGGTGAAACTTAGAAAGTGGAGTACAAGAGGTCTCTATATCTCTCAAAATTCTGGAAAAAATGCCCTGCTCCCCCCCTCAAATACATTAGAGGGGAATTTTCAAAGCATTGAAGCATACCCAATTTTTTCAAAATTTCGATGTACTCGTACCATCCAAAAAACTGAAAATAGCAAAAAATAAATTCGGGGAAATTAAAAAAAAATTTACTTAAAGGAGGATTTTTGATCAAAAAACTTTCGAAGTAGGTAAACACAGATTTCCATGGATAAAATTTTCAAAGATTTGAGCCGAAACCGTAATTTCAGTGTGTTGAAAAATTTTCAAAACGTCGTTTTTCAAAGAAACGACAGGAAACGATAGGTCCAACATGCCTAAAAATGATCGTTTTTAGCCATTTTTTGAAAAATAAAAAGATTTGAATTGAATTCATAATTTCAGTGTGTTGAAAAATTTTCAAAACGTCGTTTTTTAGAGAAACGACATGAAACGATGGATCCAACATACCTAAGAATGATCGTTTTTAGTCCATCTTTGAAAATTAAAAAGAAAGAAACGACAGGAAACGAAAGATCCAACATACCTTAAAATAATCGTTTTCAGTCATTTTTGAAAATTAATTACTTATAGTTTTGAAAAATTTTTAACATCAAGTTCAAAGGAGAAATTTTTTACACTTATTGCAACGAAATGAAAGTAAATTCTATAATTTTTTAACGAAACAAAATTTGAACAAAACAATTTTCTCAGATGTTACAATTTTCAGGCAAATGAATCTGAATGCACCAAAAATGATTGAAGAATTTTGGATATAAAATTTTTCTGAAGAATTTTGGATGTAGGTAAACTTTTTCTGAAAAAGTAAGTCAAATGCAGAATTTTTCGGTTAATTCTGCAGTCTCTGATTTTGAGACCAAAAAAATCCCAAAATTTGTAGAATTTTGTATATTTTTGTATTCTTTGGATATTTTTCCACATCAAAACAGTTGAAAAATTCAAATTTTTCTACAAAAAACATGATATGTATTTTCAAATTTTTATACCTATGAACACATATTTCTGAAAAGAATTTATCTACTCACGATAAAATCTTGCTACTTTTCAAAACTTCACCACTCAAATTTGATTTTTTTTCTCTCGTACTTATTCGTAATTAATTTTCTTCGCATCTAACAACTTGAGCCCTTTTACGTGACTCTACCATTCAATTTGTTCGATTCGCTATTAAACGAAAAATATTCTATTTACTTACTTATTCAAATCAAAAAACCAAATTTAATCAAATTCGGTGGAAAAGAGAAGGAGAAGATCAAAAAATTCCAAAATTCCAAATTTATGGATTATTCTCCAATTTTTTTCTTTCAATAACAAAATTATTTTTGAAAAAGATACACAAACTGCCTTCTTTACACCTCAATTCAATCCAGTTCTAGCACAAACATCATTTCAATAACCACAAATAAAACTCACCTTTCTACTCTCTCCTCCCCCCCCCCAGAAACCCTCCCCTCGTTTCTTTTTCTTCTCCCCAACATCCGAAAAAACACATATCAATCGATTACCATCCACCGGTGGAAAATCCGTTCATGCGTAAAATCTGCATCATGTTATAATTAAATTTGCATTGATCAAAAGTGGCGCAATTGCGTCCAAACGAGTACGTAATTCCGGTAATTAATTTCCTTTGATGACCAAAAGCTACCAGATCGGGGACCGGTGACGAGGCAGACACGACATTATCGCCGAACCAGATAAATTCTCGTACCATAACGTTACGTTATGTACCAAACATTACACTGGCATAGCGCGGCGATTTTATCTCATTAATTTAACAGATACTATACGCAATATAGCCGCACCACAGCACATACGTCGTATTTGTAATTTTAAATTATCCTCCTGACAATTCCGTTGAATTCAATTTACAGAGAAAAAAAAATTTAAAATTCCTCCTGCACATTTGTCCCTTGAATTCTCCAACCAAAGCCAGACAATTACCATCTGAACACTTCATTCCATTCGTATATACGTTGAAAATCATATTCTAATGCAATTATATTTATTATGTCGGTGTTTTGATTGCTGCTGGGTACAAACTCGTTAAAAATTCATTCGGTGGAGCTTCAATGAATATCATAGCGTTAAAAATGTTTACCAAATTTTTCTATTTTTGCTTGGACTTTCCCCATGGATAATATATTGTACCTATCGGCGCTCGCAATGCAATCGCATGTACATCTACGTACCTGTCTATAAATATACCGACGATGATATGAATTATAAATAAATTCCGAAATTATCTGCCGCTAATGTCATTTATAGTGGGTAGTCTACCTACGTTATTTTTTCATCCGAGCTCGGGTCGAATATCTCAACGACGTGTCGCAATATCACACATATAAACTCATTTTCGCAAAGCTGCATCGTTATCTTGGAAACTTGTATATACGATGCGGTGTGTATATTTCAAAGGGGTATTTAGGCATTACCATTCCCCTTCCTTTGGTATTCTCCTTAAGGCTGCTTTTCGTGTATCAAACTACATCGTTTTTAGTTTAGCTACTTTAATTGGAAAATGTTCGAGAGATGCATTGCGCCATAACGCGTACGTAGGCTATATCAACCACGCAAGCTCTTTTACCACCACGTCAGGTAACCGGCAAACGAAAGGGATTTATTTGAAACTAATTTAACTCGCAAACTTTTAACGTAAAAATCTACGCTAGTTTCTCTCGTCTATGGACATAAATTTCCAGCCCGAAAGAGCACCTAATCCCGATGCCCCGACAAATTAACAATACGCAATGCCAGTCTCGTAGTAAGAAACAAGTCTTCAAAATACCGATTTCCGTTTCGACTCGGATTCGAGAAAAGAATTCGAATTTCGCACGAAGGTGAAAATTAGAGTTTGGATAATTTTAAGGTATGACTGGAAATTAACGTGATTTTAATGGGTTTTGTTCGTTTTTTTATGTTACAGATTGACCTTCGAATAAAAAACCAGCACTAAACTGCATCCAACGTGATATCCAGGTAATTTATTTCAAGTATTTTTTTTTTGCAACTGGTTCATCATATTTCAATTTATCGATTTTTCTCTTAAGAATGGTATTTCCTTCCACGATGTAGTTCGATGATACATAAAAGTATGATTTTTTTCTAAGCTGGAAAATTATGATGAGGCGTCTAAAAGAAAGAAAAAGACAGCTAAGTTCATAAAACCAAATCACGTAATTTCATCAAAATTTAAAAGCGTATTTTCTGTGTTTTTCATTATTTCATATATCGTTTAAAAGACACAATTTCATCAAGTTTTAGAACGCTTCGATTTATAAAACGTAGTTATTGCTCAAGTATTTGGAAAAAGAATCTTGAAATTAGTCATTTTTACGAAGATTTTGTGAAATCTGTCAGAATTATGCAAAACATGATTTTTATATGCATCTGAAATTCTGTTAAAATCATAGAAATCGTACAAAAAGTATTGATAAATTACAAAAAAAAATTCAGATCCTGTCTAGAAATTCATTTCAATTATTACTTCCAAAAAATTTTACATAAGCACAGGTCTAATCACGAGAATATGAGAATTTGTTCAGAAAAAAGTACTCCTGGCGCAGAACTCCACATTATGTTTTTTATCGACAGAATATCTAGTTCCGATTTATTTACGTCACATATTAATTTTACAGTGCATGAACAATTGAACATGTCCTACAATAAGTGAAATTTGGCTATTTTGCATTGAAAACGTTGCTCCTGGCGCAGAACCCGGCACCGATTTTTTCGATAGAAAAAGTGATTTCAGTGCAAATATGTACATCACATTCAAATTCATCGGTTTATGAGCATGTTCTAAAATACATAAAATTCGACCCTTTCTTTTCGTTAGAAAATTTGCTCCTGGCGCAGAACTCCACATAGGTTTTTATCAACATAAAATATGGTTCTGATTCATTTTCATCACATATGAATTTTACAGTGCATGAGCATGTCCTACAATACGTGAAATTTGACCATTTTTCATTTAAAAAAAGTTGCTCCTGGCGCAGAACCCGTGAACGATTTTTTGACAGGAAAAATGAATTCAATTCATATACTTACATCACATTCAAATTTGTAGTTGCATCAGAATGTTCTAAAATGAGCAAAGTTGGACCCTCTCTCATTGGAAAATTTGCTCCTGGCGCAGAACCCCACAATGATTTTTAACTGAACCAAGATTCCATCAAGTCTACATCATATGTAATGTAACCGGTGCACCGCTATGTCCTACAATCAATAAAATTCAACCACTTTCACAAAAAAATGTGCTCCTGGCGCAGAATCCCACAAATGTCTTTTCAATAATAATAAGATTTCAGAACAATTCACATCACATATAATTTCATCTGTGCATGGACATATCTCATAATAAGTAAAATATGGCCATTTTCCATTGAAAAAGAGCTCCTGGCGCAGAACTCCAAAATGTTTTTTGACCAAAAGATAATATGATTTAATAGTCCTGCATCATATTAATTCATTGGTGCATGAATGTGTCTAACAATAAGTAAAATTTGACTCCCTCTCATCAAAAAAAGGCGGCTCCTGGCGCAGAACTGCATGCAATTTTTTAAAGAAGAAAATATTCAAATATACCTACAACAAATATATTCATCAGTGCATTGATACATCTTACACTAGGTAAAATTTCACCCCTCTCTCTTTGAAAAATTGGCTCCTGGTGCAGAACTAAATCGATCATAAAATCTTGATAAAACATTTCAATCAATTTTTAAAGCAAGTAGGCAAACCTTGAAAAATATTTTCAATTTTCATAAAATATTTTCAATTAGAGAGAAATGAGAATAAGAGCTTTGAAGTACCATATTGAATAAGTGGAAATTCTGGACTAGAAATGTACCAAATATTTTTCAAATCATCGCTGTATTTCAAATTTTTTGAAATTCTCCATTCCAACCTTTTAAAATGATCTATTTACTGGGATGAAATTTTACCATTTTCTCGGCCAAAACTTCATTCAAATTTCTCATGCCCTCGTGCAAAAATGCCGATTAACTTTTGACGTGGCCATATTTTCAAAACCCATTGAAACCTCTCAACTTGAAAATTTTCATAAAACGCTACACTTTCGAAAATCAATTCGAAGAGAAAAGCTCCAGCTTTCATTAAAAATTACAAATACCCGACATAAAAAATTTACCAGCCAGTTTTTCACCTATGCCATCGAAACTTTAGCTTTTTGGCAAATGCCAGCGTAACTCCAGGTACATAATGACAAAACGACGAAAGTTACCACGACTAAAACTACGTTTTTCTTCGCTGTAAACTTTTATTTATCCATGAAGGTTGAATTTAAGTATGACTTTTTCTAGCATCATGTTGAACAATACGATTATATGGGAATTTTTTCGTCTTAAGGTAGAAAGGGAGATCAGTCTAGGCGGTTTATTTTCACAGAATCAACAGTTTGATACACGTAGCAGGTACTTCGGCTGCCTAGCTACGTTTTCATCGTCGCGTTGTCGCGATGAACGACGACGACGCACCTCCGACGTGAGAGACTTTGGCGCGGTTTTTTCTCTTTTCGCTACCTCGACAGCGAAATATTCCGTAGTGGAAATGAGATTATAATTTTTTAATGCTTTTGAAAGTTTTTTAAAAAGGGTGAGACTGCTTCACTTTGATACTTTGTCAGTTGTTGGAAAGTTTTACCAAGTGCGAAATATCTCCACGTAGCGCGTCGACGACGAACGACCGAGAGTTTCGGGGAGATAAAACGTTCCGAAATTCTCGACACATTTCGCTAACGCGAAAAAAACCGACGATAAGTTTACCTTCACTCGAACCCGCACACGCATTCTTATTTCGATTTAATATTGATAATGTTTATCGAATGGGTCAGTCGACCTCGAGAAATCCCCTCTACAAGGATACGCGACCAAATAAAAAAGGTAAATTATTCGATACGGAAGTAAAGAGACGAGCATGTGGAAACAATTCAAACAGGATATGAACACTCATGGTAAGATTTTCGAAAGAAGAAATTCTCCAATTTCTCCACATTGTCGCTCGAGTACTACTTACATCGTTTCCTTAAAGGATTATTCGCGTTGAATTTTTCATTCTCGAACCGCCGTCTTTGGTTTGGGTACAATATACACGACGCAATTAATGGAAAAACTAAGTACACATTTGTTTTTCAACAATTCGCTGGTTCGCGTTCACGACTTCACGTATTTGACTAACTATACGAAAGTCGCATCGTTATCGCGATCGTTTGTTTTCTTAATGCGCCTTGTCGAGCGGTTGCCAACTAGAATAGAACGAAGGGTACGAGAAAGGGTAATTTTTCTGTGACAACGTGTTTCTCAAGTCAGCCAAGTGCGGTAAAACTTTCGGCCGCGAAAAAAAAAAACTAATATAAAACGGAATTGGTTTTGGATGTAGATTTCACGATGCAGATTATGCCTACTTTGCGACGACGTACCGAGTACAATTTGTTGCCGGCGAGGCTGCGGCGCAAATTGCTTCGTGAGTAATTTATGAAGACCAGCTGAGGGGTGCGATACAATGAACGGGTCGGGGTGGAAAAAATTTACCAGTTTTAAAGTTCCTCGCTATCTGAGGTTTGTGTATTTTCTCGGTGGTGTATTTTTTCAACGGTGGAATGTTTTCAAGTTAACAATTGGTTGGGGCAGGATTTTTGTGAGGCTGGAAATTAAACTGGGTAATTTTGAGATTGCAAATTGTGGATCATCGGTAAAAAGTTTGTAGTTTGCAATGTTACTAGTAATTTTTTTCAATTTTGATTTTCGAAATAAGCCGTGACAAAGAGTTTCATAAAAAAATGGTAAATTTTTCTTCTTTCAAAACATGACCAAAATTAAAAATTAGATTTATTGATAGAGAAAAAGAAAAAAAAAATGATTAAAAAATTCTTGATTTGCATGAAATTTGTTCTGATTTTTTTCCTCCTGATTAAAAAATTCTGTCTCCACTTTTTTTTTGAAAAAAATCGACAATGGTAATTTTTTTAGTGAAAATTCAAGTTTCAAATTTTTCTTTGCCTGCCTATTTGATTTTTCTCTGTCCCCCCTCCACCCCCTCCCATCACTATAAAAATTTTATTTTTCATGTTAAAATTATTCCCATCTCTGGCTATGAAGTCGAAAAGACTCAATTAGTGGTAACAGAACCAACCGAAATTCATTTTAAAAAATTAAATTATTTTTCCCTCCTCTTTCCCAATTTGGTATGGGTTTCGTTCTGTATAGATATGTTCTGAAGAAATTTCAAATTTCCTACTGAACAGAGGTTTCAAGTTGACCTTAAACTTGAAAAACTAATAAACTGCTTTTAAAAAGTTCAAAAGTTTGAATTTCCTGAGATTTTTTTTCGAAATATTTTCCCAACTTGTAGTCTTTTGTGATTCTTGACGAGTTTTTACTTATTTTTTGACTATTAAAAAAAATAGGTACTTACTTGATTTTTTTATTTAGTGATTTTTCGAAAAATTAATGATTTTCGTAGGTACCTCCTTTTATAAAATAAAAATTACAGATTTTTCGACAAAAATCACTAGAAATAAGTTTTCAGTCAGTTAGGTCAATATTCGACATTAATGGATTTGTTTTTTCATATGTATTTTTTTTTTTTCATCTGATATATTAAAAAAATAATCTAGCGCTTTCCAATTTTGATGCTGGCAACTTTGACACACCTAAAAGAAACGCTTTTCATGAGCAGAAGGGGGGGGGAGGTTGAGTGAGGCATGACTACATCTTTATATTTAAGACTTAAAAATATTTTGCAAAAAAAAACAAAAAATTAAAATTCGTCAAACTTTTTCTGAGAATGTTGACAATAGAACAGCGAATTTGAATTTTATTGTAGGTATGTAAATAAAATTTTTTTATTCAGTTTTAGTAAAATTGTGTTTGTTGAATAAATTCGTGGGGGGGGGGAGGTATTTTAGAACTTATTGTTGAATACCTTCAGAAATCAAAGCTGCCAAAATTTGAAATAATTTCTCATCAGTCATGAAAATTAATCAATTACTTACTTGTATTAATTTTATGAGATGAAATTTTCGCGATTAATGACGTAGGTACCTATTTTGTAACTGCATAGGCGCACTCAAGGGGTGGGCTCAAGGGGCTCGAGCCTCCCTCCCTTAAGCTCTGGAAAAATTTTTTTTTCCTGCAAAAATGTGAAAAAAGTGAATTTTTCAACTCCTTAAACAATTTTTTTTTCAAAAAAATTTCGCCCTCCCTTCACTCGGGCAGTATTTTAATCATTTTATTCTAAAATTTGATAATTTAAATCACCGATTCCTCAATAAATTCCCCCTTTGTCAGAAAAAAATTGAAGATTTTTGACTGAAAGATCGGTCAAAAATGACTATTTTGAAAATTGACCCCCCTCCCCCATAAAATTTTCAGACCCTCCCTTAATTAATTTCTGGGTGCGCCTAAATTTGTAAGCTTTATTTTACAACACCGACAAAATAACAAAAAAATAATAGAAAATTCAAATTAGGTCAATATTACCTACTTTTCCAATTTTGGATACCTAGATTCTCACTGAGAAATGTAAAAAAAATCAAAAGTTGAAAATATTGAAAGAATTATTAAAAAATTATTAAGCAATGTATTGAAAACAAAGAAAACATTTCAAAAAATTGAAAAAAAAAATGGAAAAGGTATTTCAAAACATTAAAAACACTGTACCTAATATTTACAAAATAAATAATATTCATGGAGATTTCTCATTTTTTTTTTCACTTTCAAGATAAATTGGCCTTGCAATTTCAAATTTCCCTGCTCTTTCCACCCCAGAGCATCTCACTCAGCCGAATTCTTTCTCCCATCCAACACTTCCATTAAACATAAATCAAAGTAAACCCAAGGAAAATCGGGAGACTCCAAACCAAAGTCAACTCTGGCAACTACAGGTGTTTTTTTTCAGCACCCCGCAACGCACCGTTACCCCGTGAAAAAAGAATAGGTAATTGTTTTATCTGGAGAGAAATTTTCATTAAACCGCTTAACGAGAAAATTTTAAGTAAGTGCCACTTCAACTTCTCATGAATATGCAAAAACTTAATGCCGTTTTGCCGCGAGTCCGCGTCGAATACCGTAGCGTTGGCCGCGTCGACCGTATTTGCATCTGCGAACCGCATCGCTTAGATATAGGTGGAAATACCGGTACGGATGCGAATACCGGCGGTACCCGGTAGACGGAGAATAAATTAAATGGATAATCGCCCGGCGCGGTGTTTTAGATTTCTTGTAATTTATGTAAACTTGCATTGATTTAGTAATTTATTAAACGAGCCTTCTTCCCGTCCCTTCTACTCTATTCACCTCAAACTTATACAAAATATGTGGCTCGATTCCGACGTCGACTTCGCGACGATGCTTTGTACGAAAAACTTTACACGCCTTGGATTTTCATAAATCATCGTTCCTTTTTATTCCATTGTTCTTCGTACAATGTGCACATACCCTACACTACCGAACTTGAACGATTTCGAAAAATAATTACCAACTTGAGATAGGTCGATATTGATAGATTTTCTTAAATCTCTTCCTCTGCTATTTTTCTAATTTCTACGACCCTACCTGGCGAGAATTTTTTCTTCAGACACTTTTTTTCAGCTGAGAAAAACTTCGGATAAACATGGGGTTTTTATTTTTACATCGCGAGAATTCCTGGTCGACTTCTACCATCTTTTTTAATTAATTAGAATTAACTACCTAAGCACATAATTTCGCTCGAGATGTCTACAGAGTTATCTTCATTTTCGAGAATTACGAACTGTACACAGCGAATAGGGGTAATTTTCGTATTTGCCTTTTACCTTCGAAAAACTTAGTCGATTTTTTTTGCCTTCAAGGGGTTTTCGCGCGAATTAGTTCCTTTTGAGAGAAACGATGTAAACTCATGCAATATACTCAATTTTGTCATCTGTCTGATTTGAAACCTTCTACTCGTAATACCCCTCTTGATAAAGTCAAAATTCAAAAAAATAATAATAACGGATGATTGTGTCATTTCATTCAATAAGGAGGGCAGATAATGGGGTTCCAAAGGGCCAGATGAAAAAACTGAGTATCTATTCAAACTCAGCATTTTTGAATTGGTAGAAATCGATTTGTGACTCGATATTTTGGATTTTTTTTGAGCTTGGATCAAATTGAAGACCCCTGTGCCTCCCAGGGGGGTCAATATCACATTTTGAAAAATTCTTGGTTGAAATAAAAAGTGAAAAAGAACTTTGTATTGCAATTTTTCATATTTTTTATGGTATCCTTCATATTTTTTACCTATCGTAAAAGTTGAGCTTTCATCGCGAAAGGTCAAGTTTGAGTTTTTCAAAATTTGATTATTGTCTCTGAATTTCCAATCAAGTCTCTCTCAAATCTTCCAAATGGTTTTTCCCAAATGCAACTGATCTCGAGATATGAGCCTTCAATCTGCTAAGATTACCTACATGATTTTGCATTTTTTGGAGGCATTAAAAGCTCAAATTTTTCCAAATCCTTGCCTTCACTTCACTCGGGCATGAATAAAATTACTTCCTCCTTTTTTTCTAGTCGAAATGTCAAAATAATTAGCATGGATGTTTTTGTTTACATTTTCATCGTCGCCTTTTTCCTAAATATATTCCATGAAAATCCCATAAAGAACTTTTTATCTCATAATAAAGCTCCTAAAATATTTACGAAAAATCATTCGAATTTTAAATTAGGTGTTTTATAGTGGAAGTATTTTTTAAAAGGGGGAAATTCAAAATTTTCCCAAAAAATTTTGGATGTTTGGACCTTTTTCATGAGAAATTTCCAACTTCTGGACTTGGTTTCTGTTAATACTACTGGGTGACTTAAAAAGTCTCCTCACCCAAAGTTTTTTTTTTTGTTTGAAGAAGAATCGTTTTTTCCTTGTCTTACGCTGGCTGGAACGAAGGGTTTTCTACATTTAGGTTTTCAATGGACAACGCCAAAGTTGTCTTTAAAATATCCGGAAGGGGTGGAAGGAGAAATGCAGTGTTACCAAATTTTTGAATAAGTACCTACTTACTTGATTTTTTTGGTAATTTTTTGCCCCTTCAAAACTTTGATTAGGGAAAATCTGCATTCAGTGGTTTTTAGTTTTTAAAAATTTAGAATTCAATTTTTTTTGAGAAGTACAAAATTTGAAAAATTTTCAATAGTTGGGGAATAATGAGGAATTTTTTCACCCTGAAAACTTACGAATGACCATATTGCAGGATTATTGGAACACCCTGTTGTCTAATTCAAGACCGCTCTCTAAATCTCGCTTTTTTCGACCCCCGAAGTAAACAATTTTCCTCGTCCAAATGGCCGGACTGAAAAATCCCTCAATTTTCTCTCATTACCTGTAAAGTTGAAATTGAAAAATTGATTTGTAATGAAAAATTCCGCGACTCATTCGCGTTAATGAAATTCCCTTCGAAATCTACGTATACGGCATCGTAAAAGAATCTCAATTTTCTCCTCGCTGTGACTAAAACGAAGGAAAAAACTCATCCAGAAAAAAGCTCATCCAGGCAACTTTTGTAAAAATTTCCACCCTAAATATTTCCTAATGAAACTACCTCCCGAATAATTTTATTTATAGCGGAAAATACTACGCAAATGAAATGAATTATAAAACGACGCCGATGATTCGGTCCAATCGCACGCTCCGACAGTGTTGTCGCGTCAAAAAAAAATTAAAAATTGAAGAAAACTTCGCATCTCGATTGTTTCGAGCTGCTTTTCGTTGTTTTCAGTTCTCTTCCAACAGAAAACTTTTTTTTTTTCATTTCCTCTCTCATTATTCTTAACCAAAAGCAACGTTTTATTAGCTTTTTCTTCTTCGGTACGTACGCTTTGGCGGTACCTCCCTCTGGAATATTTTCTCTCTTTGAAAAGAATTCATTGTATCGACTGGCTTTTGCCAAAGTTAAAATACTAATTTCCTCTTTGCAAAGAAGCAACGCTACGGTGCATTTGAACAAGCGAAAAAAGCTGCATGCACCTCGGAGGGTAATTTCCTCCAAAGTACAGTTCTGCAGTCTTCTTTTCATAGTGCTCCTGATCACGTTGCAAAGATCTCTATAAATAGATTTAAATTACTCGACAAAAGATATCCATACCTAGACCTAGCTAAATATTTCAAGAACCTTCGTACTTGCGGAAATTTATACACCCCCTCGTGGATTTTTTTTTGGTTTTCGTGCACTTTGGTATGTTGATGGTGGATCGATATACCGCCGCATATTTGCGATAGTTATAACGCCTGCTGAGAGCACACTGCTCATTCAACCTCCGCTCCGAGAGCTTCGTACATTTATTATACAACGAGTAGAAGCGCAGAGCGCGTTATTTTCGGTATGGAAACTCGTGACGAAATTTATCTTGCAGCGAAACCGAGTAATAAATAATCGCACAACGTTGGCTTTCCCAACCGTACTACCTACTCTAACTCGTCAGCATCCATGCAAAATATCACAGCTATGTACTCGCAGTCTCGTATACTATTCGTGTGCACGCTTCACGCGGCAATTTTATTTCACATTGTAAGACTTTAGGCGATAATTTATACTCGAAAACGGAATAATTTTATATTGGTGCATCGCCCGAATGAGGAACGTACGGTGGAAATGGCGGCGACGTGACGAGACGTAGCCGAAATGTCGTCGCGGAAAATTCGACTTGGAATTCTTCTCGTTTATTTTTCCAAGCTCAAAGTTATTCGTGACTTATGGATGTTTCATCAAATAAAATGGAGGTTTTTTTTTAATTTTTCTCAAGTCGTCAAAATTTGAAAAAAATGACCGGAGGTCGCAGAAAAATCCAAGAATAAATAGTTGTATAGAAAAAAAAAAAGAAAATGAAACTCCAAAAACCTAAAAATTATGACCTTTTAAATATTATTTTAATTTGGTGGTTTGAAGCTGTCTCTCCTTCGGTTCGCACGTTATACCTACATATAACATTTCTGATTCAAAATTCAAAATTTCCACAGTCCAGTTGAAGTATTAGATGTTCAATTCAAATCCTTTTTCAGAATAAATAAGAAAAAAATTCTAAAAAAGAAACAACCATTTTAAGAAAATGGTCAATGAATCCGAAAAAAATATGAAAATATTTATTTTGAAAAAGCAAACCATTTTTAGAAAGAAAAAAAATGTTTACCTACCTACACTTGCCTATTTGGAAAGAACTACTAAAAAATTGAATTTTTCGTAATAAAATTCAAATGACGAACCCACTTCAGAAAAAAATCAAGTGAACCATGAACACAAGATAATTCTCAGAAAAACAAAACAAACTCACCATTTTAAATTAAAAAATTCAAAACCTATTCCTGACTTTCGCCAAAAACGATCCATAATAGGAAAACTCTCGTAAAAACCATACCTTTATATATATAAAAAAAAAAAAAAAAAAAACAGAGATGTCACACCATTTTCAAACTGAATAAAAAAAAATCAATTTTCTCGATAACCCCAAAAAAATCCAACCAATTTCTTGAAAACAGACGAATATTTTCTATAAAGTAAACAAAACCTAATCCATTCCCCTCCTCTCCCAAAGAAAAACACGAAAAAATAAAACATTATAAAAATGAAAAACAAAAACATCCAAATCATTCTGAAAATAAAATCAAAAAAAACAAACTAATTTAAACGAAAAATCTAAATGAACCAAACCATTTTTAAGAACCACAAAAAATTCAAATAATTTCCATAATTGAAGAAAAAACGACAAAATTGTTGGGGAGAAGGGTCAGTGTTCTTCTAAAAGTTGTTAATGAGTGCTGGAAAAAAGCTGGAAAAATTTGTGAGTTTTTCATGAAATAATTATACGATTTCGTGATCCTGAGTATAGAAACCACCTTTGAGAGTTAAAAATTGAGTTTAGGATCAACATTGGTTTTGGACCTTTCAAGAGAAGTAGAATAAAAAAAGAACGTCAACTCTAAAACCAATTTTTGACCCCTAATGGTGGTTTCATTGAAAAAATTGGATTTTTCTGCAGAAGTCAAAACTTATTATGAATCAGAAATTTTTTAATGCTGAATTTCGCCCAAATTCCAATTTTTTCTTTAATACCTGACCCATTCAAATCTATTTGTTGACTTCAAAAGAAAATCGAGGTATTAAAATGAAAATTTGTAATCGAGTGCAACAAATTTGAATAAAAAATTTCAATGAGCTCAATTTTCAAAATATCCAAATAAATTATTAAAAAAATAAATATTTTTCCATTCAAATTGAAGAAAAAATTGAAATTAAAATTACGTCAAACGTGAAAAATAAATTCTTTTTTGATGTGATGATTTCTATCATCAATCTCAAATTTAAAAATTAGATCAAGGTTTGCAAAAAGTTCCGCCAATGTTGAAAAAATCAAAAGTTTTTGCTTAAAAATCGAAAAAATGACATTTTTTCATTCTACATAAGTTGTATATTTTCTATTTCATTCCACTAAATTCCGATAAGATCTTCAGCCACGACAATCTCAAATCTGTATCAGCAGTTTCGCAACCCTTCCTAAAAATATACTTTCTTTTTTGGAAATTTTTAGAGAGAAAAATTTTTCTCAATTCTTTTATTGATAATTTTCGTTTACTTTCAAAAAAAATTATAATTCTACATTCCAGATTAAAATATGTAGAATTTATTCTAGGCCAGAAAAAAAATTTAAAAAAATTATGAAAAATTTTCTATGCATCCTTATAAGATCCTGACATCACAAAATTCCGCAGTTACAAACTTTAAAAATATTTCTCAATTGACTAAATTTATGTACGATTGTCACAAACACGAGAAATTCCATCCGCTGAAGGATTTCAAGCCACCGCGTAGACAATTTCCCATACAACAACCTCGAATAAGAAAATATTCGCTTCCAAAATTGACTTTTCAATTTAGAAAACTTTTCCGGCAAGGTCAAAGAGAACCCCGAGAAAAAAGTGTTTAAAAAAATCAAACTAGGAAATTGAGGAAATTGGTTAACTCCCGGGTTGACGTAGATTTAACGCCGCAGCCAAACCGAGGCGAGTCGAAGTCGCCTCGAAACGCAGCGCGGAGTAATTAACTTTGGCCAACTCGACGTTCGCGCTCTCCGCCAAAAATAAACGTAATTTTAAAGCGAGGCAAACATCGAAAAACTTTACCATGGCCAATTTTTCATTTGTCAGTCAAAAAAGTTTTTTTTTCGCCGCCGCCACGCCGCTTAATGAACTATTTCGCCGCGAAATGAATGAAAAATAAGCTCGCAACCGCGATAAGAGTTTAAATTGAAGTTGTATATTATTACAAATAATAAAACGATACGAAACAAATTTCTGTTGTATTCCAAGCCCGTATACGAACCAGAGATAGGTACCTCTTTGGATGTATATTCTACAATTTATGCAACTCGATCGTATTCTCTCAGTTCATTATTGACCGCAGCGCAATTCCGCATCTTGGCTTTTATTTCGCATTTCAAAACAATCTGCATAAAATAAGCTTTTCGAAAACTTCATCGTATCTACAAGTCGTTTAATAATAGTTTTAACGCGGTACGAGATTGCACCGAAAACGACCGAGTATCGTGGCGTATAGCGTACTGGAAGCGTAGAATCATCGTCTGATAATTCGGTCGGGTCTTCGAATAGTAATTGGACGAAGAAGGGCTCGACATTTCAATTAAATTTAGAAGATCGTTCATTAATTTAAAACTGGCCGGCAAATTGAACTGCCACGGTGGCGTTCAAGTTTTAACAAATCAACGCTCCGCAATGAAAACAATTTCCGCGTGTAGCTATCCATCCGTACCCCGCTTTGCCATCTATGGAAGTCCGTCTATCGGTTTGTCTTCCTTTCGACTAATTTTCAAATCAGTTGCGACATTGTTATTCGTCGTGTTTTTCTCGTATATATTTTGCGAGTGAGGAAAGATGCGAATTGATTGGTTTTTCTGTTTCATACCGATCGAATGGAATTTTTCCATTTATTTTCTCGTATGATTTGAACAATTTATATATTTAGGAACTAATTACCTGAATCTATTGTGTAAATGGGTAGGGAAAAAAGAGAGAAGAGGAACTACTACAAATAAGTCAATGATGGTTCATTCGAAAGATAAATTAGAGATCGAATTTTGAAGCTTTGAAATAATTTTAATCTCATTTCCATTCCAAATCCCACAGAGGTCACACAGTTCAACGTTAGCCAGAGGTCAGAATAACATTAGAAATGCAGTCTGAGAGCTGAGAGTGAAAATCATATAAGTAATTATGTATTTCGATATCACACTCGAATGCAATTTTGGCCCCTTGCCCTAAACCATTATGAGGCTCTTTTAGGGGGTTGAGAAAAATATTCTTTCTCAATGATTTTGAAAGGCTTTCAATTTTGGCCCTTATTTTTGTGAGGAAAAGATGATCACGGAAATGAATTCGAGAGGTCAAAAAACATGGATTACGATCCCACATTTTCATATGGTCAAATTTCTTCTTCTTAAACCCTTGTCCCTCCCCCTCCTCTCGAAGCTCTGTGGACTTGGATCTGGATTCTTGGTAAAAATAATCATAGAATCGGATTCGTGGGTTTCAGAATATTCCTTAAAGTTTAATTTGAAATACTCCTTGAAGTGACTATTCGAAATATTTCTACCAATTTTTTAATTATGTTTTTCTTAATTAATTCGGGAATTGAGTTTCTATTGAAATCTAAAAATGAGTATTTTTCATCAAAAAATGAAAAGGTATCACTGAAAAATGAAAATGCTCCACTTACAAAATGCCACTAAAGACGAAAATTTTCACTAAAAAGAAATTTTTTTTCTAAAAATGAGGATTTCTCACTGAACAAGAGAATTTTTACTGAAAAAATGAGTTTTTACTCAAAATGAGAATTTTAATTTGTACTAAAACGGCAATTTTTCACTAAAAATGAGAATCTTTCACTAAAAATAAGAATTTCCTTCTCCTGGCGCAGAATCCGTATTTGAAATCAGAGTCTTGGCCATTTTATCGCAGTTTTTGATCAATTCAAGTTGAATTGCTTCTTCCTGGCGCAGAAACTGCCTTTGAAAAAATTTGTGTCTTGATCTTGAAATTTTTCATAATAAATTACTGTTTTCAACCAATTCAAGTTGGATTGTTTCCTCCTGGCGCAGAACTCGTTTTCGAAATCTGTGTCTTGCATAATTTATCGCTTTTTTTTGATTAATTCAAGGAGAATTTCTTCCTCCTGGCGCAGAACCCCCTTTCGGAACCCATGTTTTGATCTTGAATTTTTCATAACAGATTACTGTTTGTGACCGATTCAAGTTGAATCGCTTCCTCCTGGCGCAGAATCCGTATCCGAAATCTGTGTCTTGGCTAATTAATCGCTGTTTTTGATCAATCCAAGTTGAATTGCTTCCTCCTGAAGCAGAACCTTCCTCTGAAATTTGTGTCTTTATCTTGAATTTTTCGTAACAAATTACTAATTTCAACCAATTCATGTTGGATCGTTTCCTCCTGGTGCAGAACTTCTATTCGAAATCTGTGTCTTGGCTAATTAATTACAGTTTTTGATAAATTCAAGGTTGATTGGTTCCTCCTGGCGCAGAATCTGCTTCTGGAATTTGTGTCTTTATCTTGAATTTTTCATAACAAATTACTATTTTCAACCAATTCAAGTTGGATCGTTTCTTCCTGGCGCAGAAATCCTATTCGAAATCTGTGTCTTGGCAAATTAATTACAGTTTTTGATCAATTCAAGGTTGATTGGTTCCTCCTGGCGCAGAATCTGCTTCTGGAATTTGTGTCTTGATCTTGAATTTTTCATAATAAATTGCTGTTTTCGACCAATTCAAATTGAATTGCTTCCTCTTAGAGCAGCACCAGCCTTTGAAATCTGAAGAATTTGTCGTTTTTTCATTTCTTAAAAAAAATACTGAAATTAGGAATACAAAAAATAACGAAACAAAAATTTTCAAAGCTTCAAAAAAAATCAAATTGTACAGTACATTTGAATTATTTCATGTAGCTAATTTTTAAAAAATACTTCTGCCAGTTTTTCTTCTCATTTTTAATTACAATGATTTCTGACACCTCTCCTTAAAAAAATCAGAAATAAGCACATTTTTTTTTATCATATTCTGAGAAAATCGAGAATGGCAATTACATCAAAAAATCAATATTGCCATTTCCGTTTTGCGGGCAAAATTTTCTATATCCTTCAAACACTGCACATTTTTACAGCATCCACGAACCTCTTGACAGAAAATATCCCCAAAATAACTACTTTTTCAAAATTTACCAAAAAAAATACACCCCTCCGAACCCTCAAAATTTTAATTTCGTACCTTTGGCAAAGTCAACCCCATAACCACATCATAATTCCCTTTGTACGCGCAAAAATTCCTCATTACTCGAACCCTTCTCCAGCCTTTCTTTCAGAACGTATCACGACGACAATTTCCATCGTCGTAAAAATTATACCTAGTACCTTCGACGATACCTCGATTATTATATTTTTCGGATAAAATACTCATATTACTCTCAAAACCAGCCTACCTCGGTAGACTATGCCTCTGCTCTGCGGAATTTTCAATAAAACACACGTCGAATTTTTCCATCCACGTGCCGAGCATTAAGCCTACGTACACGTAACGTACCTACATCTATACGTAGGTATTCCACTCATCGTACATGCCACCCTGTTTCGGGAAGGTAAGGTATTTTTATATTATACCGGAGAAAAGCGTAATAATACGTGATTTTAATTTCAAACATCATCGTCTTATAAACGACATTCATTACGTTGATAAAAAATTTAGTCGTATTTTACAAGCGCGCCTCGTAATATGCAAGGCGAACGAAGAAAGGTATAAGTATACGAAATATGACAAGGGAAGCATCCTTATTTTCCGGTTGGGTTAGTTTGTCGTCATCCAGTCGGCTATCAGCTTCATGTCAGCAAAAGGCGTTCTCTCGTAATACCCAACTTTTCCTACCAGCGAACTACACAGGCTACGCCGAGCACCGAGCTTCCCTTAAAAAGGACAATATTCTTCTTGGAGGGGAACGCGAGGCAGGGCGGAGACGTAGTCTACATTTCATGTCAAATTACATTTTTCCTCAAAACATTTTCGCGCAAATCAAGGTAATATACTGGAAACATGAGAAATAACCTATTTTCAAGAGAAATGGCTCGTTTACTTCTTAACGAGACGGCTTCTTTCATTTGAATAAACAAAAGCCACCTCGCCTCACCACCGTGCCTCCTTTTTTCACTCTCCTCGTTCGTACCTCCCTGCTCATTCGTTCGACAAATTTTATCTATGCAATGGTACAAGTTTATGGACTAATATTGTCTTCTTTTTTTACCATAGGTTCCCTTCCCTTTGCCTTTTGCCCTTTTATATTTAAATTTGTACATCGAAGCATAGGGAGATGATTTTAAAATGCAATCTGACGCTTTTGATTAATATCCTCTTCTCGCCTGGGCCCATTTTGACGTCGTTATCTTGTCTCCGGTATTGCGATGTTGTATAAACAGAGTCGAAACACCGAGCTCGCCCTTCCTCTCCATACTTAATGGATTATTCGAAATTAATTTCGAATTTCTCGCGTCACCGTGTCATTTACAAGTTTACTTATTTCAGCTGGCCCGTGCAAACGCGACCTACGAGCTGCGAGTTGTTCAATGTCAGATTTACTTACGCGTGTAAAAGACGTCCGAGCGCGAATTTATCGCCGATGTGACATTTCGAAAATGTCATCGAAACTACAACTTCGGACGGGGGGAGGGAAAATTTCGTGGCCCGTAGCGATCCTCTCTGGGCTCATATGTAGTCGTACGTCCGCCACCTTTCCGGAGACGATCTAGATGCCTCTTGTATGTAAATTTATTCGACGCCTTTTTTTTCAAATCGACTTCGACGTAGGCATTGTGATGCAATTTTCACCCCGTCGCGTCTTCGAATATCGTAGACGGGATGATGTCCTGAGCCTGGGTGCAATATCTGCGCAATTTTTCAACGTCGACGTCGTTTAATAGACGGTATCGTATCAATGTCTAATATACATATAAGGGCGATAAATCCGGCGTGAAAAATTTCCATACATTGATATGTAATGTGCCCTCATCGATGAGAAAATTTTTCCCTCTATTTGGCCTCTATTTATACTCCAATGACCGGATTAAATTCACCCCTTCTTCTGATCCCATCGTTTAATTGCGGTTAATTGAGGCTGAATTCGATTACCATAAATGCAGCTGCCATCGACCAATTTTATCCCACTTTTGGGCCCGTCTCTGTCTATCTTCTCAGCTGGCATGTTTTTTGAAATACAAACGTATTTGAAATCCGCTGTGGAAGGTTTCAATTCGTTGTCATTCCCTTTCGAGCCGACAACCATCATCGCGATATGGGAGATAGCGGTTTAGGGCGCACTATTGCGTCTAATTTCTATCTTCCGATTCAGATTATGTGCCCGCAAATTTGGCTGGAGGGGGCGGTGTCACGCTCTTTTCGGCGGTTAGGCAACTTATTTAACTCGATTGTTATCCGCGCCTTTGATACCGGCGCCCTGTAAACGTGTGTTTGGTGATACCCTTCTCGTGGGTGTGCAAACAATACGTCGACATGTTCGATATTTCGTCAGTTGCTGAATCAATTCTAGAGGGAAAAATTTGCACGTGATGTGTCAAGATTACCAGGTGATATGTGAATTACAGATCGAATTGGTGATGTTATTTGGAGCGGTAAGATCGAGAATTGTGGTAGATTATTTATTAATTTTGGTTCCTCCGTTGAGAGGATGCTGAGGTTAGATTGGGGTTGAAAATGTTGAAATTGATGCCTATGTCATTGCTAGGACTGCAAATCCAAATCCAAAATCCAATAATTGACTAAATTATTTCGAATAAATCAAGACTCCGAAATTCATGGAGAATAAGCAGCGTTTATTGTCATCTTGTAATATTTGCTTCAGAATTTTTGCGGTTTTATCGTACCTATCATCAGAAAAACCAGAAAACAATTAGGTACTCAAGAAATTATTACTTTTTCCGGATCTCATTTTCAAGAATTTTCTTGTACGTATTTTAGATTCTGGAGATTTAGCATTTTGAAAGAATTAAAATTTTTTGATCCATGCAGCGTCAGCGTCTTTGCTCGATTTCATAAGCATATTTTTTTTTTCATTTGAAAACAAACATATAGATGAAAATTTTTTGCTCATTTTTGAAAGGAAAATTTTAGAAAATTTTTATTTTAATTGTATATCAGTATTGCATATATTTTCTTTTTGGAATGTACCTGCAAAAAAATCTATCAGTGAAGAAAAATGGAAAAATTTTAATTTTGTTTGACTTTTGTAAATAATTGTCAACCAGCTCAATCTCAGACAGCTCGCTCTTTCAAAGGAGGAGGTCAATCGAGTGTGATCCATTGGTACTTCCATGTGCTAGCATAATTTTCACTTGTGTTCATCCTCTTCCCCCGAAAATAAATATGAATCAGAAAAGGGCGTGAAAAATGGGGCCCCCTCATTCAAGTTGAGGAAGTGAACGTGAGGTCAATTGACTGAGCTCGATTTGCACTCTCATGACCTAATCCTTCCTTCTGTGAGTGAGGCGCCAGAAACGGGTGCCCCGTCCATGCAAGGAGGGGAATTATGCTGAAAATTTTGTTCCTTTGTGCTGATATTTTTTGTACTTCCTCTCTTAATACGGGTAAGGTATCAGAAATACTTTTTGAAAACCCTGAAAAATGAACGAAAATGATTTCAACACAAATCGAAGCTCAATCGAATAATTCTACTCTTGCTATCTTTCTTTTTAATGGTAGGGCACCATTTTTGAGACCTTTTACTTGAAGGAGAGGGGCACAAACAAGAATAGTGTCAGCTCATGAGAGCACAAATCTAGTATAATTGACGGACCCCACTTCCATCCCTCTCTTTTGAATGGGTGGGCGTCCGAAATTGAGTCGTTTTGAACGAAATTTTAACAAAAATCAAATCTGGATTTCAACGAATTTTTGGTATCAAAATCGAAGAATTATTTTAAAAATTCTACTTACCTATATAATCATTTGATGAATATTGAAACGAGAATCAATCATTTCAAAGCCTCTTTTTCTGCTCCTTTTGAAACGTAATTTCTCAAAAACTGTTTGGTTCAATTTTTCTCAATTTAATTTTATTCTACTTTTTTTGATTAACAATGCTTGCTACTATGGTCATAAAATTCATTTTAAAAAAATCAACAGAATTGAAGTTATCAAGGAATAAAAAAAATTTAAAAGTTCCTTGTCGATTGAAATTCTGTTCTAATTCTTGACTAAAATAGTTTTTTATTCGGTGTACTCAAATTGAAATGATGGTTTTCTACAGCTTTTTGAAGAAGAATCAAAATTACACATCTTCTAACACAAATACTAAAGTTAACATGACAGTGGGAAGGAGGGAGGGAGGAGGGAGAGTGCTCAAGAATGTAAAATTACCGATATCTTGAGGATAAGGCTGAAAACTATAGAATCAATCATTAAACTGGATTTTTTTCCAATTTTTCACACTCCAAAGGCAATTTTTCAGTCTTTTTTCCAGACCAAATCATATTTACAACTTTTCAAATTCAAAAGTTGAGGTCATTTTTGACTGCAAACTCGATTTTTCATCTTCAGTTTAAAATATGGGATTTATTTTAATTTTTCAAATGCCAAACGCAGTTTTTCAAAATTTCTTCTGAAAAATTCGGAAAAATTGAGTTTTTCCGAAATTTTTCTACCGCAAAGTAATTTTTCTTTTATTTCATTTTCTATTCAAAAAATACCCCTCCCTCCCAAAAATACAATGATTTTTCTCTGAATTTACCAAAAAAAAAAGTCGACCGAATGTCAATCCTATTTCCAAACCAAAATTTAATTTTTCTTTCAATTTTCCATAATGAGCTGCTCAATTTTTTCCAATTGTCTATCTAAAAGCATTCACCTTTGGAAATTTTCAAACATCAAATGTTCATTTCAGGTGTACCTAAAAATTTCACATAAGGTATAATTTTTTTTTTACTAAAAAAAAAAATCTTAAAAAATGTTGTACGAAAAATGAATAAAATTGACAAAAATGTGTTCTCAAACTTTTCTGTTTGAAATAGAAATTAGACAAAATCTTGGTAGGATCGATCAAGAAGTATATGTAAATCGACTGGACCAGAAAGAAATACTTTAAATTTTCCTTCAATTTGCAATTATAGCAGAAGTATAGCATTATCTTGATGAAAATTTATTGACTTCACAATCGACGAATGAAATTTTTACCATCGATTTTTCCCGCATTTTCTACGGTCAAGTCGATAAAAAACAAATACCGAATGAATAATAAAAATTTATTATCATTCTGTTTCTATTCACAATACCTAAATTTATGACGCCATATTTCACGCGGATCCTTTAATTAGAAAATTACCACAATTATTCTCCAATTCTAATTCTTCATTCTGCCTCTAAAAAATTCTCATTATAATCCCACGTAATTTTTACGTCATGCCCCCATTCTCGTAAATATTAAATTCATTCCAGATTCCCAACTCACCGTTATATCTTAAATCCGCGTCGCACCGTCGACAAGCAAAAATTAAATCCGGAACTGAATAAGATGCGAAAAAAATGACAATTATTTATCTAACGAAATAACATCACCAGCATAAAAATCGGCGAGACGTTTGCTTGAAAACGCTCGCGATCATTATTCAATTCCATAATAATTACAAGAAATAAGCATCCAGCTTCCGCGTTCGGGTTCACTTGAGCATATCGCAGCTTTCGGTATCATTTACGTCATTAAAATTAAGAAATTTTCTCTTCGTCATTTTTCGCGAGAAAACGAAAAACGCTACGAGACCGGCCTCCATCTCGAGCACTTTTCTATACTCAGTCGAGAGAGCGAGTAAAAAGGCAAGGCGGTATTTTCACTTGAAAAGACTTTCTCTCTGTGTTTAAAACACGACTCGCGAGTTTATTTTTCAGTTTACAAACTACGCCGTTAAAGAAAAGTTATGTCGTTGACTAAAACACCGCCGCCGCCGCTCACAGCGCCAGCAAAGCAGGTCGAAAAATTTTCTCTTCAAATTATACTTACGAAAGCGAACCAAGGCAGCGGCAAAGGCAGCCGAAGAAAACAGAGAAAATTTTTCCATAAAAATGATCGCCTGCGTCTTTTCTTTAGCAAAAAACACCGTCTCGTATACATTTCCGTGCTCATTACAATACGTTCGTCGAGTCGAGCTCCAAAATGCTCCAAATTCCAAACTCAGCTCGAAAATGAACTCACCGCTCTCTCTTCCTCCATTCCGCCTTCTTACAATTTGTTTAAAAAGTAATTTAAGAATCGGAAAATTTTCCAAATTAATCTCTCTTTTTACTTCGCCCGCTTTTTGTTTTATTCGTATTCTTATTCGCCGCCGTGCCACGGCCGTCTGAATGGAAGTAAAAAAACACCAGAGTTGATTTGATTGCGCACAAAACTGCCAACATATCTTTTCTTTATAATACTACGACATTACAAAGACCAGATTCCGCGGTATCCTTTTGCTTCGTGCCTTCGTAACAAAAGGCATAAATTCAAACTTTAACCGCCACTACTCATATCCTTTAAAAACTTTGGTATAAGCGTAAAAGTTACCTAATATCGTGTTTGTTTTGCTGCCGCCTGTGCCGAGCCATCGTTTTGCTACGAATTCGTATTTGAGAGTTTTGTTGGCCGGCGATGCCAAAGGCGCCATATTTTTCAAAAGAAATATCTTCTGGTAGCGTGGAAACAAGAATTTCGCGTATTGTAAGGTACCTAGGTGTATATCTGTGGTATTTTGTGTTACGAAGATGCACGAACAAATTGTTCGGAGCTTTGCCTCTTTACCATTTATTTTGATATAAAACAAGTAGGTTGAAATTCGTATTCTATGTTTCATTTTCATTAGTCTGAAAATTCATGTTGTAAAATATTTGTCATGATGATGGTTTTTTTAGTTTGTGTTTGATGATTCAATGTTTTCTTGTCAACATTTTTTCATTTTTTTTTTCAAGTATAAGTAGGTAACTCATGAGAAAAAATTTTGGTAATTTTTTTGAAACAATAATCAATTTTCAAATAATATGATTAATTTTAAATTTCGCACGTGAATTCGTTTGCGAAATCGTTGCTACAAAAAAATTATGCTGAAGACTAGTTTTTTTTTAGAGGTGCCATTTTCTTATTTTTCTGGCCACTTTAATGAAATTTTTCTTGCTTTTTTACCCCAAAACCTACCTACTCGTTTTGAAAGAAATTTTAAGCACTTTTTGGGGCCCTAATTTTTTAGAATTTTTTCCTTCAACTTTGAAAAAACATTATTTTTCTTCTTTCCAATATTTTTCCAACCGGTAAAAAAATTGTTTTTTATCGCCTTTCCCGTACTCTTCTCTTTCTTAAAATTTTGAATTCCAATATTTATATGAATTTGGTCCCAGCGAAATCGAAAAAAAAAACTTCAAACTATAAAAATTTTCAAATTCACAGGAACCAAAAAAAAAAATACTCTCTTGCTTTTTGTTGTAAATTGTTCAAAATTCTTGAAATTATTTTGTTGTTTTGCCAGTATGGTGAAATTTGATCTAATTCCTTCTTCCATTTGTTTCGTTATCCAGTAGAAAATGAAACCGTATTTTTTCGTTACAAAACCAAGATGTAGTATCAAATAAGAATACTTAGAATTATTAATTTTTTTCGTCAAAACAGACGAGGAAGCTTCGTTTTCAATCAAGCATTTTGAACAGGGTTTAAAACCTTTTGAATTCAATTGATGATTGTTGTGGTGGGTTTTTTAGAGTTAGAAATCAAATGGTTGTTAGTTATGGTTTTTGATGGTTTTTTTTTTTTTTTTTTTTTTTACAAAATATTTGAAACGGTTCTGATTGGTTATGGCAATCATTTAAAATTTTCAAAAAATCTGATTGCGTGGTGTTTTTTTAATGGTTTTGGCCAACTTTGGAATCTCCAAAAATTCACCATAATTCGGGAAAAATTGAGCATTGGCGTTTGAAATTATGGATACTTATCTTACGAGTTACAAAGTAATTCAAAATTAAAATTGAAATAAGAAACAGAAAGTAACTTTATCTTTGAAAAATCGAAACATTTGATTCAATTGATGGTTGTGGAGGCTTTTTTGAGTTAAAAATCAAATGGTCGTTGGTTATGGTTTTTAATGGGTTTCTATAAAATATTTGAAACGGTTCCAATATGGTTGCGATAAACGTTTGAAATTTGTGGTTTCAAATGGTTTTATGCCTTGATTTTGAAGACATTTGATCAAATAGGTTATAATAGCAAAAAATCTCTAAAAATTACTACATTTCATGAGAAGGTGGTTGCTTTTATTCCTGAATTTGCAAAAAAAAATTGAATCAATTAAGAAATCCGAAAAATAAAAAACCCTCCAAAAAAATTTAACATACCTAAGTACTTATAATTACTATTGGGAATTCCAAAAGGTTAAATATTGTCAAAAAGTCTCTCTTGTCCATTTCTAAATATCGAGGTACTGTTGCATACAATAAACAGTTCGTTTAGAAGAATCGATATAAATAGGTAATTATTCAGAATGCAAATATTTAGATATTTTATTAATATTCAGATTTAGGGTATGTACCTAGCTTGTGCTACAAGTGCAATAATGGATAATTTATAAGGGTGCAAAAAAATTAAATAATGCATAAAAATAGAATACAACCCTAACATTGATAAAAATGAAGAAGAAAATGATATTTTTTTCCTGCGGAGGTCTGGACGGTCTGTATTTCTCATGTTTCTGATCATGTTTTTTTCTGAATGGTTATTCTAAAATGAGAAATAAAAAATATAGATTCGAATCGTATATTGAATATTTTGGTGCAATGAAATCTCGTTATAACGCTTCGGTTTACGACCCTGATTTTTTTTCTCTCGACAGGCGCTATTTAACCAACGTAAAATCAACCTCAAAATAACGTTTACAAAATCCATACATAACGCTCCTAAGAAGTCAAATGTTTAAAAATTTTCCATTAGCCGAAAAGTATCTAATTTCATCAAAAATAGGTCGTCGGTAATTACGTAAAAATGTTTCAATTAAAGTCACAAAGCAAAATATTTCTTTATTTGAAAAAAAAATTCTGGATGGAATTTTAAATACGTTTTTGAAACGTGCTGAAAATATTTTGAAAATTCATAAAAATTTGTTCATTTCGGTGAAATGACATGAAGTTTTATTGAAATTTCAAACCACTTCAATTTGGTATATGTTATAAAAAAAATTTCTTTCGTCCTTTGGCAAGCACCATAACGTGATTTCATTGGAATTATGATTATTCCTGGTTCATAATGAACAGTTGATAGATGAAATTTTACTTACAATGATATCGCACTTTAAAACAACGGGTAGCGCCTCCACTATTGTGTGTACCACACTGCAAATCGTCACAGCATTGAGAAGTTTCGGTACACTGTTCATAACGTCTCAAACATGTCTGCTGTGACGATACTGAACTTGCGAACAACATCAATCCAACCACGCACAAGAAAAATACTTGTAAAAATTTCATTTTTATCGAGTGATTGCAACACACAATTTTTCTACCGAATTAAAAAGTGAATTTTTGAGCAAAAGAGCACAAATATCCAAGACAGAAGTAGTTACGATATTGGTGAACTATCTGACAGAAACCGGGTTATATAGGAACTGAAAAATATTTTATATTTATTTCAAATTCTAATGGTACATTAAAAAATTATTTATTTTCATGTACCCAAGTATATAATAAGAATTTTTGGTAAAAAAGTAAAATTAGCATCATTGATTGTGGATACGTGATTATTGTGTATAATTTTTTTTACACGTTAATCAATTTGTCCAAGCATTTGCAATCATTTTTTATATAAAAAACGTGAGTTGAAAGTAATGGCTTATACTAAATTTAGTAAATATACTTTTTGTATGTCTTTTAAAATTGATTAATTTCTTTTTCTCGAAAATCATAGAGCTTAATTTAGAACAATAGATCAGAGGTCACGTACAGATGCGATTTTATTTCCATTTTCAAACCATGACCCATACAAAAATCACCAGTCGCACAGACATTATTTTTGAATCTCAACCCTTCGAACAAACGTAGATACACAGTCCGTCAAAATTGAGAATTTAATGTCTGTAGAAATCAGAAATTTAGAAACCCCAAACTCAAAGTACATTCAAAAACAAAATTGAAATTAATTGGCTCAAGTATTTAATTTTTTTCTCAATGACTGATTTCTTGTTGAAGTATCAAATATTTTAAGAGAATTTGATGAAAAAATTTGGCTTGAAAATTAAGGGTGGTAAATTTTTTTGAGATTCTTTCAAAAGTTGATAACGTCCATCAAGTTAGGATTGAAAAATTATTGGTTCTCATTTGTATGCTTTTTTTTATTTTTAAAGTTTTTAAAAAAAAGTTTGGCAAAATTTTCAAAAAATATGAAAATTTCGTTCCTGTTACGATTTTTTATTCACTATTAGGTATACTTTGTGATTTTATTTTTTGTTCAAAAGATGAGGGGAAGAGACCAGAATATCTGCCGTTTCAACTCACTACCTCGAATGAAATTTTCAAAAAGAAATCAATTTTTTTGGAAGGGTAGAACGATATTTTATCTTTTTAGGTCATAAAAGCAGCACGAAAAAAGCACAAATTTTTGTCTTCTGATTTCATAACAATTGGTTGACAACATAGGTACTTTTTAAAAAAAAAAATATATATATGATTCAGAAAATGTATTTTTTTTTTAAAGATATGAACCGGCACATTTCATTTTCACTCTTTTCTCCTCCAAGATATTTTTCCAAGTTTCGTTTCTTGTTCAAGGTTTCTCCGATATTCTTGATATTTTCCATTTCGGCTCACTAAATCGATGTTCAGTTTGTTTGATTGGTAGGTATAAAACTACAGAAAAATCAACTGCCTCCTCATAAAACTCATCTTCAAATCCTTCACCTTATTTTCCCACTTCTTCTCCATTATCTAAAATCTACTATTTATTGGGTATCGATAGAAAAAACAATATTTCATCCCATAATTTATGGCGCATACGTTTCTCCGTAAGATCTCGTGCAAGTTCCATATGTACCTACTAAATATACGTGCACAATATCTATCACGACCACCACTTATACCATAGCATTTGTGTAGTCTTCGTAATGTTGATACGGATCATCTACATTGCGAGATATTTCAAGTGGAACCGACGATAACTGCAAAGCTTTCGAAACGCATCGCTTAACGTTGGTTCTAATTTTATCACTATATTTCGCCAGACTGAAAACTCGTACAGCATTAAACGTGTCAACCGTTAATTCGCTCTACGTCTCTACAAACTCTGTTCAGTGGCTTAGGAAGAAATTGCTCTCCTGGAGAGTCAAAAATGTGTACCTCTCTCTCCCGAAAACGTTTTGCAGGATTCACCACGGGTCTAAGATCAAAAAATAATGCTGTAAAATTTTCGATTTTTTTATTCTCTTAGGTATCAATGACCGATAATACATTTAAAACGAGAGCTAGGATATTTTCTGTCGAAGATTTGACGACAAAATTTAAATCTGAAACTGAGGTGGAACTGAAATTCATTCAAGTTCCAGATCCAGTTTTCCATCACTGAGATGATTCTTGATTCGAAAATGTGGTGATTCGTGATCGTGATTCAAACCAACAATTCTGTGATTTTTACTCATTCCTCTTTCTAGGTACCCAAATTACCTTAGTTCAATATGAAAATATCCAGGAAAATGAAATAAAATGACTGACAATGTCCTATATATAGAATATGACACTTTGACGACGACAATGTCATGACGTAGAATTTTTTTGCTATTATGAATTTTTTCAAAAATGTTGAAATATTATGTTTAAAAAAAATGTTTAGAAGTTCAACTTAAGTACAGTACATCCACTCTTGCAATTGCATGTTGAATCAATGAAAAATCACAAAAATGGTCCGAATTTCAGCACAAATAAATTCTGCAAAATTCTGGGAATTTCAACGGATTTTCGCTAATTTTTCAAAAAAAAATCGAAGAATTTCATCAATTTTTCAGCAACTTTCGGATATTTTACTGGCTTTTTAGCGAGTTTATACTGATTTTCGAGCTATTTCCAGTGATTTTCGATAATTTTCGTGAAAATTACTGGAAATTACTCGAAAATTAATATTTAAAAATTTATTTGAAATAATTTGCTTTGAAAAAGCATACAAAAAAAAATAAAAATCATCAAAAAGCCAGTAAAATATCCGAAAGTTGCTGAAAAATTAGTGGAATTCTTTAAAATTTTTTAGAAAATCGGTAAAATTCTTCGAAAAATCAGTGAAATTTTTCAAAAACTAGTGAATTTTTTTGGAAAACTAGTAAAATTTTTTTGAAAAATTGGTGGACTTTTTTTGGAAAATTGATGAAATTTTTTTAAAAAGTTGATGAAAATCTGCTGAAATTCAAAGAATTTAGCTGAATGTTTTGTGCAGCCATTAATTTTCTCTTGTGACTTTTCATTGATTCAAAATGATGAAGTGGGTGTACTGTACTTGAAGTACACTTCTAAATATTTTGTAAAACATAATAAAATTTTTGAAAAAATTCAAAATAGCAGAAAAAAAGTCGATAAAATGACGCCATTGGCTCAATTCATAGATAATACAATTTAAACTTTCTCTCGATAAATACGTATCACAGCAGACCACGTCGGGTCGCCTCTTACAGTACACGCTTTAATTAAACCATCATAGCCAACTCCTCGTAACTAAAAATCACTCGATGCCTATCTCCCATCAGCTCGACTTCACATCCATCGGCAATTAATTCGTTACTCTGAGCACAAAAGCCTTCCTCATCGCTGATAACTACATGTAAACGTGCTGTACAGCACCAGGACGCGAAACTTATTTTAACGCAAAATTTGATTTCGTTTCTAACAATATTATTCCGAAGCGTCATCTAATGTCGCTTAGTTATATGAAATAATTAAATGTACTCTCCTGCCTTCTCCTTTCATCACACCCAGCTCCGTATTTAACTCAAGACGTAACTTCTATTACTATTTCGCCGGCTATAATTTGTTTAGCAATATCAAAAGAGCTGCTCGCTGAAAGACACTATAAATTAATTGCCAATTATTACTACATACGTTCTTACTAATAACGCGCGTAATATTAAGTCGAACAAAAAGCCCGAGCTTTTCGTACCTAAATATAACAGAAATGAATTCCTTTCGTTAATATAATTATTTACCCTTTATCTGGTACACTATATAGTCAACTTTGTAGCACCCAAATTGACCTAGGCGTTTGTCGTGATGTACTTATTGCAGTACACCAAACGATAAGAAATTTTATCGCTTTAATTAGCCAGATTTGTATCGTCGACCTATTCTTAATTATGTGCTCGTCTGATGACGAGTTTTAATTAAGTGCCCCACTGAATTATATTAAGTAAGAGTAAAGTTCCCGATGCCAACTAAGATGCTTTTCAATGCAGTCATCCGCAGTGCCTTGTTTTCTGAACAGATGACACGAATTGAATGATGTGATTTTAATTCAATTTTATCGAGATGAGAATGTAGATACCGGGTTCCTTTTTGAAATTGTTTTAAACGGAGAACTAAAATAAGTGCAGTTTTAGTGAGTGCTCGAAGAATTACGTGAATCATCAATTAAGAAGCAAAATCCAGATTTCTTCTGAAAAAAAAAAGTAGATACTTTAAAAGGTAATTCTTTGATGTGCTAGTTTACTTAGATATCCGCTCACTGGCTCAAATTCATGTGAAGATTTTAAGAGGAAAATGATCGTGTAATTTTTCGAGTCTTTTTTTCTCTCTTGAATAAGTCAGATTTGTCAAAAAAGGGAAAATGAGATACTTAATCAATAAAAATTCTATAACTGGCGTACTTTTTGATCTTTGTGATTATTTTTCCTAGGATCATTTTGAACTCACCTCAATATTTTTAAGAGAAAAAACGATTCAAATCCACAAAAAATAGTATAAATATTTTTGAGCAATCAGAAAACCAAACGTGGGTAAGAGCACGAATAAAAAATAGAATTTTATTTTTCAAAGATTCGGTGGACTCGGATGATAGATTTAAAATTTGGAAAAAAATTTTGTCATTTTGAATACCCAAGTCTTCTAGGGTTCGAAATTTTCGATTTTTACAAGGATGGAATTGCAAATTTCAAGTGCGTTGTGGTTACAATTCGAAGACAAAAATAAAACAGTATCTAGGTATATGTGACCTCTCGTCCACGAAATGGTTCTAATTTGAGTTCTGACTTCTGAGAAACCAAAATTTATCAATTTTAAAAGAAATGAAAAATTTTTAGGATTCCATTACTCATTATTATTGTCACGTTTTTTATAGAAAAAAATTACCGGAACGTTTGGAAAAAATTTATCAAAATGCAGCTAAAATAATGATAATCACGTATGATCAATCAATGATTCTAATTTTACTTTTTTTTTCAAGAATTTCTATCCTTATTAGCAAAACTTATTGAACTGGGTTATCAGACTTTGTAGTTCGAATTTATAAAAATAATCATTCAAGTTACCTAATTATTTCTTCAAATTCGAGATAAAACACATTTTTCAATTCCTATAAAAACTCGATTTCTGTCGGGTTAGTTGACTAAAATCGTGACTAGATTTGTCTCAGTTAGTTGTGCAGTTTTGCTTACCTTTAGATTTACTTTCTAATTCGATACAAAGAATCGTGTGTTGCAATCGTTCGATCAAAATGAAAATTTTGCAAGTATTTTTCTTGTGCTTTGTTGGATTGATTTTCTTCGTAATGTCAGCATTGGCACAGGGCAACTGTGTAGGACGTGGGAGCCCCTGTGCACAAACTTCTGAATGCTGCCCTCGCCTGGAATGTTCAACTAGATCTGACGGTGTGGGCCGTTGCTCTAAACCTGGCACCAGTGGATGTAAGTAAAGTTTAGCACATTGAACTATTCCTTGTGAATTAATCTATCAGGAACTATCATAATTATACAATAAAATCTCATTATAATGTTCTGCAAGGGAGAAGGGAAAAAACTGCTTTATAGGTACAAAGGATTGAGTTAAAAGCAATTCTGTTTATTCTGCTTTTTGAGTGTTATCAGGAAATTCATTCATTCATTTTTTGAAGGAGGGGATGTGAGATGAAGAAATTCATTAAAAATAGATATAAAAAATTGAAGGAGTTCATTTGATATCTTAATAGAATTTTTTATAATTTCAATGAAGCGTTGGTACATAGGTACGAATTCTTTATTAATTTTAACATTTTCTCTGTACATTTTGAAAACTACATTGAAAATTAGATTAATATTTTTTCTTATAATTTTTACATCAATTATTCTGATTTTGTAAGCTGGTATTTTGAGATCAGTTTACATTGGTCGAATAGATTCGATTAGGAGAGCTGAAAAAATCCACATTTCAAGTCGAAGTGTTATCTATACCTATAATGAGGTTTTTCTGTGGTACCAATACATGTTTCCGTGATGAAATATAAATCCTTTCTTTTTTCAGAATAAATGCTCAGAAGAAAGTGCAGTGACATGAATGAAATCACGGCACTCTCCCACCTCGAATAAAAATAATTAAAATTCAGACAATTCAACCTTTTACAGAAAAAACTCAATACCCATTCACTTCTTCAACTTTGTTAATTTTATCATTGCACTTACCTACTTATTTTACATTTTATTTATTTTTTTTTGAAGCCATTTACCTAATGTATTTTTATCACACCTCTAAATAATTTTTAATAAAATTTTGTCTGAATTTTTGCATTTTGAATTTATGTCGATTTTTTCGAATTTCGTTCCATGAAATTGTATACCTAGTTATTTCAAAATTGTCAATAGCAACATTTTTGACCATTTTCTCAATTTTTTTTTTGAGATATCAATAGTAAGTACGTAGGTATACACATCAAAAAATTATTTTCATTTTTTCTTTAAATTCTGAATTTTTCAGTCGATAAAAATTTCGATAAATTTGCATTAGAAACCAACTGTACGAAAATGAATGAAAACTACTCCTATATTGATTGAAGTTAGCTTTATTTTGAGATTCATTTGGCCCTCATCTCAACCTCCTCTCCATAACCTGAATGAAAATTTCTAAAATACAGAAATAATTTTGTAACGAGAAAACAGAATTAAAATTTTTATAGACGTTTAATTTTTCCTATTTCTTTAAATTCAGCTTCGCCCAAAACCTTTACAGAATTTAATATCGAAAAGCAAACCGAAATGAAATAAATTTTACTCAAATCAGTAATTTTTCACTGACTACATAAATCATTGATTTTAACTGACAAATTGAGGATTGATTGAGAAATCGGTGATTTTTGCTGGAAAATATATGAAAAATCATTGATAGGTAATGATGATGACGATTCTTTATTTGTCAATTTATTTCACCGAATTAAAGGATCCTTTGAATAAGTCTCTTTGTTCGGTACTGTTTGAATAAAAATATTATAGTGATCATGAAGATAGAGGTAGCTTCAAAAAATTAAAATAAAATCATAAACTCGAAATTTAAAATAAGAAGATATAGAATTTTATTTTTCTCATTTCAAATTCAATGAAATTTCAAAATAATACCTACATAGGTACCTATTAAAATACCAGACAATTTATATATATTTTTTTTACGTATTTTCGTACATTTTGATCATTTTTCCAGGCTTGGGGCTTATTTTATTGCGTTTGATGTGGTTATGTTTTGCAAAGAAAAAAAAACGGGTGACCTCTTGTCTGCGAAGTTGTTTTAAATTGAGCTCTGGCTTCTGAGAGAAAAATCTATTGACTTAAGAAAAAATAGAAAAAGCATGCCATATATTAAGTAGGTACGCTATTATTTTCACCTTTCGTCACGATCATTACCTAAAAAAATATTTATCAACATGAAACTAAAACAAAAATAATTACGTATGGACAATTAATGATGGTAATTTTACTTTTTTAACTAAAGTTTTTATTCTTAGGTACCTACACATTTATTTGCAAAAAAAATTCGTTCAACTTTAGAGTTTCATAGTTAAGTAGGTAATGGTTTCTTGATTATTGAGCTGGGTTAATCGATTTCGTACATCGAATTTATGAAAATACTCATTCAAGTTAATTTTTCCTTAGAATTCAATAGAAATGTAAAAAATTTTCAGTTCCTATAACAACGTGATTTCTGTTGGGTTAGTTAACCAATATCTTAACTACACCTATCTCAATAAGTCGTGCAGTTTTGCTCACCTTTAGATTTACTTTTCAATTCAATACAAAAAATCGTGTGTTGCAAATCATTCGATCAAAATGAAAATTTTGCAAGTATTTTTATTGTGCTTTCTTGGATTGATTTTCTTCGTAATGTCAGCTTTTGCAACGGGCAACTGTATAAGTAATTGGAGCCCCTGTACAGAATCTTCTGAATGTTGCCCTCATCTGGAATGTTCATTTAAGTCTGACGCTGACAGTGTAGGATATTGTTTTAAACATTGGCGCCGGTGGATGTAAGTAAAGTTTAGAAATTAATTAATCCAGAACCATCATAATTACAGTGCAATCTCCTTATATTTAATGCTCTCCAGTCGCGTTTCAATTGAATTCTCTTCATTATGTCTTTCTGGGGGGGGGGGGGGGATTCATTTAAAATATCATCACGCTATAACTAAAACCAGATCGGTGCCTTTTTTTTCAAATTTGAGATTAGTAAAATGTTGAGTTTTTGGAACCAAGCTGCATGGATTAAAATTTTAAAAGCAAAAATTAATTACCTAATTCAGAATTGAAAAAAATGAGATTGAGTTGGTCAGTATATTTTGAGCGGGTAAGCACCTATTGAAAATTGTATTAAAATTATTCCTCTAAAATTTTACATCATTTATTCTATAAATTGAATTCTCGAGGCATATTCCCACATTATGGTACATTTTTAGAAGAAATTCGCTATTTCCCGAGAAATTTTATGCAAAATTTTATTTCTCGAGAGTCTTACACCGGGATTTTGTAAGCGCTATTTTTAATAGCTTTGGTCAAGAGAGCAGAAGAAACCCATATTTTAAGTCGAAGTGTTGCATACGAGATTCCACTGTGATAGGTAGTTACCACAATATACCTATTCATGATGAAATATAAATCATCTTTTTTTTTTTCAGAATAACTGATGAGAAGTAAGGGTGGTGATATGAATGAAACCACCTCGAATAAATGAATGAAAATTCAGACAATTCAGCCTCTTACAGAAAAAATTCAATACCTATTCATTTTTTCATCGTTGTTAATTTTACCATTGTAATTAATCTACATACTGTTTTTTTTGACGTCATCTAAAGTTTTCATCATTTCTATTTTCGATTTATATAATTTTTCTAGTTATGTGTAATTTTTTTGGCGAGTTGATCGGACTTTTGATGGTGGTTATGGCACACAAAACCACCTTTCACCAACTAAGCTCGGAAAACTCTCATTTCATTCCGTACCTACATAATTTTCTATTCAATAAAAAATATTCAAAAATTCAAAAACATTATATTCAGCATTATTTTCCCTGCCTACTCTCTCCCCAAAAAAATATACCACTTCAAAATGTTCAGTTTCTTTTGAAACCAAAAAATACTCTTTTCCACAGAAATATGAAAATTTTGGTTTTAAAATTCAGTCACGGATGCCATATTATGGTCTTGTTTTTTTAAATAAAAATCAAAGTTTTATGGTCTATTCATATTTTTTTTTTAGGAGAGGAGGTCCGAAGAAAACTAAAATTACATAAAAAATTTCAAAACGTAGAACTAGTCTTGAAATAAAATATAGAAAATCCTTCCTTTCCATTTCTATGGAAAAAATAATGTTAATTAATAATAAACTTTTTGAACAAAACTGAGAATATCATGCAGTAATTTTTATTATGATCCTCCTGCATAGACCAGAATGGCAAAAATAATGTCAAATTGCCATTATCCACTCGATTCTAAAACTATACAAACCTACCCAATCCACCATTCTTCTTTTCATATCAAATTCAAAACAACACCCTCCACCCCTCACCAACCCACAACTTCATTAAAGAACTGCACCCCCGCTGTTCCCTTCCGAACCCTAAAAAACAATCAAAATTAAACAAACAATACCCATTCAACTCATTTGTCACATCGGTATAAAATCAGGTCAAAATACCTCGCTGGTTGTAATAATACCTTCTCATTCCGCTCAATATTTCAACCCAATGACAAACGACAACCCACGACGACGTTAATTTGGGCCCAATATAGTACAGACTCGAATTAAAAAGCTCGAGAAACACAAATACCTGCGTATAAAATACCGGTGGTGTAAAAATTCCGCCAGCAGCGAACCTCCATTCATGCTAACTCGTAAATCCATCAATTGCCATTTTACTTTTGTATACAAAAACATACATACACACAATAAACACGTCAACAAAAAAACTTCCCCCCATTGGGTTGTATATTCTATTTACAAAAACTACGCCATGACGAGGAAAGGTACGCGGAAACACTCGGCTCGATATTATTTCCATCACCTATAGAGCTTCCTGCTAAGTTATATCGTTTAAATGCAATTCAAAAGTACGTCAAAATACGTCGGTTTTTCAAATTCGCCGTCCGCCCCGCCGAATTTCATCAAACTACAACTTCGAGTTGATTCATTTCGGTATAAAATCGACGTTTCCTCTATCCATTCACAAAACACAGCATCGAGTTTGAAAAACAAAACAACGACGGAGGAAAAAAAGAGAACGAAGGATAAAAAGGCAGGCAAACAAAATGAATTGGAAAAAAGAGAAAACTTTTGACAGCGTAATACGGGATTTCTTAACCTAAGAAAAAAAAAAAGGAAAAAAGAATACTGAAGTACTATAACAGGGAAACTTTTCAAAACGACGTTAAAATATATTATAATAGTAGGTACAACGGTATTCATTTTTACCACACATTTGTATATTACGTTGAAAAATTTCAATATGCGAGTAACTCGGAAAGCACAGGGTGACTTGAAAATATCGTAAGTAACTCAAAAATTACTTGGTAAAAAAATTATATCATTAAAAAATGATGAAATCGCATTCACGACATGGTTTATATTCTCTTTTCCCTTCAAAAAACACGAACTCGTCTCTCATTGGTTACAAATTGTTTAATATTTTTCGATTTTTTTTGTATGCTCGTAACCAGAGTTGTTTTGGTAAGGGCATTTAATGAGACTTGTCCTCATTTCACAAAAAAATTACATGCATTTTTCAAGCTTCGAGAATTTATTTTTATCGAATTCAAATTATTCACTCAAATTTTTCAAAAAAATTTGTTGATCATTTGAATTTTTTTTCAAAATTTTCAAGAAAAAATTAATGTAAATATTTGCTGCTCAAAATTTAAAAAAAAAAGATTTAAATGTATTTTAATCACAAACAATTGTTTAATTCACTTTTTGAACTGCTGAATGAATAACGTGAATTTTATGAAACTTCAGGAATAAAAATCCAAAGGGCAGCATTGTAAGATTTTTTTGAAAAAAAATTCATCAAAAATTATACCTACTGGACGACCAAAAAAACTATGATTTTCAATTTTTGATATGCTTAAGTAAGGAAATGAAATTTGACAAGGTGGTAAAAATAAAAAAGCTTCAAATTCGAAACTCGCAATTTCTCAACCAGCCTGTAAAAGGCAAAAAGGGTATTTCATTTTGAACCAAAAGTATAGCCAATATTTTCAGCGAACAATACCATCCCGATGTTGAAAAAAATCGTGTTTTTTCGAATGTTAAAACTGCGGTCTCAAAACTCTTAGTTTCGTTCTTACAGATACAGAGAATGGAAGTCAGCAAAAAAGTTGACTCTTGATTTCACCTTGACTCCGGAGTCGATTTTTGATCTTAACTTACTGATTCCAAATTCAGTCTATGATCCTGACTCCGTAACTCCGGAGTCAATCAATTACCTTCACTACCTGACTTCGTGATTCCCGAGTCAATCTATGACCTTGACTCATGTAACCTCATATTAGATATCGTGGTACCCATTGCTGGCCAAAATCGAGTTTTCAAAATTTAATTAATTTTTCAGTCGTCTCATTTTTTGATGTTTTTTTTTTTTTTTTTTTTTTTAAAAAAAAAATACTAAAATACTTATTGCTCAACTTACATCAAAATTTGAAAAAATGCATTTCAAAAGTCATTCGAGTTTCATAAATTCCCAAAAAAAGAACATTTCTTTAAGATAATTATTACGAGAATTACTTAATAAATCATTATCAGGATTTCCAGAAATGCTGACAATTGAAATGAGATTTTCCACAAACTTTACTACACCTACCTATAATAGAATTGAAGCATCTGATGTAGAATTTTAAATATTTTAGACATTTTGATTCAAAATTGATTCTGATCAAAATTTTGAAACGATTAATGAGATGACCAAATGGAAGGATGCTAAAGCAGGCAGCATTTCCATAATGATTTTTCTCAAGACCAGCATTAAAAAAGGGATTTTAGGAAAATTTCTCCGAGAAAATTCTCCTCTCACCTCTTATTTGCAATCCTATTTTTTTGTTTTGGTAATTTTCAAAAAATTGTCTCAAAATCCCAAATTTTGAAGATCTTAAAAATGGAAATTTTCATTTTCAAAAACTCATAGTTGCATTTATAAAAGTTCTGAATGAAAATCAAGAATCACTAATGTAAATTTTGTGTTCAAAAATTGTAGGACGAAAAATGTACGAAAAAATTCAATTTTCGTATAACTGACAACACTGTCGCCCTCACTCAACCCTTTCAGATATTCTTATCAGCATTGGTATTGTCCCTTGCCTGCCTGCACGTAGGCCACCCTTCGTTCAAATCAATGCAGGACAAAGTTGAACGATTTCTTCCTAAATGATCCAAAAAAATCTGCGTTCCGGAACTTTTGAGCCACCCTGTAACTCTCGTACACAACCGAACATATTCATCTCAAGACTACACACTGCTTAATACCATGTGCCTGGGTATTATACACTCGGTAAATCCATTCATGACTTCATTACGAGACACAGGCAAGTCGCTATCATTAATTTCACCAATGCTGCGATAATGTACCACACGTACAATAAACTACGTAAAACCACGACTGGAAACACGGTGCCAGAAATCGTCTTTTAATAAATTTATTAAAATTAACGTCCGCCCTCAACTTTCCAAAGAATGCCATTAATCACCCGAAAAATGATTCGAAACCGTAAATCACACATACACGATGAGCACTTCCACTAGTATGCCATCTCGTGAGCCACATCCCTTCTTCTACACTGTATAACCATACTAAGACAACATGCCATTTTATGTTGAACAATTTTCAAACTTCGTACATATTTTACGTCGAATTCTGCAACTTTTATAAGAGGATTTTATCAAGTTAAGAAGATAAAATGGTGGGATTTTAAAGTGCCAAGATTCTATGGCGTATATCGAGCGAGTTGATATTTTCTTTGTATTTTCACGCCTGTATTAACTTACCACCGAATACCTACACGCGCTACTTAACATACTCGGTTGCTGTTCTAAAAAAAAAACAGACCTGTATAAGAAATGGCAAAAAGAAATGCGTCGACTTCGTTACAAATTTACAACGTGAAGTTTCAACTATCGGTTGGAAATTTACCTTTTTCTACCGACAAATATTTGATGTTTTAAAAACTCGCACGTATGGCATCTTTTCTTTTTCCTTCTTTCTTTTGCAATATTTCCTACTTGGAATTTTTGATTGAATATTTTTTTAGATACCCATATTTTTTATTTTGATTCAGAAGCTAGGTCTTCTCCTTTGAAAAGGTCTTCCTAAAATTATTTTTGGATCTTTGATTACTCACCCAACTTAGGTTACAATATTGAAATTTGAGAACCAGTGATTTTAATGTATATTAATTTTAGAATCCATTTGTCAATTTTTTCCCCAATAACGAATGATTTTTTTTTTGTATGTTTCAGGTAAGATACAACTTCGATGCATCGATGGGTCCTTTGAAAATTATCTCTCATACAAACTAACCACAAAGACAGGTAATCTTTGGATCAAAATAACTTCGATATTTTGGAGAAAAGTTTGTTCAAAAATGAATTTTTTTTAAATTTTACCAAAAAACTTATTCGAGTTTGACACCATACAGGACATTTGACTCTTATTTGAATTTTATTCGAGTTGATTCGTATTTGATACTTCCTTTGGGCCACGTCAACCATTTTAGAGCATTTAGAAACTTTTTCTTATTGATTTTAAAGGGGAAATGTAGACTTACTATCTTTTAAAAAAAGTTTCAACTGACTAAGCACAAAATTTTTACATCGAGTTACTTTAAAAGCTGAATTCTCTATGAGGAAAAAAAGTTTTTTTTTGTAGTTTTGCTGTGTGGTGCTATCTTTTTTCACTGTATCTTAATTTGAAAAAGATGAAGATGCTTATAATTATGATAGGTAGATGTATTTGTATTAATATCATTTCAAAACAATCATCGAGATTGTAAGTGAATAAGTTCCTCATTTATCATTGTCATATTCTCATAATTTCCAGTTCTCAGCTAAAAAAATCGGATTTTTTATTTTCAAAGTATTACAAAAGAGAAGAGATGTCTTTGATTTGGTGAATTCGGTCATTACTAAATGAAATTAAAGATATAGGTATCTAAGTAGGTATATCAGGTGACCTCATCCATTTTATCCAACATGAGCGAGGTATTGAAACGTTTAGAACAGTATACACCTACATAGTGCATTTTACTGTAAAATAGGTGCCTCCATTTACTTATTCAAAAAGTAGGCAACCAATCCTGAGTCGATGAACATAAATTTTTCCGCAAAAAAGTAAAATTTGTGTTATTGATTATTGTACGTGATTATTTTTATTTTAGCTAGATATACGTTTATAAATTTTTTTTCATGCGTTGCTTTCATTTTTTTTATGTAGAAAACGTGACAAAATTGAAAGTAATAACCTGGAAAGATATTGAATTTGGTTGGTTTTACTATTGTTTTAAAAATTGATAACTGTGTGGTATCGCCAAAGTCAGAGCAGAGGTAATTCAAATTAAAAATTATCTTGAAAAAATATGTTCGTACACCTACTTACTGTAGAAATAACTCAGATAAAAAAAACTAACCCCGAAAAATTCCCGAAAAATTAACAGAAAGAGGGCATTTCGTAAATTAGCTTAATAGGGTACGTATTTCAGTATTTTAAGGCTTCTCTAAAATTGGTGCGTATTTTTCCCCTTTTTGAAAGGCAAACGGGTTCAAATTTTAATTTTTTGGGTTTAATTTTCGAAATTGAGAATTTATGGGAAAAAAAGTTGAAACAAACGTTATTGATCACTAAAAAACGAAAAATTTTGAATTACACCATTTTTTCCTAAGTCATCACGGAGGAGGGAGCTGCAATCTTCAAAAAAATTAATTTTAAAAATTTTTCTTCAGCATAAAAAATTGCCATGAATCGGGTTTCGAATTTTAGGAGCGGTCTTTCAGCACAGTACATCGAATTAGTATGTAAAATGAGAAAAAAGTTTAGCCGATCTTTTATCTGAAAAGAGGGAGATGGAATCCCTTGAATAAAACGTCCCTTTTTTCCACAATCGTAGTCCAGCTACAGCCCAAAATTCGAAAAATTGATTCAGACAAACGTTGAAGGACATTAAAAGATGATCATTTTCCATTTTCAAACTTCATTTCTAAATGCTATTAGGGTTGAGCTATTGCAAAAAAAAAAAAAAATGCTTTTGAAAATTTTTCATTTTACTTATGTCAATAATTTAATTTCTGCATATAACATGTTTGTCTGGTAGAAAATCTAGCGAACTTATACTCGAACATGTGAGGTTGTGGAGTTTCGAAGCGGCACTGAACTCGATTTCCAAAATAATTTATACCCAGGACCCAAATTGGGCCTCAAAAGGGAGTTCAAAAATTAACATTTTACCAATTTTGGACATGGATATCAATATACCTAAAACGTCTGATAAATTCAGTTTCAGGTTTTCCAAAATTTTAAGCTCTGCAACCCAAAACACGCTCCAAAAGAGGTGGAGGAATAAAAGTTTCTAATTTCGTATAACTTAATCATGAGAATCAATTTAAAATTTAATCAAATTTGTACTGTAATTTTTGATCAGTTATACAAAGATTACATTTCTTCTTGTCAGGCACTGATCCTCGCATAAATCGTGATGGATTGCCATAAAAAAAAACTCGAAAGGCCTAAAAAAAAATTATTTTTGAATTATTTTAAGATTGAGAATAATATCAAAAATGTTGCTCTTGTACATTTTTGAGTGGATAGCTGCCTTTACCTATGAAAAATTTGTTCGAAAGAATCAAAATAAATTCAGAATTCAAGAATTAAAATGAAATTTTATTTGTGGAGTAAGGAATAATTATTTATGAAGAGGTGGAAAAATTGAATAACGCATAAAAATGGAATACATCTATAAAATTGACAAAAGTGTAGAAGTGAATTTAAATAATTTTCTTTCGAAGCCTGAGTTGACTGGCTGTCTCATACTTCTGTTCAAGGTAAGGCGGATAATTCTGCCGTTTTTCTGAAAAGAAAAAGATTTATTTTGTATCATTAATATTTTGATAATTATGATCGATTTTGAATGATTATAAGAATACCACCATAATAAAAAGAAATTTTGACGATGAAATTTAAATTCTCGTTTTCAAAACTTATGGTTCTTTGGCTTTTCGATCTTTTTTTAGTCTCAAAATTTTACTCCCGTTCTTATTTTAATCCTCCAAAAATATCTTTTTCATTCCAGTTCTTTATTCTTCAAAAAAAGAAAATTCTCTCAAAATACTTGTAAGTAGGTAGGTATTTAGTCGAATTTTTACTTTTTTATCGCATTTTTGAGATATCATTACTTTTGAGAGTAAGTAATGTACCTAATGAACGGTAATTTCATTTGCATTATTGGTGATTGAAAACAATAAAAATTTCAGAAGCAAAGAAAGAAAATGAATAAAGAAATTATGAGTTTTGTTGTCGTTCTCATACCTATTTTCAATTGTTCTCATTCACCTATATTTTTCAACATTCTTAAAAGTTTTTTCTGGCTCTTATTCTTCTATTTTTTGGTTCTTTATTCATTATTTTCCATTCTTGCAGCCCTGCTTAGGACTGGGAGATGAAATTTAAAGTGTTACGTTACAATTATTTAAATGTACTGCTGACGTAGGTTACGGTTACAATTTTTTTAAAAAGATTTTGTAAAATAAAATATTTCATTATTGGTCGTGAAAAAATTCACCTGATATTGAAAAGAAAAAACTGAATATGATTTTAAATTCAAAAAAAGTGTACTTACCTACTATAAAAAATGTATAGAGTATTTCGAAGAAATGATAGATACCTATTTTTTAATGATAATAATTTAAGAAATACATACTTATAATACATATTTCAAAACTAATTATATTTATCTAAGTATGATCTAAGGTTTTTACCCCTGAGGGTAAAAGTGCATTAATTTTTTGTCTTTATTTTGACTTACCTTGATATATAAACGCAAATACCCGACCACTGATCTACTCCTACACAATGCAGATCAGAGCAGCATGGATTAGTACGAGAACAGCTGCCTCTATACCCTACACAGTCGGCCTGTACCGATGCAGACATTGCAAAGAAAATCAATCCAACAAAACACACCGTAAATACTTGCAAAATTTTCATTTTATTCGAATGATTTTAACACACAATTTTTTTTACCGAATTAAACAGAAAATCTTTGAAAAATGTACTCGACTAAGATAGATGTATGTAGTGACCTACCTATATATTGTTCGACTAACCTGATCAGTTAGTTACTATGTGTTTTTATAGGCCTTAAAAAATAATTTATATCTACTAGCGTGATCATTGTTAGGTATTTTAGGTGCATACTTGCAATTATGTATTTTTTTAATGCGAAAAACGTGAAAAAAGTAGAATTCGGTGCCATACATAATCAGATACGGTTTTACTAATTTTTCCTATAACTGTTAGGAACCAAAAATAGTACAACTTTGCAGACGAGAGGCAAAATGTTTAAATAATTTAAGAAGTATGGAATATCCTAGAAAATTTTTTGACTCCATTAAAATTTCAAAAAATTTCAGAATATTGTCAAAAATTCCTTTTATCCATTTTTGAACAACTATATATTAAATTTTGAAAAATTCGGTTAAAATCGTTCAAAAAAATCGAGGTAAATTTCAAAAAAAAAAAATGTAAAAATTCGTACAAACATTTCAGCTGTCTAATTGGCTGGGCAGAAAACCTCATTTTTTTCACTTTCGAGTTCCAATTCCATACAAAAAACGAGGGCTTGGGACGACCAGAAAATTTTATTTGAAAAATTCATTCAGAATCATTTCGGTCAGCGAGCATTCAACTCTTTTTTACCTTTTATCATTAACTAAAGCAGGAAAACTGGAGAGTGATGGAATAAACAGTTTCGAATTTTGTCGTCTTTTGTATTCTAAATTATTGAATTTGTACAGAATTATTGAATAATATTCGATAATTTGTACAAATTCAGTATTCCGAATACAAAAGACGACAAAATCCGAAACTGTTTATTTCATCACTCTCCAGTAAGGTATCCCTCTTTCAGAGACTGATAAGACATAAAAAAGAGTCGAATGATCGGTGACCAAAATGATCTGAACGGTCCGATTTCTCAAAAATTATCAGAAATCCAATTGTTATTAAAATCAATTTCAGAGATTATTCAACGATTGTGTAGAAAACGAACATGTTGATTCTAACAAAAATGTATTTTTGGTCCACCATAATTTTTGAAATTGATTCAATAAATCTTGATTTTTTTTAAAATCTTGATCTTTAAACAAAAGAATTTGATGAATTGAAGGCTCTTGCACAATCAGAAGATATTAATCGATTAAAATTTTCTATCTAGTCTCAATAGCGCTCTTTTTTTTGCACTGTATTGGAACTAAAAAATAAAAACTTGAAAAAATAATACATTTTGGGTAAGTATCAAAAAAATAATACATTTTTTATTTTAAAAAATGAATGAATTTTACCAATAAATTAAATTTTATTCAAAACATAATAAAATTTACTTATTCAAAAAATAATAATGGTGTCCCAATTTACAAAATAGTTTAAATTTATTCTAAAAAATAATATTTTTTGTCAAAAAATGAATACATTTTACTAAAAAAAATCATTTAAGAAAATAATAAATTTTATTCGAGAAAATAATAAATTTTATTCGAGAAAATAATAAATTTTATTCGAGAAAATAATAAATTTCGTCTTTTTTGTGAATTGGGACACATTATTTTTTTGAACAAATTTTATCATTTTTTCAGTGATTAGATGTGTGAGTTTTTTCGCTCTTTAATTTTCTCCCTTCCCCACCCTAGAGTCCAAACCTTTTCTTTACAATCCTGTCTGTACCTTTACGTAGGACATTTCGCCACAAATCAAAATCCTCAAATAAATCCATTCCAACTTCGCAAACCTAATTTACTATCAAACTTACCCCGATGATAATTTTATTAATAATGTACTCGGAGAATCGTACCACGCAACCGCAAATATTTGCTCTCATCGAGGCTTACCGCATCGTATTCCGAATTGCTTTTTAATTTCGCATACAAAACTTGTAATTGCATATTCATACTATTTCCCTGGTTCGAAACTTATCGCAATTAAGTTGCCTGAATTGAATGAATTAACGAAAGGTACCGTATAGCGAAAGTATAACTTCGTAACGCTTGGCAACATGGCGCAAATTCAGCTCAATCGTAATCATTTTCATTTGTACGTAAGTAAACTTTTCAAAACTCGTGTGACCATTCATTCCAGCCGAATAGTTCAAAAATCTATACAAAAGCACCTACATCTCTTCTCTTTTACTGCTATAGGTAGGTAAATACCTATCTATATCTTTTTTCACCCTTTGAGCGTAAGAAATGGAAAGTTTTGTGAAGGACGTCACAATCGCCACTTTTTCCATCCCCTCAACTATAAGGCCATCTCAGTATCTACTTTTTCTTTTAAATCTCACCCATAGTTACATCATCGAAACCAAATTGAAATATCACCAAAAACGTGTCACTTATCGAAAAAAAAATGTCTGACACAGTAAACCTATATCATCAAAAAAGAATAATACCGAACCTTTATTTCACAGGCCTTTTAAAATCTAACGCGCCAGGGAAATTTCTCAAAAAGAAATACAACTCTTAAAGAAACTGTGTCAACTTTGAAACACAGGTTACAAGTCTACTTCGAAACGTGCACGTTTTACGTTTCCCACGAATTGTATTTTTTTTTTTTTTTTTTTTTAATAATAATTTGAGAAAAACTTTCACCATCTTGCTTTTCACTTCTGTCATTGTTTCTATTTTTTATACGTCAACATTCGTTGGATTGTTACATATGGTGAAAATTTTTTAAAAATATATCTATCATCAAAGCGAAACGCACGATCGATGACATGTCACTCTTCCTTATGGTATGATACGAGATGACGATTTTTTTCCTCGCTTTTTTTCGTGTCGTTCGAATAAAATAATAAACGATTGTGAGAGAATCGCATCACGTATCACGGCCAAAATGACGAAAATTTTTCAACATAGCACAAGGGTCTTTTGTGTCGGTTGATACGCGTATTTTTTACCATTTTTCAAACAAACCGGTGGTCATTTTTTCTTTCTTTTTTTCCCTCTCGAATCATTACCGAGAAATATCTGCACTACGGTGTAACCCTTTAAAAACTCATCCAATTAGAATTCATTTGTAAGAATAAGATTTTCAGATGGTACAAAAGGGGAGCAAAAACGACGACAAATCCTTGGCTTTGGCCTTTAAAACGCATCAATCGTTCAACAAGTCCGATAACACTTCCTCGGTTTATCAATCCTTTCATTAGAACTGTCCCAGGCCAGAATTTCGAGGCGAAAAATCGTTTAATCAATTCGAAAAGGAAAGAAATTAAATAGAAAAAACGAGCTATCCGGATGGTATTTTTTTATACACTCGAATCGAACTATACTTTAAACGAAATAAATCTTGAAAATATTTACAAAAGTTACCAATACGTTTCGGGGTCGATGTAATTGAATTAATTACCATTTTTTTTTTCAGATGGGGGCGACGAAACCCATCTTTTTACATGCAAACCCGATTTTCGTATTCGAAATACGATAAATTACCCGAATTTCATCGACTTCTTTTACTGAGCTAAAAACTAAATAAATTAGCTTGTTATTTGTTCAAAGTTTAAAATTTCGATAACTCAAGCCACGATGTTTTTCTACACGTATTTACAGTGTGCCTCGAAAAGAGAAAATCATTACGTTTAAAATGAGAACTGACGAGTAGGACGTTGGGAATAGGGGGAATCTGTGTCGAATAAAATAGCCCTTTTATAATTTCGCACCGATGATAGCGCAGCTCCGGAGTAGTGATTGGTTGTATATCATTCTAATTGAAGTAGCGTTTTGTAATCGGCTTACACACTAAATTAAGACAACTTGTCAGCGCAGAAGAAATTACCCGAGGGAGCGAAACGCAGCTCTGGTTCCCCCTCCCCGCATCACGCTATCTACCCCCGTCAATTCAAACAGTATCGAATTTAACGTCTTAAATAGGATTTTCGAATATATTTTTTCCTCCATTCCGTTCCCGGCGCTTCCATAAATTAAGATCAAAAGTCAGTCGCTAATTTAATTTGCAAAAATTCGTATTTTTTTAACGCTTCGTTTCGGCTAAGGTTCGGTAACGAGAGCTCGTCCCTTTTTTTTTTACCCGGCAATAATCAATATTCTGAGCCAATTTCGACGACGTTTGATGGAAATTCAAACTGCGCCGGGTAATTTGGAAAATTACACGAGTACGGAGAGAAGATAAGTAGGCGAATTTTTACACCGGATTGCTAATATAATTGTTAGGGGGAACAAGCTCAAGTGCACTTTGGGCTGTTCCGAGAACTAACAGGATGAACAGAATGATGACACGAATCGAACTTTATACCATTTATTACACATTAACTTAGAAATTAGAATGTACAAATAAGTGACCCGGAGTACGAATCCCTAAGAGAAAAGCACTACCGATACCCGATCACCCGAGGTGCTGGCTTTCCATACCAGCGGCGAGATGAGATGTACTTCGCGACCTCGAGCTCACATATCACATAGGCGGCACGAATACTTTAACTTGACAACTGGTTTGCGTTTAGAACTTGACACAACGGAATACTTTCATAGACTGCTACTGCTTCTACCCTCGACATACAAGAGCATCGAGGGTGAGATCGCAGCTAGTCTACAGGATAACCGCCACCACTACAAGGAGAAGGAGGGAGGGCCATACTTCACCATAACATATGCCCCTTCGCGCTTGGCTTTAGAGGGCACCGCATGAAGGGAAGCACGAACAGAGAAATACGAATCCTACCCTACCCACCTGCCCCTCGCGTTTTCCTTCGTAAGGTGGTCATACTGTACACTAGCCTTGATCTCATACATTATCAGATGGTTACATTGACATTCGGTGACATTGACTGATGGTATCATTCTCCAACATGGAGCTGTGATTGACGGTGAGGTCTGGTTATTGACAGTGGCTGGATGGATCAATACGTCGACGTGTGTAGTTATCACTGCACAGCACTGGATCAGGTGATCGAAGATGGTCTGGATGATGGTACGTCGAACGTAGTGCCTCGTAATCAACCCTAATAGACAAAAATTAACTAAAACTAAGGGGGACAAATTAAAACTAAGTGAGTCAGCCAAGTTGAAAAATAAACTATTGACAGTCGATTATTTCTAATAACAGCGATTCAGTTGCGTTATCGACGAATACTGTGATGTTGAATTGCTGGTGTTGATCTGGTACCATGGATGTTGCGGTACTACGATTATAATGTTTGACGAATTGTGTATAATATTTAACAAGTTGAATATAAATCTACCAAAGGTGATACAGTGAAATATTGTTGAAGATATTCGTGCATTTGCTTGACTGAACTCAGATACGTAACATTACAATAAAATATGGAAAATTAAAACTATTGATAGCCATACTTTCGGTTCGTAAAATTATGATATTGAATTATGATTATTGGCGCATTTCTGGAAGTAATCTGGTATGCGCTGAACGTTACTATTGAGCGGTTTACGTACTATTGAAACAGAGGGTATAGCTAACAAACTAAAACTAACACAAAAGTGAGAAGGAGGGACAGACTATCCTAAATTATGATCAAAATTGACGAAATAAATTCTAAAGTTAAAATTAACAAAAGTGGAATAAAAACTAAACTAAAAAGGGTCACGTCGGCCAAACCGGACTCTCTGACGATCATCGAGCGGGCCGTACAAGGTGGGGGGAAAATCTTAATAAATATAGTTTATTTGAAATAAGACGTTACTCCGGATCGATAAAATATAAGATTAAAAATAAAAATATGAAATATAAAATATTGGAAAACTAATCTAAACATCTTATAATATAAAAAATTGGTCATTTCCGGGTAAAGTTGACGTCAAGTGACTCAATTTGGTGTGGTTTACTCTGTGGGAAATCAAGTTTGTTGATGTCAAAAGTCGTAAATCGGTTGTTGTGACGGGTATCGTGACTCGAATGCAAGTGGCGACGTAACATTTCGACGAGACTTTTGGATGAAGCGATACAGAGTCTACTGGTAATGCGAATATCGACGATGGAATAATGACTTTCTCACTTCGAACTTGTGAGCTGGAATTTGCCAACATGGATAGGTTATGGCTGTGGCTATTGCGATTGATTGCTGTAGGGAAGTAAATTTTGATTAGTATTCAAAAAATATTTGCCAAAGATTCTTGCTTCTTGATGTTTATTTGAACTGTAACAGGAACTCTTTTAAATTTTGAATTTTGATTGCTGATTTTTTTTTTTTTTTTTTTTTAACTTTGAATTTTGACTTCATGCTGTAACATAAAAAATTAGGACACAAATACATGGAAAATGTCCAGTTCGGACTTTCAAAAGCTAAAATGAAAATTAATAGGGCATATGTATTATAAAACTTATACACGTTGAGAAAAATTACACACAAATTCGATCCTGTTTTCCATATTCGTTCTTACCATTGAACTCCGTACTAGTTCCGATCGAAATCCATATGAATTTGCCAGCTGTGCCCCAGTCGGGGTGGGGGTTTTGTTACCTTGAGTCTCTGGATGCCCCTGCTGAATGCAACATATTGGTCCATTTTGAGGAAGATGAAAGTCCTCTCGGTATCTATAGTTCTCATCTATGCATGGGAGCAATTTATGGAAAAATTCTATTTCTATGTACTACTATTATTTATCTATGGCTATTTTCATGCAAGTAAAAATTTAATAACAAAAATACGTAAAAAAAATGGTGAAATTAGTTTCGCATGCAAAGACAAGATCTATAGCTGTGAATAAATCGAGGAATTGGTTTCTAGGTAATCGATGACGAAGGACTGGAATCTTGCCCCTGTTGAGGTATTTTCGAATTTTGGGGTCTTATTTCGGTCAGGAATTTTAAAGATGTGACGGTTTTTTCTCCTTTGGGAGTGTAGTGTGCCAGTTTTCGTTCTTGATCGATCGTGATTTGAAATTCCTCCATAGAATGCTTGCCGATAATCCATAGTTGGTCTGCTGAGTCACTTTTGTAGAATGGCAACGTTATTGGGATTTTATTCATACAGAAAGTGACTTTGAAGTACTGAATATTTTTTGTGTTGGCCGCATTTGTGTCTGATGGGATTTGTAGCGTGCAGGTTTTGATGTTGTTACGGTGATTTCGAATTAATGATTCGATTGTTTTGTGGGATAGTAAGTTGTACTGCATTTCTGGATCCAAATGGGCAGAGTATATTTCCGTGTCTATTGTTACGGGAATTATGGCTTTAACTGATGTTTTTTGAGGATTTTCATTTTCGTCGGCGGTTTCGTATGAGGTTTCATATTCGTTTTCGGATGTATTTTCGTTTTCATCCGCTGTTTCGTAATCGTTGTCGGATTCTGGTTTTATTTCTGATGACGTTTTGTGACAGGGTTTTTTCGAGATGGTATCAACCTGTTTTGCCTCGATGGTCTTTGATTTTCGTTTTTTGGATTTGCTTTTTTCGGAACCCGGTGGTTTCATCATTGTCTCTGGACGTAGTGAGATCGATTTATCCGGTTTACGCATTTTTCTTTTTCGTGGTGTTGGCGTACCTTTCTTCTTTTTTACTGGCGGTGATTCGTCGTCAGTTGGGGTTTCGTTTTCTGGCTGTTTTTTCAGAGGTCCAGTTCGTTTCATGGCAGTTTTGCTGTTCTTGAGTTTCTCGAGTTCGTTTTTGAGGGATTCAATTACTTCAGGGTAGGTTTTCACCGCGACGTAGTACTGGTTGACATTAGTTGAGTAATTGAATTTCGTCTCGTCTGGTATCAAGTTGTTGTCCTTGTCGGTTGTTGGTCGATGAAATTTTTTACCGCTTGAGTTCGCTGTTTCTTCGAGATGTAGGAATAATTCTGATGGTTTTTTCCAAATATGAACTCGTTTGTCTTGAGCCAGGTTTGAGAATATTTCCTTGAAGGCTTTATATCGTTCCAGACTGACAGGTTTTTCGCCATTTTTGCGTGGTTTGATGATTGGGAATAAGATAATAATTTCTGTGATTCCCTTTTCAAAAAGGCATTCTAACATGAATTTCATATCTTCTTCTGTATTTTTATACGGTCTTGTGGTGTAGTTCAACTCGAGTTGTCCGAAGGAGAGAATTACTTTTTTCTTTGAAAATTCGGTGGTTTGGATTTCATTGTCTAAATTTAGCATTGAAATCTGACTTTTTGAGTACGGGGGAAGATCTTGTGCCCCAGTTTCCATTCTCCTGATGAAATATGAGAGTCCGTCTCCTATAAACTCATATTCGTCAAATTCCTTGGTGGCCGGAAAAATTTTAGATTTTGCAGTAGTTTTTGAGCTATTGTTTTGAGGAAGTTGGATATTGCAGATTTCTTTTCGCATTTCTTTCAATTTTGTGGTTGATAAATTTTGAAGGTCTTCTCCCTTTTTGATTTCCCAGACTGCTAGCATTGTTCCGCTGTCGTGGCTCTGGTCAGATGATACGGATTGGGTGTCGTCGTCTGTGTGAGTATTCTTGATGGTAGTTTCCTTTTTTGGTGGTTTTTCTATTCTTATTGGAACAGTAATGTCGTCGTTGAATTCTGGTAGGGTGTAAAAATCATGCACGCGTTGCATAAATTTGTCGATTGATGTTTTATCTTCATCGCGTATTTTGGACTTTAGCGTATCTGGTAATTTTATGTATAAGCTGTCTAAAATTTCTTTTTCTGATGCTATTTTCAAATTTTTCAAAGTTTCTTGCCATTTGAGGTAAGTTAGAACCACAAAGCGTTCATGATCTTCATATTTGTATTGTGTGCGGAAGGTTTCCCAGATTTTTCGTTGGTCTTCGGGTTTCCAAAATTCGTTGAGGAATTCAGTTTTTAATTGTTCGAAATTGGTGATGTTGCTCATACATTCTAGCCAAAATGCTTTTTCTGGGAAATGTAACACATTCAGCAGCATGTTGCATTTCCGCATGTTGTTGAGATTTCCTCCTTCAATGAATTTTTCGAATTTTTTGAGAAATTGGTGAGGATGGTGTTTGTTTGTTTCGTCGAATTTAATGCCACTCCTTTGGAGATCATCATAGGTGACAGTTATTATTTTTTGACGATATTCGTTTGCTCTAACTTCTCTTACCCAGTTAGATACATTCGTCACACTCACGTCTGTAAGGTGATCTCTTTTTAATAGTTCTTCGATAATATTGTCTGTTTTTTGTTTGTATTTCAAAAATTCTTGTTTTAGACTTTCGAGGTCGTTGTTTGATGGTGTTTCATCTACTCTGTTTACTACTGAGTCCAAGACTTCGCGGTGGTCGTTCCATTTTTCCATTAGTGTTCTAACTGCAGTACTTAATGTTTCGATGTCTCTGGCATCCTTGCATATTGTGTCTATTAGAGTAGCTATGGTTGTATTAGTTGAATCTTGTCGTTTGCTTATGCCTGAGGCAAGCAGGGTCAGACAATCGACCATTTTTTCTGGGCTAGATATTTGATCTTGATGTATTACCTCTAAATTTGGTCCTTCTTGGTTTAATATTGCTGCTTTCAAGGGATACAGAACTTCCTCTATTTCTTGTTCTAAGTTTTCGATTTCATTATCCTGATGAGGCGTTTCTGGCAATCCAACTGGCGGTGATGTATCTGTGTTACCAAGCTCACCTTTGGTGGTTTCTGGCGCAGAATCATTTACAGGCGTGGAAGCTGGGGAGGTTTGATCGATTTTTTGTTCGTTGACCTTTTCTCCATCAGAAGAGTTTGATGGTATAGGGGTTTGGTTTGAGGTGCCCCTGTCTGACGTTGAGAGTGGTGTATTTTCCGATGAGGTGTTATTCTCAGTTTTTATTTCTATCGGTTGTTCAATACATGATGATGTTGAAGTATTGTCAGTTTTACTGAGGTCAGGAGATTCATTCAATGTTGAAGATTGAGTAGATGTAATAAGATCGTCAGTTTTAGTAGGTGTACTCGGAGTCATGATGGTAGATGGGTGAAAAATTGTCAATAATCGAGAAAATAATGTCTATATGGACTAAAATACCTAAAAATCAGTTTGTGTGGGATATTGATCACACAGTCACTGATGTTTACTTTCTAAATACAAATTCTATATGGGAATTCCACTAGGAATTCGTATTATTTTACCTGAGCACTGGTTCCTGTGGAAAAATCACACTGAAATCTGTACTGATAACTAACTAATTAATTATTGTAATTATCACAAGAAAATTTTGATTCCGAAATATTTATGTAAGTAGTTACGTTACCAGGTTGCAGTTTATTTAAATTTACGTTAACCAGAATTTTTATAAAAAATTTTACGTTAATTTTGACAATGGAAGTGAAAAATTTGAAAATTTGCTTTAAAAATTGAAAGTTTAATAAAAAATTTGACAAAATAAATTCAAATCGACTCCTTTTGGAGGAAAAAAGAGAAAAATTGATTGAAAATTGAAATAATTTTTTGCACTGAAGGTGCTTACAGAGATTTTACGTTACTTGGAATTTTTGAAAAGAACTTTACGTTTATTTTGATAGTTGAGTGAAAAAATTTAAAAATTTAATTTAAAAAATAAGAAATTTAATAAAATATTGTCCAAAATAAATTCGAATCAACTCCTTTTGGAGGATATATCGAATTTATGCTCACATCTTTCGGCGGGATAATTTTGAAAATTAAAAAAATAAGAAAAATAAATTGAAATTGAAATAATTATTGCACTTAAGGTGCTTATTGAAAATTTACGTTAATTGCGGCAAAAACAGAGAAAAAGTTGATAAAAATGAATAAATTTGAAAAAATGTGATAATTTGTAACTAAGAGGCTTATTATCTATGATATTAATTAGGTAAATTGCAAATTGCTCAACTCCTGAGGAGATAAATCTCACTATTGTTTTGCAATACTGATAGTAAAATCGAGTGAAACGTATTACCAAGTTCCACTGGCTGTTATGTAAACAAACTTGATGTTGGTATTGGTAGTCCCTCTACAGGCGCGTTGTCAGAATCGAGATTCAGTTCCTAAAAAGAGAACTAGTTCACAATGCGTTGCTGCGCGATCTAGCGGCCCTTGGCGAAAACAGAAACTATGTCCTTTGGCTGAGATGGCGTGTCGATCTCCGTTTCTCAGCTGTGGGATGTTGCCAGGTTGAACAGTCGTTTCGGTGGTGGAAAAAAGGTTCACCGAGGGTGCATCCGGTTCTAGCGCGGCTAAGTTGCTGGTGTTGTTAGCAGAAGAGAAAGCGGATGCGTTGATGGAATGGCTAGATGTATGCGTTGGCGGCAAGCACTTGTTACATTTACGATTGTTGAAATGCTGCGTTTTGTCAAGGCCAGGTATAAGAATCTTTTCTCCAGAGGAGTTTAAAATGGTCGTTTCGATGTTAAAAAGAAAAGGTTCGTGCCGTTAGGCGGCCGATTCTATTTAGTCACGGTTGGGATTTGGAATTCGGAACAATATCATCTGCCAAGGGCAATCGATTCTATTGATTCCGATTTTTTAGAAAGTTACGTTGGGTTGTACAATATAAGGAATCCGGGCTGAAGGCCAGATAGTTCGATCCCTTATAAAGACACTAGCACATTGGTTACACACAAAAAAATATAATGCAGAGCAGAGAACAAAAAAGGGGTTCTTTTAACAGGCAAGATGGAAAAATACCGCCTAAATGGTCGCGATGTATTTACGTTAACAAGGTTCTGCTCTGGGAAGAAATTACGTTACTCACTTTAAATGGAAAAAATCTTGAAAATTCACTAGAAAAATATACTTATATCTAACATTGAAATTGCAGGAAAATTATACATTAATATTTACAGGGATATGAGATGAAAAAATCGAATTATTTCAATCTTATTAATGGTATTCAAAACGTCTGAATTTTAATTTGAATTTTACTGAAATTGAAATTAAAAATTGCTTGAGGGATTTTTGGCTTATGGCCTTTACAAAATTTACAAAAAAATTGAAAAATTTGGAAATTTACTTTAATTTTTATTGAAAATTAAAAGAATTTGGTTGATATGGCTTAAGGCCTTAATAAAAAATTGAAAAAATGGAGAAATTAATTGAAATTTACTTTAATTTTAATGAAAATTTGTAAAAAATTTGGTTGCTGAATGGCTTACTTTAATTTAAAATGTAAAAATTGACAAATGTGTTAAAATTTACTTTAAATTTGTTTAAAATTTTGGAAAAATTCAGATGCTAAAATAGCTTACGTTAATTGAATAGAAAAAATGGAAAAAATGAATTAAAATTTACTCTAGGATAAATCAAAAATTAAGAAAAAATTTGGTACTGAAACAGTTTACTTTAATTTCGAAAATTTTACTCTACAATGCTTAGTAAAAAATGAAAAATGCCTTATTTTATTGACGTTTTGAATTTACATTAATATGAATTGAAAAAAAATTTTGATACGGAATTTACGTTAATGAGAAAAGTGATTTTTGAGCCAGAGAAAAGATGTTAAAAATTAAATTCCTTTAGGAGGAATTCGAAAAATATGCAAAAATGTACTGAATTTTGAAGTGAAATTTAAATTTAAGGGAAAAAAATGGCTCTGTATTTACATTAATCGAAAATTTACAAAATAAAAAATCAAAAATTACTATTGTTTGGAATTTTAAGAATTCCTGGATTTATTATACATACGTTTCTACTTTGTAAGTGAAAATTTTTTAGGGGGAAAAAATCAAAAAAGAGAGAATTTTAAGGGGGCTATCTTATTACACTACTCCATAAGGAGATCGCCATACACAGATTACTGAGACTACGATGCCTCACAAAATAATGTAACACAGATATAATTTTGAGATATTTATGTCTAATTTTAATAATCTAATTAACCTACACAGATTGAAGCGGAAGAATGTCACACTAAAATCTGTGATTTTTGTAATCTAACTAATCTACACAAATTAGGCGGAAGAAAGTCACACCAAAATTTGTGGTTTCGTAATCTAATTAATCAACATAAATTGAGGCGGAATAAAGTCACACCAAAATTCGTGATGATTTTTAATCTAAAATAATCTATTGCTATTTCTAGTGAGATGAGGGAGATAAAATTACGTTAACACTGATAAAAATGAAAGAAAAAATCGAAAATTTATATTTTTGACTGCACTAGAAAATTATTTACGTTAATTTGGGGACAAGTAAACATAAAAAATCGAAAATTTGAAATTTGGATAACACTTAAGGTGTAAATTTACGTTAATATGAGTTCTAATTTAATAAAAATCGAAAATTGAAAATTTTGGAACACTTAAGGTGTATATTTACGTTAAATTAAGCTGAAGATAAAATAAAAATGAGAAATTTAATTTTAATTTTCACCTGTGGTGTTAAAATTCGAAACGTATGCAAGTAATCCACTTGAAGCTTAAAAATTTAACCTAAATTAAATTTAAAAGCGGATGTAATATGGTGCCAACTGCACATAAAAAATGATGTAATATGGTGCCTACTTGCACTGGAGAGAATTTTTGAAAATTTGGTGCCTGTTGCACCTTGCTGGATTTTTTGAAGTTATGTTCCAATTACGAAAATTGAACACTTCCTTGAAAAAATTACCATGTATGAGGCAAAAGAAATTACTTTTATCCGAACTTGTACTTTGGTCTCCTTGCGGAAGATGTTGAAAAAGTAATCACTTTGAATTTCTTGAATTCGTTGAATGGAACAGATTTTTTGAAATTATCAAACCAGATAATTTTCCGTGGGTGCGGTGGCTGGTGGCTCCTTCAGACCCCTCGTAGGTGATCAGTCCACTGGTGTCCAAATGATCCACACGTTGCTAGGCGCCAATGTTAGGGGGAACAAGCTCAAGTGCACTTTGGGCTGTTCCGAGAACTAACAGGATGAACAGAATGATGACACGAATCGAACTTTATACCATTTATTACACATTAACTTAGAAATTAGAATGTACAAATAAGTGACCCGGAGTACGAATCCCTAAGAGAAAAGCACTACCGATACCCGATCACCCGAGGTGCTGGCTTTCCATACCAGCGGCGAGATGAGATGTACTTCGCGACCTCGAGCTCACATATCACATAGGCGGCACGAATACTTTAACTTGACAACTGGTTTGCGTTTAGAACTTGACACAACGGAATACTTTCATAGACTGCTACTGCTTCTACCCTCGACATACAAGAGCATCGAGGGTGAGATCGCAGCTAGTCTACAGGATAACCGCCACCACTACAAGGAGAAGGAGGGAGGGCCATACTTCACCATAACATAATTATTTCTTTAATCAATCCAACTTGTTTCGAATCAAAGGGTTCTTTGGCTTTGATAATTTACGATAAATTTGTCAATATTTATCGAGGGTTGGATAAAAAATCATAACAGACTTTGATGATTACATTTTCACGTCGAAACAAAAATGTGACAGTAAGTAAAGAAAGTTGAACTTTTGTACTTTTATGGTTTTGTAAATGAAAAAGTAAAACTCAATATTATTTTTCTACGAGAAAATTTATAATTTTTGTATCCATATTTTTATAAGTTGAGAAAAATGAATAATTTTGCACTTGGAAAAAATCAATATTTTTCAAAGAACTTTGGCCTGATTACGCTTCGCTTTATAGTATTTTTTCTTCCGTAGTTTTTTAAAAAATTAAAATTTTACTTACAAAAATGAGTAAAATTCTGTGATTTTCAGCAGATTTTGCTGATTTTTCAAATAATTTCATCGATTTTTGAAAGAATTTCAGATACGTTACTGATGACTTTTCATTGAATATTCCCGAATTTTCCAAAAAAAAATTCTGTCTACCTTCAGGGGACTTTCTTTCACTGATTTATTACTGTGCTGCAATCCTAACTATATTTTCCAGCGATTTTCGATAATTTTCACTGATTTATAAATAAAAGAGCATTTGTCTTCCTATTGTTTTATCTTTTCCTCTTTCAAAAAATTCGATCTGTATCATACCTGAATAAATTTATTTTCGACGGTGATTTTTTTTTTTCAATTAAAATCTCTACTTTAATTTTTTTCGGCAGTGAAATTCGCACACGAAGTAAGTTACGTTTTTAAACTTGTGTTTTCATTTCATTAAAATTTCTCCTTTTTACACACATCTTTTTTAAATTTGAAAAAAATATAAAAATTCTAACATAAGAAAAGAACAAACTTTTTATATTAATTTTTTTTTTTTAAATTGATAAATGTGACGCGCCATGAGAAACCGACCCTTAAGGTGAAAAATGAAATTTCGCGAAAAACGCCAAAATATCAACTTTTCAACCAATTTTTGCGTTTTTCTCGACATTTTATTTTTCACCTTAAGGGTCGGTTTCTCATGGCGCGTCACAAATTGAATAATATTTTAACAGAAATAGAGAAAAAAAATTCTATGCCAACGATAAGTGCAAAAATTTTAGTTCAGGAAAAATACGAATTAAAAATTTGACAGAGAAGGAAAAAAATTCAAAATGAAAAAAATAATGAGTAGAAATTTTGAACGTTGAGAAATGCATAGAGCTGTAAAAAAAAAACTATAAATAAAATTTAGTCCAGATGTGAAAAAATTATAAGTGAAAAATTTTAAAAGTACTAACAAAAAACAAAAATCGTAAAGAAAATTTCGAAAGAAAAATTTTTTCCCAGATCAAAATTTAAAAAAAAGTCATTTCGAAGAATAAGTAATATAAAATTCATTTTTCTAAAAACGCAAAAATTTTTTCAAGTTAGGAAGTTATGAGGGATAAATGAGAAAAAACTGCAAGGACATCGAAATTCCCATTCATAACGAAAAGGGTGTCAAATTCTGGTTGCGATGACAAAATACTTCACTTTGATTACTCGAAAAAAAATATGAATCGTCTCATTCTCTGTTCCCTCAATCTCTCCTCTTCCTCTATTCTCTATTCAAAAAATTTACAGCCACAAAATTCTACTTCGAATAATTATAAGCCCCTTCAGATCTCACATTCTGTGACTTCTGTTCCCCATCGCATTTCAATTACGTACCTCAAGAAAATTAGTCAAACAATAAATCATGCCACGATGATCACGAACCTCCTCACTTCATAAACTCTTGAAAAAATAAACGACCTGGGGAAAATGTTCGCCATCCTTTCATTTTGACGGTCAGCAAGCAATCTCTAAATTAATTATTCCGGAAACATAATATTGGGCAGAATCATCTAAAAAATTATTGTAATTTCGAATTTCAATTCGAATCGGAATTTAATTTCAACGATTCAAATCTCTTTCAACTTCGAATTTTATGACTACTCGTATGCCAAAAAAAAAAAAATTGAATCACAAAATTGGAAACTTTAACAATTCAAAATTTAAATTACCATCGGTTTCGCCATTTTTTTTTTTGAATACCAATTTAAAGTAATGTTCGACTGTTTCATGACAAAACTAAGAAAAAAAACTCCAATTTATGTTTTCAATTATCTTAATTCAAAATGTAAAATTTTCCAAAAAAAGAAGAGAGAAAAAACAATAAAATTCCAGTAAAAATAGATTTAAATTACATCAACCATTCGGATTTTTACATCACAAATTATTAAAATTTTCATTCGAATACTTCCACAAGTCAAAAATTTAGATTCAAAGATTCGAAAATCTCCCATCACTGCAAACCTGTCAAAAAAAGGCTCGCGCGCCTACAAAATGTCAAATAGGCAACTACATTTGTTCATTCCAAAATTCACCAGGCTTAGCAATATAAGTTGCCTATCCTGTAGTCTAATTACATTACAACCATCCTGTTTATCTAGGTTAATTTTAACCGAGTATAATTCCGAAAAAAAAACTCCACCAATCATCATCTTCCCGTTCACAATACCGCAATGCGCCAACACCATCCAAAAATAACACCACAACCGTGAAGACAAAATTAAGGAAATTATAAAACCAACACTCCTCGCCTCAGTACCGAATCAATAATTCAAAAATAACAAATTCCATCTTTATGTTTATTATCCATCGACGTCGACGTAATTGTAAAATCCCCGACACAATTACAATTCACGGGGTAAATTAAAAATTAAAAAAAAATAAAAAATATTCGAAAAGAAATTTAATTAAAACAGTACTCGCGCTAAGTTGCTCGTTCAAAGTGATTATAATACACTTGCTTTATGGCAGTAATTAAATATAATTATCGTAAATTTTTCCCATTTACAAGAAACCGTCTGGTGGTTATTTTATTCTCTCGTATAATCTAACATAATTGTAAACAATTTTATGCTCGTAGTACCTGGTTTCTCGTCGTAGGCTTTTAAACAACCCAGAGGTGCTTTCGCATTAGCACTTTTTTTTTTTTTTTTAAAAAAAAAGTACCTATTTTACATCAGATAAACTTATAAATATCCGCATCCTACACGACCATAATACGTATAGGTACGAAGTACGAACCGTTCGATACATCATTCGACGAACTTCGCTGCGAAATTTATGACATTTGAAACCATACACGTGTTTGAAAATTTAACACGTTGAGTCGTCGAGCCGACGGCGGTGGTGGAAAATTTTCGCTTAATCATGCAATAAATTTTGTACACGTCGTTCATTATCGCGCTACTGCGGGGCTGCAAAATTGCCGCAGAGTTATTTTTCCGCGAAATGATCTACAAACCGAGCAAAATTTGTCGAAGTGGTCGTATGGATCAAATTTTACGTTTGGGCGGATGCGGTTCACGGAAAATAGGATCCAATCAATTTTACGACGTGAAATGTACGAGTAAGAGATTGATAAGTATAAATAAATACTAGAAGATTTCAAATATCAGCTCAAGATTCAAGAAATTTGATTAAAAATAAAAAAAGAGAGAGAATGTTGACCAATTTATGGGTTTCTCATGAAATTTCAATGTAATGCCATTTTCAACATTGATGTCTCAGGGAGAGGAATGAGAGAGGTTAAATTTTTTTTATTTACATAGGCATCATTTTTTTTCTCAAATTACAGTTAATAGTGAAGGAGATTCAAACAAAACATTTTACTCGTGAAAAACTGTTGGAATGAATTTTTATAGTTAGTACTTACCTAAATGTTTGTAAAAGAACGAATAATTTAAAGAAGATTTGAATCGAATTTTTAATGATTTATGATTTCCAAATTCGAATGGTTCGGCCACTTCATTTATTAAAAATGTATATGTATCTAAATATTTCAGGAGCTGAACTTCATTCTTTGAAATTCGGTGAATTTTTGGCCATAAAATATCAAATTTTTAGTAAATTTTTCAAATCTACTTTTTTGAGGCCCTAAATGGGCCCCGAATTTGAAATTTAGTCAAGTATTGAAATGAAAGGCCAATTTAACCAAACAAAATATATTTTTTTTTAGATCGTTGAAAATTATTTTTTAGTAATTTTTCAAATTTGATCTTCTTCGGATCAATTTGTGGTCACAAAATCTATTATTCGGTTTTCTCGATGATTTTAAGCTTTGGGTAAAAACAATATTGGGCTAAAAAAAAATAGAGTTTAAAAAGGTTTTAAACCTAATAAAAATATTAAACTCCCTTCTCCGTTGCCAAAGGCGTCAGACGACCGAGGGTGGGGGTGGTGTGACCACCCCCACCACCCAGACGATCCCAAGGTTACAAAAAGTTGGGAAAATTGGAAAAACTTGGGGAAAAATTAGGTAAAGTTGGAATTCTTAAATTTTTCCCAACTAGTCCTAACTTTTCCCAAGTTTGAATTTGAAATAATTTGAAAAAAGTAAAAATATTTTATGTTTTTGGATTTTTTTTTTTTAAATAGTGGTAAACTGGAAAGATTTTTCAGTCAAAAGCAATCTTTACTTATTTAATTTAAAATTGAAGACATTGGGAAATTTTTAAAAAGAGGTGGTAACATTTTTTAATTTTTTTAAATTATTAAGAAATACTAAATTGTAAATTGTGGTAACATAATGAATTCGAAATGGATAAAATTTAAAAAATCAACTAATTTTCGATTTGTGACACAATTGATTTTTGAAATAAGTCGAATTGAAAAATTTAACAAAAATTTTGTGTTCAGTGGTTCAAAAATATATATTTTTCGAAAGGTTGAACATAATTTGAAACCTCAATTTCGAGATTCGATGTCCATTTTGGAGCTTTTAAATGACGAGGGGGGTCAAATTTAAAAATTGACCAAAATTAGCGATCCAAAATATTGGAACAATCGATCAATTTGATTTCTGTTCACCAAAAATTTTCACAGGGTAATTGGCGATTATGGGAGCATTAGTTCATACAGACCATCTCTATGGGCTTTTCTCCAAATATGAAAAATTCCAAACTTAATTTTGAAATTTTAAAAAATTGCCAAAATTTGAAAAAAAAGCTGAAGCGTTTGAAATTTCAGACGTGAGGTTTTTCTCAATCATATTTAAATTTTCTTGGCTAAAAATTTCATTTGGAATACTTTCATTGCACTTGATTCTAAAATAGATTTTGAAGCAGTGTGATGATTCAGCAAGGAGAAAATTCCACGAATACGTATAATCAAGCACCGAGGTAAACGTTTGACGTTCGTCGGTTACTTGGCTGCCTATCGAAAAAGAACCCGCAATAAAGGACGCATTTCAGCATAAGTATTTCAAGTTTAAAATTTCCACGACGATGACGACGATGGTTTATAAGGCGACGCGACGCCTGCCTCGTGGTAGGCGTACGTCGTTGGTTTTAATTACTCGATGATATGTCAAAAGTGAACAGACGAGGTGAGGTGGAACTCTCGAAGCTGGCAAATTTGGCGGCGATGTCTGGCTTATGTTGTCATCTGTTTAACATTCAACTTTCGCGAGCTTTTCATTTCGACGGTATAAACACAATTTAAAGAGCTCGCTCGCGCCGCACCGCGAATTAACTGTCTCGAATATGCACGACATGTTTGAAAACGATTTACGAATAAAGTTTGATTTTTTTCCCACCCGAGTGCTACGCGTCGCGTCGCGCTGCGCCTAAATTAATTTCATAACAGACTGCGAAACGTTTTATATTATGTATGTGCTTACATCGAGTGTTTAATTGTGAGTGAGCATAGAAGATGTAGTGTTGGTGTAATAAGTTTAAGAAAAGCGTTTTAGATGTGTTACGCTAGTGCGAGTGTGTAGATTGTTCTTGGAAATTAGTTTTAATCCTGAATTGTATGGAAGTCGCAGCAAGTCGCAGAAATGCCAAACGAAGGAAAAAGCTTGCTTTTCACCGAGATTCTATGGTAGTACGTTTGGCCTGAGAACTTTCGTTGCATTGAAGTTTTTTTTTTCAAATTTTAATTACCAAAATAAGCAAGAAAAGCGCAATTCAAGTCACAGAAATGCGTGAATTTCTCGTAGAAGAATGGTTTCCTCTTTTTTTAAAATGATTTTTATCCCTTAAAAATGCATATCATTTTCCGTTTATGGCGAGTCTTTTCTTTCTGATCCATAATTTCTTTGGAAAAATTTGCAGACTGAAAAATTTAAAATATTTTTGGTAAGTATTTAAACAGCAATTAATTTTTCCATTTGACGTTTTATAATTATTTTAAAAAATGGCCTCCTTCATCTTCCTCAAAAAATGAGGAAAAATAAAAATTATTTGTTTGTATCTTTTATCAAAAATGCATAATAAAAATGAAAATTGGCACCTAAAAACTTGAAAAAACGAAACTTGGAATTTAAAAAAAAATCCAATAGCTCAATTTTTTGGTAAAAGTTGTTTAGAAAAAATAATTGACTTTTCATACTCTTTACCTGTTTTTGAAAAAATGCGGTTTCCAGTATATTTTTGCTACAGGTTTGAAGTTCCTTGAAATTTTTTTGACGTTGAAGGGAAAGGGGATTCCAAAAAACAAATTTAGTAAAAAATTTCCATGAAATAGGCCAAAAAGTTTTGGGTATCAGTCTCTATGGTGTGGAAAAAATCTGTGTTTTGAAAAAATTTTGTCAAACTGCTCTTTATGATTCGTGCTCTAAAATTATCACCAAGGAGAAAAATGTATTGATCGTCTTCTCTTCTTCAGAATGTGAAGTAAAATTAGAACTTTTTAATATTTTGTTTTTGTTTGTTAAAATTTAATATCATTTTCTTCGAATAAGTTCATTTTCCAACATGAAGATCCAAAGCAAAATCGGAAAGAGAAGGGCCCCCTTCAACTCTCTTGGGCAATTTTTTCCAGCACTGGAGGATTTTTATCAAAATTTCAAAGTTGGAGTCACGTTTACAAAAATATTGGAGCCGAAGCACTTAAATCAAATATTATGGAGATAGGAGGGTGGCTCCTCTCCGGACAATTTTTTGGAGCCGAGGGCATTTTTTTAGAAGTCTTGGAATCGGAGCCGAAGCCAGAGACAGAGAGACCAGTCTCCTTCCTTCAGATCCCTGTTCCAGCATTTCTGATACTTAAATATTTTTTTCATTTTTGATGTTTTTTAGGGAGGGGAAGAGAGAGCAGTATTGAAATCATTTTAAATTTTGATAATTCAAATTTCTCCAACTCATAAACTTTATGAGTACTTTAGAATGTGATTCAAACACAATGTTGTCAATTTATTATTCAATGAAAAAATGCAATGCATCATCGAGGATTAACAATTGAAAAGTTACTGGTTGAAGTTTTATTTTTTTCCCAAAATAGGTTCAGACTAACCCACTAAAAAAAAAATTAAAAGGCTCCTGATTTGAAATACGAGCCTCAAAATTTCACTTCGAGTTATTAGGATATCTCCTTTAATAAGTAATTTATTCGAAGTGCATCGCTTCTTCTCTTTTTTCCCGCCGGAAATCTATTTCAAATTCTTACCCGGGTACGTACCTAAATTTACCAATTTCAGCTCAAAAAATGAGCTGAATTTGCTTTCAAAAAAATTCCTATACTGTTTCTCTTTCAAATATCTCGGTCGAATTTCAGCTTTTTTTTTAATACTGTCACAGATTGCATACATTCGATGCGTACCACCATTTTACTCTCCTCAGCCTCCTCTTTTCAATTTGAACACTGCGTATCTCGTGGCTCATACATTGCCTCGTACATACACATATGTTTAATGTGTATTTCGATGCAGAGGGTACCGCTATAAACGTGTTTCTCTACACATTTCAGACCAGGCTACTAAATGTTATGTTTTAGAAGCAATATTTGTAATTTATTGCCGGCGTTCCAAATTACTAGCTTACTGTGCGCTTTAACGTTTTGCTGTGTATGTAGATATGATATTAGATACGGTTTGTGTACGTAGACGTACGTACCACATGAGCGTATATCTTCAGCATAGTACATGCTTTTTGCTGGCTTTTGCGATGCTTTTGTCGATGTGCGAAATTTCGAAACAGACTGCTTATAAATTTTCCATATTAAGTACATCAACAATGATGCCCTTCATTAAAAAAAAAAAAAAAAAAAAAAAAAAAAAAACAGAAGAATTATTTAGTGCTCTTTTTTGATACATTTAGGTACCTATCTAATTAAAAATTTATGAATACCTAATGTACCTATCTCTATAAAATTAATAAACTTATATCCAACATTTTCTTTTGGAAAAACGTGGAAATTTCCACACATCGACCGATTCCAAAAATTGGAAAATTCCATTCCCTTCTGGTACACCTGGAGCTACTTACTTACATGAAATAGATGTGAAAATGAGGGGAAAAAGCCAAAATATTCCATCAGCATTATCCAACTTTTCATTATTCCAATGTGAAATGAAATTTACAAAAATATCTATCTGTGGGTTGGCGTGTTAATATGTATTCCAAGTGTGGGGTTGACTTCGAAACATCGCTGGGGTTGTTGGAACAGAATAAAGCCACTTTTGGCAATCAACGTAACCCATGACTAGGCTAATACGCCTTCGCCTTTGCTTATAACCGCAGGAATCTCATCTTTATACTCATATCGTCGTTTTAACCGCTCTATTTTCAAACAGCTTTCCTTCTGTGCTTCGGGTTATTATGATGAGTAGGTATCATACGTCTGCATATGAGTAGAGTATATACCAATCGTGTTCTCAAATGAGACTTTATCTCACTCAACCGGATCATTAATTTAATTTACTCGCAAAACTTAGAATAAATCTCGGATTTCATTGATTTTTTTTGTTGGGTTGGAAAAAATTGAAAAATTCTGAAAATAATTTGTATTAGAACAGGAGCTGGCGAATTAAAATCTAGAAATTACTAATTCAAAAAAAAAATAGAAAAAATTTAATAGCAAGTTCTAAATTTTTTCGTTTTATCTACACGATGCGATATGAAATTAATTGTCTCGAGAAAATTTCTGGCTAAAAATTTCAAAACTTTCTTCAACTTTTCAATTTTAAATTAAATTTTGAGCAAATCTGAAATTTAATATCTGGAGAAAAGCGTCAGTCACGTGAAAAAAGACAAGTGTTTTACTAAATGACAAACTACATAGGTACGTGTCTCGAGTCATCGTGATAAATAATATCACCAGCAACACGAAACAAAAAAATCACAAAAAAAATGAAAATTGAAAAATTGAACTAAGTGGTTTTTTTCCCCATGTTGGATTTTCAATAAACACAAGTACCTACCTACCTGAACAAATAAATTAATAAATGAAAAAAAAATACAACAATATTTCCTTTTTGGAGAATTTATTCAAGTCAGTATGGAAAATTGGGTCTGTCTATTCTCACACGGAATGAACAACAAAGTGTACCTAAATCGTTCGCTCGAATCGCAACTTTGCAACCTGTCAGTTGTAACTTCGCAATCGTAAGATATTTGAAAATTTGAAACCGAAATCAATTTTTCAACCCAATTTTTTTCGATTCAAAAAATAGTTTTAATTTTTAATTAGGTACCTTTCCTCTAGATAATATTTTTCAAGTCTAAAATTTTTTTCTCAAAATATTTTTCCGCACTAAAATTTTTTATCTTGAATAAATTTTTACAAAATCTGAAATCTTTACCTTCAATTTTTTTCAGGTATAGGTACATTATATGAAAAATTTTCAACTCCGGCATTTTTTCTAAAAATACATACTTTTCATTTCTCAACTCTAGAAATTTTCTCTCAAGATTAAATCTTTTTTCAAATTTTTTTCTCTCGAAATTATTTCTCAAAGTTCAATTTTTACACCTTTGGTGTGGTAACTAGGCCAAAAAACTACCATTCAGGCCACTTTTTTTCAAAATACCCCAAAACTCCTCGCGAGGTTCTTTGCAAATTGCAATTCAATGTTACACTCAAAATCGCCAATTTTTGATACCCCTCCCCGCCAAAAAATCCATAAGATACTACTTCGGTCTATTCACATCAAACTGAAACGAATACGATGTTCGGACAATTTTTCGGGTCATCTGACCCGCCGATCTGTCGCCAAAATCGTCTGGCCAAATTCCGAATATCCTTCCAAAATAACGTATGGGTCTTCAAAGAAGAAGAAAAAAAGTTAAACAGTGTTATACGATACAGCAGCATTAGCACAATTTAGAATGGCGTTCATTTCTGCTCCTGGTATACTCGAGTAATATGAACTGACAGCTTAATGTAGTCTTAATACATCCCGGAGTAAAGTTTTGATGGATTTTACAGCTCTTAAGAGTTTATCGCATATAGATATCTCGAAAAAAAGAATGTTTTCAAAAAAAAAAAACTCCACACGCGAATAAAATAAATACCTTAAAAAAACAATAAAATAATCTCACAGCTGGAAGACTTGAATATTACAAATTTTCCAGTCGAAACGAAAAATAAGCTTCAAAACGCTAAAAATTGGCATCCGGTAAATAAACCAATACCTTGAATTTTTCCACCCTACAAATCACCTCCTCACATACTGAAATATAAAAAAACTATCCAGAGCTGCATATAAACCTCGGTAATAATTTAGGAAAGCTATTAAAGTAAAATTTTACAAAAAGTTGTCTCTCTTTATAAATACGTCTATCCCCAGACAGCAGTATCTTCTAATGAACAAACCACCATAACTTCACATTTACCAACCACGAGACCGTGTACTCGGTTTTATTACTTTTATTGTACGAATAGCAGAAGCGTGCGACGCGCCTGCTATACCCGAGAACGTATTCAAGTTTAAACGATTTTCTGGTACTTGCCAGCAGCCCGAGAGAGAGAAACGTTTTCTGTCGCCTGGTTTTAAAATGTATTATAAAGCTCGCGATATAGTAGACGGAGCGGCTTACGAGGAGGGAGCCGAATGCGAAAACGTTTTGCAAATATTTCAAATATTTCATTTCCTGCACCAGGCGAGGCGCCGCTTCGCTGGCCACTCGTTTCTAGCACACCATAAGGATGGTACTCCAAGTTCCAGAATGAGAGGGAAAATTTCCGAGGGAGGAAGGAAGGCAAGGATGAAAATATGAAACTTCAGATAAAAGCAAAATCGACCAATGTTTCATATGGTTAAACGATTATGCTAAAATATTTAAAATACCATATTATTGCGGATAAATACCGCCACCGTATCGGGCAGCTCGCCACTCGAATCGAGAAACCAATTGATTTTAAATACTTTTACGTTTTACCACGTTAATACACGGAAATATAATATTGTAGATTTTCCAAACTCTGCGAGGTTTTTTCCCATCCCTCCTCTACCCATCGCTGCCTCTAAACGCTGCCATTATCGCTCAATATTAGCATTTAGATGGGCGCTAGAGTTTTTTAGTCGTAAATCAGATATATATTATTGCGGTTTTAAATTCGGACGAATGGCGATGCACGGTTTCGCTTAATGAGTAGATAATTACGATACTCGGCGTGAAATATATTTCGAATTTGATATCGTCACCTCACCCCGTCCACCTTTGCGCGGCCTGATTGAACTTTTTCATTATTTCGTCGTTATTCGTATATAATATTTATTATAACCGGATGGAAATTGAAACGAGTGTAGTATTTTTGAAATTATAGTCGTTCGATGGAAATATATAGCCGGAGATATTTTCGGATGGCTGGGTAAGGTTTCGAAATTATACGCGAGCGTTGAACGATATTGATCGACATTCGAGACGAAAAATTCTTCGTCTTGCATTTTTTTTTTTCATAATTTAAATGGAATTTAGGCGATTACTGATTGAGTATTTTTATACAGTTTCAATTATTCATCAGCTGGCTTTCTTTGAAATTTCAAATTCTTTGGAATTTTTTGCGCAAAAAATTAGGACAGGGATGTAATGACTTCTGAAAAAAACGAGGATATTAACGAAATATATAATATTTTTGAGATTTAGTCGCAGTTAGGAGATGAAATGAGCAACTGATGAAGTTATAATACCAAAAAAATCCGTATTTAAACTTGAGAGTCCGAAAAACCATAACAAACGACACATTGGATGACTTTTTCATATGAATAAATTGAAATGTAATTGGAAGAAAAATTACATAAAAACCACAAAAAAAAATCATTTTTGAATTTCGGCTCTACATAAACAACGTCTCACTCAATTTTTTTTGATATTTTTTTTTACCTAATCTGTACCTAAACCTACGTCTGTGAAGGGATTTGGATAGGGCATAGATCTCGAAAATAAGCAGATTGAATGTTTTTGAATTTTTACCCAATTTCTCAAGTAGGTTTAATCATCTCTTCTTGTTTAAAAATCCCAAAACTACCGAAATTATTCCGGATATTTCCTTGAACAAATTTTTCAAATGAGGCTCATGACCATTTTTTGAGCATTAAAAATTGGAATTTCCATAGAAAAGCACAACTTTCAGTTCTCAGGAATATTTATGAATTTTTATAAATCTGCTTCTCAAATACTTCGTGATTGATTTTTGAAAACGCGGTCCACAAGACTTTAGAAAATAATTTCACTGGGAACCAAAAAACGACCTCCCCCCTCCACCACATCCAAAGGGGCCAAGAAAGAATATTTTTGAGCTGACTATTTTCTGATATTTTGAAATCATCGTTCCTGATCATTTCTTCAAAAACAAAGAAATGCGACAATTTTTCTGCACTTTAAAAAAATTGTTTCTCACCATTTCTTCTAAAATGGCAACAATCAAGTAGGTATAATCTTTCAATGCATGTGGCCTTCCACAAAAACAGGGGTAACATTGTCGGAGGGGAGGGGGGTCAATTATTTTACCACGTTCTTAACTAGATAAAATTACTTACTTTTTAAATGAGCTATTAGTGACCTTTTTTCGTGCAAAATTCGCGGTATCATGACAATTTGAAAATTGAAGTTGAAAAAACATAGTTTTGAGAAAAACGAGTTCAAAGTTTTTGAATGATTTTTTTCGTGAAAAAACGTATTAATGGTGCAAAAATAGTATTTTTTTTATAAATTTTGTAGGAAATTTTGAATCAAGGTACCAAAATCCATCGAAAACAAAAAATCACATTTCCGGACCAAATTCATATTTTTGCGTTTTTCTCGAGATCAACTTTGCGACAATGTTGCCCCTTTTTTGTAGATGGTCACATATTTTAAAATCGCAATTTCTAACTATTATTTTAAAAATGACCAAAAATTACCATTTTTTAATATTTGAAATCGTAATTTCTGTTCGGTTCTTTCACAATGACAAAAAACTATAATTTTCCAACATTTTAAAACGGTGATTCTGATCGTTTGTCAAAAACGAAAAACATTCATATTTTTTCACCATGTCATTTTATCCCCTTTTCAGAAAATCTTATGAAAATTTATATTAGGGTTGAATTTACATCACAAAACAGATTGATTACGATTTTTCAGATTCCGAAGGAATTCTGATACTTGACTTTTGACGTTGAGGTTGAAATTTCTTACTTTCCTTACCACGAATTTATCACCTTCCACCGGGCCCTAAAATCTGACCGAGCAAGTATCTGTATATAAAAAATATGGAAAAATTGTAAAAAAATTGTTCTGAGAATTGTGAAAAAAAATTAGTAGGTACCTAATGCTTCTCTTTACGCAAAAATACCACTTGCTCCCATTTTTCATCTTCACCCCCTTTTTCAAAAGTTTTAAAAAAAAAAACATGACTAATTGGATGTTTCTTCAATTGTTTTGTGAGAATTCTTCTCATATTATTATTATGAATTAATTGATCCTATAAAAACATCAGCGATAATTCTCTCAACCTCCTCCAGAAAAATGATTTTTCAAAAATTTAAAAATATTCACAGAAACATTTTAGACAATTTTTTTCTCAAAATATGGGCCTTTGAAAAGAAAGGAATTGATGAAAAATAGGTAAATGTCAGTGGTATTTTGAGGTAAAAACTACAATTTTAAACACCATTTTGTGGAAAAAAAATCAAAAACAAATTTCTTCAGGTTTTGGAATTCAGGGTTAAGGTTAGGGGGGGGGGGGTCAAGGGCAGCAAAAATTTTAAATCCTCTTTTTTGGCACAGCTTTTTTCCCACTTATACTTAAATCTTTAAAAAGCTTGCGAAACGAGTTCTAAAAACATTCAAATTAATTCGTCTACAAAACCACGATTTTCTAAATAATCAAAATTATACTCCTAAACCATATTCACACCTTTCATAACCCTTGAATACCTTTTTCGTTTCTTCAATTCCGAAACCTAAAAAAAAATTAATAAAAAATCAACCCCTTCACATTTACGATCAAACCTCAGCAATTTCTACTCCCATTATCTCCAATTTTATTATAATCCTGAAAATCCGGCAATTCGCATTCCGCCGATAAAAATCTCCATTCCGATGGCAATAATACATAAAACTACGCGAAAAGAACACGTCTCTTTCTCGAGAATAAAATCACGCCGACATCGGTAATATTTGCTAACAAGCTGCCGGAGACTTTTACGCGACACAAATGTTAAAATAGACGATTCGGTGGATCTGTGCGATACTACGACGTGTTTCACGATTCACGAGACTATTACCTCTTTCGGTATTACCATTCGGCTTGTTAGTTATCTGTTTTAATTAGCTCGAAGACGGGAACACGCGGTAAAGTGGCGATTTGCTGCATATGCGGTGACTTTGGCGTTCGCCTTTCGGCGTCTCGGTGTACGTATTATAATGTCGGTACGACATCCGAGGCCGGAGCATTCCGGAGGGTAATCCGGCTTCGAATGAAACACCATTGTTTTCGGTATAGCGTCGGCATCGCACCGGTACCGGCTGTGTGGGGTTTTAACAACAATTTGGAAGACGTAAAAAGTAACATATATTATCGGCAGGGTACGCGCTGCGCTTCTTGTTTACCCGCAAAACTAAACGGAAAACAAAAGTCGCAAATTAAACGAGCCAGTGTAGCGAGCACCAGAAACAGAGAAAAACTATTCCACAAAAATAGAAAAAACACTGACGCAAAAGTTTAAAAGGTAAAGCCATATAAATACTTGGGCTCTTCGCCCCATCCCCGCCACACCCTTTTACCTCGTCTTCGTCCAAGAAGAAAAACGTGTCCGGCAATACCGAGTAACATATGGTCTCCGATAGGGGGATTTATCAGCTCTTTTTTCGCCCGGCAAACTTTTATCCCGATGTTTAATCCCTTCGAAAATCTTCTTTTCACCCTTTTTTTTCCTCGTATTCTCTTCCTTTTTCGAGATTCGCCGGTGTCGATTTAGTACAAATTATCCGCCTCCGCTTTCGTCTTCGTACTCTCATTCTACTGTCGTAACGTTTATCTCGAGCCGTGCAAAATAAATCGGTCCGGATAGGGGAAGGGGGGATAAAAGCAGGGTAATTTTTTGTGCATCGTTCTAGTCGCGTATACCGAATATCTACGTATGGGTATAAACTTCCAACCATGCCAAGAATTCTCGCTAGCTACTAAATCATTTTGACGTAAATGGGATTTCCACGAGTCTAGATCAAATTTATGCCAAGTTCTAAATTTTTTCAAATGTTAAATTTTCTTTCGAAGTTAGGTAGGTACGATTTTAATTTTTTTCAGTATTCCAGTGCTCTCAAAATGGATTCAACTTCGATTTCTTTCATTTGTTTTCAATTTCATATAAATATTTTTATTACTTTAAATTTTTTTATAAATTTGAATTGGAAAAATTCTATATGGTTGGGAAAAAATTGAAGAAAAATTTTTCCAGAAGTTTATTTGAAACGGTTTTTAGAGTGATTGAAGAAATTAAAGATGGAAAAATTTCGAACTTTCTTAATTGTTTTCGATTTGAACGTTTTTTTCAGGGAATGGAAATCTGTCAAGAAGTTGACTTCTGTCTCTGACTTGACCCTCGGGCTAGTTGACCCCTGACTTCAGTTTTATTGCGGAGTCAATTTAATACTTTGGCTCCTGACTCTAGCTTTTCACCTTCATTGCGAAGTCAATTCTAGATCTTGAATCCTGACCCCCTGAGTCTAAGTACATATGACCTTGACTTCCGACACTGTAGTCAATTTTTGATCTTGACTCCTCGCTCCGAAGTCAAACTATGACCTTGATTTCTGATTTCAGGGTTAATTTTAGATCTTGAATCTAGACTCCGAAGTCAATTTCAGGTCTTTACTCCGACCCCAGAGGCCAACTGCATATGACCTTGACTTCTGACACTGTAGTCAATTTGTGAACTCCTGACTCCAGAGTCAAACTATGACCTTGACTTCGGAATCCAGGGTCAATTCTAAATCTTTAATCCCGACTTCAGTCTTGACTTCTGACCCTGGAGTCAAAACCCTGACCCAGTAGTCAATTTCTGATCTTGAATCCTCACTCCGGAGTCAAACTATGACCTTTATTTCTGATTTCAGGGTCAATTTTAAATTTCGAATCCTGACTCCGAAGTCAATTCCAGGTCTTGAATTCGACCCCGGAGTCTGGCTGCATACGAACTTGACTTCTGACACTGTAGTCAATTTCTGATCTTGACTCTCCTGATGCTGGAGGCTAACTATGACCTTGACTCCTGAATCCAGGGTCAATTTTAGATCTCAAAACCTGACTTTCAGTTCTTGACTTCTGACCCCGGAGTCAAAATACATACCTAATTATTACCCTGACACTGGAGTCAATTTCCGATATTGACTCCTCACCCCGGAGTCAAACTATGACCTTGCTCCCTGAGTCCCTGACTTTGGGGTCAATTTTAGATCTTGAATCTTGACTCTGAAATCACCCACTGATTCTGACCCCGGAGTCAAATTACGTATGACCTTGACTCTTTCATAGTCAAACTATGACCTTTACTCCAGACTCTGGAGTCCGATTTCAACCCTTTACTCTGGACTCCATCTCGACTCCAGAGTCAAAGTTGCACCTTGACTCCTGACTCCAGCTCATCCAGAGTCAATTTCTGATTCTGACCCCTGACTTCAGCTGTACTTACATCCTAGAAATTGTATTCAAAATGTTTTTTTTTTCAGTTTTTTTTTTTTTCAAATTTGAACTCAATAATTGAATTAAAAATTTCAAAAATCAAAATTGGGCAAATTTCAAGATAAATACCCAAAGTTGAAAAAATTTACCTTTTTAGAAAAATGAGTGCAATTTTTCAAACAAATTGAAATTAAAGAAATTCAAGGAATATTAGAATGGAAAAAATTTGGACCCAGATCGTCAAAATCCCATTCACGTCAAAATGATTTAGAATCCAGTAGAATTTTCTAGCCCTAGCTAACTTAAGTACCGCAGCATCCGCAACACGCCCTGAAAAAAGAATCGAAAAACAAGTAATACCGCCCGCTTCGTTGCCTTCGGCCGGTGCCTTCTCGTTCGTTCTCATATTCTCTATAACGAATTACTTACTTATTACTTTCTAAACAAAAACTTTTTAGGATACAAGTTTTTACACACCCGTTAACCTCCCTGCTATCGTTGCCATTCGGCCTTCCATCCTTCGAAAACCTATTTCTTTATCGGAAAGCGAACTTGGGAATCGTTTGTTATATTAATAATCGCGCGCCAGGTGTTTCCCCTTTTTCGATATATATTATATCATTTAGCAGCGAATTTTTATATCGACTTTTTTCACTGTGTAGACTTTCAACCGGTCGAAGGGCTTTCTCGGTTTCTAATTTCCACGACAATTAGTTGATGATTTCGTTTTTTCACACTTTCCCTCCTCTCTGCTTACTCTTCGTGGAAAAACTTTTTTATTATTTTTTCTCCTTATGAACGGCGTACTGAAAGGCGAAGAATTACGAATATACGACGATGCTGTGTTTCGTGGTATTCCTTGTTTCTTTCTTTATTAAGGGTAGTTTAGGTACTTTGTATATTTATAACGAACGGTAAAGGGTAAAACGTTCGAGCGAAATGTTTTTCACTTTTATAAGCTTTCGTGCTGCTTGGTTTTTTCCAAAATTTTAATTAATACTTCGCCTTGACCGCGGTAAACAAAGCGGAAGGGTGAATCAGCGATGGAAAATTTTCACGTAAATTTTCCTCAATGAAAAAATTTCCGTTATGAATATTTAAGTTATGAATTTCAATTACCGGCGCGATATCGGAACCTTACCGTGGCTATTTAGTTTCATGGAATGTTGGTATCGAACCTACAATAGCAAAATTTCGAATATACAATTACCTTGGAGATATTTCATTACCGAATTATATTTTACGTGAGATTGTTCGAATTGACGGGTAACTGATACGTTTTTAATGTTTTCTTATTGTGCGAAAAAATACTGAACAATTGATCAAAGGGGGAGGGGGATCAAGGTAGGCGAAAGAAAATTGCAGAGTGTTATAGTGGGCTTGAATTTTTGGATGAATTTTCGTTAAAGCCTTTGAATACTGTGACATCACAGATAAATTCTAACAAAAGTAAAAGAAAAAAAAAAAACCTTACGCATTCTGCGTAAGGTAACCGACTTTTCCACAAACGTCGGTGTAGAAAATTAAATTTACTTTCGTTCAACTATTCACAAATATTGAGTATATTGAAGAGTACCAAACTTGAAATTTTGGACTCCTAGGCACCCATGTACACTAGGGTATCCAGGGAAGGGGCTCAAATCGAAATAAAATAAGTTTTAAAGAAATACCAAATTCGAAATCAGCGACCCAAAAAATATCAAACTGCGCCGTTTTACAAACTTTTTAATGCTAATATTCAAATTATTTACGTTTCAAGCTTGCATTAAGAAATTAAAAAAACGGCAGTTCACAAATTTTAAGCCTACCGAGGGACGACTTAGGATCATGTAGAGGATTCAAATCGAAAAACAAAGAACTAATTCGGAATCAGCGACCAAAAAATCATCAGTTTATGCCCTTTTACCCAATTGACAAAATTCTTAGCGATTCGTTGGCGAGACTTGCGAAAAAGTAGCGAATGAGCGATTTTTCAAAGATTATTAAGCGAAATGTTTAAAAGAAAAAATAAAGCAATGTCTCCCATCCTTTTGGAATTGTTAATGCTTTGTGTTGATTTAACATTTAACGAATCCTTAACGATTTTTTAAAGAAAAGTTGGCAATAGAAATACTGTACAAAATGAGTTTTATTACTTCAAAAATGTGACGAATCGCTCGCGAATCGCTAGAGTTAGAGAATAAAAAAACAGACCAAAAATTTGTGCTTGAGAATTATACTTCGTTTGAGATTCGCTAAAGATTCGTTAGTGTCATAAATGTACTGGAAAGGGATATAAAATCCTTGACAGAGGTGGTGGGGAAGGGATTTGCGCATGCGCATATTTTAAATACACGATTTTTTCTTCTTCATATTGGAGTGTCCTTGAATTTTTAGGTTGATTTTTTTTTGTTTTGACTGGAGGATTAGACTGGAGTGCATATGCCATTGTGTGGTGGTCTACGGTTGGTATTAGGTTGATGTTACGGTCAGTGGACACAGTGCTAATAGTGATTTCAACGTATTATTTATTTCATCGTTTATATTTTCGGTGTCGTGTGGTGCAACTTGTGGTTCGATTTTGAATTCCAGTATTTCCAGTGATTCCAACAAATTTGTTTTTGTGGTAAGTAAAGTACTTACAATTATATTAGTTCGTACCATATGTTATTGAAGAACATCAATATTTTTTACTTTCTTTTAAATTAGACTTATGCCAAGTCGTCGCCGAAAATACGTTTTTGATGGGAAGGAGGTGGCCAAAACTACGTGGTACCGTAAACGTCGGAAAGTAAAATTTAAATTTGGGGATTCTTTGTGTAGTGATGATGAAGTTGATTATAAAATCGATTCAAATTTATCACCGGAAAAAAATTCTTTGATCAATAACAACAAAATCTTGGCGGATGAAATTGCATCGGAAGAAGCCTCTTCTTCAGAGCCCGACTGTTCAACTGAGTGTGACAATAACGACTTGTCAAACAATCACAATTCATCAGACGATAGTGACCCATTGGAATTGTATGACGAAATTTTTTATGAATCTTTAATTGATGATATTGGTACGTTATTCTTCAAGTTTTTGTAGCTTACTTTGTGAAAAAAAAGAGTTCGCTATAGTAGAATGAAGAAATGATGGGTCGTTTTAAATTAATTATATGAGAGAGTGACTGATTAGAAAATTAGAAATGGAAATAAACTGTGTCCAGGCACGCGCCACAGGCACGAAAATGAAAATAAACTTCGAATGATTGATTTGTTCTTTACTTTTTCCTTGGGAAGTGGACAGTTTTTTTTTCAAGTCCACTTATTTTTTTTCAAAACTTCTGAATTTTTTTGTCAATTTTTCAGGTATAAAATTTTTTAACATCAATTATTTTAAGTAAAATTTTTCAAGAGTAGAATTTCTTATCACAATGTTTTCAACGTCACTACAAATCAAATTCGTACCACAGGCCGGGTCAATCCTTCAAGGTGAAAATAAAAGTAAGCTTTTCTACTTCTTTATTTTTGAATTTTTTGTGTTCAGAACTCCAATTGATATAATGATATATATTTGTTATTAGATACCGAATTACCTCAAAATGAAGTTCATACCGAATTATCTCAAAATGAAGTTCATCATAATGAAGAATCTGGACATGTCTCTCCCACTGAAACTGTTCAAAGCAAGTTTTCCTACTTATTTATTTTTTTTGAAAATCTCTCACTATTGCAATCATCAAAATCTTTGTCAAAGAATTTTTTTCATTTTGAAAAAAGCTAAATTTCAAGTCCACTGAATATTTTTATTATGAAATTCATTCATGAATAAGTAAAAAATTATTGAAATTTGTTACTAATCAAAATTAAATGAATCAGTAAATCTCAAAACCTAAACTGATTTCATTAAAATTCGACCAAAATTCACTAAAAAAAATTTGATTTGAAATTTGCCAAGAAATCGTGTAGATTACCTATGACTAAATCTACACAAAAGGGCTTTAGGCACGAAAATGAAAATAAACTTCGAATGATTGATTCGTTCTTTACTTTTTCCTTGGGAAGTGGACAGTTTTTTTTTCAAGTCCACTTATTTTTTTTCAAAACTTCTGAATTTTTTTGTCAATTTTTCAGGTATAAAATTTTTTAACATCAATTATTTTAAGTAAAATTTTTCAAGAGTAGAATTTCTTATCACAATGTTTTCAACGTCACTACAAATCAAATTCGTACCACAGGCCGGGTCAATCCTTCAAGGCGAAAATTTTTCCCTGACAAATTTTTAACGTTTATATTTTCCAAGTGTAAACGATTTTTTTTAAATTTTAGATTTGAAGAATTGACCTGGGCCCTGTTTTACAAATGTGCCATGACATTGAAAATATTTTGATGAAAAAATTCTACTCCAAAAAAATGCAACTTGAAAAATTGACGAAAAAATTGAGAAGTTCTGAAATAAATTTGAGAAAAAAATTTTGGACTTGAAAAATAGACTTGGAAGAAATTTTTAGGAAAAAATTTCAGACCTCAACAAAAATAATTTTGAAAGTTGAAAAAAATGAGGGTAAAAATTTCGGACTTGAAAAATAGATGCTGAAGAAATTTTTAGGAAAAAATTTTAGACCTCGAAGAAAAATTTTTGGCGCTCACCAAGAAAGAAGTAAAGAACGAATCAGTCGTTTGAAGTGTATTAATTTTCAGTTTCGTGCCTGAAGCCCTTTTGTGTAGATTTAGTCATAGGTGTTGAAATTTTTTTTTTTAAACAAAAATTTTGGAAATTCACTACAAATTAGTAAGCATTATAGAAATTAAAATTTAACTTCATCCGAAATTCAATAATCTTTGCAAGAAATCTAGTAAACTTTTTCTAAAAATCAATAAACCTCAAGAAAAAAACTTGAATTTTCAAAAAGGCAAATTTTCAGAGAAAAAGTAAAATTTAGGAATCACTGTAGATAATTTTTCATCTAATTAATACGAAAATACATTGAAAACAGTTACTTTTACTAAAGATAACTGACCTAAAGATTGAAAGTAGAGCTTTTCAGGTTTAAAATGTATCAAGTTTTTTGAAAATATCTCTAAAATAATGCTAAAAGCTCACTGCTTGGAAAAAAAATTAGTTTAAAGGTTGTAGACTGATTGGTAAATTTTTTTTGATCAAATTCACAACAAGATTTCTTTCAACAAAATGAAGGGAAAGGAAGTCCGCTTATATAACACAATATGCTCAATTTTTATTATTGATTTGTGTTCAAAACTTCAATTCATAAATTTTTTTTCTCATTAGATGGCGGATTACCTTACGAAGATTTTTGCCAGGATTCTTGTGAAATACGTGACGATGATTTACGACGTTGGTATTATAGGTATAAAGTAATCTAACCTGTGTTAATAGAGTAATAGACAATTTGCATGAATTTATTTTTCAGGTGTATCCAAATCATTGGAGTTTTCTTTAAACAACTGTTAATAACATCAAAATTATCAAAATTTGTAAGATGGAAGCTTTTTTCCGGATAGTTATTTTTTCTGAATACCTATACCTACCTATAACTAATATAGCATACCTATTATAACCTTTATCGAATTAGTTTTTAAGAAAAAATGTATGTATTTCCTTACTCAGTTATTTTACTAAGAAATTTATTTTAATCTTTGAAAAAGAAAGTATTTTTTCCTATGCAAAAATAAACTTCATTACTTATTATACCTAATTACATATTATAACATTTACTATCTTTATCTTGATCTTTGAAAAAATGATTATTAAGAATTTTGGGTTATAATTAAATTATAACCCAAAATTATAAATTCTAAAAATCTGCTTTTTCGTGAGAATTTAGCTAGCGAATCGTTGGTTTAGCTTGACGTTTCGCCAGCGAATCACTAACTAAATTATAAGTTAGATCGTTAGCGTTTAGCTAACGACTTAACACCTAACGAATCGTTAGTTTTCCAGCTCACGAATCGTTAGTTATCTGACTTACGAATCGCTAACTTGAACACTGGCAAATTCGTTAAGAAAACTTCTAACGTTTCGTTAACGAATGGTTCCATTATCACGCCAGGTTTTAGTTAGCGATTCGTTTGCTATTTTTTTTAAAAAACTACAGAAATTTTGTCAATTGGGTACAAAGTTTTTTTTACAAACTTTTTAATGCCAGAATGCGTTTAAGCCTACCGAGAGACGGTGTACCTCAACCGATCGGGCTGAAAATTTTTCTGTAGGGTCCTCAAACCTTTCTTTGCCAATCCTGAAAATTTCAGCTCAATCGGTTCTGTAGTTTTAGAGAAATCGAAATTTTAAGTGTGTTGTATGTCACTTCGAGCCTCGGTATGGACACAACAAATAAAACAATCGGGTTCTAATGAGTTCACAGTATAATTGATAAGTTCATTTACAGAGCTACTGGAAGAGTGCCCTGTCTTAATTAATTACCTTATTATATATGCTTAGATTTAGGCTTAATGCTAACTTAGTGTTTATTGTTATTTGTATATCATTCTCGCTTTTGGTCACGCACGCCGCTGGTGAACCATCGGTCGTGTCGTTTCCATTCATGCCTTCTGTCTTGTTTATAAATACTTTTTCATAGGTCGTTTACTCATACCACATATTACTCTCTCCTTCGAAAGAAAACGTCCTCGTTTTCTCTTTCTTAATTCTAACTTAAACATTAGGGTTAATGGTTATTTTACTAGGGGATTCAATTGATTTCTGGGTTTCCTTATCTGCCTTATTTCTAGCTTTTTCTAAATCTAACATGGACTTATAATGGTTAGTTCTTATTTCTACTATTAGTTTGATAATGTAAATGACAGCTAACGTGATAATGATTAACCATGATAGGTATAAGATGTCCTGTAGGTAATCGTACCCGAAGAAGGATTTAGGGGGTTGTAGCAAGTCGAGTTTCTTAAGCTTATCCTCTAGATCTTTCTGAGTGGTCTTGATTTCGAAGTGAGGTGTGGTGAGCTTCCACTCTTTATTGAAGATTTTCGACATGTTTCGGAATTTTACGGTGCTGGCAATGCTTATCTCGAGTGATGCTGTATCCATCTGTGACCATTGGAGGGGAATTACGCGCTGCATTTCGATTTCGTCTTTTTCTGTTTTCATACACGGGAACGTTTCGGGAATCAGGGTGTGTACTGACCTTCCATCCGACTGAAAGAGTTGATATTCGCAGGGTAGATACAGGTATACGGCTCCTGGGAGTGCGTAATTGATTTCTAACGGAGTTCTGGAGTGATTGGCTGAGTTGTAGAAGAAGAGGGATCTTTGGAAGTTGGAGATGAGATATTCGTTGGTGTTGAGTTTTCGCACTAGTGTTCTTTTATGGGCAGGTTCGCACTTGAAATGGCATACTTCATTTAGTTCTTCGTAACTTTTGGAAAGGAATAGGTATTTGGCGCATTCGGGAGCTTCGTCGGAGTAATCGAAGTATTCTACGTAACACAGGCCAGAGTTGATATCGCAGTTCTTCTTGGCTGGACCGGCTATTGTTCGGAAGATTTCGTTGTTTTTATCGAAGGCGATCAGCATCTCATCTGTGTTTAGGATGCACAGAGAGTCGTCATGTCTGAAGAAGATGGGAATGTACTGGAAAAGTTTCCATTCGGAATTTATTTTTCGGATTGGTACTCGGATTTCAATGTGGATTTTTGATTTGGAAAACTGGCAATGCGATATTTCTTTTGTATAATATTGGAGAATGTCTTCGATTGGGATGGCGAGCGTCATCTTCTTCCCTCTGAGCTGATGATCTAATTTTTTGAGGTCTCTTTCGAGTTCGCGTACAGGTAGGACTGATATTGGAATTTTGTGGGCCGCGCAATGCGTGTATATGTCGTTGTAGTACATAGCGTGCGATATTTCAAGTAGCGTTTCCGTGATTAGATAGTTTACTTTGGTATTTTCGGATTCTGTTTCTCCTCGTGCGTCCATCCTTCCTCCGATCTCCTTGAGAACAGCCGTGATGTTTCCAAAATGTTGATTTATATCTTGGGCGAATGTATTGAGCTTGGATGTTACGGTGATTAGGTCAGCATGGTCATCTAGGATTGATTCTCTGATATTGTCGTAATTACTCTTGATGCGCTGTTCATTTTCGTAGAGGGGTAGACTTCTTTCTTTGTGATAGCATTGCAGCAGAAATTGAGGAAGTCCCCGAAGAACTGGACTCCGCGTTTCATTCTGGGGTGAGATGTCTCGAGATTTTGTTCAATATCGAATCGGATGTCCTTCATGTGATGGGCTATTGTTCGTTTGATGCCTTTCAGGACGTTGCCGACTCCTGTTTTGCAGATTGCGGAATTCTCGCAGATGCTAGAGTGTTGAGTTTGATCTACGACATCGTGGTTGATTAGGTATTTGAGAGGAATAGAGCGATCGTATAAGGTTACGTCTTTGATTTCTGTAAGATAACTTCCAGGGACGATTTCGATTTTGAGCTGATTTGCTAGGACGATGGAGGGAATGAGAATGGTTGTAAGGATTTTGAACATCTGAAAAGGTAAAAGGTTGTTTTTCTTTCAAAAATGGTGATAAAATTTTGCTTATAGAATACGTGTTTTATAATCTTATGTTCTAATGCCTTGCTGGTTAGGTTATGCAACTTATTCGGCACGTATTTGTATGAAAAATGTAGGTTACGTTTACCTTCTTAAACTTAGATCGTGATGGAGTTCGTTAACTCCGCCTGCGGCGAAGTTTTCTCCTTCACTCGCAAAGTTTTTGTATCTATTATTTTATTTTTATGTTTGTTTTTTTTTTTTTTTTTTTTTTTTTTTTTTTTTTTTGTGTTGGGCTTGGTTGCCTCTTTTCTGTTTTCGTTTTATATTTTTTTCTTACGTAGCTTTATTTTTTTGCTACTTTTTATTTTTTCATTCCAAAAGTTGTGGGCTTTTTGCCTCTTTTAACTATTGTTTTTGTATTGTTTGCCTATTGTACTGTGTTTGAAGGGGTTTTATCGTTTATTTTTTAAGGGGGGGATTTTAGGTTTTTATTCAGAATCCTTCGGTTCCCGCATTGATATAACAAAAATTTCTTGTCGGCATGTCGGACAGGTGTGGCTGGTTTTCATCCACCGTACGAAACACTGGCCTCCCATCCAGTGTCCGCACCCTGTCCGAAATTGGTTCTCCTCGTCGAAACAGATGACGCAAAGGTCGTCATCGGCGTAGTTCGGGAGTGTATTCTCCGGAACTACCCCGATGGCGATCATTTCCTCGTCGTTCTGTTGCTCCGGTGCGCCACCTTCGGTACTGACATCATCACTGTTTTCGATCTCCCAGTTTGCCTGGTCCCATTCTTCCATGGGTTGGCCATTTGGCTGGTGAGGGAGTGGCGGATCGTCCTGATTTTGTTGGATTATGTTTTCTTCTAGTATATTGTCGATCTCTTGCCCTGGCTGGTTCGGTTCTTGCTGATTGATCTCTTGATTTCCTTGCTGGTTTTCATTTGGGAGTTCATCTGGTGGGTTGCCGATTTGCTGGTCTTGAACGCTCTGTATAATATTCGGGTGTGGTACAGCACCTGGCCGCGGCGGAGGGATTCTGGGAAGCTCCTCGCCTTCTTCCTGATGCTGAACTACCAACCGGTCGTATTCCGTTCTCATCACATCCCGCAACTCCTCTGACCATCCGAATGCGTCGGCTAGTTGTAAGCTATATCCGATCCTCCGGATAAGCCGCTGTCGTCTCCAGGGCGGGATGGTGGTGCGTCCAGGCAGATAGCTTTGTACGTCTAACCCGAAGTACGTACCGAACCAGTCGTGTCGATAGTCTCCTCGGCCGATATCCCACAAATCGGGATTGTTGATATCCCATTGTACTGCCGCTTCGACGCGGTCGGGAATGCGCGCATAAATGTTCGGATCATTCATTTTCGATAATTTTCTCGCGAACTTGTTCGTTTGAATAATTCTTGAAGACTGTGTCGATTGACTGTCTGATTTTCTTATTCTAGATTTTTTGGAGGGGTTTTTGTTTTGATCTTTGGGAATTGTTTTGTAAACCCTTGTGCGTATTTCCTTGCACGAATTCGTCTCTAGTCTTCTGGTATCGTATTTATGTCATTAAAAAATGGCTTACAATACCGGAAGCTATGCGAATTGTATAATTTTTCTCGCTACTTTTGAGCGGTTGTGTTTGATTTTACGTCGCTAGGTCTTTAGCGGATAATTGATGACTGCGCGCGTCTTTGTTTTGATAAATCTAACTTAATTCTAGCTTACAATGTAATTTGTTGAAAAATAAACCTAATGTTTTCCTTATTCTACCGGTGCCTGACGTCATTGACACCGTTACTTAAACTAATTGATAATAAATCTAATTTGTTTGGTAAATTATTCGTCATCGGAAATATGATCCCGTATGATATAACGCTTGAGGCGTCTTACGTGAATCGTTTCTTTTTTATCTTCGATTTCGAGTTCGTAGTTGAGGTCGGTTACCTTTCTGAGCACTTTGTATGGTCCGGTGTATTTAACAGCGAACTTTCCTGGGTGCTTGAAGGGTATTTCGATTAGGACTTGGTCTCCTTCTTTGAAGATGACCTCTTCGTGGTTTTTGTCGTAATTTTCTTTCATCTTTACTTGATTTGCGTAGATGATTCCAGGGATAGTTTTTCTGATACGGTTAAGTTCTTCGATTTCCTCGAGTCTGTCTCGAGTGTCTTTTGTATTTATGCCGAGTTTATTTTCGATAGGCATATTTGGTTGTTGACCGTACAGTATGTAGTATGGGCTTAGTCCTTTAAATCGAACGAGAGGGGTTGTATTGTATGTGAAGACTACGAATTTGACGTAATCTGCCCATTTTGATTTATTTTGCTCTTCTGCGTAGTAAGACAATGTTTTGACGAGAGTAGAGTTGAGTTTTTCGACACCTCCTTGCGTTTGAGGAGAATAAGAGGAACTGAGTACTTTTTCGATGCCTAGACTTTTGCAAACGTCGTCCAGCTTAATATTCTTGAAGTGTGTGCCATTGTCTGTTGAAAGTTTTTGCGGTACTCCATAAGTCGTTATGATGTCATATAAGAAGTTGGTGACCGTTTCTGCGGACGCACTGCACAAAGGCTTAGCCATTGCGAAGCGCGTTGCTCGGCACGTTCCGACTAATATGAATTTTTTCCCTTGACTCGGAGGTAAAGGTCCTACGAAATCTAGCTCGAGGTGGGCTAGGATTGCGCATTCCTTTATCTCGATTGGTTTTAGGAGTCCAGGCTTTTTGCCTTTGTCTTTCTTTCTTAATTGGCATTCGTGACAGCTTTTGATGTATTTGATGACATCTTGCGTCATTCCACACCAGTAATATTTTGCTGCGAGTTTTGCTAAAGTCTTGTTGGATCCGAAGTGTCCACCACCAAACGCCTTGTCATGGTATGCTTGTAGTATGTCGTCGATTAGATGGCGCGGTGCTATGATTGGTTTCTTCGTTCCCATAGGCATCGTTAATAATCCATCGCTGTTGATTGCGTAGCGACGGCTTGTTTTCCGAAATTTTGGGAATTCTGGGTGCGATGTATTTGGTTTTCCTTCTAGGATTAGGATGATGTTTTTGCAAAATTCGTCTTTTTCTTGTTCTTGTCTCATGTTCATTCCAGCTTTAATCTCGAAGATCGCTTCTTCTTGGTGAAGTTCCTCCTCACCTCCAAATAGATCCTCCAGATCGTCAGCTGAGCCGTTTCCTTGACCTACGATTTGGTCTTCAGTGTGTTGTTCGGCCTTTGTTCGATCGGTCTCGTCCTGGTTGAGTGTAGCCTGGTTGTCGTGTGTGTTGGTGTCAGGCTTTGTGCACTCGGTAGACGAGTCCTGAATGTCGTAGTTAATTTCTGTCCTACTTAATACGTCAGGGACGATATTAGTTTTTCCAGGTTTATGTTTGATTTCGAATTCGTATTCTGATAATTTTAGTATCATTCGTGCCATTCTGGCGTTTGGTTCTTTCATGTTGCTGCATCCGCATAAAGCTGAGTGATCGGTGTATACTGTGAATGGGATTCCGAAGAGGTATTCTCTGAAGTGCACTATGGTATCGACTAGTGCTGTTAGTTCTAGGTCGTACGCACAGTAATCTTTTTGGGCACCCCTGTAGTTTCCTACTGAAGTAGGCTACTGGGTGTATTTTGCCTGTTTCTTCATTTTCTTGCGAGAGTACCCCGCCTGCTGCTATTTTCGATGCGTCGGTTTCTACTATTGTTTTTCTGCCTTCTTTGTATATGGCTAGTACAGGTTCTGAGATCATAAGTTCTTTTAATTGTTGAAATGCCTCTTCGTGGTCTTTTTCCCATTTGACTTTTGTTTTTGGTTTTACGTCTCCTTTTGTGAGATCACTCAGGCATGCGGAAATTTTCGCGAAACTTGGTATGAATTTTCGGTAATGTCCAACCATTCCTACGAACGATTGTACATCGTGGACAGTTATAGGTCTTGGAAAATTTTTAATTGCAGCCGTGTTTTTGTCTATCGGTTTTATCACGTCACCATTTACTCTATGTCCAAGCATTTCTATTTCGTCGTAGAAGAATTTGCATTTTGATGTTTTTAGTTTTAGGTTTAATTTTTCGATTCGTGTCAAAACTGTCTCTAGGTTTTTTAGGGCTTCTTCAAAATCTGTTCCATACGCGCACATGTCGTCCATGTAGGCTACCATGATTTCGTATAGCAGATCTGAGAATTCGGTGTTTATTGTCTTTGAAAATGCTGCTGGTGAGTTCGCCATTCCTTGTGGAAGGACTGTGTACTCGAAAATATTGTTGTCGACGTTGATTGCTGTTAGGTACATTGAATCTTCTGTGATTGGAATTTGGTGAAATCCGCTATTGCAGTCTAAAAGGTTGAAAAATTTCTTTCCTTGTAGGGCCATAATTAAATTGTCGATTCGAGGTACTGAGTTTCTGTCTCGGATTAGTTTTAGATTTAGCTGACTATAATTTACAAGGAATCGGTATTTGTCTTTCTGTTTTAATAGAAATGCTGGCGCACTGTAATGTGATCGCGATCGCCGTAGTATGCCTACTTTCAATTTCTCTTCTATTTGTTTCCATATTTCGCGACGTTCTACTGGCGATAGTTTATATGGGCGTAGTGCGACTGGTTCATTGTCCTTGACTCTGAGTTGATATGGTTCTACGTTGGCCTTGCCGAGTTGTGATTCATTCATAGTAAACAAATGTTTAAATCGTTTCAGCATTTTTACGGCCTTGCGTCGTTGGTCAATGCCCAGTTTTTTACACACGTCTATTCGATAACCTTCTGAATCGTAAACATCGTCGTCGCTTTCGATGACATTGCTGATTTTGATTTCATGCACGTTTTCATTTGTCATTGTCGGGTATTGTTTACTTTCTCGTATGTGAGCTATTCGCTGACAGTCGAAGATTGTTTTCGTAGCGCCTGTGTAATTCCACAATTTAATTTTTAATTGCTTGTCTTTTTCGCACGTTCCTGACGCGGTTATTCCACTTTTGGAAAGAAAGCTTTGATTTGGGATTATGTCGGCGTTCGTTGAACTTGACTCGGATAGCTCTACATAGCGAGTTTCGTATGGTTTTAGGACGATTTTTTCGTTTGCGATGATTTGGTTGCGTACCAAATTCAGAGGTTGGTCTGTTGTTTTGAAAGCTTTTAACCAATTTTTATCCATGTGGATAATGATGGCGTTGGCGCCGGCACCCAGGCGGACGGTTTTGCTTTCAAAGTCGATGACAGCTGCGTGTCGTATTAGGAAATTAATTCCTATTATGACGTCGGTGTTTAGTCCACTCGCTACATTTATATCGGCATCATATCGTGTATCATTGATTTCTAACTGTAATTTGGTCTTGCCTTTGTTCTCCAGTAGGGAGTCATTCGCACAGGTGAGCTGAACGTCTGGTACTTCGAGCTTAATATCTTCAGGGAAGATTGCTTCGTTCACCAGTGTGAGGTTACACCCTGTGTCTATGATCCCGCTATATTCGTGATTGGCTATTTTAACCTTGACTTGGAGATTTTTAGCATTGACCTTGTTGACGATTTCCTTTTTAGGCGCGGTTTTCTTGGATTTTACCTGCTTGTTTGTTTCGGTTTTTTGGATTATTTTGTTAATTTGATTTATTTCCTCTTCGTCGAAATCTTTAAGCAGTGTAAATCTGTTGAAATGATCATACCTTTGGAAATGTTCAGTTTGTTTGCCGTTTTGAATGTAGAAAATGTGCTGTCGTGGTTGTTCTTGATTTTCCGCCTGGTGCCTTTCGCTTACTAGTTTTTTGGAGCGGCATTTTGGTTAGCTGCAAGAACGCTTTGAACTGCTTTCAGGTAAAAACAGTCTGCAGTGTCATGGCTGTTTTTGTTGCAATTGGTACAGAATTTTCCGTTGTTTCCTCCATTATTTTGATTCTGGTTTTGATTTTGATTCTGATTTTGATTTTGATTTTGATTCTGGTTATTTCGTGCTTGTCTCTTGCGACATTCCTCGATGGTATGTCCGGTCTTTTTGCAATACGTGCAGAATTTCTGCTGGCCATTTCTATTATTATTATTATTGTAATTTCGTTGCGGTCGACCGATTACGCTATAGCATTGATGGGCTAGATGTCCCGTTTTCCCGCATACTGTGCAAATTAGAATTTGCGGTTGCATGATTGGGGGTTGATACATACCTTGTTGAAGGTATGGGGTTTGTTGATACGGTACCTGTGGAATTTGTGTTTGAGGGTATTGATTTTGTGGAAATTGTGGTTGTTGAAACTGTACTGGGTTTTGATTTGGCTGGAAATTTTGATTTTGTTGGAAATTTTGTTGGAAATTTTGGTTTTGTGATGGATTTTGCATTTGTGAGGCTTGGGTTTGTTTCTCAGGGCTAATTTCTGTGACTTTGTTTACTGGTTCTGATGATTTTGATTCAAGGGCTAAATATAACTTTTCAAGTTTTTCTAGTCGATCATCTTTTGTTGATGTTCTGTTTATCCTACATTCGTATCTTTCTACGTTTTTACGAATTTTTTCTACTGTCGAATTATCTAACATGGCGATTTTATCGTAAATTTCTGGGCGAATGCCTTTTAGAATATGTTCGCACTTTTCGTGTTCTTCCATGTTTTTGTTGACTTGTCGGCATAATTCTGCTACTTCGGCGATGAATTGTTTCGTATTTTCGTGTTCGCCTTGCACTTTTTTATTTAATGCTGATGTGACTAATTGTCTGCCTGAATCGCCGTCGAATATTTCCGTAAATTTTTTCACTGTCGAATCCCAGTCTGTGATTTCTTTATTTCTGAAGTATTCTTTATAACTTATTTCGGCTAGGTCGGTTAAATAGCATGGAAAATATTTAAATCGTTCTTCAATTGACCAGTCGTTGATGTCTGCGTATCTATTGTAGGTTTCGATGTAGTTACTGAATCTTTCTGTCAGTCCTGAAAATTTTGGTGGTGCGAAGAAAGGCCTCTTACGAGATGGGGCCACTGGAGCTACTGGTGGTTCAGTCATTGTTTTTCTGGATTTAGTACCTGTTAATTCTTGAAATTTTTCTTTATGATATTGGATTTGAATGAGTTTTGCTATCTCGTTGTCTTGTGCGATGAGTTCTTTGAGCACAACGCGGTAGGCTGTAACGTTATCTTGTGCTGGAAGTCCGAATTGTTCAAAATATCTTCTGAAACGATTGATAGGAACACCAGAAACCCAGCTGGTGGAAAAATCGGCTTGAGGTGATGTATTGTCGTCAGATGTACTCGCGGATGTATTCGCGGAAGAACTCGCGGTCGTATTTGGCTCAATGATGGAATCTTCGAGTAGACTTTCGTATTCGTCGGTCGCGGTTGATTTATCGGATGTACTTTCGCGAGAGGTGTTAGTATTTTTGAATAATTTGAGTTTCATTTACCTTTACTGCAGTCATTGGTCCGGACGTTTTTCTTCGTATTTTTGGAAACTGTTGAACTTGCGACGTTGGGTGCCACTTGTTGTATGTCACTTCGAGCCTCGGTATGGACACAACAAATAAAACAATCGGGTTCTAATGAGTTCACAGTATAATTGATAAGTTCATTTACAGAGCTACTGGAAGAGTGCCCTGTCTTAATTAATTACCTTATTATATATGCTTAGATTTAGGCTTAATGCTAACTTAGTGTTTATTGTTATTTGTATATCATTCTCGCTTTTGGTCACGCACGCCGCTGGTGAACCATCGGTCGTGTCGTTTCCATTCATGCCTTCTGTCTTGTTTATAAATACTTTTTCATAGGTCGTTTACTCATACCACAAAGTGCAATGCAACTTTTACCTTGGTTGTTTCAAATTTCGGCTAAGTCCCACCTCCAACCCCTAAAAAACACAAAAAGTTCAATATCTCGAAAACGGCTGAACCGATTTTAAATCGGTTTGAAAATCTCAAAACTACATAAAAAATGCTATCTTTTGGGATCATTGTCCCCTTCTGCAGCTACACATCTTTTGAGTTTAATGCGAATTTCGAGTATTGGACCCTCCTTTGCATCCTTTGAGGATCGTTTTTGACCAAAGGAGGGGCCTCCCAAAAAACGCCTGTATAGCAAGTTGTAGAGAATTAAATTTGCTTTCGACAATGAGTCATTAGATTTTTTTGAGGATGCCTAGTTTTCAAATTATTCGAGCTTCAAGTTTCAGTAAGCTATTGAAAAAAACTGTTTACACATTTTAAGCCTACCGAGAGACGGTGTACCTCAACCGATCGGGCCGAAAATTTTTCTGTAGGGTCCTCAAACCTTTTTTTGCCAATCCTGAAAATTTCAGCTCAATCGGTTCAGTAGTTTTAGAGAAATCGAAATTTTAAGCGCAATGCAACTTTTACCTTGGTTGCTTCAAATTTCGGCTAAGTCCCCCCCCCCCACCCCGAAAAAACACAAAAAGTTCAATATCTCGAAAACGGCTGGACCGATTTTAAATCGGTTTGAAAATCTCAAAACTACGTAAAAAATGCTATCTTTTGGGATCATTGTCCCCTTCTGGAGCTACACAGTTTTCGAGTTTAATCGCGGACAAAATTATACATAAACATATAAATATATATATATATATATATATATATATAAGGAAACCTCGTTCTCAACCACACGTCCTATCGTGTTCAGAATGTCCGAAAACGTAAAAAAAAATCGTTCCCGACGCTCCCTTCAACTACGATGAACAATTTAGTACTCGACTTTTCCTAATGGAAAAGTCGGTAAAAGGAGAGAATGTCTTCAAAAATTTGTTCGAATCGCCAGCTTTTGAAAGAGAAAAAAAAACATTCTTATTGATTTCAAATTTTTAAAATATGTATATGCATCAATTTTAAAAAATGAAACTGTAAAAAATTTAATCGAATTAATAGGTGAATATTGAAAGATTACACGAGTAGATTTGTTTAGGTAGGTAGCAGGTACATACGTTCTTCTCCCATTTGAAAAATTTTTCAAGGAACCAAAATTTTCTCATCAGAACTCATTCCATAAAGATTCATTAATCATCCCAAAATTCAGATTTTTCGCTTTTTGAGGTTTTAATATTTTTCAAAGAATCATTTTTCGAAAAAACCTTAAAAACCTTGATTTTATTTAAAACCCTTGAATATTTACCAAACGATGACATTCAATCAAGGCCATCAAAATTAGAAGCTTGAACGTCTAATTCCATCTTAAATATGATTTTGAAAAAAAAAAAAAAAAAAAACTCTCAAAATCGAAAACAAACAAATCCAAGTACCAAACAACTTCAAAGAGAAAATTTTTCAAAATTCTTTACCAATCGACTCCTTTACACAAAAATATTACAGAAAGAAACTCCTCGCAAACGAAAACTTCACGGTATCAATTTTTTTTTCGAAATTCGGTCAAATTCGTATGTTTTTCGACCTTGTGCCGTATTCTACGTATTAGCCTACGTCTAACGAAAAAGCTCCGTTTTCAAGGACACCTCGAAAGCGACGAAATGGCAACGTTGCAAATGCCAATGATCTTTTCATTCAGTTCGGTTTTGCTTACATTTCATCGAACAAATTAGGGTGATTAACCGCACGTTTCGTTTCCCTCATTTATTTTACTTTCATTCTTCGCGGGGCTTTGAAAACTCGGCTCGTGGTTTCGCAATTTCGCACCCTTTCATTTTTTTATGCACGATTCTCCGCAGCTACCTACTATTTTATGGTACTTTTCGACACGAATATAATAGCTACATTATCAACGCTTTTCATTCTGTTTTCCTGTTTCGAAAATGACATTATTTAAAAACTGGTTCAAGTACAGCACTCTTGATTGAAAATTATTTAAATTGTGTTTAATCGAGATTACACGAGATAGCGCCACAATATCGGAATCGTTTCATTATCGCTGGGGAAAAAATTACCGAATTCTTGACGTTTAATTTAAAACACGAGAAATATACTTTTTATAGTCGATTTGCCGAGAAGAAAAAAAAAAATCAGAAAAATATTTATTAAGGCGAATAAATAAAAAAAGAAGAAATTTATAAAAGTGAGAAAAAAAACCCGAACGAATGAAAATGCTATATAAATGTTTCGTCGATTGAAAAAAAATACTGAAATTGCTCGAAGTGATTTTTAAGAAAGAGTAAAATTTCATTTATCGCCCATTCTGTTGTATAAAATTCTGTATACATTCGATTCTCCATTTTCCTCTCTTGTACTGTTCCAACGGCGAGCTCGTCTTTTCACTCTTGCAACGTATTGTTTCTCTGAGCTGGAAAAGTGAAAAAAAAATCGCAATCGGCGGACAAAACAAACCGTCGAAGGGAAAAAAAACTTCTACGTGATTTCGCCGCTGCGAAAAGCGAACAGCGAAACCACCGAGCGTTTAATTAACTTCGGAAGAAGAAAAAAAAAGGCGTTAACAATTTTCAATAAAGAAACTGGAAAATATTTCGCGCTAAGCCGAACTAAATAGCAAGCCGAACATTTTATACGAATAAATCTCGTAAAGAAAAAAAAACCTACCTAATTTTTTATCTGTTATAATTTTAATTTATTCGAGGTTGTTTGAGTTAAAACTTGTGCTACTCCTTTTTAGCCTCTCTCTGTCGCATTTACTTCTTTTCTTTTTCATTAAAAAATACACATTGTTCATCGGAGCGGAATTGTCAAGATAAAATGAGAACTTTTTATTCGTTTGTTCGGCAGCGCAGCGTCAGCATTTCCATTCAGCGAAATATGATAATTTGAAAAATTTTACACAAAACACGTCTTCTGCTCTCTCCGCAGCATTATTCTTACATAGTGTAATATTATTGCTGTTGAAACGATTGCATCGTCGGCTGTACTTATATTCGACCAGCCTACCACGTTTCTCGTATAATTTTCCAAACTTTAATTAATTCCCCGCCAGCTTTAACCCGAACGTAACGGCGACGCGATTATAGCTTTTGGTGAAAAATGCCATGCCGCTGCAACTTCGCTCGCAAGCGTATATACGCAGGCCGCTGTGAAGCGAGGGTGGTCGGGTCGCTGACTTGTCAGTATAGGGTGAAAATTTACAACTTTATCGTTAAGCTAATTACGTACACCTCGTTATTGCGGCCGAACAGGTTAAATTTACTGACGTGTTTCAAATTTATAGACCTTGGTGCCCTGCCTGGCCTCCGCCTCGTTGCCAGTAATTTCTCCTCGTTCTAAATTTACCCTCCTCGAACGAGGAAACCTCCGCAACTCGACGTTTTACCGAGGGTCATTACTTGAACGAGGAATTTTTTCGCAGATCTCAATTTAAGTCCAATTGTGTGTTTATTTTAGACGTTAATTTTTGGGGCAAATCTTTGAGTAGGTACAATTTATTCTGTACTTTTACTCAAGTAGACTCGGAAATAACAATTTACTAACTTGATCTAGCAATCTAGCAAAAATCTGTTCATTTCGTGCAATAAAAAACAAAAGTTTTCAGAAATGTTTGTAAAAATAGGTCAAGGAAGTTTTATTGTTAGGTAAATTAGATACCTATTTTTAGAAATTTAAATGTATGTATCTATTGGATTTTAATATTCCATTTTTTTCCTCTGATTGCAGGTATGTAACAATAGACCAATGATTTCGCCGGTGAATTTAAAATTATTGCAATTAATTGGTAATGTATGCATTTCAAGTTTTTTTTTTTTTTTTTTTTCAATAGGGTGAAGGGTGATTGATGGATATTTTTTGATATTGACAAAAAAGCATTACACTTATTCAAAATCTTGAGTGAGCACATACTTTTGAAAAAAAAACACTCGAATTTCTCTCATCTACTTTTCGAAAATCAACATTATACCTATCCAAAAATTAATGATCTGGAGTGATCTATTTAGAACATTAACACAAAACCTGGAGAGAAAATCTTGATAATTTCACCTCATAATTTGGGAGACAAAAGGATCAAGATTTACCTTTGTTGTAGATAGCGAAATTGGAGAGTTCTTCCAAAAGAACCTGGTCATAAAAAAATTTCAAAACAAAGTGAAGAAAAACAGAAATCCATATAATATTCAACTCTGATCATCATAAATTTCTCACTGCTTGTTGAATCGTCTCGAATTCTGAGTATCAATCTCAAACGTAATTTTCAAACATTTTTCGATTATTTCAGAGAAGAAAAGCTTATTATCATTTAGTAATATTGTTTTGAGTTTTGGAAGTCAAAAAAGTAGGTAGGTAGCTGCCACGAAAAGCTGTTGGAATTTTTCTGCAGATGAAACCGTCCAATTTGAAAAAATAATTCCTTAAAATCAATCCTCTTTGAAAAATTTATGTCAGAAAATTCGGAAAATTCTGATAAAATTGAGTAATTTTAAAATTTTAGTAATCTCGATAAATGTGGGTAATGTTGATGCATTTTAGAAGGTAATTTTTTAAAATTTTGTTAAATTTGGCAAATTTTGGTGATTTTAGTATAGGTAAAGTTGATTAGTTTTGGTAAGTAAATTGGGTAATTGAAAGTGGTAAATTTTGGTAATTTTTGTAATTTTGGTAAACAGAAATTTTGGTAAGTAAACAGAAATTTTGGTAAATTTTGGTTCATAAATTTAATAATTTTAGTAAATTTGGTAATTTTGGCAAATTTTTAAAATTTTGGTGATTTTGGTGAATTTTAGAAAAATTTTGGTGAATTCTCGTAATTTTGGTAAATTTCGGTAATGGTAAAATTATGTAATTTCGGTAAATTTTGGTAGATTTTGGTAATTGTAAGTTTAGGTAATGTTAGTAATGGTAAAAGGCACTTTTGGAAACATTTTGGTGAATTCTCGTAATTTTGGTAAATTTTGGCAATGGTAAATTAAAGTAATTTCGGTGAATTTTGGTAATTTTGGTAGATTTCGGTAATGGTAAGTTTTGGTAATTTTGGTAATGGTAAGGTAATTTTGGAAAAATTTGGTAATGGTAATTTCGGTAAATTTTGGTAATTTTGGTAAATTTTGGTAATTTTGGTAAATTTTGGTAATGGTAATTTCAGTAAATTTTGGTAATTTTGGTAAATTTTGCTAATTTTTGTGAACTTTTATAGTTAAGTAAATTCTATTGAATTTTATCACCTCGATTAATTTCTTGGTCGTGTTTGGCTACTAAAAATCGTGAATTTTGATACACAAAATTTTATCATTACTTTTTAGTACCTAAACGTGTCATTTCAAGGTGAAAAGCCCCATTCCAGTGTAAAGTTAAGATTTCAGCGTTATAATGGATGAAATTCCCTTTCGAATTTAGAACTCAACAGGATAAAAATCTTGACCAAATCACATTGAATCATACTTATCGGTTTTGAACAATTCACCCCCCCCCCCCCCATAAAATGGTAGACAAAATTGCAAAATAGATAAAGTTCTCTCACATTTGAATGTTTGAAGCATTTTGTCAGCAAACAAATCACATTCGATCACAATGATTCGATTTAATTCACCTACCTACCAATATCCAAAATCAGTTACAATTCAAAAACGAAGCCCGAAAAATCTCCTCGCACTGCCCAGCCAAGCAGAAAACCACCCGGCTAGATTAAAATTCGTTAATGTCGCGAAAATATACAAACTTATGAAAAATAACCGTTTAATTTTTCGTAATTTGTTGACCGAGCCGGCACACCGACTTCTCACAGCTTCACTTCACGCTTGGTAAAATTTCATTCGCCTCTTGGCGCCTTCCATGCCCAGTATTTTTCAGCCAGCAAAAAAAATATAACTTTCAAAACCTCAACACGAAACCCGTTAACTGAAATTTTTATTCATATAAAATTACACGGTCGCGCGTATAGAAGGGTGAAAATTATGCACACGTCCTCCCCTCCACCGCCCCACGCCGTGGTACGTTTTAATGGCCATAAATTTCGGTACATTTTGTCTGTGTAGTATAAACTAATGCCCCGGACACCTAGGGAAATTATGTTTGGCATAGTAATTTATCGCTTTATGACCCGACCATTTGTGTTTTCTTCAGTTAAAACCCATTGCTGCTGGAGTTGTACAGCCGCCGCGTATACGTTATTCTCCTCATCCTCTCTGATACTCGTTTCCATGTTATACGATAAACGTTTCACTGATATATGACGAGTTAAAGCTATATATGCAGAGAACCTTAAAGTACCTCTTACCGTCTTTGCCACATAACGCAATGTGCCCCGTATTACGCGTATAAAGCGTTCTTCTATTGGTTCGGCGCCGAAGGGAAAAAGGAAAAAGCTTTTTAAACGTAAAAGAGAGCAGGAGAAAAAAAGAGAAGTACACTACCGTAATACGATTTACGTATTTTACCGAATTACCGCACACTTGCGCAGCGCAACTTCTATTACAGCTCGTTTAAATGAAATTTTCAACTTATAAAAAATAAATCTTCGCCGGATTTAAAAAAGTTTACTCGTGTTTAGCATTTCTAGCGTAAATGTGTTTATTCGCCATTCAAGAAATCCATATATACACACGTAAAGCCTTCCTTCTCGCGCTTATTTCGATGCCGTCGTTTCGTCGTCGTATTCGTTTTTTGTCGTTATATTATTCGTAATAATGCGCGTTGCGAAAGAGGGAGAAAACCTTATGCTTGTTATTCGCTAATTTTTATTTCGCAAATGGGCTTTGATATACGGATTTCTTTGGATACGAATGTGAGAAAAAAATTTTGATTTTTTGGGAGGGTGGGAGGAAGAGGGGTAGAGAATTTTTTTGGAAAAATTTCTTCAGATGAATGATGAGAAAGATGAGGAGTAAAATATCCATGGAGCTAATAATTTGGCAAACTTTTTTATAGGTACTTTACTTTCCTACATAAAGTTTATTTAAATAAAAAATTTAAAAAAACGAGATCGTTGCAGAATAATAATTGAACAGATTACTGAATTTAATATGATCACAATTTTGGAATTATTTGAAGGTGAAACGATTTTTTCAATTTCCCAACATACTTCGAATTTTCAAAAATTTTAATTCCAGCTTTAGAAGGATGAAAAAGAATTAGAAATTCGGAACCTCCGAAAAAAATTCCTTCATTATTTTTTAGAATTCTGACGAATTTTTGTATGATTGGAACAACCTTTTACAAAACATCAGAATTTAATCAAATTGGATGTAAAAATATTGATTTTAGTAAGTATACAACTTCATTTCAACACAATAATCGATTGTGAAATGCTTTCGAAACATTTCAGTCTTTGGAAAATTTAAGCTTTCCCCAGTTAGGGAAAAACTTATTAAAAAAGGTCCATATGGACCTCAGATCAGCCAAATTGAAGACCCTTTTCATTGATTTAAGCCGAACTTTCCCAAGTTTACTGCAGTTGATTCCAATGCATATTTTTCTACCGTAAAAGTTTCTCGTGAAAATTGAAAAAACAATGAAAATTTTGCTGGGATTCTAGATACTTAAATAGTAAACCATTTCCAATCAATTTAGAGAAGATTTTCACTTTGATCAAAATCTATTTTAATATTTTGTCTAGAGAAGTATAATTTTACAGAAATTCACCAAAATTTTAAAAAACAACTTTTGCACATCAAGTTTTTTATATCGAAGATATTTTTGACGACTTTTACCTACCGAAAATTTTTCTACTGGTTTCATAGACAATTTCAAGTATTTTTATTTGGCTATTGAACGTTCGAGTCTTGTGCGAAGTCAAAACTTGAAATCTTTCATTTTTTTTTCACTTTTCAATTCACAAATATTTCAACTTTTTGGCTTCAATCTTCTCAAATCTAATTTGAGAAGAAATCGTGAAAAATAATTGATGATTTTCGTTTTTCTGGATGATTTAGAAGAAAAGAAGAGATCGTTCACGAATGATATTCGTCCTGCTTTAATTGATTTCCCGAAGTTGGAATAAATTTGGGATGATTTTTCATTCCATTATCATACCATGGCTCTTTTTAAACCTTTTAAAGCTGGGTTGAATTTGGGCTGGATTTTTATCCCAATAATCGTCCAATGGCATTTTCAATTTTTTGAAGCAAGGATGAATTTAGGATGAATAATCATATTCAACTCAAGCTTCTTGAAAATGATCAATATATTTTACAATTTTTAAAATGATAATTTCAATTATTGGGGTTTCTTCAATCAATTTAAGTGAAATTTAGGGGGAATCCATTCAGTGTGACAACAGAGATGGAAAATGCCTACTTACTGTTTGAATAAGTGAAGATTTTTTTTTCGTTTGAAAAATTGTCATTTACATTGTTTTTCGGGAATAGGATCAATTGATCATCAAAATTTTTTTCAAAATTTTGGCATCTTATGAATCTACATAAAATTACTTTTCAAATGAGCTACGTGTTAAGGACCTTTTTTCATGCAAACTCGACGGTTTCATAAAAATTCGAAATTTGATGTTGGAAAATCCGACGTAAGTTTTGAGAAAAACAAGGTTCAAGTCTTTATGTGAAAATTTTTAGTAAAAAATGAACTTACCTATTTATGGTCCAAAAATTTAATTTTTTCTCAATCTTGTGGAGAATTTGCTATAGAATTTGTAAACTTCAGCTTAGGAGTCGTATCAAGCTTTGAAATGTTCTCAAAGGAACCCAACACAAATGGATTTTTTCAAAACTTTGTTTTTTTCAACTGTTCAAAGGCTTAAGTGGTCTCCTTCATAAAAAATTGAAAAACAAAAATCATTTTATGACAGAAATCAAATCTGTAGGTAGGTACCTCATTTTTAATTTTTTCTTGAAAATTCTTCAAAAAAAGAAACCAAATACTTTTCTTTTTCAAACCAATTTTTTTGAACACAAAACATGCTTAAAATTGACAAAAAAATTTTTTACCAAGCATTTCTCATTTTCCAAGTCAAAATCTCCTCTTTTTTACTCCACTCCAATAATTTTCTCTCAAAATCGAGTCCTCTAAAAAATAATTTGATCAAATGACCAAATACACATTTCAACCAGGTCCTCGGTAATCTCAAAACATCCACCCATATTCCCATTCAAAACATTTCTTTCAACTGTGAGATATAATCACCGCTCCTATTTTTATTTTCTCGCTGCAAATTATCACTCGAATGACTCCGCAGAGCTTGCGACGTTTAATTCATAACAACCGCGAGGGCTGCAGAAAAAATATTTCAATTTCTAGACTATATACTCGCCGAGAAAAACCCAGAGAGAAGTAATTAAAAAGAGTAGCGCTTGATTTGTTCAATGTCACCGGAGAGTTATGTAGACAAGAAAGTTTTGAATAGCTTCGTAATTAGTATTACCATTGTAATGAAAAAGCTCGTAAAATAATCTCAACCTTACTACACAGTAAACGAAGAGCAGGCACTGATGGGTACAGAGGACGAGAGAGTTTCGCGAGTTGTTAAAGATATCATCATCAAACGGTACCGAGACTCGGAGATATAAACCGAAATGAGGAAAAAAATCCTCAAGGACTTGGTTAAAATTACCGTACATAGTCGTCGAGTCGATAATCAATATAGAGCGTTTCGAAAACTAGTATTTTTTTCGCCATCACACCTGAGAGAAAAAAATCGACTAGAGGTAATTTAAAGACAATGTTCGTATCGGTATAAACGATTGTCTAACCGATACAGCCATGAAGTGGGCTTGGCTGGCGCGTTAAAATGCAGACGACACGATGCACATTAAATTGAATACTAAACGCGGATACCTAGTACTATTTAAGAGGCAGAATTCTCATTTAAAATTGAAATAACCTGGTATCATGGGTAAACGAATTTACTATTCGAAGAAATTGCCCGACCTGCTTCGTAACGCGGATACGAGCTTTTCAACCATAAGTAATGGAATTAGTCGGTCACGTGTTCTTACAAATAGGTACGCGGATATCTTAAATGGAAAGTGTTTTCCATCTTTTCCCTCAGGATCTATCTGTTTTCGCGCGCAGCGTCGTTTTTCTTATACACGAGTAAGCTGTACCCGAAAAGATGGCGCTGGCGTAATTCTCGATATTAAAATATCCACGAAAATGTGGCCGTGGCGGAACAGAACGCCGCCGCCGAGCCGGAAACTCGCGGTGAAGGATATAGTTTTTCATAAGTGGTGTGAATTTATTGTCCCCAAATGTTGTATTATTCGTGACCATATAAAGTGTCAAGGGTTGACCTATTTATAATGTTCAAGGTACACACATTTAACTCGCAGTTTTTCCTCTAGCCATCCTCCACCTCGCCATACTTAAACGTACACTTGTTAAATTTTGCTACTATGTTTACTAGATAAAGAAAATAAGGGGTGGAAGGAGGATAGTAAACTGGGCTCCGGAGTGTATATTACGTATGTGCGAGTATAATGAATTTTTCTTCACAGAGGCGAAAAAACTATGGAAAATGGTTCTTATAGTTCGTAAACAAAGTTGAATTTTTTCGCATAGTGACCTCGATAAATAATATTTATTTGGAGCATGAACGGAATTCGAGATAAGGATTTGTTTCGTATAATTTTTATAATTTATGGATGAAGGAGAAAATACTCTCGTAATTTGCGCATTTGAGAAAATTCTAGGATTTTTATTCGTTCGTAATTTTTATTAAGGAATTGAAACGTTTACTGGTTCTAAAAAATTAAAAATTCTTGATATTTTTTAGACATTGTTATACCACTTCGCCTCTCACCCAAAAAATGACCTCTTTTTTATTCTTCAAAAAAAAAATCAAGAAAGGGTACATTTCGAAATTTTTTACTTCTCGATATAAATTAGATATTCAAATTTTTGCTATTTTCTGGTTTTCTCGCTTCTAAGGTGAAATTTTCGGCTATTTCTGTTCTTTTCTGGTGTGTTTTTTTTTTCACTGGCACTTGAACACCTCGCGATTTAAATGAGTGCAGTGAAAGAGGTAGAAAATTTATGAATTGAACTGAATTTCGACAAAAAATTTTGAAAATCTCCAAGTGTTTAGTAGGTATCTTGTGAGATCTATTTGAAAAAATACAAGCCTCCCTCCTGTTTGATTTATATTACCAACATGCAAGTACATTTCCTCAAAACATTGCGGTTTCCAAAACATACTTTTGTCAACTTTTCAAAATTCTAGAAGCAAAAAAGGAAACAGTTTTCTAGGTAAGTATTTCTCCAAAGTTTTTCGAAAATTACATGGGAAAAAGATTTTTCTCACATGAAAATTCACATTCAATTTGAATTTTTTCCCTCTCTGATTTTTCAATTTACATCAAAAATAAGATGGATCTCACGCCAGTGAAAAATTTACGAAAACTTTCAATTTTGTTACCAAATATACCAATAAATTTTTTCAAAAGAAAAATTTAACGAGACTAAAGAAGTTTATCAACGAAAAAAAAATCAAAATTTTGAAAAGAAAAGACGTTTTAAATTGACTATTTATATTTTCATAAATTTTGTATAATTTTTTGGCAGGTTTTTTCCTAGATACATATTTTTTATACCTCTCCACCCGTTTTTCAAGGAAATCCATTAAAGCGAGAATCGTATACACAGATCAATTGGAAAACAATTTCAATGCTTTGAACAAAAGAAGATCGGAGCTGAGCTTTCAAAAGAAGAAAATTTTCGATATTTTTTTAATTCCTTTTTTTTTCTCCAAAAAATTGATTATTTTTCTTTTAGATTTAAGCACTTTTCATATTATGGTCTGAAAAAATTCACTATTTTTGTTTCGAAAAAATTTCAAGCCATGATTTCTTTTTCTTCAATTTTTCATTTCAGCTTTTAGAATCTTCTTTCCAACATTCAATCTAATCAAATTGTGCAAAACTTCACTTTTTTTGTTTATACTAGAGGAAAACGACGGAAGTGATTCATTTATAGCGTGATGATATTTTTTAAAAACAATTTTCCAATGATTTTTGATGCTCCTGGCGCAGAACCCGCTTATACTTTTTTCTATCGTCTTGAATGTGGATTTCAATACATATGACGTAGGACCAAAATAATTCATTCATTATTTATATATTTCGTTCATAATGTGATTAAAATTCATGAATAAAATTTGTAATCAAATTTTGATGCTTCTGGAGCAGAACCCACTCATCTTTCTCCTCAAAAATGGTCTCACAATATAGCTTGATGATGTTTAAAGACAATAAATGATTGGTTTTTGAAGCTCCTGGCGCAGAACTCGCATATGTTCCATTTCGAATACAGATTACAAACTGCTCATTGAATAATTTATTTGTGGCATTGTCATAATTTTTATAAACAATTTTCAACTGCTTTGATGCTCCTGGCGCAAACCCCGCTCATAGTTCATTTCAGATGTCGCTCTTAATATGTTTATACAACTACAGTAATCCATTCATAGTGTGATAATATTTTTCTAGAAGATTTTCAAATGATTTTTTGATGCTCCTGGCGCAGAATCCCCCCGTATTTCACCTTTCCAAATGCTCCTGGCCCAGAACCTGCTCACATTCTTGAGTCACTTATTTACAGTGTGTTAATATTTTTTAAAATACAATTTCCAAAAGATCTAATGATGCTCCTGGCGCAGAATCCGCCAGTATTTTACTTCGATAAACGTTTTCCAAATACTCATACAATAGGAATAATTCATTCCTGGCATGATCGTATTTTTTGAAAGTCAATTTTTCTTGACTTTGAATGCTCATGACTTAGAACCCGCTCACAATTTTTTTAAATATGACCTTCAATATTTTCACACAACTGAATCAACTCATTTACAGTGTGATTATATTTTTTAAAATCAATTTTATGATGCTCCTGGCGCCCTGCCCGCCCAAATATATTTTCAAATAAGATTTCCAATCTTTCTACATTATTACGACCCATCAGTCGCTGAACGATCAAAAAATTTTCATTTACAATGGGATCTAAATGAATTCCGAAATGTTCCATATTTGGGTAAATTTTTCCCCTCTGACATGAGATCTTTTCGTTTGCAAAATGAAAAATTTGTAATTTTCAAGTGCAAAAAAGAGGAAAAATTGAATGTGTTTTCCATTTTTTTTTTCTACTCAAAAGATACTAATTTCTTGATATATATATATATATACTGATCAAATTTTGCATATTTGAGGAATAAGAAATCTTTCGTTTGCCAAAATGTGAATTTCCTCCCCCCACCCGTACAGAAATTCATTTACGATTCTTATGCAACCTTGACGAACGAAAGGCAAGCTCTTAAAAAAAATCTCGAAAAAAAACCTAGTCGAGTACCATCCGAAATTTACGTAAACGATTCAACTACGTGTAAAATTTCATGTCTCCTTTCGTCCTCCACTCTCCATGTATTTTATGCTTTCAACACTCAACAGCACTAAAATTATCCTCGCGGTTTGATAAACTAGCTAAGAATTTCCCTCCGTTAAACGTTACCATTGTAATATACAATACGACGAGGGCGTATGAAATAATAAAACTGGTGAAAAAAAAGGGAAAAAAGAGAAAAAAAGAAGAAATACATGATAATCGTAAAATTTTATGCTCAATAATAACGTACACGTTGCCGAGTTACTTATCGACGTACCTCCATACCTACTCGTACGTAACTCATTGTTAGTAAATTCGCGCACTAAATACAGACATAGAAAAAGAAAAGATGTTTATAATCGTATTGCTCCGGGTTATGGCCGTAAATGTCTTACGCATTCGCGTTACAACACATTGAACGTCGGCGTCGTAAAATTCTCTAAATATCATATTTTTAAAAACACTTTGCTCTTTACTCTCCCACTATTGTTCGCACTCTCACACATACACGCGCCGTACCACTTTACTCCTGACCTATATTTTATTGCTTGCCTTTGTCTCACGTATATTTTTATACCGCTTTTAATTTTCTACCTCCTCCTCCACCTTTGAAAAGTGTCGCGACGAACAAGGGTGTTTTTTTTCGTATTTCGTATGCGATTTCATAGCCATACAAAGTAGATCTAGGTTTCCTCAGCAGCACTTTCCCACCTTCCTTTTAGAATACAGCGTTGGTTCGTAATTTCCACCAACTTTTCACGCTTTAACACGCGTCCGTTATTCGATACGTACACTGTCGGTTGGAGAGACGCGGAGGAGGGAGCCTTTTGAAAAAGCCAAAACCCTATTTTGGGTTTTATTCGGGCGGTATACTCGTTTTTGCCACTTTTCCTCTTCCAATCTTCTCCACATGTACGAAGAATTGATTAAAATTTACAAATTTGCCGTTTCAAAATCACAACCGCAAACCGTAAAAGTATCGGCGAACCGTTGGTTTGTTAATGAAATTTTCGGGTCACTTCAATTATTTTTCAAAACCTTTGTACGTAAAATAGGTAAGGGGTATCGAATTCAAAACCGCACCTTCGATGAACGTCGTTTCGTGTACATAAAAGTAAACCGTTTTTCGTGGTTAAATGATTTCGAACGTGGTACAATATTTCGCCGTCGAAATATTCGAGACCATCGTATCTTTGGCCTGCGAGAGTGCCATTTATTTTCCGACGGATTATTTTTTGTAAATTGGAGCATATGGAACCGTAAAATTTAAAAGAAAGAAATATTGAGAAGGAAAAGTGCACGGGTGACTGAGTTTTTTTTGTTTTGAAAACTTTGTTTCAAAATAACCATATGTGATACTCGAAATTTCAATCAAAATAGGGGATAGTGAAAAAAATCTCATCAAGAAGGTAGCACTATCAAATTTTAATTTTCGGTTTGAAAAAATTAAGATTTAGTAGGAAAATTCACCGAATTTATCAGAGCAAAAAATATAATTTTAGTCAACAATTTCTAATTTTTTTATTCCTTTAATAAACCAACTTTGATACGTCCATAATCAACTTTCAAAACTCTCCCTTTTTTCGCTATAGATATGTGAACCTGGATATAGAAATCACCCTCAGAGCTCAAAAATCGCATTTTGAGATGAGGTTCCACTTTGATTCTACTCCTTCTAAAAGTCTGATAATCAATATCGACTCAAAAACCATTTTTTGTTTCCTGAGGATGGTTTCTGTACATATATCCAGACTCACTCGCAAAAAAATTGCAAATCGAGGAATCGAAATTCGAAAATTTTTCTCATTTTTTTCTCACATTTTCGGTAGGTAAAGCTTGGCTTATGATTTATTATTTATGTAGTTGGTTCTTCTTTTTCCATTTTTCTAAATAAATACACAAATTTATTACCAATTCGTAGTTAAAATTTACCAACTTATGGAAACTGGAATTAAAAATCGAAAACCGCTGAGGACAAAAATCAAAAAATCACTAAAATCGCACTCACTAATTTAAAAAAAAAAAATCGATTCAAAAAATTTTGGCATAAATTTTTCAACGAAAAGAAATTTCCATTTTTAAAAACTTATATTTTGCTTGGTTTAGACTCGAATAAAATTCTTTTTTTTTTCAAGTCTCACCTATGATGAATTGATGAGAAAAGCAATTGATGAAAAGATTTGAATTTTTTCTGATTTCTTTTTTTTGTTTCTTGAAGAAAAATATTTCCTACCTATTTTAAATTTTTGTTGCGTCAGATTTTAGGTAGTGTACTTAAATCATTTTCGATTTTGTTCTAGATAGTAGATGAGGAGTTGGCGAAGTCAACAAAAAAACGGTGTGAAAACAAATAAAAAAATAAAAAAACAAGCTAAATTTTGGTTTAGAATTCCTGTAGTAATTTTTGAACAGTGCTGAATACTCTAGAATTGAAAAAAAGGAATTAAATCTATAAAAATAAAACTGGAAATATTTCCAATCACAATTTTATTTATACAATATTCACAAATTTTGTCGGTTCCCTCTTTTGGTTTTTGAGTCTTTGAAATTTTCAAATTTATGTGCTTAGATATTCATAATAATAAAATTTTTTGACTAAAATAGAAAAAAAGAAGAAATCAAAAATCGAAAAATTTCTAGTTATTGATTTCTTTTGTAATAATTATAGGTTTTTAACTACTGGTATTTTTGGCTTGTGAAATTTTTATCCTAAAAAGTGGTGGAAAATTGAAAAAAAAAACAATTGAAACTTTTCTTCACTGGTCAATGATTAGTGAAAACTTTACACCAAATGATGTACGTACTTTCTCAAAGTAATGTGAGCCTGGATTTAAAAACCACCCCTAACGTTCAAAAATTCATTTTTGAGTTGAATTTGATTTTTGGTCTTCCGAAGAAGTAAAATCAAAGGAAAACCTCAACTAAAAATCCACTTTTGGCCTATATTTAGAAATACAATCACCAACATGGAAAAATCCTTTCACCACCCTCGTCCTACCTCTCCTAGGAAATTTTTACCATCAATAAATTCATACAACTTTTGGTTCACTTGGCACAAACCCTCCAGATCCTTTAGAATCCCAGTTGCCAACACACAACTCACACAGTCACCATCATATTAAACTAAAAATAGTAAAAAAGGCAGCCTTTTCAGCAACGTAATATTCAAAAGGTCTTGTTTCCTCATCCTTCAGGGGCTTATCAGCTGCTGGTACACAGCACGTTGTTAAAATGCGGCGCCTTTCTCCTACGTTTTCCGCAAACACAAAAAATCTTTATCGGTTCGCATTGCTAAATTTATTGGATTGCTCGAAAATGGAAAAACATAACCCGTTACGCAAATTCCGCCATTTAGCCCGGTGTTCTACTCCGTACATAAAATTTTGCAACGTCTAAACCCCTTATACTTAGGTTTATGTTAACGTTTGAAAATTACGCCTTTACGGGCTTGTAAAGGACGCGCGAAATCCACGTAATTTTGCAAATTACGTCGAAAAATATCGGCTTGTTTTTGGCCAAATCCAATAAAATTTTCTGTCGATTTTACCACTTCGATAAGACATCGAGAAAAAATCACTCCTCCTCCCCTTTGGCTTCGAGCCACACACGTGAAATAAAATCAAAATAAAAGTCCAGCCGATTGACAATTCAACCGAAAAAATACCCAACAATTCCCCGTACCGAGATCGAATAAACGACGGGAAAAAAATGAGAAAAATCAAAGCGAGCTTTTTCTTTCCATTAAACGGCGTTATTTACCATTAAAAAAATTCTAATAAAAAGTTCCATTCTTTCGCCTCGTCTCGCACGTTTCCACGACATTTTACCATAAAAAAGACGACTTACGGTAAATTTTGAATAAAAAATTATGTCGCGGAAAAAATCTCGCCGCAAAATGAACACTCCGAAGGTGGCGTTTTTTTTTCACACTCTTGTTCGAACCTTTGCTAGAAAATGTCGCATCCGTTCGCATCCTTCGATGGTTCGCAATTTTAAACGTTTTTCCGATAGTTTTTCTTCGCGGTTCACTGAATTCTTCTACTCGGTCAGAAATTAATAAAGCTGTTATAACTCGACACAGTGTAAACCGCTCTGCGGTAAACAGACGAATACATTAAATACACAGGGTGTTTCGTAACTCATTACTCGTCATCCATTCGCTCTGTAATCATTTCCTATCTTCACCGAGAGCTATTTACCTGCGCAAATGAGAAACCCAGCGTCATGAACCCAACATCAACTTCAATATCTCGCCTTCGCGACACAACCGCGACTTATTTACACGCGGAATTTTTAATTAATACTTTTTCGCCATCTTAACGTTTCCTCGTTGCAAAAATACGTAATTTCATTCGTACATCGTTATACACTGCAGCTTGTCTGCTGATCAATTATTATTTAATAAATTACGTCGAATAATTAATCAAATTCTATACGAACTTTCCTCCTACGATGCTTCATTCTTCTTTTGCTAAAGATTTTCGTATAAAAACTCGTCTTCATTATTCATTTTTATACTCCGCAGATCATTACAAACGCCTATACAACGTTGCATCCCAAAAAGAAGCTCTCTTTTCACTTTGATAAATAAAAACCCCGAGACCAAGCCTGGTTCAATTTGTAACTTTCCTTTCATTTTGCAGCGGCAACTTTCACGATTGCACGGTCATTTTTATACCTATACAACGCAACGAGAAAGCAGAAACGTGAAAGTTATACTTGAAACCGTGGACTATGCTGCTTTGAGAAAAAATTTTTCACAAAAATATTATATCTCGTATCCATACTGTAGTTAACGTTATGAGAAGAGTAGGCAAGGTATAGAATAGACTTTCGCTCTTCCGTATTTCTTTCACGCCCAACTTATGTTGTGAAATTTTAAGCAAAAAACTTTTCGAGAAATTTTTACTATAAACTGAAAAGCGAATTATTAATTTTTCAATCGTCGCTGAGCCGCGACGACAGCAATTTCCGAAGAGTTTTCATTTTTTTTAATGCAATAAATTCTTTTCTTATGATCAAAGGGAAATATTCCCAGGAAGTATATTAATATACGAGTTAGCTCTAAAGTCGTTGATTTTCTTCTTGCCCATGTAATATTTATTTCATCAAAAAAAAAACTTTTTTTCAAAAGAGTTGTAGGCATTGTTATGCTGTGTGTAATGGCTACGTTGAAAAACTCGATCCATTTGGTATAATTCGATTTATTATGCTTCTATCCGATCGAATATTAATTTAGGTGCAGAAGAAGCTCGAGTTTATTTCAATTCACGTCAATTTTTCATCAGAAGGGTTGACAAATATTCACTTAACCATAAACGAAGGGGAGTTCTTGTTTATAGTTTGGAGAATTCGGATTAAAAAGGGAAACTGCATTGCTGGAATTCTTTTTTGCTGCTACTCGTTTAGTTTTTTTTTTTTTTTTTTTTTTGGAAATATCGTCTTCAGGTTCATATTGGAAAATGAGCAGCTTTATGGTTTTGAATTTTTTTTTGACATTTCTGCTTTGAAAAAATTTTAATGGCAATTTATCAGTTTAAAAAAAAAAGTAAGTCCCTACCTAGGTGAAATTAACGAAAAAATTTTAAAATTTATTAAAAACGTTTTACTGAATTTTCCATAATTTTAAAATTAATAAAAAATAAAAATAAATAAATGTTATGGAACGTGATAAAATTATTTTAAAAAGTTGAAATATTCTCGAAAATATTTCAGTGATCGTTCAAATGTAGAAATGACACAAAAACATCAAAAAATGATTGAAATCTCAAACTCAAAAACAGGTATACTCATACTTACTTGAATGTAAAAAAATTGATTTTTATACCGAAAAAATTTTAATTTTTATGAATTTCTTAAATCAAATTAATTATTATGAAAATTACATGGGAAAATAATTTTAGAATTATCAATAAAATTTTACCATTTCTCAAACTAGTATTTGATTTTTTTTGCGACTTTCGATGAAATTCAATATTTTTTCTTGTATTTTAAATAATTTTTATTTCAGGTTTGAAAATTTTTGAGATACATATAATTAATACGGATGAATGGAGAGGGGGTGAAAAGTTTGCGTTTGATCCCAAAATTATACTTCGACAGTTTTTATTTTGAAAAAAAAAAAAAAAAAGGTAACGAAGCAAAAAACGTATAATCAAAAAAAAAATCAGTAACATATTTCTGAGTAAAAAAGGTCCAGCAATGTTTGTAGCAATGAGGTCAATAAATCAGAGGATGCTAATCAAAACTCACTGGTAAGAAGTCAAAATTGCCGAAAAATTCACTGTAAGTGAATTATGAAAAAAATTGCAAGAATATCAGTGAAAATTCACTGAAAAATTCAGTAAAATACCTAAAACTTGCTTTAGGAAAATTAGTGAAAGTCTTTGAAAATACACCGAAAATCAAACAGTTTACCTACTTCGTTAAATTTTTACATGAGCCAGGTCTGAATTTTTTTAGTAACTTTTCACTGATTCGAAATTAGAAAATGGATCTGAAGTGGTTTGATTTGCTTACATGTTTTACACCAATTCTTCAGTATTTTTTGAAAAAATTGAACAAATTTATCGTTGATTTAATTAAGTAAGTAATTCCACTTCATTTTAACGAATTTCGCAAAGAAGCTGAGAAATTTTTCTTAAAAATTGAATAATTTTTATCATATCTTCAAGAAAAAAAAATACAATTTTCTATGTGAATTTCAACTTCTTTTTTTTCAAATTGTTTTTTTTTTATGCGATGGTCTATTTTGTAATCACTTTAAGCAACTTTTTGAACAAAGTGTATTTCTAATTAGGTATAATTCAAGGTCATTTGATAATTTTTTTGTTGGAATTTTTTTTTCAAATAGTACCCAAAAAATAAATTTGTTCACTGAGAAAAAATTCCTGAATTTTAATCCTCAGTTCTGATCTTGGATTTTGGATTATGCCTAGAGATGAAACTTATCAACCTTTTATTGGAATGTCAATGCTCTTGAAAATTTTTCTATCAGTTTTTTTCTCTTTTTATTATTTTTTTCTCAAATCATTTTTATAACCTCATTTTTTCAATATTTTAATTTTTTTGCTAAAGATTTTCCTTGCGTTAAATCTAACCTAATTCCATTAGATTTTCCTCTGAAACCCCACCTGAAAACTTTACGTTTTTCATATGTAATTTACCCCTATCCTCTAGACACATCCATATCAAAAACCCAGCACAACCAAAAAAAATTCTCAAAAAAAGAATAGTTATCGAAAAAGCATCATTTACACCTTCAATCTGAGAATTCGATGAACCCTTCGGTCAATCGCCCATCACACCATTTCAATCACATCGTCAACACAACTCCATAAAAACTTCTCCCACGACGTTCTAAAATCATAAGCAAACCTCCCTTTCCAAAATCTTCACTCATAACTCCTTGGTATTCTTCTATACGGAACGAAAAAAAGGAACCCGTGCAGATAAAATACACATGCCTACTATAACGATAACGAAACACCAGAAAAAGGGCGCTTGTCCAAGATGTACCTTTAGATACTGTCGTAACAACATTAAAGTAAACGTAGGTACTTCGATTTATCTATAAAACGAATTTTATTTGCGGCCGCCAAACACCACAGTATAATCGGAAACGGTCTACACGAGAGGTAAAGAAAACCCCCCTATACTTTTTCGATATCGAAAGTGGAAAATGCTCGACTGGTTACATTTCACGATTAAACAAACAAACACTACCCCACGTGCCATGCTCCTTTCGTCACTCGTTTTTTTTTTTCTTAACAACCAATCCTCATGGTCGAGGATTCACCTCTCTGTCTCATTTTGGTTTTCTTTTTCGCATCATAGCGCCGCAGCATTACACACACAAACCCGACAACTTAATAACAACGTTCGGACAATCTTTTGAAAATATAACGCCACATCCGTGTTTTTGACAGCATTTCACTTAATCTTAGCCAGCGAGTGTCTTTGTGAAACTGTACACTCGGTAAGAGTGTTTCTCGCTCTTCTGGTCCACCTCCTTCCCCCAGCACGAAACCTCTTTGTCGCAGAAATAAAAAAACATTAATCTTAACTATACGACGACGATTACGAATTATATTCTTTCAGAGAGAGACAGCGCTGGTTCGTTCCGCACAAGCCAAAAATAGTATTAACGGAATTAAAAACGGGAACGAAAAAAATTCTCTAGCATGAATATGAAATTACGACGTTAATTTTTATCCTCGTCTCTTTCTCGGACTCTCCTTCGTAATATCTCACCACCGCCGAATGGAGGAGTATTCCAGCGTACTCCGATTCTTCAACAACACCGTCATCCTAAGTGGTTAACATTAAGTTTGTTTTAAGCCAATTTTTTGTTCTTTCGAGATGCAAATTCACCGTCGACCCTTTTCCCCGCAGCCAAAGATGCTTTTAAGCTTCTTATCGTTATCTACTTCCTAGTTTTTTAAAAACTTTTCAACGCTGCCCTGCTGGTACGATTTCGCGTGTTTTTAACGAATCTAGCCGAAACAATTTTTCAACACTTGAGAAATTTTTCATCGATTTATTCATTAAAAAGCATTAAAAAAAAAAAGTATTGGAAATGCACTTAATTGGCTGTATATGTGAAGTAAAGAAAATGGTGTGGTTGATGAAAGCTTCCGAGAAAGTCAACTTGGCTTAAAAAACGAATAAAATAACGAATACTTTTAGCTGTTCGCAATTATTCATAACAAAATTCATCCAATAGAAACTACACGACGTCATCAAATTAATTAAATAATCGCGATATTTTTCAGCAATTTTCGCCGTTTTCCAATCAAATATTAGACAGAAGATTGGAAAAAATGAAAATTGAAAATTGAGTAAATAAGGACTTCAAAAAAATTGATATGAGAGGAAATAGGAATTTCTAATATAAATTTGGATATTTAATTGAAAAAAAAAAACAAAACAGTAAGTATAATTAAAACGAGAAAAATCAAAAGTAACACTGTTTGGCACACTAAGGACCTAAAGGAAGATGAACGTCGGCATTTTAAAAATCAAACCTGCAAGTATAAAATACTCGTATGTTTCAAGAATTATTTATGAAAACTTTCGATGGTGCAAAATCAACCATTTGTGAAATTTTTAATCTGTAAAAAAAAACTTGAGATCGAACTTCACAATTATCAACATTTTTAGTTCCACTTTTTATTATTTTTTTTTCATATTTCAAAGTGATATGTGTTCGATTACTCTCACCATTTGAACAATCAGTGCTCCTGGCGCAGAACCCACTCATATTCAGTTTTGAATATGAACTTCAATATGTTCATACGACTGAAAAAGTGCAATATTATAGCGTGTTATTATTTTTCAAAGACAGTTTTCAACGATTTTCGATGCTCCTGGCGCAGAACCCGTCTCTGTTCAGTTGTAAAAAATGAGTTCCAATCCCATACACAGGACTGAAAAAATTCATTCGTGGCATGATAGTATTATTCTGAGACAATTTATGGACGATTTTTGTTGCTCCTGGCGCAGAACCCGTTTGTATTTTTTTAGGAAACATGAATTCCAATACATACATAGGACTAGAAAAATGCATGCATGGCATTGTAGTACATATTTACAAGATCGCGCATTGGCATTAAAATTTTCAAAAATTGAAAAAAATTCAATATTTTCAAAAATTTTAGAAAACTTTGAAAAAATTTGAAATTATTGGTTTCAGAGCTTATGTAGTGAATATTCAAACCAAAAAGCAGAATTTTTTTGAAAAAATTCATCATTTACATCTTTTTTAAATTTCTGCTATTTCTTCACATGAAGAAAAATCAAAAAAAAATTATAAAGTGTTCATATTTTTTTTAAAAATGTGTTTTTCGTTCTATGTGGTCACTAAATAAACTCTAAAATTGATTTTAATCAATGTTTAATTTTTTCAAAAGTTTTGAAATTTTGAATTATGTATTGTTAATTTTTGAAAACTTTAACGCTAATGCGCGATCGGAGGATATGAATCGGTTCTATTTTTTTAAATTTATCCTTCAAGTCTCATCACCCGACAACTTTTGCGGGGTATGTTTTTGAAAATCGAAAATATAGTTTTTTCGGCCCACCCTAACCTGTAAATCACCTCGAATGAAGGTTTAGATATATCCATGACTCAATCGTTCATTCATCACAGGATTAAATTTTTTCAAAGATAACTTTGAAACAATTTTTGAAGTTCCTGCTGCTGAATCCACTCACATTTCACCTCAAATATAGCCTTCAGTATTTTCATACAACTGAAGGAAGTCAGTAAAAAAAAAAAAGCATGTTCACATTTCATTTCGAATCAAGTTTTCATAATGTTCATACAATTTGGGCAATTCATTCATGGCTTGATCATATTTTTGAAAGACAATATTCCACAATTTTTAATGTTCCTGGCGCAGAACTCACGCATATCTTCTTTTTCAAATTCGTCTTTCAATGAATTCCAGTAACTGAAGTAATTCATTTATGGTGTGATCATATTTTTCAAGACAATTACAAACGATTTCTGCTGCTATGGGCGCAGAATCCGCCCATTTTTTAATTCTCGAATAAAGTTTTCAAAATTTTTATGAGATTAGAATAATCTATTCTCAGCATGATCTTATTTTTGAAGTCAATTTTCAACGACTTATGGTGCTCCTGGCGCAGAATCCGCTCACATTTGATATCAAAAATATCTTTCAATGAATTCATCTAGTCAAGGTTATTCATTTGTAGCGTGGTAATATTTTGTAAAAACAGCATATAAATGATTTTCGATACTCCTGGCGCAGAATTCGCTCACATTTCATCTCAAATATGGCCTCTGGTGTCCTCACACAACCAGAGTGATTCAATAAGAACCTTGCGTTTGTTTTACGATGATACATGAACAGTTTTTGTGCTCCTGCTCCTGGCGCAGAACCCGCTCACGATTCAACTCGAAACAAGTGTTTGAAATCATCATAGAATTGGAATAAGTCATTTATGGCGTGATCACATTTTTGAAATACTATTTTTCACGATTTTGGATGCTCCTGGCGCAGAACCCGCTCATATTTCATTTCGAGTATCGTTGTAAAGAAAGACGTTGCCGAAAATTTATTAAGCTCACGATGAAGATTTGAGAATTATAGAATGGAAATTTTTGAGAAATAAGAAAAAATCTACATGAACATGCTCTCATATGAAAAAGTGACCAGCAATTTTTTTCAATCGTTTTGAAAATCTGCTCGATACTCATTTTTAGGAAAAATTAACTTTATCAACTATTTTTCAAATGGTACGTATGATAAATGTAAAAATAATCCGCCATAGATTCAGCAAACAGATATCTGAAAAGTAATTCGCAATCTTCAGGAGATAAACAGCAAATAGATAAGAAAAAATCAACCAAAACACTCGAAAAAAATCATTTCTCAACCCTCGTCTCATACCCCCATACTATCATCAAATCTCCGCAAACAAGGTCACCAGACATTAAAAATCGCTCCTTCAACCAGTATTATCTCTCGTCTAGTCAAAATAACGCCGCCATCGGAACAACACATTTATCGTCCTCGGAGCTTTGCCACTCTACCTCTCATAAAGCTCAACCTGCGAAACCATATCCCAAATACACATTCCGTACCCATTTTCATTTAAAGCTGCGAGAATCAGAACGGAAAACACATCGAGCCGAGCCGGACTAACCCAACGAAAAACTGCATTAACCGAGGGTCTTATGCAAAACAATTCATCAAGCCGAGAACACACTACGAGCCCGTATATAAGTACGAAGAAAAGTAAAATTTATATTTAATACGGAGTCGTTTCACGGAGCGCTTTTAGTTTCACCGCGTCGGCCGCATTAGCGGAAAATATTCCTAACCCTTGGATTTAATATACCTTCGAGTTACTACACTACGTAGTCATATCTACGCATATATTCGCCGTTTCATTCGTTCTCTGTGTATTATTTTACGACATACATAATGAATTAGATTCACTCGTACAATTTCGCAGCGGGCGACCAGACGACGTGGCTCAGGGGGGCATAATTTGAACGCGATATACGACGAACGTCCCGTTTTCCAAACGTAAACTTTACATCTCAAGGTCGACGGTAGAGCTTAAGATTCGAGAAATACGTAAACAGTAAACACGAGACCGTCGTAATTATTACATTACAATGAAAATCCAAGCGCCGAAACCGTATTCGCGGCTACGATTTTTTTTCTCATTTCTTTCCTCCTAACCCTATTAATTCGCCTCTTTCTTTAACTCCGACGACGATAATAATAAAAAAAATGTTATTTTTTCCTTTTCCTCGAATCGCGCATTCAAACCAACTGCCACTGCGTATACTCTTGCACATGTATTTGACATGTTTAATGCTTATATTCGTTTCGCTATTACGAGTACCATAAAGAACCGCCATTTTCTATACCCATTTTTAAAAGTAAACTTGGAAACTTTTCAAATATTCTTTGATAGTATGTATATTCTTTTTCATTCCTTTCCTGTCTCCCCTCCGCATTTCTCAATTGCTTAACTCTAGACATGATCATTTTACAAATAACGTTATTCTCAAAAAAAATAACTTACCTTCTCGTTATCGGAAATCTTTGATATTTGAATCTAATTTGACGAAGGTTTCTACGCAGACATAATCTCTGGCAACGAACGAAAGAGAAAAAAAAACTTCTAAAAGTCACGTATGATCTTTTATTGCAAAAAATTTAACGTGTTTTTTCCCCCTCTACTTCTTCATCTCACAGCTATTCCAGTCTACGAGGCGTTTCTCTTTTTTTTTTTTATCGTAAAATGATATCATTTCGCGAAAAGCTGAAGTTAGCGTTATTCCTTTCTGCGAACATTTACATCTGATAACGATATTGTCACAAAGGCGCGCAAATACCGAAACCAAAGGCGAAAAAACAATTCTCCGTGTGCGTTGTATAGGTACGTACGTGTAAACTCGTAGTTCCTGATAAAGTCGTGCTTTTCGACGATTTTTAATGATCCGACTATTTGCGAAATATACTACGAAACGTGAACGTTTTATCATAATAAAAAACACTCGTGCTTTCCAGCAATTTTCCGCTACCGACATTCCAATTACGATAGATCGAAGATGGCTAAATTTCCGTCTAGTCACATACCATACCCAGTCGTCCTTTTACCGTACCAATTTATATCGCCGGGGTGTGATGTAATGCCGCCGCGAGCATGGAAAAAATTAATTTACACTGGAAAGATGAAATTTTCTCGACGTCTGGTACGTGTTATACATACGAGGCTGCGAAACGTTTGTTCTTTATTATTTTTTTCTCGGTGATTTCTTTTCCCTCCCTTTTTCTCACGTGAAACTTAGATGGCGTTCTTTGTGCAATCAGAAATTGCGTGACAGATTAATGATCGATTTTTGAAAAAAATTGTATCCAATTGGGGGTGGTAAACGTATTTTCCTCTTCTTTCACTTCATTTACAAAAATCTTGAAAAATGCAAACTGATCAATGATTAGATACGTTTAATTTTTAAAATTAAGAAACATTTTTTGTCCAAATTTCATTTTGTATACATTTTTTTTTAAATTTAATCAAATTATTTTCACCATTTTCCGTTAGTTTTTCACACTTTTTCTTGAAATAAACCGATCAATTCTCCAGGAAAATTCACAAAACTATAATGTCAAAGGGGAAACAAAATTTTTTACTTCAGTTCTATAGACCTATAGTTTTAAAATTTATCAACTTTTGAAATAAAAATGAAATTTTGGACAGGTAAAGGCACTCATAGAGGAGTAAGTACCTAGGTAGATACAGATTTTTTAAAATTTTTAATATTTTTGGTTAAATTTCCCCAGGATAGCCATTTTTTCCATTTAAAATACTTGACTTTTTTTAGGATTATTTTTCTCCTTCACGGAGAATCTGAAATGTTGAAACAAAAACAACTACTGTTGAATTTTTTAGTATGGAATGTCCATCAAGCTAATTCACTGTTTTCTGAAAAAAATTCCGGGGTTTTCTAAAGAAAAATATTCATCTATTTTTATTTTTTGATTAGAAAATTCAAAGAAAGAGGAAACCGGGGATGGAAAATTGAAATATGAGTTTTGGTTTCGGTTTCAGATCTCATAACTTTTTAGTTTCAATTTACAGTATTCAGTTTTCAATTCCAGTTTACAGTAAATTTTGACTATTTCACATTAAATTTTTGAGAAATTTCAAAGAAATTTCAATTATTTTTCTAAATAATTTTGGAGCAACGTACATCATAAAAAATAAAATTTGAAGCTATTGAAATTGAAACTGGACCTTAAATGAATTTCTGTTCCAGTTTCAAATTTTTATCATTTTAGTCCCATGTTTTTCATCACTGAGGAAATTATTTGAAATTTTTGCTAATTTCTTATTTTCTGTTTTTTTTTTTTTTTTTTTTTTTTACTACAGAAGTGAAATTCTGGTTATTTCTGGGGTTTTTATCATTTTTTTTTTTTTACAGATGTACTCTTTTTGCCCCAAAAAAATAGCATAACGTGATAACAATCAATTTATTTTATAGATTTGCAATGTAGGTACCTAAGAAATTTGGGATTATGGGATTCAATTTTTTTTTACATTCGAAATTAAGGTTAGACAACTATGAAACCTGTTTACTTTTCACGAAAACTAAACATAAAAGAATAAATTGATGAAGACTTTGATATTTTGAAAATGCTTTAGAATGTTTCAAAAAAGCCGGCCTTCAATTTACTAAAAAATGTTTCTCTGTTTTCCTCCAAATGTTGAATTAAAGTTTCAAAAAATTAAATCCCAGCTTCTGACTTCAAAGTAGAGCCTAAAAAAATTAATATTGCTCTATTAACTTCTTGAAAATTTAATTTTTGAAATCAATAAACTTGAAAAACTCGAAAAATTTACCCAAATTCTACTTATATTCGAAAACGACTTGACCCAAGCTGAAAATTTTCTCCGAATTTTTTGTAAACTATTTTTGAACTTTTCTGAAAAACAAAACAAAACAATAAAACATCTATTTAAATTGTGAGGAAGCTGGAAAAACACACATTCAATTTTTTATTTACTTTGAGCCTTTTTGAAAGTGATCCATGAATTACACAATATTTGATTGTAATTTCTTATTTTTTCAACGAGAAGAAAATAAATTACCAAGGATTAATCGCCATCAGAACTGGGATGGTGGAATGAAAAAGAGGGGTTTGAAAACTCAGTAAGCTTGTCAAAAAAATCATACAAAATTGAACAAAAAAAACGTTAAAATTGTGGAAAATTCCAAACTCTCAATTCGCTCTAATTTTTAGACCTTTAAAATTCCGAGAAAATTCTACAAAATTTTAATCAAAAAGTTCTGATTTTTTAGTTTTTAAACAGAATTGAAAAGTAGAGAAAAATTGTTTAGTCATTCGGCATCCACACCTACCCCCTACCCCTACCTCCTCCCCTTCCCAAATGAGCTCAATTTCTCCTCGATGAATTAAATTTTATATTTTATCACGTACGAAACCATTTTTAAGAAATTACGATTCCTACCCACTGAAGAAAAAAATCACTTCATAAAATAACCTCTTCCTGCCTTTGCTTTCGATCATTTTAATCCATCGACCAACTTCACTCTTCAATCTCGCATAATAATCTCCTTAAATTATCCCAAATTAGCAGCTTCGAATTGCTAACCCCCTTATTCGGACGTTTATCGTGAATTTATCGTTCATTCGATTCTTTATACAGTAAGACAACAAAATAACAGGTTTAATCTTATTGACAGTTAAAACCTTGTTCGTTTCGTTTTTTTCTCCACTTCTTTATCCTCTTTTATTCTACGCTTCCGAACACCATACCATATTACCATTTCGTAACTGATTTAAATACGCCAATAAAAAACACCGCAGAGAGAGAGAAAAAATCAATACTATATCTTTTAAAAATCTCGTCTAAAATATTCGCCAAGATTGCAGCTGCAAAAAAAAAACGAAGTAAAATAAACACCCATAAATTCTCAATATTGGAAAAACAAAATCGTAAATTACCTCAATACATTTCGCAGATAAGAAATGAGAAAAAAAGTACACCAGCCTTTTAAAATGCCAGCTCCAAGTTGGAATCTTTGAAATGGCATTATCACTCTTATAAACATCAAATCTTCTACATTGAGATAAAAATTCGATCGTCTCAAAATACCTATCAGGATTCGATTTATATTTTAATTGAGTTCGCGAAAGGGAAATTACAGTAAAATTTTCCACTCAGTAGAATGAAATATTGCGGTTGGTGGCAGGTAACCAAAAAAAAAAAGGAGATGAAAAAGAGAAAACCAGAAGTTGATTTCGATTACCCGTCTTGTATTTCTTTTCGCTCGATATCGAGCAGTTTGAACAAATAAAATTGAAGCGATAAAAATGGAATGGATGGGTAAAGTGCAAACTTACCTACTTGGCTTTCCAGGACATCAGGTTAACCATAGGCGTATCATTAAAATAACACTAATGGTTTTAAAAAGTCTTACTCGCGACGTAAGCAGTTTTTCGATATAATGCTGATATGGGAATCGAGATAGTTGAAAACAGCTCCGATCCTCAACGTGTATCGGTTTCTGGGTTACTCTACGTCACCGTAATGGTAGTAAAATAGTATTAGTGTGCGGTGGTAAGTAAATGGAGTACTCGAGTTAAGCGGTAAATTGTTCCCCGTGGGGTAGGTTCGTTTACGTACAATAGGAAACGTCTGGTTGGCAAAGGGGATGCGTGGCTGGAGCTCGAGCGCAAGGCAATCCGAGGGGGTGGGGTGATTCGAGAAAATCTCCAATTCTACGAATTATCATTCCGACCGAGTATTCCAGAGAGAAGATTATTCCGCTTCGAAGTCGTCGCTCTGACGGTAGACTACCAGAGATACCGTACGAAAAATGTTCAATTTGTTTTAACAATGTAATTGCCTTTATCGTCGGAATGCGTATACGTGTGTCTCCATCTGTGGAAACAAATTCCCAAGTACGTATGGAAAACAACTACGATGCTTGATTTATCTAATGCACCCTTTCGCTCAATCGTACAGATCATCCTAGTCCAATTTTCGTCCCATTTCGCAGAAAATATTCATCGTTGCCGAATATTCGGCCATGCAACCGAAGCTTTTGTACATTCGCGGAATGAGAAATTGTAGTTTTCAATTTGTAACGTAACGTGTATCGAGGTTTCGGCTTAATCGGCGATAATTCCGAGGGTTATACGGTTAATAGATGGAAATTGATATGAAATGGCTAATGTGAGCTTGTATTATGGTATTCGTTATGGTTATATGCGGCTCTTGGGTCTGCTGGGTATTTTTCTTATGCCATTTCGTCGTATTTGTACATTGCAGCGATTGTTTCCAATAATGACAATGGCATTTCGACGTATTGGACGGATTGGAGGGAAGTGGGGACGGACGAGGGGTTGATTTGTAGTTATGAATTGTTTTCAGTATCGAGAACATGTATGGCGAATGATTGATGGGTTCGAGGGCCATTGATGGGGTTGTGTGTTGAGATTACGATGTACAAAACTGAGTCGATTTGAAGACTTTGTTAGCCTAATTTTCGATGTAGGCTTGAATGTTCTCGTGTTGATGATTGAAACTAGTATGAATCCTTGCAAAAAAATTCAACTTTTTTCGAAAATTAATTTAAAACTTTGGAAAATTGCAAAAAAATCTCAAAATTCTCTGGCAAGTCGAAATATTAAAAAATATACATATTTTAGAAATAGTTGCCAAAAAAATATAAAGTGAAGTAAATTTTGGTGAAATATCATTCAAAAAGTTGTAAAAATTTGTAAACTAATCCGAAAAATTGCCTAAAATGTCATACAAAGTATCAAAATCATTCCAAATGTACTTGCATAAAATGATTAAAATTCAAAAAAAAAAAATACAGATCATTGGAGGGATAATTCGCTTTATTGAAATAATTTTTCAAAAATTGTGATCTTGAAAAAAAAATAGAAAAACGTGAAGGAAAAACATTTTTTTATAAAAGTTTTTTTTAGATATCTAAATAATTATGAAGTGTAAAAAATTAATTTTATGAAAAAATGGTGATTTTAGATTAAAAAGCCTACTACTTATTTACAAAAATTACCATAACCGTTTGAAATCTTATAAGAGTGGCCCAGATTGTTTTCAACTTGGTCAAAATATCAGAAAATTGCCCCAAAACATCATGAGAATTGTTTAAAAATCTCGCAATGTTCATACTACAAAAATACTAAATTATTATTGAAAATGTATTTCAAGAAAAGAGTCATCATTTCTTAAAAACTGTTATACAATTCTCGGGAAAATGGTCAAAATATTGGAAGAAAATTCGTTTAAAATTTCTGAAAATGGACTGAAAAAAATTGAAAATCAGCCAACTTCTATCAAAACTTCTAAAAAAAAAATTTGTAAAGAAATAGTTGAAATTTTTTGTAAAAACCAAATAAAAAATACCTATTCCTAAAAACATTGGCAGAAGGGGGGGGGGATCAGTGAAACTACCAACAAATATTGTTGCATCAAAGAGAAAAAAATTAGAAAATATTTACAGGGTGTTGAATTGAAACCCAGACGCAAAGTGGAAAAATCCCGTTTTTCCCCTCACTTTTTATTTAAATTTTGATTGTAATTGTGAAAAAATGAAAAATTTGTCCTCCTTTCCTTGAAAAAATCGATCGAATGATTGAAAAACGCCTTTCTAGAGTCCTTTCTTTTCATTATTAAATTTTTTAGATACTTTTCAAATTCAAATTTCGACAAAAATTACTTACCATGAAAGAAATTTTTCGCTGTTGTTTGTCTGGGTTTCAATTCAATACAACCTGTATTAACATTGCAGGTAAAAAATTATTTTCAATCTGTTTTGTATTTTAGATTTTGGATTACCTATAATTATGAAATCGATGTACTGGGCTTGAAAAAAGTTACTTTAACAAGAATCGAAAAAAAAAAATGAAAATTGTCGATAATTTTGAAAAACAGATGTTAATAAAATAACTTATGGAATAAAGGGGAAAAAATCAATGGAATTGTCAACATTAGAAACCTCTCTCTTTTTTTCAATTGCAGTTACAGCCTCCTCAAGTACATACAAATCATTCATAAGTAATTTGACACAGATTAAGTCTTAAACGCCAAATTTTTGTCTTAGGATTAATATTTGAGCAGATATAAGCCAAAAATTATATTTTTTGACGAAACCTATTTTTGCTTTAGTTCTTTTGGATTTAGGAATACTATTCAAAGTCATGTGATAGAAAAATTGACGTAGAATAATAATTTCATATACCTCATTTATTCTCTAGCACCAATATTTCGCTGCAGGTGAGGTGATTCCATTGATCTCGATGGGTGATTCCCAAAGAAATTTTCATGTGAAAAGAGGAAAGTCAATTCCCATGTTTTTAACAATTTTGTTCAGTTCTGAATTTTTGGACCAAAATTTTTTCAAGATTTTTTTCAGATTTCAACTCTATTTTTCGAATTGGTCTTAATTTTGAATTTTTTTTCTAATTATTTTCTACAAAAAATGTTGAAACCTTTGATTTTTTTCAAATTTTTAATTTTTTTAGTTTTTTAAAGTTTTTTTTCAAAATTTTAAGTGTTTAATATTGAATTTTTTCCCATTTTTTTCACTTTCCAGCTCTAAAATGATTTTCATGGAAATTAAAAACAGCGATCCAGAAGAAAATATTGTAAAAGGGATAAAAACGGAATATTCTGACAATTTTTTCAATTTTTTTTTCAGAAAAATGAGACAATATTGGCCTTCAGAAAGGCATTTCCCTTCCTCCTCGCATATTCACTCTTGCCCCATAAATTAAAAATTTTTCGTAATAATCTTTTCGATGAATTTTGTGCTAATAATTCATTCCAAATCCAACAAAACCCTCCAATTTAACAATCCTAATCCGTAATCAAGCTCTCTTATTCACCTTCACCTCTCGTTCTGTTACAGATAACCCGCTTCAACCTACCAAACCCAAGAAATGGCAGCGTTCGTCGCAAAGGCAGTAGTCGGAAACAAATTAAACGCGGTCAAAGGTAAGTTCCAGCTTATACTGCGTATAAAGCTAAAACTTCTCGCGATAATTTCGCTTCTCCGCCTGTTCCACGCGAGGCGACGACGTTCCACTATTCTAATTCAACACTTCACCGAACTTGAAAACTTCACGCCGGCTTCGCAAGTCATTGAAAATTAAATGCTCGCGTTAACGCGTTAAGCATCCGCCATAGTGTAATTTATTTAAACCTTGAATTTCGCGCCAGGCCACATCAACCTAACTATAGAAATATACACGTCGAATAAAAAATATATAAACGTTGAAGGGTCGACAAAGATGAGGAACTCCTTTCCTTCGTATCTTTTCGTCAAAACATCCGAACTTTTTATACAAAAAAAGCAGCTTGAAAAATTCAACGAATTTTTTCAAGCTATTAAAAATATATCACCGATAGAAACATAACCTATATACAACTTGGATAAGGTAAGGTACTCGCCGATTAATAATTCTCGCCAGTCAGTTTGCCAACTTTCAGCAACACGCCTAAGTAAAGTTATACGAGCTGCTTTTCACGCCATCTTCGCAGGAGCAGCTCCGACGACGAATGCTTTCCCTCGACAAACATCGTTCGGTAATTATCCGAAAGTTATTTAACATTAAACGTGAGACTTTTGAAAAGATTTTCAAAACAAAATACACTGCGTATATTCTCGAATGCGAGAACTACTCCGAGCAAACAACAAACGAGAAACAAACGTTAAAATATTCATCGTAATATAGTCGTTTTCATTTGCTTTGTCCATCGTTTTTCGCGAACCCATTAAAAACATCAAATATTAACCGAACAATTTACATAAAGTTGCAGCCGGCAGACATCTCCCGACAGATACGATTAAAATCACATCTTCCAGCAAAAATACCAACATCGAGTTTCATTCTGGCTAAAAAATATTCGTCGTACGACCGAGAAGTTGAAAATTAACCGTTCGACTTGGAAAAAAATTCCTTTTCAAATTACCTCGTTGCTTTCTAAACGTACCAATTCCCTCGAGTAAAATTATCGATACAGCGGTGAAAATTCGTACCGAGGGAAATTTTTTTACCCACGTAAAAAAAAAGGGAGAGAGAGGCAAGATAGAAACACATTCCATCGTATCGTACGTTAACCTAATTCACTTAGACGATATTTCATTCTTACAATCGTCTGCGGTGGTATCAGTATCGCGATAATATCCGAACCCTTTTTGTAATCCGGTCACTTCGAATAAACTTTTAATCCAACCACCGCGAGTTTTTCCCTCCTCTTCCCTACTTTTTCGTCAAACTCGATTCATACATCTTGATTCATCGCCATGCACACGCAACTTCCATACTTTGCTTGGTCGTGGAAAAAAACCTTGCAACTCGCAGCCCCTAACGCCGAATATAATTAATCGTGAAATTTCATCCTATTTATCACGACGGCTCGGTATTCGGTATGTAAGAAAATTCGCCCCCGAGTTGCGTATAATTTTTCAAACGTCAAAAAATTAAAATCGATACGCAAAAGTTTCGGATAAATTTCATTCCCCTGCCTCTTTATCGTTCGTGGAAACTTTCTCTCGAAACCAATGTGACGCTTTTGAAATCGTTTGCTTGCCAAATATCCGCAGAAGTGTAGTTTTGAAGGACAGATCGAGATACTTGGCCGTCGTGTGACCCGGAAACAACGACGACTCGGTATCGTCTTACTTTTTTTTCGGCTGAAATTCGAATGTACAGAGGGATTTCTTCGGAGAGATGAACGAAATTCAAAAAGCATTGCCGTGGAAAAACGTTGATAACAGTCGTTCGCCGGAGTTTTTTCGCCTTCGTACCACAAAATACGCCAGTTTTAAATGTAGGTACCCATCGAATATCCTAAGTGATCGTTTTTGGTAAATTTTCCTACTTTGGTGGCTATCCGAATGGAACCTGTCAGAATGGGTTTTTATCCAGTCGATTGTTGTTGAATTTGATGTAGTATTGGTATTAGAATGTGGGTAGATGAAGGAAGAGGGTAGGTAAATCGGTATTGATGGTCTATGGGAGCGATCCAATCCTCTCCTTCCTCCTTGAAAAACTAATCCTATTTCAAGCACTTTTTTGAAAAATCCTGTTTCTAAAGATAAATAATTAATTAATCATAATAAAAAGTGATTGAATAAAAAACTCAACCATTTCAAATTTCAAATTTTGGGCATTGAAAGAAAAAAATTTAAAAAATTGTTCTCCGACTTTTCCTACTTTCAACTTGCTTTTTGAGCACCAATGAAAAATTTTTCATCAAAAAATGTATACTTGGATTTGCAAAATTTGAGAAACACTGTTTTAATATCACGAAGTCGAAAAATTTAGGCTGTTTCTTTCTCACATAAAATTTTCTTCTTCGCACGTATAGCTCCTCTTATTTTTGAAAATTCGAATAGTTTGTTGAATTTTGTGAATTCCCAGTAGAAAATTCTCCATTCTTTTTAAATTTATCTTCCCTCTTCTCGTAAAGTTGTACAGATAATTTTCAAACACGGGCATTGGCAGAGTGAAGAGGAAGAGTCACACTTGATAAGAATTATCTTCAAATCTCTAATTCTGATTTCATGAAAATTTCACTTTCTGAAATTATCATGGATCTTCCCCCCCCCCCGTCCTCGTTCTAATCAATATTCAGATCTTCAATTAATTTTCCTACTATGAAAAAGTGTTCGAATATATTACCTACCTACGTGAATTTTTTAAAAATTTAATAAAATGTAATAAATTTGCTAACCTTTGAGTATTCGTTTTTTTCAGTCAAAAACCTCTCGAAAAAGTGATTTTTTCCCGTTTAAAAAATAATAATTCTAAAATGAATTCAAATTCCATCAAAACTCACTAAAATAGATTTCAGCAACGAGTTAACACTGAAATGATTTATTAATACTGTGATAATACTTCTTGTAGACATTATTCAAACGATTTTCGATGCTCCTGGCGCAGAACCCGCTCATATTTAATTTTTATACTTCATCTCGAAGATGGATTACAATTTTCCAATAGGTACAACTAAAAGACTGAAATAGGTAATTAATTTATAGCATGCTGAAATGTTCAAAAAAAAATTAATAAAGATTTTTGATGCTCTTGGAGCAGAACCCACACATGTGAATTTTTTTCATCTCGATCATGGAGTCCAATATATTCAAAAAACTTGAATAATTCATTCATAGCGTGATTGTATCTTTCAGAGGTAGTTTTTCAGAGATTTCTGATGCTCCTGGCGCAGAACCCGCTCGTGTTCAATTCTTTCCATCTTGATTAAAATTTCCAATACATTCAAAAGACTTGAATAGGTAATTCATTCATAGTGTGATTGTATTTTTCAAATGCAGTTTTTCAGTGATTTTTGTTGCTCCTGGCGCAGAACCCGCTCGTGTTTCATTTCGAATTAAGTTTGCATAATCATCATACAATTAAAATATTTCAATTGTGGCTTCATTATACATTGTACAAAGATGATTTCTAGATAATTTTCAAACAAAAAATCATCAACTGTAAAAAGTCTATTAAATATCTTACATTTTAATTTAAAAAATTATCTTTAAATAATATCCATGCTTGAAACGATATCGCTCTAAAATGAAATTGAATCCTGCATTTAATTTTTGAAAAAAGCGAGATTTTTTCACTTTTTTTTTTATTATTATTACATACTTATTTATTTCCAAACCGCAAAAAATTAAAACAATTCGTTATTCAACAGCCCTTTCGTTCTCTCCTTTCAACTCACAAAATAAAAAATTAATCATTCAATAGTGCTTTCGAAATGTCCATTTTGGCACCAATTTTTCCATTTTGATGAGATAGTGTGACGAAGAGGGAAGAGGAAAATTAAAACATATCAAAACGAATGATTTTCAATCTACATATAAATATGTGGGCATTGTGAGCTAAAAATCAGTCCTTAATAATGATTTTGATTGCTTAAAAAATAAAATTGATTGCGTATGTTATTGGAAAATTATTTTTGCTCTGAAAAATTTCTTTCTATGCTATTTTTGAGGAGTTGAGATACTTTTACAAGTACATCTTATTTACTATTTTTTTACTTTCCACGTTGATATCCTTTCCTCAGGATCTTCATCGAAAAATTACCCATTCTGGCATCATTTTTTTTCTGCACAAAAATATCCCATTCCTCATGCTAATTATTTCACTTTCAAAGGTCCTCAGTTGGCTTCGTTCAATACATTTAAAAAAAATCAACGAAATTTCTTGGCAGCACATAAAATTTTCAAGGAACTTTTCCTCACTCCGAACCTATTTTTAAATCAAGTACATCCCTACATCCAGCACATTTCACAACGATCTAAATACCAACAATCCAACAACAAACACTCTCGCATTCAGGCTCCATACCGACTCAAATACTTACGAGAATCCGTACCCCAAAAAAATACATTACATCGAAACGCACATACATCGTAATAAACGCGATACTTAATATTACATTCTCGTTCATATTTAAACTTAAATATTAGTTAATATCAAAACACGGTAGCATACGCTGGTAAAATATGTAAACAAAGCGCCGCGAATAAAATTTCGCGTTTTCGCAAACGAACCCAGACCCGTCAGCGTTTTCGAAATATTATGCAAATAACCGCTAAACGAAAATTTCGTAATTCGAATATTTTTCAATTTATTAAACGCCGCAGAAATATTTAAAATTATAAATTTTTCAAAAAAAAAAAAACGAGAAAAAACCTTCTTTGAACTATACTTCAGCAAAAATGAAAAAAAAAAACCCTCGTCCTATCCTTAAATACCCTGCTCTCTTTTCGACGCTCATCACATCGTCACGTTTCATCTCGGCTCGTGCTCATACGCCAATTTGCTTCAAAAGTATGGCAACTTTCGTAGGTAAATCTCGAAGAAAAAAATTTACCCAGGTTCATTTTATCTACCTACTTTTTTTTTCCAGATAGGTAGGTCTCCTTATACGCCATCTCGTCTTTATCTTTCTGTTCGCGCTGCTGCTCAAACACGCCATTTATTTATTTCGTTTTATTCTCTTTTTCGCGTTTATTTGAAAAGTGTTAAAATTCCTTATAGCTCGATTTAAATTCAACACCGGTAACGTAAGTTTTCACTCGCTAGGGTCAAATAAAACTCGGCAAAATATAAGCTACGATCTGCAGACAAGTGAATAACAGATAGAAGAAAATTGGCTTTCACACTTTGTTTTATTATGTATATATTCGCGTTCGCTCGCGCGCTATTACATCGACACGCAACACAAAAAGTCTCGTATTATTGCGCAAAGCACCAAAAAAAAAAGCCAGCTCGAGTTAAAAAGAAAAGCCCTCAGTTTTTAGTACGTAACGAGTCGCCGAATATGAAACCTTGAAACGAAAAGGAAAAAAAATATGTAGTATTTTAACGCTTGATACATAAATTTATATAGAATGACTTTACTATCCGGTGTTCTTTTTATGTTTTCAAAATTTTTACTAATATTTTTGCCAAAGAGTGTGTATAAAGTATGTACGTACATATACGAAACATTCGGCGGGTTCAAATTATTATCTAAATCGTCCCCTTAACCCCTACACCTCGCCTGAAACGCTTCCAGCTTTATACCCGGCCGCGATCTCGTGACTTCTTTTTTCTTGAAACTTTTAAAAAGCCGCATCTTCTGGTGAAATATCGCTTTGACGTTGTAGATTAATGTCGGGTTATTTTTATGGCCTTCTTAGCCATTTTCTTGAAATATGGCGGTGGCCAAAGCGCCCGACCATTTTCCTCTATGTCATATGCTTTCAATTACCGAGCGTATCGTTTTACAGTTGCGCCTTTTAACCTTTCAACTGCCTGCTTCTTTAATGGGAACGTGTATCGTTGGCATGGTTTTACTACTTTCGAAGTAGGTATTTCTGTCAGGATACCTAGATGTGGCGAGTTTTGTGCTATGGTCACGAGGGATTTGATTTTGAAATTTGAATAAAATTTGTTTTTTGACATGTTTGCTCGGGATAAAATCATCGATGTTATAATCGTTGAAAAAATAAATAAGGAAAAATGGAAATGATTAAAATAATTATGCCGTATGAAATTTCAACTGGCTTTTAATCAAATTTTCAATTTGCTAATTTAAAAAAAAATATATATAAAATTGACAAATTCTTCGAATAAGAAATTCTCGACGAAAAAATTAAAAAAAAATTACATAATGATTGTGTCATAAAGAATATTTCAATCACAAGTTGGTATTTCAATGGATGATTCTTAGTGCAGAAAAGACTACGTGGAAAAATTAAAACTAAAATGAACAATTCTAAGAGAAAATTCTCCATAAAATTAATGTACATAGAAAAATTATTTCAATCAAATCATATTTCAGTAGGGCCCACTCTGTTCTGTACTTTTAGAATCAGTGGGGAAAAGTCACCAAAAAAAAAAGGTCAAAATTGCAGCATTGAAAAAAATCATCCGAATTCTTCGATTTTCAGCGTATTTTTGCTGATTTCGAAAAAGAATTTCTCTGATTTTCCCACGAATTTCAAATATTACATTGACTTTTCAGTGAATTTTCTCTGATTTGCTAATCATTTTTTTCAGTTTGCTTTCGATGAAAATTTTTTCACTAATTCATTATTATGCTGCAATTCTGCCTTTTTTGTTATTTTCGATAATTTTTACTGACTCAGAAATAAAAAAGAATGTTCTGACATCAATAAGTATACATTTCTGAAATTTTTTGGGGTATCTGCAGCTCCTCAACAATGAACGGGAATTTGGAAAAATCGAAAAAGAAATTGAAATTGAATAAAGTAAGAAGTACCTATTATTAATCCTTCTCTTCCTCACGCAGAGAAAATCTTTTTAGGTTTATTACCTCCACCAAGCTTTCAATATTCAAATCTCATGGCTATTTTGAAAAAAAAATCTCATTCGAATGTAAAATCTAGGCATGTAATGTCGAATGTCAAATCACAAATGGATTCCTCTTCCATGAACATATTTATTATTTTTTTTATAAGCCATTAAATCAATCACAACCATGATAAAAACAAAATTGAAAATGAAAAAACCATTTTTACCACAAAAGACGAATTTTTACAAAAAAAAAAGAGAGGAAAAAGAGAAGAAATTAAATGCAAGATTTTTTGAACATTTTCTCTATTTTTATTCTTTGTTTCTGTTTTTAAGAAAAAAACTGACATGTTCCAAAAAAAGAGTATAAGTATCTACGATTGAAAAAAATACCAAAAAAAAAATATGACAAAAATACAATAAACGTCTCTTTTTCGCCCCTTTTAAAATGAAAAACGAAAACCGTGGGAAAACAAAAGCACGATTCCGCAATTTGAAAGTGAGTGCCTTTTCACTTTGGTCTCTTCTGTTTTTTCAAAAGCTACGAATTTAGACACCCAATTTTCGAAATTTTTTCAACTCAAAATTTTACCACTTTTTCTCAACATTCTTTCAAGCTTTCAAAGTCTCAGTTTAAAAAATCACCATTTTTGCTCATTGGAAGTGTTTTTTTCAAAAACTTCGTAAAATCTTCATTTTTAAAAGTTTTCTTCGAGATGATAATTAAGATTTTTGAATTATTCATCTGATCAAATTTTGAAGAGGCTACAAAATTACAAAATTGCATGACCTCTGAAATGATGAAAATAGTCAGAAAATGCGTTTACTACGTTTCATCTACAGCAAATTTTCCTCTCAGTAGGTTCACCATTCCAACTGTCATTTTTTTAAAATATCAACATTTTGAATTTGAATTAGAAAATTAGTTTAAATGAACGATTTGAGAAGTGAGCTGTAAGTACAAAAAAATGTGTGCAAAGAAATGTAGTGTAAGCACCCATATTTTTTTTCCAATTGTCAAACAAAAAATATTTTGCAAATTTTTAATTTTACGGTCTCTTCAAGAGTGAATCTTGCAAAAAAAAATTGCAAAAAAAATATGATGTAAACACTCACATTTTTTCCAATTGTCATTGCAAAAAATGTTATGAAAATTTTTAATTTTACGGTCTCTTCAAAAATGAAACCTGGCCAGACTCAAAAAATTATTTACCTCTGGCAATCCGATGATTTTTATGACCAAAATACTCCATCGAATTTTATGAAATAAAAGTAAATAATTAAGGAATAAACAACCTACTATCAAAACGTACCAATTCGATTAAAAAATACCATTTCATTCAAATGTAAACGAGCCCAATTAAATCCAACCTTTTGACGACTAAAATAAATTTAATTTAAAATACCAATACACCATACGCCTATTCCAACAAACTACCCAACCACCTTAGCAAATTTAAATTTCAACTTAGTTGGATTACTCTGCCGTCAAGAGACTCGTAGTCATAAAAACACTCATCTTTAACCATACTTTTTAAATTTACCATAAACCATTGTCCTTCACTGTCCTCCTTACACTCATACGAAAAATACAACACTACAGAACAATTTGGCAGTTTAGTCTGCGAACTCGAACTCGTATACAAACTTCGTATTACGATAGAATTCCCAAAGCTGTCATTTTAAAAACGTTTCTTCGGCAAAACATATGGACTTATCAAAAACCCCTTATACGTATAATACTTCCTCGTATACGTAACTTACGAAAAGCTGTATTACAGAGGATTACCATTATCAAAATGTTTATAATTGAATTAGAATACAAGTACTTGTCAGTACGTGGTCGAAAATTTACCAAAGTACAAAGGATAACGTCAACATGTTTGAATACACGTATACGAGGGTAACTTGACATCTCGACCACTATACGATACGATGTACAGAACGTTGTAATATTTTTTGCTCGGGAAATTTATTTCGTATTTTGTCGTCATATCTATGCTGTAGTATACCAATTTAAGCTACTTATTGGTGGAACTCGGATAAAAGGTCAGTAGCTTTTGGAGAGGAAAAATACCGAGTAGATGAAATATCTTGTCAGTTATAAGTTTACTGCAAACTCTCATATGTAAGTATACAAGTTCTCTTTTTTTGATGAATTCGAGGATTTGGTTCAGCCAATTAGCTATAGTTCATCACAAATCTTGTTACATATTTTTTCGTATTCAAGATTTCTCTGTAGGGTTTCAAAATGTCGCCGTACTTATCTCAATATTTGTATAATTGACAATAAAGAGATTTTTTTGGAAATATCCATTTACGTCTGCAGGAGGTTTCCCAACTCAAAGAAAAATTTTGAACCCAAACAAAAATGAATTGAAAGCTCATTCAAAAATGACCCATATCTAAAATTTCAAGGACTAAATTTTATTTCTCAAATTTCGAGGAATTTTTTGAAATTTCAAAATTACCTCATCGTTCTGAAAAATATGAAAATTTGATTCAATCAACAAAAAAAGTGGAAATTTTGTATAAACCTTATTTTGTTTGATCTGCTGAATCCATTGAAAGCGGTTTGAATATGTTTCGGAGACTCCAGAAATTTTTGGAAATTTTCAGTGATGCCCCCCCCCCCCAAAAAAAATGTTCACTATGAATTTTAGCACCTATAATAACAGATCACTCATATTAATGACCTTGATGGTCTATTTGATCAATCAAAGCACAATTTTCAAAAATTTTCAACTTTTGAGTTCAAATTTACATTTTTGAACAAAAAAAATTCTAGGAAAAATTTAAAAATACGCTTGCTGCGCACCTATCGAAGCATGAAAATCTGAAAATTGGTAGATACTCTATTTTCGACCTTCTAATACTTATTGATAATTTTCGATGGCAGGTGCTTTAAGTTCATTTGGACCATTTTTATGGGCTTTTCTCAAGTGCTGAAAAAATTCCAGAATTTTCTGGAGACGCCAAAACGATTCGAAACTGCTTCCAATGAATTTAGCAGATCGAAAATAAGATTTATACCAACTTTGAACTATTTTGCAAGGTGATGAGGTAGGTAATTTTGAAATATTTCAAAAATTCGATAAAATTCAAAAAATGAACTTCAACACTTGAAATGTTGGCAATAAAGTTCTTTTATAATGTACTTTTAATTCATTTTTGTTTGGGCTCAAAATTTTACTTTGAGTTGGGATTTCTTTTTTGATAAAGACTCATTTTGCACTCACAGAAATTAATTTCGAACTGGGCTCTCCCTTTGAAAAATGAAAAAAAAAATCAAAATTCGTACTTCAAGCTCCACATTTGACAAAACAAACGTTTAATTATTACTATTATTATTTTAATATGAAAGGTTGTAATGTCAATGGCATAAACGGACCTTGATAGCTATGATACTCAAACCAGAGTGGATCAGAAGAAAAGAGCATACTCTGGATTGATGTAAAAAAAAAAAAAAAAAAAAAACATTTTAATTCAAGAAATTGAAAATTTAGCAATTTTGTTCTCTCAGCTTCCAATTTTGATCAAAATAATGTTTTTGCCAAATTTTTTAGATTTTTCATTGCGAAAATTCATTTTTTTTCAAAGACAGCACTGAAACACGGAATTTTAAATTTTTGTATTCCATAAAAAACTGTAGATAGTTTTTTTTCGCACCAATGTTTGAATGTTGATTGAGTTTTGATGACCAAGAGAGCATTATTTCGTTTTTTCAGAAAATCCAAGGTTTTGATTTTTCAGCGACCATTTTTTTCAATATTTTAATTGAGCTTTACCCAAGAAAAGCTACTGTCGTTTGAAAAAAAAAAACCAATTCTACTTCGAAGATCCTCAATCTTATCTCACATACAGCTGTAGAGGGGGGGGGGCTAAATTCCAATCCATCTTAATATTTAAACTCCAAATGTATCTCTACTTGTTCTCAAGCACCTGAAATATTTCTGATGGAAAACTTTACGACTTATGATTTCACATTTACCACGAAGCCAGCGTTTTTTACGACTCCACGCGTCATTTGCCCAACCCTCCCGTTCGCAAATTATCTTCAATCTTCGATACAGCTGAAGAAATGAAAACTTCGCGTATTTTTAACGCTCGTAAAACAAACTTCTCCATGACAAATTTCCGTTCGCCATAACCAGGTCAATAATAACTTCGCCAACTTTTAGCTCATCTACGTCCACCATAAACGTACCTAGAATCTACTGACTCGTGTATTTTGAAATATGCTGAATCAATATTAAATACACCAACTCGACATGATACGTTCTCGATGAAAATATCGTTCCGAACCATCGTCCAAATTCAATATACCAGGAAATAGATATTCAATAAAATCACCCTGGAAAATATTCAATTTACGATTTGAAATTCTCAAATTCGACTCAACTTTTACCCCTCATGTTTTACCAGAATTCACCTAGGTACTTACGAATTACAAAAACAACTCACTTTTGATAACCTCGACTCCGATAACACTTAGGATACGAAAAAAATTTAAAAAATCACACGCAAACTACATTTTCAAACTCAACGTAGTACTCGTATATAGAAGGTAGTTTTCAAAACAAACTCTATCGTGTACACACGCCATTAATCATATTCACGAAACGCCTTCGCTGTTAAAATATATCAATTTATTAATCGATAAAATACGATTACAGTACAGTTTAATGTTGGCACAAGCGTAATATAAGTAACGTCCGGGGTTTTGAATTTAAATAATTTTTTTCCCCATTTGAAAACTATGTTAATTCGAAACTGCGGCTTTTTGTATTTTTCAATTCATAAATATTAATAAGATACATAGTAAATTGTTCTGCATTACTGGAAAAGCTAACTGCCATGCCATGGCTATAACACCGAGCCACCATCATCGCGTATAATGATACATGATAGCGAGTAATCAGTACCAACCACTCTGGTATACTACGTGCCTTGTCATTGGAACACATTTTTGCATATAGTTCCTCTCTCTCTTTTATTTTTCGTTCGTTGCACTTCGTCAGAAAAATAATAACGATGGAAATATTTGGCGGGTACAATTTTTCACTCGTCAAATATAATTTAACATAAATTCCTCGCGGAAGTGAATAAACATCGTAGATCGCCGGAGATGTATTAAAATTAACTTCGAGTCATTAAATTTGCAGCGAACTTAAAACATCAACTTACGTTCGACAAAACATGCTGAAACTATATTGCAAACTGTCGATTCCAAATTACGTACTGAACAGATAAATTTACAGTTCGCAAATCCCGAGCTTATTAATAATATTTCTCCATTCTATTGTAAAATTTCATCTCAAAATTATTTTTATCTCTAAAATTTTTTTCAATTTTTTTCAAATTTCAACTTTAAATCTAATGAAAATGTTTCTCAACGATTAATTTTTTTTTTTTGAACTTGGGTGTATTTTTTGGCTCAAAAAAGTATTTTCAAACTCTAAAATTTTCAGAATAAAAAAATTGAAAAAGATTCCTACTCAATAAGATGAAATTTTGAGTGCATTAGAAGTTTTTGAGAATCTCAAAATCAAAGAATAAAATTTTAAAGTTGACAGTTTAGAAAATTTTCAGTAATATAAAAATATTCGAGGTGAAAAATTTCAGAAAAGGGCTACCTACCTAACAGTAGAAAAAGATTCGAGAAAAATTTTCAAGTTAAGCACATTTTTTTAGGTTGAAAAATAACGTATCGAAAAAAAAACTCAAGAGTTCAAAAAATAATCCAATATCAGTTTCGATCAAGCAAAATATCGAATCAGTGTCGCCATCCCGATTCAAAGTCATCCAGAACACTCTCTAATGAAAAAAATCATATACAAGTAGTACTGTGACTGTGAGAAAACTGATGGTAGCTGGTATGTAGCTAGAAAACTGCTACAAAAAATTTTTGACGGGATTTTCCAAATTTTGAAGGGTCTGAATTAGTAAGTGATGCTGCTTCACAAAATTCTGTTTTGTCGAAGGTTTGTACTTCTAATAGATGTGGAAAGAAGAAGAAGGTTAAAAAGGCTCTGGTATGGTAAGGGGGTCATTTGGCCTTGGGTGGAACTTCGTCAAAATTTTTATGCTATTCGATTTGCCTGAGTATATGATAATTTTAGAGCGCATTAGCGAATTTTCATCTCACCCCAGGGGGGCAGGAGCCTTAAAATATGTGTTTTCCAAGCTGAAAATTTAAAAAATTTAAAAAAGTCTATTTTCGCAAGTTTTTAACCAATTTTTTTGAAAATTGGCGTGAAGGTTGAGAAGAGGTACAAGAGGAGAGTAGGTAAGTACCCTGAAATTTTTCCAGATTTTTTCGACCACTGTAATGACATTGAATGTGACTTTGAAAATTTCAAATTAGCTTGGAAATTTTTTATGAGATGGACAGAAATTTTTTTTATATTTCTGAATGTATTTTACACCTCTGAGAATTTTTTCGAATTTTTTCAAGTGGTGAAAGTTGGTGAAATATTCAAAAAATTGTTTGAAAACTTGCTGAGATAGAGTTTTTTTTTAAAAAATATATATTCAGTTCGAAAATCACATATTTTGGGGCTCCTGTCCCTCAAGAGTGAGATAAAAATTCGCTCATGCGTTTCAAAATTATCACATACCTACTCAAAAAAATCGAATGGAAGAAAAATTTTGAAAAAGTTCTACTCAAGGCCGAATACCCCCCCACCCCACTACACCAGAGCTTTTAAAATAAATTAAAGGCTAGGTGAATTTTAGAAAAGTTTTCAAAGTTTCAATTTTTTGAATTTTTTTTGAACTTGGTACTTTTTTTGAAGATACGGAGTGTTTTTCCTATCAGTGAAGAAATCATTCGTATAAATTTTCATTTTAGGTTAGATGACCGAAAATCTTTTTTTTTTTTTATCAAATAACTTGAAAATTTATTTACATTCAAACATATTCTTTCAACCATCCCACAGCCGACACTAACTCGATTTTGCATATAACGGTTTGCACCAAAGAAGTAAAAAATCGTCGAATTCGCAGCCATTAAGCAAGCAAACTCCATTAAACGAAGTAATTATCGAACTCGAACGTGATTCAATAAAGTAAAATTCCGTTCGAGTTGCGACGAATTTCGCGACTCGAAGCGAAATTACCATCCAGCGCGATGAGTATTTTGAATTTTAATTCTATTGTGTATAGCACAATTACCAGAGTAAAAGCAAATTTCGCGCCGGTATTTCTGTTCGAAATTTCTAGCGCAACGCCGCAGCGCGAATAATAAGTAAACACATAATCGTATATTTGAACGACTTGATGATTTTACGTAGGTAGGTACATACTGCAAATAACGCAACGTACGATCTCGTTATTAATTTTTATTATTAGCTTGTTTCACCGGAGCCTCGAATGTGAGACTGGAAATTTCGTGGAAAAAAATCGAAAAGAAAAAATTGACGGTTTTCTTATTTTTTTTCTTTTGTACAAGGCTGAAATTCGCGAACGGAAAGTTGTACCGTTGTAGGTCGTTAAACAGGATTTCGTCGTAAACGAGCGAGAAATTCAGCTTTTATCAGATGACGCGATTAAAACTATAGAACGTGAGCTGCTTTTAACAATACGCGCAATCTACATCGACTAACTATAAGAGGCTAGAAATTAAGTGAAATTTTGATTTATAAGCGTTTTCGCTGGTTCTTAAATAGCAAACATAGTAGACTTAAGCAAATACTGCACCGCCACAAAAACTTGCTAACCTGCGCGATAAGTATACCTAACGGTGATTTCTTATGTTTACCCTACACCCTGGTTTCGTGTACCGATGTGTTCAGTTCTCCCTTCGCCGAAATTTAATGAATTAAGAGGATGGTTTTTGTAGCCCCTGCTTTGCCCTCTCACCGTTGATAATGTGATGGTTCAAATTTAGCGTTGTGATTATCCGGATACCCGTTTGTGACAAATTGTTATGAGGTTTTATGTCGAGGAACGCTCGAAATTTACAGAAAAAGTGAACCGAGGGTACGATTTATGGGCTTGGAACGGAGGAAGAGATAGAGATGGGGTTTGAAAAAGGTTTAATTTCGGATTTATTCCCGGAGATGGGTAATTCAGTTTGTAATTTGTGGTTTAATGAGGGGTTCCAAAAAGATGGCGTGTGGTTTGAGAATAATTGAAGTTTTTTGAATGATCGTTCTCATCGATTGTCAAATCTAGGTTCTAAATTCTTAATGAAATTTGTGGCTTGAATTGCGTGAAACCTGCAGAATTATCGTGAAAATTAGTTGAAATAGTTTCAAAAATCTATAGAACCCCCTAAAAATACATATTATAAAAATAACATGACAATTTGGGAAAAATTATTTTAAGGGTGACAGAAATTGGTGGATTGTCATACCAAAGGTCGGCGAATGACGCAAAAGTTGATGAAATGCCCATGAAACTCGTAAAAATTGCCAAAATATCCAAAAAAAAAGGTCATTTTTTCCTACTGATAAGAAAAACACTAAGTACTAAAATTGAAAATATTTTGAAAACTGATTGAGAATTGTTCGAGAAACTGATATTAATCAATTAAAAAACTCAAAAAATAGGATTGAAATTCGAACGAATAAAATTTTGAAAAATCTTGAAGAAAATTAATTAAATTAAATTAAATTTTTCTACATGTTTTGTTAATTTTAATTTTTGTGGAATTTTGCTGAAAAAAAAAATTAATTTTCAATTCTATACGACGTTCATATGACTGAATTAATTCATTGATAGCGTGATGATACTTCTTGAAGACATTTTTCAAACAATTTTTGATCCTCCTGGCGCAAAACCCGCTCTTACCTATTAATTTTTCCCATTTCGAAAAGGAACCTCAATTTTCCAACACGTTCAAAAGATTTGAATAATCCATTCGTATTGTGTTTGAATGTTTCAAAGACAGTTCATCAACGATTTTCGATGCTCCTGGCGCAGAACCCGCCTACGTTCAATTTTTTTTCATCACAATCAAAGGTTCCAACACATGCAAAAAACTTGCATAATTCATTCATAGTGTTTGTATTTTTTAAATGAAATTCACCAACGATTTTCGATGCTCCTGGCGCAGAACCCGCTCGCGATTAATTTTTTTTTTTCACTAGCAAAGATTCCAAAACATGGAAAAGAATTGCATAATTTATTCATAGTGTGTTTGTATTTTTCAAATGTAATTTCACAACGATTTCGATGCTCCTGGCGCAGAACCCGCTTGTGTTTAATTTCGAATCAATGTTGTAAAATTATCGCAGAATCAAAAATAATTCATTTGGGATTCGATTCTAATTTTCAAAGGCGATTCCTAGATAATTTTAGTTACTCCTGGCGCAGAAACCGCTCACATTTCATCCTGAGTACAACCTTCAATGGATCTTTTCAATATTTTTTTCAGCATTCTTTTGAAAATATTGAAGTTCCTAAAATTTTGATAGAAAGTCATCATCTGAAAAAAATTGAATAGATATCTGAGATTTCAATTTAAAAAATCTGTTTAAAAATGAGAGAAAATTTCACACTCTTTAATCTACTTAATATTATGTCTCATCAAAATAAAATTGTTTTACAAATTTTTTCCAGTCCAACATACAGGTAATGTGATCATGTCTTGATCTAAAAAATGATAAGTATTGAATTGATTTCGAAACTAAAAAATTTGCTCAATTTTATCAATACCCAACAAAAAAACTGATTCCATCTCGAACAACCATCAAAATTCAATCCATCGACTTCTTAAAATTGAAATCGGGGATTTGCTGAATTTCAGCCCAAAATCCCCTACCTCGAGAGGCTTTTTACATAATTAATTCACACGTTACCACACCGCCACAAAACCGCCATAATGTTATAATCCACGTCTCGCTGTAGGCTTTAGTCGACAGCACATCTTTAATTTTAAAACGAGCTGCTGACGCAAGGAGAAGTATAAAATTAAATATTCCTCTTGCTTTTTTTTTCTGGTGCACAACCAGTCATTAAAACCGACAAAAAGAATACTAGGGTCGTACCACGTGAAAAAATAAAAGGTTTTAACTAATTAAACCTTTTTGACTCGAAAATCAATTCATTATTTTTTTTATTCCTCGGGTTATATTTTTTTTCATTTTTAAAAACATTCTCGGCGTATTAAAAATACAACATATAAAAAAAAAGAATAGGGTATAAAATTCGAGTTTTTGTTGATTTGGTTTTTTTCTGCAGCTACGTTGACAAAAGTACTACGACGATAATTGAATGGCATTTGTTAAGCTTTTATATAACTTCCGGCCAGCTCGAGGCTGCTCTCTGCCTTACCCAACCCGATCAAATCCTGGCTTCTTTTGCGAAATCTCATTTTCATATTTTTACGCCCAAACATTTGGCAACATCGTAAAATCCGACAATTACGAGATTGGCACGGTTGTTTTTCTCGGGCCGTTATTCCTCGAGAACTGCTCGACATTTATACGCCTAGTAATTCCGACAAATATCTTTCTTGCCCATCGATTCATCTACCATAACGTCTGCTAAACTGGGAAAATTTCGCTGATTCCTCTCCCTCCCTCTCCTCAATAGATAAAAAAAAAGCCTCACCGTAAATATTCCGAATCCGTATGTGGATTATGGAAAAATCGACCTATAAAAATAGCTATATACGAATATTATATCCCCAATTGACTTCTCCCGCGGGCCATTCGTAACTCGGTTCGTGAAATAAAAAAAAAATTCCATCACGTTCGACGAAATACTCGCGCTTATTGCGGTAAACGCGGTAGTTTTATGACGGTTTAAGGCAGAGTGCACTACTACAAAGAGACAGTAACAAGTTTCGTCTATTACATGTTAAATGACGTACAAACGTCGCCTCGGTCGGTTTACACGTACGTCGCATAATTTTCACGGTCCTGCTTTGCACTAGCAGTCACGAATTTAATATGCCTTTGCGGCGTAGGATTAAAGTAAAATAAATTAAAATACTGGCCCATTATTATTACCGGATGAAAACTCTTGGGCTTACCATCTGTTGAAAATTTTTGATGAGTGACTTTACCGGCTGATTCGACGATGAATTTGAAAACATGGTTGATCATTTTTTTCGCCCGATATTTCACTCATAGTTAGAGGGTTTCTCAATTTCCCAGGCAAAGTCTGCTTCTGCAAAAAAAAAAAAATCACTGCACATAAATAAGAAATCTGTTTCTGACTTCTGAGTAGTGATTCCCTCCTCATTTTACTCTTTCTGATAGGCCGAAAATTAGTGTCGACTCAAAAAACAATTTTTGACCCTTCAGAATGTTTTCTCAATCCAGTTTTACATCCCATTGGAAGCGAAACCACAAAATTAATTTTTATCATTCGTACCTGCTTTTTTTTAAAATTTTTAATTTGACCAACGGAGCACATATGATTCAAGTTTTTCCATTTTGCCACTTTTTTTCTGAAGATTTTCATCTCCCAAAAATTAAAGAGAAATTCTGTATTTTTAGCTGCATTAGTTGATATTCACGTGTTCCGGAGAAAATAAAAATTTAATTGGTTCTCCAGAATGCCTGAAAATGATGAAATTCTGTTTTACGAGGTCGTTATTTTCAACAGAATGTGCTAGGAACCAAATTTTGGTCAATTGAAAAAGAAAATTTTTAAAAGTCCCAAAAATCCAAATTTGGACATAATGTCCTAAAAATCTCAAATTTTAACATTGAAAACACTTCAATTTGGACACATTGTCCCAAGAAACTTTAAATTTGAATATATTTTACCAAAAAAAAAAAAACAATTTGAAGGGCTAATTTTCTAAAATAGTATTAATTCAGACACAGTGTCCCGTAATGAGTCGATAGGTACTTTATTTTGAACATGGAGTCTGAAAAACTTCAATTTTTTCAACGTCCCAAAAATTTTTGGGTACATTGTTTCAGACATCCCTTATTGAATATTGAATTGAAATTTCTCATTTGAAAAAAAAATAATTATAATCAGGACTGGTGTCCGGGATTAGCTGTCCGGGACTGACTGTCCGGGACTTGGTGTTCGGAAACAAATGTCTGGGACTAATAATCCGAAATGCTTCATTTTAAGAATGGTATCCAAAAGACTTCAATTTGGACACAATTTCCCAAAAACTTTAAATTTGGATACAGTGGCCCAAAAACCTTTTTGCACATCGTCACAAAGATCTGCATTTAAAATGAAACACAGGCTATCAACAAAAATCCAACTCACACTGGTAAAAACAATTACGATCTTCCAACTTTTTTTTCTTTTAAAAATTAGAGCGAAAAATTAAATAGAATTGTAAATTTCATTTTTTATCGTCTCAAAGTTCATTCAAAAAATCAAATTTGAAAAAATTGAGTTGAAAAGCATTATAAAAAATGATAGAAATACAATTCAAATTCTAAATTCATGAATTAAACTTCATCCAAGTTCCCAACATGTAGAATCCAAAATTCAAGCTCAAAAGTCTGTTTACAAATTTCATACTTAAGCCATTTTTTTCATCATTACCCTAATTCCTTGGAATCAGCAATACAGTTATTTCGATGAAAGAGGATGGTGCTCTAATTTTTAAATCAACATTTCAGTTCTCACGTTCCATTTTGTTTTCTTCCTACCAACCCCTTATTTCAGTTTCTTTTTTTAAGAATGCGAAAAAAATACGTTATTTTCCATATGCATGCAGCTCACCTTCTAGATCATGCGAATCTGGTAAAATCTCAATTTACAATAAAAAAAAAGTGGTGGTAGGCATTTTTGAAAAAAATCCTTGCCTTAGTCAAAAATATATTCAAAAGCAATCACATATATGTACTTACTTTCTTAATTCTAGTAAGGTAACAGAGCAAGAAAAACAATCATACTTGAGCTTTTGGGTATAAAAACACTCTTGGAGGTTTGAAATTTATTTTTTGGTTCATCTTTGATTTTGTCCTTTCTGAAAGGCCCAAAATTTTTGACATCTCAGGGTGGTTTCTATATTCAAGTTCATTTATGAAGTTAGGTCAACTTTGTCTTTCCTTTTGATGAAGGAGGGGGATTCAAATGTAGTAGGGGAAAACATAAAAAAAAACTGGAGAAGAATGGAAAAAACATAATTTCTCCGAATAAATTTTCTTGACTACGATACGTCCACGTCCAGTCCGTAATTTCATTTCAATTCTTCAAAAAAAAAATTATTATGAGTCTAGATTAAACTCTTCGTCCAAAAAATTCACAAAATTTCTCATCTCGCGCTACTTATTCTCTCACAAATCGCAATCCCATCCCACCTCATTTCGCTTCTTAGCACCGAAAAATAAGTATAAAAGAACGAAAAAAAGAAAAACTGCGTAGATAAAAGCATCGCCACCCAAGAACGGCGCAGAGGAAACGCGGAAATAAATTAAACGTCATCAATATCTAGCTGAATCGGTGTTTTTCCACTTTCTCGATGGTATATGGCATGAAGTTAATTCGGCCGACGATGGTGAGATATGTTTATGGCTTTTCAATGTAATCGACCAGAATGAAGACTGTTGTGCTGGCTCTCGCGAATAGAAATTAAACCTCTATACAGCAACGAAAAAATTTCCACGGTGGCTGAATACCTACATATACAATACATACGTATAGAAATTTCAACGTATCGCACAATAGTCTACGCCATACACCCCCAAGACCAACACACTTATCCAGGCAGGCAAGCGCTGCGTATAAAAGCCAGCAGCGTTACATTGCGTCGTTGAAAATGTTTATCTCTGTGCTGCAGTAGTACCTAAGTTTTACTTCCGCAGACATTAATATAACTTGTCGTCGGGAGAGGTGTGCAAAAGCCAGACCTCCGGCACCACCGCTCCAGTCTGTTAGATGCGGCCGAATTAAAAAAAAGGGGGGTTTCTCAAATTACCCATATATCAGCTTATCCATCGGACCGACGAGGTTTTCGAACAACGCGGCCCGAAAAAACCCGAGGCTTTTAATTCTGCCTTATTAATCGCCTTCGCTAGAAAGATAAAACCGCCGACAATGAAAGCTAATTTCTTTTGATATCGGATAAATGACGCGGCTTTACCTATACTCCGTGCTTACGTAGGTACGCTTAATTAGAAGGGCCGCGCCGTCATCGTGGCCGTATATTTGACTCGGTCTGAATCGAATTTTAGGCTAATTTTGCGACCACATGTGTGCACAGCGTACGCCATTCCCGCATACAATCGCGTTAACGCGGATATGCTTTTAGCATTATTATAGTACGACGACGCGACGAAAATGTCGAAAAAAAATACCATCAAAAAGAAGCACCTTTTTTTTCGACGTTTTACAACAATAGCGGCGTTGCGTACCTGTAATTTACACGTAATATCGTACAGCGATGTTGTGTTTTTTTTTCTCCTCCTCGGCTGTACCCATCGTGGTCGTAATTTACGATAGGTAGTTGCGTAATTACCGTTGACGTTTATTATACAACGAGGTATTACCCGTAGCTAAGTAGAAGAGTGGTGCTGAGCAGGAGATGGCTTCTTTTGCCTCTTTTTTTTTTGGCAACTATCTATTTGGCAGATTATTTTTCGTATGGAAACCCTTCTATTGAAGAATTTTTTCGTCGTTGGTTCTCCCTTCCTCGTTTTCAACAAAGAATAGTCATTCATTTTAGACTCTTGAGAATATTCGGTGGGAAAAAATCGTAATATGTACCAATTTCATGCACTTCCTCCTCCTCATTTTTCATAACTTTTGAAAAAAAAAAATTCAAAACTTTCCACACAGCAGATAAAAGGACTGCAAAAATTTTTTCATGAATTCTACAACAATTCTGTGAAAATTCTGCATGAATACAAAAATTGTGCCACAATTCTGTAGGAAAAATTTTGCAAAAATTGTGCGTAAATTCTGAAAAGATTCAACATGAATTCTACAAAAATGTTGCGTGAATTCCGCTAAAATTGTGCGGAAATTCTGAATCAATTCTGCGAAAATTCTGCATGAATTTTACAGAAGTGAATTCTACAAAAATTTTGCATGAACTTTGCTAAAATTATGCAAAAAATTCTGCATACATTTTGCGAAAATTCTGCTAAAATTGCGAAAAAATTCTGAATCAATTCTGCGAAAATTCTGCATGAAATTTACAAAAGTTTTACATGAATTCTACAAAAATTCTGCATGGATTTTGCTAAAATTCTATATGAATTTTGCAAAAATTCTATATGAATTTTGCAAAAATTATGCAAAAATATCAGCATGAACTTTGCTAAAATTATGCCAAAATTCTACATAAATTTTGCTAAAATTATGTAACAAAATTCTGCATGAATTTTCCGAAAATTCCGATTCATTTGTGCAGAAATTCTGCTAAAATTCTGCAAAAATTCTGCATAAATTTTACGAAAATTCTGCTAAAATTGTGCAAAAATTCTGAATTAAGTAATTCTGCGAAAATTCTGAATGAATTTTTGCAAAAAATTTACATGAATTCTATAAAAATTCCACATGGATTTTACTAAAATCCTGCATGAATTTTGCAAAAATTATGCAAAAAATTTGGCATGAACTTTGCTAAAATTATGCAAAAAATTTGGCATGAACTTTGCTAAAATTATGCAAAAAATTTTGCATAAATTTTGCTAAAATTATGTACCTAACAAAATTCTGCATGAATTTTGAAAAAATTCCGAATCATTTGTGCAGAAATTCTGCATGGATTTTGCTAAAATTCTGCATGAATTTTGCAAAAATTGTGTGAATTCTGCAAATCTTTTGCATAAATTGTACAACAATTCTGCATGAATTTATTCCACAAAAACTCTGTGAGAATTCTCCTAGAATTATGCAAAAATTTTGTATGAATTCTGCAAAAATTGTGCAAAAATTCTGTATGAATTGTGCTAGAATTCTGCTTCAGTTCTGCCGAAATGCTGTGTGAATTTCAAGAAAATCCTGCTTGAAATGTAACTAAAAATTAGCATCAATTCTACAGAAATTCTGTAAAAATTCTGCAAACATACCCCATGAATTCTGCGAAACTTGGTGGGAAAATTTGCGTGAATTTTGCAAAAAATTATGCCTGAATTCTACAAAAATTCAACAAGAAATTTATGTGATGGGGGAATAGAGGAGAAATTTCGCGAAATAAAAAAAAAAAGTATGAAAATTTTTCAACAATGCTACAAAACTGCATTCAGAAGCTCAAATTTTACCTACTATTTTCCAACATTTCAATTTCAATTTTATTTTGAACGATGAATCATGTTCCATTGCTCATTAAAAAATCCCAATACTTACAACATTCACCTTTCATCTCCACTATTCTAAAAAAGAACAGACAAGAACATCGAAAAGATTTTCTTTCGCAAAATAAATCCGACTCTTTCCTAATACAATCAAAACCCGCCAAACAACAACCAATTCCGGCTCATAAATATTACGCGAAAAATGACGACGATATGTACAAAGATACGAAGTCAAATCGGCGTTTTGCAAAATAAAATCCGTACCCGCCGGTTCGTAACGTACGACGAATTTCACGCTCTAGAAAAAGCCCCTCTCCGCTTACGCTTCCTTCATTGTACCCATTCAATCAAAACCTCGCTCAATTTCACCATAATTATTCCTAACCCCCGAATCGAATCTCACATAGACACGAAAATTTCCAGCAATTTGCCAATTTTCGCAACTCGATCGACGGAAATACGCTTAGATTGCGGTAAGTTTTTTTTTCTATCTCGGGAACGTGTTTTTTTCTCTCCCCATCTCCGTCTCAGTCTATCCCTCTTATATTCGTTGTTGGCTTTTACTGTCAAAATATCCTGGTTTTTGCTTTTCTTTTTTTTTTCCTACCTTATTTAAAGTTCTTTTTAGCGAATAACCTTATATTCGGGATTACCACGTGTTTCCAAACGCTATTCTCCGTGCACTTTATATTTTTTAGATTCGTTAACGAACAAAATGCTACGCTCGTTCGTGACTGGAAGCAAAAGTAGTAACGATTCTTAACAATTTCGTCGTACTACGGTATGGTATACCTACGTATTACAAACTCGGTGCGGTATCTTCTGGAATGTGCGCGGTACGGAGTTCGGTGTGGTCGATAACACGCCGCACGTATCTCTTCCTCTTGTTTTTTTTTTATGCCCAGTAAATACTGCATAAGGAGAAAAAATTCTTCGAAGGCTGGAAATGCACATTTTTTTGGTAGGAAATCTTCATCTTGTGTTTCCACATCAAGAATATGATTTGGAAAATTTAAACATTTCTGTCTTCATAATCGATAAAAAAAATCATCAAATTTTCATTATACCCTTCATAAGTGAAAATCGCCTCTTTCTGATGGACTAGGGGACGTGGGGTAAAAACTCTACGGTTGAAAAAAAATTGTAAAATTTTTTTATAATTTTTAATTTGCAACAATGTAGGAAATCTTGAGTGAAAAAATTTTTAAAAATCCTGACATCTTTGAGAAATTTGTTCAATTTTTTTTTTCCATTAGAATTTCATGAAAAGTCAACTAATTTTTTCTCAGTCAGTTTTCACAAGATTTTGAAGAAAAAAAATAAATTTTCAATTTCAATCAACTTAATCACTACTTTCAATTTTTGATTTTTCTATCAACTCATAGAATATATTTTTCGTTGTAAAAAGAGGAGTCAATTTCTTTTGGGTATTCGCAATTTTTTTTTAAATTTTCGCAAAATAATGCTTAGCTTGAGTCTAAGAAAACCTCATAGCCCCCTCTTGACCTGTGGGCCTGCTTTCTGGTGCGTTTTTTGTTCACTCTTTTCTTCACATTCAACAATCATCGAAAAACACATCGAGAAAACTCCATTTAAAATTTCCAATCGAACTCGATACTGCAAAACCATCGTAAAACTCATCATGACATCGGAGCCTTTTCGCAGGAACACCATCGTCGCCGAGTATCTCAGACTACCCGATCTGTTTCGTTTTGTTTTTACGAATTAATAAAGTTAAAAGGACCCGGAGATTTTATCCTTTCTAAAAACACCTGGTACATTGTCGCTGGGATTATTTGCAACATCGATGCCAGCCTTGCCTAGACTAAATACTTTATAAAATCCGCTTCTCCCTCGCCTCATCCAACATTCCCATCTCATCCTCCAGATGGGACAAAAAAACAAGTACCCGTGAAAAAAATCCGATACAATTGAATTTAAATATGTTGCAATTTTCATTCTCCGCCGTCGGCGAAATCTATACCGAGCATAGTTTCGAAATCGATACGCTCGTCGTAAACCCATCTGCACGCGTTAAAAAACTTTCACGGTGTTATGATTTATTCCTCGTCGAGTTTCTCCCAATTACAAAATTTATTCGTTCGATGGCGGCGGTGTAACGTTTTCTGTCCCCTCCTCTGCTGCCTTGTTTTCAACAAATATCTTACTATATTTTTTTGCCTATATACTACATAAGTTCAAATTAATCTGTTAAAAGTTAAAGCGAACTTTCGATTCTGTTGAATAAATCACTTTGTTTTGTGCTGCGATGAAATTTTCGAGCAGCGGCGTATTTCAATAATTCCGCGCGCTACTCGAATCGAGCATAAAATTACCATTATTTATCGAACAATATCTGTCTCACCTTACTCATCTTATATCGTATTTTGCTCTATGCCATATTCTATATTGCTCTTGACGATACGCCAGAGTTGCTGTGCGAATATATCGACGATAACCCGGGAACGATACTCAGGTGAAAACATCGGTTAGGTCTCGGAACAGAGGAAGAGCGATTTTGACTTTTTGATTAACTCGTCCCAAAGGTATTGTTTTCGTGTCAAGGGGGATTTTTTTTTCAAAGAGTAATGGAAAGATGAAAATAAATAAATCTGTTCGATTTCGACTTATTGTTTCACTTGCGATATTATTGAAATTGACAAATATGTACTGTCCGAATGAAAGTAAACAAGAATTAAATTATTGGTTATGTCGATCTATTTTTTTTTGCATTTGCAAATCGTCTTAATAAAATGTGTTCAGCTGTATTTTTTCTATTCTCAAATTCGTATGCACCAGAGCTGGGCATGATATAAATCATTTGATCTTAAGATCAATGATCTCGATCTTGATCTAGATCATATCTTTTTTTGATCCTGATGTGATCTAGATCAATTTTTTTTGAATTAAAAAGATCATTTTCCAATTTTTGTATTCCTTCGTAATTTCGTGTGTAATTTTGGTATTTGCATTTAATTTTAATCAACTCTGAAATTTTAGCCCTTCAATTTTTTTTAGGTTAAAATAATTTTTTTTCAACTTTGGTTGGTATTTTTTCCAATGTTTCTGAACTCTAGAAACTTTCTTTCGATATGAAATCTTTTCCTCGAGCTTTTAGCCCTCGAAACGTTTTCTCAAAATTTCAATTTTTGCAGCTCTTGAAACTTCTAGCTCTGAAATTTATACGATAAAAAAATGTTGAAAAGTGAAAAAACTTAGGACGGAAAAAAGTTTTGTTCAAGAATTTCAAGGTGAAGTAAATTCAAAGGAATGTCAAGTTTTTTATAAGTTTTATCTTACAACTTTTTTATTTCTGCTTATATTTTTATACTGACTCCTCCCTCCTCCCCCCCACCAAAAAAAAATTGAAATCGAATGTAAAATTCAAACGTTCTTTCCCACTGAAAAAATTCTGTCAAAATGATCTTGATCTTAGTCTTGATCTTAGTCTTGATCTGGATCATATTTAATTTTTTGATCTTGATATGATCTGAAATCATTTTGTAAATGAACTTGCCCAGCCAAGTCTGGTATGTACATACAATCCTACAAATATTCATTTTCCCATTCGTTTGAAAATCAACGACAAAAATTCAATGATAAGAAGACTGCGGATTTGGTACCAATTTTAACCCCAAAAATATAAGAGATCCATAAAACACGAAGGTGACCAAAAAAACTCAAAAAAATTTCATGTCATAAAGTTCCTTTTATTCCTACAAAATGATGCAAAATCCCTTTCGACTTCCCTACTTCAGTATCCCACTTTCCTCGAAAAAATTAAAACACGGGAACAAAAAAATTCAAACTTGAAGATTCAAGTTTATTTTTCATCAATTCATCCAAGCTGTAAACTGGAAATGACCAGAAAAAAGGCAAAGAAAGACATTTTAAAGCAGTGGCACAACGTAAAGAGAAGGGGAAATCCTCCTCCCATGAAGAGTTGCCAAATCATGTTTAAAATTTTTCAAAATTATTTTTGAAAATCTTCTCTCCTAAATGTAATGAAAACTAATAAACAATTCTTTTTTTTTTGTTTCAGGTGAGTAACGAATATAATTTTCATCGGTGGAGTAAAAAGTATAAATGAGTAAGTCATTTTTAAATATGTGCTTGATAATCTCATTATTTTGAAAAATGCTTTTGGAAATCATAGTACTATTTTTAAAAAATTTTCGACTGAAATTTTTTTGGTTATTTTGATTTCATCAAGTTTGGTTCTTTCCTGAAAAAAATCACTTGTATATTTTATCTACTATTTCAGTCTGCAGATAAAATAATTAAGGGAAGGGGAGACTATTCTACAAAAATGAATCAGCTCTCCAACATACAAAAATTTTGGAATTTTTTAAAATCATACCTGTATTCTCTCGTAAATTTAAAAACACCACCTGGATTTACCCTAGATAACTCATAAAACGATGTGCATTTTTTTTTGCCAACTCACGTCCTCGTCAATTCGTGACCAAAAATCGTCATCAAATATATTTTTACTGAAGGAAGGAGCTGAAAGGGACTTACAAATTATACACTTTCGCCTAATAGATTTAATTTTATCAATAAATATTTACTCAAAGTACAACTCGTTGAGCGAATTTCCAATGAAAAGACAGATAGAGGAGCTTTGCTTGGCACGAACTTCCAAAACCTATAATTTCTCAGCTCTTTTCTCCTTCACAAAATCCCAAATTCGCCTTTTTACATATCTTTCATCATCCATTTAAAAAATCACAACTTCTCCACTTACCGAATATACGATTTCAATAACTTAACAGCCTCAGCGCGAAAAATCTGCAGAAAATTGACAAAATATATACAAAATTCAATTTCAACAAAAACATGTACTTGTCAACGTTGTCAGCGGCAATGAAGAAAAAAAACACGAAATAGTATAAAAAAGTTTATCTATATTAAAAAATCTTTTTTCGTACGTCGTGCTTTTTTTTTCTTTCACTCTTTTTTCTTTTTCATGTTAGAATCAAATGATGCGCGTTTCCTAAACGAGGTGATGTTTGACATGAATATGTTGCCATTGAGTGATGCGCCGCGCCGAGTTGCTGCAAGCGAATATGTGTAGTACGACTAATGGAGTTTTCGAAATTTAACCCCCTTCTGAATACCGTATTATATATGTATACTGGTTGTTACAAAATTAATGATGTTTACTTAAAACGACGAGCTTTCAAAGAATTTCTCTCTCTTGCCGGTATTTAATGTCTTTTAAGCACGTGTATTGCGGCGTTCCTTCTCTATTCTTCGTTTCTCGAGTTTCATCGCGTAAAGCAATATACCTGCTACAGCTCTCGGTAGACGTACGTATATTTTTTCATCAGCCTGTTTTCATACGAAAAATTTTCTCCATATTTAGACTAAAAGAAAAATTACTCGCTGGGTTTGCGAAGTCATGGTGGAAAATTTTCTCGAATGTATTAGGTTTCAAATTAAACTGCTAGTGAAATAATTTACTATTGTTGAGAAGCTTTGAGATTTCAAAAAAGGTCATGAACAAAATGATGTAAAAAGTAATCAACTAATGAGATGTTTTTCTGTATATCTTCTTCAAGGTCATGTAATAACCGCTCTTCTGATCAACTTACTGATGATTTCAAAAATTTTACTGAATCTGAATCGGCTAGGTGATTTTTCACGTCATTTCAAAACAATGATTTTTCACTGTTCTTTCAGTCAAAATTATTGATTTTTTTGACAAATTAAGAATTTATTGAAAAAAAAAAAAAAAAACGATTTTTAAACAAAAAGTCAGTGAAAAATTATCAATTTTCAAATATTAACCCAAAATATAGCCCGAGTGAAGCGAAGTCGAAACTTTTTCCAAAAAATATTGTTCGAAAAACAAAAAATGCACATTTTTTACATTTTTGTAGGTAATTGAAAAATTTCCTTCAAAGGGCCCGCATGCGAGCCCTTGAAAAAATTACGTGCCTGGTACAAATGTACCCCCTGTACCCCCTCCCCTCGCTCAAGGTCTGCCTAATATTTCAGTTTTTTGAGCCAGCAAAACATGTTTATGGTACTAAAATGGAAGTTGTGATTTGGACCAAACTTAGGGCGTATTCTATCGTAGCACCAAAAAGAGATTGTGCAGTTTCAAAAATTTGAATACTCGAACGACGAAAAAAATTGACAATTTAGCAAAAATAACGTGAGGTAATAACATATTTTTTTTTTTTAATTTTTTTGTTTGCCTTTTTTGGACTCATTTTTGAATGAAACATAGTGACGTCGAAAAGTGACCTACCAGGGGTACATTTTACCCCCAAAATTCTGTCGAGAATTCAAAGTATTACCTATTTGAACATTCCATCCTCCTCTCTGAATCGCATAAAATAGGGATATTTAAAGCCGTGAAACATGAAAAAAATGTTTTTTGAGGGCATTGAAAACTCAATTTTTTTAAAACATCGTCCTCGTTTCGTTCGGGCCTCTCATGAAGAAAATCATAATTGTATGAATTAATTTTTATTTTAGATGAAAAGGCAAAAGTCGTTTTTACTTACTTCCTTGAAATCCTTCTGATATTCCTAGTCTTAATACTCATTTTGTTCCCTCCAAAAACAATCTTCCTATGATGCCACTGATCAAAGGTATTTCCATCTTCCACTACATTCACCTTTTCATGAATACAGGTATTATGGGTACCCAAGGGATGAGTTTCAGAGGGCTCCAGCCTCCTCTTCAAGCTCGAAAAAATTTTCATCACAAAAATTTGAAAAAGTTCAATTTTTTGCTCTTTAAATAATTTTTTTCAAAGAATTTTCGCCCTAGCTTTGCTCGGATGGTAATTTCTTCATTTTATTTTGAAAATCGAGGTTTTTTTTACAGATCTTTCTGTCAAAAATCTCTCATTTCTCGATCAGTTCCAAAATTGTCAAAAAAAAAAAAACACATAAATTTTACTGACAGATATTAAAAAAATGACTGATTTGAATCCTACTTTTATCGGTCAAAATATCAGATTTTCAGCTTTCCACCTTATTTCAACTTATTTTGACAAAAAACTGTACATTATCTTCAAATATCTTTGCCCAACGCGATTTCAAATCAACAGCAAAAATTCAACTCCTTTTCAACTTTTTTTTTTTTGAAAACTTCGGTAAACATCTCTTGTAGGTACCTTGCATCTAAAATAAAAACACCACTTTGTATATGCAAATACTTATGTACGTGTTCAAAGTCACAAAAAAACAGGAGAACATTTCGAAAATATATGAGAAAAAGTCAGAGAGCTCGAGTGGAAATCAGAAGAGAGAAAAAAACGATTATTTTATCATTTAAAATAAACGTCGTCGTAGATAATTCAAACGTCGAGTCGCATGCAAGCTTTTTACAGAATGTATGTACATCTACGCAGACCTGAACTGCGTAAACGAATTGGCTTTTCGACGCCGCCGAGGCGAGGTAAGAATTTTATTTAATTCAGGATAAAAACGAGTATTTTTTGCAAGGTGTGTAAACGCAGATGTTTGTGACATGAGGTTGAGGAAGTGTTGGCTGGAAACTATACGAGTATTTTAAATAGAAATAGAATGAAATGGTTTTTGTTTTTCATCTTTTTGTCGTTGTTGGTATCGTGTGCTGCGATAGGAAGCTGAAAGGCGTATAAATTTATACAATGTTGGTCTGTCGGAAGGTAGGAGGACTGGAGGAGCAACAGTGATAGCAGGTTTGTCCATGGATGGGTAACTGGTGCAATGCATGTATGGTATACTTTTTTTCTCTCTCTCCAGCATCCATATTTGGTATTATATCCAAGGTATGTGTAGCTCCTCGTTACGAATATAGGATTAAATTTATGATATCTACGAGCAAGTTGTTGAGAAAATATTTTTTTAGAATTTATCCTGCTGCATTTCGAATCAACACCACGAACAGAAAGATAACAGGATCGTGAAACGTACACCCAAAGTTGATTTTATTCCTGCGGATAAAATTCCAAGATGATTTAAATCGAAAAAAGATAACGAGGGGTTTGAAATTGAAAAAAACCATGCCAGATACCGAAATAGATGTCAGTGCGTAATTTTTTAATTTTATAGTTCGCAGTGGCGATGAAAATCGCTTAATATGGCCGAGCAAATTACACCCCAGCGTCGACTAATTTATATGTATTTACCAAGCTAATATCACCGAATATTCTGCTCTAAAGTAATTTTTAAACGCTGCGAAAAATTCCATAAGCGTGAAATTGAAACGACCGTGCGGCTGCTACGTACGACTGCGAAATGACGGCGGAAAAATTTTCGAAGATGGTGTTTCAACGTTACAATTATCCTCGGACAACATTTCTGCGGCAGTTGCGCGGCGCGTTTAAATGAAAGTAAAAAATAATTAATCATTTTTATCCTCTTTTACATTTTTTTTCGCCCATGCTGGCTTTTTTTCCTAAACCCCGGACCCGACCGTATCAGTAATGTCGTTTCGTATTTGTAATTTTTTTTTTCACTTTACGTCGACTTTTTAACCCAACTGCCACTTTAATTCACGACGACGAATTAGTTTCAATAAGTTTTTAGCGGATTTTTTTCCTCGTCTTGTTTTTGTTGTTCCACAATCGAATGCAGGTATTTTCTACCCAAGGATAGATTTGTGAAAAAGCTTTTGAAATGGAAAAAAACTTACAAAAGGTTGTCGGGATTTATTTATTTTTGGTATTATTGTTTTTATAGCACGAAATCCAACAGACGAAAATCTGATAGGGTCATCTCGAATCCTCCCCGCAATCCCCTCGGGTATATTAACGGTTTAATTGTTCGAGTGTAGGGACGATATACTTTTCGTCGAGCTTTTTTTCGCCTATTTTTTTGATACCACTTGAAGAGAATTCGTTTTAGAGCTGGTATTATGATTGGCTGAAGTGTACTCGGCGAGTTTTCCGAGTAACACTCGAAATTTTTAATCTGGTTATTTAAATGCGACAATATGAAGTTAAGAGACGAATTATTCTGAAACAAAGACATTTACGAGGCGATTATTTGGAAAAACGAGAGAAAAAATTGTAATTAAATGGTATACGTAGGTAAGTTTTAGTTGGCTCTTGAAAAGAAACAAGCACCAGGCGTTGTTTTTAAATCCATTAATATTCTTTTACCTATTTTTACTTCGACTGTAGAAAATTACGTAAGATGAGTTTATTTCTCGCTGGATGGTTTCTTTTTTCCCGATGAGTATGGAGGAAGGAAGGAGTAAAATATGAAATGGATAAGTATAAACTCGTATGTAGCTCTTGGTTAGAAAATTCACAAAAGAATACACTTATTCCGTAGCTGGCTCGTTTAATGGAAATTTTTTTTGAGCTGTTGAAATAAAAATAGTAAAGAGTAACCGTAGGCTATTATTTCGTCGAGTGAAAAATTCCCTCTTCATTTTAACCGCTGAAAGTACGTTGAAAATGGCTGGAAAATTTGAAACGAAGGAACGAGAAAATTTTCCGAGCGGAATATTCATAAATGTTGATTTGTTTTGAAACTCGAAAAGAATTTCAATTCGATGGCGACAATTAAACGTGTGAATTTTTGTATTAACATAATTCCGGTATTCATTTGAAAAGTTCAACTTGATAACTTTTACAAGTTGACGTCGTGACGAGATTTTGAATAAGTTTGCTGCGAGAATTTTTGAAATTTTATCCGTTCTCGCGAGTCAAGTTTCGAGTTGAATGTTACGAAGTAGGAAACGAAACGGTTCGTTCGACAAACCCCAAATGAATTGAGCTTTTGCGGTGATTAAAACCGAGTCGAAGAGATGTTATAAAATGTTTGCTGGGGTTGAGGGCGAGCGGATGAGGGATTTCGATTTTCATATCAATTTTTCACGTTTTATGTTTCCTTGATGTATTTTTGAAATTTTTTCAAGACATTTTCAAGAATTTCTTTAAGCTTTGGAACAATTTCCATCGAAAACTTCAATAATTGTGATTTTTTTGAAAAATTTTACCTATAAAAATTCTAATAAATATTAAGCTTTAAAAAATTTTTGTGTGAATTTTATGGATTGGTTCGTCTCCACGAAACGAATTCACAGGTGTGTTTGATTCGAACTTTAAAAAAAAAATACCGGAGTTGGAGGCGATTTTCCATGTCATTGGAGTCATTTACGAAGTCATTGGAGTCATTTAAGAAGTTATTGGAGTGATTTTCTACGTCAATGAAGTGAGCTGAAAAATCATTTTGGGGATTTACAAAGTCACAGGAAATATCTAGGGAAGTAAAAATTCAATGGAGTGATTTATAAAATTATTGGAGTTATTTCTGATGTCAGGATCTCAGCTAAATCTCATAATTCAACTTCATTCACTTCATTTCATATTTACGGCAAACCGAGTATGCAATTTTATTAGCATCACAGCTGAATCTCATAATTCAACTTCATTCACTTCATTTCATATTTACGGCAAACCGAGTATGCAATTTTATTAGCATCACAGCTGAATCTCATGATTCGACTTCATTCGCTTCATTTCATATTTACGGCAAACCGAGTATGCAATTTTATTAGCATCGCAGCTGAATCTCACGTTTTCATTCTTTATTTACGGCAAACCGAGTATGCAATTCTATTCACTTCTTAACCTAATTGATGATTTTTTTCCACCCATATCAAAACCGGCTTGAATAACCAAAATACCCAACTCATAATCGGAAAGGTTTTACTTACCTATAATAATCTAAAAAAATTATTTGCTTTTTGAAACACTTTCCTGGCAATATTTAAATTAATTTTAAGGAATTTCAAATATTATTCTCGAATTTCACGAATTTTTTTACAAATATGGTAGAACCATTTTCACGAGTCTTAAAAATCACTTTGACGTAATTTTAATAGTATCTTAAATATATAAACAATTTTAGTCCTTCGATTAAAAGTAAATTAAATGTAAGTAGTAAAGAAACACAGCGAAATACATTCATCTTGAAATTTCATCAACCCTCTTCAATTGCTGACCTAGATAAGAAGGAACTAAAGAAGAGACAGCAGCCCCAAAAATACCAAATCAATTTTTTTGGATGTCAAGCAAACAATTCTGAAAAATTTTGAGGTTTTTTTTTCAAATCTGTTTTCAATTTTTTTCTCCTTTGTGGCCAATGAGCAAACTTCGATTTGTTTTTGCGATGTAGTTGAATAAAAAAATTCGAATAAACCATCAAGATATCTACTTTTTGATTTATTTAGAAAGCAAAGAGGTATTGCGTATCTCTCAACTCCACGAATCCACCACATCGACCAAAAATATCAAACAGTCCACCATTTAAAACCCCAGGGATATTAAATCTTCCACCCACCTCCCCATACCTCAAACAATCGGCCACGTAAAAAAATAAAACCCAACTGTACAAACTACGAAATAAAATTCCAACGTTATTTCTAAAACACCCATCAAATTTTTTCAACCTAATTCCACAAAATTTCTCCAACTCTGCGCCATAGCATTTACGCACGATCCTACGAAAACAAGCATTTTGGAAAAATATTTTTCACAAAAAACTTTATTATTAGGAAAAATGACGTCAACGAAACTTCGAAGGCCATTTAATACAGACCAAAGGACGAAAACATTGTAAATATTTTATATTAATTCCTTCCTCTCTATATACTTTTTATAGCCTTACCATTAATTTTTATACACTCGTATCGACGAAAAAAAATCACCCAATCAAATATTTATCTACACGTACAATTTCTCGGTAAAATTCCATTTTATGGAGGTAATTTTTCGGAACATATTTGGCAAAAACAGTTCAATCTCTTATTTCTAATATACCTTAGGGTCAATTATAATGTAATAATTGGTCATCAAAATTTATGGAAACTGGTAAAAAAAAATCCTATTCCAAGCAGACGAATCGAACACGGTTATAACGTCGTTCGTATACTTGTCTTTGTCGATAGTCTCGGAAGAGCCATCGGAATTACCATCACTCATACGAACATCCAGTTTAACCATCAATTAAGACGCTGTTATCTCGTGTAAATCCTAATAGCGTTTTTAATCACCTCGGGGTTTCGGTTTAAATTAACGAGTCTGCAATTAAAAGCGTTTTTAGTCTAAAATTCACCGATGATTAATGTTACCACTTACCCATCTTTATCTATTCCGACCGAATACAATTCTATCCTCTTGTTATATCGACTAAGTTCGATATTGCTCGAGTTGTGTCTTCTATCCGGCAGCAAAGGAGAAAAAATTCTTAATTATGGGATAAACTCCGTCGTACGAATTATCTGCGAAATGAAAACAATCGAAGATCAACCAATGGTGAATTATATTGCGTTCTGCTCTATATTTTGCCACCATTTTTTTTTTTAATTTGGCTGCATTGAAAGTGCATTAGGGCGGACTGATTTTTATTTTTTTTCATTTTGGAAAATTGTGGATGATGATTGGAAACGTTGTTAAATGAGGACAAAAGAATTTTGTAAAAATTTCGAAAATCTTCAACTTGGATCTCTCATCACTCCAATGGGTTTCAAAAAAATATTTTTAAAAACTCACTTTTTTGGATTTTTTGACGACCTATAGGTAGTCACTTTATGACTGATAATGAGTAAAAAAAGGTCATTAACTTTTTAGGGGGGAAGGGTGGCTCATGTAATTTTTTTCACATAACTGGAAACGTCATTTTAGAAGTTCTTGTGTAAATGAACGAGAAAAATGATTAAAATTAAAGTCTTAAGACTCGTTCAGTGGTTCTCAACTGTTCTCCAGCAATAATTTTCAAAACGACGAGATTTTTTTTTTAAAAAAAAACAACAAAGCATCTTTTCAAGGCCACAAAGAATAAAAAAAATCTCACAGATCAAAAAACAAAAAACCAATTTTTAATTCTGTACAATTTTTGTTGGAATATTTGCCGAAAAATTAAGTCAGCCAAAACAATCTTTTCTCGAGAAAGACTTTTCAACAAAATAATATACGTAGAGCATTGAAAATTAACCATTTCCCTTCCCATTTTTGCAATTTTTTTTACCAGATGTAAAAATGATGAGTTTTTAATGCCTCACGAGATGTATTTAACAGAATTCAGAAATCTAATTTCTTGACTTTCAAAATTCACATTTTTAAATTTTTTGTTACCCCTTTCTACGTCCTTTCCCATAAAATATAAAAATACTTAATGACATTTTTATTGAATAGATTTTTAAATAATTTTTTCAGTAAAAATATGAATAAACACCTACTGAAGATGGGCAAGGTGAAACTACTTCTGCTTTGGAAATTTCTGTCTGGAAGGGAAGGAAAAAGTACATACTCGTAGGTATTCATTAATTAATTGCAAAGTTTCTTGATTTAATTCAAAAAGCGAAATTTGTGCTAATTTCGTAATTTTTTGTACTCTGATGGCAAATTTTCGTTCCGAATGAATTTAATCACGGTTATTTTATTTCAAAGGAATATTTTCTCACTTAAAAATCATTAAAAATTATGGAAAATCACTGAGAAAGAATCAGAATTGCAACACACAAGAGAAAATTAGTAAAAAATTTTTCACTGAAAACGAATCAGTGAGAGAAATCAGTGAAAAATCACTAAAAAAACGATAAAATCCATAAATTTAGGTGAAAAATCAGTAAAAATTCGCTGAAAAACAGTCAATTTTGATGATTTTTTTCTGTACTGTAATCCTGACTTTTTTCAGTGACTTTTCACTGATTCAGAATGAGAGAGTATAGGTACTTCCAAAAATACTTGAAATTTCACTTTTTGGGGGATTGAATTTAATATATCTGGAAGAAAAAGTTAATGTAATGACATTTTATTAAATATCCATCAATATGGTAATTTGAAAAAAGCATTGGGCCCAAGCGAGCTGAGGATAAAATTTTCGAAAAAAAAAAACCAACGAAATATAATCGCTTTTTCAATTATTTTAATTTTTAGGAAAAAATTTAGACTCGAGACCAACTTCTGATTAAATAGTATCAACTTATTCATTTAGCAATTTATTAGTTATCTCATTCGAATCTTTTGTTTTTGGAAGGTGTGATGGCCATTTTTTCTGAAGAAATGAAGCAAGACAACCTATAATTTGTTTTAAAAAAAACTTCTGATCAACAATCTTGAATATCAATTCTTAGAAATATTTCCCATTTTTTGTAAGTTTTATTCTGATTTCTCAAATGTTTCCAAAAGTTTAAGGCGAAAAATTTTCCACTTTTTCAACCTTATCTTTCAATTGGCATTTTTTTGTGCATTTCTTTTTCCAAGAATTATTATTGCTTTGTAATTGATGTGAATTTACAAAACCGTTTTTTAAAAATTATTTATATCTTGAATCGAAAAAAAAACGCTTTCCCATTAGCATTTCTGAAGTACCTAAAATAAGTTCTTTTTAACATCTTCTGAGTAGAAACCCGAGGGTAGAGGGTCTCGTTCCATCATTTCCTATTCCAGGCCTTCTAAAAAAAGAACTTCTGGCTCCGATTCTAGCTCCAAGATTTTTTAAAAAGTGGCTCCAGTTCCAAAAGTGCCCCTGGCTCCAAAATTGTCCAAAGTAGCCCTCCTTTCTCCAGCTCTGCTCCGCATTTCTGACTCTAAGCATAAAAAATTACACCTCCATCAAAACTGCCGGTCAAAAAAAATCCAAATTAATTGCCACCATAATGCCATCCTGATTTATTGAATTTAAAAAAAACTCACCGTATAAAACTTCCTGAACACGCTGTACTGGACGAGTTAAATTGAACACGATGTCGTTATATACTCGAAACGCCATGGAATAAAATACCAGCAACCTACGTCGAGGATTAACTCGTACAATGGCGCGTTTAACACTTTTTTATGGTATTTTCAATCAGATATACAACAACGAGTCCAAGTACATAGATATCGTATACACCATACAAGGAAAATTACCACCATGATACTTTACGATTAATTTTTCTGCAACGTAGACTACAATAGGTTCACCCCTCTCGACCTAAACTTCTCCATCCATAAATAGTTCTAATTTCCAGAATAGGTCTGCATCCATGGATACCCATGTAGCACAAAAACTATCAAATTTATACGTACGAAACGCTCGAATTGGCTTATTTGTATGAACATGCGAGCTGGATACCAAATACCTGGCTACTATTCTAAAAGGCTCCAGAATTTAGCTCTCGAATTGAAAATTTTATACAGTACACAGGGCGTAATAATTTTCACCGTCTTAATCGTACCATACTATACTTTTCAATATACGCTCGAGTAAAATAACACCTGAGGAGGATGAAAGGGGGGCTAGTATCCTTAACAGAATACCCTTATTCGGTTCCTATATTCGGATAAATATAGGCTAGTGGTGCACAAAACTACAAATGTGTCTTGTACAGCACATATATACGTTCCACATATCTATAATTTTTTACATCTCGAAACAATTTATGATTTCCCTCGTGAGAACGGAATTTTATAAGATAACTATATAGCCAGCGATAGTCGAGCCGGGGCCGGGCGCACACCCAGCCGCATGCACATATCGAAATATACCCACACACGTATAAAAAATTCCCTCTTCAGCTACGTCACGTTTTACGTTCCAGATGCTACTCGTCCAATATCAAAAATCCGCATTTCGTCCGGTTTTTATTATATAACGCAGATATGGACCGAGGATGTGTGCGTTTGTATTTTTTTTTTGCTCCTCTCCAACGTCCTATACGTTTTGACTTTTTCTTTTTTTCTTCTTCTTTTTTCTGCTGTAGTATTTTTTCACAATACGTAATTTTATCAGCCATGTCACGAGATAAACATTAAGTTCCGCAGTAACAGACGTATCTCGTTAAACCTACATTTTATAACGTGCAAGGCGCCACCGTTTGTTATTTGAAAAAATAAAAATGCTCGTTAATACGAAGCTTAATTCATTTAAAATGAAAACAATATATTTCCTAAATGGAATACGACCAGGAGTAGAGCTACAGCTCGTACGTATATCGGCGTGTGTTGGATACCGAATAGTACGGTGCAAGAGTCTGCCCTCTGCCGTGCACGATCCTCCCCGGCCCTCTGTTCTGTGGCCAGATCCTATCGCGAAACGTGGATTCCGTTTATTGTATTATGGTCGTTATTGAATTATAAGCTGTTTTCTATATCGTCAAAAATTAGACTGTATTTTTTCCGGTTAAATCGAAAGCCTTTTTTTGCTGTTCTTCTTCTCATTCTTTGTTGAACATACCTATCGTCGTCATTTTTCAGTGGTGAAGGATTGTATTCTTCATCTTCGAGTTCAGATTCTTTTTTTACAATTTGTGAGAATTCCTAAAAATTGAGAGACATTGTGAAAAAGTGAAAAGTTTTTTTTTTCAATTGAAAAAAAAAATACTTAGTAGAAAGTTTTGAATTTACATTGAAGAACGAAAGTGTTGAAGATAAATTGAAAAAAATTTCTAGAATTTGCACAAAAAAAAAGTCTGGAATTTTTTAATGCACAGCAAGTAATGAAAATTAGTCTCCTTCTTATATTTTTAATGAAATTTCAATTTCAAAAATTTTTTACTCAAAAAAATGTAAGATTCTAGAATTTTCATAAAAATTGAAGTGAGGAAATTTATCATTTTTTCGTGCTCACTCCCTCTCACACTTCATAAAAAATCATGATAATTTTTTTACACCTGATACAATAAAATACGTTTTTTGTTAGTTTGTTTTTTGTGAAAAAAAAAAATTATAAGTTTTCAGTGCAAATCAAAGTATACCTAGATCTACCTACGTATAAAATTAGGTACCTAACCTATTTTTGTCAAGATTTTGTAATTTTTTTTTCATGGAAAAAGTAATACAGGTTTCGCACATAAACGAGTTGAAAATGAAAAATTATACTTTTTAAAAGTTAATCTCATATAATATTCCTACACTAAAACCCTCTTCCTCTTGGAAAAATCAAAGTAACATCAGAATTGACCAGAATAAAACAAAATGAAGGACTCTCTTGAACGACGAAAAATTTGAATTTTTACTCGAAACGAAGAATGAATTTTGAAAAATTTTCGCTCTTCCATTTTGATTACAATTTCATGGATATTTTTTGAATTTTTTACATTGAAAAAAACTCCTAGATTCGTTCAAAGATCAAATGTTTTGATGCATTCCTTCACTGGATTCTCCCTAACAAAGATATTTTAGAAACTTCAAACTTGATCCAACTAAAAAAGTGCTTTTCAATAAAAAAGAAGTACCTAATTGATATCGATGCATTTTTTGCTCATTTTTTTTTACCTCGGATTTAATAAACTGAAAAATTATGGCAAGAATTCCAAAAAAAATCCTACGTCAATTATTAAAAATCAGCGGTAGGTATCACTTTCTGTTCGAAATGGACACATCGCCATTTTTTTCTTCCTCTCTCCCCCTGACCGTCTTGTTCCTCCTTACTAAAGCTAGCTATAAATCGAAGAAACATTATTAGGATAGGTAAAAAAATGGAAATTTAAAAAAAATCAATTTTTCGAATCTTAATTTTAAATTTTTATTTTGTCAACTTTTTACGTGCGAAAAAATCAGTATTATTTGATTTGAAAAACGAAATAAAAAGCAAATCGTTACTATTAAAAATATCCAGTTTAATTTTACACTACTTAAAAATCATTTTTCCGAGATCAAGACAAACGACTCTATCATAATTTTGCATCCGAAATTGGTGAAAAATCAACGAAAGATGGTCAGACTCGTAGTTTGGGAAAAATAAATAAAACTGCCTAAAAATTGAAAGTAATTTTTCTAACATGAGGGAAAATGACCCTCTTCAAGCTTTTCCAGCAGAAACTTGCTGAAAAATCACTCAAATAATAGTCAGAATTGTAATCCACGAAAAATTAGCTGAATTGACAGAAAAAGTCTCCTGGTAAGTATATGAAGAGTTCTGCGCCAGGAGGAAGTTGAAAAAATGGCAAATGATAAAAATTGCAGGTGTCCTGGTGCTAGTTTGACTCAAAATCGGAAATATCAGCATAAATAGTAATTTTTTAATCTATTAATTGCAATTTCGATGATTTGTTGAAGAAGGGGATTCTGCGCCAGGAGGAAGTTGAAAAAATGACAAATGACAAAAATCACAGGTCTTCTGGTGCCAGCTTGACTCAAAATCGGAAATATGAGCATTATTTAAAATTTTTTAATCTATCAATTGCAATATTGCTGCTTTGTTGAAGAAGGGGGTTCTGCGCCAGGAGGAAGTTAAAAAAATGACAAATGACAAAAATATTTTTAATCCACTGATTGCAGTATTGATGTTTCGTAGGAGGTGAGAGTTCTGCGCCAGGAGGAGACCCTGAATTACAAATATTTGATTGGAAGTAATTTTCAACGTCTCCATGATTTAAAAGCTTTTGCTCTACACCATAACTGGTGGCATTTTTCTGACCATATAGGTACTTGTCAGTAATTTTCCCTGAGTCATGAATCAGAAAATGGCATTTATTTGTTAAATTAAAAACCTGGCAGTAAAAATAAAAATTCATCATGAAATGAATTTTTTTCCCATCTTATTAAAATATGCACATAAAGAAATCAGTTAAGAAATTTTAAGATATTTTTTCCCTTCTTCTCCTATCTTCTTGTGTTTACTTATTTTCCAGTGTTGCTCTGAAAAAGTCAAGATTTTCAGAAACTAAAATGTGAAAAAACTTTTAAAATTTAGGAATTCATTTTTTCATAATCTTTTACAGAAATCTCACGAATCATCGGCCCACACATTCGGAAACCTGTGAAAAAATTTTTCAATCCAATCTTATCACCAATTTCGAATTAATTAGAACTTGAAAAAACTACAACCATTTCCTTATTCATTTTCCTTGAAAACTTTCAGTCTCCAATACTGATACATTACTCTTACTAAAAATACCCAGGCTGGTCCCATCAATGACCTTGAAACAACGCCCAAGAGGAAACCACCCCTCTCTAAACAAACATTTCAAAGGCCACTTATCTAGTTCAAGGTCTTTGGAACTCCAATCACAAAAATCTTTTCGAAAAAAAAAAAGCCACACATAAAACAGTCGATATAACATTCGCAGTACGACCCAATAACGTAATCAATCATGCAATCTGAACTACCCTACGCGTTGGTATAATTTATACGTATCATTACCCTTCCTCCCCTTCCGGCACACCTTATTATTCCACCATCGTAGATCAAGATTGAAACGACAAATTATAATAAGCAAATCCAAAATTAATTGATATGACACTATTGAGCAACGACAGCATAAATACTCCTCGCTGATTCCGTACAGTACTCTATTAATCCATCATAAGGCTACCCACGTAATCAAAACCTAATAAGATATCCTGCACGTATACGAATCATACCTGTCGTACAATCGCATACCTATAAATACCGAGCAGCAGCCATAATTCAGTCATAAAATCCCTCCTTTCCTAATTAGCCAAGATGGAAATTAAATTACTCCCAACATTTCCTCAAACCATTCTACTATCAAATCTTGCCACTTCTCTGAAATAAAAAAACCATCTTGAAAATAACCCCCTTCCACCAACAACCAAGGCCAAAAAAATAGAGAAAAGAAACACGCCAGTTATTTACGTTACCTGGTAAAGTTTGAACTTCCACCTTACAACTAAATCACCCCGGGCTAAAATAAAGTTTCGTTGGAAAGTAAATCTTGGTAAACGCACTCGATGTAATATATTTCTCCTTTTTTTTAATACTTCTTTTCCCAGCAATTAAATTAATTTAATTTTAATTTTTTTTTTACTTTATTTTTGTTTCAGGTAAGTGAAAACCGTTGTGTGGTGTGATTTATAAACAGCGAAAATATTAAAGGTAATGAGAAAATCTGATTGCTTGGCCGCGCGTATACGTCGAGTCGACTCACCGAGGTAAATTATTTTCACCCGTAGTTGATTTTAAATTATATACGAGTACGAATTACCGGAGTGTAATTTAGTTGGCGCGAGACTACGGCTTCGACTCCGAGTATAATTCTATTTTCAATAGAGTTACACGTTCAATTCTCAAAAGAATAAAATTTCTCCAAGTTTTGCCACACCGAAAACAAGCGCCCGGCGAACCAACTTCCAGTAGCCAGTTTTAATCGGATTATGGTATAAATGACTTTTTTCGTTAATTTAACCGCCACCACGTAAAAACAAAAAGTTTCCATTTTATTTGGCGAAGCGAAATTTCAACGTTACAGGGCCCTCCCCAGCCCCCGGCAACCATCGACTCTCGTTCATCTGGACCGCATTTCCCACCAAACCAGGTATTAAAATTCAAACAGCGTAGTTAATGTTTTTAAACTATCGCGCTAGCAATTGCAGCATCTATACGTGATACGTGACCTAGTCAATTGCGGGCACGGTCACCCAAAAAGCCAGCCTATCGATACACAATTTAGGAGAATGGCGCCTCGTATATTTTCAACGTTATCGGAAGGTCGAGGGGAGCCGGGGTATAGGAAGACAGCAGTCTGACGCCGAAAAGTCCGTCTCCAAAACCAGGAAAGAATTTCGACAAAAAATATAAAAATAAGCGACGCCCGATCAATAGTTCATCCAAAATGTACACAAAATTATGGCACGAGGTTATTCGCAGAGGAGATGGGCCTACGAGAGATAAAATTCGCGTAGAAAAAATTTTCAGCGAGTGGGGTATCTCGAGAAAACGTTAAATTACCTGCCAGTCGTGTGTATTTTCACGTCACCGCAATCCTCTCTTTAATAAGATTTTATCGCACTTACGACAACGTTCTGTTTCAATTCCGCCCTGCATATCGAGGTAGGTATTTTATCTTAAAATACCTCGACGTCGCCGCCGCCGCTGTTTTTCGAATCCGAACACAGCATATTGTTCCAACATTGTATCTTATCAGCTTCGCTGAGTTCTTGTCCGCGTAGAAAGTGGAGCATCTCTATACCGGGTACAACCGCCAACAGACAATTGTCTACGTCTTTTTTGCAAATGACAGCGTATTTCAAATACTTACGAGGTACATACCTACACACAATGTGTTTCGGAAAACGTTTAATACCCACCTACGTACCGCAACCTAATGTCTTCGCTTTATTCCACGTGCTGTGCCGATGGTGCCATGTAGGTACCTACGTAGATGTACATGTATTCTTGACGAAAACTTGCCAACCAAAGTTGAATCAAATTTGAAAACTTTTCTCAAGAATTTTCTCCGCTCGGTTCAATTTAATTGAATTTTAGCGTAACCAGCGGCAGGGCAACGAGTGACGAGAAAATCAGCCCATCAAGTTGTCGACGAGGCATTTGTTGTAATAAAAGTCTCACGATCGGATTGTTCTGGGGTGGAATTGGACGAATGTATTTTTTGAAGCTTAATTTTCAATATGACTGCGCCAGATTCGCGAGCAAATTTTTTTTTCGAGAATTTTTGTCTCGAAAGGAAATCTATAGGACATAAAAAAATTTAATTCTTAATCATTCTGAAATATTTAATACCTACTTACCTATTTTAAAAAGTATAAGTTGTCTAGATTAAATCGGGCAATTATCAAAGTTTCAAAAAGCTCAAAATTTTCAAATCAATTTTTTCTGCCTTGTAACCAGTATCTAAAAAAAAAAGTTTAGAAATTGGAAACTTTTCTACAGAATATAATCGTGAAATTTGAATTCGATACCTACTTTGAAATTTCTCAGCATCGACAAAATTTTTGTTCATCTTTTGTTGGAATGCAATAATAATCACCAATACAGCGACAAAAGAATAAGAATGTCACATTTTCTCGATTGGTGGGGGGGAGGGAGAAACTGAGAAATAATATCTCGAAATTGAGAAATTTTGGGTAAATTATTTTTTTGACATCATAATTGATCGGAATTAAAGGAGTAGATAAGTAATATTTAGAATAAGAGAACCTTTGAAAAACGTATATTTTTTTCAAAAGAATTCCATAAGGAAAATGAACGAATTTTCTTTGAAAATGGCTGAAAATGATGAGAAAATTCAGTTTTTGAGGTATTTCAAACGAGAAAAAAATATCAATAAAACAGTTTGGTTGTCAGTATTGCTTTGGAAGCCTCACTTTCCATTAAAAATTCAGACATGAAAATGTTTTTGAAACGTCAATTTGGAGTTGCAAATTTTTGTGAGGAATTAGACGAAAAGTATCTGCATAATTTTTTGTACCTTTTGGCTCAAGAAATTCGAAAACTTGATCTTTATTTTCAGAACGTTTTAAAAAAATTTTCATGCATGAATTTTTTAATGAAAATTGAGGCTTTCAAAGCAATATTGACACCCAAACTGTTTTATTGATGTTTTTTTTTTCGTTTGAAATACCTCAAAAATTGAATTTTCTCATCATTTTCAATCATTATCAATGAAAATTCGTCCATTTTCCTTATGGATACGTTTTCAAAGATATTTTATCAATTATTGTGTTATTTTTACACGATCTTCATTTTAAATTCAACGCTTTTACCTCCCTCTTCAATTAAGGATTCTTAAATAATTTCTCCTTTGGAAATTTTTGAGATACCTAGATACTTGAATTGATTTTATTTATGTCCTACCGTGTTTTGAATACCAAATTTTCAACACTTGTTCCTTGCTCTAGAAAAAATCAATTTTTTAAAAATGCACTGAAAGCAAACAATGAAAAAATAATGATGAAAAATCAGAAAAATATCTGAAATTTACTGAAAAATCCGTGAAATTCTTTAACAAGTCAGCAGAAATCCGCTGAAAATCATAAAATTTTTCTGATTTTCTCTGTACTGCAATTCTGACCTTTTTTTTAAAGTGATTTCTCGCTGATTTGAAATAAGAGAATGGAACTTACAAATTAGAATTTGGAACCTGGAACTTGAATTTTATGATGATCTACGAGATCAAATTCATCTTTATGAGAAAAAATTTAGAAAAATACAAAAAAAGAACTTTTAACCCAAAAATCTTGTAAAATTGTTGATCATGAGACAAATCTCCTCCATCTTTACTAATTTGAGTTTTCAAAGTGTTGAAATTATTTTCCGTAAAAATGATTAATTTCTATAGGTAGGTAAAATTAAAAATTTGCAATTTTGAGAAAAAAATTTCTGTTTTGAAATATGGAGTTCCCTTTACCTGCTGCGTATTGAATTGCTATTTGATTCGCAGCTTTTTAAAGATAACGAAAACATTTTGCACATCGAATCCAGAACCTACAGATATTTTCTTGAGAAAATGAGAAAATCAAGAGGCAGGAAGGGGTAAAACCCACACAATATTGAAAAATGAATTTTTAGGGGGTACATAAATAAATTGGATTTTAATCAAAAATTTTGAAAAAAAAAAAACAATTTTCACTTGCGAACATTGTATTATCTTCGGAGATTTAATCACATGACTTTGCAATGAAAATTCAAAAGATTTTTCGTAAGGCCTTTTAAAAGGGAAAAATCAGGAAGGAAACCTTGACTCGAAAACACAACATTTTTCACACTTACGGGTGATTTCTACGCTTATAGGCTCACATGTTTAAAATGAATTCAAGTCACGGAAGGGAGGGTAGAGCGGAGTAAATTAATTCGTCGTTTAAAATGACTATAATTATCTCAGAAATTGCATAGTAAAACATACGAAAGTGCAAAAACGTAGATTAATATAAAAAATACGATAATAATCTAAACATTTAAGGTTCTCTGATCTTATGTTAGAGCCAGAATAAAATTATAACGACAAACCACATAAATTTGGTTTTTCTGTTCTCACTTATAGACGACCAATTAGAAATTGAATAGGAAATTCTAGCCGACCTCAGTTTGAAATAGAACTACCTAACTGCAGCGAATAAAACAGAAGAAAAAATTTGTCAGCATATTCATCACTGGAGACACTAATGCTTTGAAAATCCTCGCGGTAAAATCTAGTTGATTTTTGATCCAGTCGACAATTCACGTTAACGCCACATTATTTCTCAGTCGTTTGCCAACGAAATACCTTGGCACACTGGAGCCATTCGACGATTCGAATCATCGTCACGATGAGTAATTCATCTTGGCAAAAAAAAAAACAAAGACGAAATCGAACAAGGGAGCGAAATATGTTGAAAAAAATTACCACGTAGGCCACCTCTACAAACTATCGCGTTTCAAAGTGCGGTATATTTTTCGTTGCGTATTCTCGTAGATTTATCGTTTAATGGTAATTTGAAATTATAACACATTAATCTGGCCGGATAAGCTTTTGCTTTTATTAACTGCGACTATTTAAATAATGGACGAAAAAGAAAATAATATTTATTACCGAATTATGAAAATGTAGTTTGACGTCATTTTTGCTATTACATTCCACAAATTCATAATTTCGATGCGTAATTTCGTCTTATTAATCACGTAGTCGTTCGGCGTGCTGCGCCGTCCTTTAAAAAAAGAGTACGCCTGGTAAGTGACAGAAATTTAATTTTCTTGCAGCGAGAAAAATTCCTGAGAAAATGTTAAAAAGTTAATAACTATTAGAACGTCTAACGCGTTGATAGCCCATTTCAATAATGTTTTTTTTTTTCTTCTCGTGCTCGTTACTCGTACACTCACAATGTATATTTTCTTAAATCATACAAATAATCACATCATTTCATCATTGTTGTTAGGGACTAAAGTACATTATTATTAAACACGAAAAAATAGGGAGCAAATGTTGATTTACTTTTAGTCCCTAGGGAGTAAAAGTAATTTTGTAGCGTTTCTTCCGTATTTATCGTGTGATAACGCCGCATTTGAAAACATTATCATAAGTTCATAACTGAATTCAAACTTTCGTTGTCAAAATTGTACTTATCCTGTAAATTTATAATTTGGAAAACTTTGAAGTGTATTAATTTGAGTGACTGATTTATTAAAAAGTGAAATGTTGATGATGGCTCATTGCACCGAAGCTGTGTTCAATAGGTTCAATCGTATATCTTAGTAACTAATAATTCAATTTTGAATTTTTGATTTCCGAATGGTGTTTGTTTGATTCAATTTTTAATTTTGTTCAATCTTCAGGTTCTTTTTCTTTACAAGTACGTACCTACCTACCTATCTGCAGCTTTAAGTTTAAAAAAATAATTTTGATTTTATTTGTTTCATCAAATTCATTCAAATTTTGGGTTCAAGTTCAACTTTCAATATCGCAACAATGATGAAATTATGCGATTATTTTGTATAATTTAAGAAAAATTCTTTATACAACAAGGCACTAAAAGTGCGTGATTTAAACTCGTGCGAAAAACGCCCTCACCTACGGCTCGGGCTTATTTTTCGCACTCGTTTAAATCACGCACTTTAGACCCTCGTTGAATAAAGTACTATTTTTTTCAATTTGGCGCAAAAAAGCAGTGAGGATGGATACGAGACGTGAGAACGATTAAATGAAAACGATGGCCTGGTATTGTGTGTGCAGAAAAAAAAATGGAATAATGAGAAAGTTTAAAATATTCAGTATACCTAGACGGACGATAAAGAAAAGTAGAAAAGAAAAATAAGTAGAATATAAAAATTGTTGCTGAATTATTTATTTTTTTCTAACACTGATAAGCTTGTTTCTTTATATTTTTTGCTCTCTTCTTCAAAAGAATAAGTTTCGCAGAATTCACAATTAAACTTGGATCGTTGTACTTTGGTATCTCGCCGGTACTCGTTATTTTAATTCCAAAAAGGTTAAGAAAAGTTTAATTTTTAACAAGATACCGAGATTGTATTGAAAACGAAGGTTATTTTTTTACGATTTATGTGAAAGTTTGTAGAAAAAAAGTACTGCGACGAGAGAAAAATCTGTGTTAATTTTTCTGCATCTTTAAAGTATATGCATACCACGAACTTGGTGAGAGTTGATTCGAAACCTTCTGAGCAGTGAATCAGAAATGTTTGAAATTTCGAAAATGGAAAACGTCCATGCGTGATGTTTTTTTCCTCCTCTTAGCTTATTCGCTGCAAAGGTAGATATTTCCATGCTAATTTTTTTCCCGACTAGATTAAAAAGCGCAAGAAATTTAAAATACTAATTTCCTTTTTCATTTCGAGCGGAAAAAAATCGTTTCAGAAGTGCGGAAGAAACGAAATGGATTTGGATGAGGGAACGAGATAAGTAATTTTCGAAGATTTTTCCATACCAAAGAGTGGGGTTTTAATGTGCGCAACGATGAAAGGCAAGAAATACTCTTTGAGATGTGTCTCAGTCGAGTCTCGCATACCTAATTTTTTCTCCCAAAGTTAATCTCCGAATTTGATTTGAGCTGCGGTACCTTATGTCTATGGCGAGCTTTTTGAGGTTCAAAGAAGTGGAAGTGTTTCTGATTTTTTTTTTTTAGAGTTTGTTAAATCGACGAAAATTAAAATAAGTAGATGAGAACTGATTTTTTTGTAGGAGGAGGAGTGATTTTCGTGTTATTTATTTTAATTTCTCATCTTTAAAATAATGATATCTGGGACATGAAAATTCTTTTGTATTTTTTTTTTTTTTCATCGCAATGTTTAAAATCAAATCACCAATTTACGTTCTAAAGTAATTTATGTATTTAGCTTGAAACCTTTTTTCTTCAAGGGAAAAGTAATCTAAATTTGATCGCAATGCAAATATCTGTAATAGAATTTTGTTCCTATATTTTCGGAAAATTATCTGAATTTGTCAAGTATGCCAATCAATGTCGAAAGATAATCTCAGTTTTATATTACTTTACGTGAAAATTCACCCTTTACGAAATTATAAGAGTTAGTCATTTCGTTTTAAAATTTTAAATTGAGTTTATATGGGCTAATGTTCAACAATGGATGGGATAAAAGCAGGTGTATTTTTCTTGAAATTTTCAGTCCAACTCGAGAAAAATTTTGCCTGGGGAGATTCTCAGAACCAGCGAAACGGCTTTTTTTAAAATTTGAAAAATTTTCTCTAGAAAATTAGATCATTTTTACAAATTAGAAAAAAATGTTTTGAATTATTCAGAAGAAAATTTAATCTGCTCAGATTCATCTCTCCATTTTTTTGCAAAAGATCCGTTTTTTCTTTTTCTTCTTTGTATTTTCTTCAAAATTGGAAAAAATATATATTTTTTGAGAAAATTTCAACTCAACTAGACATTTCATGCAAGTACTTAGGTTACTTACTTAGGTATGTACTTACATTTATTTTAACACAACGAAATCATCAATCAAGTTTTTGAAGAAAATCAGCAGTTTCAAATTACGTACGTACCTATTTCTAGTTGATCGAAAAATACACATTTTGGAAATTCTATGTCTCTCCGGAAACACAAAACGAAAACAAATATTTCTATACGACTGTGTCCTGTGTCTAAATTGAGTATGAAAATTTTCTACAGAATTTTAGCTAGTTTCATGAATTTTGAAGATCATTTCTCAATTTTAAAAAAAATTTTATATTTTGCTTCATTTTTACAACGATTGAAAACAACTTCGAACCCTAGAATACCGAAATAATGTAAACAACAGGGAAATATTTTTCTCGAATGGGAGTTTCATTCCCATTTTTCGGTTCCTTTTTGAGCCGCTGCCTTCATTTTTTTACGATTTTTTTCATATTTTCAATTTTTTTTTTTATTTCCTCAATAAATACAGTGTACTTATTTACTTTTATAAAATTTACAAGCTCCAGGATTTCATAAAACTTGCTTTCCTCTTCTAAAGTTCAAAATTCAGCTTTCAAAACGATAAACTAAAATTTTTTGTTGATTTTCTTGAAAATTTAATGAATATTTCGATGAATTTGAGAATTTTTCAAGCAATCTTTATGAAATAAAACTATCAATTTTACTACCAACATGTTTTGAAAAATTTTACCCTATTTTCAGAGCACTTTACGACACTTCAAACCACAGTTTTATAATATTTTAGCAATTTGCTGAATCCTTGCAGGATTTTGAGTGATTTTGTCTAATTTTTTTAAATTTTCATAATATGTACTTACTCAGCACAAATTTCGGCATCTTTTGAAAACTGCTTGAGACTTTGAACAAAATCAAAACCATTTTTAAAAATCTCAAAAAAAATTGACTATTTGAACTACGTATTTTCATCGTATGAAAGCGAGTTCAAATTGGATTTTTGATAATTTCGACGTAGGGTAACTTTAAAATTAATATCCGACTCATTTTACAATTTTTAAGAATTTTTATTGAATTTGACCAGAAATTTGAATATTTTTCTGTTTTCAAAGTTTATATTGGATCTGGAAAATGAAAGTCCTTGCTATTTTCTGTATTTTCTCCCCTCTCTTATTCCATAATATTTTTTTCGTTTCCAATTTACTCAAAGAAATCTCTATTTTCAAAATTCGATTATGATATTTAAGAATAAACAGCAAAATGTTAAAATTCTTGATTTTCATTGTAAAATTGGTTATTAAAATCCTTGCCATTTTCTGGCCTTTCTTGTCAGCATAGACAGGTACTTTGTTTTTATGCTTCTCAGAATCAAAGGTCAATTGAAATCAGCGGTATTTTTCAGCGAAAAGTTCTTGAAATATTTTTTGGTAAAAAAAAAGGAGGGAAGTTTTGCTTCAAAAAAGTCGAACAATATCAAATCTATCAAATTTTCAAACACATCAGTTTCTTTTCAGTACTGGAAAATTTAAAAAAATCTCTCAAGCTCCTTACCCTTCCAATTTCGCATTAAAAATTTCACCAATAATTAGTAAATTTTCCAATCTCGTCTTCTCTTCATTACCGTTTATTTTCAGCAAAAATTTCCGATTCTGTTCAATAATTTTACGCACCCTCCCTCCACAATTCATCCCTTCATGAAATTCTCATTCAAAATCACACTTTCATTCTGAACTTGCTAAATTTCATTAGAAAATCCCATTTAAGAAATTTATCGCCCACCGCACCGAAAAATACAGGTACATTACTACGCCAGGCTCAAATTACTGCCTGAGACTATTACCAAACCCAACGAAAATTCCTAATGCAGCCATTTAAATTCGAGAAAAAATTCACCTCTCTAATTACCTCGCGATTTTTCCGAATAAATTTCCACCCCGAAAAGAGAAAAAAAAAACGAAAATCGTACCCGAAAATTTATGCAAATTGTCTCACCCGGCTCATCTCTCATATCCTTCCCATTCTCGATCGCAGGTGAATCGTCTTGGCGAAATACATCAAATCGAATATTCGAGCATAAAAAACACGCGGAAAAACCCACCCCGCCGAAAATCCTTCACCTCAACCACGTTCTCGCCCCGGTAGAAAGTTAATTTCAAAGCCATTCCTTCCGTAACATTAACCAGATAATACTAATCGTTGGTTCGTTTAACCTAAAACCTAAACGCGCCCGTTAACCATCATTATAACACGGTATCTCGTCACCTAAAATTTTGTACAGCCGTTTGATATTACTACGTTGACGCTATACGCTGATTAAACCCCCAAATCCGGCATCATTAACCTCCCTCAATCGGCAATCCAAAGCTGTAACCTTGACCTACGACGAAATTCCGCACCCTACTCGCACGATAATTGCAGCTCGGAAAACACAACCGGGGGAGAAAAATGCCAGTCCCGCAGCTACGAATGTATTCGTATAGGTACTCGAAATAAATACAATTTCGTGTTTTCGGAAGCCTTACTCGTTCACGTTGATACCTCCTGCGGCGTGGTTGGCGACGACGACTGAGCAACGGTGGCGAAAAAGTTGAACCTTGTCGCGTGTTCTTTCTGTTAATTTTACTCTCTCTTTTATTTTTTTCGACTCCCTCGCTCCCCGCGCCGACCCTCGCGTCGCTCATTCGGAAACGAGAATTAAGAGAAACACGCTTTTAAAACTTTTTAAACGGTTTCAAAAATACATTATCCGAGCTGTATGCTGGTCGCGGGACGACGGAGGCGCTACAACGGCTCGAGTTTTACAACTTCGCTAAAAGATACTTTTTACAAACTTCATCCTTACATCATGCCGACGAGTATACAAAGCAACGAACGCCGCGGCGAGACCGGCAGCAGGCGAAGCATCCAGGCAGCAGGAAGACGGAGAAATATACGTACAAAAAAAAGAGCAACGAAAAAAACACGTTGTTACTTACGAGAACGAACATCGCTGCGAAACTTAAGAGAAATGCCTCCCGGTAGGAGGATGATAGATGGGGAGGGTGAAGGGGGTTTATTTTGCACACAATTGTCCCCCGCAGCCGTAATGTTATACCTTTTTTGGTAGATGCTGCTGCCTCATTCTTACAACTCTGTGTACAGTGAGTTCAAAAAGTTTGCCTACATCAAGATTTCGCTTTGTTTTTTGGTAGCAAAGGAAATGGTTGGAAAAATTGGGGGAAAAATTTGAAGAGGTGATTTTATAAAGATTAAGGATCACTGGAGCAAGGTTGCCAACCGATGTTTTGAAAAATCACTGATTTGATCAAAAAAACGCATCACTAAAAATCACTGCAGCCATATTTTTATCAAAAAATCACCGAATGAAAACAAAATGCTCAAAAATCATTAAAATCACTAATTTTTTTCAGACGTTGTTCAAAAATCACTTCCTAAATTTAGATTTAAAAAATGTCAAAATTGCCAAAAAATTGCTGTTTTTTCAATTTTTTACTTTTTTTCAAACATTTTTCCATCAAAAATCAGAAAAATCATTAAAATTACTGAAAATTGGAACAAAAAATTGTAAAAATCAAAAAATTACTGAAAAAACCACTATCTTTTTTGAAAAGCTGAAAAATCATTGATTTCAGTGATAAATCACTGAGGTTGGCAACCTTGCTCGAGAGAGACAGAGAATTGTCTCAAATAAATCACGAATTTCTGAATGGAGATGAGGTGTTTCTGTAATTCGGAGAATCGGATCCGATAAAATACAATTCATCAATTTTGAAGAATCCAATTCCCAAATAATGTGGTTCTTCTTTGAAGAGTCTAGATTTGGGTTAGGTCACCAATAATGATAATCCGCGAATATAGGTGCTGGAGTTCATATTGACCATTTTATAAGCTTTTCTTTAGAGTTGAAAAAACGTTAAAATTTTCTGGTAGCTCCGAAACGTTTCGAAACCGCTTCCAATCGATTTGGCAGGTCTGAAATAGGGTACCTATAATCGAATTTCAGCTTTTTTCGTTGATCAGATCAAATTTTCATGATTTACAGCACGATGAGCTTTTTTTGAATTTCAAAAATTCGCCGAAATTCGATAAATGTACTTCAGCACTTGAAATTTTGGAAATGGAATTTTTCATGATTTACTTTCAATTAATGACAATTTTGACACAAAATTTTACTTCGAGTTGGGATACCTTACTTGTTATTACAAAAAAGTCGTAAAAATCGCGGTTTTTCCGGTTTTGATTTTTTTTTAACCATGTTGCACCCCATTTCAGAATCCAAAAAAAATATATGTAATGCATGACCACTTGGCGGAACTAATAAAAAAACTTCCAGCCATGTACTCTCTCAAATTAAAAAAAAATTTCAATGTAAAAAAAATTGGGAAAAATAAAAACCGAAAATTTTCAAAAAATCTCATTCGTACTACCCAGAAAGATGGATAACCTTCAAAAATTTCAAAATTTCTTACGCACCCCTTCCAGAGATATCGCGTGTATAGATTTTGACATTAAATAAAGTACGGTAATTCCGAAAGCGGTGGGGGTAGGAGGGTCAAAATTTATTTGAAATTTTTTTAGACCATGAGTAACCTATTCAGCCCATTTTGACCAATTTTGGGTCAAGGGCCGTTTTCGATCTTTAATTCGGAAAGGCTCTTGGAAAAAATTTGGTTGAAAACTCTCGGAGATCGAAAAATTTAATGAAAATTCTAAAAAAAAGTAACGTTTTGCCCCAAAACTCGGGCTGGAGGAGAGGTAGGGGGCTAATAATTTTACCAGGTGGTTTTCAGACTCTAAGAATCAAATTCCGTGGGTTAGTTTCAATTTCAAATTTCAGCTCTGGGGCAGATTCTCCTACCTTAACGGCCGGTACTCTTTTATCCAAAAAAATAATAACGTGTCCCAATTCACAAAATAGGTAAAATTTATTAATTTTTTTTTGGTAAAATTTATTCATTTTTTAAACAATTTTTTTTCGATAAAAAATATTTTTTTAGAACAAATTTCACCTATTTTATGAATTGGGACACCTTACCTATTATTATTATTATTATTTTGAATAAATCTTATTATTTTTTTTTTATTAAAATTTATTATTTTGGTAAAATTTATTCATTTCTTTGATAAAATTCATTTTTGGGGGAGGAGGGTAAAATGTATTCGTTTTCGTAACTTCTGTTTTTTTTTTTTTTGCTTCTCTCAACTGATGTTATGAAATCTCTTATTCTCTTCATAATTTCTCCCAATTTTTTTCAATCTTTCGTCACCACTCTAGAAACAAAAAACCAACCCGAAATCTCGACGTACGAAGACTTTCGCGACTCACTGTAAATCTCTTCATAGCCTCCGAGAATCGTAATCGTTTACTCTCGCACAAAAACCAACGGCTAGAAATTTTATTATAATTGCGTAAATTATCGTAAGTTTTGAAACCGTGCCAGCGCCGAATCTGCGAGTTGTGCGTTTCGCCACGCTATATTTCCCAGCGTATAATGTTTTCTCCGACTTATATTACTCCTCCCGCGAGCCCCCTTCTAGCCCTCGGGCACAGTTCACAAAAGCCAGTTGTAAAATTAAATTATACCCGAATTATTTTGATTTTAAAGCGTATTCGTGGCTCGTTCGTTGCCTACAAAGACGCCCCAGCTCCGCCGACCACGAAACGCGCTGCCTCCTAAAACACGATAAATTTTATAAAGTGCTTCGTCCCGCTATCTTCGTCTCGTCCAGACCACGACACCCCGTCAACGATGAAATTACCAACACCTTTTATCAGCTCGACAACGACGTATACAGGAAATATGACAACGCATAAAAGTACTCCATAGTCGCAGAGTTGTTCGTTCGCACCCCCCAGAAGGGTAAGTCGACTGCGCACCTCGAATTCTCGTTCGGCGAAGTTCACATTACGCCGTGAAATTGCTCTTTGTTGTCGCAAAATTTGACTTTTCAAACTTTTTTACGATCCGAAAAACATCGTGGGCGAGGACACGACCCAGGCTACGACATTCTACGCGATACACGGGAAAAAAATCCCTACTTGGAAAAACTCGCGTATTCGAACAACAGCCAGGAAACATATAGCGAATTAATGATAAAGTCTGTCATCGTGTACAATGGACTTATACAATGAAATTAAATGTCACCAAACTTCCACCTATCTTCGCCCGAGTATTATATTAAAGACATACGTATACAGGCGGACGCGAGAGGTGATGCTACCTAAGTTCAAACTTTCGTCAGATCTGCCTTTGACGTTATTATTATTCCTATTACGACGACTATTATCACTTTGCGCAGAGAGCTCGGTAACGACCTGGAGAGAACAAGCTTTAGAAATTTTCAATTCCGACCAGCTTTACACGCCATCTTTAAAACAGTTAGCGTTCGCCTTTCCGCAGTACTCGGCTCGAGATCTCCTACGTACGTAATAAGTAAACTAGGAAAAAAATACCTATTCGCCATCAGCTTCTCTCTTCCGTTTATATTCACCCTCGCAATAAACGATGCAAGTTTTCAACCCCTTCTGGTATGCTGTGCGGTTAGCAGGTTAATGACGGCGTCTCGCCCTGGCCCTTTTCGTTGCATAACAGAGCACGCTTCCGAGTTTAATTTTTTACGCGAGATTATTTTTTTTTGCTGAGATGCCCAAGCTAGGGCGTGGGAGCGTAAATACGATGATGATGCTGGGATGAAGTTATTTACATTTTCAATGAGGATACCTACCCCTAACACAGAGAAGAAATGTAACTTTTATCAGTAAGGAAGATATCCCTACTCGAAGTAAAATTTAGAGCCAAAAAAAGTCGAAATTAGGGATGTAGGTGAGTTGATTCTCAAAGAAAAATTCGTGTAAAAATACAGGGGAATTGATCCCTATTTTTTTATATATTTTTTTTTATTTTGATTATGTACAAATTGATTCCCCTATTTTTTGGAAGTTAATATACGAATTGATTTCAATTTTTTGTCGAAGTATGTACGAATTGATTTCCATTTTGTTTTCAAGTAAGTAGGCACAGAAAAATTTTGTGTTTCAGCGATTTTTATGAACTTATTTTTTTGCAAAGGTCGTGTTATTTCTCATTTGGGATTGAAAAGTGGTATGATTGGAATTTTTTCAAATTTTTAGAAAATTTCTCCGTTTAGGGGCCAAAAAAGGAAAAAAATGTAGAAAAATAATGCACAGCGTAAAATTTTAGAAAAAATAGGAGGCTTTAATCTAATTTTGCAATTTTTTAAAACAATTTTTTACATTTTTTAGAAATTTTTTACAATATTTAAATTACTTTAAATGTTAGAAAATTCGAGGTTTGTGAAAATTCTCAAGTGATTCCTAAAAAAAATACATGAAAAATTACTTAGCAAAAAACACACATTATTGTGCTTAATTCCTTTCTACACGAATTTCATCCATATCTCAATATAGTACATTATCGTACAACGACATTATACCTACAATACACGTGTAGGTATATTACAAATTTTCCACAACCGTTGTTTTTTTTCTTATTTTTCACGTCCGAAGTAATTTTCAAATGTGTATCGTTGTCGACGACCTTATGGTATATTTATTTACGTACATCTGCCAGTCCTCGGTAATCTTTTCTCGACGCAGTAAGCCGGACATATTGGTAGGTTTTACGACATTTGGGTTACTACATTTACATATTTTATTTTTATGTATCACGTTTTCTCAACATACGAAACTTGGATTATTTTGGCTGAAAAAAAAATCCCTCAAAATTTTTCGAACGTCTGAATATCGCAGGAGATTCTAAATGACGGGTTTATGCATCGAGTGGGTCATATTGGATACCAGAATTTGATCTCGAGTCAAATTGAGAGATCCAACAATATTTCTAAACGATTTTGTTTCGTGTGAGACACTTATCTTGTTTGTTTTTTTTTTTTAAAGTAATCAAAATCAAAATTTAGAAACTTGTTTCAGAAAATTAGAGGTTTAAATTTTTGAGAACATTCAAGACTAGAATTTTTGAGGTATTTTGAAAAATTGGAATATCTAGAAAACTCGAAATTAGAAAAAATCTTCGATGACGTACAAAAATGTTGAAATTTGACTGAATTTTCTGAAGTCCTTTTTGTGAATGTAAAAAATATATTTTCATAATTAATTTCTCTCTTTCGATAGATTTTTTCATATCACCACACAAAGTTGATCTTGAACATTGTGGAATGACAACTTTTTGAAGTCATTCAGGGGACCACGTTCGACAATTTCTCACGATAAAAGCTTTGGTGGGCTAATTTTTTTTTCTTATTCGCCTCTATTACTATTGCTTCTTATTGGTTTATTGACGTCATGCAGTTTGATATCTTGGAGATTTAAGCCAATGACATTCTTTAATCAATCGAAAAAAAAAAAATGAGGAAAATTTGATGATGAGTGATTTTAACAAGATTCTATGGTCTCCGGAGGCGAGCGAACCAAAATAATGATTTCATCCGATTGAGAATAACAGTGATCAGAAGCAACAGAGATACTCTGAACCAAATATTAATTTCTTTACATTAAAAAAAAAAAAAAAAAAAAAAAAAAAAAAGACGAGAGAAGATTCTGAGTTGAGAGTGGGTCGTGAAGAATTTTGCGAATCGAATTCTGAATTTAAAACTGAAACTTTAAAACTAATGATAATTAATTTTTTTATTGTATGAAATTTGATCATTCTTGATTATTTTGGGATTCCTCATTTTCCAATAATCACACATTCAGCAACTTTTATTTTACTTCGTACACTTTTGATAATGTTGATTATTGAGGCTACTTTTTCAATATTTCAGCATTAAAAATTTTATAATTTTGACCACACCTTGCATTCTGGAGGGTCTAATAATTTGTCTGGAGTCAAAATGATCCAAAAATTGGACTTCGGGAATTAAAAAACATTCAATAGGTAAGTACCTCATTCAAATTCAATAAATTCTGAAAAATTGTTAATCTTGGTACCATTTCTCTATCTTCTGAAAGTTGAACTTTTTATTTGGCAATAAAATTATTTCAGAAATGGATTCAGGAGCTTTGACAACCTTACTACAGCTATTTTTAATCTTTTGGATAATTTTTTTCTGCAATTTTTCGTCATGTTTTTTTTTACTGAATTTAACGAATTCTCTTGTAACGGGAGAAAAATCGAAAAAATAATTTATGATTTGATCAAAAACCTGAAAATCGAATGAGTATTCCTTTTGGCTATTTTTACATTTTTTTTAATTTTAATTTTCAATTTGAATTGACTCTTCTTCTATGACGTTAAAAATATTTTTAAAACTATCCTGCCTGACATTCGAAAAAATGTGAAAAATTGAATGTAGGAAGTAAATTCGAAAACCTCATTTCTTTCTCTCTGTGCCTGTACTTAATGCTGCTACTTTAAATTTTGGGTATAAATTAATTTAATGAATCTAACCAAAAATTATGAGTACTCTGAACTTGACTGAACGTTATTTCGAATCCTAAATATTTTCAAATCTCATCAAAAAAATCATCTAACTGAAAAATTCCTATAAAATCGGTGTTTTATTCGTAATTCATAAACCACACAATCAAGTTCCTGAAATTTCTTCACGAAACCAAACAAAGAAAGGGCAAAGAGCACATCTGACTCTTCAAATAATTTCAAAATTACATTGAAAAACTAGACAGAAAAATGTAATGAATCTTTTCTCCAGTAAATTCGAAATTTCAGCAAAAAAATTATAATAATCTATTGAAAAAATTGAGGGGAAAAGTCATCTGAGGGGAAATTTTTCATCTCATTCTTTCGTTTAAAAAATAAGAAATACATCGACGATTATCCCAATGACTCCAAAATCAAATTTTTCAAATTTCAAAATCTCATCGACCCGAATCAAGATCATCGACCTCCAAAACCAAACAAAATCTCTAATCGGAGTTCAAAACCACCTCACAAGGTCAAATCACACCACTCTCATCCACCTACAAATCAAGATATCACCAAAGATAAGAACACACATTTAAATCAGCTTATTAAACAGACACATGATCGCGACAAATGACTGCGACACGAGATAATTCCCCATTCACCCAACTCTCTTGTCACTTGTACCCAGACAATGCTGGGATAACCATTATCCAACACAGTAGCTTCGCTTTTGTACAATATGTCCACGTCAGCGTCCCTTCCTACCATACCCTGGATACACAGACCATCCGGATCAATCCTCTGCACAGTAACTTCTTACGAGATTGTTTTGACCACGACGGCCGACGCTACGGCCGCACGTAAATCGGTGCTTTTGAAACGAGTGCGAATCGACGATAATATAGGCTGTTGTTACGCATCCATGAACATACTGAAAGGTAGTTATAAACGTTGTTGTATATCGCTACAAAACGTCCCTTAAGTCTACTCACTACCTCGTTTCGTCCTTTCTCCTTTTACCGTCATTATCATATTGTTCCTTTTTCGTATTATTCCTTCTAGGTATTTCATTTCATATCCTCTCTGTAGCGCCAGCGTACAGCTTTGTCCACTCTCCGGCCCTCAACCCACATCGACCACTTCCACATCCTAACCGTAGCATGTCACCACACCACACACTGGCATCCAAAACGGTCTCGGTTTCTTTTGCATACATAATGTTAAGTTATCAATAAAACGTTTGCGTTCTCTGGCCTACCACTGATAGGTGAAGTCAATTGTCTCTTTTCAGTCTAACGGAAGTGCCTGTTATTTTAATATCATTAAGGGACGCGACAGACAGCGAATTTCACCCGACCGTCTGAAAATAACACCCGAGTGTGTTTGTCATTCGTAAAATGTCCATTTCAATTTACGTGTTTTCCAGCAACGCAACGTAGGCTACGTCACACATTGTGATTTCTTCTACGTATTTTTTTTTTTAAATATAGACGATTTTTTCGAGTCTATGAATGCTCGGAATTTATTTTTTTTTACAAATGACTGTTCAATCAACTGCCATTCGATATCGAATTCTCCTTGAATTTTTAATTAACGTTTCACAACGACAGCGACCTTTCCATTGTACTTATGAGAAAAGCCATCGATAGCGATAAACAAGAAAAAAAAATGTTCATTTTTCAAATGTCGCCTTCGAATAAGAAATTGCCATTAATCACGGAATAAAGCGCGCTTATTACATCGAGTTGAATAAATTGTAATTTTGATATGCCATAAACAATGTTTACTCGACGCCAGACACGTTAAATAAATTGCCTACTTGATTCGCCGTAAATACGTAGTGGTCTTTTTGGGTAATACGATGGAGTTCCAGCGAGTACTTCTGTGATTAAAAGCAAAAAAATCATTGCTTTTTCGATGATTTTTTTTGTATGAAACGATCAGATATTTTGGAGAAAAATAAGCCTTTTTGCCACGATCAAATGAAGTTTGCCACATTCAAAATGATTTAAAATTTTTAATACCTAGTTTTTTCTTTCTTCTGGTTTCAAAAATCGCCGAAATAGCCTTAATTGGAAATAAAATCCAATCTAATGAAGAAATGGAGGTTTGAGCCGAAAAATTTTCAAATGACTTTTTTGAGGGAACTTTTCAGAATTCAGAAAAATAAGAGAATCGTATGTACTTTGATTTAAGGGTTAAAAATAAAAAGAATTTCATTTTAGCTGAAATTTTCGATTTTTTTTTCTTGAATGAACCAGTTTTGATTCTTGCCCCTGAAGGTTGTCATTATGTTAAGGAATATAAAAGGTAACATTGATGATAAAATCGAAAAATATTAAGAAAAATTCCAATTCGTGCTGTCCCCTTTATTTTTTTTCGACATAGTGACAAATTTTTGCTCTTGTTGGATGATTATTATTGTAATAACCGATTTGGTCGTTTTTTTAAATCTGAACGTTCAAATAATTTGTTTTCTTCTTTCAAATATTTTTTCCTAAAAAAATTTCTGATTAGAAAAACCTCTCCAGATATCGAAATATAAGTACATATTTCATGGTCCTAAGAAAAAGAAAAGCTCAAGTGGGGATAGAAAAAAATCACTATTAAAATCAAAAAGAAAAATAATCAAAATTGAAAAAAAATCATCAAAATGTAATTTTTGATTGTGTGTTTTTTTTAGAGAGAAAATCAACTGAAAAATCGAAATAACTGCTTCGAAGTAGGATCTTACCCCCTTGCCCTCGAAGAAAAAAGAAAATCCCGAAAGCCACTCCCAACGAAGATTTTGAAAAAAAATCCCGATTCATTCAATAGGTATCTATACAAAATTGCCCAGGAAATTTGAAAAATATGTCAAGGTCTCCCAGAGTTCGGAAATACAAAATTCTGTTTTCAACTTGGATTGTGGTCAAAAATTTCACAGAATTATCAGAAAAATTTGTTTATTCGGGTATACCTAGGTACATAAGTACATCCTACTTCCAAGTGCCTCAAAAAATTCTCAGGCTCAGAAAACTGCCAAGTTTGAAAGGGAACTATATAAGTATGTGAGCTTGGATATAGAAACCATCTTCACCTATTGGGATCTAATTTTCATTTCTGAGATGACCCAATTTTGGGTTTTTCACAAGTAGAATCAAGAGGAAACTTCAACTCAAAAACCAATTTTTGCCCCCTATGGATAGCTTTCTTGTTCCGGGTCATATTTTTGAAATTTGGAGTCCTTTTTGAGGAACTGGAGATTTTGCAAAACATTCAAACAAATTTTTTGGAATTCCCAATGAAAATTTGTCATCTGAATCAGTAAGTAACAAAGAAATTTTTCAAAATTTTCATTGAAAAAATATTTGAGATACATGGAGAAAAAAGTCAGTCATAAGATCAGTTTTTTCGAATTTTTCAAGAGATATCCAACACAAATTAAAGAAAAACTGAAAATTGTTTCCCTCAAAATATTTCAGTTTTATTCAAGAAGTGGATTTTATACCCCCCCCCCCCCAATTCTTGAAATCGTTCCAAATTAATTTAAAAGCTTGGGAAAATTTAGAAGTATACAAAATGTACCAATTCAAAAAATTCTTCAGATTATCAAAAATGGAAAAAAATCTATAAAAAATAATTAAGTATTGAAAAATTTTTATCATAATTTTTATGCCATAAAAACCCCCCCCCCCCCCCCAAAAAAAAAAATCCGAACTGTTGAAAAAAAAATGAAAAAATTGCCAATTTTTGAAGACATCTCTCCCTAAGCTTTCAAATTTTTTTGTTTTCAATTTTAGCCAAAAAAAATATTTGAAACTGGGTGCTCTGAAATTATTTCACAATCAGACAAAATCTACCACGTACATGTAAATATTATTCATATTCGTACATATTTTCTCATCATATCTCGAATAAGCTGCAATGCGGATTTTAAATCGCATACTTTCCATTCTACGCTACGATTATTTAGCGCCCAGACCTACCAAGTATCCAGCTAGTTCATAATGCAAAATGAGTCTCGTACATAAAAGCTCATTTCCAGATACATTTGCACGTCAAATATTACCCACGTAATCCGAACCGCGGCCTCGTTTTCAGATCATCTTACATAGGAATAAAGGTGGTAAAAAAAAAATCATCGACGGTTCTTCTCGCGATATCAGTCGTTTCAGCATCGTAAATACCCATCCAATCGAATTGATAAGCCCGGCAACGCTTTAAATACGAGTAATAACAATGTTTTCTTGTCGTATCGATAAATTATTCATGAAGTGAAACCTATACCTACACAACAGCAGTCGAATACATGGTCAAATGAAATTGCCTACAATAGAAGTAGGTACCATCGCATTTAAAATTTTCACGCGGTACGCATTCGCAATGAGCGATTTACCGACTTCGCCAGTGCGGTGATAAAATTTGAAAATTTAAAAATATACCGGGGCGAACGCTTTTAAAATTAATGAATCGTATACGAGACGCGAAGAGAAAACTCTTACGATGTCGACCGACCTTTAACTTTTTTTCTGTAAAAAAAACTACGCTCCGCAGGCTCAATCGATGAACAAAGGTAATTTTTTTCTTTTTTTCGAAAAAACATTTCGTAAGTTGTACCACCGCACTTCGCCACCGATGCGTCAACCAAATGGTAACAATTTTTTTCCTCCGTACAACTTCGTCCAAACTATCGTTATATTCCGAGCACAATAAATTCAAATTTCGTGTCGTACTTTTCGGATATTTTCAAAGTCCTATTAAGATATACCGGATAAACAAGAAAAAAAAACGAGTTAACTTGATAAATTAGTCGTTCGCTGTAAACGATACGCGAACGAATTTCTCAAAACAAAAGCTTCAGTGGTTGGGCTCGATTCGCGCGAGAATATCTTCTCGCCAGCTCCAACATCCTAAACGAATTTCTTTTGAAAATTCCATTTAAACTTCTCCATTATTAAATTTTTATTCCCTCTCCGATCCTGTAAGTTGAGTGAAAAAAAAAATCGTCAAAATTACCTACGTAAAATATCATTTGTCTCGGAAAACTCGAGGGAGACAATTTTTCAACCTTCGCAAGTATTCCTTCATTCGCTTATTCGTTTATCAATCTAAACAACTATAAAATTAAAATCAAATAATGGAAAAGTTTGGCTTATATTTTTAAACTGTTTGCTATAACTTCAATTAAAACTTCATCCGATACTCGACTCGCTTTATCCGAGTATTAGACAGCGATTTCCTTCTGCCGGTATTTATCTTGTCAGTTACTTTTAAACTTTTACAACGAAATTAATACTCATACCGAAGATTTAATTTACAAAGGTACGTAGATTTTAACAAATACGAGTGAATTAATTTTCAATCAGTCGTATCTGGTGTTTTTTCAATCCAACGGGTCTGTGATTTTTAATGCCAGTAAACAAATTGATCGACGGAATGCGGAAAATACAGGTCTTTTCCATGAAAATAACTAACGAGGAATCTCATTTTAGATTTTGAACTGAAAAATGTAAATAACCTAATGGTACTTCTGACCAGAAAAAAAAATAAAGAAAAATGCAGAAAACTGAAACCAAAAAAACTTCAATCAAAAGAGAAAATTTTTCGTCGGTATTTTTTTTTAAATTTCAAATTTATTCCAAAATAAATATTAAGCAAGATGACTAGAAATTTTCGGAACGCAATAATTGATTCGCAAAAAATTGTAAGACCCAACAAATAATGAAATCTTATTCACAACGTAGCTGAAGCTCCATTCCCTTCAAAAAATGTAAACTCATCTCACATTGTTCAGAAATCGCTAAAAAATTTTCTGATTTTTTTGATTTTTGAGCTTAAAAAAAATCTCAAAACCAAAAATTCTGTAAATTTTAAAAATTGATATATTCAAAAATTAATATTCGCATATGAAAAGCCATTGAACAATGATCAAAAATCATTGCATGCCGATTTTTCCTAATCAAAAATTTAAAGGGGAAAAATTTACCAAAAAAATTCAATTTTTTGTAAAATTGGCCACACCGCCTCCCCTATTTGACCCCTCTCGAATATTTTGAGCACAGCGTTGGCATCGCCCCTTGTCGACCTACATGTAGGCAACCCTTCGTTCAGATCAACCTGAGACATTACAGAACGGTCGAAAAAAAACGTTGCGTTCCGGAACTTTTGGGTCACCCTGTAGCAGTTTTCTGAAAAAAAAAATGAGGAGAATATTGAGTTTTGAAAACTGGAAATTCATATTCCTCTTGTCGAATTAAAAAAAAAAAAAAACTTCAAAAATTTGAAAATTGTTGGACGAGTCAAAAGTTTGAACTCGACTCACATTTCACAACTCGAAATTACTCCAGACTTCTCAAAAAAATTAACCAAATTCGATAGGCTACCTACTGAAAATTTTTAATTCTTCAAAGCTGAATGAAGTATTTTATGCAAAGGAAATTGAAATTTAGATATTTTAGATAATTTTACAGCATAAGCAAAGCACAGGGCCACTAAAAAGCATAAAATTCGTTTCTTAAAAAAAAAATAATACACGAGATTTTGAATTTTACAAATTTATTTTACGAATCAAAGGTTTTAAATTGAAAAATTTTCTGCCACCAAATTGTGAATTTTTTACATGAACTTTCCATTTTTTGCAGTTTTATTTTTGTGTAATATTAACATTCATCATCCTTTAAAAAAGACCTAATTTTAAGGTGACAGAAAACTGAAATAGAATAAAGTGGTAGAAATGGAAAATTATTGATTGAAAGAGTTTGTCAGGCGTGTAGAAAATTTTTCAAATAAATCATAAATGGAAATTTTCAACTTTAGTCGGAATTTTTTAGCCCACCCCATATATTTCAGTCAACATCCTCATCGCTATAACTTTCAACACTCTTCCCCCTTCGTTAGCAAAAAAAAAAAACACAATCATCCCAGTACAACAACCACAGCACACCGGACATCCTGAAATTAATGTGCACATGCATCGCGAACCGTGCAAGCCCAGCGCAGCTTGCCATAATCAGCAATCTACGTATGATTGTTATCAGCAGCGATTTAATGGTACTTGAAATTGGCAGATTATTCAAACGGAACTGAACATGGAGTCAGCGGGGGGACCCTACCGTGGTACATATCGAAATGACGAGCAATAAATTTTAATATACGCGTTGAACGCGAGGTAGGCGTTAAATTTCTCGTGGCTGGTCGCCTGGTTCCTTGTCGATGTTGGTCCGCATCAACGTCGCGTTCTTTCCGCCACATAACAACGCCATTAATGAAAATCACTATATCATCTCTGGGCGATATTTTCAAATAATGACCAAATACACATTAAAACGCCAATGTACCTACGAAACCTTTGGTGGCCCATTCTGCATAAAGCGTATTTCAATGTTGAACGTTAAAGAGACAATCATGCTGGAAATTAATGAAATCCATTTCACATCATCGTACTCGTAAAATAAATATACCCCTGATATTCGTGTATTTTAGCGAATATTTCGCCATGTAGTTACCCTCCCTACCCCACTCAATTCTAATTGTAAACTTTCATAAGCGAAGTCAATTTAGGACGAATAATAATATAATAATCTACTCGTGTACAAAGCTCATCCATGTTTTTCAAAACATTTCAAATATAATTTCGATCAAGAGAAAAAGTTCATTACCTAACAGAACATCAAAAACTTTTGTTTTGTTTATCCAAAAAATTGTAAAATTTCAACATAAAATAAAAAGCCTTTAAAGGTTTTATTCATTGGTGAAATTTTTGTATGTGTAAATAGATTCCTTTTTTGAAAATTGGTCATATCAATAAATACGTAGATACTGCACTCTGATTGGCTGTATTGCTCGTTGGAATTTTTGTTGTGCTAATGATGAAAAAATGGAAGCCACCAACTGGAGATGACTCGATTTTTTTCAAAAAATAAATTTTTAAATATTTTCAAGTTCTAATTTTTCAAGATTTTTTCATGTTTGAATTTTTTGGTGTAAGTATATTTTCCCAAATTTTAAGCTCTAAAATTGTTTTTTACTGGAATTGAATGGACGTCAAACGAAAGTTGAAATAAAATTGTGATACTTACTCATTTATCAATTTTCTTCGATTTTGAAGTCTTTTTAAGTAGAAACGGAAATTCTTCGAATTTGGAAAAAAAAATTGAAGTTTGAAGAACTAAGTACTTATAAAAAATAATGAATACATATTTAACTAGAAAACTGAACGTAAAAAAGTATTTAAAAAATTGAACTTACAAAAAATCGGAAAAAATTTCAACTTGAAATTTTTCATATAGAAATTTAAAAACTTGAAAAAAATTAAGAAAATTTATTTCGAAGCTAAAAATGTTGGAAAAATGTGTACCTGACAAAATTTTGGAAAAATAAAAATGCGACTTGAACAAAGCAAAGGTGTGTAATGTGCATCTCATAGAATAAAATCATCAGCATCCCTCTCCCCCTAAACATTAACAGCTGTGGATCAACTTCAAGATTGAAAAGTTTCAAATCTCTTTTCGGGTTCAAAAAATTGATTTGAATTGTATTTCAAAAAAACATTACCTACAGAATCGTAAAAATAATTCAAATTGTTTCGAAATATTCACCTAAAATTTGTTTTTTTTTCGCGTTTTTCAGAGATCATTGGGCGGAAAAAATTATTTCTTGGTGTTGGAGAATTTATATTCCAGGTTTGGTTTGTGAATTTTAATCGTGAAAGAGTTTTTTTTTTTTTTTTTGGTCGTCAATTTTTCCTCAAGTTATGGATTCGGTTGATTCAAGTTGCGCTAATTATAGCCAATCAGAGTTCAGTATTAATCGGTATGATAATTTTTTAAGTAAAAAAACCAAATACCTAATTGCGAAATTCTGTGATTGAAATTTAATGATGTATGAGTTATTTAACATTTTCTGATCGTGGTCACCGGTGACCTAAAATATGCAATAGTTTCTCAGCATATGAGAGAACTCGAAATTGGCCTCCACGGGGCGGGGTGAGAAAATTCCCAACTGTTTGAATCAAACAATTTGAAAAAAAAAAATCAGATTTAGACTGAACAATCCAGTCGCAATGAAGCACTTTCAGAGAGCAACCTCAAACACAGAAAGTAATCCATTTTTTTTTTTTTACTGCATATTGTCGAAAATGGTCCCCTAATGAACATATTTTGACCCACCTCACCTAACCCCATTACAAATCCTCTCCATAAAGAGTTGGAGCCCAAAAATCAGGTTTAGGTTTCTTTTTTTTTGCAATTACAGTAGAACCTCGATTATCCGAGCATCGATTATCCGATTTCTCGATTATCCGAGCATAAAATTCTATCCGATTTTACTCGATTATCCGACTTTCAAAAGTCGGATAATACTTTATTATCCGACTTCTTTTAAATTTAGCTCTTTTTAAGCTCGACAAACATATTTTTCAGCTTAAAAATATCACAAAATACATTATTTTCTCTCCTTCAACTATGATTTTTCAAAAAATAATGAATAATCCTGAATCAGATAAATTACTTAGATAAAATTCCTGTCTTTTTGAGTGAGTGAAATAAATTTCATGAAAAATTCATGATTAATTCACTGATATTTCAGTCAAAAATCACAGATTTCTGAAGAAATGCCCATTTCATCAGAAATGCAATTTCTCATCAAATTTTACTGATTCAGATTTGAAAAATTATTACCTGAATTGATTGCTTGTCCTGAAAATCCTGCATTTTGTTAATTTTTCTTTGCTCAAAATCTGTATTATGAAAATACATCTGACTACAACATTCTAAGTACGTAATTCCTTTTCGATTTTTACGGATTCTATTTTTTGAATTTTTTGTTGGGAGTTGTTTTTTTTCAAATCCGGGTTTTATATCTTATTTGAAAGTTCATGCATGCCAAAAATGTTTTAAAAATTTCAAGTAAACTCATTAATTACATTTTTTTCTGAAAAAACTAAACTTTTTGATTATCCGACTTTTTCGCACAACCGAGTTTTCCCCGCCCCAATTAAATCGGATAATCGAGGTTCTACTGTATATGAAAAAATACTTTTAAAAAATTTCCCTCTATGCAACAAATTCCACTCGAAATGAACTGTTGACCGTAGAAAAATGTTAATAGTTTTGGAAAAGTGACATGACGTCCTGAAGAATGGGAATTTTGAATTTCTTTCGGGAAAACAAGAGTGGAAAAAATGCTTGAAATACATCAAATTTTTGTAATTATTGAGAAAAAGCTCTGAATTATGTCTAGAAATTGAGGGAAAATTAAATCAATTTAATCCTGATGGTTTATATAGAAAAAACCTCCCCCCCCTCCATATTCACGAGAGGAGATAAAAAAATTTGCTAGTAATTTAGGAAACAATGGCTCAGTCTCCTGAAGTCGTAGAGGCTTAAACCTTTTTAAAAAAACAATTTAACCTCTAAAATTATCCCTTGCCTCAATTTAAACAGAATTTCTGCAAAAAAATTTCACCACCTCATGAAAATTGCAATCACCGTCTTAAAATCTTCAGAAGTCCTAGAGTTGGTCAAACAAAACACAGCTTTTAAGGCACATCTACAACCCCGAAATCACACCAGTCACCCTAAAATTACAATAAAATTATGGTAAAAAATAATAAACAAATTTTTCACCCATATCTTCATTACCCATACGACGACCAAACGATTAATTCACGAGTCCTTTAAAATCTAAATTAATCATCAATCAACCTACGTACTCGAATATGCGACATAATTTAGCACACGAGGGACACCTAATGACGTGACAGGTTTCCTTTATTTTTTTCCCCGGCACGGTGGTTTAAAAACCCTTCTAAATATACGAAGGATTAAGTGTGAAACGTTGTTAATCGTCGATTTTCGCTCATAACCTATTCATACAGCGAGCTGATTGGCCGAACCAAAAACACATTGCTTGTTTGAATTTACGCATGTATGGTTTCGGCTTTCGGCCAATTTCAAATTCCCCTCTCTCCATCGAGTCATTTTCTAATGAATATTCTATAGTTTTACGCAATTTTCGACCATCTCGACCAATCCATCCGTTCCGAGCCTTTATTATTATACAATAAATTGAACATCTTTGAAAGGTTTCCCTAATACGTTGAAAACTGGCTTATGGATGAAATACTTATCCTCTCGACGCCTTCAGTCGATCCGTACAAAGTAAATAAGATGATAATACACCCAGACCTTTTTTCTCTTATTATTTTAAAATATTCGGCCCTCGATGTTGGAATTTCTCACGTTGTAAAAATTTCCCAAACTATCGAATTTTTATCTCGTCGTTCAAAAGTGGATCCTAAGTTTACATCGAATTGCAAACAACGTCCATCTCAGGTGTCATACCTTTCTAAAAATTCAATAAACCTTGAATGTTTTTGGCGGCAAGGGCCCGGCAGGGTCGCATCGTTGCCACATGTGTCGCGAAAATAGCGCAATATGGCGAACACGTGCATAATTCATAAAGACCGCGGCGCGGCGTCATCTCTTCAACCTCCCGAGCAGGGCGAGACGACCGACATAATTTATCGAGAGAAAATATCACGTATGACAAAGTTTATAAAACTGTCGAGTTGGCTGGTGGTATTTTGATGAAAAAAATTCGCCGCAGCTCGATAAGTACCATAAAAGCTCGTTTCGAATGAACCAAAGCCCGAATCCACAGCACATTGGAATACCTTCGTCGAGGGCGATCATGGGCGAAAAACAAGAATGAAAAACGTTCGCTGGATACCGTTTAACGGAATGAAAGAAACCGATGCTGACTCGAGAAGCACTTTACAAATTGATTTTTCCGCCAATAATTCAGCAAAGGAACGTTAGCGAGGTTTAAAATGAAGGACATGTTTAAGTGAAAACAAAAACTATACGTTTTATCGCCATTCCGGCCACAGTTTACTAAACGAAACAAAGCTTGCGGATTCGACTGCCTAGATGCTTATTCTGCCTCGGAGTAAAAGCAATATCCAGCATTTAAACCATCTAGCTGAATAAATCAGAGCGACTTCAATAACTTTTAAGGTTTCGTGTGTGTCTGTAAAAGCAACGTGCTAGGTTAGGTACCTAATACCTATGTATTCGGCTTCATCGTAGTCACCTACGTACGATACTTTTATACGATGATAAAGTCTATGACTCGGAAAACGTATTCCGTTTCATGCTCTCGCCAACGCGTTCGAAACCGTTTGACACTGCGTTTAAATTCAACCGAGTGTGTTCTTTTATAAATATGGAAAAGCACCGGGGAAATGTTTTCATCCATTAAACAGATATTTTTCCTCTCAAATAGGTACAGTGTGTAAGTATTATGCTACACAGGCGATAAATACTCATTGTAGGAGATAGTGAACTTCGTTCTGACTCGGTATGAGGATAGGTGAAGTCGAGGGTGAGTTTTGTTCCAGAATAAAGTATACCTAGAGCGAATTATTCTTGGGAAATTATCTCACCTCGTGCTGTATAATATAAAAATATACCTCGGTTCGCGAGGTGTTTTTCCAGACAATCGCGTACACATCTAAATTACCCATCGCGTATGCCTAAGAATGATAGAGTGGAGGTTAAATTTTCGCTGGGTAGGGTTTTATATGGGTATTTACGTTCGAGTGCTAGGTATATTTATGGTAGACCATCAGCTAATAAATATTGAAGCTGAGATACCGCGAGAATTGTGTCTGGGTAGCGAGCAGTACATTTGTCTTTTTATCTTTCGGTCTTGAATGGAGGTAAATGAGGTTCTGGATGCCGGAAGGAATCTGTTTGTGGGGGTTAGTCGGCGTGTAAATGGGAAATGTTTCCGAGATGTGGAAATTTCTCATCGAGGTTGGTTCATTTTTGAGTTTGGAAAAAGTCTGAATTTGATATGTGAAGAAATATTAAAATTTTTTAGCAAAATATTTCTCTAATCTGGATCTCTTTAGTAAAAAATATTTGAAAAATTCAAATTATTAAAATTTCACAAAATTGGATCTACTTTTTAAAAAATACTTGAAAAATTCAAATGATGAAATTTATAAAAGAAATGCCTGAAATGTGACACCCGAAAATAAAAAAAATTATACTCGTACATAGAGCACTACAAAAAACTTCCACAGCAAACATTTCAGTTCCTGAAGTTGATTTCAGTGGGATTATGTATGAGGGGGGATGGGGTGAATTTTGATGGTTCGCTTCATAAAATGTGAGCGAGCTGGAATGGCGTATGGAAAAAATTACTTACCAAACGCCATAAGCTGCAAAGTTATTTCAATTTTTCTATCCATCACATTAGATTTTTTTTTTTCTGTGTATTGGACGATTTTTCAAAATATAAATCCTCATCACCCCCCTCCCCGAGATAACTTGAGGAGCTGAAATTTTGGTGCTTTTGATAGGTACCTACTCTACAAATCTGTAAAAAAAAAACCTCTTTTGCCAGACCTTGAAAATTATTAGCTGCAGAAATTGAATTGAAATTGGTCATCTATTTAATTTACAAAATTTACTGACTTGGATTGTTACCTAAGTTTTTCAAATTATTATTGAATTTAAAATTTCGGCGAAATGTCTACAAAAATCATGGTTATTTGAAAATACTTCGTTTTCCTCCTCCCCTTCATGAAATAAGAACTCAAATTCTAAGCTGAAAAAATTGCATTTTTGCAAATAAGTACATAAAAGAATTGGGTTGTGTAGAGGTAGGATCATAATTTTAAAATTTTCAATTTCACCAAATTCGGTAACATACCTAATGGGTACATGTTTTTTGAACCCCTGAATATAGTAAATGTGACCCGGCCGGAAAGAAGGGACTTTGTGTAAAAAAAATCGATGTCTCATTTTTCACGTGAGACTGATTTTTTTTACACAAGGTCCCATCTTCCCGGCAGGGTCACATTACGAAAGTTGATAATTATTGGAAATACTGAGAAAGACTAAAATTAAAAGTTACCTATTTTGATTTTATCCAGAGTGAGATATCGAAACCCATGTTTTTTAGTTTTTATCCCTTTGAACCAATTTTTCAATTTTTCTGATGGTCGACTTTCAGAAAAGTCTCAAATTAAAAAATTATGCGACGAAACATTTTTCTTTTTTGATTCCACTGCTAATTTTTAGAGTCAATTTTTATGTATGGGCCAAAATGACCCCGGAAATGGATTGAGGTAGTAAAAAACAAGTACAATACAAATTTTCATTTGGTTTCATCTCTAACTGTCTTCTCTCTTTAATAGAACTTCTCAATTTAGGATAAAAATATCCTCGGGGGTTCGAAAACAGATTAATGAGCTTCAAATACATTGCCCACTTTCTAGAACCTTTACAGTGATTTTAAAAAAAAAATCGAAACAATTTTTCTAAGCCAATTTACATGACATCTATTTTTAAAACTTTCTTGGAGTATGTGGAATTTCGTAGATTTTTTCACCATTTTTTTTCGCGATTTTTAATTTTATTGAGCCTATTTTCTTCACAAACCGAAATTAGGAAAAAATATTCAAAAAAGTCCGAGTAGTTTTTTTAAAAAATTTTCTGGGTGTTTCTTATTTTTTCTTTTCTCTTTTTTCGTGTATGGCCAAAATTGAATCAGAAAATAATTTCATAGGTGATACTTTATCGATATCGAGAAATTGAAAAATTTGACTTTTTTTCGAAATACTTTGAGAGCCTTGAAAAAAACAATGGTGTAGAGAGTCATCATATGTCCTTCTAGAGACAAATTGAACTCCCTAATATCAATCAAACTTTTTGCAATTGTTTTTCTGTCTATTTCTGAAATTAAAAAGTCCTCTAAATAAAAAATAAAAATCAATAAAATTTCTGAATGTTTTTTGAATTTTTCCAGCCATTTTTATTGCTCAAAATTTTCCCAAAAAAGAAACCCCTCTTTTTATATTTTCCATGAAAAAATCCAAGGAGAAGAGAATGTAGAAAATTCTTGGTATTAAGGTTAAATTCTTGCTAATTTTTTTTTTTTTCGTTTTCATGTTATTTTTAGTAGTAAGTAAATACCCTGGAAATAGATACCTAGATCCAAAAATCAAATTTCCAATTGGATACAGACAATTTTTATCTTCAAACTTGCATATTTCTAAACCGAATACAAGCTTTCATCTACATCAACACAAACAATTCCTTTCACCGCCACCCCATTCCCAGACCTCACCATCATCTCACCCATTCAACGATCGCATCTGCAATTTCTTCGGCGACATCTCTGTCAATTTAATTAAGTCTGGTTTCAATTAAGCCGACGAGTACAGGACAAAAGAGACATGAATGAAATTTCAATCAACATCGTATCTGCCTCTTGAGTCGACAACAAAACATTCAAACACGAACAAACATTTCAACAGAGAGTATCGTTATACCACAAACTACCATACAATACGGCATTCATAAAAACACAAAACGATAAAAAACAAAAAGCCATCCTCGAATACCATATTTTTCGGCCACACTCGCATATTTCGAATAACAAAACGTTTTTTACAGGACGATCTCGGTGACCATGGTAGCACACCGAAAGACAGCTACCCACCGAAATGTAAAATTGCAATAAAAATTTCAATCACGCGTGAGTGAGTCGACAATTAATTTCAATCGAATGGCCGATTTGGACAACGGCGCAACGATGGCTCGGGAAGATAATCATCGAATATGTAATAAAATAGTATTTCGATTATGAGCGGATTTTTTTTTTTAAGCCAATGGAGAGAGTGAGGAAGACGAGACGATTTTCCGTTACAAACGTAATACTAGGTACAGATAGACGTCGTATTATATGGATGTGTATATGGTTACACGAGTCGAGAGGCGAGTACTACAAAACACGTATACGGTTGAAATGTGTACGACAGAAGGTAATAAATTTCTCTCAACATCCTGTAGAATTTTTCGTTTGAAATAAAACACCACCAACATTTTCTATTATTAAAGCTAAAAGTGTTACATAGCTTTTTATGCAAATGCACGCTACACTCCGGCCTTTTTAAAAAGAAGGTTTTTTTGTTCGTGTTCCTCTCTGTTAATTACACGTTTAAAAGTCTTTCGTGTAGCTCGACATTCATTAAACTTGAATAATAGGTTTGCATAGTCAGCGCATATAACTCTTATATACGTATATAGCCGGTACCCATGTAGGGTACACAGCACACTCGCCGTAGGTACCTCTACAATGAAAGTAAACCACGAAATGCAAGTCGACCGTCATAGGGTGATTCTAAATTTTTTTTAAACGTTTGATCGCGTGTATTTCAAAAGCGTATCGCAGATACACGACGTACACCGTGAAATTTTCTAATTTTACTCGTTCGGTGTTTATCGCGCCGAGACCGTGCAGCCTGCTCGTCTGATTTTTTTCCCAAAAATATATTACGGAAACTATTTAATTACGAAAGTCTCGCTCGGTTATGGCGGGAAAGTGTTGAAAGAGGGGAAGAAAAACTGTGTACGAATGGGGATGCAATGATCGGTGAGTTGGAGTAATTTACCCCTCCCCCCACTCTAGGAATTTTTCAATATTTAGTGGAGAAAATTCACCTTTTCTATTTTAAACTTGGAAAAATTCACGATTTTTTGTCAAATTGGGAAAATACGAGTTCATACAAATTACTGATTTTTTTCAAGAAGGAAAAGTTTATTATTTTGTGTTCCCAGTTCATCAAATTGGAAAAATTCATCATTTTTTGGGAGTACTGAATTAATTCATACCTATCTTTACTTTTTTTTTTAATCAAAAAGCAGAATGAAATTTTTATTTTCTTGATGGGGAGAGGGAATTTATCATTTTTATTCATTGGTGAACCCCAAAATTAACTAAGAAGGAGCTGAGAATTCAAAAAAAATAGGTAGTCATTTCACACTGATCTTTCAGTCAAAATTATTGATTTTTTCTGACCAATTGAGAGCTGATCGAGAAGTCAGTAATTTTTGACAGAAAGATGGATGAAGAATCATTAACTTTCAAAATAAAAGGACTACTTACCGCTCGAGCGAAAGAAGGACGATTTTTTTGACAAATTCTATTCAAAGAGCGAAAAAAATGCACTTTTTTATATTTTTTGATAAAAAATCTTCGTTTTGAACTTTAGGGGGGAAAGGGCTCGAGCCTCCTGAGTCCTCCCTTGGGTGTGCTCCTGTTTACAGTCATATTTTTTTTTCAAATTAGAAGAATTGAACCACAATATCGCAGATGTTCAATTTTCCCAACTGGAAAAAATATGAGTTAGGGCTATTTCATGCTAAAGTGGACCAAAAATGAAGTCAGGTCTTCCTATTTCGCTCAGTTTTTTTTTTACGAGTTCCCCTTGATGATTTACCTACTTATTCATAAATCCATGATCATTTTATTTTTAATCTTCAAGGGGGCTGGAAGGTGGGCCTCGTAATTTTTAGGCAATTGCGATTTCTTTCCAAATTACTCAACTTTGAAGGAAAACTGTTTGCGGGGTCCGAAAGAGAATGTATAGAAGATTCAAAAACGATAAACACATTTTGAAAAGATCAAATTTGAACTTTGGTAATGAAAGCTCAACTTTCATGGTGATATCACAATAGATGAAATCTATCATTAAAAATTTTTTAAAAATTACAGTAAGTAGCCCTTTTTACCTATTTTTCATCCAAGAAATTTTCAAGATGAGATCTTTAGACTTGTAGGGGGTTACAAAAGTCTACAATTTTGACTTTTGACCGAAATTCAAAATAAAAATCGAAAAGGTAGAGTAGAACATCGATTTCTACTAATTCAAAGGCGCTCATTTCGAATATGTGCTTGGTTTTTTTATCCCACTCCTCTGAACCCACCCCCTTAGCTCCCTTGATAGGGTCAAAATTCGAACAAATGTAAAATAACGTGTGACCTGTCGTTTGTTAGGTATTTGGGGGCACTGAGTTCAAATATTTGCTTGTTTTTTATATTCGACCCCTCAGTGTCCCCATAGTCACTCTTTTTTGGGGGGAATGTAATAGAAAATTTTAATACCGTGTTGAATATCGATTGTCACTGATTTGAGGGTGCATAACTCGAATATCGACTTACTTTTTGATTTGACCCCCTTCCTCAAACTCCATCCGATCCCCTTCTTAAAGGCCTCTCTTTCCTCGAAATTAAAATTATCTCACCTTTATTAAATTTTGATTATGAGGTATTCTTTTGTTTTTTTTTTCGCTCCATTTTCCTACTCTTATGAACATGTAAATGAATTTGAAAAAAAAAATTATATCAAAATAATTTTTCGTATTGAGATTAGTGAGTATCTGGTCTGCAAAAATTCTGCTCTGTTGAATTTTGTCCAATTTCTAATTTTTTATCAGCTACAGCAAGTTACAACAAAAAAGCAAGGACTTTGAACTTTTCTCTCTTTCCTTGAATTTTTAAATGAAAGAATAAGAAATGGTTCCTTTTTGGAAATATTTGAAGCCATGAAAATGGCAGAAAAAGACCGGAAAATGGTAGATCTAGTAGAAATCATAAAATTTGAGCTGGTTTAAAAAACATTTTTAATTTTTTTCCAAAAATTGCTTTTTTGGTGAAAAGGTAACAGCTTCTCCACAGGTTTTGTAAAAACCCCGAAAAAAAATCCTGCATCAATGAACCATTTCACACGAATAGAAAAACTCGTACGTTTACAAAACGCCCGAAGATATTTCAACTGGCAGTTTAAACGTTTCTTCTGCTTTACCGTGCACATAATACAACGCCAACCAAAGCTCAATTAATCGTAAAGAGAGACTTGGGCATTGGAAAATTCAAAATGAACCCGTATAAATACTTACACCGGGAAATTACGAATACGCCGGTTTTTCTATTTTCGTTATTACTTTTCACCGCACAAAACAGCATGTTCTGGTTGATTAAAAATCTCAAAACTACGTACATCGACGAGACAGCCATTCGAACGAATCGTGTTTTATCAGCGACTCGTAAATAAAACGATGATTCGAAAAGAGCGTACGTCGTTGTACTCGCGGAGCGGGACGCGACCCAGGTCGCACGTTAAATTCATTAAGCAGGCGAATTTTCATATTCAAAAAGGCCCTTTTTGTAGTTATGGCAAAACTGACGACTACGACGACAGCGTTTAAATGAGTTAGGCCTACCACGTTTGAAACGTTTTATTCGATGTGAAAGAGCAAAGAGAAAAGTGAATTTTACTCGTATTCGGGCTAGGAAATTGATTTGTCAACGAACGAACGAAGCGAAGCCGAAGGTTGATTTTAAGGCGCTGAAATTTCGTCTATAATGATATTAAAATACGCCGTACTTTGTCGTATATTCGCGTAATGTATGGTTTTCGGGGGAAGAAAACTCGACGAATAAATTCGTAATTCGTAAAACCCGACACAAAGGCTGCGTGAAATTTGACGAAATGAATTTTCAATTGGTTATATATTGTACGCCAGCCGAGTGAATGAGAGATCGAATATGTGTTAGTTGAATACGTACGCAGAGACGTTTCCAAAGCAAATTTCCAAAAAAGTGGGAGGAGGGGGGTAGAAAATCTGTAAAAATCCCAATTAAGATTTTCTACTTTTTTAAATAAACCTATTTGATATTGACATTAATCGAATTTTTTCTGCCTTCCCCCAAAGTATCTATCCTGGACTCCAACATTTAATCAAATTTCAACTAGAAAAATATGATTTTGAACCGAGGTCCCAATTTTTTGAAGTGAGGGTGGAAGGAGCAACTGCTCAGAATTTCTGGATCTATTTTTGAGAAATTTTGAAAATCAATCTATTCAGGCACAACACTAACTGACTTTACAGGGGGAAATGGATTAAATGCCTCAAATTTTCCGACCGAACAAAATTTTTTACCTACTTTTTCCTCACATTCAGTTTCTCTGGTTAATTTCATTGTAGTTGAAAAACCATATATTATTGTCTGCAAGGGTGAAAAATTCATAAAACCTCAAGTTCAAGATACATACAATAAAAGATGGTTTTGAAGAAGAAAAAAAATCATTTTTATTTTAAAATAATTAAAGAAGGAATCCAATGTATTCGAGCAAAGCAAGGTTTAAATTCAAATTTGATTTTTCAACATTGAAAACAAGTTTCAAGGAGAAAAAAAACCCAACAAAATTAGTTAAAATAAGTTGAAGGAAAAAGTGACAGAATTGAAAATGGGGAGGGCACAAAAAATCTGTGTGTTGAATAGCTTTTTTTTTTGATTTTTTCGAAGTATTAGGAGGGGGAGGAGAAATTTTTTAGTGGCCAAAAATGCACATTTTCAATGAGGTCGGAAACTTTTTTGAAAGTAAAAACTTGAAATTCCAGAAGAATTTCAAAGACGGGGTAAAAAGGAGCCTTGTTTTGCATTTTTTTGGTCTCAGATAGATCATAGAATTGTAAACTTCTTCATGCCCAAGCGAAGTGAGGGCAAAGCTCTAAGAAAATCGGTATATTAATGCTGAAAAAAAATTTTTCATGTTGTAATGCTTTGAAAATACATACTTACTTATTTTGATGTAATGGGGAGGAATTCACATTATTGTATAATTTTTAAATGCAACAGAAATTTTCTGAGAGCCAAGCAGGGGCCAGAATTTCTTTCAGGGGGCCTCTCCTTACCCCCTCTCCACCTTTGACGACGCCACTGGAAAAAATACAACTCCTTAATAAATCCGAAAATAGCGAATCAAAAGGTTTTAAAAAGTTCAGATTTGAGAGGCAATTTCAGAGTTGGATAATGATTTCTGAAAGGGAAAGCGCAAGAGAAGAGGGTTCACGATACCCCTGATTTCAGTTCACAAGGGGTAGTTTTTTCTCAAAAAAATATTTTTGAAGACTTGATTCTCAAAAAATTAGATTTCTTAACACGCCTAGTTTCAATTTTAAAACTTCAAATTTTACTGACTTGATTTATCAAGTACCTAGGTAGATGATAATTTTTGGATAGAGAGCATAGCTCAAAGGAGGGGAAAGAGAGATGTATTGAGCAAATTTTTCGATTTTTTTTTTTAAATTGAAAAACATCAGATTTTGTTATGCTAAAATTTTTTGATGTAATATCTACTGCTGAAAATTCCAGAAATCTCAAAAGTAAGTATTTTTTGCCTGAAATTATACCTACGTAAAAAAATCACCAAAATTTATTCACTTTTGAGTTTTGATTTTTCATATCTTGAACGATCTAGAAAAAAAAAAAAAACGTGTTTATCAGTCTGAACATTTCGTCATACAAATTGTTCGCAAAATCATTTCCACATCTCGAAATTTTTTCGAATCACTCCCCAAACTACATTATCTTTCCTCGTTCAACATTCAAATATAAAATACTCACCATATCAAAAATCCAATTCAAGAAATAGGAAAATTTTGGATATCGAATCGTATCAATCATTTCAATTCCTCCACAACTTCGTGTCATTCGGTGTGTTTCGTCTGAACGTCTGTAACGCCGTCGTGTTGTTCTTTTGGCAATTGGAAATATTTCGCTACGTGATAAAAATCTAGAACGAACGAAGATTCGGCATTCGTCGGTATAACTTTTTCAATATATTAAATTCGTAAGCTCTATTATAAAAATTGACAGCTATTAAAATCTACATCAATCATAAAAATAGCTGATTTGAGTAAATATACGAAATGTTTAAACCCTTTTTCTTTCAAATCGATATACCGATTTCATGTTACATTTCCTTCTCCCCTCGTCAACTTCGTCCCCCTTTCTCTTAAAAATCGCCCAGAAAAAGCGAACTTTTTAAATTCAATTAGAATGGCAAAACGAGACGGTTCTACGAGCTTGGCGCATTTCAACTTCCATCGATAAACTTGAAAAGTTTTACAGAAGCTAAGCTTGTTTTTATGGCTCGGCGCGCGGACGAACGAAAGCGCAGTCAGATATCGCTTACTGACTAGATCCCAGTGTCAGATTGCGGATATTCGTATAGTTCGAGTAGTACCTACGTTAACTGACGGTTTACGTTTAATTAACGAGCTGCTCTGTATTGAAAACGTAAGGTCAGAAGCGGCGAACGCGACAGCGTCCCGTTTACAGGTCGCTTGATTAGTCGCGTTGAATTATTAATTCCGCGGCCATAAGGATTTCAACCTTCATTTACGGATTACTCGTTGATTGAATAATTTTTTACGCGGCGCGCGCGAAAAAATGTGGAAGAAAAATTCGATATGGAACTACGTTCGAGCTTTGGCGCGAAACAAATTTTTTAAATCGTCGTTTAATTAATTTTTCATCGAGCTAACGCGAGCAGTTCAATTTGGTGTCGATCTAGGATGATAATTAGGTACCAGCTCCACCTACGTATCTTTACCCACGTAAATTGTTCTAATTTATAATATTTCAGGAAGCAATTTCTATACCAATGTATTGTCATCAGAAACCCATTCATGTGGCAATAACATACACCTTTGGGAAAATTCGTTTTCTCCCTTATTAGCATCATTCTGTAGGCTGTTTCGAAATAAACGAGTAATTCGTCATTTTTTCGTCATTTTTCGAAATCAAACGCAGCAGGGTTTTTGACTCTACGCAATTTCATCCTACGCGATAGCTCGATTCGATGAATTTATTGGGAAAAATAAATCCAGCTACTTTCCCCTCCTCCTATGAAAATTTTGTAGAATCAAAATTCTGTACTGGATTCGGATCCTTTAAAGTTTTCATCTACCTACGTAGTACGTACTTACAACTTGTACACTAAGAAATTCGCAGACTTGAGTAACTCGGTGAAATTCGAATTACATTAATTGTAATTTAAAACCGCATCTTAATGGAATTTTATTACGTTAAACTTTCTCAGCCAGCAGTCATCCGACACCGAAAATACGATATGGAAATGGTATTTTCACCCATTTTATAGCTCGTTCGTCTTGGTAAATGGCGGATTTGTGAATTATTATCCGTTATATGCGAATAATCGAGTGTTTTCCCAATAAATATCGTTACGTGTGTTTTCCATAAATGTACTGGAGTGAATTTATCAAGTATACCTTGTAGGGAAAAAACAAACAAAAATTGGATTCAAAAAAAAATTCATAGGAAATGTATTTTCTGCAATACTCGTTTCCGCAACAAATTTGCCCAATCAACATTAATTAAGCGAATGAGCCAATCAAAAAATCAAATTTTCAGTCAGATCATTATGATTTTATGAATAGTACTTTTCAGGCAATCAGAAATTCCCTGTGTCAAAAATCGTCAATTTCGATTAAAAAATATTATTGTCAGAGTCACTGATGGAGGAAAGGGAATCCTTTTCTTTTTTTGCCAGAATTGTAGACGGTATCACTTTCCCGATACATATTTTTGCTCTTCGAAAAATTGCAAATTTGTTAATTTAATATGATGGAATACCTACAAAAACAAAATCGGGATAGAGTTCGTTTAAAATTAGAAACCAAATATTCGTATTTTTGGAGTCAAATTACTTTTCAGTGACTAGAAACAATTATTTTCGTTTACTAATTTTTGCTTTCTGCTGTCTCCCTTCTCCCCCTCCTCGCCAAAAATCGTACATTTTTCAAAAAATTTCGTGATTTTGTTCTTTTCACACTCGATAAGCATGTTGTGGGGAAAAAAATTATACTCACATGTACATAAGAGAGACCAAAGATCGTTCTATTCAACCTTGAATATCGTTTTCAAGAAACAGAATTGTTCTCAAATAGCTACCATATAAAATTATAAAAAAGACAACAAAATTGTGTGAAATATCGTAAAACCATCTGAACATAATTTAAAGGGTCTGGCCGAATAAGGTGTGAATTTGGCCCCAGGCTGGATTTTCGTTTTAATCCCCCCAAAAGGTACCCCTTGATGTAAAAAAAATCTGGAAAAATTTTTGACCCCCCACCCCCCTCCATTTCGGAGTTATGGCCATTTTATTACCCGATTTTCAAGAATTTTTAATTCCAACGGAAGTGAACGAAATTTTCTGTTCTTTGGCATAAAGTTACATCTCGTAGAGATGTATTTATGGAAATTTTTTCAAAAATTTTCATGCACATCTTCATGGTTTTTCGGCCATTTGAAGTTTTCAATCGCAAAAAACACCATGTAATCGAAGAGGTACCACTCTGGAAAAATTACTAAAAAACGTGTTTTTTAACGTAGATTCACGTCACGTATTCAGTTTTGGCGATATCGATGCAGCAAGGGCCGAAAATCGCGAAAAACTGTACAAAAATGTTGGATTTTTGAGCATTTTTTTCAAATTTTGAGCATTTTGTGTGGAAAGAATTGACTAAACGAAAAAACTAACGCCGAATTCGTGTTCAGCGGGTCAAAATACCCCCATAAACACCCATTTCGCGATCGTGTCAGTTGAAGTCGAGAAATTGTTTTCTCCACCGATTTTTCATGACAAAATAATCTGAAAAGTGAATTTCGAGACCTTGAGCAAATTAATCGCGAAAAGGGTGTTAATCGGGGTATTGTGACCTGCTGAACACGACTATGAGATTGGTTTTTCCATTGGATCATTTATTTCCTGAGAATCCGCCATTTTCAGGTTTTTGCTCAAAGACTTGATTAAAACTTGAAAATGGCGGATTCTCAGGAAATAAATGATCCAATGGAAAAACCAATCTCATATTCGTGTTCAGCAGGTCAAAATACCCCGATTAACACCCTTTTCGCGATTATTTTGCTCAAGGTCTCGAAATTCACTTTTTCAGATTATTTTGTCATGAAAAATCGGTGGAGAAAAACAATTTCGAGACTTCAAATGAAACGATCGCGAAAAGGGTGTTTATGGGGGTATTTTGACCCGCTGAACACGAATTCGGCGTTAGTTTTTTCGTTTAGTCAATTCTTTCCACACAAAATGCTCAAAATTTGAAAAAAATGCTCAAAAATCCAACATTTTTGTACAGTTTTTCGCGATTTTCGGCCCTTGCTGCATCGATATCGCCAAAACTGAATACGTGACGTGAATCTACGTTAAAAAACACGTTTTTTAGTAATTTTTCCAGAGTGGTACCTCTTCGATTACATGGTGTTTTTTGCGATTGAAAACTTCAAATGGCCGAAAAACCATGAAGATGTGCATGAAAATTTTTGAAAAAATTTCCATAAATACATCTCTACGAGATGTAACTTTATGCCAAAGAACAGAAAATTTCGTTCACTTCCGTTGGAATTAAAAATTCTTGAAAATCGGGTAATAAAATGGCCATAACTCCGAAATGGAGGGGGGTGGGGGGTCAAAAATTTTTCCAGATTTTTTTTACATCAAGGGGTACCTTTTGGGGGGATTAAAACGAAAATCCAGCCTGGGGCCAAATTCACCCCTTATTCGGCCAGACCCTTTGTCAAGTTTCCTTCAAACTTCAGAAAAAAAAAATGTGAATAAGGTTCGAACTAGTATTTTAAAAAATGAAAAATTTTCGAAAAAATTGCTTTATTTAATGTAAAAATTTCTTTAGCCAATGTAAAAATTAATAACAATGTAATAATCTTTTAAATCCAAAAAAGGTCAAAATTTTAATGAAAAAAACCATTCAGAAATATTGAAAAATTGACAAAAATTCGAAGTCCTCAATTCAAATATTTCACGACCCTCCCTTCCCTTGTCTCCGCCAAAAAATTTTTTGGCCACAGGCGTATGTGAATAGTCAATTCAATTTTTCATCAAATACCAATAATTTTACAACAGGGGTGATGTAAACGGAAAGGTTATGGTTAAAAATAACAAGTACAGTTGACTCGGAAATTTTAGAAAAAAAAATGGCTGAAAACTAGAATTTTATTTTATTGGTTGAATTTGTCGAATTTTTTCTCATAAATTTCATTGCAATTTGTTCGAAAATAAAACAAAAAAAAAATCACTGGGTTACTAATTACCACTTCTGACAGTCATCTTTTAAAAAATGTGGTATGGTTACAAACATAGATTTTTAAAGTTATTTTGAAATTTTCAATAGAAAGAAGAATGAAAAGATGAAATTTCAGCAATTTTTAGGTAATATTTTTAAGGTGTTAGATGTAAGTTTTGAAGGAGGAAAAATCAAAAATGGTGCAAAGAATCGCGTAGGGAAATTAGCCTAATCATAATAGAATGATTCGGTTATGGCTAAAATTTTAAAAATCTGGAATATCGGTTACGTTTATGATATTTTTGAATTTTGGTTTCAGTTTCGGTTATAGTTTCAGTTTGAATTAAGGTTCAGTTTCGGTTATGGTTTCGGTTACCGTTATGTTTTCGATTACGGTTTGCTTCCTGTTCAATAATCTCCCGAACATCATCATCAGTTTAGTTCATATTTACGGCAAACTGAGTATGCAATTTTATCAACATCTGTGTCGTATTTACGGCAAACTGAGTATGCAATTTTATCAACATCTGTGTCGTATTTACGGCAAACCGAGTATGCAATTTCATTAACATCTCAAATAAATCTCATAATTGGATGATACCTAATCTGCATAAAATAAACAATGATCCAATAATTTTTTTTCTTGTTTTATATCAAAATTGATCTGAATAAACGAATTGAACTAAAATATTTCAAGATTGGCAAACTATTTACCATGTGACCCTGCCGTAAATAAGGGACCTAGTGTAAAAAAAAATCGATGTCTCGTTTTTCACGTTTTTGATCCAAATGACACCAAATCTGGACCAAACACGTGAAAATAAAAACATCGATTTTTTTTACACAAAATCCCTTCTCTGCGGCAGGGTCACATATTTCCATACATTTTGATTGTCTCCTGTACTTTTGAAGACATAAGCATAATTTTTCCCCCCTTCTCTATATTTTTATTTCACGATGAGATTAAGTATGTTTATAAAATAAATTTTAAATCTTTGATTTGGAAATGATTGGAATGTATTTAATGCCATTAAAGTCTATTCACTTTTTTTTTTTTTTTTTTTCAATTGATCGATAAATTACGATGAAAATGAATAAAATCTTATTAATTTTTTCCCATAAAAATTCAAATTGAATAAGTAATTCTTTGGAACGAATCTGGATCCAGCCTGTACTCAATGAGACTACGTATTTTAGAATTTTCCCAAAAATTTTTACCTTTCCAAGATTATTTAAATTATTACAACTACTCTTCAAACATATCTTAAAACAATTATTATCGTAAAATAATGCATTGATAAAATGATTTAGATAACTAATCATTTTTTTTCTTTTTGTTACAGGTGAGTCAAAAAATTCCACAAACCACTCAGAAAAAAACTACAACTCGATCTCGTAATCCGAAAACCAGGGTAAGATTATACCAAACATCTCTCACAAACTCGCAAAACACCCCTCCATCCTTCCACCTATCTCATCCTCCCTCCTTCCCACCCTCGCCATATTTCAAGTTCAACAACCTGTTGCCCGAAACCCCACCGAACCCATTTCGCTTCGTACTATCGGCCATAAAGACCGAAAATCCTACACGCATATGGTATCTCTCATCCTCTAGGGATTCACCCACAGCTTGCCTCGAGCTATTTTCATCGAAACTAAACGTGAACAACCCAGTTGGCCTGACTACAATACCCTCACGAACTCGGAACTACAATTAACCTCGAACTTATTCCCGAACAGATAAGCCTAAACGCCAGTCAAAATACAATACTGAGCCATATAGCAAAATTCAAACATCCTCGATACCATCAATTAGCTCGTAGCTAAACCAATGTAATACGAAGCAAAAACACGATAGTACACGATTCAGAGGTTGAAAAAAAAAATTGGTACCTATATTATAGAGAGCCATATTACACATGTAGGCGCGTACAACGAACCGTGTACATCGGATTTGTTAACAATGTTATCAAAATTACATTTCGTTTGATATTTCGCTAAAAGGTGTATCCGTAAAAGCGACCCAGGCTATGGCATATCCGACCTAATGTACGTATATTGTGTATACGTAGTAGCACACTTTCGTATAGTATGTGTACCATAATACCTGCGGGCCCATAAAGTTATATCATTTCATAATTAAGCTTTTATCTTTGCTCATATAGGTACAACGCAGCCTGTTTAATTACCTCCTGCTGGCAGGCTTTCGCTTAGCACACCGTGTACATTAAATGTTGGCTATCTCTCCCTTAAAGCGAATAAATTCTCAAATTGGGATAAAGTTTTAACCTTAAAATAAGTCTTGTACGTCACCGGAGCGCCACGCCAGGCCGGCTTGTTATCTGTGTTTATGTAACAGTGTCGTTTGTCTGACTATATGTACCTATACGAATGGGGCATCTACGAATATGGTAGACAGGGTACCGTTCGCAGCTGCCTTTCGTCGTCTTTACATGTGTACACATACAATGTACCATTTTCCAGATACCATGTAGGTCTACCTCCATCTCCTCCCATTCGTGTCCTCCATTTACCAAGGCTGACGGTATCATAGGCGTACGCGTGCTAACGCTTAAGAAAATGTCAAGACGTACCATGTTAGAGTGATTAATTTTTGAATTATTTATAATTTCTCGTACACAACGGGTAAGTTTTTCAGGCTATACGCGGTTCTAAGTTCACTTTTAAACTTTATCGAGATGTTGGAATGCCAACTTTACCGAGTCGTTGAGTTAGTACTGGCAGAGCTACAACTTACCGTGGAGTACTTTTGCTATATTTATATGCCTATCGTACCTGAATTGTTTGTTTTATGTGTGTAGCCACCACGAGTTACACGGTGTGCCAAGTTTTCACTTCAATGGGTTCGCTATTTCGGCTTTGTAAGGCTCTTTTATTAATATCTAGCTGGCACGTGAGGGATTTTTTGGGTGTGTGATGTGTCTGAGAAGTAGGAAGCATCAGGCTGCGAAATTATTTTTTGAGAAAATGTTGCAGAACTTGAGAAAATTCGAAAATAAGCCTGGATATTGTACATGGCTAATTTTTCGGCCAGATTCGAGACAAATTTTAGGCATAATAACCATTTTTTTAAATTTGAAAATTAAATATTGCAGAAAATGTGTTAAAATTTGAGAAAAAATTTCAAAAAATTACAAGAATTGATCAAAATGTAGTGAAAAATGTTTGAAAACTTTATGTAATCACCTTCGAAAAAATTCAAAAATAAATGAGTTAAATACTCACCAAAAATTGGCAGAAAATTATAATTTCGAGCAGTAGGTAGAGGTTAAAATATTCAAAATTTTGAGAAAATTGCAAGAACCGAACAAGAATTGTTGAAAATATTTGATACGAAAACCATTAAAAAATGATAAAAAATTCCTAGACTGTAAAATTGATCAAAACAATGCATAAATATTTCAAAATTCTGTCAAAAGAAAAAAAAATGAGCTGAAATTTTGTAAAAAAAAAAAAAGAGAAAAATTTCATAAAAATTGATTTAAAAAGTCTGTAGAAAAGTGAACACTGAAAAAAAAATGAGCAAAATTACAGGAAAGTGGTAAAAAAATCGATTAGAAATATTTGAAATGATGAAAAAATGCAATTTATTACCACAAGAAATTTTTCTGCAGGAAAAAAATTATGAAAACTTTTTACCCGGATACAGTAACCCAGAGACTTGTCACTCGACATCCCATGTCAGAAATCTAAAATTGAAAGAGAAATGTCAGAAATCAAAAATTAAAAGTATAAAAATGGAGACTTTAAAATCAAAATTGGAAAAATCTAAATGCTGCATGTCGTCTACATTTCAAATTGCAAGTTTTTCGGAAAAAAAATCACCGGTTTGCCCAATTTCCTTAATTTTTAAACCTTATCATGATTAAAAATGAAATTTTGTAATTTCTGAGGCCAGATACTTCTAAATTTTTCCCTTCTTTCGGTCTCACCTTGAGGATCATTAGATTCAAGAGTCGTTATGGAATTTTTCAACAAAAAAAAATTACTTATTGCTTATTTACTTATTATTATTTTTTAATTCAAGGTTGGCTGCAGTGACTTGGCAAAATAAGGGGAAAACTGTCAGCATAAGATCGATGACTGTCAGGCATGTTTTGAAAATCAGTCACTGGTACCTACTGAAATTTCACCAAATTTATTAAAATTGCATAAAATACGTTTGTAAAAATATTGAACAGAAAAATTTCCGAAAAATTGGAGAAAATTGAACAAAAAGTTACATAAAATTTAAAACATTTACTTACAACATAAAATCTATTGAAATTTATCAAATTCCATATTTTTTATTATTCTGACCAACTTTACAAAAGTTTTGATAAATTTTGAAAATTTTTCAATCCTTTTTATCACACTTCTGACCTTTTGATTTCATTTCAAATTTTTCTAATGCTTTATTTATATTAGGCCAATATTTTCAGAGAAAATCAGTCTGGGATCCTGTAGGAGCCCCGAAAAACATGAAAAAAAACTTTAAAAACTTTTGGCTGCAATTTTAAAAAATCGCGAAAATTTGAGAAAAATGCTGAAATTATTGTTTGCAATGAAATTTAATCTGATTTTATGAAACTTGAATAAAAACTTCGTTCCCAAAATTCCAAATTTCTGAATTTCTGATGCATGAAATCGATTTTTTTAAAGAAGAAAATCACTGGATTTTTTAAATGTGAAAATCACTAGATTTTTTTATAAGTTATTTGGAAAAAACTTTCAAGGTGTATAGGAGCCCTGAAAATTATTATAATGAAGTCTGCACTCACTGTCGGTTACTGAAAACAAATTTTCAACTGCAGTCGAAAGCATTTTGAGCCATTTTCATGAATTTTAAACAGGTATTAAAAAAAAATTGACAAGGCTGATTAAAAATTAAAAATCAAAATATAAAAAGAAGGGAGTACATAGGTGTTTAAAAAAGAATCATCGAAGCCCGAAAACTGATAATAATTCGACTATAAATAAAATGTTATCAGATTTTCTTATTGAATTTCTTTCAAAAAATGCTCGGAAAATACTTCAAAATGGCATTAAATTTTGGGCGAAAATCGAGATAAAATCAGTCAAGATTTTATCTTCATTTCCAGACATTTCAACACCTTCTAAAAATATCACTTCTATACTTACATCTCTTACTTCAAAAATTCCAAACTAATTGCGTACACCTACCTTTTCCTTTAATAAGATTAAAAATCCGTTATCTGTATGTATAAAATTTCTTAATAAGTACTCAGATCCACCCACCCAGCACCCACTCACCCACATAACGATTCTTTCAGCGGCACACCAACCATGCAATTTGTTTACTTTTAAATTACTATAACGAATGAAATAATTAACGTTAATTCGTTCTTCGTCGAATTTACCTCGTAATTATGCAGAAAAAAAATGTCTGGTAAACCGAGCGTGAAATAGAATACAACTTTGAAGTTGGAAAATTTCAAAAATACGCCGATCTTCTTTTCTCCGAAACCCGCACGCAGCCTTCTAATTTATCTTTTAAATAAGCGAAATTGGGAAATTAGGCGTACCTGCATTGCTGTTTATTTTCCTTTACTGAATTTTTACCTCTTAAAACGTTAAAATTACACATTAATCGTTAAATTGAAACCGACTAATTTCAATATTTAAAATTTCCCTGGCCGAGAGAAAAAAAAAGATAATGAAATTAACCGGTAAATAAGAATTTACGAAACACGTACACTGAGTTTAATAATTAATCCGCTTTAGCATATTAAAACTATCTCCTTTTCATTTTATTTCTTTGTTGAAAACTCACCCACTTGGAAACATTGTTTTTATTCACAAATTATAATCTCTTCTCGGCCATACTTTCATTCCATTCCTATTGTATTTTTAGCACTTTTTCGCCACTCTTTAATGTGTTTTCATTGATAAAATTCTATACCACGATGTCCCTCAAATACCAAATCGACCAAATAAATGTCACAACGGAGGCGTTCGTTGGTTTCTAGAAGAATGACATAAAGAGCCTTTCGATTTTCTTATTTACTGAAACGGTAACAATTGAACAAAAAAATAGAAACAGAAATTGGTAAAAATAATCGACCCTGTTCCAGTATCTCAAAAACCTACACATATCCGAAAACTCGAACATAACTACGAATAATTTAACGTCCGGAAAAAGAAAACATTTCGCACTTGACGTTCAAAATAAATGTAGCACACAATCGACAAGTATCTATTTTCCATTCTTACGTAGCTTTTACATACGTCGAACTTGGAGAAAGTCAAATACGAGTATGTTACGTAATTAACTACCGACCCCGATCGTCGCGTCGAATCGTATACAAAAAGTAGGTACTTCACGTCTCGATGTGACGACGTTTCCGCCAAGACATCGCCGGAATTAACCTTATCGATTTAATATAAAATTATACACGTACGATGGCAAAATAGCGTTATAAAAAAAAAAAGCTTGAAAAAAAATACGTCCGAAATAACTTTACGAAAAATGAAAACGTATAATTTATGTTTACGAACAATGCTCATTCGGATTACCATTCATACAGAAAGATAATTATACTACGTAAGAGGAAAACGTTCGCTTTTGCGTTTTCGGTTGTTGCCAACTTGGCCTGAAACGACCTTGCCTTTGTAACAAACAACATTACGTGGCTGTGTTCCAAAAACGCTCCCTGCTTCCCCTTCTTTCCTCTTTTACGCTTTTATACAGTATATTTTGAAAAAAAAAATAGCAGGGCAAAAAATTGTTATAATTCAGTTTCGATGGTCGCATTTCCAGACTTTTTTTTCCGGGTGTGTACGCTCGAGTTGAAAAATTATCTCTCACGAGTACCGGCAATTCTTTATACGTTTTTTCAGAGCGTAAAGAACAGATTTTGGAAATCTGGCCGAGTTTGTAAATTTTCGAAGTGTAGTGGTATTTTTCATCTGAAGCCAAAATATTTTTTTTCGGAAAAATCATTATTTTCAAAATTTAAAATAAAATATCGATTTAAATTTTTAGTTATGAGAATTAAGGCTGATAAATATTTTTTTTCCAATGAAATCCTACTCAAAAAATTATATTACCTACCTAATTAGTTTAGTTTGTCTTGGAAAATAAAAATGACTTCTGAGAATTAAAAACTAGGTAGGTACAAAAAATAAACCCTGATCTACTTATTTGAGAACAATAGAACAGAAAAACTGGTTATTTTACAACTGAAAATTATTCAGTGAAAAAAATAGTCGGGATACGGAAAATAGAACCGGTTGAAACCAGAATATGGCAATGCAAAATTAATTTCTAAAACGAAAGAAATCAGTTCAGAATAATAATTTTAAAAAAAAAATTCAAATAATATCCGGTTACAAATGAATCATTGAAAAAGCTTATTTTAAATGAAATGAAACCAGTTGTCAAGAAAAAATAGTTTAAATCTGTTCATGACATGAACATCGACAGTGAAATAGGTAAGCACCTACCTTCTTCAAAAACCAATAAAAATGCAACGAGAATTTCGGTGATACCAATAACACTCAATTTACATGCCTAAATAAAACTGGTTGAAACCGGTTTATCACTACAATTTTTTTTATAAAATTAAAATTCACAATGAAATGGAGAAAAGGCGAACAAAAAAACAAGAATTCTGATGAAACTGATTTAAAACATTTATAAAATGAATCTACTGATGAAAGCGGTTGAAACTAGTTCAACGTAACCGGTTCATAACTGTTCTCAGGATTAAAATTGATGACACTTGAAAAACGATCAAAAGGAAACAACAATTACGATAAAACCTGTTAAACCAATTAATAAAGCAGATTCACTGATGAAACCAGTTTAAATGAATTATTTTAACCGGTTTATGACTTTTTGTGAAATGAAAATTAATGCCCAATCAAAAAGTTGGCAATGAGAAAAACAGGAATTCTGAAAATTGAAACCATTTGATCATATCTGGTTCGAACCGGTTTTGAAAATGTAATATTTAGTCAATTATGGGTATAAAAACTTTTGATAAGTAAGTATCAAGGAATTTCAGAACCGTTACACCTATTTGTATATTGTATTTTCGAAAAAAAAAACAGTAGAAACTGGTTTGCCTGGTTCAACAAAACTGGTTCAAATGATTACTTGAAGAAATAAAAAGCAGCCACCAAACGCATGAAAAACTATGTGTGAGTAACAGGAATTCCAAAAAAAAAACTTCTTCAAACCAATTAATAAAACAAATCCCAAGATACAACCAGTTGAAACCGGTTCGTAAAATCATTGAGAAATATTCATCAATGAATCAAACCAGCCTACAATTGACTTTGGAAAATGAATTTTTGATTATAAAAGGGTAGAAAACAGTTTGAACCAGTTCTGATGTTGATTACAACTGGTTCAAACCGGTTTGAAAAATATGTACAACAATAAATTGTATAAAAACTGTTCTATAAACAACAAAAAATCTTGCATGAACCATTCGACCTGATTGTATAATCGAACTACAAATAAAACCAGTTGAAACCGGTTGGTCTGGTTTATCAAAACTGGTTCAAAACAATTTTCGAAACGAAAGCGCTCATCAAACACTTGAAAACTGTCAATGATAACAAAACATTCCAAAAAAAAACCTGGTTCAAACCGGTTTATAGAACCGATGTAGAGATGCAACCAGTTGAAACCGGTTAATCAAATTATTAAAAACCATTGATTTGTGAATCAAATCAGTCAACGATTGGTTTTAAAAAGTAGAGTTAAACCAGTTTGAACCAGTTTACAGCCTCATGAAACCTTTACTGCGTTAGAAATCGTTTTTAATTTTTCTCCTTGTATCGAATTGAGTTCCAAATGTTTTCTTCAAGAAAATTATTCCTGTTAAATTCCTACTTGATGAGAAAATATATACAACGCTTTCAACTATTCGATTCAATCGCCAGCAGATATTTTTTTCACAATCAAACTACAATTTTTTATCGTCTTGATTCGTCGAATTAATCACTGTATTTTCTCATAAATTCTCACAAAGTATAGATATTAAATACCTACAGTATTAAAAACTTCTGAGAACGTACACAAAGACAAACACCATTCAACTTTAAATTTCAATTCTTCACAACTAACATAAACTCGGCTCACAAAAAAAAACACGCTTCGCTGAAAACGGTAAAAAAAAAAGAGAGAAGACGACTTAAAATGGAACGCGGATCTCTACAAAACTTCAACCTACTCGCACAATATACGCTTACATTTCGAAAAAGCCGAATACCACGTTAATTAAACTTTGATAATAAAAATAAACTCGTTTCGTTGCTGCACATAACGATTCTACGTTACGTTTATGGTTACTTAATTCTTGCGGGAGAAAAAAGTTACCTTCTACAGTAAAACCTCTCGATTACATCTTCACCTCGTACTATGTCACAACAAGAATACATTTCCAGCAACTTTAACGATATCCTACTACATAATTTAGCGTTTATCGTAAACGCGCGCGCGAAAAACGACAAAAAAATCTCGTCACTTCTCGGCAATACTACGCGTAGAAATCGTGCAGTTGCTTTCGACACGACAATCTCATCAACAATCCAAACAATGAATTAGAAATGACTTTGGGAAAAAAATTTCGCGCACTCTCGGCAAACGCCTCGTGCCGGATTCAGTTTACAAATTATGAAGAACGGAACGTATACGACGTTTAAAGGATTACGTTGGATAATAGAGAGAAAAGGTATATAACGAGCATGATGAATAGCATATAATACAATACTAAGATACAGCTGCCAAAAAAGGGCTGAACTTTTGCCAACGGCACAATTTCCAAGGTTGGACGGTTAAAGTCAGCCTAGCCGTATACATCGAGCCGGCACTGGGTTATTTTAATTGCTAAAAGGCCAAATGAAGTTGTTTTCTAGCGAGATAAAACCGCAAAAGCCGAGTAAATAGATGTAACTTACGTGTTTTCCATTAGATAACTCGACAAATGGAACCTCGATCGTGTAAAACGTTAATTTTTCTTGCCCATTTTTACTATAGGCACGTTTTGTACCATGCGTGAGCTTTTATCGTCCGCTGGATCTATTTATTCGGAGCGAAATACTGGAAAAATTAAATCGAAATATGAACACGTCCTATATTTAAAATATTATAGGCACTTGAAAAAAATAATTCAATTTTAATTCGTTGGAAAAATAGGACAAAAATTCTAAATAATCAGCTGATCATTGGATCAGATCGAATCCATTTTTTCAATTTTCAAATACCACCTATTTGCATTCTTCCAATTAATTTATTCACAAGCGGAAAAAAATACCGACAGGAAATTCCAAAACTAAAGGTACAAAGGATCGTACATCATTTTTACTCATCATAGATAAAAAATCTCTTGCACAAAAAAAAAGTAAAAAAAGAGACCTCTCAGCCTACTTATTTTTCCCAACCAAACTTGCAATAACCTTTCTTTGCGTAGATTCTCGCTAAGATATTTAATCTTGTTCTACGTGAATTTCCAAATACCCTTAAAAGATATGAGGCCATAAGACGAGAAAGAAAATACAATACACAAACTATACTGTTATCTCAACATTGTTATTTCTTGGCGATTTGTAAAATATTTGAAAAAAATTATTACCCGATAAAAATAAACTATATTCCTATCACAATATACTTCAACAATTCAACATGCCAACAACAAAGAAAAGTGGGATTAATTTTTTTGTCGGATTTCCTCCTTTTTATTTCTTTTTCTGGTTTTCTATCTGACCATCGATGTATATTTTGGAATATTAATTTTTTATTTTCATTTTTATAAAATTATTTTCCATTATTATTTGTGGAACTATTCTCCATTTTGAAATGGTCGGGTATTTTGCAGACTATTGGTCGTGAAATTTCCCATAATAGGCTTCCTTTTTAAGTTCCTCTTGAACCGTACTTTAGGAGTACCTATTCATGTATTTTGAAAAATCCCACGAATTTAGTAATTTCATATGCTACAAGAGGTCCAAAAGTGGGATGAATTCTATAAAAATTGGAGTCCCAGAATAAGCGTGTTTTATTGAAACGTATCATCGCTATCTCAAACATGAATCGTTGGAAAACATTTTCTATTTTTCTTTAGAAAATAGAGGGAAACAAAAACCACAGTATTGTGGCTACAAAATCGCTAAGATTTCCAAAATATTTTTTCAATCTTCCCCCCCCCCCCCAAAAAAAAAAAAAAAATCGTAAAGTATGCAAAATCAGGAATGCAGAAGACAAATTATCAAAATTCGAACTACTTACCTACACGAAGAAAAAATTGTACTGATTTCTTCCTACCTGCTGAATTAGCAAAACTTCTTTTTTTTGTTTCCTTCTCATTTTCCCAACAAAGAATATTGGTTTTGCCGGGCAAGAAGTGAATTTTGCTTCGCACTGATTTTCAATCTACCCCTCCCCCCCTCAAATTGGTGTCTCATGCTGTGAAAAAATTCCGGGAAAATAATTGACCCCCATCCCCTCCCTTTAAAGATTCTCATGTAAAGAGTTCTTTCGATCAATAAATTCTTGAAATGATTTGGGAAATGAATTTCTTCAATTTTCTATACAGGATTTTCAATTTTCAATGTTGTATCTTTCATCTTCTTTCTTCCACCTTCCATAATTTTCAATATAGAATTTTCGATATTTTCAATATTAGATTTTCAATTTTCTGTATTGAATTTTCAATACCTATTGAAGTTTGAATTTTGAATTTTCAAATCCTCAAAAAGGTTTTTTGGGAACCTCATTTCTTCAAATCTGAAATTATTTTCTAAATTCACAATCCAAATCAAAATTCTTCAATACCTACAGACCTACACCCTTAAATTTATCTCCCAAATGAAAATTTTTCAAAAACTTTGTCCTTGCTGTGCTTGGCTTTTTTTGTACTTTTCTTTCCATAATTTAAAAAAAAAAAAATTAAAATCCTATGAACGTGGTTTTTTCTCATATTTTCCCTCAAAATTATTTCAACTACTTTTATTATATTTTATCTTCTTAAAATTATTCATTTTCGATGTTTGAATATCAGATTTTTCCAAAATCTTTGGCCTCGCTGCGTTCGACTTTTCGATATTTATACTGTTGAAGTAAAAATGGTTAATTTTGTTTTATTGCAGCTTATTTGATTTTTTCTGAAGTTTTCGCCCTCGCTTCACTCAAGTCAATTTCATTCTCTCACATGCTGGGAGGGAGGGAGGGAGAGAGAGAGAGTCAGAATTTTAAACTTTTTTTATCAGAATGCATTATTGGGGATGGGGGGATTGAGAATCGGATTAGAAGCCAAATTCACCCCTTATCCGACCCGACCCATTATCCCAATCCACAAGGAAAATTCGACCAAAACAGAAATCAAACCATCCTAGCAGCAGAATACGATTGATACCTCGACTCGCACATCTTTTTCAATGCTCTTTTCCTCAATACGCCACGTATCAGAAAAAATAGGCAAATTTTGGACGCCTCGTTGCGCAAAACTCGCAAGTCGATCTATTTACTCGGAAAATACCTCCCGATAAAGCAACATTATCGGCTCGAAACCCGACAAAAAGGTGTACCGAGACAAATATACGAATAAAATTGTATTAGTTCGGCAATATATTTATCAACACCCATTACCTCGTTTAAGACAAAAAGATTGCCCGGAAAAAGAATTATTAAAGTTGGTTCGGAAAAGCATTCGGGCTATCTGCGAGCGAACGAATTTTCCCAAGGAAACATCGCCGTCGCGACGTTATCATGCAAATTTCGTTTTCAAAAACAGATTTATCTCGAACGTTAAGAATGAGAGTGAATTTGTCATTGTCCCTTTTTCCTTTTTTTTTCATTTTCCTGCTGTACAATTTATATTTCGCATTCTTCTTTTAAGCTGATACTATAAGCTTATCTGGAATCGTTCTTATACTATTTTCAAATACCTACTCTTAAATTGTTATCGATTCAGTGCCTATAACTACAAAACTTTTTTCTCCTTGATTTATCTGCGTATACGTCTTCCGAAATCTCATAAGTAGGTATATACACGCGAATGTAGTGTTAAAACTATACGCTACATCATCGATTCGGATTCCAATTCAATTTTCTAAAGCGGATAATTTTTTTGTGAAAATTTTCCACATAAATTGTGTATACGTAAAACGATGAATTTTTATCATTTTTTTTCTTAAAAAAAAAAAAAGAAGTTAGTGTATTGGTGTGAGGTTATTGATGGATTACGATGTCTATTTATTTTGGTGATAGAAATATCGTGGAAAAAATTTTACATGCTTTGTTTTCTTTTGAAATTTTCAATTGAGCCATTGAGCGATACTCTTCATTTTTTTCGTGAATTTCTATCTATATATCAAATCGAAATATTTAACAAATAATTTTTAATACCCGCTGAATGAAATTTTTTAATTTATTTTTTATTGAAATTTGGGACCTAAATTTACGACTCAGTATTTTTAAAATCTCAATTGATTTATTTTCAGTCAAACCATAATGTTATGATTGATGTTTTTGAAAATTTGTCCTCCTGAGTGTGTCCATTTTGAAAGACTCAAAATTAGTGTCAATTCAAAAACTAATTTTTTACTTCTAAAAGTGGTTTTTCTATTCAGGTTCACATTTTTATGTATGAACATTTTTTAGACTGAATTTCTGAAATATACGAGGGGAGTTCCAAAAGTAACACCCGTTTTGCCATAACTCAATAAAAAATAGTCAGATCGAAATGAAATTTTATCTACAGATAGTTTTTGAGTACATTTATTTTTCGACATAATCACCATCCACTTCCTTGCATTTGTTGTAACGTTTCAGCAGCTTTTGTATGCCCTTTGCGTAGAACTCGGTAGTTCGACTCTTGAGGAAAGAATCGACCTCAGCCTTGAGGTCAGGATCGCAATCGAACCGTTTTCCACTTAGGTGACGTTTCAGAAGTGGGAATAAGTGAAAATCACTGGGGGCGAAGTCCGGCGAATAAGGGGGGTGATTGAAAATCGTCCAGCCAAATTCCTTCAAAATGTCTTGTGTGGCCTTCACCGAATGTGGCCTAGCATTATCGTGAAAAAAGATGATTTCCTTGCTTAAACCGGGTCTCTTCCGCCAAATTTGGTTCCGAAGCTGTCTCAGGGTCTTTTGGCAGCTCTCACTATTAATCGTAGTCCCTTTTGGCGTATATTCGACGAGTAAGACACATTTTTGGTCCCAAAACCCCGTTGCCACCACCTTTCCCACCGAGTTGACGTTGTCCCCGCCTTGATTAGACGAATCCAACGCCGAACACTCGATTCATCTATGCAGGAATATCCATACGTCTCGTGTACAAACAGACAGATGTTTGCCGCCTTCTCCCCGCACACTGTTAGACATCGAATAACGCTACCTCACTGCGAGCAGAGTAAACTCACGTATTGGCAACTCCACTGTAAAACGACTACTACTTCTTTCAGTAGCGGTAACTCAGCAGCTACCGAACGGATTCCCGCAAAATTTTTACAGTGTAATCCAACACTCAAAAACTATACTTCCTCGAAATTTCAACCATTTTCGTTGTGGCATTGCCGAGTTACAGCAAAACGGGTGTTACTTTTGGAACTCCCCTCGTAGTATAATTTGATCGCTTTGTTCGCTGCCTCTCATCTGGCTTCCTCACACAGTGAGGCCATCAGGAGATCCCTCAAAACGCTGGAAATTCAATATCTTGAAAAAGAGTGATAAAAGTGAGTTAAATACAGAATAGGTGTAGTATTTTTAGTCGTAGATTACGAATTTGATGAAAGAAAATTGATTCGGGGCATTGGAGAAGGGTTGAAATCAAACTTCATCAAAAATATCGTAGTCCATCAAAATCTAAGTTTTCGAGATCGTAGATGACGAATATCACAAAAATATGGTCAAGGAGGAGGGGTAGGGAGGTGCTCAAATTGAAATTCAATCAAAATATCGTGTAATATATCGAAATCTAGGTTTTTCGAGATCGCATATTACGAATCTGACAACAAAAAAAATTTTGGTGAATGGTGGAGGGGTGGGGTGGGGGTGCTCGAATTGAAATTCAATCAAAACATCGTGTAATATATCGAAATCTAGATTTTCTAGATCGTAGATTATGAATCTGACAATAGAAAATTTTTTGGCCAATGGGGGAGGGGTGGGGAGGTGCTCAAATTGAAATTCAACCAAAATATCGTGTAATATGTCAAAATCTAAATTTTCGAGATCGTAGATTACGAATCTGACAATAAAAAATTTTTTGTGACAAGGGGGAGGTGGGAGGTTCTCGAATTGAAATTTAAGCAAAATATCGAGTAGCGAATCCAGGTTTTTGAGGTCGTAGATTACGAATCTTACGACAATTATTTTGGTGATCAGGGACGGTAGAGATGTTAAAGTTGAAATTTAATCAAAATATCCTGTAGTATTTCGAAATCTTTGTTTTCCAGGTCGTAGATCATGAATACGACAAAAAAATTGGATGAAATGCGAAAAGGACAGGTAAGGTGGAGTGAGTGAGTGAGTGAGTGAGTGAGTGAGAGATATTTCGATCGAATTCTCATCAAACAATATTTGAACTCAAAATCCTCCACTCCTTGAAATCTCAAAACTGCAGTTCAAATTACCACACCGACCAACAGAAGTCATCATCTCACAATAAAATACAAAACACACCCAATAAAAATCTCCAAATCGACAAAATCGTTCCCGCCATTTTCTCTCCTTCCAAATACCATAAATTCTCCCAACGACTTCATTTTTTTCTCGTTCACGTGCGGCATTACAATCACAAACCAATTTACTACCGCATCCGAGCAATTTTTCCCTCCTGCGACGACGACGAAATTCGGCAAAGAAGGCTCGTGCCTCAGCTGAAGAAAATCCGGCGTAAAAAATTTTTCAATTATGCTTCACTTTTTTCCACCCTTTCGTCGAAAAACGTGGAAAAAAATTCAATATAAAAGCTCAGGTGCGTTTTGATAAACCTTAACTGCCATCATTACGAGACTGATGTCATTTCATCTATAAACCCATACGAAAAATTACTTCGAGAAAATAACAGATTGAAAATTCCACATTAATAATTTCGTCGTAGATATACCGACCAAATTCAATTTAAAAATCGATTATTACTCGAGCGATTTTTCGACGAAGGAAAAAAATTACCCATAGGATTTAATTCTTAAAATCCTCCGATGCTGCTGCGGTGACTACCTATATAATTTTTAAATTAATATTTTCGCGGCGCGACGACGCCCGACGAGAAGGAAAAAAGCAGACAAGACGAATTACGTACGTTAAAACTCCAAGGAAATTTTCTTTCGAGTACATTTTCGTCGTACATTTTACAGAATTATCTGCTTTCCCGCTTTCCCCAGTGATATGGTAATATTCGACGTTAGACAAGACTCGAAGGGAAACCTCACGTATATAATGAAAAATTACGACATTATATCGCAGAATCCTTAAATTAAAAAACAAAATACCCCATCTCTGGATAAGTAAATACAGTAATTTTTCTAATGGAGCAGTACCACAAGGTGGGAGGAGCGGAGTAAAACCGATTTAAATCATTTTTGCGCGTACGTACGTCGAGGTACATGACGATAATTAAATTAAGCTCGTATTACGAGTACCCGAAGCCATCGGGTCTTACGCGCATTAAAGTGAACAACAATGCGACATATTGATTCGCCAATTTCGTAACCGTGGCCAGAGGGACCGGAGGGGTAAAGCAAGAAAAAAACCCTTCGACTTCGAGATTCGCAAACAAGAGACATTCGAAAAGAATAAACCGATGCGAGATAAATTTTTCATCTCTAAGAAGCTTTTTTTCCCTTTCATTCGACTCAAACGCCGAGAGAGGTAAATTGAATTGATATTCGCGCCATTATGTACAACATCGTTTATATCCGGGCGAACGAAAATTCAATAAATAAATTTGTCAGCGGTAAATTTCGCAGTTTTAAAAAACATCATTTTTGCCTAAGTATATTTTTTGTTCGGTCGGATGCTGCGAATACGAATACGATCATGGTTCTCTCTCGAGCTGTTATTCTTCCGTCGTTATCTCATCTTTTGTTGGAGTGGCGTGTGCGGCAAGGGATGTATATTAAATTGAAAAAACGATTTTATCAAAAACATATTCCACAGAGCTATTTACTTTGATGGAAAAAATTAACCGCACGTTGAGATAAGAAGGCGAGATTGTTATCAAACATTTTAACCGGGGTCCGAAATAAAAGCCGGGACTGACATTTACATAGGTTCCTATTAAGAAACAACGACGTCGGGCTTCTTTTCTGCCAGCTTGTTTTCCACCCTCGCTCGTTCGATTCTAACTCGGAATTCTACCCTTGTTCTGCTCGGTTTTCGGCATCTACATCGTGTTTTCAACCGAATTATCAGCGTAGTCGGTGAGAAAACCGATACTTCGGTAAATGGAACCGAGCAAATACAAAGAGAGTTGTGAAATTCGAATACCACCGTCGAACCAGAAATGCCATCATTCCTTTTCTCATACAAGTTTTCTCTTTGATTAGTGAAAATTTGTACAGAAAATTGACCTAATTTGCCTAATAAGGAAGGAAAATACTTTTCAAAATTATTCGCAGTTCAACTACTTTTTTTTAGAATTTTACTTACATGAATTACTTCAGCTTTTCGCACCCGGACTAACGTTGAATAGAAAAATAAACAATACAAATTGCAAATTGCATAGTGAAACTCGATTAGGTATTTGCAAAGTGTATAACAACATAGGTAGGTACCTAATACTCGGAAAAGGTAATAAATTTTCATTCAATTCTTTCCACGAAATGGATTTTTCGCTTCCATTTTCTCCATTTAATGTGAACATGCGGTACGTTGAGTAAATAGATGTCAAGTACTTTGTTGTAAGTTTTAATTTTCGCGAAAAAAAAAACGTGTCAATTTAATTGACCTACTCTTCTCGACGAATTATTTATATGAAAGTGCATCTTACTGTAGCAGTTTTTTCGGATGTAGTTTTATGCCCTTCAAAGATTTACATTTTATGATCCATGCTTCAACGGAGATGCGCACAACACATGAGTAAATTAACAACTTTTTAAGTAAATCTACGATTCATTTTTTGTTTTTTGAGTTTGATGACAAGCAACACTGTTTTAAAGATACAATCCGTTGACGAAACATTGTCGTGATATTGATCTCGCCCTCAAATTGATGAAACATTGCATTAATGTTGATGTTGATGGAACATTGAATCCATGTTGGTGTTGATGAAATATTCACAATGTTGATGAGATCTTGCCCTAAAATTGATGAAATGCTGACTCAATGTAGCGCACATTGTTGCAAAAAAACTGATGGCAAATTGTCTTGATGTTGACGAAACATTGTCAAAATGTTGATGAAATTTTGCATTGAATTTGATGAAATATTACATTAATTTTGATGTTGATGAAGCATCGAATCAATGTCGATGTTGATGAAACATCGAATCAATGTTGATGAAACATCGAATCAATGTTGATGTTGATGAAATATTCACAATGTTGATGAAATCTTGCCTTAAAATTTATGAAATGCTGACTCAATGTAGATCACATTGTTGCAAAAAAATTGATGGCAAATTGTCTTGATGTTGATGAAACATCGAATCAATGTTGATGAAATATCGAATCAATGTTGATGAAACATCGAATCAATGTTGATGAAACATCGAATCAATGTTGATGAAACATCGAATCAATGTTGATGAAACAATGAATCAATGTTGATGAAACATCGAATCAATGTTGATGAAACATCGAATCAATGTTGATGAAACATCGAATCAATGTTGATGAAACAATGAATCAATGTTGATGAAACAATGAATCAATGTTGATGAAACAATGAATCAGTGTTGATGAGACGTATCAATGTTGATGAAGCATTGAACATATTTTGATGAAACATTAAATTAATGTTGATCACAATGTTGCTGAAATATTGATGGCACATTATCGCGGTGTGGACGAAACATTGCTGCGATGTTGATCATAATGTTGAAGTATTCTCACAATATTAATGAAATATTGCTAAATCATTAATAAAACATGCTGCACTGTTGATGAAATTACTAAATAATATTGATTAAATATTGTCAAATATTTGACTGATTGCTAGAATATTGTCTAAAAATACCATATTGAAACGTTTATGAAACATTGCTAAAATGTTGATGAAACATTTTATCGCAACATTACCACAATACCCTTACAGAGTAACCATAATTTTTCCAAAACGTTGCCACAATATGACTGAATCATTACCTAATGTAATTTTTCTGCAGTATTTAATTAAAACTTGTACAAAAAAAATTATACTTATCTAGGTACCTAACTTTTTTATTTTTTCGCGTGTTTTTGAAAAAATCGCGCACTGATGACATCCTCCCTCACCTCACTCACTTTAATCCATTTTGTAATTATATCTGGAAAAACGAATAAAATAATCAAATTTGGTTAAAATTTCGTCGGACAATTTTGATCAATTTTTTTATTGGGATAAGCCACTAAAAAAAGGGAACTTTTTTTCTGCTTCAAAATATTCCAGTTTTCTGAAATGAAGAAGGAGGAAAAGGAGGGTTCATTCCCACTATTTTGAGATGAAAAATTTTCAAGTCGTTTATGCTGGTTCTGTGAATGTAACGCGTACCTTGAAAGGAATATGCTCAAATTTCATCCATTTAGACAAAATTTAAATATCTCGCTTCCAGACTGTAGCCAAATTGTGAATTGGACGAGAACTCCGACCTTGGCGAATCATTAGCTTTGAAACATTATTGTACAAGCATAATAAGCTTTTAATTGTTACCTACGACACCAATTTGTGTTAAAATTACCAAACTGTAAATTTTTTTCGAGAAAAATATTAAACAGGAATAAAAAGTATCAAAGTAACCCCTTTTTTTTCTTAATTCAATTTTGTTGATTTTATTCATATAAACAGTACAATAAGACCGCAATTCAAATTCTGAATCTCCATCAAATTCATTCCAAAATTAAAATCATACTGATTTCTCCACGAAATGGAACCTCTACGGAATAAATACCAGATTTTACTCATTCCACACTCATACGCCATAACATTTGTAATTCCACTGCACAAAAGTATTTCTTCTATTTCGCCAATTCCATCTCCCTTCTCCTCTCTTCCCCTCGAACAATAAAAACTTCGCCTATATCTTTATATAGGATATTGCAAAAATAACTTCAATATAATATCGAAATCCTAAAATATTGAGAATTACATTTGCTAAAAGTTGAAAATTTTTATTGCGGCGAAAATAAAAAAAAAGTACACAGATTTTCTATGTTCGAAATCCGATTACCTCGTAATGCCCAATTCGAGGGGAAAAAGTTGCGAAAATATTTTTCTAGCGTAAAATTTCAAATATGATTCGGCGGATTTTTTTCCTCCCTCTGTCACGCTATTCTCCGCAACGCTTGTTGTTTTACGAAATTTATTTCAACTTTTGAATAAACTACGTACATGTTGACTTTCCATTCGAATAACCTTTACACATTTTTTTCTCTTTCCATTTGATTGGTGTCCTCGAATTCGGAATATCGTCCGAGAGCGAAAAAAAAACCCTCGATCGAAAATCTCACCCATATAAATTCGACACGAATCTACATTCGAAACCTAATACCCGGAGATCTATTTCAAATATTACCTTGATTTCGACTCGAACACAACCGAGTAGCCGATAATAAACACGTTTTTGGAAGAAAGGAAAAAAAAAGGCTAAATCTTATTCCACCTCGAAGAAAAATTTTTCAATTTGTAAGGCATTAAAGAGAAGATCTCTTCACGCAGCATTTTTTTCTCGTACATATCCCATATCGTCAGCATAAGCAGAAGGACGATTATCAGATACGTGAATCTGCCCTTTCCCTTTTTTTTTTTCAGCCTACGTTTAATACGAGCACCCATAATCATGCCAAATACCACATCCCGTCCATAAAACCACGTAAAGAGCGAATAGAATGCGCGATAAATAGGTCAAAAACCGCGTGTTTACGCCAAGCACGCGTTTCTCTCTCTGCATTTACACGCCAGGCGAGGAAAAAAAATTACTCGGCTTATATAACACGTTAGAGAATAAATGCCTGTATTTAAACGTCTCCTTGCCTCTTTCTCGTTGGAAAAAATAGCTCACCCACGCGAATTATTAGCCCAGAATTGTTATTTTTTATTTCCCCTGGTCGCTGGCCGTATGTGTACGAGTACCTACACCTAAATCGGCCATATAAAATAATTACATCGACTCGTACACATACATATAGATACCTATCGGTGCCCATTATAATGTAGATTACATAAGTAAACAAAAACCCAGACCGAAGGACCTATATACTCTAAAGCGCAAAAAGTTTTTAATTAAATTTCCTCTCTCTTAATGCCGAGTAAAAGATAATTAGAACTCCGACGGGATAATAATTAAAATACTTTAATTAATTCTGCAAAAGTGCGCGATATGAACGAAGTAATAATTTTCGGCCCATGCTAGTGCTATGTAGCAATGCATAAGTACATCTATGTACCGTATGAGAAACGAGTATAATGTTTAGTAAAAGGATACACCGGAGTGTTTTTTCGCGACGCAAGCAAGCTTAATCGGTTTATGGACTTGGACTTTTATAATTTTTAACAATCGCCTTTGGCGATGTCCGGTTCATAGGAAAAATTTGGTCGTTAGTTTTATCGTTGTTTGTTATCATTAATTAGGTGTAGAATGAGACAGATGGAGAGAGGTAAATTTTGTAGGAGGTTGAATTTCATCCTCATTATTAGTATGTCTGCTGGTGTGATGATTTTTGTGATTTTTTTTTTTAATAATTTGAAAAACTATGTGAGATCTAAAATTCGAAATTTTCCACATTCGAATTTGAAAGTTGAAAGATACCGAGAGTGTTACGTTTGTTTCCTTTATTAATTTTTATCATAAGAAGCGAGATCCTCGTTATGGCTTTGAGTAAAATTTCAATCACTGGAGAAAAAAAATTTAGAGGATTTTTTCAAAAAAAGGTGCTTCTGGTCAGACCAACAACAGAAGAGGGAGAAAGGGTATAGTCGGATAAAGGATGAAATTGGTCCTCGGTATTTTTGGGTTCCTAGGCTTTTTAAAGGGTAAATTAATTAGAATTTTTTTTTACAAAATTTTGAACCTTTCTTCTATTTCTTCGCATTTATGGCCGTTTTCCTTCATTATTTCCAAGAATTTTCAATTTCAACGAAATTGAAAGAAATTTTTTATTCCTTGGCACAAAATCACATCTCGCAGAGAAGTATTTATTGTCATTTTTTCATTCAATTTGGTGCACTCCTTCGCCATTTTTCAGCCTTTTGAAGTTTTCAGTCGTAAAAAAACTATATATGTACTTGAACAAAAAATAATAACTCTGGAAAAATACAAAAAATACATTTTTTTTTTTAATGTAAAATTTCGACAAGTGTGTAGTTTTGGCCATTTATTTGAGATAATGGTCAAAAAACGTAAGAATCCGCACAGAAATGGACCAAATTTACCCTTTTCCCGGCCATACTTTTTGGACAAAAAGTTTGCTTATTCAAAACAAAACTTGGTAAATCTTATGAATTCCAACGAGCACGGTTCACATTTTCATATAAAGTTAAACCATGACTGCGGATTACCATTTCAAATAACTGATCCTCTCCCCACCACCCCCACCCACTAATTAAATTTTCCCAACACAAAAATATGTTTCTACTGTTGATTATTTTCAAAAAATCAACGAAAATTTCCAAAAATTAAAAAAAAAAATTATCCAACAGCAAAATTATATTCAATTCTCCTGAGAAAATTTTCCAACCCTGAAATCTGCTGTTAATTATTTTCAAGAAATTAACGAAATTTTCAAAAAAAAAAAATAGGAATTTTCATTCATCAACAAAAACTATTTAATTTCCATGAGAAAATTTTCAAACTCTAAAATATTTACTCATATTCTCAGGAAATCGACAAAATATCAAAAAACATCAAGTAAAACAATCGAATGTTTACGGCAAACAAGTTATGCAATTTTATTAACATCTATTACCAAATGATCTGATTCGTATTCACGGCAAATCGGTTATGCAACTTTATTAACATCGCTGTAAATTCGTTTGGATAGACGTATTTAGGGCGCGAATTAATTACCTAGCTGCTTTATTCTTCAAGAAAGGAATTGAGCTGAAATTTTTGAGGAAGTAACACAGTGAATTGTAATAGTACATAGAGTGGGCCCAGGAACCAAAATTTCTGTTTTTTTTGAAAAAAAAAACACACACACACAAAAGTTGTTGGCTAAAGAGACCGGAAAAAAATTCAAAAATTCAAAATTGATTCTTATTTTTCGATCATGCAAGAGGTTCCAATTCTTTCAAAATTTCCAATACCTACCTAACTCGATGTTCTCAAAAATCACAGAAAGTTGCAAAGAAAAAATGAAATGAAATATAAAAGTCAATTTCAGAGCTTATTTAGTAATCATGAAAACTAAAAAGAATATTTTTAATTTTTTGAAAAAAAAAAAAATGTTTTATAGTTTTTTTACATTTCTGCAATTTCTTCACTTGCCTAGGAAATTGAAAAAATTTAATAAAACACTGATTTTTTTCAAAAAAAAAAATTGGCCAACTAGTTTTTAAATAAACTCTAAAATTAATTTTGATAAAGAGTACCACCGGAGGTTAAAATGAATGAATCCCCCTCCCCCCGTTAAAATTCGAAACTAACGATTGAATTTAGTTCCCGAGGTTTGAAAAACAAGTGGTAAAAATTTTAGCTTTCTGTCTTTCTCCTGGAACCAGTTATGGGGTAAAACGTTGGGCACTTTTTTTCAGCCTTTCCATTAAAATTTTTCATCTTGGTGAGTTCTCAATCAATTTTTTTTCCGAATTTTCGCGAGTTTTATACCATACTTAGTCCCTTTGTACAATGATAATTTTTTTAGAATTTTTTAGGCGGTGGAACACCTTGAAAAATTCGAAAAACTCATTTTTTCACAGCATTTTTCACTCATAAAAATGGTAGTTTCTGGCCAAAAAAATTCTTGAAATTGTATCTTAAAATACGTATTTATATAGACGACTTGTCCGACTTTCACATCATTTCATCTCTTTTTCGTGATTTTTGTAATTTCAAATTCAAATGAGTATTTTTCTTCTATGGATGGATCACAGACTAGATTTTTCTTAAAGAAGAGATAAAAATAATTACAAATAATACGTATGCAAATCGTGAGTTACATCCGAAAAAGAACCTGTAAAAAGAATGATGATCAAAAATACCACCTCTATGGGTATTATGAGGTGATAAGATTGGAAAAATTGTAATGGTACGTATCGAATAATACATAAAACTCCCTTGTCGCGAGACTACTTCTAACAACAATAACGAAAAGCTTTTCAGTCTGTACCTCGCTCATCGTTCTCACGCGTGCACAAAGAAAGTCTATCATTCTTTGCTTAACAAAACAACTCAGCGTACCGGTATTTTACAGGTGTTAACGTTAATCTACCTGTATGTGTTTTGTACCACCCTATACAACTCGTATAACGCCTGATAGGAGCTTTTACTCTTCTTGGTCGCTCCTCCGTACCGATGCGATGTCTGCGCTCCGAGATGTATACCTACAGTACATATTTGCAAAACGCATCAACCGACGGTATATTGTTTCTATCCAACCCCTCATCACCTCACTCTTTTCGTATGTTAGCTATACCGAATGTATACAGATATACGATGTATACGGTTAATGAGAATGTGTCAGAGAGACGCGAACGCCTGAGTATATGAAGCGAATCCATCCCGCGACACACGTGTATTTTGTGTAATTATTTTCCGTTTTGTTTATACACCAACACGTTGAAGATGGTTTCATACTCAGCATGCGCCATCAAATTTACCCTCAGCGAAGTTCTATTACGTTTATGACGGTGACATTCTTAAATACGTTTCCGGTCGCGTTAACGAATTAAAGCCAGCTTCGTAAGTGCCTAGATTTCAAATTCTCCTTTCCCCTTCTTATTTTCATGGAACAGTTTTTTGGCGCTGGAAAAGCAAAAGTTACTTATTTAATATAGAAACTTTTATAGTGGCAGATTTTGAAATGAAAGTTTGTCCTGAGTGGTGTTGAAGGGGGAGGAAGTGAAAGGGTAAATTTCCATCTTGTGCAAAATTTGATGATGAATACCTAAGATGGATGATATTTTTTTGCAAAGGAAGGGGAAATGGAACGTAGGTAAACTCACACTGGAGATTTTGAAAAATTTTGAAGATAGCTATGAATAAAAAACCTTGAGAAATAATTTTCTAAAATCAATAACACGTTTGAAAGTGAAGTAGTCAATTTTGAAGTAGTAAAATCACTGAAAATAGTGATTTTTGGCAATTTCAATTTAAAAATTGTAAAAAAGGAAAAAGTACAAAGAATCGATGAATTTGTTTTCTCGACTGAAATTTTGAAAAAATGATCGAATAATTTCAGTGATTGAAAGCATCTATTTTTTTTGGTAAAAATTTTCTGATTAACGTTTCTTAAAACCCTATAATTGAAAAAAAAATAACGAAAATTTAGGTGGCCTTCTTGGAATTTTTTGAGAGAGATGTATGAAGCAATTAATTCAAAGAAAAATTCAAAACTTTTTTCTAAAAAATCTCGATTTTCATTTTTTATAAGTAATCATAATTCAATTCATTTGTTTCTTTTCATTTTTAAAAATAATTTTGTTTTGATCTTCAAAAATTGTTGAAAATTCAAAATTATTTCAACCACTTTGAAAAATTTGAAATTAACTAAAATTAATTTTAGAACTTGTTTAGTGACTGAGTAAACAAAAAAATCATATTTTTGGAGGGGGGAGAAATCAACGATTATAACATTTTTTAGTTTTTGTGTGTACATAGGTAAGTAAATAGGTGAAGAAATTTCAGAAATTTAAAAAAGCTAAAAAACATGGATTTTTTTTTTAATAGTGCTTTTTAGTTTAGATGATCAAATCACTCAATAAGTTCTAAAACTGACTGCAATTTTGAAAAAAAAAAAGAATTTTTGGAAATGTTCGAAGAATTGAAGCCTCTAGCGCGATCGTGAGATATGAATCGATTTTGAATTTTTATTTCTCTGGTCTCTCGAACCATGAACTTTTATGCAAGGTTTATTTTCAAAAAACGAAAATTTTGGTTTTTCGGTCCACTCTACTATCAAATCCATTCTGTTACTTCCTTAAAATTTTGATCTGAATTGATTTCTTAAAGAATTAGGTGGGTATCTGAGTGATTAATTCGCCTAAAATACGCCCATCCAGGCAAATTTACTGCGTTGTTAATAAAGTTGCATAACCGATTTGCCGTGAATATGATTCGAGTCATTTGGTAATGATGTTGATAAAATTGCATAACTGGTTTGCCGTAAATACATAAGTGATTTTTATACTTGATATGTTTGGCAATAATATTGAGTGCTTAGATAATGTTTTTTTTTTTTTTTTTTTTTTGAAGAATGATTATGTTTTTTAAGCCGAGCACCAATTTCATTTCAACCTTCCTTTTTCTAAAAATTTTCAAGTAAGTAGAAGATTCGTGAAAATTTACAAGCTTTCAAAAAAAATAATTAAAATTCTATGTTATCAAAAATGTTTTTATTTTTAGTTTTCTCAACTTTTCTTAAAAATTTTGTCAATGTCATATCTTAAATTCAAATTTTTCAGTTCAATATTTTCAAAATAAGTATCCTCAAAAATTTTGAAAAAAGATTGAGAATTGTAAAAATGTGAATTTGGAAAAAATGAAAAATTCTCAAGAATAAGTTTTTCCCTGCCAAAGAATTTAAATTTTATTTAAACATATTATTCATTTTTATTTTTGGGGATCGAAAAAAAAATCGGTGATTCCCTAGCAGAATTTTTATCCTTAGTGAAAATATGTAATCAATTTGAAGTCTTCATTCAATGAGATGGATTTTCGATTAGAATTCTTAATACCAAGAATTTTTCCAAGTTTAGTTAATCAAGTTTTTTTAAGGTTCATTTTTTTTCAAAAAAAAAAAATTCAAGTAGAAAAATTGTTTGAAGATTTGTTTCAACTCCAATTTTTTCAACGTGAAAAGATCGAAAAAATTGATTTATCATTCAATTTTATTTTTTCTCTCGACGATTAATCATGTGAATTAGATTGAGAGTGATCGTCGAGTTGAAAAAATTTCCAAGTTGGAACTTGAGAGATCTCTGAGAATTTTTTTGTGGAAATAACAATACGTACCTGATTTTCCAAGTAAAAAATCAAGGTCCAATTTTTAATATTTTTATTTTTCCTTGTGAATTTATCAAAAGTCATAATTTTATTTTTACCTCATGAACCTTCATTTTTATTTCTCAGATGATTGCTTTTTCTTAATTTTGATTACTTGGCAGTCTTCATTCAACTCCTCATTTCCCCCCAACCCTCCAAAACATTTTTCACCCCCACAATCTCCATACATACACTCTACAAAACCAATCAAAAAACCACCGCTCAAAATTTTCCATCATCCAAGTCGAGCTAAAATTTCACCAACACTTCCTTCTGCCATCTTTTCGACGTGATACAGCCGCGCATTACCAGCAGCTCCTCTTGTCGTATCCATTTAAATATGATATATCGACCAAGTTTCGCAACCATCCGCACCGACCGCTAATTAATCATTTTTATTACGAAAAACAACAACACGGTGGTCCGCGTCGACGACGCTGTTTACGTATAGGCAACGTGCATCCTCCATTCTTCATCCACGGTGGCCGTTTGTGTACAGTAATGCACCCGTATATAACCCGCCCACCGCCGACCACACATTAGTCAACGAATTTAACTCGAAATATAACCTTCATTAAGGTATAAGGCGAAGCTAATTAGATTTTGACATTTTCACCTTTCCATACTCTCTCTTTCCTGTCTACTCCTTTCTCATGCCCCAAAATCGCCATTTTTTATTCGACCAGTCTACCTATATATTTTAATCGCGTCGATTTTATATTTTGGCTCTTGCTGCGAGAGATAGCGACGGTTCTATAATCTGAAAATAATAGTGGCGTTAAAACATAATCCCTTGGGGAGAATACGATACGCAGCTAATAGCTGTACTGATTCTCTCCATCGGGTCGCTGTCAATCAAAGCAATAAACACTGGAGTGGTTTTTTTTATTCCATCAGCATCGAATCCAATACCCAAGAGGAAAACAAAACTAAGAAACAGAAAGTTTTTCATAGCGAAGTTATCAATAAAAATATAAGATTGGGGAGAAAAGTTGACATCGTGAAAACATTAAAAAATCTTTTATTTTCGTAAAGAAAAACTTATTAATTAGCAACGATAAAATAATTCGAATTGTTTCTGAAAAAACTTTACGAGAAATGCGCATTTGTCAATTCCATATTTAAACCAAATTTTAAAAGAAAAAATCAAATTTCCAGATTTTTCTATTGAATTCAACTTTTAATTTGTTAAACCAGAAATTCAAAAAAATGAGAGAATTTTTGCTGCCAATGAAACTTAAAAACTTTAGGTGCAAAATTGAAAACTTCCTTCAATATTTCTATCTACTTTAATTAAAAGTCGAACATTTGAATAAAAATGTTGCATAGTGCATACAGATCACAATTTTTGTCTTCAGGATAAGAGAATAATAATTTTCAAAATTTTGATACCAACATTGCAAAAACGATTTAAAAACTAAAAAAAAAAAAAAAAAAAAAAAAAAAAGGTAAGAAAAGTATGATCAATTCTCGATAATACATACCTATCATTTAAAAAATCAGACTTGGTTTTATTTTTAGGCATGTCTCAAACAACTCTCATTTTTTCCAATTTTTTTATGCTTGCCTACAGTTTGGATGAATTAAAGTGACAGTTATCATTTTGTTTCATCTTCTTCAAATTAGTACTTCGAATTTCATATCTTTTTCAATCGTACCCATTCATCCATTAAAAGCACCTATTAATTATTTATGCATATTAACCTTACTTATCGATTTTTTCCGATGTCATCTACAGATTTTGGTTTAGAAAAATCCTTTTCAGGTACAAAATTTTTTTCTCGATGGTACAGTAGTCTTCGTGAATACTTCAATCAGTAAGGTTATTTGAGTAGATTCTGTTCGGTTAACACAAAAGTTCAAAATTTTCATATTGATTCTACTGAAAGGTGCGATTATGAATTATTTCATACAACACGGTTTGAACGAGGGACGAAAGCAGCTGAAAAAAATTATTGGTAAAAACTTGAGTATTTGTTGAGTATTTGTTTCGATTACATACTTATTTTCTGTTAGTGTGTGCATTAGCATGTTTTTTTGTGTGTGAAAAATTTTGGATTTTATATTTTAAAAAAATTATAGAATGTCAATAAAATTGGAATTTTCACATCTACTAAAATATTGTGAGATGACCTCAATTTCACCATTTTTTTCATTTCAACTCGCCACCTAAATAATATTTGAATTTGAACTGTTTCGTGTTCAGCAAAATTCTAAGGAAAGAAATTTAAACATTTTTTACACTTTTTTGGCAGATACGACTCAGCTTGGTGCAAAGAAAAAGTAAAAACTTGGAATTTTCTCCCCTGTCGTAAAAATAATCTGATCTGGCAGAAAGTCATTCTGCTCTCGTGCATTTGAATAAATTAAATGAATATTTCAAAAATTTACAGGAATTTTTTTATTTTACTAAGAAATCAACCAGAAAAGAAACCAGGCTTCTGAAGAAATTTTCCCAAAATTTTAGGGTATTTGTGAATTATTTACGTCAAAAATTGAGAGATTTTTTTGAAAACCTCATGAAATAACTCTGCAGAGACGAAGGAATCGCAATCACATTTCACAAAAATAAATTACAACTTACAGAAAAATCGTCAATCAATCAGGGACTGTAGAAAATCAGATTTATGCAAATTCTCATTGAGAGGATAGGAAGAAATTTAGGTACGAAAATGCGTGCTGAGGTTCGATCCAAAAAAGAAAGCATCAAAAATTAATGCCAAAAAATGAGAAAAGAAATTCATCAAAATTAGGTACTTACCCACTTTTAAGTGATAAAAAATGCAAGGGGTCGTTTTTATCAGTAAAAATTGATACCTCGTACAAGAAATTGAAAGAAAATAACAATACCTTAACTCAAAATATATCTGCATATTATCCTGCTTTATATCGTACGAAATCACTTAATTCAAATATTTTCTCGCCTCAAATTTTTTTAAATGTATGATTTGAAAAATACAGTTTCAAAGTTTTGGGATTTTGTAGAAAGTTGTTTCATAATTCTCAACAATTATTTTTCAAAACTTTTAGGAAAAAAAATTGATTTTTTTATACAAATCGAAGTACCAATTTGTTGACCAAACCGATGATTAAAATGCATCAATGCTGTTTTAACCGAGATCATCCTCTAATCAAAAAAATGGAAAATGGAATTTTTTCTTTGCTTCAAAAAAAAAAATCACCTAATATTCTACTCATTTCAGTTTTTCCTTGCAAAAAATTTTTCAGCAAAAAAACAAATCTGAAAATTTGTTATTTGAATCTTGAAGGGAAAATGAGATTCTCAATCCAAGCCTTACAACATATGCCTCTGAATTTATATGGCCGAGTAAAACGCTGGCTTAACTTTAAAATTTACGACTGTCGGAGACAAAATAATAAAATTTTCAAATTTTGTAGTGTTCAAAAAAATTCCAACTTTGAGTAAAATTTTAAGATTTTATTCCTTCACGATATAAAATTCTGTGTCTTCCAAATTTTCCAAAACGTGACAGCTCGAAAAATTTCAGAGCTCTAAATAAGTCAACATTGAAAACATTCAGTATTAAAAACATGAGAAAATTCAAAGTGCCTTTCTAATTCGACCCGGGAATTCGTGTAAAAAAATGAGCTTTCAAAATTCTGCTGGAGTTTTCAAAAAAATAAAACAATTCATTTAGGAAAATTAAAACCAGACCTTGATACTACCGAAAAATTTCCCGCCCCAAAACAATTCTCTTTCAATTTGACAAACAACTCTTAATATTTCCGGCGCCATAAATCGAGCTACTGATACCATCAAATCCTCGCACAACTCTCATCTCATTACATGCCTTTTAATCGGTCGAAAATTAGATCACGTACTGCAACAACCATTCTTCGAACACCGAGAACTTCAGTAAACCACCCCCTCCCCACCTAAAAACTCTTCTTCACTTCACATCGACGAATAATCAATTGCTAAAAAAAATTAATCCGTCGAGCGTTCATTTTCGGACTTAAAGACGACGCCATTTTTCGGACACACGGTATTCGTTTCGGTATATTTGAGAAATCACGCAGCAAGACAGCACAAATAAATGTTTTCAAATGTGTATCCATCAATCATGGACACTGACTATCGTTTTTTCTTCTCTCTTTTTTTTCAAAGAACATTTCACGACCAAACAATTCGCCGAAGTTTTTCCCGTACCCATCAGACAAACGTGCAACGTTTCAAATCTTCTATAAAATCTCATTTATTATTTTAAAACATTTCCTGATTTGTGTCGTTGCTCGTTTTTGTCTTCGTATCCATAAAAAATAAACACCGAATCATACCGAAAATATTTATCATATTGATCGTCATCGAACGAACTTCAAATTTCATTTTTTACAAGATTTATTCGTTGGAGTCTGTAATTTCTAATCATATTTTTATTTTATGTTCCAGGAGCTGTAGGCGGAGATGGTGATAATGACGAAGACAAAGAGAAAGAAGAAGAGGCAGAAAGAGAACGATTAGAAGCGATTCGAGAAGCCGAAGAAAGACGAAAAGAAAAACATCGAAAAATGGAAGAAGAAAGAGAAAAAATGAGACAAGAAATTAGAGATAAAGTAAGCGCTATTTACGTCTATTCCACAACCTCGAGCCTTCATTTCCTCCCTTCGGAATATTTTTTCCATCGACACAAACGTGCGGACTCGGAGTCGATAATTTATTCATGAAAAATTTTCGCCTCGTCCCCGCCACCAGGCCACGTTTCCCTTTGAATACGCTCATTAAATCGAGCCTTGTACTAGGTCGTAAATTACATTACCATCGACGAAATGATTACCGTGTATATAACGCACAAATAAAATGCAATACAAATAGTAATTGCTTGTCTGTCCAAATAAACTTTGTATAAATCCCTTTTCAAATATTTACCGTTTCCCACACACACACACAGACACACACATTCGCCATCAACCAATACACAAACGCACACGTTCATACTGCTTATATATCGGCGACGCTTCCTTAACAGAAATATAAAGAACTACGAACGCGCTGCCGCAAGTTCATGACTAAATTTTCAAATTTATGATAATGAAGTGAATATAGTTATTCGCGTACGCAGACGAAGACACATTCGCGTCCTCGACAAGAAGGCAACGCAAAAAAAAACCTCGAAAAAAGAATGTTTTCGGTCTTAGGATTATGTACGTGATGAGGATGCGAAAAAATTGCACGCGCGCGTAACTCCTCTTTACTTTATGGAAAAGCCTTATATATCATAAATAGAATTGTCAAAATTGCTGCTAAACGTGCTACGAGCTCGCGAGTCTCTCTATCCTCAACGTTAAAACGTGCATGCGGAAAGATTTAATGCCCCTTTATAATACGAAACAAAGTAATACATCAATGCGGATTAATACCGTTATATGTACGTTATAATTTACATAATTTAAGTATAAGCCAAACCAGCGTAAGATAAACAATGTTTCGGTAATAGAATATATGCTCGGGGTTTGTATTCGGTATTCGCGTCTACGGCGTTAAAATCCAATACCTCGACGAGGATGAAATGATAAAAATCTTTAAATTTTGAAAAATTTTCGGTCGTGGAAAGCCTTAGAAGGAGAAAATAAATATCAATGTGAATTAAAAATTGAAAAGAACGATTTTTTGTTCATTTTTTTTTATGTATTTTGCTTAAATCCATGAGGCAGATTCTGAAAAAAAAAAGGATCTGAAGGAGTTGGAGTAGAAATTTTTCAAAATAAAATTTGAATTTTTTGAAAAAAAAATGTGGTCAATTTTGAATGGAAAATTAGAATAATTTGGAATTAGGATGTGTTTACTATAGACATGGGGAAGAATTTTCTCAGAAAAAACGGGATTTTTGGGTCCATTTGAGATGCCCCGCCCATTCAGGGTCTGTCGAACAACAGAGTGACCGAAATATGCGCGATCTCGTTCATTTTTTTCGTCATCATCATCTCTGATACACTGATCATCTCATTATCTCAGCTGTTACCTGTACCCTTTTCTCAAACTTTTAATTTTTTTCAGCTTTCGAATTTTTTTTTTTTATAATATTTTTTTTTTCAATTCCTCTAATAAATTTTTCCTCATCGAAGATTTTTTTCAATTTTTTCGATTTTCATTTTATAAAAATTTATTTAAATTAACAACTGTGAAATCCTATTCGTTGATCTTGAAAATTTTAAAAACTTGACGTTCTCTTGGTTTTTTTCTCACATTAAGTTTCTAAAAATGTTTTTAACCCAATTTTTTCAATTTTTTATTCTAAGAATTTCAGAGATAGAAAATAATCTTGGAAAAAAATTTTAGCTGAGTTGAAAAAAATGAAATTTTCAGAAAAAAAATTTCTAAAATTGTAAAAATTGTACTTTGAGAAATAATTTTGAGGGCAAAAAATTTGAGAGGAGATTTAATTTTGAGAGAAAAAGTTCTAGAGGTGAGAAATGAAAAATATTTATTTTTAGATAAAATACCAGAGTTGAAAAATTTTTATACCTGCCTGAAAACAATCGAAGGAAAAAATTTCAGAGGTCAGAGATGGTAAAAAGTTATTCCAGATAAAAAATTTTAAAAATGAAAAATATTTGGAGAAAAGGAAATTAAAAATTGAAACTATTTTGAGAATCAAAAAAAAATTGTTTTGAAAAATTTTCATAAAATTTGTTGACTTTATTTTCAGTTTAAATTTTTCAAATATCTTACGATTACGAAAGAGTAAAAATTTTAAATTAGTCGTTTTCAACTGATTTTTCAGTCAAAAATGATTGATTTTTTTGACGAATTGCGAGTTTATTGATCAATCAGTGATTTCTGACTTCTGACTGAAAGATCAGTGAATAATTATCAAAATAAAATAACTAAAATACTGCCTAAAATTTTGAAAAAAATACTGTTTGAATGGCAAAAAAATGCATTTTTAAAACAGTATATTTGTTTTTAAGAATAACTTAAGGAATGAAAGTGAACTATCGGCAAATCTACATTTTTGAATGGAATCTCGGAATGCATGGGCCCTCTCTCTCCACCCCAAAAAATTAATGTCATGAATTTTTTAAGACTTGTATTTGTCGTCCAAAATTTTTTCGAAAAATTACTTTTGTACATTAACAGATTGCCAAAAATCAGAGAAATTCATTTTTTGAATGGCTCATAATTAGACGATTCGTAAATACATAATTTCTAATTATAACCTTTTAAAGACATTTTGAAGAGATCTAGAAATATTGGACACAAAAAAAATTGTTTTTGAAAAATCATCTTTTTACTTACCAAAAAAATATCCAAAAATTGAAAAATTCATTTTTAGGAATTCTATTTACTTGAATGTAATAGTCATTCCTTTTGGGTTTGGGTACAATTTAAGCCTATTTCCACCTCGTTCGAGGTTAACCGGAGCTAAAACAGAAGATGGGATCCATTCTATCATGATTTCAGAGTTTTTCATACACGATTTTGTCTCACTTTTTGAAATATTTGTTTTGTTTTTAAATTCAGGAATACCTGAGCTAATTTTTTCATAGATTTATTCAGACTTCATTTCAAGATGCTCTGTGGATTGTCTTAGAATAATTTAAATACTCGAGGAAAAAAAGACGGTGAAAAAAAACACTCGTTTCAATTCATCTTTCATTTTCCCCCAGCAAACGTTTTTCTTCCTCTACTTTTCTTCATTCTCAAAGAAACCGATAATTTCAAATAAACGCATTGAATATTTACCGTACTTACTTACGAGAAATTCATTGACAAAAAAATCATATTTTATACCATAGAATAACATAGAAATCAAGCAAACGATCGCTTTTCTACAGGATAATTTATCTCAATAATAAACGATAAAATTCCGCAATTCGTTCGTTTACTTTTTAATTGGAAAAAGATGAAGTTAAGGTGCCCGTCTGCAGCATAGAAATTAACAGAAAACAACGAGAAGTGCGGTACTGGTATGTAGCTTCAGCAGCATTCGTTGGCGTGTTTTTGAACTATCAGCACTATTTGTGCGCCAATGTGCAGCAAAAGCAAACGTTAACGAAGTCAATTGGCAGAATTTTTTGTCGGTTGCAGAGCTGACGAGATGAAAAATATGGTATCCGAGGTTTTTCTTCTTCAGCTGTGAATGAGTGTTTTTCTTTCCGCTGTAGAAGTTTTACTTATACAAGACTCACATATAATACGAGAGTTGTGATTTTTTTTAATGGGCTGTTATTGCGCGAATTATGATTCGAACTATTTGAAGATAATGCAGCTGAGGTTTTTCTTTTCTTTTTTTTGATTGGTCGATAGAGCGCTCATTTAATTTGTGCAGCTGTGCAGCATCTTATCGAGTATGCCACTTTTTAGAGTATTTTTCAACTCTTTTTACTTGACAACGTTCTTGTTATTGGGGTATTATTCTTGTTAAAATGAGAAGTAATTGGAATCGTGGGATATGTACGAGTACCCATTTCGAATTGATTCAATAAATTTGTAAAAATATGTACCACTCAGCAGAAAACTTTAATTTTGAAAGAAATATTTTTGTTTTTTTTCATTCTCCCCATTCTCTCCTTTCCCCGTTTGAAAAATTTTCATCCTTCGAAATTTGCCTTTTCGCACAGATGCTTCCATAAGTTCACTGTGATGGTTTAAAATTTTTCCAAAAAAAACAAAAATATTGTACAAGTGAGATGTCATACAGTAAGTATTTTTGACAATTCTTAAAATTTTGGCCCAAAATTAGAGAGTACGGGGAGGGTATCGAGAGCTCAACTGAAAAAAAAAAAAAAAAACTGAATCGAAATTTGAAATGAGCTCCTCCAAAAATCATATTTGTAACACAGGTCGATACAATTGAGGAGTTTCGTTTCAAAACGCAACATCTCCGAAGACCTGATTTTTGGGAAATTGTAAAAAAACTGTCATGTCGACCTGTGTAATAAATTACTTTTTTTTTAGTCACACTGTATTTCTATAATACCCTCTTTCTTTTGGTTGGAAATTTTCGACCTTTTTAAAGGGACTTCTTCAGGGATGAGGGAAATTCTAGGTAATTTTCTAGCCGTCATAACATGAATAATTTTCTTTAAAATTGTAAATCAGCAATCGTAGGCGGCTAACAAAAAGCCAATTGATAATAATTTAAGGACACCCTTGGTAAAAATGGAGAGAAAGGGGGCTTCTCTTGAATTTACATTTTTTGTGAAAAATTTCACTCAAAATAATAAAAAAATCGACACCTTTAAAAATTTCAAATTCCTCAAAGAATAAGTAGGTAAACACGAAAAAAAATTTAGTTCAAAATTTCGCGTACAGATAGTGACTTCTTTGATGTCAAGTACGAATTTTAACCTCGTTCATTTCCAAATTGCACCAAAGATGAAATTTTTCCACAACGAACGAGCCAATCCACTCGACACTCGATCAAATAAAATTTTTATCTGAGCAATCTAAAGATTCTCTCTTCAACTCGGACGCTTCGACGTATCCTCATAGACCGCTAATTGAAAATCGTGCTAATTTTTCACGTGTCCGCGAACAAAAGAGGAATCGAACCAGGCCAACGTTTACGTCGCGAGTCGAGTAAATTGCACTACGATACAGCGCAAGAAAAGGGAAATTAATTCAGTCGAAATTTTAATTAAAATTTCTTCTTAAGGAGCCGCGCCAAACACGCCCGAGCAACGCTGATTTCGAATACCGATATGACAGTTATTTCCCATTTTGTAGAATTCGTTTTTGTTTGTTGCCTCGTTCGCCATTGTGCTCGTAGGTGCAGCCAGCTTGGCGTTTGTATTTTTCTTTGCGCCGTTGTGCTTTATCAAATCAACGTATTGATGGCTTCTCCGCATCCTTTTTGCTCCCATCTTTCTTTTTCACCGAATAGTCGATTTTCATTTAAGTGCTTTCGTTTCCTATTCTTTTTATCAACTCGAGAATGGTATACCGCGCCTCAAAAAAAAAGATTATCAATTTTCTCTCCACCTCCTGTTTTCTTTCGCCGTCTAAAAAAAATATATACGATTTCGATTCCTCCATGAGGCGGTTATTACACTCAGCATTCTATTTTCCGCTTGTTAAAAAAATCTCTGTTTTTGTTTCGCACGAATATTTTTTTCGTTCGGGACCGTCGCGCCGAAATCTTTTTATTTTTCCAAACCTTCAAATCGATTTCGCCGCAGTTTGCGAAATTAAAAAGGAAAAAAACAGCCGAATAGCTGAAAAAATATCAATCGGCTATATTTTTTCGGGATTATGCGTTCCATAGACACGATCGCCTCCGCCTTGACTTATGTTAGCCTTACGATGGCGTATAAATCTGTCGGCCCATAAGACCCGGTAACGTAACGCTTCATTAATCCTTCGAAACAAAACGATTGATTAATGATGAAAAACGGCTAATTCATTAAACGATTACATCGATTGGATGAAGAGACAGAAGGCGACGCGACGTTTATCATTCGCGCCGAGAGATTTTTTCCGCCGCAGTTACCGAGTAGAAAAAAGACATATTCTGGCCCGTGTAGGTTATTACTAAAAATGATTCCACCAGCGAGGCTTTGGCTAAGGGATGTTTCAATTATATTTACAAATAGGAGGAAAGGAGGCGAGCTGCAAGTTGTTAAGATTTTCTTAGGGTGCGCCTTGGAGATGATAGATAAGGTTCCAAACGTGTCCCTCTCTCTTCCGCTTGAAATAGCACAGCTCATTGGAGCAGGAAACTGCAAATGTGAGGGAAAGATGATCGTACAGAAGATAAAAACTTTATGCTGGTTTGGTGGAAAATTTGTCAAAATTATCCGAAAATGATGCTGTCGAATAAACGAATAATCGAAGGAAATTTTTTATAAATAGAAAACTATGTGTACTGATACTCGAATAGTAATAAAAATTAAAAAGAATTTCACGCTAAAATTTGCATAATGTGACCCTGGTGACAGAAGGGACCTTGCATAAAAAAAAGATATCTCATTTTTTTCGTTTTTGATCCAAATGACACCAAATCTGAACCAAACACATGAAAATAAACACATCGATTTTTTTCACACAAGGTCCCTTCTATCTGGCAGGGTCACAGATAGAGTTTTAAAAGTGAGTCGAGGCCGTCAGAAAATTTAGTTATGGCGGCGATATGAAGATTGTGTGTGCTTGGTGCTTGGATATAGAAGCCTTTTTTAGGGGCCAAAAATTGTTTTTTGAATTGAAATTCGCTTCCCGGCGTGCAAAAACAGCAGACCAAAAAAGCAGCATTGGGCAAGATAAGACTGAAAAATAGGAAGAATTGGGCAGAAATTATCAACACAAATGGGCAGATAAAGGCAGAATTTTTTCTGAATTTCTTGCACGCTGGATTTTGAAATGTCCAAGATTAGGGTGAATTCAAAAACCAATGTTTGAACCTTGAGAGTGGTTTTTATATTTAGGTTTAGTAGGAATTTTTTGATAAAAATATACTTGAAGCAATATAATTCAAAGAAAAATTCAAAAGTTTTAGCTAAAAAAATCTTGATATTTATTTTTAATAGGTAAGTAACTAATAAATAGGTAGGTAATCATAATTCGGTTAATTTGTTTCTTTTTTATTTATTTTTTAGTAATTTTGTTTTAATCTTCAAAAATTGTTGATAGTTCTAAATTTTTAGCACTTCGAAAAATTTTAAATTGATCAAAATTAATTTTAGAACTTATTTAGTGTCGGTCAAGACCAAAAATCTTTTTTTGGGGAGGGAAAAATCAACGATTTATAAAATTTTTTTAGTTTTTGTGTACATAGGTAGGTAAGTATAGGTGATGAAATTTCAGAAATTTAAAAAAATTACAAAACATGGATTTTTTCAAAAAAAATAATCTGATATTAATTCAGATGATCACCAAATAAGCCCTAAAACTGACTGCAATTTTAAAAAAATTGAATTTTTGGAAATTATCGAAGAATTGAAGCCTCCAGCGCGGTCGTAAGATATTAATCGACTTTGAATTTTTATTTTTCTGGTCTCTCAAACCATGAACTTTTACGGTTCCTTTTCAAAAAACGAAAATTTTGGTTTTTCAGTCCACCCTACTAAATCCACTCTGCTACTTCCTCAAAAATTTTAGCTGAATTCATTTCTTAAAGAATTAAGTGGGTATCTGGGTAATTGATTCGCCCAAAATACGTCCATCCAGGCGAATTTACTGCGTTGTTAATAAAGTTGCATAACCGATTCGCCGCGAATTTGGTAACGATGTTAATAAAATTGCATAACTGGTTTGCCGTAAATATGTGATCGTTATACTTGATGCGTATTGCAATGATATTGAGTGCTTAATATTTTTTTTTTCTTTATTTTTTTTTGAAGAATGATTTTTTTTTTCAAGCGTAGCACCAATTTTATTTCAGCCTTCCTTTTTCTGAAATTTTTGGAATAAAAGATTCATAAAAATTTACAGTTTTTCAACAAAAAAAAAAAAAAAGAAATTCGATGTCTTGAAAAATGTTTTCATCTTCTGTTTTCTCAACTTCTCTAAAATTTTGTCAATTTCAATATCTCAAATTCAACTTTCCAGTTCAAAATTTTCAAAATACCTATCCTCAATAATTTACAAGCTGGAATTTAGAATAAACCCTGGGTCAGATTTGAGTGGAATTTTTCAAAAAAAAAAAAAAAAACTAAAAATTCACCATGGAGAAAGTTTCTTAATTACGTTGGTTACGTTTAACAAAGGTACAGATCCAATATCCCAAAAAATAATAAAATAGTCGTCACGATAAAAAAGTAAAAAAAAAAAGAAATAGAAAAATACTCCTTTGTCTATGATTCAATTTGATTTACTAATTTGAATAATCCATTGAACCCACGATCACGTTTTTTCATCTCTTTCAAACGTCATCCAGGTCATCCAGGTCATCCTTATTCTTTTGGTAAATTAATTTCTTCGCAGTTACACTCCAACACCTCCTTCCCCTCAAAAAATACCTCTCGCAGATCCCATCATCCGAGTTCATTTCCCGCTCTTTCAAAATCCAAATTATGTTCACCAACCCCCTGCACCCTGCGAATCCACATTAGGTACGTTTAATTTTTATTCCAACCCTGACAACTTCGTAAAATAACAAAATTCCCAATTACAGATGGAAATTTCACACCTAACGGTTAATTTCATTTAAAATTTCCACTTTCGTCTGCTGAATTTTCGTCTTCAAACAGAAAGGTCGATGACTCGATACTGACTTCCATCCCACGAAAAAACAATCTCGAAAAAAACCGCATTCTATATTGAAAAAAAAAAAAAATACACAACCGTAGAAAAAAGACTCCACACGAGTCACACAACCAAACGGAACAATTTTATTCTTAAAATTTAAATCATTTTAAACAGAAAGACTACCCGAGATAAGATTTACGAGACATTCGAACAAAGTAACCTAAAAAAACCGAAAAGAAAAAGAGAGCAACGTGAAAAAAGAAGGAGGAATTTAACGAATAAATCACATTCAAACCTGCCTCGCAGCTCCACCTTTGGCCACAAAAAACCTCGTATGAAAAATAAGCTCGCTACTTCGGTGTTCGTGGTAAAAAAAAAAAATATAAAAAATTAGGAATTATTGCATAAATTGACTCGATACTGCGGTTTCGATCCCCTTACCTTAGTCGTTCGTCGTTTCTGTGTTTTTTCACCCATAATTCGCGTTACGAAAACACAATGACCCTCAAATACGAGCTTTTTTCGCCGCATGAAGGGTGAACTGAGGAGAGGAGGGGGTAAACGTGTATATTTTTATATAAAAAGTACAACGTCTCGGCGAGTTAATTATAACACGACCAGGAAAATAATAGAAGCGAAACATGATTATAAATTAACTCGGTATTAAAGACCGAGAGAGATGGAAAAAAATCGATGTTATTTTTCAAACTTGGCTCGTAAAATAGGTACATACGTTTTATAGGTGGAGAAACTTTTAATTCGGATGTTACACGCGAACAGTCCATTCTTTAATCGTTAATTACCGTCTCAGGTTCGGTTTACTCGAATACACAATTTCGTCGTAGTTTCTCCCCTTGGTAAGTAAGCAGCTCTACGTGGCCGTAATTTCATGTTCGGTGAAAATGTTCGATTAACGGACGTCAAAACGTATTAATTTTTCAAGCCTTCTTAAGACTTTGATCCGGGCGACACGTAAGCTAAATTAAAAAATAACCTCGATGGTGGCTCGACCATGCACGAAGCTTCGGATACTAAATCAATTAAGTAAGCAATTCCAGTTTCGCGACGAATTGCCAGAAATCTCGTGAAGGGATTTCCGAGTCGAGAAGATAATTTGCCGGGAATTATCCAATCGGATAATTTCGGGTGTAAAAAATTATACCTCTTTTGGCCGGTTAAACGCAGAGACCACGAAATATGTGCCATTTTTCGTGGTCCAAATTACTCGTCGTCCTGTCATCCAGATACTACCACCCTTCATTAACACTCGAGCCAGGCGTTTAAATTATTAGAGGCGACCGTACGATCCGGTAAGTCATGATTTGAAACTTAAATTCCGTAATAATGAGGCAGACACGTCTGGGTGAATTAACGTCATCGCCATGCCACCGCCGAAGCAGTCGAAACCAGCGACGAGACTAGATTCGAAACGAATTTTCCACCGAGGCTTATGTAAACAGGTCATGTTTATAATGTGGCAAACATCGTCCCAAAAGCGGTCCACGCAAATTAAACGTTTTATAACCGGCGGTTCGGGACGAGTTGGTCAATTACTCGGTTTCCACCGCCCGGTACAAAATTTCAATTTTTGCGTTAATTCGGTTCTCCTCCGGTGAACATCACGCTAAAGCTCGTGCTAGTCTAGCTGGGCTGGCTCGGTATACACGTACGAACCGATGTGCTCGAGCCCAAATTACACGCGTAAAAATTACCCATTTTAAAACGAACTACTCGTAAGGACCCCATCAGCAGTAAAATTGCCTTGTACTGTCGTCGTAGCTTTTTTAAAGTTTTGTAGTTGAACCTTTCGTGTGACGTAAGACGTATACAAGGTGATTCGAAACGAATTTGGAATTTCAAGAAAAATACATACTACAAATAAGCAGCAGGGGTGCCCTCGAGTTATCTGATTATGCCTTTCGAGATAACGATAGGCAATTTGTTTTACATCAAAGTGTACCGAAGCAGTTGCGTAGACCGTCGAAGGATTTGGCTTTTATGAGACTAAAGTCAGAATATTTATACTCCTGGAGCGTTATTCGAATTAGAAAAATTGGCTGTGCGAGACTCCCAATTACATATTATTCTTCGATGCGAAATCTATCAATTTTTTTTATATAAGATAAAATTATTGTTTTGAAGCCGGACTGGTCATTTTCCCTTTTTTTTTTTTTTTTCAAAAATTTAATAAAAAGCTAGAATGTTACAAAATTTTTGAAAAAGTAAAAATTTCACATTTTTTCCAACTTGCCCATTTTTTGGAATGAAAAATCGAAAAATAATTTTAGAGATTTTTTTGGAATTGAGAGTTAAGTAATGAGAGAAAGTTTTACCCAAGAATTGATCGTATTGGGAGTCCATGGGAATTGGATTCAAAAATTTCAAAGTTTTTTATGGTTCTTGACCTTTTTTTTTTTTCATTATTTTCGAAAAGATGATGAAAAATCTTCAGTAGTGCTGAAATAAAAGAGAAAATTTTTGAAAATTCATTAAATTGTCCATAAAAATGCACGACTTTCGATAATTTCTCAAAAAACCCCAATTCGGATATCATGTCCCAAAGTTCCTAATTTTCCCATAATATCCCAGAAACTCTCAATTTGAACGTACTAATGACCCAAGAACTCTGAATTCGAGTTCCCGACCATTTTCCAGAAAATACTCGTACTTTTTCGAAAGACCATTTTTCTAGAAATTTCACTACCTCAAATCCATATATTTTTGAATTCTTTTTTCTCCAACGAAATTTTTTAAAAATGGAGTTTTAAACATTCAATTTTATTATGGGTTTATTTTTTTATAAAATCGATCTAAGGTATTCCTTGTCCGATATTCAGCGTACCGAATATATTTTTGTTTCAGTTGGGGTTCCATCGGACCCACATTTTTTGGGATTTGTCTGGAGTAAAAAGTTCTAGAACCCTGTCAAAAAGAAAATTAAATTTGTGAATTTGTGGATTTGAATTAACGAATCTACTAAATGATTAAAAAAAAGTCAGATTCGAATTACAAAAACACGATAATACCTTATATTTTGAATTCATGAAAAATCATTCATGGATTCGGATTCAAATCTTATTTTCGGTGGATTTCTTTCATCCTTGTGTTGCTTGAAGATCCAGAAAGTTATCATTTTTTTCCAGTTACATGTCCAAAAATCCTTAAATTGAACATAATGGACATGGTGCCCCAAGAATCTCAGATGTTGGTATAATTTCCAAAAAATTCATCTCCAACTACCTAATATTTAATTATTCCAAAAAAAAAAAATCAGAAATGAGATAGCCATATTATGCAGTTTGGTTCATGGAAAATTCTTCGCAAAGCTTGAAAATGAAAATAAATAATCCAATTTTTCACAGCTGTATGCTGGCTCGCTCATTTTTTTCAAAATTAGAACTTTTTTAAACGGTAATTTAACAATTTTTAATTCATTTTTCAATGATTGAACTCATTTTAAAATTAATCAATTTTTCTTAATTTTTCAGGACATTGAAAGATTACATTTAAAAACATCTACATTCCCAACTAAGTATCTTTGATTTAAAAAGAAAAAAAAATGAGTCAATTGGTAACCCTATTTCATATTTTAAATTAATTGTCTCTATGGATTCGTAATCAGAGACCTCGAATTGGTCGTGAAGAATTTTCTTTGAGAATTTCCAATTTTGAAAAAAAAAAAGACAAGCTGAAAACAATAACTTTTATTTAAAAATGACAAAATATTTCGAAAAAATACCACTACGCTTTAAACACATTGATTCCCTTTTACATATCATTTGTAGAATTTTTTTGGTCGAAATTTATTTAAGGTCTGATGAAAAATGCTTGAAAAATGCCTAGGTACGAATTCATGATTTTAGAAGGGAAAAGGGAAGGGGGAACAGAGGAATCTCAACAAACGTAAAAATCTAATTATTTTTCGAAGGAAGGGAAGTGATTCTATTATCAGTAATTTTCAGTTTTTTGAAAATTGGAGCCGACTCGGAACATTTTCAAGTAATATGTACCTAGATATATTTTAGAAAAAGAAGAGAAAGATAATTTCCAATCCATTTCTCTGATTAAAAGTACCTACAATGTTTCAGTGATCGGAGTGAAAATTTTAATTGATTTTTCTATTATAAAAAACTTGGACATTTTTTTTTAAAAAATCATTTTTTGTGAGGGGTGGGGGAGTTCAAAATTTCGATTTGTCCAAAGAATCGACATTTAGGAGCTAGTATCAAAAAAATTTAATTTTAAACGATTTTTCAATCATGACTATAATTAAAGATTTAATTTAAATCATGTTTTTTAATGAAAAGGAGACGGAACGTAGTTGAAAACTGACCGAAAACTATTTTTTGAAAAAAAAAAGGAAACAGTTGAAAAGAGAAAGAGTCCTTGTATGAGTGATTTTCAGATTTCTTTTTTGTACATTTGAGTCAACTTGTAGAATTCTTATAAGCACTTTTTAGGTAGAATTGATTCAAAACCACCTTTTTTTTTTAAAGCATAAGAAACTTTATAATTATGAAAGATTGAAATAGAACAGTTGAATTTTTTTTTTATCTTTTTGAGTGGGGACGGGGATTCAGGACTCGTTAAAAATTACGAGAAAAAAAATCAGAATATCTACTCAAATAAACAAAGAATTTCGAGAACTCGAATTGTTAAAAACCAAACTATTGAGATTGATTTTTCACAGCAATCAAAAATCACCTAAAAACAGAAATTTTCACTTCACCTCAATTCTTCAAAATCATTCCCTCCGTTCAAAAACAACCTGCACGACTTTCGACTTCGTATGTGATATCAGCAATTGCCACCGTGGAAATTCTCAATCACCCTGTATAAATGTACCCAAATATAACTTCGTTTTCACTCCTTCCTCGTCGATAAAACTAACGAGTAAGAATATTCGCGTGTTTACAAAACGTTCTCGCAAACAAAAGTTTATGCTTTAAATCACCTCGATAAATAACTCGGCTCGATCGCTTTGCGCATATATTTTTCGTTCAGACCTAATCAATTGCACGTATACGTATAAAATATTACCTCTCGAGTAAAAAGCTCGCTTACTTTAACGAATTATCGAAACATTTTCATCACAGACGACGACACAATGACGTATTATAACAATGTCGCTACAGTCTTTAATTAAAAATACCAGTCTCGACCTCTTCGCGTCGTCTAGTCACCAAAAAATCCCCAACTTCAATCGCCTAAACTGCTTCATGGTTCGGTCAAGTTGCGGGAGCAAACGCATAAACAAAGGTATTTTTTACCGTATGTCTGTCGACATCAAAAATATACGCTGTATTTTGACATTTGCCAGCGACTTTTTTATGTAACATCGTCCTATGTGTGTAGCGAGTTACATTTAGCGTAGGTAACAAAAATACCAACTCGCGTTAGAGAAAAATTCCCACCTATCAATCATTCCAACTTTAACAAGGGTTTCTTTTATCATAGCTGAAAAAAATTCCATTCCGACACCAGTATCCAACTAGAATACATATTTTCACTCGTCAAATGCAATCGTATATCTAGCCAGTATTTACAGGTGCTGTTGTATGGAAAATATGAATCGTTTTACCATCTATATCCGCATTCCGCACCCTGTCTCGTCACTACAAGCAGAGATACCAGTTACAATTTTAATTTCGTTGAAAGCATTGATATTTTCATCAAAACTATATGCCACCATCGATACGGCGCATATACCTCTCTAGACCTACGTGTACAAATGTTGAACTAATATTTTTTTTTCTATATCGCCAGAATACGTCATTTGCCTTTGCAAAAAACCAAATAGCTCTGTAACCTTCGCCTTTGATACAAGGTGTTCCATGAATCGTCACCCAAATTCTTTCATTTTTTTGATATAATTGGGTAGTGGGTACCACTGAAAATAAATTGAAGATAGATATGTTGCTGATCTTGAAAATTAAGGGGAAAATTCTGTTTCTGAGGAAATTACATTGAAGACTCTTTTTAAGCGTGGAAATTGATTGAAAACTGACTAAATTTTCACTCCATGAGGTTCTGCTCAACTTCAAAATTGAAAGAGCGACAAAACAATTGTTCGAAAAAAAAATTCCGAAAAAATTAATTATTCCTAGGAATATACAGTAACTGAAGAAATTTTATTCTGTGGACTATTTTCTCAATAGCAAAAATAATGAGGCCAAGAGTGATTCAAAAGTGAAAAAATTTGAAAATTTTTTGAAGCTCATTCATTAACCTGTAGTCCCTTCATTTTCGATGTCCGGCCAAAATCCCACAGAACGAAATTTCATCAGTTTTCAACGTAATATCAATTATCTTGGCGGGTTTATTTTTTTTTTTTAATTTGAGCATTTTTTAATTTTTAGTAATACCTTCAATTTTGAAGTTGGAAAAAAATTCATGAAGTGAAAATTCGGCCAGTTTTCAAAGTATCGTACAGTTTGAAGGGTGAAAAAAATTTAAATACCAAATTGTATATTTCAACTAGATAATTTAAATTCTGAAGGATCGATTGCTAAAATTTCTTAATTTATCCAAATCATCAACAATTTCAAAACACTTCAGAAAATATCTAAAACAAAAAAGCTATGGGTCAAAGCAGATCGTCCATTCAATGTTTAATTCCATGTTCTTACGAACTTTTTTCAAATTTGAAAAAATTACAATAAAAGCAAAGAACGTATTTTTGTAAAAAAAAAAAAAAAAAAAGTCGGAGGGTAGGTACTTAATATTTGAATGGTTCGGAAAAAATTTCAATTTTGCATACTTTCAGACTTAATGCGGATACCAATCAAAAAAAATTAAATGGATGGTTTTCACTTCCAGTTTAGTTGAATTTTGGCATACAGATGAAGCGAGGTGCCGTTTCCAAGTTATAAGAAAATTTGGTCTCATTTTGCAAAACACGTTGAATTGATTTGTGGCCTGGAAAATACCTATAAACATGAAAAAAAAATGTCTACTTGCGTTCCTTTTTTTTTTCTTTTAGGAGAAATGTGAAATTGACGTCAAATAATGTGAGTTGAAGACTGAAAATTTACCATTGAGATGGAACTTTTTTGCCTTTTCTGACGCCAATGTAATTTTCCACGATTTTCTAGTCTTAAAATATTGGTAGTTGAAATTTTTGAATAAAACAGACCTCAAGTAGGATATTTCGCTTAAATTTTTCAAAAAACCTTTTTTCAATGAGCTCTTGTTGCAGATTGTTTCTGGTTTAGAACTTGGAGAATTATACCAAGAAATTCGTTATTGGGTCGGAAATGAGGAGGAGGAATAGTAACGACATTTTCACCCACAATTAAGTTCTTTTTCGAATCGATTTTTTTTTGGGGGGGGGGGATTTTGACAAAAATTTGAGGAAGTGAAACAAACATTAAATTTGTTCAAGTTTTAGTTCCTTATTTCTCAAAACAATAATTTGGAAATTTTTTCAAAAAAAAGAATTTGTTTTCATTATTTTTTTTTATCAAGATTAGAACATTTTCTTTGAAAAAAATGTGCAGTTTGAGCCAAAAATTTGAAAAAAATTCCACTCATCTACATATATCCAAATTTCTTCAATTTTAAACCTCTCAAATCGCTAAACTCTTTTCAAAAGCGTTTTTTTTTTGTTCAGTTTAATAATTATTTTCAATTTTTTAGTCAATTACTGACAATTTGAGAATTTGTAGTGATTTTTTATTGAAAAATATTCAATAAAATTCTCAATCTGAATGAATGAATGAATGAAAAATTTATTTATTTAAAGACGCCCGACTGTTTTTACTAATTCGCCAAGATCTTGAACTTTTTTTTGGAAAAAATCATTTTACTCCGCATCTATTCCATGCCATTATTACAAAAATTGTTTACAAAAAAAGATCAAAAAAATTATAAAAGAAGCAATTTCTATTTTAAAGTAATAACAAAACAACACCTTTTCATTTTCATGACGTCTCAATGTTCGTAGTAAAAATTATTTTCAATTTCTGTAAAGAAAAACAGTCAAAATTTCTACTTTTATTCTGTTTCAAATTATTTTTCACTTTTTTTCCTGCAAGAAGTCCTCTCATTTTTTTGTTACCTATTATTTTCAGTGTATCAGTATCTATTCAATATTTCTCTTATGAAGATTTGAAGCAGGGAGGGGGGATTTTTTCTGCGTTGAGTCACTTTTTGAAAATGGTCAAATGATAAACGAAAATTATATTTCTCGATGAAAATAATGAAATTTAACATACACAATGATCATAATTCATGAAATCAATACTCGAAGATTAGAAAAATGCTTCTCAACTGTTTGGTATTTTATAGTAAGGAAGTACCTAGATAAATTTTTACCTGATATTACTAGATTTACTGTTAAATTACCATACAATATGTACATACTTACATTAGACATATTGTAAATCTATAAAAAATAAGTTGTAAATAGGTACATCATGTGAACCTAATTTTTCATTTTTTTTGTCATATTGAAATTTTTCCAATTCCTTTCCCGATATTACTCCGAAAAACACGCTTGTTTAACGAACCACTTATATTTATGTACTTCCACCGTATAAAACCAAAAATCAATACAATAATGCTACAGCAATCCTCGAATCAAAATGGAACGCCGCTAGTTACAGCAGGCAGCCTACAAAATCCGGTATTTTCCACTTCCGAGTAGGAAGGAAAAAAAATACGATAGCGTAAAATTCTACAAAGGTATAGCCAGGAAAACACGATGAAGATGCGTGAACGACTCGCACATTCCATGGCCAGAATAATAATACGGATTTCCAGCACGGAGGCAAGGCGCAGAAAAAGGTCGAATTATTAGGAATTATTAAGTAGCACAGAGGAACAAATTGACTCTAGTAGGGAGTCCGGCTTGTTAATGCGTCTCCCTAATGGGGTCAGATTGATTCACTGTGCACAATTTTCCACAACCGCATGCTACTTGAAACGTAATCCTCGAGTATATATTGCACTGTTAGAATACTTCAAAAGTCAACAGACTTGAAATGTATCGGCGTTGTTTATAGATACGATTTTTTTCTCTTTTTTTTGTTGACCTAGATTAGATCTAGATTTTATTTTGTTCTTTTTTTTAAAAAAAAGTATTTGGTAATAATTTAATTTTTAATTTTAAATTTAACTGAAATTTTATATAAACGAAAATCTAATTGTATTTTGTACTCACCTATATTTTTTAATACGTAAGACATGACATTCTAGAAAGTAAGTTTATAAAATATTAATATTTTTATTTCTCTGAAATCTTCGAGCATTGAAAAAAATTTCAAAAATTTTCGTTCGAATATTACAGCACCATTTCTTACCTTTTACTCTCTTCATAGGGGAAAAAAATTCCATTCTGGGAATTACCTATCTTTTCTGCAAACGCCATCGTGTTTTCAAATTCGTTCATAAATATTTAAACGAACAACTTTAGCTGCTCGCGACAAAATGATTACCATCTGGAGAAAAAACACGAGACACAGCAAATCGAGACTCAATCCACCGTACCTCGAATACATATATCTTACAAGATTTCGAAACAACCGTACGAGTAATTTTTTTCCATACATAAATGAGCTTTAATCTTATCGCATTCGTACGTCGAAAATCAAACTAAAATTTGACAACGTTTTCGTGTTTCCATTTAAAATACACGTATCAATATTCAATAAACGTTGGTAAATTTTAGTACGTCGAATACGTAACGAGAAAAATACTCGAATCCCTCCTCCCCCTCCCTCCACACTGAATAAAACCCAACCGCATAACGAAATTGAACGAGGTAAAAAAAAAAGTCTCGACAAACAATCGTACCAAAGATTGGTGTAATTTTTTTTCTCGACGTGAAATATCTACGTAGATATTTCAACGAAAATGCAATTCATCTTTGCATTCGATATTACTTTACTATTGTTCTACATAACTCCAAAGTTCAATTTTCATTTTCGTCTCGTTCAATGTGAAACGATTAAGAGGAAAGTCGTACGTAGGCGCAATCTTTTCTCTTCGACTGAAAAATTATACGTCGAAGAATGAAAAAAAAAAAACGTGTTATTCATTTCATAACGCAAATAGTCACCCAGAAAAAGAAATTAATTATAATTTGTTGTTAAAATTTTTCCTTTCTAATGTTTGAGTAAAACTTAATTTATTACAACGTAGCTTCATTTCTATTAATTACAGTTTACTTTTTTTCTCTCGTTTCTCGCAAACTCTTTTTTTTTCTCTTCACTTGTTTGTTTACGTTTCTTTAATTTTTCCCATTTTTTTTTCACTTTGCCTTCATGTCTTTTCTCGTATTTTTTTTTTAGATTAATAATACGAAAAAAGAAAAAAAGTTTGAAAAGAAATGGCACAAAGCCGAGTTTTATACTTTAATTATGCACTTCATCAAAAACTTCGTTCGTTAATTTCTTTTACAATAATTCATTTTCGCATGGTCTCGAAATAAGGGTTCATTTAGAACAGTCGAGTGTTTCGTATTGGAATTTGGTTAAGTAAATTTTTAATTTACTACCAACTTTTTCTCGTTCTATATGGGTTCGAGCAAGTCGCCCTCTCAAGTTTAATTTTATACTTTAGGGACGAGTGTGTGTTTTTTTTTCAATTTAGGGGGTTGCGATTCCTTTGTCGTCATCGTTTAAAAGTTAATTGATTTCGAAGTTGGGAATTTTATTGGAGCGGATATCTGGGAATTTTTCGAGAGATAGGGAGATTTTTTTGAAATTGGGAATCATTGCAAATGGAAAATGGATAGCAGAGGGGGTGAGAAAGTTGTCACTTGGACAGTCTGCGAATAAATGACTAAAAAAAATGTAATTCAAAATCAGAAGATCTTCGCTTCGTTTTCATAGAATTTTATTATAAAAACAATTATTTTTGATCATGAGTTGATTTTACATCAACTTTCTCCTCAAGAAATGCCTACTCAGGATTGGCTTTTACTTCAAGAGGGGTTTCTTTGATTATGTGACTCTGAGTGTTTTTTTAAAAAAATATTTTCCTTAAATTTTTCAACTTTTTAAACAAATCGTTACATTTTTTCTTTCGACTTCAATTTTCTCCTCACGGAATTACCTACTTAGAATTGGTCTGAAAATAAAAAATTTTCACTTCAAAATGACTTCTTTGATTTTGTACTTAAATTTTTTTTTTTCATTTTTCATTCAAATTTTTCAATTTTCTCAACAATATGGTCACATTTTTTCTTAGTTCTTTGACCCACACTCCATTTTTTTTTTTAGTCTGAAAATACCATTTTTTTATATCAGGGAAAAGTTACACTTTTACCAGGTCACTTTATACATGAATTCAAGAAATTTATTCTACTAAGTTGGAAAAAAATGTCTAGATCTCTTTATTTTTCTACACGAACAGAAATCCCCCCCCCCCCCCCAAAAAAAAGTAATAATAATAATTAGTTTGCTTAAGTCTAAAAAAAATAATTGTCATTTTTTGAAACAATAAGTAGGTAACGAATTGGGTAGGTAAGCCAGAAAAATTAAGAAGTTTCATTTCAAATCAGAACTTCTAAGAAAACTTAATTTCATTGAAAAATTTAAATTTTTTTAGCCTTTTAAACTTTAGCTCGTGGATGATAATTTTCTTTGTTATTAGATGATACGACTTTGTAATTCAGTTACAATCCAAAACGTGAGATGAAAAATAACTTCTTTTTGGTCAATTTCTGACCTAGGTGTTCTTAAATTGATAATTATTAAAGGTATGATTTTCGAATAATTTTCAGAGAATAGAAATCAGAAAATAAGTTTGAAAAAATCAGAGATCTAGAGGGAAGAGATCTCGCCCTTCCGCGGCTCCAGCTCCACGATTTTTGCAGAAGTGGTTCTGGCTTCGACTTTGGGAATTTCATAAAATTTTATACGGCTTCAACTCCAAAAAAATCACTCAGAAGAGAGCCCTCCTCCCTCCAGCTTCAGGAGTCTTGAAAAAAGGTGCCTACGGTTCCTTAAAAATCATCCAAAGGACCTCCTTTCTCCTCCCCTGGTTCCGATCCAGATCCCTGGAAAAATAGAAAAAACTACTCCATTCTCCAAGGAATTAATTTTCTCAGGTCATCAACCTGATCAATATTTCATTCACTCAAAAAATTGTCTATGATTATTTTTTTAAAAATATTCAGGTACCTACATTAAAATATTCAGAATTGTCAATACACTTGAGACAATTTTTCGAATAAATCTTGTGAAAAACATTTTATTTGGAACGTTTGAGCTTATTTAAATTTCAAATGTGAGTCCAGAAATATTAAACTACTCTTGGGGATCAAAAATTATTTTTCGACTGGACATCTATTTTGGACCTTTCAAACGGATTTGAATCAAGAGGGAAGCTCAACATGAAAACAAATTTTTGACTCCTAAAGGTGATTGAAACTCACATAATTTATTACTTTTTTTTTTCATTTAAAAAAAAGTCCAAAATATTTGAAAAATTTTTGGGATGTATTTTCAAAAAAACCTTGAAATAATTAGGTATGAATTGTAATTCCAAATTTTGTGAAATTTATACCTACAAAATTTCTCCGATATTTCTTAAAATAGAAATAAGAATCCACTTCGATTCTGTACTTAATTTTATTTTAAAAAGCTGAATTTTTATTTGAAAAATCAAAGGAAAAAAATTGAAATCCTGTATCAAACGTTACGAAAATTGGTAAGATTAGCTGAGCAGTACAGAAGATTTAAAATTTCACTCAATTCGCCCACCTAAAGTGTTAATTTCACACTAGAGTTATTTCAAATTGGACAACTCAACGTGAAGGTAAAAAAGAATAAATACTTAAAAGAGGTAAAACGAAATTGCACCACAAAAGAAACAACCCCGCAATCGAACTCTAAAATTTCAAGAAAATAATCACGATTTCGTTGGATATTGATCAGGCCTCGGAGCCCTTTGCTCCGATATTATCCGAAGCATTAATTTTAAATTTCATTTAGACCATATTATTTCATCTAGCGAATTTCATAGCCATCGTGTATAGGCCTCGGAACATAAAAACCTTCATCATTTATCGAGTTCCTTGGCGGTATATTTATCAAAGGCCAAAAACACGTGTTTAGTTTTCAAACGTTATTCGAATTTATTAGGTATACTCGGGGTATACCGATACAACAACGAACTAACCATTTTTCATATTTATTCGCAGTATAACATTAAAAAGAAAGAAGTAGTACAAGAACAACCGCCAGAAGAACCTATTAATCCACTTATGAGAAAAAAGAAAACTCCTGAAGAGCTTGCTCGTGAAGCGGAAGCAGAAGACGAAGATGAGTTCACGAGTACGTATCCATCTATACAACGTCGATACTATTTATATTATAAAATTTCATCGTTCGAGCAATTTTCAAGCCTTGCAGAGTAAAGATGAAAAAAAAAGACTAAAAATGAGAAAATTAAGCGAGCTTTATAATAACCATGGCCGGGGAAACAATCGAAATATTTCGGCCATACTATGGCTCGGCAGCATCATTGAATACGAATTACAATTTTATCGTGTAAAATGAGATCCTTTGTTTTTCCCCTATCGGGAAATTGAGTATTTTTCGTTAAATTGAACAACTCGATAAGCAATTTTTGGAAAATTTCTCAAATCGGTTTCCCTCTCGATTTTTTGCGAAGGAAGCAGTAATAAGTAATTTCCTGGTTTAAATTCGAGTTTTTTTTATTTGGCAGTACGAAAATATATTTATGATTTTTTAATACATTTCAAACGAGATGGTCGATTTGTTTGGGGAATTTCAAAATTTAGCTAAACAAAGTAGATATGAGAGAAAGTTTCAAGTTTAAAAATATCTTGGAGGCTCTGAACAGAGGGCTACTTCTTCTATGAAACTCGAGTTGGAATTTTTTTTTTAATAATTGAATTCAGAAGCTCTACAACAGGTTTGGACAAAATCCAGAACAAAATAATTTCAAATCTAAAATCCGCAAGCCTTTGCAAAAATGAATTTCAGATCAAAAATTTTCCGTATGATGGGATTTAGAATTCAAAATCCTTTCAGATAGTGAATTTAAAATCCAAAATCTGGGTAGAGATAATGATAAAAAATTGAAAAAACAAATTTCAAAATTAAAAATGACAACAAAACGAAATGTCATGATGCTGGAACCCTGATCACTGGATCACTTAGCACAAAAACTTTCAAATTTCAGAATAAAGGAGTTTGAAAAAAATAGGATTTAAAATCTAAAATTGAATTTTGGATGTAGGTAGGTAATGTTCTAAGTCAGTATAGTATTTTTATTATTCCATTTTTCAAATAAATACATAACTCTCTAAATCTGAATCAGTCACAAATGAGCAGAAATTACTGACAACCCTTATAACCGGTTTTCTCCAAAAATGTCGATCAATCGAGAAAAAAATTGGTGTTTTGGATCCTCGTCAGCGTGCTGATTACGAAAATCACATGAAAATTACTTCGGATTATTTTAGTACAATGAAACCAGGTTCATTTTTAGATTTTTCTGAGTGAATTTCGAAAACTACAAAAAAAATTCCACAAAAGAATTTAAGCCTACGGAAATCGTTTTTATCTTCAAAAATTCACTCATCATCTGAAAATTGATTTGGAGAGGGTTTTTAAGACGTTCTACGAAAATAAAAATTTTCTCAAAAGTTAAAGCAAAACCGGTTTCTGTCCAAATAATTTACAAAAAAAATTACCTCCTTTCTACTGTCACCTCAACCATTCTCAACTCAGATTTGCTTTCGATAAGACACGAACACCATCGTATTTTATTAATTTTGCAAAATTTTATCATGATTTCCGAAGTCAGCGTCTTCAATATGTTGTGCTTTTTTTTGGAAAATTCAAATTCGATTGGTTCCAAGAAATTTCGCAATTTTCCATTATTTATTCTCTTCTCCATTTTTTCTCGAATTCTCAGTCTCTTCTTTGGATAATTTCTGGGTGTGCTTATGTCTTCAATACAAGAAAAACACAAATCTTCGAGACTCATTTCTTTTCAAATTCACCCCCACCCCTTCTCTGGAAAATTTCTGGATACGTAAGTGGAAAAATGACTTTAATTGGGAAACTTTTAGCTTTGAGCTAGAAAAAATTGAAAATGGTTTTTTCAAGTCAGAAAGATATTTAAAAAATCTATAACTTTTGCCCCCCCACTCCTCCTCTATAGAATTCCGTTACAAATTTTCTAAATCGAAGGAAATTTTGGATCAAAAAATCAACCAAACAAAAAACAACACAATTTTGAAAATTTCTTCAAAAATTGAGAAAAAATGACCTTTTTGTCCAAAAAATTCAAAAAAGAATAAAATTTAGCTAAAATTGACTTCAGACACAATTTCTGTCAACTTTGAGATTTAAAACGAGAAATCTTAAAAAATTACCGAAGGGGGATGGAAAATTTTAAACTTTTTTTATAGAGAAATCAATACAATTCTACATCCCTTCATGCCCCCTCCTCCAAAAATTTCTATCATTGAAGTAAAAATTCAGCAACACAGATCATGATAATAATTTTCTTCACGGGGTGCAAAATTGCGCGCTCTTTTCAATTTAATCGAACTGACATAAACAACTAGGTATTAATTTAATTTGGTTATTTTACAGTCAAAGTATCTAATTTTTTATTTTTTCTGCTCCGACAGAACTCAAAAATACCATAGAAACTCAAGTAAACGAGTTAAGATCTCAAATCGAGAGTCGTTGTTCAATACAATAATACATGGAAGATTACACGTACTTAGTTCATAATATGGTTAGCCTTTAATACGATTACGGCTTTGAATGTTTTAACATGAAAAAAAAAAATTGAAAAACCATAAAAAAAATTACCCAAAAAATTGTTATTCATTACCTTATACATGACAAAATTTCGAGTAAACAGAAATCGAAGAAAAAAAAATCAGTCGAATGTTATTATTAAATATTGTGATTTATTTTTTACAATATCTTGTTGTTATTGTTATCCTTTTAGTTTTAGGACAATGTTATTGTTGATAAATGATTTTAAACATTATCTTTTATATTATTAATAGATATTAACTGATTTTTTTGTAAAGTTACTCAATGTTGTTGTAATAATAAAATTAGAGCGATACCTTAAACAAACTACACTATTCGCTTTTAGACATGTTTAGGGGGTTAGACTGTTTAATGAATACTTGCTTCATGTTTTCTCATTTTTAACTACCTACTATATCTACCTATATACTATTTACCTATTTACACATTTTTTTTCTCCACTTCAGTACCTACCTGAACTATCAAATCAACCGAACATATTCTTCTCTCCTTTTCCAAAACTTCAAATTACCATCTTCTCACGTGTGTCTTTTTTTTATTATTTTGCTCAATACTGAATTTGTTTTTTGAAGTAATTGATCAATTATTTAGCACACAAGCACACACTCACACTGTTCTTATTGTATTCTGAAAACAGTCTAAAAAAATTCAATCATCGCTGTACTAACTTTCCAAGTGGTAATTGTTTGGGAACCACTATAAACGTAAAATAATTAACCAAACGTAAAGAGTAAAGATTTCAAGTGATTAATAAAAGTATTCTTCTAAAGAATGCGAATGTACTTTTTTTTTTTAAAAAAAAATGTGAATTATCATATAGCTCCTGCGAGTTAACTATACATTAAATTTTAGTTATTCTGTATCTTATAAGTAAGTAAATGTCGATTTTTTAAAATAATTTTTGGAATTTCAATTTTTTATGTATATATTTTTGTTTTTGTTTACCTTATATAGTGTTTCGATGTCGACGAATAATTGAATGTTTTCATGTAATTATTTAATAATTTGATGCTTCGTCATGATTTTTAAAAAATTTACCGTTCACTATCGAAATGAATGTTTATCCTACGAAATTCTCCAATTCCTATTTCGATCCTACTTGCAAAATTTTCAAGCACAAATCTTACTTCTGGAAAGAACTTCATTAAATTATTCGATACTGTTGACCCTTCCTACAAAGTACTGAATATGCTTCCTATTTAGTTTGATTTTCCACTCTCCAATTCCCAAATTCTCAAAGTGTGATGGATTATCTAAAATAGGTAACTTTCGCTTTAAGAGAAAAAAAAATTGTACGAAACGATGCTGTGATTTCATCTCATATTGCCTTCAACATCTGCCAAAATTCTTTCAACTATGAACTAGTATATGTGATGTAAATGACGAAGATATATGTTAGTTTATGTATAAAAATTTCTTTCTCTCTCCCACTGTCAGCTCGCGTTCTTCTTTTTTTTTACAACAGCTATATCTTTTGTATAAAGATTTACCAACGAAAAAAATTGTACATATTATCACGATTTTTTTTTACCCTGAATTGTATATCAATCTGAAACAAACTGCTGAAATCTACGAACAAGAATCCGTTTAAGAATTCAATTTAGTGCTATTTTTTTTTCAAATTGAGGAAGCATATGCATTGAACAAGAATATATACCTAAGGATATGAGAATAAATATATAGCAAAAGCATAATGAAATTGTCAATTGTTTAAATTGTAGCATTTAATGCAACACTTTTATGTACATAACACTACCAATACCTACCCTCGCAATCATACACACATCTAATGTACCTACCCATACATTTACATACCACTGAAAAATTTGGCGAAATAACAATGAAACCATCAACAAAAGTAACTATTAAACGTGTTTTTTTTTTGTTATAGGCGATTAGATGTATTTAGCATCAAATATACAAAAAGTTAGAATATCGTAATGTAGTACTGATATTGTTGTTATTATAAAAAAAAAAAAATGATTAATTAAATTTTTATGTTAGTTATCAGTTACTTCAAATTAAATTAAATACACAACGTTGTTGAAGTTTCTGTTATGTGTTTTTTTCTGTTTGTTTAATTTTGTTATTAAATTAAATCAGTTATCATTGTACGCGTTTGGTTGTCTTTTTTTTGCGGTGATTGTGGTTGGTGTCTGTCGGTGATTTACTTTTTTCTCAAGTGGTTTGAAGTTCGTTTGAAGGCAGGGGTGCACCCAAGAGGGCTCAGGGAGTTCGAGCCTCAGGAGGAGGCTCGAAAAAAGATTTTTTTAAAAAGTCCATTTTTTGCTCGTCAAACAGTATTTTTTCGAAAAATTTTCGCTCCAGCAGTATTTTAGTCATTTTAGGAGTTTTATTTCAAAAATTGATAATTTTTCACTGATTTTCTAGTCAAAAATTACAAATTCCTTAATGAATTCCCAATTGGTCAGAAAAAAAATTGTATGTTGGGGAAAAAAATCGAGCCAAAATAGAGCTAGAGTTAAGAATAAAATTTTTGCTTACCACGAATTTCAAATCCTAAAATTTTATCATTTTTTTCTTGCATTTTGCGATGAAATAACTAAATAATGGACTAAATACAGTGAAACGTAAAGTTTAAATTCACACGAAAGGCATGATAAAGAAATGAAGCTTTGGAGTGGGTGAAATTCAATCCCTCGGGAGTTTTCTTGAATTAGAAACGATAAATTTCAAAATTTTACTATAGTTTTGTGGGAGGAGAGTCCACCAAATTTCAAAATGCACCCAAATTAAAACTTGAAATTCTACTTTCCAGGATTGAGGTAAGATCAAAATTCAAAAATTTCCAATTTTATCAAGCAAGGTATGGAAATTAATTTTCTTTGGCTTCGTCAATTCATTTCTGAAATTATTTCAATCTCAAATCTAAAACAAAAAAAAACTCAGAAAAAGTTTCTGCTTCACAATCGTACAAATAATCAATCGATTATTTTTTTTACGGGGTTTCAAAAAGGGTATCAATTTTTTTATTTTTGCTGAATTGATACGATTTTGGAAATTTGTCAAAATTAAGCCCATAAGTATCTCAATTTTGTTGAAAAAAAATTAATTAACCATAAATTCAATTTCCTCGGCAAATCGTAAAAATGACTCACGATTTCAACACCCTACTTGGGTTTCCGATTTCATTAGGTTTTCAAAATATCGTCTAAAACGAATCGAAAAAAAGTGGTCGAAAATAGTGATGAAATTCCTGAAACGTGAAAAAATGAAGACTTCATTAAAATTTTTAAAAAGTTCTTTCAAAAAAATTGATTTGAGTTTCTATTTCCCATCATCTCCTGGACCAGTGATCTTGCAATAGAATTCCTTCTGGCCTTTCTAAAGGAGTTGAAAAGTTTTATATCTTTGAATCAAAGATTTTTAATTTGTATAGAATTTAAATCCCTACCTACCATAAATATCTCGGAATTGTGCCAAAAAAGTGTTTGTTTACCTAAAATAATTTCTTGGAAACATGTTATGGCGGTACTCCCATTAAATTTTCAAAAAAATTCTCTATCTACTTATTTTTGTTTGAGAAAATTTTTTTGACCGAATTTCCAAGCTGTTTGAATAAGATATTCAGATTTACGATGCCATGGGATAAAAAAAACACAAGCTAAAAAAAAAGAAAATGTTAAACGAAAGGAGAAATTTTTCTAGCCTGGAAAAAATTAATAAATATCGATAACATTGAAGGTCCCGGACCAATCCACCAGATAAACAATATTTTTTCTCAACTTTTTCAATTTAAGGTGCGGCCTTTTATTAGGTATACTGGCACGGGATCTTTTTTCCTGGGTACTTTTTTCTCACTCCACTCATTCGTGATTTTTTTTTTTTTGAAATTCGACTTTCTTGAAATTCAAATTCAGTTGATTCATTCGGTGATTTACTTACAGAACTAAATTTTTTTGATCATTGAAAATTAATTCAATTTTTGGAACATTTTTTGTAGCAAATGCTGCCAACAAGAATTTTGTGGAAATTAAATACCATAGTTAAAGTACAGAAAAGAACATTGTCATGAAATTTTTTCAAAAATTATTCTATGTAAGTGGACTGGAAATTTTTTGGCTCAACTTTGAGATATCTGAGATAAAAATTTGAATTAGATAAAAATCAAAACATTTTCTACAAGTCTGGTTTTTTTCAACTCTTATTTCGTTTATGTTCTTATTGACCTAAATTATAGATGAATTCGACCCCCCAGCCCCTCCCCTCCGTTCCTCATTCCCCTAAAAAATAAAACGATGATAGAAAACAATTAGGTACGTATAATTTAAAATAGGTAAATTAGCAATAAGCAATTAAATTATTTTTTGTCATCTCGTATTTTAAAATTCAAAGACCAGTATGGATGTCTATTCTTCTTCGCCTCCAGAGATTAACATTTGGATTAGATCTTCCGTATCGATAAGTCCGTTGCGGTCAATTTCCATAACATCGAAAGCATCACCGACTTCTTTGGCACTGAATTTATTGCCCCAAGTCATTAGAGCATGCTTCAATCTACTCAAAAGTGTCATGAATTGGAATTATATTCGATTATTATCAGTCAAATTTTTAAAAAAGACATACTTAATCTGACTGTCAAATGTAATTCAAATTATCATTTTTACGTACTTTGCGCTGTCGATTTTTCCTTTCTCACTAAAAGCCATGAATGCATTTCTCACAGTTTCGTCATCATCCGCACCTTTTTGCAAGAATTGAAGAAATTATTATTATTGTAAATAATTGAAACAATGCGGCGAAATAATCGCTCTGCATGGTGTTTCTCAATGTTACCTCCAGCCATTCGGGTGGCAAAAAGAGATAACAACTGGGTGAAGTTAACTGGACCTGGAGATTCGGCCAACATTTCTTTCAATTCCTCATCAGTGATCAATTTTCCTACTTGGTCCCAAGTTGCTCTCAGATCCTCTTTGCCAAGAATACCATCTTTATCTTTGTCCATCATACTGAAGCCCTGGAGTGAAAAAGATGGATAATCTCAGATTATTTCTTATTTTATGAAAATCTGTGATAAGATGCAAAAATCTGAGATTTTAGACATTTTTTCTAAAGGGTTTCTTTCCAGACTTCTGAATATTATAATTTGAAGTGAATTTTTTGTCGTTTCATCCATTTCTCAATTTTTTTAATACTTTCAACGTTCTCGTGTTATTTTTATAATTGGGAGGTGATGTACCTACGCGTAGTAATAAAAAAGTATTTTTACTCTTGAACTGATCACATACTCTGAATTTGAGCTCATTTAATTTGTATTTGATTGAGACAATTATTCTGAAAAGAAAGACTTGTGAAATTACCTCTGATAGAGAGGTGAAAATTTTCAAATTTTTCATATTATAACCCTTTGAGTATATTTGGATAAAGCTCAAATATGAATTTAAAGATTCAATTTTTTGAATTTTATTTTTAAAAAAACAATATTAAATTCCTTCGATTATTTTTTTTGCTTTTTGGGTATCAATGATATTTTTAGTAATTTTTTTTTGAGTTTCTTTTTTTTTGTAATTCAAATTTACAAATTTTAGAGTTCTATAAAAGTCTTGACAATTTCTGAGGATATAAATTTTTAAAAATGAAGATCAATTTTGCAGTAATTCACTACTACAAATCAATATTCAAATCGAAAATCCCAATTTTTTTTCAATTTTTAAAAATTTTTCAGTACCTAAATCAACTCCGTATAAAAAACTTTCAAAATTTTTGAGTTTTCCTGATTCTTTCTAGTCAAAATTCAGCCATTACATTATTTTTGAATTCAAAAATTCTCAATTTTTCTAAAAAAATTTAAAAATTGTGTTTCAAAAAAGAAAGTGTTCTTTTGTCTTTTTTTATTTGAATAATCGTAATACTTCCTACTTCATCAACCAAATTTTTCAAGCTATTTTTTAGAGTTTTAAATTAAATTTTCAATAGTGCTTCAATCAATTTAAATTTCCAATTATGAAACTTTATAATGACGTTGGAATTTCTGAGGATTTTAATTTAAAAACTCAAGATCAAATTGTTACAATACCTACATTATTTTTCATGGCAGGATCAAACAATATTCTGAATTAACTAGTCCAAAGTAGGTAACTGCTCAAAAATCCATGCCACCCCTCTCCAAAAAAAAAGTGTATGTGCATACAGATATTTTTGAAATGGAAACCCTAAGGTCAAATTCAGATTCAAAGATGTGTATATTTTATGACGGCAAAATTTCAATAATTTTTCTATCCGAACTTCTGTTGAATAAATTTGAATAATTAAACAAAAAGATAGGCATTGCTTAATAATTTAATATCCTGAGTCCTTTATAAGTCGGAGTGAGTAAAGTAACGAATATTACCTCTTTGAATTCCGCAACCTGTTGGGTGGAGAACATCGAAAAGACATTGCTACCAGAGCGTTTAACAGCTTTTTTGGATGATTTTGTACTAGCACGAGTTGGAGTGATTGTTGGCTCTTCAGGGGCAGGTGCGGCCTCCTCTTCTTTTTCTTCTTTCTTCACTTTCTTCTTCTTCACTTTCTCTTTGTCTGCCTAAATGCCAAAGTAAACCAAAAGTTACTTACATACCTAATCTCAAATATAGTTTCTACTTGTACAATGGTGGACTATTATCGCTTTTTTAAAATCAATAATTATAAAAGACAAATCTATGAGGTAAGACCTAGATACCAAAATTTTTAAATTTCACCTTTTACAGTTTTTCAGATTTACATACCTACCCATTGGTAAAAGTACTTTTACAAATTTCCTTGGAGAAATTGAATGGTTGGATGATGGCATCCGGATGATTATAATATTGAAAAATAAAAAACACTCGCGAATCGAACTTTGAAAAAATTTTCGTCTCCCCCCCCTCCCAAAAAAAGTGTCGTACGTATAGAAATTGTGAAAAAATTATTCCAAAAGTGCACTTACCATTATATCGTAAAATTCAGGAACTCGACAACACAAAATTCAAACGTTCAACGATGAGAGTTTGCGCATACACTAAAATTTTTAGTTGAATAACTTCCCACTACTAACTTACATACCTATAAGGCGTTTGATATTTGTGCTTATATTTCAAGCTTGCTAAGTTCTAAAAATAATAATCATTTTTACGCTTTCGCGTAATCATCGTCACATAATTCTGGTCTATTTTTACTTCCCGTGTTTCGGATAAATGCAGCGTTCGGAAATATCATAATGCATGCCTTTCCAGTGCTTCTGGTCTGGATTTTGTGTAGACGAGTGGAGGGTGCGGTACCATACAAGTTTATTTGAAGGGCCTTTCCGGACGAAGGGCAAGAATGGTCCTTGACCCAAAATAGTGCTTAGGTACATTCAAAATTTGACTCAAAAATTTCAAAATTGGAAAAAATAATGTCGAATTTTAACTAATTTTGAGCCATGAAAAGTAATTTTTATACATTTTTGTCCCCTCTTTCATAAATTTTTGATACAAATTTCCCTTGGTTTGTTGGATTTTTTTCTTACTTATACTTTTTTCAGTGTTACTTACCTATTGGATTTTTTGCCTGATTTTTTTCATCGATTGTCGACGAAAAACAAATTATTTTGGGTATTTTATTGAAACCATCGAGAAAATAGTGTTAATTATTGACTCCCTGAACATAAATCTGACACTTCAAATATGTATAGTTTTTGATTGCAGGAAGTTGAAAAAAATATGTCGAAATAACGCCTCTACTCTTGGATACAAAATATAAATCAAAAATTTTTAAATTGAGGAGAAAATCCTGCGTCAATTTTTATGGGTAAGTAGATAAATGTACCCAGTAGGTAGCTTTAGGTACGTAAATATTTTAAATTTCTATTTTTCACAGCTTTTATTCCAATTTTTTCGCACTTGGAAAATGTCAGACAACAGCTGGCTGGTTATTGGAATTTTATGAAAAAATTCCCATTTTTAGTGTTTTTATTTTCTCGTCCAGTCGTACAATTTTTCATTTAATGAGTACCTACTTAATATGTATCTTAACAGAATGAAACTCTCACAGAAATGTTTGAAATTCCTATAAATTTTTTTTCGATTGTCCCCTCATTTTCAGCAGGTTGTTTTCTACCAAACAAATGTGAAAATTTTAAAATATAAAATATTCAAATAGGTATTGGTACCAAAACAATACCGACTTATGAAATAAAATAAGGTATTTTGAATGAATTACCTACCTATGTGACATTTCTGTTTCAATGAAATAATTTATTAAAATTCTAAACGTAAATGGTGAAATAATTGATATAGATCATGCCACGATAAATTCGACCCCCAGCCCCTCACCGTTTCTCATTCCACTAAAAAATAAAACGATGATAGAAAACAATTACGTATAATTTAAAATAGGTAAATTGGCAATAATTAAATTATTATTGTCATCTCGTATTTAAAAATTCAAAGAGCGGTATGGATTTCTATTCTTCTTCGCCTCCGGCAATCAACATTTGGATAAGATCTTCCGTTTCAATAAAACCATTACGGTCGACTTCCATTACATCGAAAGCATCCGCGATTTCTTTAGGGCTGAATTTATCGCCCCAAGTTGAAAGAGCATGTTTCAAGCTAGGCAAACATAAGTTGGCAATTGATTCGATTATCGTTGACTAAAATGTGAAACATACCTACACTAGGTATATCAATCCGGAATGCAATTTAAATTTTATAATTTCTACGTACTTGTTGCTGTCGATTTTTCCGTTGTTGTTGAACGCCATGAATGCATTTCTTACGGTTTCGTCATCATCTGCACCTCCAGCCATTTTGGTGGCGAATAGAGATAGCAATTGAGTGAAGTTAACTGGGCCTGGGGATTCACGCAACATTTCTTCCAATTCCTTATCGGACATTAATTTGCCTACTTGATCCCAAGTTGCTCTCAGATCTTCTTTACCAAGAATACCGTCCTTATCTTTGTCCATCATGCCGAAGCCCTGGAGTGTAAAAGTAGAATAAATAATTTGATTTTTAGTTATGAATAATTAAAGAAAAAATACACAATAATCATGGATTAAATTTAGCAGAGGACAAAAAATTAAAAAATCTGCGTGTGTAATTTTTTTACATTTTTGCCATTTTTCATAGATTTTTGTGTTTTAAGTAATGAACTTCAGGTTTTGAAATTTGAATCTGGCGGATACTTTTCATTTTTTATTCATTTTTTATGCATTTTTTCATTTTTTAAAAATGATTTAACACATTTGTTCTATTTTGAAAATTTGAGAAAATTGTTCTGGGTTGAATATAAATCAAAACGTTGCCATCTAAAGAAGGTAGGTACCTAGAAATAAGTATTGATTGGTTGGAGGGTGATGGAATTTCAGGGTGCAAACTTTTTCCAATTTCGATTAGTTCTAACAAGATTGATGAAATTTCTTCCCAAAGGAAAAATTCGATTTTTCAATTATTGCTTAAACTCTCCCTCTTGGAGAAAGCACAGATTTTAAATTTTTGCGTTTTTTAAAAAAATTTTCACAACATTTTTTCTCGAAAAAATTCTCAAATCGAAATATTTTCAATATTTTTCTCTCTTTTAAAAAATTTTATTTGCTTAAAAAACTTTTTTACCTTTTTTTTAAATCAGGTACTTATCAAGTTTTTAACATTTCAAAGATTTTTTCTGCTATTTAAATTTTGATGCTTTCAATAAATCTTTCAAGTTTTAAATTCTTAAGCAGTTCTTTGATTAATTGAAAGTTGAATTATTGGAACTCTATAATGACCTAGAGAGGTGGTCATTACCTTATTCAATAATTTCCTTTTTTGATACACGCATATAAGTTGAAGAAGGGATAGGTATGTATTAACGAAAATTACTCAAATCTACCTCTTTGAATTCCGCAACCTGTTGAGTTGAGAACATCGAGAACACATTGCTGCCGGATCTTTTCACACATTTTTTGGATGATTTCGTGCTGGCACGAGTGGAAGATTTGGGAGTGATTGCTGCTGGCTCTGGCTCGGGAGCAGGGGTGGGGGCGGGTGCGGCTTCGTCTTCAACTTTTTCTTCCTTCTTTACCTTCTTCTTCTTCACTTTCTCTTTGTCCGCCTAAAAGAGCCAGAGTAAACCAAAAATCGCTTATTGAAATGAGATCATTAAATTAGACACCGTTTTCTTTCGAGTTTTAAAAGTAACGACATTTTTGAATTCAGCGACGGAATTCAAAAAAAAGAGTGATTTTCAAATTTTGAAAGGGGAGTAGGCTGAACCACCCTTCACACCATGTCTAGGTTTCAAACTATGGTTTAATTGTATGATTCAAATTGTCGCCAAATATGTCGCGTCCTCCTCATTTCTCTGTCCTTGAAAATAATTCAATCTATGTCGGTCTCAAATTACCTTTTGGCTCGCACTTTTTTTCGACTTCACACTTAAGGCTTATTTATAATGGCACAGAATAATTCACTGAAAAGTTGAAATATTTCAACTTTTCACTGAAAAGATAGGGACTCACTCAGTGCCTATTATAAACGATTCCGTAAGGAAACACAGATTCAACTTTTTTCAGTGACAAATTCAGTGCCATTATAAATGAGCCTTTATACCCATTACCTCCCAACTGGAACTTATTTAAAAAAATTAATTCCATATTTTCATTGTTTCATAATGAACTAAGTACCTACTACCTACATATCATAAATAGGAATGTCGGATAAAGTTAAGAATTTTATTAAAATTTCAACACTATTGCAAAATCTTATATCAGACATCACACGTCTATTTCAGTTGCTTCGAATTACAGAACTCAAATGTTTGAAGACAAATAACAGATGGCATCCGGATAGTTGATGATGAAATATTCATTGAAAAAATAAAAAACACTCGCGAATCGAACTTTGAAAAAATTTTCGTTTCCAAAAAAAAAAAAAAAGATCGTATACGTATTAAAATTGTGAAAAAATTGACCCAAAAAATGCACTCACTTACCATTATATCGCAAAATTCAGGAACAAAATCAAACGTTCAACGATGAGAGTTCACGTAGACACTAAAATTTTCAGTCGAATAACGTTCCACTACTAACTTACATGTAAGGCGTTTGGTATTTGTGCTTATATTTCAAGATTTGCTCGATTCTAAAAATAATGATCGTTTTTACGCTTTCGCGTAATCGTCATAGCACAATTCTGATCTATTTTTACTTTCCATTTTTCGGTTGAATGCTGCGTTCGGAAATATCATGCCTAATGGATGCCTTTCCAGTGTTTCTAGTCTGGATTCTATGCACTCATGCGGGCGAGGGATGCGGTACCGTATAAGTTTATTCGAAGGGCCTTTGCTGATGAAGGGCAAGGGCAAGCATGGCTCTTGACCCAAATTTGGTCAGAAGTGACATATTATAACAGAAGAAACCCCATAAAAATAGTTTATATGAATTTTGGCGCCTTCAATCCCAGATTACATGTAGGTATTGATAACCTACCTATTTAATTTTCTAAAATCCGTGATTTAGAGTTAGATTACTCGTAGTAAAAGCCTTACGTTATTTCATGTCAAAAAAAATTTGAGACCAAAAAATCAAGTTTTTAAAACTTAAGTTACGAATTTTGGAAAATAGTACATTAATCAATAAAATAGGTCATCTGGAAAATTTCAAAATTTTCTAGAGACTCTCGTCAAAAATTGGAAATACATGTACCAAATTTCTTTCTTTTTTTTTTTTTTTGTTGATTAGATAAAATTATTTTTTATATTTTACATGGCGATGAAGTACCTCATTTTCAAATTTCAAAAAATCGCCAAAATTTGGAAAATTTCTTTCGGTGCCTTAAATTTTGGATGTGAGGTTTTTTCCATAATGTAGGTTTTTTAATGTACCTATTTTTGTTTCGATTAAAAATTTTACAAATGTTTACTTATTATTTTCATTTCCGATTTTCTTCGAGCTTCTCACACCCAATTTTGGGGCCAGAAAAAATGCATGCGATGCCTGGCGATTTGAATAGATTTATAAAAAAAATTCAGCCGAAGCACCATGCAAAAAAATTTTTTGAGAATAATTTATGAATCAAAATTCTCCATTTACTCCTTCCAGAGACACACATGTTAAAATTTCGGAAGAAGAGGGAGATGAGGGTCAAAATTGTTTTGGTTAGTTTTATAATGAAAAGTTTTCTCATGAATGAGCAAATTATTTCAATTTTTCTCCGGGAGTCACGATTAAAACCCAGTTTTTCTGGATTTTTTATATCAAAAATTCAAAGAAAATAACTATTTTACACCACTTTCAATGAACCAAAATATAAGACATTCGTATTGTATGTTTATCTATCAATATTTACCTTCCAATCATACCAAAATGGCGAAGAATAGCTAGCTAGCTAGATAGCTACCCCTTTATATGCTTTCATTTAAAATAACAGATTATCAATGATGATGAATCTAACGAGTAACCCTACAAAAAAACCTCAAAATGAAATACATTATTGAAGGTTGAAAAATCGAAACCAAAAATTAATCAAAAACTTACAAAGTTTTATTGGACAAAAATTACACTTGATCATTTTCTCAGATGATAAAATTCTTCAAGGGAATGATTCGAAGTAAAATACACGAGTAAAATTTTTATTAAAAAACAACAATATTACACAATAGAAAATTATCAATTCATTTCATATTCAATTTCGACTTGTTTCTTGGATCGTCTCTTCGCCGATTTCAGTGACGATTTCTTAGCTGGTAAAGGAACGTCCTGAAAAATACCATCATTGAGAGTAAATAATATACCACGCGACAAAAACGGTCAATATTAAAATTCAGAGTAATGAATACCTCAATATCAACAGTTTCTTCTTCTTCACTTGGAATAAAATCATCTTCTACTTCTAATTCTTTATCAGTATCCTGAGAGGAAACAAATCACAAATTATAATTTTCACCAGGTAAGACTTCAACATGATTAATTTTTTAAAAAATCATACGTCATCACTAGCTTCAACAAATTCATCAATTTCATCTGATTCTTCTTCTTCTTCTTCTGCGACAGATTCGGTATCTTTCTCCTACGAATAAATTTTAAGACAAGTATTATTCAAAACAAAAAAAAACATCGAATTGGCTCATTACCTACTACAGTAGGTAATGATTGGCTAGTAACGTAACAGAATACGTTTAATTTACCTCAGTTTCTGACCGCAGAGCGTTTTCGAAGGCTTTAGTATGAATATTATAGATATCGTCGTACTGTAAATAAAAACACAAATTAGAAACTTGAAAATGATAATAAGAAAATAAGAGTAAAATATAACTTACAACTCCTTTTTTCAATCTTTCGACCAATTCTTTCTCGATCGCATTGTCTAATCTCGCAGCTATAAGTGCTTTATCTTCTCTACGTTTGATTCGTCTTTCTATTTTACGCTGTAACGGGATCAATTTTTTCCTAAAACGAGATACACATGAAATTGTAAATGAAATGTAATTCTTCCACATGAAGTAAAAAAGAACCAATACGTACTGTCTTCCTAATTTCAGTTTTCTCATTTTAATTAAATACTGAGTAATTCGAACGAACCGTTGTTTACATTTCAACTTTAAATGTCCCGGCCAATATAATAAATTTTCGTTCAATTGTCTAATAGCTTTTTCAAAGTTTCGAGACAGCTTAACCTTTTCCCATTGTTTCCTCGGGTACACGGATCTGTTAATGAGATAGAACTGTAAATACTTGATTTACTATGCTAATATTGAGAGGAACAGCGGTAAGTACCTTTCGGCAGTCTTCATATATAAATAAATGATTCCTTTTTCTTCTCTAACCGTGGCATATTGACTGTTGGCCAAAGGGCAAGTAGTACGATTACATAATCCAGTGAGATTGTACTCATTTCTACAAAATTGGGTCGAATCGGTTCTATAAAACAGAAACACGTTCGTTGATTACGTTGATCTGTCGAGCAGTGCACGGAGATCTGAATACTTACTGCACTTTGAATGAACAAAAATTGGATTTAATGACACTCCAAACGACCTAAAACGAAAATGATACGAATAAATAATCAGATGAGCTATTCTGAAGCAAAATTTGTAGAAAATTAGATGAAATTCTTCGTAGCAATGATACTAAATCTGATGAACAGATCAGTTTTGTATTAGCCATTGCCGGGTTTATATTGTTGAAAAAAGAAACTTAACGTTGAATACTTACGTCGTCCTGATCCATGATGATGAACTTTTCAAATTATTACTAAACAATCATTACTAATAATAAAATTACTAGAAACTTTTTTCGAAAAAATCGAGCTTTTCAAACTTATCTTTCAATTTTTGAAAAAAGAAAAAAAATTTCAAGCGTGCGAGATTTTTATTAGATTTGTGAGTTGGAATTTCTCACTTTTGTTTTGATATTTTGGGCTTTGTAGTCAAGAATTTGAAACTTGAATTGATTTTTTAAAATTCAATATAAAATCAAAATTCAAAAACGCAGTAAATTTTTAATTAATTACTAAAAATACTTTAACCAAGAGATTTAAAATCACGATAATGTTAAAAATTCAATTTTTAAACAATGTTAATTGAAAAAACGCATTAATTTAGATTTTGAAGGTCACGATGCAGATGGATGGTCCAAATCGCAGACTGAAATTTAAAAAATACGACCTTGCGTTTTCACCGGCCTCGTTGTTGTTGATGAACAAAATTTCTTATCACTTTGCAAAATTTTTAAAAGAACGTGCCAAAAAATATTGCATTTTGTAAAGTAGAAAATCTTGACTCTATTTATAATTAAAAATTATGAAACCAAAATAAACAAACAGAGCAATTCAGAACATCTTCATTTCCTCATATCTAATTATGAGATATGTTTCGTGCAGCTAAATCTTGTTCGCGATGTCACCGTGTTTTGGGATGTATCCCTGAACAAACATTTTCACGGAAAATATATCTCAGACAGTTAACCATCAATAGAATATTATGTCGACCGAAAACAGACGATTCTCATATATCTACGCTATTCACACCAGTACCTGTAAAATCCAATCCGGACGATATAAACGTTGGAGCAGAACTCAGCGGTCAACTCAATCGGAGTGATTTGATAAAGGTTTTGAATGCATTCTATCAAAAAAAGGAAATCAAGCTTTTGGCTGCCGATCATGGATTAGACAGTGAGTTATTCCCAAATCGTCAAACTTTTGTATACCAAGTATCTTCAAAGTATTTATCATTCTTTCAGACTACCTATTACATCAGGCGTACACCAACTTCAGAAAACATTGTCTAGAGGTTAAGAATTTACCAGTAGATTTACATATAGCTGTTAGTGATGTTCTACAAGGAGCTGGTAACGTTACCGATGTCTTTCCTTATTTTATACGATTCGCCAAACAAATGTTTCCTCATCTGGAATGCATGGACGATCTTAAAAAAATTAGCGATCTGCGATCTCCTCCTAATTGGTATGTATCTGGTATCGAAATGTTTTGTGAGGTAGCAATATGTTCACAGTTGATATTTTACAGGTACCCAGAAGCTAGGGCAAAATCAAGGAAAATTATTTTTCATGCCGGACCTACCAATAGTGGTAAAACTTACCACGCGTTAGAACGGTTTTTAGAGTCAAAATCTGGCGTATATTGTGGACCTTTGAAATTACTAGCGACCGAAGTATTTAGGAAAGCAAACGACAGAGTAAGAAGCTTTCAAAGTACCTGTACATCGTATATTTTCGATCTAATAAAAATTTGTTTCTTTAGGGGACACCTTGTGATTTAGTAACAGGCGAAGAACGCAAACATGCCAAAAGTGAAGATGAACCAGCTTCCCATGTATCTTGTACCGTCGAGATGACCTCATTGATAAATAATTGTAAGTGAATAATTACCAAAAATGCAGTTCTATTTTTTACTGATCGATTTTCATTCACAGACGAAGTAGCTGTGATAGATGAAATACAAATGATAAAAGATCCTATCAGAGGATGGGCCTGGACGCGAGCTCTGCTCGGGTTAGTCGCCGATGAAGTCCACGTTTGCGGTGAAGAAGGAGCTGTAGATTTAATTAAAAATCTAATGGTGACTGCGAACGAAGAAGTTGACGTTTTCAGATACAAAAGACTGACCGAATTGCACATTGAAGACACTGCCGTTTGCTCTTTAGATAATATTCGAGATGGCGATTGCGTTGTTTGTTTTAGTAAAAATGACGTCTACTCGGTACGTTAGAATTCGAACAAAATCGAACGTCAATTTTTCCATTTTTCATTTCTGCGATAAAATCTAGGTAAGTCGAGGAATCGAAGGCAGGGGTAAAGAAGTAGCTGTAATATACGGAGGTCTTCCACCTAATACTAAACTTGCTCAAGCTCAGAAATTCAATGATCCTAATAACTCTTGTAATGTATTGATTGCTACCGATGCCATTGGAATGGGTTTAAATTTGTAAGTCTCCTTTTACTATTTTCCGTCTTCGTTTCGTCAATTTCTAGAGATGACGTAATTTTTTATTGAATTGCAGGAGTATACGAAGAGTGATTTTCTACTCGCTTATGAAACCTTGTATCAATGAAAAAGGCGAAAAAGAGCTCGATACGATATCTGTTTCTCAAGCTTTACAAATCGCTGGTCGTGCTGGTAGATTTAATACTCAATACGACAAGGTATTTATGACTGAAATGAATTTTTAATAAATAATTTGATGCTCATCTCAGATAATTTTTGTTCAACCAGGGATACGTTACTACATTTAAACCTCAAGATTTGAAAACTTTGAAGCTTCTCCTGTCACAACGACCTGATCCGTTGACGCAAGCTGGACTTCATCCAACAGCTGAACAAATCGAACTGTACGCTTATCATTTACCTCATTCCACCCTTTCTAATTTAATGGTAAAGAGTACTTCGAAATTTGCATTTTTGAAACGAAACCAAATTATCCTAATTTTTGTTCATCTTAGGATATTTTTGTGACATTATCAACGGTAGATGACTCTTTATACTTTATGTGTGGCATCGAAGACTTCAAATTTTTAGCAGATATGATACAACATATTCCATTATCTCTCAGAGCTCGATATACTTTCTGCTGTGCACCTTTGAATCGAAAAATGCCATTCGTCTGTTCCTTGTTTCTTAAGGTGATTTTCATTCTCATTTTTTTCTCTTTCGTTAATTCTGATTACTTTAATCCGATGATTTCGATTTGATTACAGTTTGCCAAACAATACAGCAATAACGAGCCAATTACTTTTGATTGGGTTTGCCATCATATCGGTTGGCCACTTGCATTACCCAAAACTATATTAGATTTAGTACATTTGGAATCTGTTTTCGATATTTTGGATTTGTATTTATGGTTCAGGTACGTATCAGAAGCCAACAGTTCACATATCTTGAATATTTTCTTTCCGATTTTGATTATCTCGATTTTATTTCAGTTATCGTTTCTCTGACATTTTCATCGAGCCTAACCCCATTCGACAAATTCAATCAGAACTGGACGAAATAATTCAACAAGGAGTATTACAAATCACAAGACTGTTGCATAATTCCGATAAAGTACCCGTTGTCAACATCGAAGAAGACTTCAGCGCTTTACAAAAGAAACCAGCTGAACCTAGCATTGGTAAAGGTCGATTAACTGACCGATTAATAGCTGAAGGGTTATTGACGCCGAGTATGTTACAAGAATTGCAGAACGAATGGGCTGAAGTAAGTTGCATAATACTCCTTAAAAGATTTATGTTTCATTAATTCATGTCTTCAAAAAAAAAATTAGGGTGAAAGTACCCAAATGAAACTCGCTCGTGCAAAGAAAACTAAAGAATCAAGTCATAGTAAAAAAGATCGACCCGATGACCAAAAAAATGAAGCGACGCAGTTCGTCAAGTTTGATGAAACCACCAAACCGAAAGTCTCTCGTCCACCGAAAAGTAATGCATCAGGTAAATCTGCAAAATACGAATCTAAAAGTGAAGCGACACAGAAGATAAATCATCATGAATCCAAACCTCCTCATCGAATAACCCGTAAAAGGAAAAAATAAACGTTCTAATTATTGCCCGCTGTTTTTATGTATATTTCAATTTTATTATTTATTCGTCGACCTCATCGTTTCAATAAATCGTTGTCCAATTTTTGTTACAATAAAAATGAATACGTATTTTTCTTATCAAAAATACCCATTTAATTACAAATTAATACACAAATTATTCCATATCCATAAAATTCCACACCGAAATCATGCTATTGAATTTTCAAGAACACCGATTGAAGAAATTTCACTTGTAATTCGATCACCAGGCTGAAAACCAAAAATGTGAAAATGAAAATTTTCGATGTTACAGGAATATTATTTTTTATTCAATTTTAAGCTCTTTTTTTACCTTCAAAAATTCTCTAGGGTTTCTAAACACTCCAACGCCACTCGGTGTACCAGTCAAAATAATATCACCAGGTAATAATGTGACTAATCTGTGAGAAAAAATTAATTCGTATCAAGAATCTAACATCTTATCGACATTCAAATGACATTTTCAATTTACCCGGATAAATACGAAACCAATTTATCGATACGATGAATCAATTCAACCGTACTAGCGTTCTGCTTTTGTATACCGTTAATCGAACAAGAAATTTTCAAAGCATGAGGATCTGGTATTTCATCTTTGGTAACTACACACGGACCCAGAGGACAAAATTGATCCATACTTTTGGCTACAAAAACACAGATATTTTAAATGAATATTAATTTTTGTCGAACAGATTAGCTTCAGTTTTACCGAAAAGCCACTGTCCATTATTTTTCTTCGGCGTTTGCCAATCTCTCGCTGAAATATCTTGAGCAACAGTATATCCAAAAATATATTCGTAGGCGTCGTCGATATTCACAAATCGGGCTTGTTTTCCAATCACAACAGTCAACTCGACTTCCCAATCTACAGCCTGAAATGGAATTACGTATTATGATACTCAACTTAGCAAACGATCATCGCCAACTATACGACTAACTTTCGAATTAACTGGTAAAAGTAAAGCGTCATTAGGTCCTATGATGGTACTAGGAAATTTAGAAAAGAAGAATGGTTCCTCTGGGTAAGGTTTATTCTGCTCATCACAGTGCCCTTTGTAATTCAGTCCCACGCAAATTACTTTATCTGGTTTGGTAACCGGAGCGAGTACTTTTATTTGTTCGGTTTTATAGACTAGCTTCTTCTCGTTGATTATTCTATAACAGTTTATGGAAATGTAAATGTTAGGTGATTCTATCGAAGAGCATAGTTAGCAATAAACGAATACTAACTTGGGTATTATTTTACTGTATTCAGACTCATTTCGAAGGTATTCCACTAACGTATTTGGTATGGAAGAGTTCACGTTACTCAAGTCGATTACCTCTGTTGAATCTTTCGATAAAATTCCCAAACTGGGAGTATTCTCATCGGATAAATATTGGACGAAACGCGAACACTTTGAGTTACTGGTGTGAAATTTTCGCAAATTATGGATTTTTTCGATATTCAGACGTAACGGTTTATTCAATAATGTTTTTAAAACGTTCATCTTTACAGAAATCGTATAGAAAGTGAATAATTAATTACAAAAGGTCGACGAAATTGTATCAGTCTTTTCTCTTTACTGAAAAAAATATAAATGTTGATGTTGATAAGCTGACCTACTGATAAGACGGCGACGTCATCAGAAGTGTTTCCTTTCTCTTCCTGTTCGTTCAAATAGAAATGACGTCAGACGCTGGTGAATGATTTTTTTAACTCAAAATTTTCACCAAAGTAGTTCCTAATTATATTTGACGCAAATGGGATTTTAACGATCCAAATTCACATTTTTTTACGTAAAGTTCAAAATTTTTAAATTTCTTCCATCTTCCATCGCACTTTTTTCAAAGATGATGTATCCAATTTTTTTTAAAATTTACAAAAATAAAATTTTGTAATTAAAATTTTTGTAATATTTTTCAAATTTTTATTTTCAAAAAATTTTCACTCCCATTTTATTTTGAATTTTTTACCTATTACAAACTTTTTAAAATTGCTTCCATATTACTCGTGTTGAAAGAAAAAATGTAAAGTTGTGACGTGACATGTAGAAACCATGCTATCGTGTAAAAAATTTTCGCTTTTTTTTTGCGATTAAATAGGTACCTCCTCTATCAAATGATGTAGTTGAGAAAATTTTTAAAAATAAGTTTTCTGAGTGAAAATAGTCTTCAAAAGTTTAACCGAATACAACCTATAAGTAAATGCCAACATATTTTATTTTTTTGCATTTCCTAGAAAGTTTTGTTTTTACACGATAGCCTGGTTTCTACATGTCACGTCACAGTTTCAATCGGAAGGATTTGGATTTTATGCAGTCAAATAAAAAATGAAAAAAAAGAGAAGAAAGTCATTTGCACCAATTTCCTGAGATGGAAATTTTTTTCAAAAATATCAAGTTGAAAAAAAATTGAACGGAAATTATGATTTACAGTCGGATAATAATAGAATGAAGTGTGGAAATCTTTACTTCGGCATCCAAAGATTTTTTTTAAAAAAATTCGATCCGAAGAATTTAAAAAATTCGAGTTCTTGATTTTTTTTAGATGAATCAAAAACACCTCAAGATCTAAGGATTAGAATTTTGTGGATTTTTTGATTTTTGAAAATTTTCAACCAGTTCCAGCATTTTTTACAAATTGCAATTTTTCTTTTTCTTTTTAAAAATTTTTAGCCCTTGAAAATCATCTTCTCTTCATCTTTCCGAAAAATTCAGAGTTCTGTCCACAAATTTCTAAAAAAAAAAATGGAGAAAAGAACAGAAAAAGTGAAAAATTCAAGACTCAGGAAGTTAGAACCAGGAGTCAAAAAATTTCTGAAAAAAATTACCTTCTTCCCAGTTTTTTTTCAGAAATCTCTTGTGTTGAGCTTGAATGCAGGTACGAAAAATTGAAAAATTGTATGCAGTTTAAAAAGAAATGGAAAAACAATAAAATTTCATTTTTGCAGAAAATTTTGGATTTTTTCACGACTCCAAATTTAAAAAATTGGAATTTTGGAACTGGAATTAGAAAATTTTGAAAACTGAAATTGAAACTGGAACTGGAACCAATATTATTTTAGTTTTCCATTACTGTAAGTAAAAGTACTTTTGGAACGTCTCTTTGCATAAATTTTACATTATTCTTTTTCTAAAATCATGAGGAGAGAGAAAAACTTTTAAAAAATTTCCAAAAATGATGAAGTACTTATTCATCCCCCCTCCCTTGCAATTCATTTATCCTTAGACCCAAGTTCAAAATCTATAAATACTCAATACAAAATCAAAACCAACTATACCTACGTACAATAGTTAACTAAAACCTCTTAGTCACTTATTCATGTTCTAAATATCACAACTCGAAAAAAAAATCAAGTTTCTAATTAAAATCGTGTACACAAAGTACATATAATACGACTGTCGACGACAATAATACCATGCATCTAATTATAAGGATAAATTTAATTAAAACAATATGCCGTGGCATTAAACTTCAATAGTGTGAAAAAGTTGGCGCCATAAACACTTGAAAATATTACACTATCTCAACTATAGTTTTGAAACTAAACAGCACGATGATTTCGTTATTGTAGAAAGTTTAGCAACTTTTCATTAATTGTAACAAAATTAAAATTTAAGCTTTTGTGTTATTCATTTGTAAATCATTCAAAGTGGAAAATTCTTTCTTCGTGCGTACCATATCTATCAGTAGTTATATTCGATTCGTTACGCAGTCTTAACGCTGTACACGAGTGACAGCAAATAAATTATACCCAAGTACTTCGGACCGTTCGCTATGATTTCTAATTATTTTGATTATCGTACGCGATAATTTAAAAATTTTATATCGAAACGGGTACCACGGAGGAATAAGGAGAGGGGGAGGGGTTAAGCTCTAAATCTGTTCATAAATTGCTAAATAAGTCTACATAGGTACCTATCCATCATACATAGAGTAGCTGATGTTCCAATTTAATTATTAACAATATCACGAATATCAAAGCTGTGAAATAAACTTATGGGACATTTCAAACTCTCAGTTAAAATTTGGTCTCTCGAACCAAACATCGAATAAATGAGATTTCATTTCGAGACATTAATTTTCAATTTGTCGATTCAGCGCAATCGTCTATCTAGATTTATTGATACCCCGCTGTAATAACAGTAAATGCATTTCGATACTATCGAATTATTAATACAAAAAGAGCTCTAGATTCTGAATTAGTCAACGGTTTTCGTAGGTATTGGGTATGAATAATAATTTCAGTTTTCAAAGTGAGTATTTTCCAATTTCGTAATCTCAATACGAGTATGCATTTTAAATTCTTCAGAATCATGCAATGCAAATTTCAAATGCATGGGTAGAAAATAGGAAAATAATGATTATATGTAATTTTTTTTAGCTAGGTACGTAATTTCTAGATAGGTAGGTACCTAATCTATTTTTGTAATTTTTTGTACAGATAGGTAGGCTCGAAGCGTAGGTACTAATTTTCTCTATTATTACACGTTACCATTTTGAATTTCTGAATCATTGTAAGCATCATGAGCTCACTTAAAGAAAAGGAGGAAGGCTCAAAAGGCGCGAGTCCTCCTCAAGCTCAGCAAGGAGATTTTCCAACTTAAAAATGTCAAAAATCAGTGATTTTTTTTTCTTTCTAAAGGTGATTTTTTTTTGTCAAATTTGATGAAATTCTTCTTGTTAATTGAATAAAGAAAATACACATAACAAAGGGGGCGTGGCGATTCACGATTTTTACCCTGATTGACTTTTGTGGTTCTCCAAATTTCGAACAAATTTTTCTTGTATCGAATTCCAGCAATAGATACGTACAATTAAATTGAGAAAATGATTCAAGTGAATGGATGATATGAAAGATGAAACCCAAAATTTATAGTTATGATGTTTTGACTGATTCAAAAATTTCAAAGAGTTAAAAATCAACATTCAGACAAAAATAATCCTTAGAAATTAGAATTTTCAATGATTTTTGGTCTTGCTTAAATCTAAACAAAAAACTTCGAAAAAATTGGGTAAATTATCAAAGAATATAAAACGATAAAAAGAAAATTGCAATTCAGCAAGAGCAAGTAGTTAGGTAATTAGGTGTGTAGGAGTAATTTTTTGTCAAAATGATATTCGTTTTTGTAGGGGTGTGTTCGGGTTAAGTGAAACGATTGTTTTTTTAATCAAATTTATGAGCTCCATGCATATGGGCTATTTTTATGGGCATTTCTACAGCTCTGAAAAATTCCAAAATTTTCTGATGGCTCTGAAACGTCTTGAAACCGCTTCCAATCAATCGATTCATCGGGTTAAAAATAGGGTATACACCAAATTTCAACTATTTAATTGATAAGATCAAATTTTGTTATTTTTTTTAGGCTATACGGTATTTCAAAATTTAAAAAATACGCCAAAATTCGAAAAATGCTCTTCAACGCCTGAAATTTTGGTCATGGTGTACTTTCGATTAATTTTTGTTTGGGCTCAAAATTTTACTTCGACTTAGAATACCTCCCTTGTAGAAAAAAAAAAAACAAAACAAAACTGTAAAACAAGAACCAATAAAAACGTAAGTACCTAGAAAAACCAGGTACCTGGACCTACCTAATTCCTCGGAGCGAATAATTCTGAAGAAAAATAACCCCTCAGTCAATATTTTCCCTCTACACTTTTCAATGCAGCAAACCAACTTACATTAGGATTACATCTTCTATCCAGCATCGTTTTAAAATCAAATTAATAAAAATACACCTCGTTTTATTTACTTGAAAAATCCATCATTGCGAAACCACTTCCCCATTCGCGTCACTCCTAACGACATTACCTCGTTCCAGCCACATTTATCGGAGAAAAAGCTCATAATTGATCGTACATCGCCAATTTCGAAAAAAGCTCCGAGCTACCGGAAAAACTAATTCAATCATCGATTACAATCTTGGTAAAATTAGGTAACTTTTATATAGATAGATACCTAATGCAACTCGACTTTTTATTTGATACTTTACAACCGTGGCTCATTTTTATGTTAAGAATCATTGTGATAAAAAGAGAAAAACACCGCAAAAATTTATTCTCTGGCATTACGATGGTAAAAATTTTCGACTTGAAATATTGGCATTTTTTTATTACATCAAAAGCAGAAGCAGATCTGCGGAGGCACAAAAGAGAAATATACGTACACGAGCTTAGGTACTTCTCTTTTTTCTCTCCTTTTTGTACCGAGTTAAAAATGAATTTTTCTTTTCAAAAATATCACAGGTAATATAGAAAGTTTCTTAATTTAAACATAAAGAGAGTATAAACTTCGCAACGTGTTTTTATTTTATTTATAGACGTCGTTTATTTTCAGGTGTCGCAAATACGAGTCAGTCCATAATGTTTTGCTTCAGTTTTTTTTGCTTCTTTTTTTTTGTAGCACTTTTGGTTTTACGAAATGAAGATAAACTGATAAAGTAATAAATAGATTTATTCGGTTTAATATAAAAACGGTTGGTTCCTAACTAAATAGCATGCAACATGCGTTAGTGTTACCATAGGAACAAATAAAGCTACAATACACATTATGTTTTATCAAACTGAATTATTGCGAAAACTTCTATTCGTCTAAAAGATATTTATAAAGTTTGTATAAAGTACGAAAGAAAATTAAACTATCGAACTAACTTTGCTTTTATCTTTTTGACCGTTCGTAGGGTGGAAAAAAAACCTACAGCGACGTGAGCTTCCTACGTATTTCCAGAAGCACACAGCTTAATCTTGTACAAACAAGTTGCCGATGATAAGAAATCCAACGTGAGGTGTAACGATGCTGTATCAAGTCTTGCATCATACTTCCAACATACGTATCAAATTTATCCTCAAACGGGAAACTTTGGTTGATTGAGGAAAAAAAACACAGATTTTTACAACGTTTTTTCTACACCAATTTTCGAATCAATTTATCACCTTCATTTTACACATTCGTTGCATTAAAAAAATTCTACAAATTTTGAATAAAAATAGGTACCTAGTTGCTTAGATAATTCCACATAAAAAAAAAAATTAATTCGGTTGCATCAGTTTCAGAATTAAACCCTCATTTGTTTATTTTTCTATGCACTCGAAAGGGAGAAAATTCCGGACGTAAAAAATGATTTTAATTATTTCGCTGGAAACGTGCGAAAAATAATAATTTAACGTTAAACAGATTATTATAATACGTCGGTTTATCAAATTATAGAATTACGGTAGCTCGGTTTCCATTCCCTAGCGATTGCTAGATACTTAATTAACATTCTGTTCGCTGTACATGCTTTGTAAGTTATTCGTGTTTATATCAAAAATTAATTCCAAATAAAACGAAATTAATACCACTTGAGCGGACTGAAAAATTTCTCGTTTTTATTCAACCGAAAGCAGCCAAAGCAACGTGCATCCGATGCGATGGTTACTCTTTTTAAATGGGAAATAATACCCACCGATACTGACTCGATATCGTTACGTATAAAATTATTTACGAGTGAAGTATACTTGGTAATCGCGTGGTTTATAAAATTCCTTATTGATGAAAAAAAAAAAAAAGGATTTTTCGAATCTGTTTATTTCCACACGATTCAAAAATCAGCTTTTTTCCAATGGTCGAAATTCAATCCGTAAATATATCATGGATGTATTTGATTTTGAATTTTGATACATTTTCGACCGAGTTATGGACAATTTTCAATTAAAAGTGACGCCACAAATTTCTTTTATTCCATCTTTTTAGCAACTTTAGGAAATATGGACCAAAAATTCAAAAGTGAAAACAAGAAAATATTCGTTTCAAAGAGAATGCAATGGAGCACTCGGTTTCGCGATTGAGACTTTTTTTTCGCGAATCAGTGATCAGGGGAAAGTCCCCGTAATGCTGGAAAAAATCGAGATCACTGGAATTGGCCGAAAATCAATTTTGAATACATGGTTGAATTCGTCGCGATGAGACAAGTCCATTGATGTATTTTTTTATTATTTTTTTTTGAATTTCCATAAAAGAAAAAACGAAGGAGAGTTTTTTCTTTCATCCTAATTGGACTCCTTAGATTAGATTCGCCGATTTTCATTTCCATTTTCTAATTTCGATCCATTTTCGACCGAGTTATGGGTGTTTTTTTATTTTGAAAAAGTTACTTACATCAGTCGGTTATTTTTTAAAAAAAGGTCAGTTTTAAATCAAATTTTAGTTTTCTATTTGAAGATTTTTCGACCTCCATCACTAATAAAAATAAGTATGGAATGGATCAAATATCCAGGTATTTTCAAAATTGTCTGAATTTTACATACATATTTTTTTGTACATATAAATTCTGTAAAGATTCTCTTTGAGTTGAAATGAAATTCACCCTGAGAAAATTTTATACCTCTAATGAAATAATTTTTTACCCTCCCCATCCCATTTTATGAAATAGGTAAACACATTCTTAACGAGAAAAGTTATACTCAATATAAAATTTTGGGCTCAAACAAAAAAAATTGAAAAAAGTCAGGTCCCGAAGTTAATTTTTGGAAAATTTTTTAAGTTTTAAAGTCAAGTATCTCATCACCCTGCAATGAAGGAAAATTTAATATAATCAACGAAAAAAGTTGAAATTTGGTATATGAGCTCCCAAATCAATTGAAAGCGGGTTCAAGACGTTTCGGCCTCCTAAAAAGTTCGGAATTTTCCAGTACCGGAGAAAATCTCCTAAAAATGATTTATATTTACAGCAGCACCTCTGATTGTTATTTATGACCTATTCGATTAATCAAAGCATAATTTTTCAAAACCCATAATCCCCAAATTAGGATTAAAAACCGTACATTTAGCTGAAAATTTTCCCAACGGGAAAGGGAGGAATCATTCAAAACACTCAAAGCAAATTCCTAAAATCTCAACAATCAGTTCGTATTATTCCACTGACGAATAAAATTTTCAAAAATTTGAAATTAATAAAAAAAAATTGAAAAAATAAAAAATTATTAAAGCAATAAAACCTGCTTTCTAGAGAAAAATTCAACCGAAAAAAACTGAAATTCGGTAACACCCTATTTTTACCCTTCCGAATCGATTGGAAGCGATTTTAAGACATTTTGTTGACTTCAGAAAATTTTAGAATTTTCTAGCGCTGGAGAAAATCCCATAAAAATGGTCCATATGAACTTCAGCGTCTGAAATTGTGGATAATTGATATCAGAGTTCTGTATAACCGAGTTTTCCGAAATTCACAACTTTCAAATTCAACCCCATATTTTTTGGCTGAAAAGTTTCTTGAGAAAATTCGATTTTCCAACCCAAAAAAAAGAAAAATGAACACAAAATTACGAATTTTGAAAAAAAATTATCTGATTTATCAACTCGATCACTAATAGATAATTTATTCTCCGCGATTATAGGTGCTGAAGTTCATACTTATGAATCATTTTTATGAGCTTTTCTGCAGGGATAAAAAATATTCCCAAATTTTTTGGAAGCTTCAAAGTAAATTTCCAAAATTATGATTTTTCCCATCAACTTTTACGCACTTCTTCATGAGCGTAGTTTTTGAGGGCAAAAAATCAGACGTGAATCTGAAACATTTTTTTCACAAAATTTGTGTCTATTCAGCTTAATTTTCCTTTCCCACAAAATTGCCTCAACTGTGATTTTTTCTAAAAACTCCTTGTTTGTGAACTCTGAAAGCAATCAAAATCAAAAATCGAAAACATGGAAATGTTTGAATATAAAAACCTTCTTTAGACTTTAAAATTTGGTTTTTGAGTCAATTTTAATTTCGGGTCTTTCAAAAATGGTAAAATCAAAGAGAAATTTCAGCACAAAAACCAATTTTTCACACCTATAGGCACCTTGGTTTCTACATTTAAGCTCACATTTTTTTTTTCAAATTACAAATCTAAAATTGAAAAACGTTTTGCAAATATGGAGATAAGATCTCGAAACTAATTTTTTTAGTAGGTAGGTACCTACCAAACTGAATCTTTTTTTGGGAGGTGGGTGGAGTGTGGGAATGAAAACGAAAAAAAAAATGGGTTTTCATTTTACAAGATAAACTTACATCGAAGATCCGTAACTCTACTTTCAGAGATCGGAGGAGACTAAAATATTTTGTATGGGCGAATTTCATCTCAATGGGTATCACGTATAAAAAAGTTTATCCAAATCGGACATTGAATTTTCCCAATCCACTCCATCACATAAACCTACGCTACTTTACTTATCAATTTCAAATTAGGTAGATATTGTTTTCAAAATTAAACCCTTTTGGAAAAAAAAAAGGTACCCAATACGCAAATATTTCCCTTCCAAAAAAGCACACATACACCTACTTCCAACAGATGTTTTGAAAAATTATTCCTTTCGTGTCAAATTTAAACATTTAAAACGGTACATGGTGAATATTCATCAAAAACAGTTTACCTTTCGTTGCTACATTTTACAGCTGAGGGATGCGAAAAAGAGTGGGATAAAAACAGCATAATACCGTTACCCGGGCCGAACTAATACTCGAGAATTAAAATCAATTTATGAAAATTATATTCTCGGCGTCGGTTTAAATTTTACCTGTTCTCGAAAGAACAATAAATACATTTTATTAGTAAAATATTCAATGAAAGTGCGCCCATAGGGTTAATTAATGGTTTAATGATTATCCAATTCGGCTTAACGGGACTTTGTTATACTGGATAGTTATTCATTTCGAATTATGTTCCGGTAACCGAAATAAAACTTTATTAACGAGAAAAAATAAATTTATACGTCATGTCTATCGGCTTGGCTTGTTGCGTTGGATTGAAAATATTAATATATCAATTTTTTCACGCAGATACCAAGATAGGTAATACATATCATATGAAGCCTATAATCGCTTATTTATCTTCGTGTTGCGGATAGTAATTGATTAAATGAGTAAAGGGCGTATTTTTTTTTCATATTTGTATCGAATAATTAACGTGGAATTTATTTTATACATAAACTTATTCGTCTTAATTTGGCCCAACGCCATGTTAATTAATGGCAACATTGTCACGACAAACTAACCGTACCTAAGTAATTAAAACCTCGGTTATTTTTTTCCCATCCTAATTACTTATTTTGAGAATCATTACCTTCGTTGCAATATCAATTTAGAAAAAGGCTACCTAACATTTTAAAATTTTGATAATTTGAATAAAATTGGAAAATCGATAGAACATTAAATTAAATGTTGGAATATTTCAGGCGATAAAACAGAACATGGCTCAACATTTGATTTTCTGAAAAAAAAATAAGATGAATACTTACTTATTCAGTCCCTCAGGAAAAAAAAAAAAGTGAAATTTGTGGTTTGTTCTTCGGTAAAAATAAAAAAAAAAAAACGAAAACGAAATGAGTCCAAATTAAGACTATAAGTGGAAGCACCTTCGAGAGCTGTCAGAAAAATTTTTAATTCTCCAGTAAGTACTGGAAAAAAGTCCCAAAAAAATGTTCTACATTTGGTAGCCCTCAAAGGTGATTTTTGAAATTTCAAAAATACTTGCTGTTGATGATCAGAATGAAAATTAGCACCTTTAAAAAATTAACACCTTGGCAGTCATTTTTTAATTTCTCAGAATTTTGCACCCTGATCCCTTTTTGGACGGCCAAGTTTTTTTGAAAATTATTCTGTAAGTAAAGAATAAAAATTTGAGAGCAAAAAAAAAGTTTTTCGAAATGTTTTTGGGGACCCTAACAATCATTTCAATTCCCTTCATCCCCTTAAAAACCGATTCATTGGATTTTTTCGGGAGGGGGGGGCGGGAGTATGAAAATGATAATCTGAATTCCTAAGAACCTTACAAAAGAAATTTTCATTGCTCCTCTAAAAAAATTTTCCCGTGAGTCTTTTTTTCTGCACGACGCTGACTTATAAGGGAGGAATTCCAACTCACAGTAAAATTTTGAGCCCAAACAAAAAGAAATCGGAAACCCCATTTTTAAAATTTCAGGTGCTAATTAAGTTCATTTTTCGAATTTTGGCGAATTTTTGAAATTTAGAATTATTGTATTTTTGAAAATCATTTGTCCACTCAGTTTTTAAAAAATACATGTGCATGCTATGCAACTTGCTATAGAAATCAAACCAGACTCCCGGAGTCAAAGGAGAAAGTTGTCTCCAAACCCTGGTCTCGACTCCGGGGTTGAGAGAGTTGACTCATGACTCTACCTTGAAACACTCTTGGCTCCGTTTGACTCCGGAGTCAATTTGCCTCCAATACCAGGGTCAAATTCTTTTTCCTAATAAAAATTGACAATTGACTCCGGCATGATTCCGATATCCAGCACTTTCAGTTCTCAAATCCTGACTTAACCGAGACTCTGGAGTCAACCCACGACCTTGACTCTTGACCCCGTTTGACCCTAGAGTCAATTTTTGACCTTGACTTCTGACCTCATTTTGACAGTCACTTTTAGTCTTGAATTTCTGACTACACCTTGACTCAAGAGTCAATCAATTATCTTGACTCTTGACTTCACTTGACCCTGAAGTTAATCCATGACCTTGACTCTCGACCCTCACTTGACCCCTTCCTCCAAGTCAATCTATGACCTTGACTCTCGACCACGTTGAACCTCAAAGCCAATCTGTGACATTGACTTATGAGTTCGAAGTAAATCGTTGACTTATTATGAATCCGGCTTGACTTTGGAACCAAGCTGGAGTCGGAGTCAGTTTGACTATACTTACTCTGAAGTCAACATCTTGATATTCTAGTGAAACTTACATACTCTTGACTCTCCTTGACCCAAGAGTCAAAGTTTGAACTAGAATCTTCGACCTCGGCTTGAATTTGTAGTCAAATTCCCATCCTGACCCCAGACAACAGAGTCAATTTATGACCTTGACCTCTGAATCCGGGGTCATTCCATGACCTTGACTCTTGACTTTACTTTAACTCCGAAGTCAATAGTTTTCAAATTCGGACTCCTTGTTGACTCCAAAGTCAATCTATGGTTTTGAATCTGGAGTTGATCCATGACCTTTGACCTTGACGCTTTACTCCACTTGACTTCGAAATCAATTATTCGCCTTAATTCCTTACTCCGACTTGACCCTCATGTAGATTTATGACATTGACTCTTAACTCCGAAGTGAATTTTTGACTTTGACTCCTCGACTCCGGCCTTACTCCGAGTCGAATTCGGACCTTGACTCGATTTAACTCCGGAGTTGCGCCAGAGTCGTAGTCAATTTGGAGTCAGTTTGATTCCGTAGACGACTCACTTCACCTGGCAGTTGATACTACTTTTAAATGCCATTCGCTGATTTCTATGTTTCTTTTGTTTGAACAACCACTTTTGACTTGAGACATTTTATGGTTTATTTTTTTGATTTAATAAAAAAAAATTGACTTATTTCTTCCAAATCCCAAGTATAATATTTTTATTTAACCGAACATTTATCCAAAAAATGACTTGTGTTTAAAAAATTTCAAGTTTGATGGCCTCGATATCTACTTCATTTTTATACAGACACACGTTTTCCAACATTTCCGAATCTTGAATCTTTTACATCCCATGTCCCCATCTATTTCAAAGAACAAAATCCAACCCCTTTTCCCAACCCTCTTCTTCCATCCCTTTTAAAATCAGCATCTCTTTTTTCTCATCACCGTACAGCATAATAAAATTACACCAGACTGGAACGGAAATCTGTCAGGTTAATTTGGGTGAAACGAATTACACATAGGATTGAAATAATTAGACGAAATTTAAATAACTTACGTTTCTTTTGAGCTGCTCGATTCAATAAAATTAATCGGTTGAGAGGCTTTCTTTGTTATTGTAGACGTACCCTCGGACGCATTCGGATTACCTCCAGAATATTCTATCTTTGATTATTATTTGCCGCACTGCTTCGCTCAAATTTGCTGGAAAGCTCGAGCATATAGCCCTGGCATTATTAAAGCTTGTTTTTCTAATTTGGTCGAAGTGCTCCTTTTCGTTGTTTCCTTTTTTCCATCCCCCCATCTTCGTACCGAAACGCATCGAAGTGAGCGACGATTTTTATTGTTAAGCTGTATCTTCATTAGTCGAGTAAAATTCAATTTCAACTTTTCTTTCTTACGATACGCATGAGTGTGCAATTCGAGTAATTTTCAAGATACTTGTACCACCGAGAATAGGTACATCATTGTCATTAAAAAGAATTTCGGTTTTTTCAAACATCTCAGTTGAATTTTTCCTCCTGCTACACCGATCCATCTATTTCTAAGGATGAAAAAAATATGTCGATATAGTCAAGAGTTTTAAAGCTAGGTACCTATTTTCATACAGTGGTATACCTACACGCAATTAAATTGGAAAAAAATCAAACGACCCGAAGCGTAGATAAGTGCACGAGTAAATATCGAGTACACGTTAAAAAATGATACAAATTACAAGGTAAAATGGAACAGAGCAGTATATACGAAAGCTGAGAGGCTAAATCCGACGACACTATTTTTTTCTATTTTTTGCCTTATTCTCCAGAGAGAAGGAAAAAAACCCGTTAGATTATTTCTAATACCACAAAGAATTGTAAAAAATACCGCCGTCGTGGTATTTTAAATGGCGAAATTTTTCTCGGCTGTAAATAAAGCGTCAATAAAAACGAAGCCAGGGCTGAGATACCGAAACGATGTATCTGTAACGGTAACGTACATATATCGACGTATACTGCCAATGTAGATTGTTTATAACTATGTAAGACGAAAAAAAGAATCCCTCAAAACTTTTTAGCGCTATCATCTGGGGAGATGAAACGTCGCTTCATCGCCATTCTCTGATAATACGATGCTGAGGCTGCGACGCGATGGTGACAACGTATAAAGCGGAAACATTCGCAGACGAAGCCCGTGTCCTGTAAAAGTTACGGTTACTGTCTTCGGAGACTATCGAAAAGTTTTACTGGTCGAAATCACGCCGAAACACATTACAATAAATTCCAGCCGCTAAATGTCGCTGCGAGAACTTAATCAATTAAAAATATCCAAAAGCCAGCCGAGCTCGTCCGCCTTTTCACGTCAAACGCCATAAAAAATCCGAATGACAAATTTTTTTCACGTCGTTTAATCACAATTATATCGAGCTCGGTTCCGGTCTATCTGACACCCTACTCTGGACGACCGAGCAATCACAATTATACCGAGAAGCTGAAGGCAAAAAACCGCAGATTTTTTTTACGCAATTAACAAATGTTGCGTGAAAATAACCCCAACTTGGTAAAAATTACTTACTTTTTGCCGAGCTATTTTTTATTTCGCCCTGGTACCCGTCTCTCCGTCGGTCACCTGCAACCATCTAACACCTTTACCGTATGAAAGATTGGTACGAATATGGACTAAGATAAATGATACTTGGGAAACTAAACGGTTACCAAAATGAAAGCAACGAATGAACTGGCTTTTGTGTTCAGAAAACGTTCTTACGATTTCGGTTCTCTCATACGAATATAAAACAACCAACACGAGTAATTTCTCTCTGTGTTTCTGACAGTTTACTATACCACATCAACGCCGCCGACCCGACCGAGTCATTCGTGTCCGCAAAAATTCATCTCTATAAAGGATTCCCAAATTGGATGTATTTTTTTCTTTTCCAATCAGAGAAGAATAGAGCGTAAAATTGCGCGAGGGATTCTTATTTAATTTTTACACCGTGTGCTGATGGCTCCCACTTGGAATATAATTATGTTCGGTGTACGTATAGAACTGGATAGGTTGGTGGATTGAGTCGACAAGTTGAAAATAAAGTTCAAACGAGCGTTGCGCTGGTTGGATGTTGAGCGATTTAGTTTTTGTGGGGTTTCGGGTTCAAAGCGTATAGCCGGTTAAGTATGGTGAATCTGCCCTTGAAACCAATTTTGACCACTCCTACTTCAAAAGGTCAAACATGATGAGAAAATATTCTGGAAAAAATTTCAGAACCTTGGCGCAAGTGTTTTCGGAGAAAGGGACCAAAAATGTGTTTCTTCAATGAATTTTTTCGTTTTTTTGTAGTTTTTTACCAAATATACCTAGATAGGTAAGTAAAATTTTCGAGTTTTTTCTTTAGATAAATTCTAGGGAGTTGGAGGTAAGTACCCTAAAATAATTTTTTCAAAATTTTTAGGTCATTTTTAGACGAGTTATGACATTTTAAACATTTTGAGCGGCCATTTTGTCTTGAAAGGTCTAAGGTAGAATGGAACTTTTCACCCCAAAGGATGTGTGATTCATTCATAAATATACCACAAAAATTTTTTAAAAATCGAAGTAGTGGAACATTGTCAAAAAAAATTGAAATTAACCACCCCTCGTATGTAGCGCGTACAGTAACGTTGCATTTCTCACGACACTCTCGTGGGAAATACGATGTTCACGGGCTCATAACATGTCAATGAAAAAATCAAAAAATAACCTAGGTACTTATTAGTGAAATTTGAAGTACTCTAAAAAAAAAGACTATGCCCTTGATGAAAAAACTCAAAAAATGAAGATAGTAAAAAAAAATATGAAAAAATTGAAATGACTTATTTCTAAAAACAAAAAAAAATGATCGATTCATCGATTAAAATAATATGAATAACTCCGAACAGCTTATTTTTATTTTTAAAAACGAAAAAAACATGTCGTCGGTAAAAAAAAAAAAATGAAAAAAATCGAAGGAAGTTAAAAATAATGCGAAAAAAATTGAAAAAACTGAAGCTTTCATTTTAAAAAATGACCTCAGATTATTTTGAAATTTTTACACTGCGAAAAAAAACTTGCAGGGAAGAAAAAATCATATCGAAGTAGAATAGAGAGATGGAAGATCGCAAAAGGTAGGAATAAAAAATAGTTCAGTCCGGAAGAATTCACCACCTCATATTTTTGCTGATTTGAGCGACTCCATAATTATATGCAAAGAACAAAGTAAAGTTCCATTAAAACCGATTTTGGCTGTTCCTACCTTAAACAGTGAACCATACTTGATAGGAAAACATTCCAACAAAAATTTTGAACCCTTTTCGATAGTGTTTTTGAGACTTGTACCTATTTATTATACTTGACAAACGTGGGCCCGTGAACGTCGTACTTCCCACGAGAGTGTCGTGGGAAATGCAACGTTACTGTAAGCGCTACATGCGAGGGGTAGTTAATTTCAATTTTTTTTGACAATGTTCCACCACTCCGATTTTTTAAAAAATTTTGTCGTATATTTATGAATGAATGACACATCTTTTGGGGGGAAAGTTCCATTGTACCTTTGACCTTTCAAGATAAAATGGCCGCTCAAAATGTTTAAAATGCCATAATTCGGCTAAAAATGACCCAAAAATTTTGAAAAAATTATTTTAAGGTACCTCCAACTCCCTAGAATTTATCTTAAAAAAAACTCGAAATTTTTACTCATCTACATTTGGCGAAAAAATACAAAAAAACCAAAAAATTCATTGAAAAAACACATTTTGGCCCCTTTCACCGAAAACATTTTCGCTAAGAGTAAGGTTCTGAAAGAGCTCGGATGGCTGAAGCTCTCTCCCTAATCTCGGAAAGAAGATTTTTTCATGACAAAAATGTAAAAAAAAGGAACATTTTTTAGTTATTCAAACAGTATTTTAAAAACAATTTTCCTTTAGCTTCGCTAGGGTAATATTTTAGTCGTTTTATTTTAAAAACTGGAGATTTTTCACGTATGTCTGTTTTCATTGATCGAAGGAGTATGCGGGGGAAGTACGATTTTTTTTCCAAGTCCAGCGAAGGACTGAATCTTTTTGCGTTCCTCCCAGTTCGAACGCATAGAATTGAACGTTGTATTTTTTTTAAAAAAACATTTTACACTTACCTGCACCTTTACCTTATTCTGAAATTTCTTACGTCGTAATTTTTTTTCGTTATTTTTTCAAACACTGAAAATTTTTTCTGAAAAATGTACGGACTTTTTTTAAAGTCTCGAATTTTTTTCTGAGACACAATTTTTTCCAAATTTGTTTTCACGTGTCAATTTTTTTCTGAAGTTTTTTTACGCTCGATTTTTTTATGTTTTTTTCCCACGTCAAATTTTTTCCTGAAATTTTTTTCAGACCCTATTTTTTCCATAATTTTTTTTTTCAAATGTCAAATTTTTTTCTCAAGTTTTTTTACGCTCGATTTTTTTACGTTTTTTTCCAACGTCAAATTTTTTTTTGGATTTTTTTTCAGACCCTATTTTTTCCATAATTTTTTTTTCAAATGTCAATTTTTTTCTGAAAAATTTACAGACTCTTTTTTCAAACTCTCGAATTTTTTACTGAGACACAATTTTTTCCAAATTTTTTTTCAAATGTCAAATTTTTTCAGGTGTCTCAGTAAAGAATTCGAGAGTTTGAAAAAAGAGTCTGTAAATTTTTCAGAAAAAATTTGACATTTGAAAAAAAAATTATGGAAAAAATAGGGTCTGAAAAAAATTTTAGGAAAAAATTTGACGTTGGAAAAAAACATTAAAAAATCGAGCCTAAAAAAACTTGAGAAAAAAATTTGACATTTGAAAAAAGAATTATGGAAAAAATAGGGTCTGAAAAAAATTTCGGGAAAAAATTTGACGTGGGAAAAAAACATAAAAAAATCGAGCGTAAAAAAACTTCAGAAAAAAATTGACACGTGAAAACAAATTTGGAAAAAATTGTGTCTCAGAAAAAAATTCGAGACTTTAAAAAAAGTCCGTACATTTTTCAGAAAAAATTTTCAGTGTTTGAAAAAATAACGAAAAAAAATTACGACGTAAGAAATTTCAGAATAAGGTAAAGGTGCAGGTAAGTGTAAAATGTTTTTAAAAAAAATATATTCAGTCGTTCGCTGGACTTGGAAAAAAAATCGTACTTCCCCCGCATACTCCTTCGATCAATGAAAACAGACATACGTGAGATTTTTCACGAATCTCTCAGTCAAAAATCACTGGTTCCACAATCAATTCCCAATTTGTCGAAAAAAATTAACGATTTTCGACTAAATAATCGGTGAAAAATGATTGATTTGAAATTCGAATCTTTCCCCATTTTTTTTTTTTCGAATTCTCAGCACCTCCCTTAATTAAGTTCTACGTGCACCTATTACGCTCTCCTGGCTATTTTTCTCGGAATCAGAGCACTTTAAAAAAAATGTCGAATCTGGAGTTGGAGGCATTAAATTAGATACCCCTTCGGTTTCTGGCTCCGGAGGTCGCTCATTTAAATTTTGTTTTGTGTCCTTTGCTGTGGGTAGCAGGGGTCCGGAGCGGAACAGGAAGGAGGAGGGATTTTCGGACAATTTTTCGAAGCCAGACACTTCTTTAAAAGTTTTGGAGTTGGAAACGGAGGAACTTTTATCAAAAATCTTGGATCTTGAGCCGGAGGGACTAGACCACTTTCTTCATCCCTACCTATTTTTCAGCGCCCATGAAGACAACAATTTTACTTTCGTAGACCAATAATTCTGGTTTTCTTTCATCAACACCAACCTTTAGAAATTTATCCAAGCTGATGTGTCTTCTTCAAAACTGGAAAATGGCCATAGACACCAATTTTTTATTTTTAATTACCTAAATCCGTATCGGAGAAGTACAGAAAAAAAACGACCTCAGAAAATTACGTCTCAGACAGAGGCGGTTTGAACATGAATTCCTGGGGGGGGGGGGGGGGGGGTAATAATTTCTAAAAATGCCGACTAAAAAATTCAAAATTGCCGATTAAGAATTCCGAAATTTGACAATCCGAGAATTTAGACATCAAAAATGAGTTTTGATGAGAAAAAAATTTATAAAATAAGTTGAAATTTATTTTGAGGAAAAATATCAATTTTGTAAGATTTGATGGTTTGTTCAATAAGGCCGAATGTAGCGAGGCCGAAATTTTTGCAAAATGTTGGTCTGGAAAGTAAGTAATTTTGAATTTGAGTTGTGTTTTCTGGAAAGGAATGGAAGGATAGTAAACTTGAAATTTAGCAAAGCACAGTCTTTTATTAGTAATTCTGCAAAATTTCTAAAAAAATTTCAATTTACTGATATTTTTGAGATTTTGCCGACTCACTTTATATCTCTCAAAATTTTGCCGATTTAGCCGACTGAGAATTGACTGGGGGTATTATACCCCCATGCATCCCCCCACATTGCACCGCCCCTGGTCTTAGATTAAATCTCAGTTATCCTAGAAATAAGTATGCGAATACCTCATCTCGATGATACTTCCATCAGGGCAATTCATCTCACACCGCAATCCACATGGCAGACATTCGACCACGCATTGGCATAGCCACATCATCCATATCAGCGATGCATTCACCCTGGTATCATATAAGTTCGAGTTTTGAATACCGAAGACTGAAGATAATTGATATTTGAAATGTTCTCTCAAGTTGACACGACCGAATAAACCGCGACTACAATAAAATAATTCAATTTCGAATACATCTCATTCACACATAATTTATCCCTATAATCAGTAATCATCCACATTTCAGACGATACAGGTTGGTAAACGATTGGCGGCGTGAGTGGCGAGCAACCCCATAACCCATATCGACAATAGCGTTTAATTTTACCAACACGCGCAATGAAAAGAACCGCGATTTCGTTGGACGAGGCGTCCTCCAGAGCGGGCTCGGTGGCGCAAACAAAGCGCACAAATTAATGACTTATTTCCCTCCATACGCGACGGCGCGGCGTTTGCGATTGTTATGTGTATTTAACACGGTTGTAATTTTCTTAATTTTCCCAAATATCAACTTTAATTAACCAAGCTGTAAGATTTTTGGTTGGCGCGTTAATACGTTACTTATAAAGTTAATAAATTTTCGACGCGAGGCGGGAGACGACAAGAAACCGGCGTAATTTCACCTCGGGCAAGTTTTAATTGTCTACGAATAGAACTTCTTGTCATCAAGCGACTGACTCGTTTATCTCTGAGTGACAATACGAAATTTGCAACCTAGCAGCGTAATTATGACATCCTAAAATTCGTCCGACGTCGCGAACTGGCTGATTTTCGTCGTCTGCGTCGGTGGCGGCGACGGCGTTAAAATTAAACAACGCACCGCCAATCTAATTATTTTATTTACCAAAATTAGCTATATACAAAACCGTCATTACAAATTTCCCTCTGGAGGATCGTCGTCTGCGGCACGTCTAGCAGGTCAGGCAGCCCGGTATAAGCGTAGGCAGGTAGAGGTACCGACGAGTAAACAAAATTTTCAACAATAAACATGATTTATATTTTCTGTAATAATGATTAATGGAACGAACTATCGAATTCAAGGCGAGCTAATGAGAAAAAGGTTACCGAAATTTTAAACAGTTTTATCTCCGCGGTAATTCACGTACGCAATTCTGGTACAATATTACCAGCACCATTGGGAATCGACGTGGAAACTGTTTTCAAAATTTTACTTTCCCAATGTACGTTCTTTCAAGCCTGACGAAAGTTTGCTTTACGTATCGTTTTATGCGAGCTTGGCAAGCGAGAATTTAACCAATTTTCTTATTAAGAATTGATCGGAGTTGCGAGTAGGTGGAAAAATGGATGACAGGTTGTTAAATGCTTGGTTAGGTATTTTAGAAATTACCATATCCCTGCTCTCCTTTCCAAGAAATTTAATCAAGGTACATATTTTATAAAATCACGACGAATGGCAAAAAATTAGGAACATTCGCGAATTTTCAAATGAAGGTATAAAACTTTAAAATTTTCATAAAATGGATGAATGCCTAAGATTTTTCCAATGAAGCCAACTAGAATATTAATAGATGTCATAGACGCACCCAGAAATTAATTAGGGGGGGGCTCAGAATTTGAGAAAAATTAGAGGGGGTAAAATTTCAAATTAATTATTTTTCACTCATCTTTCAGTGAAAAATCATTACTTTTTTCTGACAAATTGGGAATTTATTGAGAAATCGGTGATTTTTGACTCGAACATCGGTTAAAAATTATCAATTTCGATCATAAAAAGAGTTTTTTTTAAAAATGTTTGAAAAACAAAAAAATGCACTTTTAAAAATATTTTTGCAATAAAAAATCTTTTTCCGAGCTTAAGAGGGGGATCAAGCCCTCTGAGCCCACCCCTGCGCCTATGATAGATGGAGACAGAGCTGGTGAAAATACCTAGGTACCTACGACAAATTTATGCAGAATGTGCATCAAATGCCCATACAGACTGCCTGTTTGACTCGTGCAAGTCTTCAATTCCTATGCAACTCGATTTTTCTCCAAATCCACATTATTTATAGGTACATAATTTTCAACTCCAATATAATTTTTTCTTTTTGCTTAGAATTCGGGGAATGAGAGTCCGGCAAAAATTTCACGCCTGAAAGTCGACTCCTGACACTACCTTGACTCGAGAGTCACTTCCAGTGATTTCAGAGTCGAGCTCACACTCTGAATCTGGACTCAAACTCAATTCCTGGGTTGATCTGTGACCTTGACTCTTGACTGAAACCAGAGTCCAGACTCCAGAGTCAATTTATGCCCTTAAATCTTGACTCCGGAATAAATCTAAGACCTTAACTCTTGGCTCCAACTTGACTCCGGAGCCAATCGCGATGACCTTTACCCAAACTTGAATCATTGATGACCTTGACTCTTGACTGCAGTCAATCAATGACCTTGACCCTGGAATCAATACATGATCTTGACTCAATTTTGATCTTGGGGTCAATATGTGACCTTGACTCTGGTGAGTCAATTTCTGACATGGACACTTGACTCCGACTCACTCCGATGTCAATATATGACCTTGACTCCCTGACTCGTTGACTCTTGAGTCAATATGGAGTCAATTTGGCTCTGACTCTGGAATTGAGTCCTATTCCGTATCAAAATTTTATTTTTCAACCACCCAAATAAATTTTTTTCTAAAAATCTTTTCTCAATCCTAAAATATTTCTTCATAAAAATGTATTTTTGTTCCAAAAATTTTTTCAAAACTTTTTCATTTTTGAAAATTTACTTATTTTAACTTAAAAATGTCCATCACTGAAATTTTTTCTCTACGTTCAATTTTTAAAATTCTCTAAAACTTACCCCTTTCCCCTGCCTTAACAGCACTCTCCCGAATTACACATTCATATTTTCCGGTTACAGCAGGAGGAAAATGGTAAAATCGCAAAGTAAGTCGATATTCGAGTTCTGCGACCTCAAATTAGTGATAATCAATATATATCACATGCCATTTTCACTCATTAACATATTTTCCTCAATAATAAATGTTCGAACTCAGTGTCCTCACTAACGACAGGTCGTACGTTATTCTTCATTTTTTCGAATTCTGATCCCTATTACAGGGGCCAATGGGGAGGAGGGGTCGGAGGGGTCGGATGAAAAAACCGGGTAAAAAGGTCTACTTACTGTAATTTTTTCAGAACTTTAATTGGTAGCTTTCATTTTTTTGTTCTCATCATGAAAATTGAGCTTTCATCACCGAAGATCAACTTTTAACTTTTAAAAATGTGATTATCGATTTTGAACCACCTATTAATTCTCTTTCAGGCCCCACAATAAGTTTTGCCGCATGTATAGAACCTATCTTGAGATATGGACCTTCAAAGTTGAGCAATTTTGCTAAAAATCGTAATTGCATAAAAATTTAGAGGCTCAGCCCCCTACCCCCTTGAGGGTTGGGAAAAAAATTATGGTGGTTTTGTGAATAAATCACCAAGGAGAACTCGTAAAAGAAAGTTGAGCGAAATCGAAAAAGCCGATATCATTTTTGTTCTGTTTTAATAATACTTATTAAGCACCTATTTATTTTCGTCTAGCATAACTTTCTCCAACTAATTTTAAATCAAGTTCAGTTATTCCGATAGTAAAAAATTAATAAGGAATTATACCAAAATGATCGCTGGGTGCCGTATACGTCCATCATAGTACTAATAACCATTATAACCATTATACTTCATGCTGGCCAGCATTTACATATATATTTGCAGCAATATCTCCCACCCTCCACACGACACGTCTGCCTGCGGAGTGGTGGGCTCTAATTCCAATATCCATTAAGCTAACCTGGACACGTCTGCCTCAGGAGGTTCGGCATAATCATACCAATGTACTAGGACGTATATTACAACGATCATGGCACCATGGCTCGGTTTACAGGAGTACGCCACCACTCCTGGCCGATGAAACGGTCTTGAAACCAGAATATTTGTTATTCCAAGAGAATTTTTTTGTTCCACGTGAAATTTTTTTATGAATTTTATTGATTAATATAATTCGTATGGCAATATTCGTGTACATTTCCATATTTTTTTTTGAGAAAACAATAATTAAATTAATAATTTTGTACATAAAATTAAAAATTGCCCGAATACCCTATATACCTACCTAGGTATAAATTTTATATTTTACTTCATAAAATAATTTGTTAATGATTGAAATAAAAAAGGCGATTGGCTAAAAGCAACAGAAATTTTTATCTATTAAAAAAAAAAAAATCAAAAAACCAATACCCGAAAATTGTACCACTTACGGAAAAATGCTTCATCTGGTAGGTAAATTTTAAAATTCAAGATTCAGACAAATTTTGAAACTGTTTCATTGATTAAAAAACCGCGTTCTGGTCTGTTATTAGGTATCAGTTTTTAATAATTTTAATAAGTAGATATGGCACTTAAAATTAAATAAATAGGTAAATAAATACGCATTCGCTAGAATTTCTTTGAAAAAAAAAAATAGAAGTTACTTGCACGGTTCATATTGGTACCAAAAAAAAGTAGCTAGTAATTGTCGAAATAAAAAAAGGTACCTTTCCTATTAAAGTGAAAAGCTTTTAAGAATATTTTTACAGATTAGTCGACAAACTTCTAAAACCTTCAAACTAACAAATGTAAATTTTTTCTCTTATGAATAATTCATCTCGAAGAATACATAAACATTAGTGAATGCAGTTCCAGTATAATTGAAATCACAAGTTAACTTGAATGCATGTAATTTTTATCGCACTAAATAATACCCAGAAAAGTTTACCAACAATAAAAGTTGCTTTTTAATTTTTGTCAAACATGAGAAAATTTATTGCTGCGTTTTTTTTCTCGAAAGAAAAATCGCCTTCAAATAAGTTTAGAATTAAAATATTATATTTATACGAAAAATGTGTGATAAAGGAGTTATTTATTAAGCTAAGTATAGTGTTTGAATAAAATTGAAAATTAAAAAATAAAATGTGTATACTTAGATATTTTACATTTTTTCGTATAAGTTTGGAAGTTAGCAAGAATGGTGAACATACATTTATAGCAAGATAACGAGTTTTAAATTTATTTCCCCTGGATAACCATTTTTTTTGCTGTAGAAAAAAAATGCAATGAATAAACTGCAGGCATTTTATAAGCGAGATTTTTAAATTCATCATACAGACTCATTGGTGAAAACCCCCACCAAAGTATATTTTGGTCAAAATTGCTGTTTTTGCATCGATAGTTGTAATTGATGAATAAAGAAAAAAACTTTCATTCTTTTCTTTAAAAACGGCAAAAAATTATTTTTTAATGCTGTAAGATGTTCCTTCTTCAAAAAAAAAAAAAAGACTAAAAATGTTACTAATTTCATATTCAACCTTTCTAAAATAGTAATTTCTGGTCATTTCTAATCGTTATTTTTTTCGACATTAACATATAAAAACCTATTAAGAATACCTATTGAAATACATAAAATTGTTTTCTTTGCTCTCTAGAATCCTTTCAGTACAAAGATAACATTTTTCAACTTCTTAAAGCGTGGCAGGCCCTATGGACTCTTGAAAAACAAGAGCTTCGAAGGAAACCATCCCTCCAGAAATTGACACATTTTAATACCTACAAAAAAACTAAAAAAGATCATTTTCGTCTTTTTAGAAATACATAGAAAATTTTTTAAATGACTTAAAAATTGTAATTTGGTTTTCTGATCGAGAGAAATATTTTGAAGCTCAATAATTAAATCGTGTGAAAGAACTAAAATCTTATCAAATTGAGATGAAGGTTGTTCAAAATAAGTATAAGAAAAAATAATTTCAGAAAATTTTATGTAACTCGTGAATACCTTTTAACTAATGGATATCAGTGAAATTTTGTATTTCTATACCAAAACATCCACACTAAAACTATTTTTCAATCGTCTATAATTTTTTGAACATAGCCTGATTTTAAAGTTCAGTACAGAGGCGGAAAGGGGTTACCTTTTCTTTTTTTTTTTTTTGAAAAACTCTCAATTTGATTCTGGAACATTTCCAATGAATGCAATTTTCAGTTCGCCCAAAGCAATATTTTAAAATAAGGTACATACCTACTCAAAATTTCACAATAATTTTTCAAAATAAAAACAAAATGATAAAATTGTTATCAAAATTTTAAATTTTTTTGTAAAATTTAATGCTTAAAATAACACAAATGTTGACAGTTCTTCAATTTTTGACACAAAAATTGACAAAAAAGTAAATTTTTTTGCAAAGCCTCGCCACATTTTGAGTACCTAATTTTTGAGAAAATACGAATTACACATGTTATCAATTCTGTGCAATTTTAAGTTTCATGATGTTCTTCTCGACATCCTTACTTCACTTTTATCCTAACTGCGAAAATTCCATTACAATTCATCCACCATTTTCAATCCGGACACCTAAAATCAAAACAAAATCACACATTTATCCCTTCGTACATCAAACTACCACCCATACGACCCAACATAACGTCAAATCCATCGCGTCAGCAATCGTGACGACCCGAGTTACCCTGCATTCTGCAGCATCTGCCAACCGACCATATTTCGCCCTCTCCTCGTATTTTTTTAATCTCGACGATAACGGACAATTAACGTCACAAAAGCATGGTAACCATTTCAAAACGTTCAAATTTTGATTAAATTTTCGTCGATTCGTCGTTTTCTTCCACGTTTTTTCCCCGAACTCCAGAAAAAAAAAACGAGAAAGAAACTTATCCCGAACTGTCTCTACATGAAACAAAGTTGAAAAACAGCGTGAAAAAAAGGAACAAATAACGAACGACGAAAGCTGCTAGATATCCACGGTTGAATATTTGGATAACCCGATGCGATACGGAACAACAGTTTGAAAACGATTTGACACCTCGATACTTTATAATTGAATTTTCTTTTCACTGACGTTCGACATATTTTGAATGCTGCCAGAATGGGCATAAAAAAATACCAGATCCGCGAAAATTGCCGCGCAAACGATTCGAACGTAAATTTCCTTCTCATCTTTGTCGGTCGAATACATCCACATACGATGTAGTCAGCACATAGCAAATGAAATTTCGCCAATAAATTTCTCTCATATTGAAAAGTTAGTGGAAAATGTTACCGTATAAAATATGCAATTGTTGAGAATTGAAAATTCGCTCCTTAGCGATATGTAAATTTTAAACATAGCCGAGAAATAATTTTCCGTATAGGTAAAGTGGAAAATAGTAAAAACAGTCTTATAAAACATATCCCTAGGTATTCCCAGTACGTATTTTAAAATATATACTGTATATTTAGACGGTTATCTGATAAAAGAGTGAATTCTGGCTTTTATTCATTCATATTTCATGAGCGTGTTTCCGAATCATCTCTGATATTATGGGGCGTGAAACAGTGTTACCATTATCTTTTTTTTTTCTCCTCGTTTCGTTATATAATACTATACGTGGTATACTTTTTCAAAAAGTACAAAGAACAATTTTTCATTGTCAGTACCACCATCGGCGAAAAAGATGAAGAGTGCTTGTTACGATAAATAATACTTCAATGTTGCCAAATGTATAATATGGCGTACTTCTCTCTCCTCTCGCGCAATCGTACCCGATATTATTTTCCATTCGATTCATCAAAAAAAAAAAAGGAAAAACGTTCCTATATCAAGCCAGGCTTATATCGCCCTTTATACTGACCGCCGCGTCGAGCAGGTAATAATAAATTATGTTTGGAAAAATTTTTTTACGTTGAAAAAATAAACGGGGGGTTTGAGTAGCGGAGCATTGGAACATTATTCGCAACCCTCGCTGGTGACCGCTTTCACTTTCAAGTGTATTTTGGGTTATACAACGCGAAAACGGTATAACATTATTTTGTAATTTTTCCAAAAAAATAGACGTTCGATTAAGCCAAATAAAAGAGTCTCAACGGTAAGACAGCCCTCCAGTATGTCTTGATACTCGAACCGAAACCTTTTTAGGAATCGGAACGGTGATCGAATTATTGGCACGTGTTTATACCCACCTGTAATTAGCGTAAAGGTGATTTTCAAATTTATGGCCGGGTACCTTGTTACCCTTGTAATTCTACTAATTACCAAATCGGACGAAAGCTCGTCGAGGCAGCCTAAAATACAAATTAAAGCATTAGAATTCGATACGATTCTCATTGAAATCTAAAAAGACCAATCAGGGTACGAAAAAAATGTACCATGAGTCGAAAAGATTCTAATCTTCTTTTCTTTTCTTTTTTTCGTGTTTTTGGATCAGTATTAAAATGTCTACTCGAAGGGAGTTTCCTGAACCACTGAGGAGGAGAAGAGGGGAATATGTACTTGTTTTCCAAGAATGTTTTCTCAAATAAGTCTTAAAATTGGAAAATTTTCATCGAAAAGGTTCAACTTTTTACCCTTCCCCCCACCATTTCATTGGCTAAGAATTGAAAGTGAAAAAGCCTATTTTTTAAATATTTGTAGCGTGTATTTTGAAATAATCTCAACTACGAAGCTGAAGCTACCAAAAATTTCAACAGTAAAATGTAGGAGGGAGATCGCTCCTACGTCTGGAAAACTCAAAATCGCCAGAATTGACCAAAAATCAAAAGTGAATTGGAAAAATATTCGTCGGGACGAGAGAAATGCAATGGTGCCGTTATTTCGGCGATTTAGATTTTTTTGGGGGGAGATTTCGACCGCGAAATTCGAAATCTATGATCAGACTGGAAAAACAAAAATTGCTAGAATTAGTTGGATTCGTCTCGACGAGGCGAATTCAATGGGGCCCTTTTTTTTTGTAATTCGAATTTTTTTCAGCAAATCCCTGGCTTTCGAAACACAGAAGATGGAAGGTAGAAGTTGGAGGAAGAGGGAATAATTTCAAAGTTCTGAAAATTGTCATATTTGATGTCAAAAATCAATTTTTTCAGTGGATTTAGGAAAATGGTTCGGGGAGGGGGGGCTAAACCCCAGGTCAATGGTATTAGAAGATTTTTTGGAAGGGTGCAAATGCAAACTGCAAAATAGATACAAGGACTGGAAATACCAGAAAAATCTTATGAAGAAGTAAGAGGGAGTCTTCTTTGACATTTTCGCCTCAAATAATTTAAATAATTGTGGTTTAATTTATACCCGAGCGAAGCGAGGGTGAAGCTTTAAAAAATTGAATTTTTAATGGCCAGAAAAGTGATTTTTTCGTATATTCATGATTTCAAAATTCCTATTTGATGTTATTTTAGGGGGAGGGAGAGGGAGAACATTTATTCGCAGTCAGTGGCGTTGGAAGCTTTTTTTCGGGAGAATACAAATTGAGGAAGAAGACTTGAAGTACCGGAAAGAATTTTTGGGGAAAGGAGCCTTCTTCGTCAACGTTGCCCAAAAATAAGCGAATTGTGATTTTATTCATGCCCGAGCGAAGCGGGGGCGAAGCTTTGAAAAAATTGTGTATTTCATGCCCAGAAAATCCTTTTTTTTCTTTTCATGGTAGGTACATTCGAGTTTGATTGTCAACGAGTTTGGCAATCAGACACAATTTTTTTTTTTGGGGGGGGGCTAATTTTTCTCTTGGGGGGCTAAGCTCCTTCCGCGCCCCCTTAAATTCGTCTATGTCTCGATCATGATTTTGAGATTGTTTTATTTGAAAACGCAAGAGAAGCTACGGAAAGACTAAAGAAAAGATCAGAATTTTAATCCGCATTATTTCCATCATAGGCGGATTTATGTGGGGCTTGCCCCCCCCCAAGTGTGAAATTAGCACCCCCCCCCCCAAAAAAAAAATCGTGTTTAATTGTCAAATTGTTTAACAATCAAACTCGAATGTACCTGCCATGAAAAAAAAGTATTTTCTGGGCATTAAGTACACAATTTTTTCATAGCTTCGCCCTCGCTTCGCTCGGACATGAACAAAATCGCAATTCACAAATTATTTTTATGCAACATTGAGGAAGAAGGCGCTTTTCTCCGAAAATTCCTTCCGGTACTTCATGTCTTCTTCCTCAATTTGTATTTTCCCCAAAAAAAAGCTTCCAGCAACGTCACTAACTGCGAATATGTTTTCCCTCCCCCTACTCCTAAAATAACATCAAATAGGAATTTTGAAATCATTAATATACGAAAAAATCACTTTTATGGCCATTAAAAAATTCAATTTTTCAAAGCTTCACCCTCGCTTCGCTCGGGTATGAATAAAATCACAATTATTCAAATTATTCGAGGTGACAGTGTCAAAGAAGGCCCCCTCCTACTTCATCATATAAGATTTTTCTGGTATTTCTAGTCCTTGTATCGATTTTGCAGTTTGCATCCTTCCAAAAAATCTTCTAATGCTTTTGATCTGGGGCTAAGCCCCCCCCCCCAGATCCATTTTCATAAATCCGCCCATGATTTCCATTAAAAATTAAAATGATGACTCAAAGATGAAAGGGGATGGGGAGAAAAATAAACTTTTGGTGATTATTTTGGGAATGAATAGTTAACCGATTTTTTTGTTCATTTTCGAAACTTCCTCATTTTCTGTTTATGGTTAAGTGAAGTAAAAAAATATTTTTCTTTCCGAAGGAGCAGGTACGCTATCATTTTATTCTCTCTCAACAATCATCCAAGTGCTTAAATTCACCATTTTTTCCACGAAAAAGTATCGTTCATAATCATAACTTGGAAAAACGATTTTTGATCTCTCATAGGTAAAAATATACAAATATGTACTAATTCGACACTAACCATTCGAGTCTGAAATTTTTGAAGTGAATTTTTTTGGAATGTCCTTCAAGTGCGTAAAAACTAATTTTTAAATGGGATTTTTTTTTGAAAAAAAAAAAAAAATGAATATATTTTTGGTAGTAAATTACCCGAAGAATAAGATTACTCGGTCGTACTTCAATTTTAAGGCTTATTGAGAAGATATTCACGAAAAATCGGTTTTCAGCAAGCATTTATTCCTTTTCTGAGGGGTTTCGGGCGCTCCCTGATGCGGATATTTAGCAAGTGGATATTTTTTCGAAATTCAATTCTAATACAACAGAACTAAAAACCTTCCAAAATCCATTCCAAACATTCGAGGAAACACACCAACAACAACCTTTTACACATTTTTATCACGTCTCTACATACCTACGTAAAATTACAACTTGAAAAATTCAAAACACCGCGTAATTTTTTACACTTAAACGTATTTATTTTCCGTTCAAGTTGCGGATTCACTGTGTAAAACTTCGCACCGTAAACAATGTTGTATCGTCCGAAATGAAGGTAATATTTATGCAAAGGGATTTTCTATTTCATTACAAAAGTTTATGTTTCGACGAAGCTAGTTTATTTTCATTTTGAAAGTGTTCCCAAGAGAAAAACCGGAAATAATTCAAGCCAACAGTTATACTCGTGGAAAATAAAAGCTTATATGAAATTTTCCTGCGTTACCGCCGCCTAACCCCCGGCTCCTCCAGCCTACACTTTGGCTACGCGTATAGCAGCGACTATGTCTCGTGATTGAAAATAAAATAGGCTCCTATGGATACTCGTAATGAAAAAATTCATCATGGATTGCTCGTCAAAATCGATCTGGATAAATTCTAAGTTGACGGGTACCGACAGAGATTTCTATCGCATTATTGTGAGATGCTGTGTGAGAAGCGATAGAGTACCAGTGATTTAGAACCGTTATAGGATGTATTATTTTAAAGCATTCTTGGAAATTGGAAAACGAAGGGATGAGCCCTCAAAGCATGATTATTTTTGAGAAAATATTAATAAAACGTAGAAATAGAAATCATTTCCAAAAATTTTGCTATAGATGGAAAACTGGAATCGGAACTGGAACTGAAAACTGAAAAAAAAACTGGAATAAAACCTGAAAAACTGGAACTGAAATTGAACCTGAAATGAATTTCAATTTTAAACCAGTTCTAGCATTTTTTTTCGCAAATTGCAACTTTCCTCCATTTTTTAAAAAAAAAATCTCACCCAATTAAAATCATCTTTTCTTCGTTCTCCTCTTACATTACACACCAATATTTTTTTCAAGAAATTCGGGGTTTTGTCAACAAATTTTCAAATGGAGTAAAGAACAGAAAAAATGCAAAATTTTAAACATTTGACATGAAAAAGTAGAAAAATTAGGTGTTGAAATTTATTAGAGCACAATACTCAATTGAATATGTTTTACTAAAACATAAAAATGACACAAACGAATCTTAAAAATATACGTGGAAAAGTGAATGAAGAAAAATTGTGTTGTAGATTTGAAAATATCATGTAATTGAAAACATCTCTCATACATTCTTCAAATTTCAAATTTTTTGTTGAATAATTCAATTACTCAGGAGTCACAAATTTTAAAAAAAATATTACTTCCAAGTTTGTTCCCAGAAATTTTTTATGTTGAGCTTGAATATATGAAAAATGAAAAAATTCTACCTTGAAAAACTGAGTTCAATATTTTGTAGAAAATTTTTGATTTTTTTTTTACCCCTCAAAATTGAAAAAAGGAGGAATTTTGGAACTGGAACTCAAAACTGGAACTAAAAAGTATTGAGAACTGGAATTGGAACTGGAACTACGAGTAATATCATTTCAGTTTTCCATCACTGATTCGTGCCCCTTCAAAAAAGAAAAATAGGCAACTTGTTCAACATGAAGAATCAACTGGTTGCCTACTCACTTTAAAACCTCAAGCACCCCAGCTCTTAATTAAATTGACTCAATATTCTTCACTGAACATGGATAAAAAAAATTATAAAAATCCGTATTTTTTGATCTAAAAAAGAAAACAAACAGAAAACTGATATTTGTATTTACTTGGCAATTAAATTTAAAAAAAAAATTAAAAATATAAAAAATTGAAAGGTTGGTGTAAGTAGGTAGTATCTTTAAAAATTGGAATGAAAACAAAAATTTCCCGGGATAAAGAATTTTTTATGTATGTTTTTCAAATAAGTGTTGATTTTTCTTAGAAATTTTCTCAATATTCTGAGTATTTTGTGAAAAATCCTCAAAAAAATTAACATTTTGTAGAAAATTTTAAAAAAAAACTGATTTTTTTCATTTCATGACCAATCAAACTGAATTTTTCATTTGTTTCAGCAGCACCTAAAATTGAAAGAAAAGTACCGAGTAGAATTGTGAGTCCTTCCTAAATTTAAATTTCCAAAATCACCAACCCCACAGAACATTTTCTGAAGCGAAATTGGTTCATTTAATCAAAATTTCAATTAAAATTTTTCAAACTGAATATTTCGCAAAAGGAATTTGTTTCGAAGGACACAAATAATAGACCGAGTTACTAATTACGTAGGTAGTAATTTTTACAAAAGCCTCAACACCTACTAAGCTCTCCCCATAGGTAAGTATCAGTATCCGGCCTTCTTAAATTATAAATCAAGAAAAAATTAAAATTCCCCATAATTAAATACCAGTTCGATGGTGTCTATATAATCATATTCTAAAGAGCTATTATTTTGGTAAATTAATTACAGCTAAAAACACACCAGTAGCTGCGACTCAGTCTACCATTCCAAAATACTCGAAAATATACCGAGCCGAGCAACATATCGCTCAGTTAGATATTTTTGTTTCGGGATATTCAAACAGTATCGAGTGAGTCAAACAAATGCTTAAAATGTGGAAAGAATTGAAAAAAATCCAGAGACAAGCACAAGGTAAGGAGAATATTTTCGGTTACAAGAGTACAGCAGCAAATCAACTCTTCTTGCTGTATTGTTTCTGCGGTAAAATTTATTTCACCGATAAAATTCATCGACTTCTAAGATTCCTATGGCTAGTTCCGGTCACACTTGAAATTTCAGTTTGCCATTTCGCAGTGTTAACAAATTTGTGGGACGATTCCGAGAAAGATTTCATGATTATGTTTGACATATTGAACTTGTTCGGAGTTTGTAACGTAAGCATATTTATAATTCCGCTTATTTCGTATTGGTTTCAAGAAGATATCGAAGCTATGATCAGAGGAGTTGATAAAATTATTGGATACAGATCGAGCTCGTATGAAAATCACAAAAATATCAAGAATATTAGAAAAATCCTCTTGTTTAACATCGGTATTTTATGCACTTGTTTTATGCTGACTTACGTGTATTTATTTGAAGCACTAATATTTTTCGAGAGATGGAAAATCGATAATCGTTATTATTATTCGGCATCAGTTTCTTTAACCGAACAGTTTCGCAGCGAGTATAATTTTTTTATTTTCAACTTATTGATGAGCTTAGTTATTGCTCAAATATTTGGTCGATACATCTTAACATTATCTTTCGTAATGTATTGGAGTATTACGTGCCATAATGAACTTATACTCGTCGCAAATGAACTCAGTTCTCAATCGAACAGAATGAATGATTGCATTGGAGAGCAGAATAATCCCTCAGCTGTTTGGAATCAAAATTTCATTCGAATTTTGATACGCAACGTAAAAAGATTTCAACAAATTGTCACGTAAGCATGAGTTAAAATTACTTACTTATCAATTTTTTTACTAAATTTAAATTCTTACCAATATATAAAAATTTTTTGTTTGCCTATAGTAACCCATTGACTACTCATGATCAATTTTTTCCTCAACAGAACAATAGAAAATTTTAGAGGATTTTTTCAAACAGTCTGTGCGATCTCAATACCTACATCTTTCCTGGTTATAGTGGCTCAACTTCATGTCATCTTAACGGTGAGTCAATTTTATTGAATTTTATCACCTTAAGGATGAAGACACATTTTGAATACCTAATTTTAATTTCTAATGATTTTAGGGAAATTTACCGTTTATTTCTAAACTTAAGCCAATAGCATACTGCCTGAGCACTGGATGGGCCACATCCTTGGTATATTGGGCAGCTCAAATATTAGAGATCTCGGTAATAAAAACTGTCAATTTTCTATGGTAATTATAAGTTGAAACAATTTTATGTAAGTATGAAGAATTGAATTTTTCTTAAAGGTATTCGAACTGTCACTAGCTATTTACTCGACTCCATGGTACAGATCGACCAAGCCAAGAAAAAACGTTCATATTTTCCTCTCTCAAACTCAAAAATTAAGATCTTTGAGAGTTATAAAAGTTCATTCACTTATGTTGGAGAATTTTTCCAGATACTTACAAGGAATATTGTCTGTTACAAACGTTATCCGTAAACTAACATAAAAATTAGTCAAAACTTATTTTAGGTACCTATGTAATGTATTTTCTGTTCAGATTCAAATTGATAATTCGTATTTTTTATTGGTAGGTAAAAATTGAAAAAAAAAAAAAAAACAAAGAAAGAAAGAAAAAAACCAGAACTTCTATGGCTGGTTCTCACAATTCTTAAAATTTCAGTCCATTATTTTGTCGTAAACACATTTTTGATTGAGTTTTTTAAAATGACTCATTCGGTAAAAATTCACAAACAATTCTAAAAAAAATTACTCACCTACCTAACCTGTTCCTGGAAGAGAGAATGCGATACTAAATTTCTTTTCGTAAATTTCTGTCTCAACTTGGTAACATATGGAATCAAATCTTCGTCTTCGACACAGAATTTTCTCATAAGTGCTCGATTGTTCTCTACAAATAGTATGAAAAGATATTTACCATTCTTGACTTCGAGAACTTTTATTTTTTACATTTTCTGAAGAGAACTGATGCAGAATCATCCAATGGCGACTTCGAATTCATATTGCATTGGAGTAGGTATTACTTTTGTTGGGAAAAAATGAAAAATTTTAGATTGAAAAAAAAAGAAAGTTATAAAAACGAGTTTTTTTTTACTAATTTTCAAAATGTATTATTTTTTGATACTTGAAAAAAAAATTGTTACAGAATTTTTCATAACGAAAAGCAAATAAAATCAATATTTTTTCATTGGGCTTCCACGTCTGCCATTTTATTTGAAATATTTCTCGCGTGAAATTGGTAGGTACCACTCCCTGATCGAGACATTTTTGATGATTTATATTTCAGATTGCTAGTCGGAATTGAGCAACTGAGGTAGGTGTGTCAGTTGAAAGAACTTTGAAAGAAAATCCGTATTAAAAATCATGAGAACTCTAAATTTTGCATTTAAAAATGAATGAAGATATTTTTTAAAACAACGATAGAAATCTATAAAAATGGACAACTTTAGCAGAAATTAACAAAAAATGGGAAAACCCCTATCTGTGAACGATAAGTAAATATTTTGAAACGAAAAAAAAGTGCTGGTGTTAAATTCTCACAACTACCAGTTCATGGTTTGAATGGAGCTAGCTGTTTGATAACACGGATCGAAAAGGTTGAAATTGTGATTTTCGAGCAAGAAGGCTCAAAAAAGACGTGATTTTGGAAAATTGTAAAAATGTGGGGAAAGTGAACTCAGTTAATGGGTAGGTGTCTCTTGAAGATTCTCAAAATGCTAAAAAAATTGATGTAATCGCTGCCAAAATTATTTTAAATTTTAAAAAATCATTAAAATTATTGAAGGTTTCAAAAATCTTAATCATTTTTGTAATTTAAAATATTTTTTGAAATTTTTTATTGCACTGATTTTTTTGATTTTTAAATACTTTTATGCTCATGAAATCGCTTGTTTTGTCAAAAATTTAATTTTAATTTTTTGAGTTTCCCAGTAAGGACCAACCATGAAGGTTTATGCATCATTTTGCATTTTTATATCACCTAATTAGAAATTGTATAGACAGGTATTTGTTGATAAAATTCAAGTGCCCCCCCCCCTCAAAAAATGGAAATTTACATTTTTTAATAAAATTTGCCGTTCTGAAAAATTAAAAATCTTTTTTTTTGTTGGATTTTAAAAGTAACTAATTTTAGACTTTTGCAATTCTGCCTATGTAATGATTGACAACTTATCCCGATCTCAGAAATAAGGGTAACGAATTAATTTACACTTTCACAGATACCCATGTGATTTTTATACGTAAAGGCCTCTATGCCAACAAAAAATTCCATTGTTTACCTCATTTCAACCGTTGAAATTATTAAGTGAAACAGAAATCTACAAAATTAAATATCAACCCAATAACACACTTAATTACAGATTGGAAGGATATTATTTTGATCAATTAATTGAAGTTAGAGGCGTAACAGTACAACTCAACCTACTATTTCAAAATACCGAAACAAGAAAACACGGCAGTTCCACCAGTTCAATCAGTTTTTCTCTTGAAAAGGAAATATCTTTCATTTGATGATTGCGAATGAAAAAATGATTTGTACGTTCGGTGCGTTCGAATGAATAAGTAAAGCTATGACATTGCGGAACGAGCTGAAAAAAATTTCGAGGCAAATACAGGGTAAGGAGAATATTTTTGGATACAAAAGTACAATCGCCAATCAACTCTACTTGCTGTATTGTATGAATGGCAAAATTTACTTCACCGATAAAATTCATCGACGTTTAAAATTTCTCTGGCTAGTTCTAGTGATACTTGAAATTTCAATCTGTTATTTTGCTGTTATGACAAATCTTTGGAGTGATGTCAACAAAGATTTCATGATGTTATTTGATTTATTGAATTTATCAGGAGTATGCAATGTAACTGGATTTCTAATTCCGTTTATGTCGTATTGGTTTCGAGAAGAGATCGAATCCATGATTACAGGAGTCGATGAAATTTTAGAATTAAGATCGAGCTCGTCCTCTCATGAAAAAAACAAAAATATCAAGAATGTAAGGAAAGTTCTTTTACGCAACGCCTGCATTTTCAGTGTCTGTTTTATGGCTACTTTTTTATATTTATTCGACGTGTTGATATTTTTTGATCGATGGAAAATTGATAATCGCTATTATTACACAACATCGGTTCCTTTAATTGAACAGGTTCGTGGAAAAAATAGCTATTTCATTTACAATTTTTTAAATTGCGCGGTTATTGTTCAAATATTTAGTCGATTTGTCTTAGCATTATCTTTAATGATATATTGGAGTGTGATATGCCATAACGAACTTATCTACGTCGCAAATGACATCAACGTTCTTTCAAATAATTTGGAAGCACTGATTGAACAACAGAGTAATCCATCAGAAGTTTGGGATCGACTTTTCGTCCATGTTTTAACAAATAACATCAAACGGTTTCAAAAAATCATCATGTAAGCAAATTTTTTTAAAAATCTGAATGCCAAATTGAAGTTGGTAAGTACTGATGATGTGCATCTGCTTTTGATGATTCATAATTTTTTCCCCATAGAGTGGTTGACAATTTTAGAGGATTTTTTCAAATGATTTGTGCCATCTTTATTCCGATATCTTTTCTGGTAATAGTGGCTCAACTTCATGTTGCTTTAACGGTGAGTAAATTTGATCAATTTCTTTATCTTGAATAGATTACAGCCATTATTTTCAATAAAACTACATACCTAGGTAATAATTATGAATTAATATTCCAGAGAAATTTACCATTTATTTTGAAGCTGAAGCCAATTGCATATTGTTTGAGCACCCTATGGTTCATATCTCAAATGTATTGGGCTGCACAAATATTGGAAAGTTCGGTAAAAAAAAAAGTTATAATATTTTCCATAATCTTTGCGCATTAAAATTATTCAGATTTTTTAAAAGGTATCCGAACTTTTATTGGCGATCTACTCAACTCCTTGGTTTAAATCGATCGAGCCACGAAAAAATGTCCAAATATTTTTATCTCAAGCTCAAAAAATCAAGCCATTGAAAATTACCAAAGTACATCCAATGCTATTGCAAAATTTTTCCAGATATTTACACGCAATATTGTCAGTCACAAATGTCATACGAAAACTAACAGAAGAGTAATAATTTAAAATACCTGTCCAAAGAAAGACTTGAATTTAATCAAGTAAGATACAATTTTATATTAAAATGACACAAAACTTGTTTTAAAAAACTTGAATTAAAAATTTTTACCGAAGAATAAAATTATTTGATTTCGAATTAACAAAACCGAACCTAATACTTACCTGTTTATTATAATCTTCAGCTAAAAAACTGATGGAATTTCCATTTTTTTTTTTTTTTTGTGAAAATTGATGCAAAACATTTCATTAGCGATTTAAATAATACTTAATTAATACAAAAAAAAAAAAAAAAGATTTTATGTGAACGATGCAAAGTCCTACAAAAACTGTTCGTGACTTCATTTTAATCGTTTTCCAAAAAATATAAAATGCTGAAAAGTCACCATTCTGTCGCTTTTTGAAGAAACGATAGGAAACGACGAATTTTGCTATGGAATAATGGACGCTCTCACCGTTTTTGGAGAAATATCAAGAAAAAATTTTTCAACCTGTCGATTGTCAAAGAAACGACAAGAAACAACAAATCCAACATAGCTAAAAATGATTATTTTTAGTGGTTTTTCAGAAATAAAATTTTCTCTCAAGTTCTTTCAACTGACACACCTACCTCAGTTGCTCAATTCCGACCAGCAATCTGAAATATAAATCATCAAAAATTTCTCGATTGAGGAGTAGGTATAGGTACCAATTTCATGCGAGAAATATTTGAAATAAAATGACGGACTCGGAAGCTCAATGAAAAAAATAATATTGTAAGTATTGATTTTATTTGATTTACTTCATAAAAAATTCTTTAACAATTTTTTTCCCATTTTTTTTTCAATTTTTTCATCAAGAATTTGTTTTTTGATTTTTCATCATACAATTATATTCCAGCAAGAAAAATACAGAATTTTTGTCTAATTCATGCATAAAGTTTCAGATTATGTTCTGTAAAATGAACTCTGTTGGAAGTCTACTGCGATTCTGCTAGGATTCAGAAAAGGTTCTGCAAGAATTCTGCAGCTTTGATGTAAAAAAAGCTTTTTTGATTTTCTCATTTTTCAACCTAAGCCAATTGATTCTTAAGTTGGAACTATTTCAAGTTAGGTTTATTGGATTTGATGCAAATTCACTACCAATTTTTCAAAAAAATTGATTTCTGTATTTCAGAAAATTCTCAAAAAAACACGTTTTAAAATCTTTCTACAGCTTAATTCACGATTATTTCCTCATTTTTCCACAAACGTCAATCTTTTTTTTGAGGAAACGCGAAAACATCCCCAGAAAGATTCTATTTCTTTCTAAAATTGTCATCAAATTCAAACCTAGTGTTTGATCTTCTTTCCTCCGTACTGGTATAAAATTCTCTATAAAAATCAAAAAAAATCTCAAAACACACTCGCACCATCTTATTGCAATATCCATCGCTGAAGCACGTTTCAAGAAGCTCAAGAAGCTTATTACAAGCAAAAGTGAAACCGTTATTCTCAGATTAACTCGAACACATCTCCATCCAACAAGTTACGGGTTAACAAAAGGCTAATATATTACAGCTACGATTATAATACAACCATTGTTACTTTCATTTTGGCTAACGGTCAATTTAATAAAGACTAACCCGCAGCAAAATACGTTCAACGTGGTAACTGCTTCGCAGAAAAACGCAACGTCGCCAAATTTATGTCGGTGCTTTCCCGCGCAACAACCAGTATTACAAGTAAGTTTCAAAATAAACATATTTATTCATTAAAATTGATGGTTAAACTTTTAACAGCCTTTGTAATCGTTATGAGTTCAAGTTTTGCAAATTTAAATCATGAATATTTGTTTATCCGGCAGTGGTTCGAAGTTCTTCAAATGCACTTACCGTTTCATAAAATGGCTCAAGTTCGAGTTTATCGTGGGTGTAATATGAGCTCATAAGTACACACCAGTTTGGAATTTTTATTCGGTAATTTTCACTTTTTAATGTACAAAAATCGATGCGAATATACACGACAGCAGCGAAAATTACTCCAAATTGCAACTCCTTTCAAGTTTGCAAATCGAAAAAAAAATTATAAGCGTGGGAAAAATTACAAAGTCGACTTTACTAATTAGAAACTCGACCTTAAGGCCACCGCCGTTAAAAAAATCAATAATACTCGAACACCGATGAGAAAAAAAATCGTCATAAGAGTACTCGATAATTAAACGAGCGATAATTTTGCACGAGTCTTCGTCGTCAAATTTCACAATCGTCTTGAAAAATCCGAGACATAAAAGAAACGCTCGTCCTAGACGCAGGTAAAGATAAGAATTAATGTAATTATTCTCAAAGGAGTAATAAAGCAAAGAAAAATGACGAGGTTACACGATATCTAACTCGGTAATGGATTTCAAAAAAGACCATTTTTTTCTCCATCTTAAAATTTTGATTTATTCCAAACGAAGGGTAAAATTTAACCATTTAGAAGCAACTCCAACGAAACATCTCTGGGCTAGATTCTTTCATTACATTTCCTTCCAATGAGACCTTTAATGAGAAAGGTAATATCGCAGTGCGCTACTTACACCATGAAAAATTCAAATTCCCGAATTACACGCCGGTAAACGTTGAATTCTCGTTGTTGTTTTTTTTACGAGCTCGAGAAATACTCAGCATCTATGGTGTTTTCATTTTCAAAGGCTCGAAGGAAGAGGAAAAAATGTAAAAATCGCTCCATCCGACGAATACCCTTGACTTCTAAATGTTTCAGTAATGTTTGCGGCCTCATTTGCATACGGAAAAACGACACCACTTAACCTCAACCGCGGCCAACCAAGGTTTCGTGTTCCATCGTCTCGCTCCGCAATTCCAACTCGTGTAGCTCCACTTGAGGGTTTCAAAAACACCATTTTTAAAATAAGGACGTTTCTGGAAATGAAAGTAGCCTAAAACGTCGACTGACCCAGTATCTCGGACAATTTCAATTAAAACCCGGTATTTTTTGATCGATTCGTTAATTTCATTCAGTTTCCCAGCATCACAAGTGGCAAAAAATGTTTTTTGCTCTGTGTTTTTGCAACTTTTAAATTTCGCTTGGGAAGGCGGAGTCAAAAATTTTCAATTTTTTTTATTCAGCCCAGTGGAAAATTTTACGGCGAATCGAGTGGAGCAAACAGCAGACCCTCATACTATCTCAAACCTGCAAAAATTGAGAAAATTGGGGGAAAACTTGAATAAGTCGGGATTCCCAATTTTTTCACAAATTGTCCTACCCATTCAAAACGTATCTCAGACAATTACAATAAAAACCAGGTATTTTTTAGTCGATTCACCAATTTCATTTAGTTTCCCAGTAACACAAGTTGACAAAAAATGTTTTGCTCGGTGTTTCAGGCATCAAAATACAACAATATACTCATTAGTAGTGGTTTTCAAAATTCGCTTGGGAGAGGGAGTCAAAAAATGAAGGCTGAGAAAAAAAATTATACATTTTTTGATTCAATCCGGTGGAAAAATTTACAACGAATCGAATGAAGCAGATCTCCAGACTATCCCAAATTTGCAAAAAGTTGAGAAAATTGGGAAAACATGGGTAAGTTGGGATTTCCAGCTTTTTCCCAACTTGTCTTAAATTTTCACAAGTTTGAAATTGGAAAAGTTTAAAAAATTGAAAATATCTCAAAAAATTTTTGCTGTCGTTCCACTCGGGCTCAGCAGTTTACCTCAATTCATCTTTAAAATAGTGGTGTGAATCTTCTTCCCCTCTAACCCAAATAATTGAATATTTTCGAATGAAATAAAATTGCCCTTCTCATACATCAGGAGACTTCGTCACAATCTAAACTGATAAGTTTGTTGATTTTTTCGAAAGGAGAGGAGCTCATCAAGGAGCATCGTTTTTTTTTTTCAAAGTCAAGAAGTAGAGCGAAAAAAGCACGAATTTAAATGAAGGAATTTTAGCTTTTGAAAGCTAAGTTTTCTCAAAAATTTTCGTCCTCGCTTCGTTCGGACTCGATAAATTCACACCACTTTTCAAAATGATGTCTTTAAAATTCCACTCCAGATAATTAGATATTTTTAAACGGAAAAATTTGTCCTTCTTCTTTATCGAAGGACTTCGTAGCAATCTCGAATAGAAATTGTTCTTTTTTTGAAAAGTGTGGTGGTCCTGGTCATTAAGGATTTTTTTTATGTCAAAAAAGTAGGTAGCCCAAAAAATCCCGAATTTTTGTTTTTTGTTTTTAGTACGCCTGGTTGAGAAATTTTTGTTTTCCAACAAATACGAGTCAGCAAATTTTTTCCTTTCTGAATAATCTTGGTTAGTAATTTTTTTTTTACTATCAACAACGAGATTATCGACCAAGTTTTGTCCTTAATGTGTTTATTTGTTTAGCTCGGTTTTTTCTTCAAAACATTTTCAACCCAAATCGTTTTGCTAAACGTTTCTCTACTCATTTTTTTCTTTATTTTTCCAAATTCAGATTTTTAAACTCAATTTTATCTTCAAGTATTTTTATCTTGCATTGAATAAAAAAATCGTTTCCATGTAACGAAAATTTTCTAGGAAAATGTTTTTTTAAAAAATTAAAATTATTGCAAAATTTCTCAAAAAATTGTAAGCTGAAAAAAATTTTTTCAATCAAAACCAATCTTTACTGAATTTAAAATAGGGGAAATTTTTGAAAATCTGGGAAAATTGTAAAAGGAAGCCGGAAAATTTTATGAAAGTTGATCGTTTTTTTTGGGGGTAAGTAATATGAAAAATAATTGGAAATTTTTCAGATAATTAAGTTGGGAAAATTTCAGGTACCCCATCCCACTCCTCACAGGGCATATAACTTCGCCACGCTTTTTCGCAGAATTTAGGAAAAGAGCTGTAACATTTTTTTTTCGAATGAGATAGAGGTCTGTGATTTGTTTCTGGGCCAAAAAATTGAAATTTTTTCTTAAACCCAGGTATACTAATCGTTTTCGAAAAATCTTATTTTTCGATTCCCATTCCCAAAAGCCAGCTTTGGTCAAAGAAAATATTGTTCCCTTCATTAGTTACATAATAGCAACCAAAATTTGGCAATCTGAACCCAGACACAAAAATCATATCGACTTGTGCAATTATCAAATGGAGAAATTAAATGGATACCTGCACGTCAAACTGCAATTGAAAATTTTTACAATTGACCCAATTTTTTTTAATCACCTTGAGAACATCTGCAATAAAATAGGCCTATCTTGGTAAAAAAAATTACAAAATTTTTCCCATGACCTAAATTCGGTTAATTTATGATCAAAAAAAAATTAATTAACCCAACTCGAACAGTATCGACAATTTGAAAGAAATACACATTTTTATCATCCTCGGGTAAATTCAACACCACTATACTTTCATTTTCAACAACCAAATTCGCATTACAATTTCTAATCAGCCGAGTCAGCATACAGGTGTTCGAAAATGGGAACCAAGCACGTTATACTCAACGCACCGAACAAAAGCTACCAACGAACAGTGGTGACATTAGTAAATTGGATCATTAACTTTATTAATTACAGTCTACGATACTCCGAATAGATATCCAGCTTTTCACGCAACATTGATAAATATTTTAGTAATAGAATTCAGTTTTTGGCCTCGCAGTCTCTAATCCGTGCGTGAATTTTTGGGTGGAAACTTTTCCATCGACAAACCTTTCCCATCGAAATTTGTACAATAAAAGTTCCATGATTTTACTTAGTCGAATCGATTGTTCTAACATACGAATAATTTTAAAATCAACAATATATGCAATAGGTAACTGAAGTCAAGACATATGTCATTATCCTGATCCTTCGTCTACTCTGGATCATTACATTCGTACCTACATTAACTACGTTTGAGAGACTGCCACGACGATATATTTTTTTCCTTTTTATAGTTTTCTTTTCGAGTAGAATAGAAATTCACAAACGTGAATATTTAAAAGGCGAAAAATTACATTAAATTTCCCATACGATATTCTAACATCCAAACCCTTCGCTATTTCAGTTCGGATTTTATCATCAGTCGTTATAAATGTCAATTATATTTTGAAAAGGGTGAAACACATTATTACACATCGATATAACCAACATTCTTCATGTAAAACGTTTATTAAACATTAAATCGAACCGTCGCGTAATTTCATCAACATATACAAGTGAAGCGATAAATTTACTTCTTGCAGAGTGCATAATAACAAAGTACAGAGCAATCTATTTGATTAGGATTTCAATTTACAACTAAGTACGTACCACTAGTTTTCGAATACGAACCATTTTGTTCGAATCAGTACCTGTAATATTTGAAGTATTTTCTTGATGGTAAGAAATGGTGTAAAAACGATGAATTTCTCAAGATTTTCGGCGAATTTTATCAGCGTCAAAACATACAAAATACAAATTTGAGACAATGATGAATCTACTAATTACATCTTGACCAAAAAAAACAATTTTTTTTAAATTCTCTAAAATTTTTGAAAATAATGTGATGAGATCTGTGAAATAAGGCCACAAGTCGGAAAAGTAAATTTCTCAATACAGCGAAAAAAATTCAATTTGGGGCCAATTTTTTTTCATATTTCGAAAAAATGTACCTATGTACTTCAAAAAACATTTTGCACAAAATTTTAGCCCGGAAAAATTTTTCAAAATCAAAATTTTCAAGTGTCATAGATATCTCCGTTATTTCATCGATTTTTTCTGCATAAAATGTTCAGAATATCTTCCTCCATCAATTGGAACAAAAAATCGATTTCGATTGTGGCCCTATTTCACGGATCGCATCACATTAGTAAATTTTTGGTAATTTTCGGAAAATAAAAAATACTCCAATGAAGTGACATTTTTTCAACTACCTAGTAACTAACTTATTCAAAAACGATTTTTTTTCCTAAAAATCAAACAATTTTTCAAATTTTGGTCTTGTTTTTTTTTGCTTGGTCACTGAATCCCAAAATATACGCTATAAGAAATGGAGGGTGAAGATTTCACTTGAAAATGATAAAATTTCAGCTTTTGAATGTTCCTTTTTCATCAATAATTTTCACTCAAAATGATATACCGTACAAACCTTCTTCTTTTCCACTCCAAAAAACTGAATATTTTGAAGCGAAAAAAATTGTAAATTTTAGGGCTCAAGTAATACTAATCATAAATTAAATTTTCATAAATTTTTTCAATTTTTTGGAAGGGGAGAAGGGTATTAGGAAATATAGGTTTTCTTCGAAAAACTTCTGTTTTTTAAGAATATGAGTCATCGAGTTTTTCCGGAGCTGGTGAGTTGATTCCCCATATTTCAAAACAGTGCGAGTTGATTCCATTTTTTTTTTTTTTTTTTTTTTTTGGAAATGTAGGTACGAATTTGATTCTCACTTTTTTTCAGGGGTATGTACGAATGGATTACTCGTTTTCTTTAGGTGTAAGTATGTCCGAATTAATTCTCCCTTTTTTTTCAAGGGTACGTATAAGAATTGATTCCAAACCTTTTTCAGCCTATAGCATTATCCAGAAGATATCATGAGGAGGTTGGCTGTGTTTTCTCCATATCTCCAAGACCGATTTATCCATGAGAAGCCCTCCCACAAATTACATCAGTTGGAAATTTTCGAAGCATTAAAACATGAGAAAATGTTGTTTTTTTTTTTGTCAATTTACACCCAATTTTTTTCGAACTTTACACTCGTTTCGCTCGAACAAGAACAGAATAATAAATAAGTAAGTATATGAATTATTTGATAGTGTTGGGCGACCAATAATTGATTTTTTTTCAGCAGAAATAAAATTGCAAGATTGATTGTTTTTTTACTTTTCTGTTATGAACAAAAGTTTCAATGTTTGGCAGAAAATTTAGAGGAAATAAGGGATTTGACCAGAACGTGTGTTATTGCTAAGCAATTTTTCAAATATTTTTTCAAAAATCACTTGAAAATTGTCTAAGATGAGATGTTTTTCAAAAATTTTCCGAAACCTCGAATTTTCTCAAATTTAAAGTAATTTAAATTCGTAAAACATTTCTAAAAAATATTAAAAATTGATTTAAAAAATTACAAAATTGGATTAAGCCCTTATTTTTTCTAAAATTTCACGCTGTGACCTATTTTTCCAATTTTTGTCCGAAAAATTTCGTTCGGAACCCAAAGAAAAATCAATTTTTGCTCCCTTGTTGCGAAATATACTATTTAGACAATAATTAAAAATGAACATGTTTGTTTTACGTGCCCTCTTTTTTTACCTGGGGCTCTCAGAAAACGGTGGAAATACCATTTATCAAGCAATGCTGTTTTTGAATTACTTTTCCGTTAGTTTTCGAATAGCGTTTGTGACTGACAATATTCCGTTAAGGTATCTGGAGAAATTTTGCAGCAGCAATGAATGCACTTTGATTATTTTCAATGACTCTAATTTCTGAGCCTGGCACAAAAATATCATGACGTTTTTTCGTGGCTCGATTGATCTATACCAAGGAGTCGAGTAAACCGCTTGTGACACTTCAGATACCTTTTAAAAAGAAAAAAAAACAATTATTTTTAATGCTGCAGATGGTTACTTTGTGCAGATAATGAACATGAAAAACATATTTTGTTCACCGCTGTTTCCAAAATTTGTCCAATCCAGTACACTTGAAACGTGACCAATCCAGTTAACAAACAGTAAGCCACTGACTTGAGTTTCAACATTAGTGGCAAATTTCCCTGAAATCATTGCGCTCTATTATGGCCGGGGCTGATAATTCGAGAAATAATATTGGAGAGTGGTCAAATTTCAAATTACTCGTTTTACACGAGCCTTTCAATCGAAATTATTGGTTTTTTCTGACAAATTTGGAACTGATCGAAAAATCAGTGCTTTTGGATAGAGGAGATCAATGAAAAATTATCAATTTCCAAAATAAAATGTGTAAAATACTGCACGAACGAAACGAGGGTTTGGACAATGATATTTGCATAGCAAAAAAGGTATTTTTTTCACATTTTCGTAATGAAAAAATCACATTTTCGAACTAAAAGGCACAAATTTTGATGATTTTTTGAAATTTCAAAATTTGAGAAATGCACTTCAGCATTTGAAATTTTAGAAATAGAATTTTTTTATGATGTGCTTTCATTTTATGTCTATTTTGACTTGAAATTTTACTTCAAGTTGGGATACCTTGCTTGTTTGGTACTACGAAAGAATGGTTAAAAATCACGTTTCTTTGGTTTTGATTTTTTTGACCATGTTGTCCCCAATTTCAGGATCCAAAAAATATATGTGATGCATGACTACTTGGTCGAACAAATAAAAAAATTTCCAGCCATGACAACCCCCAAATTTTTTTGATTTTTTTTTTGAAAATTTCAATGTAAAAAAATTGGGAAAATGTGAACCGAAAATTTGAAAAAATTCTCGTTCGTACTACCCAACAAGGTATATATTCTGTGAAAATTTCAAAAATTTTTACCCACCTGTTCCAGAAATATCGTGTATTGAAATTTCGACATTAAAAGCGTGATAATTCCAAAAAGGTGTGGGGGTAAGGGGTCAAACAATCTTTAGGAATGTTTCTAGATCATAAGTAAGTAACATTTTAACTTAATTTTGACCAATTCTGGATCAAGGGCCATTTTCGACCCTTATTAGGAAAGATTGTTTGGAATTGAAATATTATTTAAAATCGAAAAATGGACCAAAACCTTGCAAAACTTCGTTTTATTATTTGATTATTTTGAAACATTTTTTGAAAACGTATAATTAGGTATCCCCCCCCCAAAAAAAATAGACAGTATGTGCATTTGTGGATTATAGAAAAACATTTCTGCCCGAACGAAGACGACTTTTTTTTAGAAATCGATTCAAAATATGGAAAAATCTGAATCAAACGAGCGTTCATCCCATTTCAATATTGTGAGCTTCATGTCAAAAAAATTCGCTGGGTGAGTGGGTATAGGTATTCGCTTTCTTTATTTAAAATACATATTCGGAGTCGAAATAATAGTAAACTAACCGTCAAGGTGAGATGAAGCTGAGCAACTATGACAAAAAAAGATGTAGGTACCCCAAAGGAACAGATCACTTGAAAAAATCCTCTAAAATTTTCCATCATCCTATTGAGAAAAAAACAAATAATAATAGCAATAATGGGTTACCAGGATAGTGCAAATTATTAATACCCATAATTTCAGTTCAGTATAAGAAAATTTTAATATGCATGCTTACTGAATAATTTTTTGAAATCGTTCGACATTGCGTATCAAACCTCGAATAAAATTCTGATTCCAAACCACCGATGGATTACCTTGCTTCCCAATACATTCATTTAAATAGTTGGAATGTGCATTAAGCTCATATGCAACAAGTATGAATTCATTATGGCACGTCACACCCCAATATATCATGAAAAAAATTGCTGCTACACATCGAAAAAATAATTGCACAAGAACCAAGCTCTCCAGAAAATTGAAAATAAAATAATTATTCGTTGTACGAAACTGTTCGATTAGAGAGACTGATGCTGAGTAATAATAACGATTATCAATTTTACTTTTTTCAAAAAATATCAGCATGTCGAAAAAATAGACGAAGGTAGCAGCAAAACATATGCAGAAAATTTTAGTATAGAACAGGATGATTTTTTTTACATTCTTGATATTTTTGTATTCTTCAGATAAGTTCGAGTTCGATCTGTACCCAATAATTTCATCAGTTTTTTCAATCATAGCCTCAATATCTTTTTTAAACCAGTACAAAAGTATAGGGTACATAAAATTAGACATGTTACAAATACCCAAGAAATTCAACAAATCAAATATCGTCATAAAATCCTTTTGAGAATCGTTCCATAAATTAGATATCGCAGCGAAATAACAGACAACAATTTCAAGCACAACTGGAACTAGCCACAGAAATTTCACTTGTCTATGAATTTTATCGGTGAAATAAATATTGCTACTTAAACAGTACAGCAGGTAGAGTTGATTAGCTTCTGTGCTCTTATAACCGAATATATTCTCTTTACCTTGTATTTGTCTCACGACTTTCTTCAATTTTTTCCACATTTTTATAATTTGCCATAGAAACCTGATTTCGAAACTCTCAAAACACACCGAACATAAGAATAATATTGAGCGGCAATGTTTCCTTGTTTTTGAGTGAGTACCTGCCTAATAAACTGAATTGTACAGTTACGTCTGCGCCTTAGTCTTCAATTATATCATCAAAATTACTGCTCGTTAGTTAGTAAATATATGATTAAGCTTGTCAAATGGTTGATATTTCATTTCGGTCAGTTCTTGGTTGATTAATAATTAAAGAAATTTTGGATGGTAATTTTTTGTTTTCTTCCAAATGTTGTTATTTTCGAATGTTTTTAAAATTCATTAAAAATTATAATTGTGATTTTTGGCTAAAATTTAACCTCGAAAATGATTAAAAAATGAGTTTGAAAATTATGAACACAGCGGGCTGCTGCAGAAAAAATTCGTCGTAAAATAAATTGTCTTGAGGTGATTCTTGGGTTATTTAATTTTTCAATTTCGTGTTTAGATATAATGTTTGCCCGAGCAGTTTTCTTCGTTGAACCTATCAATTACTTACTGGCTTCGTAGACTGTTCAAGTAAAGTAAATGTTAATCGTATTGATAGAATTTAATGAGTCTCTTTCCAAAACACATCGTCGTAAAATTAATAATTTTTCTGTGATATTTGAATTATTAAAATTTTCAATTTGTTTGTATGTTTGCCTAAACAATTATGTTGATTGTAATAAATAAGAAGGGTTAATTTTCATCTGATTTTTTGTTAAACTACATACCGAGGTATAAGGTAAGAGCTCAATTTCGGGGTTCTTTTTTTCAACAAGCTCTCATTTTAAATCAAAAAGGTTTTAAGAGAAATTTATAAAATAATAGTAAAGAAGGCTTACTAAGGCATAACATACTGTTAGCTCACATCTTTTGATGATAATTAAGGTACTAAAAAATTGATTTCAAAATTGCTCGTTTTGACCTGATTTCGAATCCCTAGTATTGAAAATGGGTCAATAGGAGTTGGCCTTCCTAAATGAAAAAAACAACTTACTTTTGGGTAGAAAGCCATTATTTGACCGATCCCAATGCAAAATACCGATAATTGGTGTTTTTATAACGAAATTCAGAAAACTCAAAAATGAGTCGACCCAAATTAGAGTACTCATAGTTGAAAAACTTCCTTTTCTATGTCTTCACTTGACAAAAAAAGTGATCGATTTTGGGTCACCTCAATTATGGGTCAAAAAAACCACCACAATAAGGACGTTTCTTAATGGTAAATGTGTTCAAAATGATCCAAAACACCCATTCACCTTTCAACAATTCCAAAAAGTTGAAAAAAGTCGAAATTTTGACATCTCAAAAATTGGTATTTTGCATTTTTCAAAAGTGGCGGAGAAAGGGTAAATGAGTGAAATGTTTCAAATTTCTATGAGAATGGTATATTTGGAACATTAATAAAGGTACTTGAGTAGTTTCGATGTCAATTCCTCCAAATTAAGTATAAAATTTTCCGATTTCAAAATTGACTAAAATCAACAAGTAAAAATTTTTGGATGAAAATAATTGGATTTGGGAAGATTCTTTTTTTTTTCTTCTGGATATGCACTAAAAAGTTTGACCGGGTATTTAATCGATAAAATAGTGTCTAACAAAAAAAAAAAAAATGTAAATGTCGTCAATAGACGACTATTCATCTACGACTTGGAATGCTTTGAAAAACTGACCCGTTTTCAATACGGTGACCCGAAATTGAGCTCTTACCTTGACATGAAAAAAAAATTATTGAAGAGATATTTGTTTTCAATTTTTTTTTAGGACGTTTCCCACTAAAAGTAAACTGCTATAACTATTCTCGATAAAATCTAAAATAAGTATGATATTTTTAAATTCATCTCGAATTCTCGATAGATGTAATGTAAAAAATCGCCACAATAAAATTTTTGATTTGTTAAAATTGAGTATTCAATCTTTTTCAGATTTTTGAATAACGAGCATACGTAAGCAACCTGGAAGCTGAGATGAATGAAGATCGAAGAATGATTCAACATTTTGGAACGGACTCTATCACATTAAATACTTTGGCACGATTTGAGAAAAAGTGAAAAAAAAAACGATGGACCATTTTATGGGATTTTCATCAGGATTGAAAAATTTCAAAATTTTCTGGAAGCTGCAAAACATCTCGAAACTGCTTCCAATCTATTTGACAGGTAAAAAATCGGGTACATAATACCACATTTCAGTTTTATTATTCGTTGGGTAGATCAAATTCTGATATTTTGCAGGCTATGAGGTAAAAATTTGCCATACTCGAGAAATGCACTTCAGCACATGAATTTTGGATATGGGTTCTCTTATGGTGTACTTACTTCCATTTTTTTTTTTTTTTTTGGTGGGCTCAAAATATTACTTAGAGTAGGAATGTGTACATTCCAAAAACTTCATATTTAGAATCCATTTGATGTACCTAATCAATAAAAATAATTTTTAGCATTTAATTAAAAAAATTTTTACAAACAATTAAACATACAGGCATCGATGAAAAATATCAATTTGAAATTAAACAAGCATGAATTGAAAATATACCAGATGATGCTGTATATTTCGAATCACTTCTCTGTCAATTTCCGAATAGCGTTTGTAACCGAGAGTATTGCATTTAAATATTTGGAGAAATTCTGCATATGCAGCGAGTGCACATTAAGAATTTTTAATGGTTCCAATTTTCGGGTATGGTTCAAAAATAGTAAAATATTTTTTCGTGGCTTGATTGACCTGTACCAAGGAGTCGAGTAAACCGCCAGTGAAAGTTCAAACACCTTTTTGAAAAATAGAATTTGTTTCAGTTCTACATATGAATACTTGAGAGCAGTTGATTGAATGTGATGGAAAATTATTTTTTTACCGCGGTTTCTAATATTTGTGCAGCCCAATACGCTTGATGTGAGACCCATCCAATCATCACGCAGTAAGCGACAGACTTGAGTTTCAATGTTGATGATAAATTTCCCTAAAATTATGATGAATACTGTTACAAAATGACCGTGTTTTAATCTGGTCGTGTATCTACTCTATTGAAAATTAATTTAGACTCCAAAATGATAAAAATCGATTTTAAAAAACTCACCGTCAAGGTAAGATGAAGTTGAGCCACTATGACAAAAAAAGATGCAAGAACCCCAATGGCACAGTTCACTTCATAATATCCTCTAAAATTGTCGATCATCCTATTGAATAGGAAAAAAACCGGAAAATAATCATGATTAATTAGGCAAGTGCAAAATTAATATTGATAGCCATCATTTTCAAATTCAGCGAAAAAGGATTTTAATATGCAGATAAGTACAGAATGCTTACTGGATAATTTTTTGAAATCGTTTGATTTTTCGTTTCATAGTTCGAATGAAATCCTGATTCCAAACCATCGACGGTTTATCGTGCTTTCCAATACATTCATTTAAATTATTCGAATGAACATTGATTTCATTTGCAAGATGAATAACTTCATTATGGCACATCACACTCCAATATACCATGAAAAATAATACCGAGGCGCATCGAATAAATATTTGCACAAGAATCAAGCTCTCCAGAAAATTAAACAGGAAATAATTATTTTCAGTGCGAAACTGTTCGATTAAAGAAACAGATGCTGAATAATAATAACGATTATCAATTTTCCATCTTTCAAAAAATATCAGCATGTCGAAAAAATAAACAAAGGTAGCAGCAAAACATATGCGGAAAATTTGGATGCTAAAAAGGATTACTTTTCTTATGTTCTTGATATTTTTGTACTTCTCAGACGACTTCAATCTTGACCTAGACCCAATAACTTCATCAGATTTTTCAATCATAGCTTCAATATCATTTTTAAACCAATATGAAAGCATAGGATATATAAAATTAGACACGTTACAAACACCCAAAAAATTCAACAAATCAAATATCATCATGAAATCCATTTTCGAAACGTTCCATAAATTTGTTATCACTGCAAAATAACAGAATGCAATTTCAAGCACAACTGGAATTAGCCATAGAAATTTTACTTGTCGATGAATTTTATCAGTGAAATAAATATAGCCACTTAGACAATACAGCAAGTAGAGCTGATTAGCTTCTGTGCTCTTGTAACCGAATATGTTCTCTTTACCTTGAATTTGTTGCACGATTTTCTTCAATTTTTTCCACATTTTTATCATTGAGCCATGAACACATCTGATAATGAAACTCTCTGAACACATTGAACATGAGTATAATGTTGAGTCACAATGTTAAGGGGCTTTTGAATGGTAGACTGAATTGTGTAGTGACTCCACGAACTGTAATTATTTCATTGAAATGATATACTTCTGGCAGGTAGGTAGGTAAGTATGATTAAAAATGACAAAGGGTTGACATTTTATTTTTGGACAGTTCTTCCTAAATTAATAATTCAGCAAAGTTTAATATTCTTTTTGGCACTGTCTACCAGATGTAATTTATACCATCGTTATTACCTACTTTGTCAGAATTTCATAAAAAATTATTTTGTAAATTTTTGGCTGAAATTTAACGTTAAATAGAACTGAAAAAAATTTCACGAACAGGTCTCTGCTTTTCATGTAGGTTCACGAAAAGAAAAATTCAAAGTTCTTGGTGATGCATGACTGGCATTTTAAGCATAACTCGAATTGAGTCCTGTCCCCAGGAACTAGGTAAATATCATTAAAAAACGCACGAATTAAGTCTCATAAAAAATTAATTATGCGAAGACGATACTCGAATCAAGTCCCATGACTTAATAAAGAAAAATATACGAATTGAGACCACGTCCAAGTCAAACAAATTGTAGGATAAAAGAGGAAAAATTTATATGCAGTATCCACTGATATGTAATTGGACTGATGCATTAAAAAAAAAAGTAAGCAATAGAGTTAACTCATTTTTAAGTTGAAAAAAATTACATTCGAAACGTTGAAACTCAGGAAATTTTTCCACGATTTAGTTGCACAGATTTCGTATTGTTGCCGGATATTTCAAAAACACGAGACCGATTAAAAACAAACGATAATTAAATTAACGCCGCGTCAATCTACAAAGCAAAACACCCATCCGCACGTCATTTTTTGGGCGCATAATCGTAAAATACCTACGTAGTATTCAGCTACGTACCTACACCTACTTGGATACACGAACGCACAATGGATTATTAAATTTCATGCACTCGTACTATACATGCGTTAAATTACACATACGAAATTAATCTCCGTTCTATTCTACGTTGCATCGTGATTAAAAAGTTAATTTAAAACGACTGCTCGTACACGTAGGAAGCGTATAAAAAGGGCGCCAACGTAGAGCAACGAACGCCTGACGATGAGCAATTTTCATAGATTTTAATCTATCACGAAAATCAATTTCAGCATCCTGCGACATTGGCGAATGGCGAATTAATTTATCAATGTTTCGCGAGACCAAATTATTGTCCGAATGCAACCTTAAACGAGGTGCAGATGGCTTCGGCGTGGGCATCCAACAAAAGTACTCCGGAATTTCGAGGATGCCAAGATCTCAAAAACCTTTTGAGGTGTTACTCGAAAATTTTCTCACGCAGCTCCTCCCTAATTTTCATACCCCTCCTCATTTTTTTGCGACTTGATAAATGTTAAAAAAGATAGGTGATTGTAGTTTTGGTCTTGTCTCTGGTCCCTTAATCATGAAAACTTCAAAATTTCTAAGACATACCTTTTTTTTTTACCAAATAGCGACGTATGAAAAGCAGTTTGCCAAGGATGGAGAACTAAAATAATATCAGCTTCAGTTTTCAAAATTTTTTTAGCTTTAGTTTTCAGTTCTGGTTTTCAGATCTAGGTTTAAATCATTTTTTTTGCTTTTCTATCGAATCGATGCAGCTTGATTCTTTGAATCCGAAACACTAAAAACCTCAATTTTTAAAAAATGGCACTTGGACGGTTTTACCAAAGGTTCTCCTGAAAAGAAGAATCATCAAGTCTGCTATTTCAAAATTTTTTGACTCAAATCTACTTTTTTCGACAAAAAATTAAAAATTTTTCATAATGGGCGAATAAAAAATTTAAACAAGTTTCTCTCACTACCCCTCCCCTAACACTAAGAGAAAAAATTGTGGTGATATTTGCTAATCCAGTCGTGAATTTTTGGTACTTTTCACTACAACTGTGGGGTTTTTTATTACAATTGTGGTATTTTCAGTACCACAGTTGTGGTGAAAAGCTAAGTTTTACTCCTAAAAAATTATATTTTTTGCAAAAAAATTAGGTAAGTATCAATTTTAATTTTTTTTTAGAATTTGTGATTTTCATAGGATGTGGTTCAATAAAACTTCGACTTCTTAGATAAAATTTTTTAAAAATCAGGAATTTTCATTTTTGTTTTGAAAATGTTTATATGTATTTTGTAATATTTGTTGATTCTTACTTCAAAATGGTAAATCAAAACTATCGCTGTTGAAACTGATATGAAACTGCAATTAATTTTCCAATTTTTCGTTTCCAGTTTTTTCATTTTTGGTTTCAGATTTATTCAAATTTCACCTTTTTAGTTTCAGTTCCAGTTTTACTTTTCCATCAATCTATTTCGTCGAGAGAGGAGACCTGTGAAAATTCCAAGTCAGATTTTCAAATTTTCCCATAGAGAATATCTGAACTAAAAAATTGAAAAATTTCAAATTTTGAAAATCAACTTATTCAGGCACGAATCTGAACTATTTTTTAGGAGGAGGAGGGGGGTGACTCGAGCGCAACGAGGCCAAAAAAATTGAAAAATTAGATTTTCAAACATCAAAAATTAATACTGAGGAGAAAACATGCTTAATAAATTAGTCGACATAATTTTGAGGAAAAATATCAATTTTGTTGAATTTTGATTGGGTATCGTACCAATTGTAAAATTATGTAAGGAGAGGTACAAATACAAGAGGATTGAAATTTCCGGAACACAAAAATTGATTCGTAATAAAACGGTAATATAAGGCCCAGAAAATAATTAAATCTTATTTACAATGTAGCTAAAACTCCATTCCCTTAAAAATAAATATGAACTCGCACCCCATTGCTCAAAAATCGCTAAAAAATTCTGCTTTTTTTAGATTTTTGAGTTTTTCAAAAAAAATCTCAGAACCCAAAATTCTAAAAATTTTGAAAATTGAAACATTCAAAAACCAATATTAGCATATGAAAGGCCATTGAACAATGATCAAAAATCATTGCATGCCGATTTTGCCTAATCAAAAATTCAAAGGGGTAAAAATTTTTCAAAAAATTCAATTTTTGTAAAATTGGCAACACTGCCTCCTTCCACTCGCATATTTTGTAAATTACGAAAAAAACGTTGCGTTCCGGAACTTTTGAGTCACCTTTTGTACATACTTAGAGCGAACTTAGGGAGGCTAAATTTTTTAAAATTTAAATTCGAAGGTAATCTCAACAATGGATTGGCAGATTGTGATTATGAAGAGGGGATAATTTCAAACGTATAATATGATTTTTGAAAGGGGTTATTCCCCTCAAAAATCTTTTTAGAGACTCATCCTCACTGGTATTTTTTACCCCTCCCTCGGCTAATTCAAAGACGGGCGATTTCTCCCGAACTTCGCACCCACGCCAAGTACGTATAAGAATACACGTTAGAATAATTAAAGACGTCTTAGCGAAGATTTGTTCGCCCGCGTAGGTCTATTTTCGCAAGATAAATTGCTAACTGAAGCAATCAGTTAGTTCGGACGGCGGCGATGACGGTTTCGCTGCTGTAATTAAATTCCAGTACATCTCCGAACGACGTCGTACCGGCGAATAAAACGATTGGCAGAAGGAAAAATTGTATCGTTGAATAATTAGCGACCGAGGCGTACAGACTGCGGAACCGTGTCGAAGAAAAATCGAACCAACGAACGAGAGAACAACCAAAGCGAGTTTTTTTTAATCTTGTTGAACGCTATTATTGGTACGAAGAAAAAAAGACTGCGACGGAACGAAGAAAACTGGTAGAGTATTTAAGAGAACGACGACGAAGCAGCGAAGTTTTATAAAATGTCCTGTTTATTGGGTTACAGGAAATAGTTGTCATCAATCATAGTAATGGTCTCGAGAGCGGCCGGGGCGGTACAGGGAAGGAATCTCGAAGAAAATGGAATGCATCAGCAACACGCTTCCATTTACAGCTTCGGATCGTTTCTTTCACCTTATGTCCTCCAATATGCGTCGCAAACAGTTGAACGGAAGAGTAACTTTCGTCGCAATGAAAGCTAACATTTTCCATATTTTACAAACCGTAATGTACTTATCGGATTGTTACTTTTCGTACCAAGAAACGAGAAGAAAAAAAATGGTAAAAAATGGTATTTTTTATAGTCGCCCGGCGGATTCGTTTTTACCGTTCATTAATCACGAATTCATACAAAATACAGGATTATACGTACATCTGCAATACCAGAAGGTTAATTCGAGAAATAACTTTACGTCGTATGTACATAACCAGCACGATTGTCCGCATCAATAATGCATACCGCCTTGGAAAAAATTAGCTATTTATCATTTCTGGATGTAGGCGAAAACGTAATATAATGCTGATGTGAATGGTACCCAGTAATACCTTATGTTAAATGAATTTACTTTACGTTTTGTTCGGTCAGAGAAAAAAAATCCCAGAGAAGGTTTTAAAACGATATGGAAAATTGACAAAAATTACCATTATTCGATTTCCCTTCTGTCCTAACGACTTCGCCGACGAAATTCGAAATACCTACTAGAGGAAAAAAACGAGTACTATGGAGGCGAATACCTTTGTGCTGAATGTAAAAGGACACTAAGTATAAAGTTTAATTTTATTGAGGAATTTCATTTTGATAAAGGTATAAACGAGAAAGAGAGATACTCTGTTCAAATGGAAAATGTGGCAACGTAGTGTTATAGAATAAAAGATTAACCCTTGTCAATTTTATTGTTGAGTACATTCTATTCATTCCAGCAGCTAAACCGCGCGTTCCTTTATAACTTCGGGATTAATTTTTTTTTCTTTTTTCGAACAGGTTGAAAACGTTCGGCTCACGAATCGCGATATTATTGCTGTTTCGACGATTATACGAGGCGGACGCTTGTTTTTAGCGATTTTTCGTTTGCGAAAATGGCGAATGGTGTGCGAATTTTATAACCTGTGGTAGAACGATGATTGGTACCTAAGTTATTGTTTGGGTTCAGTAAGAATGAGACTACGAAGGGGAGGGGAAATTCCTGAGGAGGGAGCTAAATGATCAATTTTCGGCGAAAATTAACTTTTAAGGTATGTGGATTTGATACAGCTTGATATTCTATACAAATTCATAATTTTCTGCCTTCTCCCCCAAAGAAGTGAAATTGAGAGAGGTTTAAAATTTTCCATTCATGAAAATTTTTCAATTTTTTTGATTCATGATGCCAAATTTCTCATTTCTAACGAATTTCCATTTTAAAAATTGACCAAATTAATTCTAAATAATTTTAGTGCCACATTTATCAATTTTTTTTTCAAATTTCAAAGCATTTTTTTTTTTTTGAAACACCTTAATGGGTACTTGGGTAGGTTCCTATATGATATGGTGAGAGAAGAAAAGGGGTCAAGAGCTCGATTTATAGAACTGAGAACAGAATTTCAACATAATGTAAGTAGGTAATTTTGTTGGATTTGGAAAAACTTCAAAAACTTTTTATACAAATCAATTCAAAAATAATTAATACTTAAACCCCTTCAAACTAACTTATGATCTTACTTACCAGATATTTCAGCATTTGTGATCCCCAAAGTGTTATCATACCATACGTCAGAAAAATAAATTGCGAATTTTTGACTCATTTTGTGGAGTTATTTTCAGCTTTCAAACAAAAAATTTCTGAAAAATGGTTGAAAACCCTTCCTGTAAATAAATTTTAAGCTTTTGCTTTTCTAAAAATACAAAAAATTTTAGAAAAAAATCTTCTGAAAAAGGTACGTATGTTGGTATTGCTCACATCAGGGTTACATTTTATATGCGGTATGTTTTCTGATAATGCCCATCCATGCCCGTCCGGAGAATTTTTTGAAGAGTTAGTAAGAAATTTTGAGGAACATGATTCGGTATCAGCTCAATTTCCGGCGGACAATTTTCTGCAGGAATTTCCCCGCGAGGACAATTTTTCGTGGTTGAATTTTGTGTGGCAACATTCGCTAGCGGCGAAAATTGACCGAAGCGAAAAATCTCATGGAACTATCACAAACAAACACGGGCGTACCAATAAGAGTGGTGGTGGGGGTAGCTCTCTCTCTCCCTTTGATTTTCACGACTGTCTAGATTGTTCGCTGCAACAGGGTGCGGTCTTTTTTTATTCGTTCATAATTATACATTAGAAATTTTTTCCAAGTCCGTAATATTTTCGTTATTTCGTTAATTGTGAACTAGTATGAAATTTTCTCAACATTTTTCCAACTCCCAAACTTTTTTATAAAATTTTTCAAACTCCCAAATTTTCTTTCTAAAATTTATTGCGGCTCAATTTTTTTCTAAAATTTAAATTATTTTATTAAGTATGATTAAATTTTTTTCCAAGATTTATTACGACTACATTTTTTTCTAAAATTAATTACGACTAAATTTTTTTCTAAAATTTATTATAACTAAATTTTTTTACGAAAATTGATTCCGAATCAAATTTTTTTCCTGATCTTTACCAAGACTCGTTTTTTTCCGAAAATTTATTCGTCGACTCTCAAATTAAAAAGAAAATTCCAGGTGAAAAAATGTTTAAATTAAAATTGGGAGTAGATAAAAAGATTTTGCCGAAAAAAATTGAAGCTGATGAAAATTTTGAGAAAAAAATTTGATTAAATTGAAAAAAATTTAAAAAAGAAAAAATTGAGTTGAAATTGAAAAATCGTTCAAAAAAAAGAACATATCGTAAGAAAAATGAGTTGAAAACTTTTTAAAAATTGGAGTGGAAACAAATTTTTCTAAAATTTGAATGGAAACAAGTTTTAATAAAAAGTTCTGGTCGGAATATTTTGGGAAAAAAATTAGTCTGGAATACTCATTTTAGAAAAAAATTGGGAATTGAAATAAATTTTATAAAAAATTTGAGATTTGGGTTGGGAGTTGGAAAAAACGTTGAAAAAATTTTATACTGGTTAAAAACGACGAAAATGGACTTTGAAAAAAATTCTAAAAATTGAGATGTGTGCATGAAAATATAGTACACCGCATGGGCAGAAATCAAAAATCGTCCTTCCTTAGAACGAACAAAAAAACACCGCACCCTGTTGCAGCGAACAATCTAGACAGTCGTTTGATTTTCCAGCAGTTTTAGGAAAAATTCGCCATTTTGATCTTGAAGTTGAAGAAATTTATTATTTGTACTCATATTTTTTCAACTTGAGAAAGTTTGAATACAAAATGATGAATTTTCTAAACTTGATGAAATATGAATATTAATAGGTTGTCCCAACTTGGGAAAATTCACTATCTATCTTGGTACCTATTCTAATACAGTTTTCCAAATTGGAATATTTTCGTGAATTTTCACAAGTTTCAACAACCTGCTATTTTTATTCATATTTATCAAGTTTGGAAAATTCACCATTTTGTACTCAAATTTACTCAAGTTGGAAAAATATGAGTACAAAAGGGAAATTTCTCTCAAAATGGCAAATTTTCCCAACAAAATGTTATATAATTGAATGAGTCGAGAAGGCTACCCCCACCTCCACTCTCATTGGTACGAATCTGTTTGTTGAGAGGAAACCCCCAAAGCTCTCAGCTGTCGTCTCCCTGACATTTTTAGAAAATTTACCAAAAACGACTAAACAAAAATTATGGGATCCATAGAAGCCGTCGTTTTCTGTCGTTTACTGAAAAAAACGATGCGAGGTAACCATTCCCCTCCCCAGTCCTCAAAATTGACGTTTACAGTAATTCTAGAAGCATGATGAAAAAATGAAAAATTTTCGGTTCATCAAAGTTGTAGTTTCCTGTCATTTCTCGAGGAAACGACAAAAAAGTATTTCAGGATCCAAAAGGAGAAAATCTTCCACCCACTGAGAAAAACAAAATCGCTAAAATTGAACAAATATCAAAGTAACCATACAAAAATATTGGCTTCGACGAGGGGAATTCAATGGTGCCTTCGGTTTTGCTATCAAGCCCTTTTTCGGGTTTAAAATCTAAATATTGTATAATCTTTGATTTTTTTTTTTCAACTCAAAAAGGCAAAGGCCCCAATAAATTTTTGACAGAAAACATTTCCAATTGAAATTTTTCAAATTTTCAACAATGAATTTTCACCAGTCACTCAACCGTGATCCAAACAGCATTAAAATTTTGGTGTCAGGGGTACTTGGACCCAATCTTACCGGTAGGACCACTTTGATGAATATTTTTCGAGGCAAGGAGCGAAGGAACATTTTTGATAGGAAGCAAAGATCAATTTGAGGTACTTGGAAATTTTTACTCGAAATCAATACCACTAATGTTCGCATTTCAAAATTCAAAAAGAAAAATTATCTTTCACCAACCTTTACATACCTATCTCCCAATTACATAAAATATATACATTCTCAGTATTTCTAAGGTCGATGATTCACAGACTGCCTTGAAACTTTTTCAAAGTTCATCAACTACATAAGAACAAGGTACATATTTTTAATTTCACTTTTATAGGCTGCACCTTCCAACAAATTTTATGATTTTCCAACCATCTTAATATTTTTACCATTTCAGCTAATATTTTAAAGATATTGTAACAAATTTTTATTACATTTTCGACTATAAATCGATAACATTAATGGCATTCGTCTGAACCATCGCTCGTAAAATTTGAAATACGCGTTCGACGACAAAAAATACAACACATAAATCTGTAAATTGCACAAACTTCAGTTTCACGGTCACCACACACGCTGGAGAAAAACTAAATTTAAGCATGTTTTCATCATCTAGTTAACTTTGCTTATACTTAATACAAGTCCCAGGTGGAAAACATACACTCATTTGTGGGGTACATTCTTATGTCAGACGTGATGCAATTCTTGAGCTAATATGACTTTTACTACTTCAACGTGAGCTTAATAAGATTGTAAATGTCTTCGGTGGTGCGAAAGTTCAACTATGCAAATTGCGTATTTACGTACTGATGTGCAATAAGCAAAGTACGAAAAATAAAGTACTCGATGGTGGCAGAACGGGGGATCATAAAAGCTGTCTCGTTGCTGTATTAAATACCCCGGGGGGTTGGAAAAAACTACCGGGAAATAAAATGGAAAAAAATCTCGAACAGCAGAAATCCTTTACAGTGGACGAATTTCTCGGGCACTATTCTTACACCGCCGTGTATTTATAGACGGGCAAACTTTAACTCGAGTTCGAAGATGAACCCGAGCAAGGAGAAAAGTTTGCATAATTTCTTTGAAATTTTCGTTAAAGGCGTTTCAAAAAATACCGAATCGTAATTTCCCCCCGAAAACTGGTACTTTTGAGATTTATAATTGGAAAATTCATCCAAAATCCAAACTCGGAATTGCGGGTGGTCTAATAAATGTAACTGGTACTTTTGAAATAACAATATGTTAGAGAAGAGATAAACAAAAACGTGATAAAAACTTGACTGGATTTAATCGCAGTCGTAAAATAAAAATTTTACGATCGTTGATAGCTGCAAGTTTTACGATTACACTGAGAGAAAAAAATAATGCTAAATAAATAAAATCGCAGAAATAAAAAAACATTTCTAGTGATTTAGGATGGATTTAAATTAAAGGGTATTAACGACGAAGCTTCGGCCATTCGCAAAACGAATTGCAAATAGAATGTGTCTAAGTATACGAATAAAATTTCTATTCGGTATATCTTCGAGAACGCTGCGAAGGAGAATGTTCAATTGCCTACAAATATTACCTGCTCATTTGATGGGAGTAAATATACATCGAAACATCTCGCCCAAGTTGGCGAAAAGCTTGATAAATGACTTTTTCGAAAAAAAAAGAGGCTTCGGATTAACATTTTTCTACGCGAGTGAAATTTTCGCGAGGAAGGATTCTTAATTTAAATTTTTAATGGATGTTCTCCTTTGTTCTTTACTTTACTCAGATTATGCAGCAATGCAAAGCCCAGAAGACGGTGTAAATACGGGTGGGTTGGCTGAATTCGAAATTCCAAACGACAGAGAGCAATTCAATATCCGATGTTCAGTTCACGTTCTGTATATCTCGCCTTTGATATTGTAAAAAGGTGAAATATGTAAGTATAAGAACTACTTTATTGTGCAACGTTTCGGTGTTTTACAAAATTAGTTATTTAAAAATTCCGTCGATTTGGTGCATCGAAGGAATTTTGTATCTCATCTCTGGTGAAAAAAAAAGACGCGAATTTGTAACGCAGGAATGCCTTTTTCCCTTTCGACTTGAAATTATGCAAATTGTTCTTTCACTGATTAAGTCTAGATTTGCTGAGTGGTCATTTGCGGTTCATTGGTGAGCCCAATGTATCACAGTGCAGCTGTTCATTGTCCAAAAGAAATCGCGATAATTCGATGGTTGCAAATTAAGAAATTGAAATTTTCACAAATCAGGCATCCTGAATTTTCCAAAGAAAGACCAATTTTCAAAAATCGTAGACAAATTTTATGAGTTTATTAATATTTTTCCAAAAAGTTTTTGTTTTTATAAATTGAATGTAAGGGATGATTTCTTCAATATTTGAAATTAGAAAAGCATATTCATTGTCTCAAAAAATCAAAATTTTGTACATTTTTCGGAAATCTGTTGGCAAAATTGGTTTATCAATCAAACATTGAACAATTTTATTTTGGCACATTCTGTGAATTCAATTAGGCACCCACCTAAAAACTACCATTTTCAAAGAATATTGAAACTCCGGAAAAGAACCCAGGCATTTGCTTCGAACTGGTCTTGTACCACTTTTGAAAACTTGTGCTATTTTTTTGATGCTGAGAAAATATTAAGATCACAGAAAAATTACACAATTTATCCAATTTTTGGAAAATTTTCTATTTTTCAATTTCACTGTTCAGTTTGAAGAAACAACCATTCAAAAAAATTACACAATTTTTAAAAAGTTGACAATTATTTTTTAAAAAAATGATTGTTGGTCCTAATTTTACCATTTTTGGAGAAATTACCTAATCATTCAACAAATCTGGTTTTAAAATTTTTTTCACTATTCTTGGAATTTTTCCGATATGAAGGAATGTTCAATTTGTAAGAATAGGTGAATTTTTCAATTGAGGAATGAGAACATATTCGAATCCTTGGAAAATTTCATACTGTTTGAAAAAAAATCGTTCAACACTCGAGAAAATCATCCCTTTTTAGGAAAAATTGCCCCACTTATGCAGAAATTTCCAGCTGATTTTCAATTTTTTTTTTCAAGGTCAAGTTGTGAAATTTTCTTTTTAAAAAATGCTGTAAGTGCAGTGGTTGAAAAATTGAATAATTTTAAATTTTTCGGGGAAAATTCATTACTCAATTTTTTTAAAAAACACTTTCCAATTTGTGAAGATATCTTTGATTTTTTTTTTCAAACCATGGGATTTTTCGAAAAACGGTCTAAATTTCATCAGTAGGTACATAATTTGCATAAATCCTGAAAAAAATTGTCAAAATTTTCCATGGAAAAATTATCAATTTCTGCAAACAATGTTATTTTTTTCAGCAGATTTTTCAAATTTTAAACGTTTTGTACAGAAAGAAAAAACTTAACGAGAAAACCAATGTCGGATTCGTATTTAGAGGAAATCACCAAATAAAACCATAAGGTGGCTGAGGACTGGAAGAGTTGACTAAAAATTTGGTCAAGAAAGCAAACTCCTTGCACATGACAAAAAATTGAACCAGCTGTTCAGATCTTTTGGATTATGTCACTTTCAAAACAAATAAATCTATTGAAATTTTCAAAAGAACTACTTTTCTAATCGCAGAAATACCTATTTCAATTTTCGGAACATCTCTCAAGCCAACAACCGCCTCATCTCAAATCCTTTAATGATAGAAATAATTTCAACACGGTTTAATCTATTTTTAAAAATAGTAACGAACTCGATTTAATAAAAAAAATCATACCCCAGCGACACATCATTCAAAAGAACCATCAAAATACAGCTCATGGGCGCCAGATAGGTTCATACGGCCCTAGGGAGCATACAAATAACTTCGCTATCTTCCCACAGCCAATTTTTTCTATTTTTTTCTCATTATCTCGCCTTCGTATTTCCACCGCGCTGCTATATGTAAAACTGACAAAAACTTGAAAAATTTTCGCTTCAAGAATTCTTGAACTGGGGGTAACGAGAAAAAAATCGTAAAACTCCAAACACCAGAATAAGTAGCACAGCGTGTTCAGAAAATTACCCCCAAATTAACGCATTTAGCGAGTAATTAATTACACAGCAGTGTAAACAGAATCAGCCGGATGGCTGTGTTTGAAAATTGTAACAAATTTACAAAAGTACGCCGTTGCGGCTGCAGCGCCGCCATTTTTTCCGTGTTTTGATTATTAATGTTGAAATAATTTTCAATACGATGAAAAATGAAAAACTTGAAAGAGACCGAAGGCGTGTTTTTCTCGAGCACGAAAACAATAAGAAGCCATACACTGAAAAAAAACTTTTCTTCGCCGGTATGCTTATTATTTAATAAGCTGGGTTTTGAAAAAAAAAAAAAAAAAAAAACAATTTTTAGATAATTACCAAATAGTATTAATAAAAACCAGATTATATTCGTCTTTGTTCGCGAAAATAATTTGATAACTTTTTTAAACACCTTATTCTTGTATTCGCGAGTTTTTCGGCGGCCGTCTAAATAAAATTATAAAGTTTTTCGTTAGTTAGGCACTTTTAAAATAAGAATTAATTAAGACGCCGGAAGTTATAAACGAAAAATCACAAAAAGCTGTTAATACCCGCTTTTTCTTTGCGCCATTTCTCTTTATTTATTTAATTTATAACCAAAGGCAACGTATTAAAATTGTTTTTCAAGAATGTAATATGCGCGTCCTTAGCTCCCGACTGTACGGCGCAACTTGTACGCGTTGTTCCTTGTTCGTACATCAGCTTCATTCGAACCATAACATTGAAAATCTTTCAACCGTTACAAAAGTTTCGATATTTTTTACCCATCTGACCCTATCTTGAAGAGGGCTAATAAAGTTGATGAACTATTTGGCTAATATGAGATTCAAACTAAAACCAATTCGTGGAATAAAAAAAAAAGGGATTTTACAAGAAACCATGTTCCAAAACTGCTATGACCAAAAAAAATTCAGCCATGCCGATTTTCAAGATCTTTGATGAATTTCTGAATACTTAAAAACGTAATTTTTCAAAAAATATGAACGTAACAACATTGAAAATGAGATAACTTTCAGCGAAATTGATGAAAAAAAATTGAAGAAACCGAATTTTGTAACTCTTCATTTCTTTTGATTTCCTCCAAAATTAGTAAAAATCAACGGACACGGCTTCAAATTCGAGCAGGCACCTTTATTGAGATGGAGCCGTCTTCACTTCCAACTGATATTTGAAGGCTTCGAAATTCAATTAGTTTCGAGTTTGAAAAAAATGATGTTAATAAAATTGCATAACCGATTCGCCGTAAATATCAAAACCGAACTGTATCTTTACGGCAAACCGAATAGGCAACTTAATTAAAATATTCGAGTTGCCTATCGAATTCGTCATAATTTTCTTATTAGGTGTTTGTTGAAATGTATTCGAAAATTCAAAATGGTTAAGATTCGTGGGTACCAGTATTTTCAATGATTTTTTCTACAATTTTAATTTTCTTCTATTTATTTTGATCACTTATCTCGATAATTTTTCAAAATCTTCCAGACCTAATTAAAAATTTTGAACAGGTGTACCTACAAAAAATAATCATTTTCTGAAGTTTTCCAAATTTGAGAAATTTTTAAAAACTGATCAACTAAAGAACTAAACAAGAATAAGTGGACCAGTGTACATAAAGTGAAAATTATTGAGAACAGTGATAAAAAAATCCAAAAGGATAATATGAGATTTTACTTACCCTAGATCATCATTTTTGACCAAAATAATAAATACCTATCTTTATTCCGAAATTTTTTTCATCAGAATTGATCATTATTTTCAGAAAATGGGAGTTTCTCCACAAAATAATGTAATTTTTCGGAAGTTTTGAGGCTGAGATAATTCTTGGGATGAATTCTTCAAAAAAAAAAATTCTAAGCTTTTGAGGAAGGGATGAGTTTTGAGATGAAAATCAATCTTATAAATCATCTATTGCTTTTTCTGGGGATATAATTATGTTCACAAATATTTTCATGATTTTTTCATGCTTTCGAGGCTGGAATGACTTTTGAGATGAACTTTCATCCTAAAAATTATCTTATCATCTTATGAAGTTTTCAGGCTGAAATGAATTATGGGAAAAAATTCAACTCCATAACAATCTCACGATTTTTTGAGCTTTCGAGGTTAGGATAATTCTGTGATGAAAATCAACTTTAAAATTCATTTTATAGTTTTTCTGAGCTTTGGAACTTTTGAAATTAAACTTAATAATTCCATGTTATTTCAGAATGTAGCATTACTTTTGCGATGAAAATCATATTCAGAAATTTTCCCGGAACTTTCCTAGATTCTGAGGCTGGGATATTATTTTGTATGAAAATTAGTCTCAAAAATTATCCCGAGATTTTTTTGGCTTTTGAGATGGGGATAATTTTTGGGATGAATTTCATCAAATAAACCATCCCACGATTATCCCAAGACTTCGGACCGGGATGACTTTAAGGATAAATTTTTATCCCAAAAATGACTTTTGGTAGGAAAATCAATCACACAAATTGATCCAGAATTTTTCCGGAAGTAAGATGCATTTTTAAAGGACTTTTCAAAATAATACACTCCTATTCCAGATAATTAAATATTTAGAAACGGAAAAAATTTGTCCTTTTTTATGGAAAGACTTGACGACAATTTCGAATAGCATTCTCTGAAATTGTTCTTTTTTTATAAAAGAGTAGTGTTAATTGAAGAATCATTTTTTTTTCAAAGAAGCCCAAAAAAAAGCTTAAAAAGTCCGAATTTTCGTTTTAGTTATTGATACGACTGGTCGAAAAATTTTCATTTTCTAATATATATGAGTCAGCAAATTTCTCCTATTTTTTCAATAATATTGGTTCGTGATTTTTTTTATTTTTTCTTTAGTTTTCGATCAAATTTCGACTCTAAAGTGTTTGTTTAGCTCAGTGGTTTTTTTCAAAACGTGTTCAACACAAACTTTTTTTAAACGGTTCTCTACTCAAATTTTTTTTCAAAAGTAAGTACATAAATTTAAAATTCAGACTTTTAAACTCAGTTTTACTCTCAAGTATTTTTGTCTTGCAGTGAATAGAAAAATCATTTCCATGCATTAAAATTTTTTTGGAAAATTATTTTTTAAAAATTCAAATTTTGGCCGAATGTTTTAAAAAGTTGTAAATTGAAACGATTTTTCTCTGTCAAGACCTATCTTTACTGAATTTAAAATGGGGAAAATTTTGAAAAATTGAAAGAAAAATTTATCGTAAAATGAAGCTGGAAAATATATCGAAAGTTATAGTTGGGTATTTTTGGGACAATTGAAAAAATTGTGGGGAATATTTCAGAAAATTAAATTGGAAAAATTTGAGATACACAAACCTCTCAGAGCATACAGTTTCGTTACGTCACTGATTTTGAGTGAAAAAAATTGAAAATCAGTTTTAAAAAAATGACCGATTTGATTTTACTCCTCTCCCTATTTTTCCCCGCCAATGTTCCACAGCTTGAAAATTTCAAACAAATCATTCCGCATTATGCAATGACTGGAAAAACTCGCTTTTCAGTGTTTTTTATCCCTATTCGAGTTCCATCTGACGTTTAAATTATAATTTTCCAAAGGGTTTCCAAAGCCAGCACGCGGTAACTCTTATGGTATTCGAATGGATGAACCGTGATAGTCGCATCGATTCGATGATACATCAATTTTCCATTTATTTTAAGCTGCTCGCACTTTGAAAAGAAGAAATGCGATATTGGGCAAATTGCAGTTAAATGGTAATTAGCGTCGATGGGTTTTTTACCCCTATCGAATGCGCGTTTTAATTTCACAAACACGAGGTAGTAAAAAAATGCATCAATCAAGCCCTCTTTGCATTTTGGAATTGCATTTCGGTAGATAATTCAATGTGTTGTAATTATACATACGGTTCTAGTTAACGTGAGATACCTCAATTTTCTCACCGAGCATCCAACCAGATTCCCTTCATGGATAAAAAGCACAAAAATAAATTCGAGGATTTGGAATAAAAAGAAACCAATTTTCACAACGTAATCATCGCCACAGCCAATCAAAACTCCACATTTCGACATTCCATCCCCTCAAATAAATCAATTTATTCCATCAACGGTGAGAAAAATTCATCAAAAAATCATATCGGCGCGAATGAGATAAAAACGTGGTAATTTTTCTCAACACTGGCACCTACGTTCATCCGAATCGAAAGATGACGTGTTCACGTTGTTTTTCATTTAATCAAAATATCACCTATACAAATTCTATATTCCAACCCTATCACGTATCTCGGATGCTATAAATATTTCAAAATCTCGAACAGAAAAATTCATTCGAATTTGTACACAACAAAAACACGAAAAACACACCCTCGGTGGCAAATTGTTTCCAAACGGCGAAAACTGTACATAACACACATGGGTTAGGCGGAAAAAAAAAACACAGAACGAAAACAAATAAAAAACTTTCATCCTTTAAAATTAGGGTATGTTTTTTGTTTCGCCAAATATAAAGTATAAACTTTATTAAAAAGATAAAATAAGATAGAAAAGCTCACGCAAAAACCAGCGACAGAATTATTTCTCGGCGAATTTTCTATCGTAAAAGTTGTCAGAAATGCATGCAAACTTCTCCGCGTAATGGTATTATATGTTTCGTAACAATTTCGCCATTTTTTTTCTTCGCTCTTTTTTTCCGCTCCCCTTCGAATCTCTCTTATTTCTACACACCATACCACACGTATCGTTTTTATATAATTTTACCGCCGTGGCCGCCTCGTCGGTATACTTAATTAAATTAAAACCAAAATTACATAAAATATCCCTCGACGTGTAAAATACGTTTTGCTTTTTTCTCCCGACTTCATTTGTTTATAATTTTTCCAACACGTGTTTTAGAAATAGAGAATCGCGAGTTTTTACAGATTTCGTCGTATGCTACGTGTCCAAAAGAAATTCGCCATTTATAATATTTCGATATCGGAGTCGATTCGGAATGGAACGACGATAAAAGAATACCGCCGAATATGTTTTTATCCAACTTGCGATGATCATTGCAATGTTACATAATGCAGAGTCACATCGACCCAGCAAAGATTACAGTTTCGCGCGTCGATTACTTTCTCAGCAACATTTTCGCCGAATACAAACGCGAGACGCGATTCGAAAAAATTAAATAAATGAAAAAACTTTTCGTTTCAGGGTAAAAAAAAAATTACATTTTGTTTCATGTCTAATATAGAAAGCTGTTTAACATTCGCCGGCCGTGTTCTCGTGTAACCATCCGTATTAGGAATTCAAAACGTTACAATCTTACTAAATTCTAATAATCGTGCGTCCTTCTGGTCTCATAATTTAGACGTGATGACTGGCGTATCTGCTGAGAAAAATCCAGACAACGAGGCGACACCGTAGTAACATCTTGAGTCGCTTTTTAATACCCTTAAGTGGTTGTTATTTTTTTGATAATCGTATCCAGCTTGGAGACTAACACGTGTGATTTTTTTCGGGTTTACAGAGTGTTGAAAAACCAAGTTTGAGGATTAAAAGAATTTGTAGTTAACAGGGAAAAAAATGAATGGAGAAATTGTTTGCGAGGAGAGCGGTCCGTAAAATCAAAATCTACCCTGGATTGGATGTCTACAAACACATTCAAAGTACGAATCCATATAGGTGAATGAGTTAATTTCCAAGCAGCATTTTGATATTAAAAATGTGGCAGGTGAATTCATTCTACGTTATTGAATTAAGGTAAAGTAGGTACGTAGGATGGGATCAAATTTAACTGAAATAAAGCTTGAAGAGACTCCAGCGGTTCATTTTCGAAAAAATAATTCAGTAAAAACGGTGGTTTAACAAAATTGAATATTTCTTCAATTTTGAAGGATTTTCAAATGGCCTTAAAATTTGCAAAATTGTCCTGGAAATTTTGAATACTCCATAAATTAGAAATCAGGGAATCAGATCAGAACATCTGATAGTTGACTTGAGAATTCGAGGGTAGGACTCAGCTAACCTGCTATTTTGCTATCCTGCTGTAGAATTGAGAATCAGAAAGGATGATCCGAATATCTGCAGTGGCGGATTTAATAGTAAGCAAAAGAGGCAATTGCATCTTGGCCCCCCGAAGGAAATGGTCGAATGGGCCCTTGTGTCGTATAACTTTTTAGTATTTTAGTTCCACCATTTTATCAACTAAGTACATATTTCAGATATCTTAGTACCTTATACCAGTTTATAACACACAATGATACGTTTTTTTCTCATCAATAAAATGTGAGAATTGAGCCATTTTTTCGAGTTCTGATGGGCACTTTTTTCGATTTGGGAAGTGGGCTCTAATCCTTTGATTCGAAACTGTTTGAGATGTAGCTGTAATTTCAGAGTGTTGGAAAGTTTTCAAACTGTCGTTTTTCTAGGAAACGACAGGAAACGACGCTACGGTTCCCTCATTCCTAGAAAAGATCATCTTTAGTCGTTTTCCCAGAATACATAAAAAAGATTTGAGTCGTAGCTGTAGTTTCAGTGGGTTGCAAAATTTTCAAAATGTCGTTTTTCTAGGAAACGACAGGAAACGACGGATCTACCATACCTAGAAATGATCATTTTTAGTCGTTTTCCCAGAATAAAAAAGATTTGAGCTGTAGCTGTAATTTCAGTGTGTTGGAAAATTTTCAAAATGTCGTTTTTCGAGGAAACGACAGGAAACGACGGGTCTATCATTCCTAGAAATGATCATTTTTAGTCATTTTCCCAGAATAAAAAAGATTTGAGTCGTAGCTGTAACTTCAGTGTGTTGGAAAATTTTCAAACTGTCGTTTTTCTAAGAAACGACGGGAAACGACGAGTCTATCATACCAAAAAATGATCATTTTCAGTCGTTTTTCCAGAATAAGAAGGATTTGAGTCCAGTGGCAGATTTAATTGTAAGCAAAAGAGGCAATTACCTTATGGGTCCCAAGAGAAAATGGGCGATTGGGCTATTGGGCCGTATAAATTTTTTAGTATTTTTGTGTCACTATTTTATCAATTATTTCAGCTATCTTAGTACCTCAGACCTGTTTATAACGAAATGATCAACCACACAATGAAGTGATTAATTTTTTTTCTCGTCAGAAAAATGTGAGAACTGGGTCCTTTTTTTCGAGTTGTAATATGTAATCGGCTCTTTTTTCGATTTGAGAAGCGAGCCTTAATTCTTCGATCCAAAACTGTTCAAGTCGTAGCTGTAATTTCAGTGCGTTGAAAAATTTGGAATTATAGAGCCAGATTGAGTATGCAACAGTTGATTTGGGAATTTAATAGTTAGGTCTGACTTTCAGATTGATAAATTAGGAACTGGAGATGATTTTTGGAAATCACAAGGTTATCACTGGGAAATTTCTGGAAGCCACGAGGCTATTTCTGGACATCAAAGGACTATTATGGAGAAATTTTTGGAAATCACAGTGCTATTACAGGTCCGGCATGCAAGAAAAGCAGACTGATTCTGATTTTTTCTGCTCTTTTCTGCAGATGATTTCCGCACTTTTATGTTGTTTTTTCTGCTTCCGTTATGCGATGAAAATCTCAGAGAAGCGAGGCTATCTCAAGATAATATCTGGAAATCACAGGCTATTTTTAATAAATCGCAGGATGATTCCTGGAAATCAGAGATGGGGCAATTCAGAATCACGAGTGCGAATTTGCAAAGAGTTTCTGAATCTGAATTTGATTTGATTCTTCAGTTTAATAAATTCCAATTTTAAGAACCGTGATTTTTTTTTGGTGTGAAATAGCTCATTTGTATCCATAGGTGGAGATAAGGGGGCATGAGGGGCTCAAGCCCCTCCAAATGTTGAATTAGCCCCCCAAATCATTTTCGTATGCATGTTCACTCAAAAAAAGTTTGCACGTAAATATGTAATTTTCGAGGGATAGTTGAACTAATATCAATGTGTCAAATTTCCTATTTTTTTCAAGCGATTAAAATGGTCTTCTGAATATGATAATGAAAATAATTAGGTGTCTGTTCACATCTTTTTGTGAAAATTTTCCAAATTATCAAAAATTAAATGGCAAACTACATAGCACGTAAACGTACAAAATGAGGAAAAAACACGGATTTTCCAATTTTTGCTGAAAAATACGAAAAAAAACCACGAAATTAAGTAGAATAATTTCGAAAAAGACAAAATTTTTGCACCGAAATAATAGAATTTTTTATTGAAAAAATCATTAAAAATAGAATTATTTTTTATCTAAAAATCTGCAATTTTTCAAATCTTTGTCCCTGCTTCGCTCGGGTATGTGAAATCTAACGCATAAATAATAAAAAATAAGATTTGAAAATTTCATCTAAAATATTGTAGTTGAAAAATAGATTAATCTCAGTTTTTGGATTTTTTTTTTCAAAAATTTTCGCCCTCGCTTCGCTCGGGCTTCATTACCCTCAATACATAGGTACATAATTATTTTTCAAAATAATGGTATGAACTCTCTTTCTTTTTCATTCAGATAATTGAATATTTTGTGGCAAGAAAAATAATTGTACTCCTCATTTATTAAAGGACTTGGAAAATTTCAAAAATTTTTCAAGTTTTTGGAAAGAGAGATGGTCATTAAGGAATAGTTTTTTTTGAACGAATTTTAACAGGCAATCTCTTTTTTCATGCCCTCAGATTTTTGCCCAAGTTTTATTACCAAAAACAGGCTGAAACTTTTTTTTTTGGGGGGGGGGGGAGATCGAAAACATAATTTTTGTTTTGTTTCATTCATTTTTAACTGGGGCTCAAGCCCCTCCAAAAGTAATTTTCAAAATCAATTCCTCTTGGTTGTGGACGGGGGGAGGGGGTCATTAAAAAATTTTCAAGGCGCTATTTTGTTTGAAATCAACTTAATATCAGAAGTCAGGATGAGAGGAAAAAACATATTTTGACATGGATATGTCTTAGGGCTGGGGGGTAAAATTTGAAAAGTGTAACGTAACGCTGGAGGTGTTACGAAACGCCAGTGGTTACGTAACGTTTTTAGATTGAGACATAATGACATTATGTTAGACTTGAAAAAACTTGGAAAAATTTCATTTTAGATAAAGACGACATAATGATATTATGTTAGACTTGAAGAAACTTAGAAAAATTTCATTTTAGATAAAGACATAATAATATTATGTTGGAATGCCGGTGGTTATGTTACGTTTTCAGATTGAAACATAATGACATTTTGTTAGACTTGAAAAAACTTGGAAGAAATTTATTTTGGTTGAAGACATAATGATATTATGTTAGATTTTTGCAATAAAAACTGGTTTTGTAACATAACTCTTGTGGTATAGTTACATGATGTTGTTAAATCTAGACATAATGATATTAAGTATGCTGTTAAATCTTGATAAAATGGGATTATGTTTGTCTTGGAAAAAGTGGAGGAAAATATATTTTAAAAGAAGATACGATAATATGTTGATTAAGTTATCTTTATTGGCAAAGCTCTGTAACGTAACGTAATGTTTTCAGATTGAGACATAATGACATTATGTTGGATTGTCAGAAAATTTATCAAAGAGTCGGTCATGTGGTCGAAAAGTTAGTTGTAAATCGATAAATTGGAAAGTCGATTCGATAAATTGGAAAATCAATTCGATAAATCAGAAAGTCGATTTGATGAATGGGAAAGTCGATTCGATAAATCGGAGAGTTGATTTGATAAATTGGAAAGTCAATTCAATAAATCAAACAGTCATTAAATTGGAAAGTCAATTTGATAAATCAGAAAGTCGATTTGATAAATCAAAAAGTCGAATCAAAAAGTTGAGCCAGTAAATTGAAAAGTCTGGAAAACTAAGAAATCAAAAAGTTGAGAAATTGAAAAGTAGAGAAATCAAAAAGTTGAGACATTGAAAAGTTGAGAAATCAAAAAGTTGAGAAATCTAAAAGCCAAGAAATTAAATTTGAAAAGTCATTATGTCAGACTTGAAGAAACTTGGGGAAAAAAAGATTTCAGATAAGCACATGCTGATATTAGGTTGTATCAAGTAGTTTAAGTAAGTTTTTAGTGTGATGTTTTTGAATCAACATTAGTAAGATAGTTAGACATAATGACATTAGGTATGTTGAATCAAAAAGTTGAGTGTGGTACAACACCAGATGCAGAGTGCCTAGTGTGTTCCGCCACCTTCATGATAATCAAAAGGGTCTCTCTACCTGTTCAACAGAGTTAACACAGTAACTAAAAAAATGTCTGTATGTACTCTCCTACTAACACTCCAACTGAAAAAACAATTTATGCATCTTATTGACATATCCATGTTCTAAGATTTTTGCTTTAAAGCAAAAAACGCGTACATTTTTTTATAAAATCTCGGGGCGATCACAGGGCGATTTCTTGAAATTATTGTGCTATCGCGGAGCGATTTGTGGGAATGACGGGGCTATCACTGATCCAGTTTTCTGAAAAATTTCATTGTCAAGTATGATTTAAAGAACATCCTTCAAATCAGGAACCATAATTTCCATCACAAATCCATGAAAAATACAAAACTCAAAGAAACCCCGGAAAAAATAACTCAATTGACGACGCAATTCTGCTAACATTTGCACAATTCTGTAGCTTGAAAATGCCAACACCAACGACAATCCACCATATTCACCATAGGTATACGAGTAACATAAACAGACAATCACGAGGGTCCCGTTATACGCACCACGATGGCCAAGTTCTTTGTCTTAGTTAATATATGAAGCTAATCTACAAAGTCGCCGGCAAGATGACTGTAATTAAAATAATTACATGGTGCTTTTGTTGGCTAGTATCATTTTAGCTCCAACTTTCGCTATCATCTTTGAACTACGCCGGCTTTTAAGTATCCACGTTCTGACGTATATAATACGACGTTAATCAAAACGTAGTAAAAATTTAAGCCTCAAGTTGAAATAATTGCGGTCTATGAAATGTCGACGGAGATAACCAATTCAAATGAAATAACCAGCGTTGGCATAGCTTTTAAATCAGCCCTTTCTTCTCATTGTACGTTATACCACATTACGACGCGAAACGTAAGTATGTGTAGCAATAACTAAAGTAAGTACACTTGTGAGCGAGAACGTAAACATATTGTCGCATTTCACTTCGCAGCGACGAAATAAATTTTTCATCTGATTGAAAAATCAAATATTTATTTGCTCCAATAAAAGCTAAAAAATGTTGCTCATCGGCGCGTATAATTATTTATACATTTTATCGTCTCTCTCATTCATATACGCGCCACATTCTCAACATTCGAGCGCAAAATAATCCACCGTTTGCGAGCGAAAAACGTGCAAATTATCTCGAGACTCGTCTTCGGCGCGACGAAATTAATTTAATCGAAAAACTTGCCGAATACGTATGATCCATCTAGAAACTCCAACCAACTAAGTAATCCGCCAGTTTTAGGGGCAAATTTTAAAAAAAAATACGCGTTCGGATGATTTTTCCAATTCATTTGTAATCCCAGGTGATCAAAGTCAACAGATAAGTTCTCACGATAAGTTTTCAATTTACAATTCATTTTCCTTCGACGAAACAAAAGTATAAAAAGTTTTTCCTTCAAAAAGAAATAATTACTTTCGTTTTTTCAATGAAATAAACCTATTTTTTCACCACGAATATCCAATGAAAGATTGATTAATTGGGTGCCATAATACGAGCTTCATTGATGAATAACGAAAGATTTATAATTTTCATTAGAGAATCAGACGAGAAATTTTTGGAGGCGGAAATTTTTTATCTCAAGTCGACTCAACGCCACTGTTGACTATATGTGACCCCGCCGGAAAGAAGGGAACTTGTGTAAGAAAAATCGATGTCTTTATATTTATGTGTTTGGTCCAGATTTGATGTCATTTGGACCAAAAACGTAATAAATGAGACATCGGTTTTTTTACACAACTCTCTTAATCTGAATCAGTCAAAAATGCATAAATTGACTCATGAAATAGAGAAAATCAAGTCAGCACCGATAATCAGTCAAATTCCACCGATTCTCCAGTTAATCAGTGTCATATTTTACTACCAATCAGTGAAAAATTACTGAATAGTGAATTTTGATTGTTGAATCAGTAAAAATTAGTTGACTGATTAAAATCGGTAAGAATTTACTGATTCAAATCAGTGAATTTTCGTTATTGAATCAGTAAAAAAATTCACTGATTGAATCAGTAATTAATTACCGATTGAATCGGTGAAATTTTATTGTTACTGATTCAGCAATGAAAATTCACCGATTGAATCAGTGATTTTTTTTTCACCGAATCCTACAGTGACTTAATTTTGTCGATTTTTATCAGTTAATTTTGACTGATTCAAATTACGAGAGAAGGTCCCTGCTTTCCGGAAGGGTCGCATATATATTTTACCAAGTTCTTGAGACTACCTACATAAAAGTTATGAAATTTTGATAACATTGTTTAAACTAAATTGCCCCAAAAAGACACAAAAATATTAAAAATTCGAAAAAATTCAAGTTTTTTCTTTTCTGATTTGGAAGTTAGAATTTTAATTAAAGTGCTATAAAAATCATTTAAAAAAACACGAAATAATAATTTATCGATTTTTTTCGAATGAAGCAGGTTCTGAAATGAGAAAGAAAATTCTTTGGGAGGGAGGGGAGTTCAAATCGGTTCTGGTTAAAAAACTAAAATCAAGCTGAGGCATTACGTATTTATATGATAAGGAAATATACCAAAGGCACACAAATCGAAATAGAGATTTTGGCTTTTAATCATGTGGTGTTGATCTCAGCCAGAAGAATCTTCCAGCTCCAGGATGAAATTTCAAGGTGAAACAGGAGAAAATCGAAGGAAAATACTCGCAAAAATTTTAAAAATGGTTTTAAGGAGGGAGGAGTTTGATCATCTTGAATATGCATACTTACATTTCTAAAATTATTTTGACTCAACTGTTTTAAAATTTTTTTTAATCAATTTTTTTCAGCTTCTTCGACTATTTTCTTTTATTTTTTGGCAACGACTTTTTAATTTGATTTGACTTGTGTTCCTAAAAATGAAAAAATATTGGAAATTATCAATTCCGACTGAAAAAAAAACCTCCAAAAAATCGAATGCCAAAATCAGAAATTTTCATCTCTAAATCTGTTCCTGTGGGGAAACTTTGAAGCTCAAGTAATGTATTATTTGATTCGACTGTTCAGTGGCAGAAAAATAAAAAAATCACGAGGTTATTTGAAAAATAAGATACAGAACAGTCGTCTTAAAAATTATATAAGCTCTCTCAAAATTATGAAAAATCAAATAATTTTTAAAACATTTGATCCTAGATTTTATTTTGATCAATATTTTACAAAATATTGATCTTTTTTGTACGATTTGTTTCCTTGCTTTAAAAAAAAAAAAAAATAGAAAATTTTTCTCAAGTACCTATTTCAGGTGAAAACTTTTTTTTTAGAAAATTTTCAACAATAATTTTCTTCAAGGAGGTTTTGAACATTTGAAAATAATATATAAAAAAAAAAAAATGGTACCTCCGTCCAGCCAACCAGTGGAACTTTTCAGCTCAGCAAATATTCGCGAGAGGAAGAAATTTTGCAATCAGAAAAAAAAAAACTTTTAAAAATCCATAAAATTTTGGACCTCCAACATTTTCTTTCAATTTCTATCGATTCTCGGTCATCATTCTATTTTTGAACTATAAAAAAAAACTACCCAAACATTTGATAATTGAGGATCAATTAAAATAATTCATGGGTAAAAATCAGTTGAAAATGAAGAAAAAATTTCGAACCAAAATTAAATTATAATAATTTTAAAAAATCAAAACATTCCACGAAGATTTTGCATCACATCGAGGCTATTTTTCGGTCAATTCACAATTTCCTCATAACATTTCCGCATTCCCCTCCCTTTCCTCCAAACTACAAATTCATTTAAAACCTCCATCTCTCTTTTTCTTCACTCCAAAAGTTCAACGAATCCCAGAGTTCACACATCGAACCAGGTTGAAAAGATTTTTTACATTGCCATTTAAAAGAGAAACAACACAACTCTAAAATAATTCTCGACATTAACGTTTTGAAAAAGTGGAATAATTGTGCGAGGGTGAAACATGCACACGAAGGTATATCCGTATTAAGGTAATTTCAAAACTCAGTTCATTCGCATTGACCTCTGGCGAAACGTAAACCATTTAAAAAAAAGGAGAAGCAACCAGCAACAAACGAAATAAATGCTGCAAAGGTTATACGGTATTTTCCAACATGTGAAATTTTCTCCATCGCCATTAGAAAAATAGCCGAGCAAAGAACCAATGGTAAATAAAATTTGTTACGTTTAACAGTTGCTAAAAGGGCATAAAAAAACTTTTTAAAAAGGGGAAAAAAAGAAGAAAAATAAATGATGAGAAGTTAAAACTGTATTAGAATTCGAGCACACTATATCGTTTCAACTTCGGTGATAAAAAGTAACAAACTCTTTCCTACTTGGAAAATATAAATCATATAAACTTCCGCAATATTACCTTCTTGGAAATATTAGGTATATTTATTTATTTTATCGCCTATATTTGGTTTTTTATCTTATCAGTTCGCAGTTTTTATCTGTTTTTTATAGGAAATTTATGGGTTACTTTCTTACACGGCGCACATCGCGAGAGAATAAAGAAACACGCAGATACAAACCCGAAAACTGCAAGAAAATAGAAAGGAAAAAAAAACACCAGAAAGCAAAATTATAACAATGTGCAACCAAAAATACGCTTTATATCGTATTATCGGTCGTGAAAAATGTAGTGAAAGTACATATAAAATTTTCATCGTTTCCGAATTACGCGAAGGGTAAAAAAAGGAAGAAAGAAGAACCTTGAATAATTCCAAGGCTATCCGGACCATATTTTCCAAACGTGCCAAATAACTCATTCGTAAAATGACATTTACTAGAGTAATTGGCGTGTAGCATAAAATATTTCTGTGGGTGTAACTTTTTTTCCGGTGGTAATTGATATTTCATACGTGAAGGTTGCACTGCGTATATAAGCGCGAAAAAAAAAGGATTATACTAAAAGCAAATACCACTAGAAAAACATCAAAACACAAAGGATGCGGGAAAAAAACACGAATCGATTTCAATGTAAATATTCAATTTTAATAACGTGTAAAATGATAACATTTCAAAAGGAATGTTGATAAATTACATACTTGTCTATCTAATTGGATGTCAAGTTGATTCAAAAAAAAAACATCATAGATATGGTTACCCCTGCCTTTTTATCATTTTTGTGTCGAAACTGCGTGACAAAAAACTTTATACATCGTATCGTGGGAAATATCCTGAACCCATTCGTTTAATCCCATCAGTGAATTCTTATCATACAAATCATCAAAAAAATTATAGAAAAGAGTAAGCAAGGTCAGATCGGGCGGGGAAAGGTAGAGGAGTAGTTTGTCTCCCGTAACAAAATTATATTTTTAGTTGGGAGACCCTAAGTTTGCAAGGATTGAGTACCATAGTCCGAATTAATTTTAAGTAAAATTTTTTCAATTCTAAATAATATCTTCAATTTTCTTCATGATGAAATTTTTAAAAAGTTGCATCAATTTTTAAAGTTTTTCCATCAGTAAAATTGATTGAAAATCATGAACTTGAAAAAAAAATTATAAAAAATCAAAGTTAGAAAAATTTATATTTCTTTCCTGAAAAAAAAAAAATATGATGAAGAAAGAATTTTTAGGTGTTGAAAATTATTTTAACATAGATTTTTCAGCCAAATTTTTTCCCACTCCTTATTTCTTGGAAATTTCATCACTTGAGTTGAAATTATGCTAAAAATCTTTCAACTTGATAGTTTTCAAAATTTCTGTTGACTTTTCCAGTAATTGGAAGAAATACCAAGAATTAGGATAGGTACCTATAATAAGAAGTATAAAATTTTTAAAAATCAAAATTGGAAAAATTTTGAGAAAATGAAAAAATATTTTTCAAAAATTGACTGATGTAAAAATTTTAGAAGTGAATGCAGCTTCGAAAATAATAAAAATTGAGAAAATTGAAAAATTTAAGGTTGAACTTGCAATAAATTGGGACTTTGATAGTCGAAATGTCAAATTTTTTCAGGGAGCTTGTACGAAAAATATACAAAAATAGTAGGTACACAGAAAACAGTTAGTTTCACACATTTGAACCTAAACATTTTTTATCCAACAGTATTTTTTCACGTTTGACAGTGGAATTATTCCAAACTTCATTCGTTAGTCTCAAAAAATCTAAATCAGATTTTTAGTTTTAGAATACTTTATGGCGTATTCGATAAAATTAGTCTTAGAGACGTATCATGACCTCAAATGCTTTAAATATCAATCAATCAAAAATATGGAAATATTGATTTAATTCTGTTAAAAAATTGCCAAAGAGGTTTGGATCGATGAAAGGAAATCCGGGCCAGAAACAGAGCATTTTGTAAGTCCCTTTTTCTAAACAATTTTTCAAGCTAACTTCACCACTCGAATAAACTTGAGCAAGGACGGAGGATTTTTTTCATTCTTTGGATCACGTCTAAATGAAAAAAAAAAAATTGAAATCAAGGAACATAGCCAGAGCAAAAAAATTTAGTTAAACTTGAAAAGAACTAAAAATTTTGGCTTCAATAGCTATAGGTGATTTTTTGCTCATTTTTCATGTTATTTCAAATCAGTGATTTTTCAGTCAGAATTTTGAATTTTTTTACAAATTAGAAATTACCTAATCAAAAAAAGTGACTTTTGACTGAATGTTCGGTAAAAAATTTATAATTTTTAAAATTAAATGATCAAAATACTGCCGAGCGAAGTGAGAGTAATCTTGAAGAATTTTCCCATCATTTTTTAAAAATTGGCTATTTTAAGATATGAGGTGATAATTCCGAGCACTTTATGTGTGATTGTTTCCCTATTTTCGTATTGAATGCTTCATGGGGCATTTAAAATTTCAAATATTTTGTTAATACTTCAATTTAGCCTTTTAATGAGGAGATTCTCAACCTTCGGTTAAATTTTACCTAAACGATTCATACGAATAATTGATCAGTTTAATGCACTCAAATTAAAAGAGTTAATCCTTCGTTGGTTAAACATGAATAATTATTTCATTTCCTGCACATCCTTATTCATTCTTAATGGAAGAAAAAATATACGAAAAAAAAAAAACAGATAAAAAATATTTACGAAAGGAATTTTCCATCGAAATATATTTTTAAATAGTCGAGTTTATAAAGTTAAAAGCGAAGAAAAAAATACCAAAAAAATTCTTGGCAGGAAGTAATTACACAGCTCGCGTAACCTCTGTACGTTTCACAGAACGAAAGAAATGAGGAAGAGAAAAAGCGGAAAAAATCATCCATTTTGACACGAAGGTTTCCTTAATTTGAAAAAAAATTCATACTCAAAGGCTCCGTTTACAAAGCTTTCATAAACAATTTCTCTTTGACGAATAATTCTTCGATGCATCACTTGCACAGAAGAGAGAGAGAAAAGGAGGAAAAAAGAACGACGATAAACAAGTGATTTTACGAAGGGTAGAAATTTTTCTATGGTATCTTAATTCTTTAAACAGTTTTCTTTGACGTTTATAATTTCATTGAATTTAAAATGTTTTCAGGCGATTTCTTTTAAGCTTCTAAATTCGTCGAAATGTACGAATTTAGTTTCTCACTTTTGCGAAATTATTTTACGAGTCGCTTTTAAATTTCGAAATTAATTTTCGGCTACTAATTCGCCACCGTCGCCGTGAAAAATCCCTCCGCTGTACGAATTTAAATAACAATAGAAATATAAGTTGAGCTTTTTCGTAACGATTTTTTTTCAGAAGTTGTTTTCTATAGGTGGGTATTACACACTCCGACTGTTTCGAGTAATTATTTCATGCAATGAAATTACCTACGCGGATGTGTGAGTGTTTTTTTTCCTACCGTTCGTTTCGCTCTCTCCGCAGATATCGTGAAAATTATTCTCATCGTAATAGAGTAACCCTATAAGAAGAGTGCTTTTAAAAGCTAAACCAGCCGTGCATTTTCGTTTTAGTGTAATCACACACGGAATTCAATTCTAACTCCGCCTCGACCAGCCATCGCCATCAAACTGTTTCCCAACAATTATTTTAATGCTTTTGAATTCAACGTATAGAACGAACCATACGCTAATGAAAAATTTTAGGGAGATACCACGTTTATTCTCAAACGATTACAGGGCCTATCTGTAAATTCTGTAATTCGGTTTTGGGAAAAATTCTGTTTTTGATTTTATTTTCACTGGTGCTCGCCTGCATTGAAAATTTATCGTTAAAATGTTACAAATCGTAATTAAAATTTTATAGCTGTGTTTCGATTTTAAATGTGTGGCCCTGCCAGAAAGAAGGGACCTTGTGTAAAAAAAATGATGACTTTATTTGTATGCGTTTGGTCCAGATTTGGTGTCATTTGGATCAAAAACGTGGAAAATGAGACATCGATTTTTTTTTTACAAAAGGTCCCTTCTTTCCGGCAGGGTCACATATACATTGGTACGAACGAAATTAAAGGCTTTAGATTTATTTTTACATAGCGTACGTTTTACCAAAAAATTTCAGGAAAGAAAAATCGAAAAGCTTGATTTTTCAGAATGATAATAATTATGTGAAAACGAAGAAATATTTTAGCATGAAAATTATAAGTATTGAAAACGAAAAAAAAAAAGCAGTAGGATACCATTTCCTTTACTTTAATTCGAATTTCAGTTCAAAAAATAAAAGTTAAAAAATAAAATAGAAAAATGAAAAAAAAAAAAAGTAGAATGAGATCTTCATTTCTGGTAAGGACAGGAGCAATGCAATTAATGGTACGAGGACAAAAATTGTGTGAGTATCAGAAGCACTTCACCATTTTTTGGGTTCTTAAATCCGATCCCCTTCCTATTTCGAAGAGAACTCATAGGAAATGCAAAATCGATAATAACATTTTGAAAAGCTCAAAGTAGAACTTTGGTGGTGAAAGCTCAACTTTCATGATGAGAAAAAAATATGAAAGCTAAAATTTAGAAATCCGGAACAATCACAGTTAGTAGCTATTTTTACCCTTTTCTTAATCAACAAATTTTCAAGATGAGATCTTTGGACCCCTGAGGGGTACAAGGGTCCACAATTTTGAACATGATTCAAAAAAATTGAAAAAGTGAAGAAACACATTGATTTCAGCTGACTCGAAGGGGCTGGTTTCGAATATGTTCTTGGTTCTTTCATCTGACTCTTCTCAACACCCCCCCCCCCCCTGAGAGAGAGTCAAAATTCGAAAAAATTAAAATTAAGTATGACCTGTCGTTTGTTAGGAGTTCTAATTTTTGCACTGAAACAAAATTATAACATTTATTCAAAAAAATAATAACGTGTTTCAATTTACAAAATAGGAGGAATTTATTATTTTTTTGAATAATTATTTTTTTGAAAAATGTATTCATTTTTTTGACGAATTCTATTTTTTTTTTTTTTTTTTGATAAGTAAAAAATAATTATTATTTTTTCGAATAAATTTCACCTATTTTGTGAAATTGAGACACTTTTTTTTGAATAAAATCTAATTATTTTGGTAAATTTTATTCATTTTTTTGGTAAAACTTGTTATTATTTTTGGAAAATGTATTCATTTTCGTAACTTCTATTTTTCCGTGAGCTTATTTTTTTGGATTTGGCCCTTCAATGCCCCTTGGCTCTCAAATTTTAGGAAAAATTATGTTAAAAAATTGAAATGGCGTGTGACGTATCGATTTCACTAATTTGAGAGCGTAGAATTCGAATGCAGACTTACTTTTTGATTTTATCATTTTCCCCTTGCTCTAGATATGTATGATTAATTCGGGAAGGGGGATTCGATCAGAGCACTAGGAGGGGGTACAGTCAAAAATATTCGAATTCTACCCTTAAATTAGTGATAATCGACATTCCAAACGTAATTTCAATTTTTCATCATAATCTTCCCCAAAATTGAAGGGCTGGGAGGGCACTGAAGCGTTAAATCCAAAATATAATCAAAAAGGCGAAGTCAGTGCCCTTAAATACCTAACAAAGGTCACACGTTATCTTTAATTTTTTCGAACTTTGAACTTCTTCAAAGGGAATAATAGGGAGGTTGAAAAAAAAAAATGAAAAAACCAAGTACATTTTCGAAATCAGCGCTTTCGAGTTGGTAGAAATCGTTGTGCTACTTGACTTTTTTGATTTTTTTTTTTGAATTTTGGTCAAAATTGTGAACCTTTGTACTCCCCTAGGGGTCTGGAGATCACATTTTGAAAATTATTTGGTCGAAAAGAGAGTAAGATTTTTAAATGCTAGCTTTCATATTTTGTTCTCATCATGAAAGTTGAACTTTCACATTCAAAGTTCAAATTTGAGGTATTCAAAATTTGATCATCAATTTCGAATTTCCTACCAATTCTCTTTCAGATCCCGAAAAAATTTTTACCCCAAGTACAACTCATCTCGTGATATGACATATGACCCTTCAAATTTGGACAATTTGCTGAAAATCATAATTGCCTAAAAATTTTGAGGCCTGCTCCCACCTCCTGAAGGGGTGGAAAAAAATTAACTATGGTTTTGCAAATAGACCACCAAGAGGAGCTCAAAAAAAAGTGTAGAGCGAAATTGGAGGACCCGACTTCATTTTCCCTGTTTTAATATGGAATAGCCTATAGGTATTTCAAACTATTTGAAAGTTTCGATGAAATCCCGATGAAAATTTTTTAGATCAAATCGTATCAATTCAGATCTGATTTAAATCAAATTTTATCAAAACAGAAAAAATTTGATCTCGAAAATGTCCTATAATCAAATTATATCTAATTACATCTGATTTTTTTTTTTTTAGATATGATTCGATCAAATTAGATGTCATTTGATCACATCATATCAAACTGGATCTGAACCTTCATAATTTTTTCAGATATGAATTGATACAATGAGATATGATTTGATGCTATTTGATAAAATTAGATTGGGACATTTTTGAGATATGATTAGATCTGAAATTTTTTCATCGGGATGTTTGAAATTTGAGAAAAAATGTACAAAAAATGTGTAGAAATTTCTACCAAAAAAAAAAAAAAAACACTTCGAGTCAAAATACTTAATAGACGTTTGCGGTAGCGGCGACGTTTTTTTCGTAATCTTCTTACCGTACAACCACTTGGCTAAAAATTACCATAATAGTATTAGAATTATTATCCAACCTTAAACCTTCGAAAAAATTCACAGAGTTCATTTTACCGGTCAGTAACGTGTACTTTTAACAATCTATCAATCGTATTGTAATCGAATTCAACATTGAAGTGGCCAGGTTATTCTTATTTTTACATCGCTGCGAAACCTAAACCACGTACAAGACCTGCTACTTGCATTTAATGATGCATCATCATTAACGAAACGAGTCTTTTTCTTATTCAAATACGAATAATGCTCACTAAGTACTTTCAACTCTGGTACTATTCGGAAACATGCAAATGACGTGAAGCGTTACTCGAAGGCAAACCTTTGAAGAATTGAAAGTTGGAAACACTCGACTTTTACTTTTGGTTTTCCACCGATTAACTAACCAACTGTACCCCGAACAGGGTTCGTATTTCCGTACGTATTCCGTGAAACATATCTCAGTATACTTATTACACGATCCCCTCGGGTACTTGAAATTCACCGAAGATGAAAATTTTTCTCGCCCGCTAACCCAATCGCCCCAACGTATACCGAACTCTGCAGCTATCGATAAATCAGTACAGCTGGACCGGCGAACACCGATATTAAAACAAAAACAAAAACTTACGCGACCCGAAAGTTGAAAATTTTCGCCAATAAATGTTAAAGCTTACGAACTCGTAAACCCATTAAACGTAAAAAACAGTCAAGATGAGCGTTCTAATGATTCGAAGCTGTAACTGTGTAATGCAACTCGCAGCGAAACTTCAAACTTGGATAGTTTTGATTAAATCGTAACTTTAACAAAAACTTTACACTGGAGGATCTTTTGAACTGCGATGAATTAAGAAGTACAACAGCGTACACGATTTCTTGCAAGACGTCGTTATTGACTCGGAAAATTAAAAAAAAAAAACAAGCTATAATTAAGGATAGCGCGATTCGACCTTTAATGCGTGTTTATTTTTTACCTTCTTAACATTTTAAATTGAAGTGGTCCCGACGATCGAGTCGGTTTGGATTCATATTTGATTTGTACGCTAATCTACGAAGCTGAGCTATGCTTCAACTAAAACGGATCAAAAACCAAAAATGAATTCGGGTCTTCCGATTTTGCTCAATTTTTTTTTACGAGTTTTTATGGTCAATTTATAAATCCACCATCATTTTTTTCCAACTTGCAATTTTTCGCCAAATTATCCAACTTTGAAGGCTCGTACCTCGAGATAGCTTGTACTTGAAGGAAAACTGAAAGTCAATTGATAGTGGATTTAAAAACTATTATAACTTTTTGAAAAGCTCAAAGTTGAACTTTAGTGATGAAAGCTCAACTTTCATGATGATCACAATAGATGAAAGCTACCATTTAAAAATCTGAAAAAATCGCAGTAAGTAGCTTTTTTTACTTATTTTTTAGCCAAAAAATTTTCAAGGTGGGATCTCTAGGCCCCTGGGGGGTACAGGGGGTCTAATAAAATAGCAATTTTTCGTGAACATATCCAGTTAGAAAAGAAAAAATTATGGTTGGATCAATTGATGACCCCAATTGCAACAAAAAGGAATCCAAGTTTTGAAAAAATTGAATTTTCAATGCCCAAGAAAGGCATTTTTTTCGTCTTAATGCGTAAAAAATCACTCGAAAAATTTCATGCAGATAGTTGAAAAAAAAATTGAAGAAATTGAAGTTGGAAAAATTTTTAGTACAATATGTTTTGTATCGTGAATTTTCTTCTCATTTTGATTTTTTCAAATTTCCTCTAACTTTCTCCATTTATTTGAAACATCTTTCTCATTTTTTTTTTCAATTTCCAATTTTTAAAGAAAATTTTGATTTCATATTTTAAAAGATATCTTTCAACACCCGATTTGATATTAGAAAAATTAAATTATAATATTAGATACAATTTTATAAGAATGTGGAAAAATTTAGAATTGAAAAATTTTGTACTTAGAATGAAATTTAATGTCGATCGCTGAAACCCTAAAAACTAGTCTGCATTTATTACCAAGCAATTTTGGAACTACCGAACAATTTTGGAGCTGCCGACGGAAATTTTTGGAACTACCTAAACAAGCTGAAACTAATGATTAGAATAACCTTTGGGGTCCACAATTTTGACCAAAATTCAAAAAAATCGGAAAAGTGTAGTAACATATTGATTTCTATTAATTCGAAAAAGATATGTACGATAAATCAAAAAATAAGCCGATATTCCGTTTCTACGACCTTAAATTAGTGGCAATCGATATGTCACACGCCTTTAAATTTTTCAGCACACATTTCCCCAAAATTGAGGAGCTAGGGTGGCACTGATGGGTCAAATCCAAAAAATAAGTAAATATTCGAACTCAGCGTCCTCAAATATCCAACAAACGACAGTTCACACGTTACTTTTCATTTTTTCGGATTTTGACCCCTATCAAGGGGGCTAATAGGGAGGGTTCACAAGGGTTCAATGAAAAAACCAGGTACATATTCGAAATCAGCGCCTTCAAATAAATATAAATCAATATTCTACCTTACTTTTTCAATTTTTTTGAATTTTGGTCAAAATTGTGGACCCCTGTACCTCTTAGGGACCGGGAGATCCCATTTTGAAAATTTGTTGGCTGAAAAATGAGTCAAAAGAGCTACTTACTGTGATTTTTGCAGATTTTCAAACGGTAGCTTTCATCGATTGCGATCATCGTGAAAGTTGAGCTTTCATTACCAATCGTTTTGAATCTCCTATCAATTCTCTTTCGAACCTTGCTAACAGTTTTTCTTTAAGATACGAACCTTCAAAGTTGGGTAATTTGACGAAAAATGCAATTGCCTGAATATTACGAGACCCACCCTCTGCCCCTCTTGAGGGTTAGACGAAAAATGATGGTGGATTTATGAATAGACCATAAAAGAGAGCTCGTAAAAAAAATTTGAGCGAAATCGAAAGACCCGACTTCATTTTTGGTTCGTTTTAGTATGAAATAGCCTAGCTGCTTTAGCTCATTATTTCCATCGGTGCAGAAAAATGGAAAATATGTGGTAAATCTGGAGGATTTTTCTTCAATCGGTGAGTGATTTTCAGATTTTCATATTCCCTTATATTCGTATAATGACCTCTATATTTGATCAATAAACCGTATTCGTAGTTGTATGTGCTGAATCGTGTGTGCTACGGCGGAGCAAGCGAAAATTCATTTGTTAAATGAAATTAATTAAAAATTCCAACTTCGCAACTTCATTAACATTGTTGTATTCGAATGTACATAACTGCAAACCTACATACGATGGAACATATTGCATAAATTCTAATTAATAAACGTGTTTACGTTTTCGTTAATATTTGTTCTCGATTAATTCAGTCAAATTTTTATAATTAAGGGTTCGCCATCGCCATGTTCGTTCCAATGCTCATTTTGCTGCTTATATATTTTGAAAAAAAAAATCGAACAAATTATATTTTTCAATTTATCGTTAAAAGTATCTAAAGAATTGATGTCGAGAATATTGTAATTTCGACATACTTATGTACGTACCTACGTACCTAATTATTACTTCCTATTTATATTTAAAAAAGAGACCGAAGTAGTCGAGCTGTTGAAGGTAGGTACCTACCTAAATCGTAGTTCCATCAAACAAATATGCATTCTAATCAACGAGCAAATGCGCTGGCGTTGTATTTTGTTTTCCATTCGAATGATATTGTTATAAATACATTTTTTTTTTTTTTGAAACTCAAGCTTCGCATTGGATTTTTAATTCGTTTGAAATTTTTTTTCATTTAGTGAAACATACATAGCATACTCGATGCGAATGTAATGCTCAACATTCTCGCTTTTTCATAATATTATGTCTATGTATGTAAATGTAGGTATTTAATATTAGAACGAGTTTGATAAAAAATCTCGACAATTTATACTCGACTGTGGTATGTTTCAATTTAAAATTTGTCCATGGTGAAATTTTTGCATTACTGGTTGATTATGTTGTGTTTTTTAAATGGGATTGTTTTGCTATTGATGTTGTTGAAGGAGGTTTTCTATTTATCATGATGGATAGAGTGAGGTGGTGGAGTGAAGGTGGTGAAATGGGTTCGTGGTGTTATTTTGTTGATTTGATTGAAATGTCGAAGTGGAGTTTCAGCTGTGGTGATTTTTTTGACTTATTTGGGTCTGATAAAGTTGATTGCAAGTTTATTTTTTACTCGTGTTTTTGTATGATTTTTTTTTCAACAGGAAACATGAATTGATATTGAACAAAACTAATATAAAAAATAATATTTCGATGTACAATTTTCAATTGATAAAAAAATCTTCAGAATTAAAACTTCAATCTTGAATAGTTTCTAAACGTGAGTGATAAGCGTGCGGCATATCTATTGTATCCCTATTTCATCTCGAACATTAATTTTTCAATAATTTTTGTGCACGAATCAACGATTGACGAATTCTTGTTGATTTTTCAATATTATTCACGCAGCGTTATGCGCAATTGTCATAAACATCGCTGTTCTCTTTACGCAGTTGAATATGAACAATACGGTTTCGAAACGACAAAATTATTCGTCACCATGATTCATTACCATTTGTACAAACGTTTTCAGTTCGCTGGTAAACTTCTGGCTATGGGTTTTGTATCATTTAAAGTAATAAATCTATCAATGTATCAATCAACTACGAATAAATCTACCGAATCAACTTTGATCGAAGAAGTCATAAGAAGTCTTGACGGATAGAACTTTGTCATTACACATTCGAGTTTTTCAGGGATCAGTCAAAATGTTCGAGTTATTCTTCTTATTAATTTTGAATTATGCGGCAGCGATGGAATATTACAATGAAGGCTCGCAATCATCAAGTATGTGTTTCCCGAATAACTAATATCATACGATTTTTTTATTATCCTGCTGTGTCAAGTTTTTCATTATCTAATTAGAGTAGGTACCTATCTTTGAAAAATCACGAATTCTGAAAAAAAATAACGAACATTTCACAAATCTCTCGAAATTGGCGTAAATTACTATTTTCCTTTTTTTAAGGATCCAAACGACCCAATTTTTATTTCTGCAATAAATTTTCAGATTTCCAACAAATCATAAAACATTAAACAAAGAAGTTTTTTTGGTCATTGCAACTTTTTTCGGGTAGGTCTGTGAAATGAATGGTATGACATGCGGAAAAAAATTAAATGATTTTGTGAACAAGAAAAATCCCATATTCAAGTTTCGCTTATTTAGCTGCTGCTGTAAAATTTAATTTTGTATATGAATTACTGCCGGGATTTTTTTTTCTGTTCTTCATTTGAAATATCCGTTTAAAAAAATTTCCAAAATTCTGAAATAAATGGCCGACTTTTTAATAAATGTACTTAGCGAAAAAAATGAAATTTCAAAAATGGATACAAAGGTACTTACTTTTTTATTCAAAACAATAATGATGGTCCAAAAAAATAACAATGTGTCACAATTCACAAAATTTGCGAAATTTAATTCAAACAATAGGTAGGTAACATTCTAACATTTTTTAGAAAAAAAATTAAAAATTTACTTAAAAAATTTATCAATAAATATATTATTATTACAAAATAAATTTTACCAATTTTGTGAATTGAGACACGTCATTCTATTTTCCAAATAATAAAGACGAAAAAATAATTCATTAGACCCAACTCTCTCACTTCCCTTTACAAATTCCTGGGAAAAAATTAAAAAAAAAAACAGTTCTATTTTTGGTCATTTGCCTACAGCTTAATATGTTCAAATATCTTTGCAAATACATACCAAGAAAAGGTTACTGCTGAAAAACAAAAATTAGGACCTTGGACTTCTGCAAAAGGGTAAAATTTTTGCTGATATCAAATAAATTTCAATCCATGTTAAGATACCAGATAAATCAAAATTTTTCTCATTGCTATACAAAGATGCAATTTATGCAGATTCAAACCTCATAAAGTTGTACAACTATGTACTTATTTAAATATAAACCATACAAATTCTTGAAATATTTTTCAGCTAATAACGCTGGTGTAAGTGGTGTACAGACAGAAGCGCCATTAGCCACTACCCTTGGATATCGCAATTTTTATTTATTATCAAAATCGGATTTGGATATATTAAATGCTAGCCAAATCCATCAATCGCCATTGAACATTGATGCAAATCAACCAGTATTTTGCCAAAAAGTATCATCTGTGATGGATTCAGTGGACAGAACTTCTGATTGCGTATATACTGCTCAACGTGATACAGAAGATTGTAGCGATGATGTGAAACCAAGTGTTCAAAAATTAACAAAAAAAGGCTACAATTCTAATGAGATGCTGGATGTTTCTTGTGGCCCAGAAACAAAAGAAGGTGTAATGTTCGCTTTTGGGTATAAGGTGAGCAGTTGATGTGAATTTCTAATAATTAGTGTTGGATGATTATTATATTATATAAAATAATTGCCCGATTAATTATTATTATTTTTTTAAAAAATGATATATCATTTAAAAATTATTGAGTTTCCATCGAGAACAATTAAAGTATTCCAAGTTCCAACAAAAAAACACAGTTCAATGAAAAGTAGAGGACATTTCAATAATATGATAAATGGGATAAAGTCAAAGCCAGACTACTTTTGGCTGACAGTTGGGAAGATTAAAAATCAAATAATCGAAAAAGGAAATTAATAGGCAAACATAATCGGAAAAAAAAACGAATAAATCGATTACCTACATCAAATAATCACCCAAATTTTATCGATTAATCAATTACTGAAAAAATCGAAGTTTGATTAATCGATTATTCCCAATGCTACTAATAATAGAAAAATATCTTGACATTTTTTTTAAATTTTATGTATGGTGGATTTTCTAACAGGCATGTGACATTAAACCACGCTCGGATATACCAATACCTCAGCCCTTTCGAACGCAGGTGAATTGCACTTTCCATTACTTAATATTGTGATAATATTTGTGAAAGCTGATACATTGTTCATCTCTTTTTATTATTTTTCTCAATTCATTTACATATAGGAGAATTTGGACTTTTTTGAAGTGTATAAATTCTGCTACAGCAAAACAGATAAAGCAGTTATATACACAGAACATGAGATTCTTTATCCAGAACTGTTAACTGGGTTATATCTAAAAAAACAGCAATATCAAGATTATAAATTCAAAATGATGAGTGATGGATTTGAATTTTTTGGTACACAGTATGAAAGAATGAAAAAATCATTTAAAAATGTAAGTTTTATTAAAAAAGTTGACTTAGAAACTTGATATTGAAGGTATTTGTGGCTAAATTGTTATCTACACAGGGCCAAACCTACCAAAAATTGTTCAAAATCATTGAAATCTGGTATTAGTTATAAACTCTAGGTTCGTAAACCATCTATCAGCCAATCGCCAGTGTCTACTATTACACATAAAAAAGATTTTGATTTTTTTTTTGACCATGTTGCCCCCAATTTTAGGGTCCAAAAAAATATAATCTGATGCATTTCCACTTGGCCGAACTAAATAACGAAAATATTTCCAGTCATGACACCCCAATTTTTTTTTCTTTTTGAAAATTTCAATGTGAAAAAAAGTGAACCGAAAATTTTCAAAAAATTCTCATTCAAACTACCCAACAAGACGTATAATCTGTGAAAATTTCAAAATGTTTTACCCATCCCTTCCAAAGATATCGTGTGTTGAAATTTCGGCATTAAAAGCGCGATAATTCCGAAAAAGGTGGGAGTAGGGGTTTAAAATTTTTGGGATTTTTTAGACCATAAGTAACATTTTGGGTCGATTTTGACCAATTCTGGGTCAAGGGCAATTTTCGACCTTTATTAGGAAAACCTATCTAAACATTTATATTAATTTTTCCAGTATGAACTTCAAAAAAAGTGGAAAATGAATCGTTCTCATCTTGCTGAAGATAAACCTTTCATTGAAAAAATCGAATTCTTCATATTTTCAGTTGATACTCAACAGTTTGTACCAGTTGATGACATGGCCTTTGCACTGACAAGAAAGCCAACTTACCATTATTTGAACATTGGTTTAATGGAACGAGGTCAACTCGTTTTATGGAATTTTATGAGCCATTTAATTAGAGAAGATGCGAGATTGGTGAATTTTAAAAATTTCCTATGTGATTTAATTCTTTTAATTTTGTCAAGAGCTTATTTTAATTGAATTTCTAACAGGATGATAGAACATTTACCATCAAAACAGGAGCTTTTAAAATGAATCCTGGCGAGAAAAATGAAACTGAAGAACCAATCGAAAAAGCAGATATTTGGATCAAAATGATTTATAAGAAACAAGCGGATCTATCAAAAGGGAATGGGCAAACGGAATCATTGGCCATTGTAATGAACACAGGTTTGGATGAAGCATCATTTAAAGAATTCAATGATGAGCTATGTAAAAGTAATCTCTGCGAAAATGCGTTCGCTACATATGAATATTTTTCTGAAACTCGGCATTTGGTTCGTTGCTGCCCAACACAAGAAATTGCGAAGAAATTTTTTAATACAGAGGTAGGTATGAATAAGTCTTTTAAAATAGAAGCATTTACAAAAGTGGTAAGAATGACACTGGATGAACAGATGAGATACATAGACGCCAATCTTAATCTTTTTCCAACATATGTGTTTGTTAACTATACCTAGAAATTCCTAACATTTAGAAATGAAGTACATAGGTACATACACATAATTATAAACATAATAAATATTAATTAATAGGTACTTCGAAATTAGATATAGGTAATTAGTTGAATATGGATTTTATTTTAATCATAATGATGTCTAGTTTAATAAATCATTGTGCTACCCAATTTTGACATTTTGTTAGAAACCATGGTATTTTGATGGCCATGCTCTCCAAATTCTTAGTATGTAGTTTGAGCTTCCTTGGAATTGGGTAAGTTGAATTTGGTGAATAACAGCATGCAAAAAGGTCCAATATTTTGACTAACCAAATTAAGCGGCATAACTAAGTACCTAGGTAATATAATATTTGGTTTGAAAATTTTTGTCCACAATTTCCAATCATTTAAACCAATCTATGATGAAACATTTTGAATTTTCATGACATTACGGTCAATTGCATTTTAATGCTGACCAAACTTTCAGAAAATTTTAGTTGGTATTGAAAAAAAATTGATTCAAATTAATTTTAATGGCCAAACATTTTTTGAATCACTTCGCGAGTAAATGGATGAACAACTTGAATTTAATTTTCATTCAATTTTGTATTTACGGCAAACTGAATAGGCAATTTTATTAACATCCATTACTGTTTTCATTTTAATTCGTTTCATATTTACGGCAAACTGAGCACACAACTTGATCAACACCCATCATTTTCATAGATGTTACTCCATTTCATATTTACGACAAACTGAGTAAGCAATTTCACTAAAACTCTTGATGAATTTAACGAAGACTTGCGTGAAAAGTTCCGTTATTTTCTTTCAGGTAGGTAACTATCAAAAATAGGCAGGATTTAAATCCTTTTGGGTTAAAAATCCAAAAAATCGAAATCCAGATTTTGAAATAATTTTACTCTATTAACGAATTTAGGATTTAAAATTCGTTTTTTTTTTTTGAAATGGCCGAATTGATTCCCATTTTTTTTTCGAAATGGTCGAATTGATTCCCCCTTTTTTTCAGTGGCATGTACGAATTGATTCCCTTTTTTTTTCATTGGTATGTACGAACCAGCTATATTTTTATTAATGACATGCTCTGGACTTGAAGCAACTGATTTGCGAACCAACGAGATTCAAAATCGAAAATGAAGTATGAGCGAACGAATGATTCGCCTCTGGGACAAAGTAACTGATTGCGAACCAATATCAAATAATTATTAAGATCGTGTCCGAGATTGAAGATAGAAGATTCAAAAATGATGCCTTAACATATTTTGAAAAGTTCAAAGTTGAACTATGGCGATGAAAATTTTATTTTCAAGGTACATATATAAAAAATATTGAAGCTTCCATTTTGAAATTCGGAAAAATTATTGTGAGTAGCCCATCTCAAACTTTATTTGATCAACAAATTTTCAAGTAGGAATCTTCATACCTGTGAAAAATTAAGTGGGAATCACATACCCTCTTGGAAAAAGGGGAATCAATTCAGACATTCCCTGTTGAAAAAGTGGGAATCAATTCGTACATCTCTCAAAAAAAAAATGGGAATCGATTCCCCTGTATTTTCCCACAAATATTTCTTTGGGAATAAATTCACTTACAGCCATTTTAAAATACAAAAATGTTTGTTTTCTGTAAACCGGGAATCATATTCAGGTTTCAGATTCAAATATCACAGAATTTTGTTTCAAACTTCACTGTCATGTCATATGTAATAATACTGAGTGTCTGAAAAATTCTAGAACCCCCTCCCGATCCCCAGTTTTACCAGTTCGTGGACAGAACGAGAAACTATATTTCAAATGTAAGTCCAGTTCAAAAAAACTTTACACAGTAATTTTATTTTCCTTTTTTTTTTCATATCCTAAGTGAATGATCTTCCAAAAAAATTGAGCTGTGCTGCTCAAAATGGATTGGAGCAATGGGATCTCGAAACTGGGACATTTTCAAAAGGATCAAAAAATTGTACTCTCTAAACTTGAATCAGTCAAAATTCACTGATTAATAAGACAAACGTGGGCAACTGAAGAAATCAGTGAAAATTTTACCGATTTAATCAGTGAATTTTCATTTTTGAATCGGTAAAAATTTTAATTTACTGATCGAATCAGTAAAAATTTTTATTTACTGATTGAATCAGTAATTAATCACTGATTGAATCAGTAATTATTCACTGATTGAATTAGTAAATTTTAATTTTTACTGATTCATTTCAGTAGTTGAAAAAAGATTACTGATTCAAAAATGAAAATTCACTAATTGAATCAGTAATTTTTCACTGATTGACAGTCAAATTTCACTGATTAATAGTTGCACACTTTTCGCTGTTTAATCAGTGAATTTTCAGTTTTTTGACTGATTCAGATTTAGAGAGTACGTATGTAGATAATGAATCAGAAGATTTTTTGATCATTGCTAAATTCAAATTGCACACTCAAACACTTAAAAATTGAGCTATTTTTTGGTGTTTTGAATACCTAATTGGTGAAATTTTTCAAATTGTCTTGAAATTATGCCAGTTGCATTTTGATTGAAATAATTTTCTCAAAATTTCAATCGACACTCCTGTAACAAAAAAAAATCCAAAACAGATTGATATACCCCCTAATTTTTTTCGAGCCACCGAATAAAAAATTGAATTTTATGAAACGCAGGTACATAAATAAAAACGCAGGTATCCCGACAAACATTCCACGATAAAGCGACATCAAACAAAAGTTTCACTTCCGAGGCGATTAGAGAAAACACAGTTCAGGTTCGTTGTACCCACACACAAATCATTAGCTTCTAAAATATATTCTTATCCTATGTATTTTCTTACATGCAACGTGAAACATCCAAATCGCCCTGAATGCAAAATCGAAAAGACTAAACTTGCAAAACGTCCATATATCATTCTTGTTGATAATACGCTCCTATATCGTTAGCAATGCTACGAGAAGTGACCGGAAAACAAACACAAAGGTTAGTGCTTTGTAATGTAAAAATAGTTCCAACTGCGGAGTATTATTTACTCGGCAAAAAATACAACTCGGATCCTATTAATATATTCTTCATCCCAACAGCACATATAAGACTGTCCAACAATGCAGGTCAATTTCAATCCCTCCAGAAGTAGCTTTGGCCAACGACCCACGAGTTATATACGACATTATGGGTACCTACATTTACAGTCACCATTTTTTTCTTATCTTTACTCTCCCTTCCCCATTCCCTTAAACGTATACTAACGAATTATAACGAATCGCTTAAACCGATTCGGGTTATTTTTTTCTTAAAATAATAACAATATTCTCTACATTGAGTTTCGCCGAATTGGAAATATTGATTCGCACTTCTTAACCATAAAAAATTCAACGATTCCATTGAAACGTAATGATTTAAAATTCAGCAATTTAAAGGCCAAAGTAAACAGCCGAAGAATACCCTCGGAATATTTATCGAAATATTTGCCATTCTTTTGCATATTTTAGTCTAAGTGATTCGCGATAGCGTAAGTTCGTTAAACGAAAGGAAAAAAATTTTAACGTATTTTTAAAACAAATTTTCGTCTTTCTTTTTCATTTTATTTTACTATATTTTCTCAACTTAAAAATAAAAAAAAGTGGCATCCGTTTTTAATAATTCATAACTTTGGAAACTGTCAATTCGATGTAAATTTGCATTGCTTATGGTTTTCAAACGTTCGGCTTTCGGTGTATTCGTCGATTCGTTTGCCGGCCTATTTAATCCTATTAAATATCTCAAAAATAGATTCGTCTTGATCTCGTAGATTCTCCGATTCACTAACAGGGTGTCTAATAAACTTTCAAAACCCCAAAACAGGACCTTATAAGGACTTTTTAAAAATTGGTATAGATAAATTTCGTACCCCCTCCCCGATCCCAAAAAATCAAAAAAACCTATTAAGAAAACAATTTTTAAAAATATTTCCCCCCCAATATTTGTAAGAAATAAATGTAAATTTATTTTTAAAATTCAAAAATGATGAGGGTACCTTGAAAAGAATAATTTTGTAAATTAATGAAGCGGTGAAACAAGGGCTGAAATTTCTGAAAAGGGGCACACAGAATCTGAAATTTCTTCATAGGGTAAAATTCGTATTTCTCTGGTTTCCTTCTAAAAAAATGAAACATTTTTTAAAATTGTATCTTATCGATATTGTTACCAGTTCTTTGATAAATGAGAAGAACAATTTTTGTCACTTTGAAATATTAATTGTCCAAGTGGAGCGAGGGCAAAATTTTTGAAAAAAAAGTTGAAATTTTTTCAGTCTGTATCATCTCTTATCATTTTACTCAAATTAATTATTACAAAACGGGACTTTTCAATGAGAAAGCTCCAAAAATGCACCTTAACAGGACCAACAAGACTTGTTAGACACCTTGCCTTAATATTGTTCCCATGGATAACTCGTAATTAGAATTTTTCGTACCTATATCAAAATTTTTAATGAATTTCTGGAAACTTTTAATGGGCTTAAAAATCTACAAACCATATTCTGTCAGCATCTCAGGCTCAAACAATTTGAAAAATGTACACGTGACGGTTAATTAACTTTTTCGATTTATTCTCATGTATCATTTATTATTTTCGTTATGAAAATCACCAATTCTTTTCATCCTTTCGCTTCGAATACCGTTAAAAAAGTCAAAACATTCGCAATTATTTATTCGTCGTAGAACAATGACGAAAGTCGAATGAAAAATCGTTCCGACAAAATACTAACCAAGCCAACTGTTACATTTAAACGGCGATAAATCTGCATAAATTTTAACCACCGTTTTGTATAAAATACTCGGCTTAGGAAAAAAAAAAGAGAGAAAAAGACTCGTCGAGTTGAACGACAACGGAAACTTGTTACTTATTTTAAATCACTCAATTTAACCACAACCGCTGCGTTGGTTTCGTATCGTTCCGATAACTGTGAAAAATAAAGAAATTACAGGTGGCCTTTTTTTTTTTTCATTTTTACCTTTTCGCCTTCGTTAAATCGCCGGATAAGTATACGCTGTAGTTAGGTATACTGCGCTAATACGATGGAAAAATTCGCGTTAATGCGGTTTTATCAAAATAAAAAAAAAATCCAAATTATAGCTTTTGAAAATTAAACTTAGGTACCCCAGTGAGCGTGTTTTATTCAAAACAAAATTATCATAATTTTGTACTCCGCGGTAATAACCGATTACGCCTGCCTATTACGCACTTTTTCAAATACCTACATAATAACCCTCTTCGAAAGTGTTGTTAGCGTTATCAGTGAAATTTTATACGCTTATAAATTGATTAGTTTAGGTGATATCAAATGTAAGTATAGCTTTTGCGAGCGGGTATTTGCAAAAGTGTGAATATTTTTAATGATGATTACGTTACGAGGTGAGTTTTACTATTTATAATTTACCAAAGATTTATTTTCGGAAGGGTTCGTGTAATTTTACCTTTTTTGATATAGCGATTGTTTTTATGATTAATTGGATGATTGTGGATGGATGATTTTATTGCTTTGAAAAATTTTAACGAAATTGGTTGTCTTTGGGAAGTTTTTCTCACAGGGTTGTTTTCGCAAATATCTGAGAAATATTTTTGTAGATGAAGAATTCTCATGGTTGAAGGATTCCACTGGCTTCCAATGTCCCAAAGTGACCATTTTTTTAATAGTAGGAAAATTCAGAGAAAATTTTAATGTATTTTCAGCCGGTTCGGTCCAGTGGCGTTTAAAGAATTTTTCGTTTTGTTTTCGAGGGTACCAAAATTAATATCAACACTTGGAATATCGAGAAGATTTTCAGAAAAGGTGCAAAAAGAATCATTCTTTTGCTCTTTCACCTCAAATCAATGTATTAAAATAGAAGAAAAAATACATCATTGGAAATTGATGATTTATGGTGCAAAAAGCTTTGAAAAAGATGGCTCCGAAGCTGAGAAGAGTTGAGTTGAAGCTCAATTCCTTCCTTACCAATCCACAAAGGCGATATTAGCCGAGTTTTAGTACCTGAATTATCTCAAAAAACACTGCTAAAATCAAAAATCTGACGACACTGCCGAAAGTAAACTTTACGGGCAACAATTTCGTTACAGCAACGATAAAATCTTTTTTATTCCGGGAAAATGACTAAAAATCATCATTTTTTGGTATGACAGACCCGTCATTTCTTGTCGTTTCTTAGAAAAACGACAGCTTGAAAATTTTCCAACACACCGAAATAATTACAACTACGACTCGAATTTTTTCATTCTGGGAATACAACTAAAAATGATCTTTTCTAGGAATGGTAGACCCGTCGTTTCCTGTCGTTTCTTAGAAAAACGACATTTTGAAAATTTTCCAACACACTGAATTTACAGCTACGACTCAAATCTTTTTTATTCTGGTAATACAATTAAAAATCATCATTTTTTGGTATGATAGATCCATCGTTTCTACGTCGTTTCATAGAAAAACGACAGTTCATGGATATTTTTTTCTTCAGGAAGGGGGGGGGGGATCAATTTCAAGACCCTATTTTGCGTCATCAGAAGTCAAAAATTTACAAATTTCTATGTATATTTTCGATATCAACTTAATGTCAAAAAGTCGAAAGCTGACGTTTTAAAGCTTCTAAATACAAATTTTTATACTTTCAAAATCGACTTATTATACGTCGTACATCGGATGGTCAAAAGCTGAAAATTGACTTGATATCAGAAAGGCAGAACATCAAGAAAAATATCAGAGAGCTAAAATCCGATTTCTAAGTTTTAAAAACAAATTTTCATATTTTCAAAATTAACGTAATGTGAGAAGTCAAGATGAGAAGAAAAAATATATCCATGTCATCAACATTCTTCATTTTTGGCTAAAATATTTTTCCCAAAAAAATTTCTGTCCTTAGATGCTTTGAAGTCGAAATTACGAATTTCGGAAAATTATGCTTTAAAAGATCAAATATGCACCAATACTGGTATTCTGCGGTTTTGGTAGCTGAAATTCAAATGGAACATTTTTATGGTCTTTTCTCCAGCGCCAGCGCTGGAAAATTTCATAATTTTCTGGTAGCTCTGAAACGTCTAGAAATCGCTTTCAATTGATTCAACAGGTCGAAAATAGGCCGATGAAAATTTTTTAGATCTAATCATATCAAATCATATCTGATTTAGATCAAATTTTATCAAAACAGATGAAATTTGATCTCAGAAATGTCCCAATCAAATTATATCTAATTACATCTAATTTTTTTTAGATATGATTTGATCAAATTAGATGTCATTTGATCACATTATATCAAACTGGATCTGAAATTCATAATTTTTTCAGATATGAATTGATACAATAAGATATGATTTTATGTAATTTGATAAAATTAGATTGGGACATTTTTGAGATATGATTAGATCTGAAATTTTTTCATCGGGAGGGTATTTCAAGTGTATCAAATGTTGGCTATTTTCATAGATTCGATCAAATTTTGTTATTTTTCAGAGTATAAAGTAATTTTAAAACTTCAAAAATTCGCCAAAATTTGAGAAATGCTCTTAATTTTGGATTTGGGGTTCTTTTCTGGTGCAAATTTCACTTTTAGTTGGGATACCTCTTTGTAAGCTTAAATTGAAAATGGAAAAAAATTGGAGAAAAACTTCCGAGTTGAAAAAATCTCGAGAATGAAAGCGAAAAAAATCCAAGCTATCGACACCTAAAAAATCAAAATTTCATCCAAACACTCGAAATTGAATTTTTAAAAAACCATTCGATTGTTCATGACGAAAGGATTCCAAAAATGTATTAGTTTTTGCAATTTGAGTAATTTTCGTCCAAATTGCAGGCATTTTTCTTCATCAAGTACCCGCACAGCAAAAATCTATCTCTCACTCGAATACTCGAAATTGAATTTTAAAAAATCCATTCGATTATTCATGACGAGAGGATTTCAAAAATGTATTAGTTTTTGCATTTTGGGTAATTTATTCCCCGTAAGTTTAGTTGAGTGTCCAAGAGCTGCGAAAATTCAAAATCAGCCAGATTTTTCATTTATTTTTATTTCTAATTTTTGATTTATTAAATACAAATTCCTAAATTACATATTACACACTAAATCCAACATCACACGATTTAATTCTGGGTTATCCTGAAATTTTCACGTGTTTACAAACAATCACACAGCTCAAAAATGAATACAATTTGCCTATGATAAAGGTAAGTAAATGAAAATCCACCATAAAAGGGATTAAAATTTGGCGAAATTTGACGACTGGCTAAAGGTGTGCGAAAACGACATCGAAAATTTATTTCATTACCGTATATAAAGTACCTACTCATCTAGTTATCTGCCTACTAGAATACGTGTACCTAAAGGGAAGTACACGGACCGAGGGACGAAGAACGATTACACACAAACCAAAACGCATACTAAACGAGCGATTAAATCGCACAGGGCGCTTTTCGAAAAACACCATCGTTTTGCAGTTTTAATAGTTACAATGGTAATTTACTATTGGTAAACACGAATGAATTAGCAATTTGAGTAAAATAAACAAAAGAAAATAGGGCTAAAGCCCGGGCTCGTTAGAAAATATGTAAATTTACGAATTATCGCTATTATGACATATGAACAAAATATATCGTCACCGTATACACAACAGGATGTCACAAACAAATACACCAACGGCGGCTCCCATACTTTCGGGGGCTAAACATATCGCATCGATTTTCAACATGCTCCTGGAAACGTGTTTTGTGTGTACCAGATGTTCATGTAAATCAAGTTATCTTTCGCAGTAAAGTTTATCCTAAAATTTGTCAACAAGAGAAGTTTTTGAATGACGTCAAAATAGTATAAACTTTTCGTGTATTTCGCCAAAATGTACGCGTTTTGCATAAACGTATACATAGGAACCGTTTAGATATCCGATTGTAATTGGCGCTGGCGTGGCATTTTCAAGTGGCAAAAAACCCCGGATCCCCAGCATCGGGTACTCTGCAACGACTCGACGATTTCACGAGGACTAACGATAGTCCAACGAACTCCTCCATCGTACTGTATCCAACGTACGTACCTTTTCAACCTTTGGAAACGAACGTGGTGCGGGACTAAACCACTCGAAGCACGCGAACGATCAAATTTTGTCAGTTTACGTGGCCTTAGAACATTTATTTTTTATACTTGTTACATTTTCGTGGCCCTTTCTGCGCCATCCCTCACGAGCTTGGAACGCCGGAAATACGCGAATATATTATGGAATTTTTATAGTTAATTATTTCTTATCGTATTTATCACGATACGGTTTGACGTAATTATTGCTTAACCTTTTACGAGTATAGAAAAACAGCGTTGGTAAATAGCGAAACGATTTTCGAAAATGTTTTATTCCGTTGTGTACCTACGTTTTGCGTTGCTTTTCGATTAATTTCAACGATTTGTAAAATTTTCCATTTCGATTTCAAATTATTCGATATGTTTACAAGAGGAATCGAATTTTTCTAGGTCGAATTTAATTTCATGTTTTGATACCTTCGAGAATTTGAAAAATAGGTACCTATTTAACAAGGTTGGGATCTAAACCAGTGGCAAAATTTTGGATGAAATTGAGAAGAAATTTCAGTCTTGGGAAAAAATTTTCATTGTTTTTGAAACACAAAGTGGTTGTTTATGGTAAAAGAACCTTTAGCGGTCATTTTATCATTTGTTGTCATTTTTCAGAGTCGGGACCAGATAACCCTCAAAAATCTATTGAAACCATCTTAGACGTCAAAAAGTGCCCTAAAATTGAGATTTAGTTCAAGTACTTCTCAAAATTTCATTCAAAAAAAGCTAAAAAAGGTTCATTTCATTAAAACCGGTAGTCAAGGTTTTTTTTGGATTTGAGCCCATAAAATCTTCAAAAATCGATTAAAACCACTCTCAAGGTCCTTAGTCTTCAAAAATCTCCCCAAAAATTGAGATTTATCACAAGCACTTCTTGAAATTTTACTATAAAAAAGCTACAAAAAGTTCATTTCATTGAAACTGAAAATCATTTTTTTCAGAATCGGGCCCAAATCCTCCAGGTACCCAGACTTCGAAAAGTGCTCTAAAATTGAGATTTTGCACAAGCCCTTCTCAAAATTTTATCCAAAAAAGCTGCAAAAATTTATTACTTTGTTTTCATTGCCAAGGTCTATTTTTATGGATCACAACACAAAATATTTTCATAGTTGAAAGAAAACCTAGCTAGAGTTTTAAGAAAAATCTGAAAAAAAAAAGAGAAAAACTATTATCAGAGTCGAAAAACATTTGAAAATGATACGAACGTAGAGAAAATGGAAACTAGAAGACTCGCATGAGTCAAATAAGAAGATTTTTTATTTTCGTGTCTGGTGCATATTTCGTGTAAATTTAGTCATGAGTCTCGCAGACTGATTATTTTCAGAACACGCGAGTTTAAATATATTCGCGAGAAAAACGATTTTTTTTCGTGTATTTAGTGCACTTTTTTTAGTGCACTTTTTTTTACTGCCTGAAAAACAACACGCAGCAACTTTTTTTTTTCAAGATCAAAAATTTTTGTAATTTTTATAACGTTCTAATTCTCAATTTATTTTTGTCCAAGCCTATTAATTTTTTCTAACTTTGAAATTTTATTTTTTCTCCAAAATTTTCCCAAATCTAAGAGTTTTTCTACTTTGGAAGTTTCCCTCAAATTTTTTCAACTAGATATGTAAATTTTTTCCAATTTTTATCATACCCTAAAGTTTTTTTCAACCCTGTAATCGTTGCTTAGTTTTTTTTCGAATTTTTCAAAGTCTAATTTTTCCAATTTTTGACAGGAGCTACCATATCAAAAAATTACTCCAAAAAAATGAAAAAATATTAGAAAAATTTTAGTAATGAAAAAAATTCTGAAAAAATTCTAGAAATGGATTGAATTTTATGACAAAATTTAAAACTGAAAAATTTTGAGAGAAACTCCAACCTGAAAATACACTTGGTTGGGAAAAATGTAGAGTTGTATTATATTCTGAGAAAAAAATTCATAGCTCTTATTTTTTTAAAAAAAATTTTAAATAAAATTATTAGTTTGGAAAATTTTTCAAGAGAAAATTTCAAACTCGAAAAAATCCGTTGAAATTTTTAGGGGTTCGAAGGAAAATGAGAAAAATTTTAGGCTCAAAAATGATGAAAATATTCAGACTTGGAAAAAATATCGTCGTTGGATGGTGAAAAGAAGTAGGTACACCGAACGAAAATAAAGCGCCCTTCTCGCGAGTATTTTCAAACTCGCGGTTTTCAAAATACGGATTTGAAATAATGATTAGGGTGGAAGAGCATGGGAGACTTTTAGTACTTAAGCGTGTTTGTAAGAAAGAAAAACAAAAGTTTGTTTTCTTAATAATTCATTCACTTACGTACCAGTTTTTCCCTAACGTGTGTTATTTCTACAGGCTTGAGTGAGGAATTGCTCGGAATCGCAGTGAAAAAGTTCTTTTCGAAGTTCTGTTCCATCCTTAAGTCCAACATTTTCCTCTTTCTGCTGAATTTTTTTTTGTAAAAGTTTCATAAAAATTTTCCATATTTTTTTATGCGATTTACGTTTTTTTTTTTTCAAGATCATAATTTCATTTTTTTTCTCTCAATTTCCCATAAATCTGCAAGTTTTTTCAAATATTTTTAAAAACCCTAAAAATTTTCTGCGAATTCAATTTTTCAAAAAATTTTAACTCGATCATTTCAACTTTTTTTTACAAGTTCACATTACAGAAAAAAATACTTTCAAGAAAGTTTGATGAAGAAATTTTTAATTTGAATCTAAAAGGCCATCCAATTGCTGCCCCCTCCTCCTCCTCACAGTCACAACGATTTCTGAACGTCATTTACAAATAAAACTCCTTTCAACATTTACTATCAAATTCACTCATCTGGAAACGAAAAAAGACCAAAACCATCCTCTCGCGATTCCACTCGAAAAAAACTTTCGTCATTTCATTTACGTATATTTTTCACTCCCTCGAACGATTTCGAAATAAACTAAATTGACAATTTTTCTCTTCCGGTAGTACTAATTCGGGGTACTTCGTAATTTAATGTATTTTTTACTTCTATGGTATAATTTGCAAGCTTCCTCGAATTAAACGATACATAATTTATATTGAGAAATTCAAATCAACTCGCGTACTCTTAATGATATCTTAAAAGCATCCTTTAAGTAAAACAAATAAGGCGAATTAATTGAAAAATAGCCTATTTCAACGTTTTTTTCCAAATAACGCTCGAATTCGTTGCCGGCAGCGGGGTAAAAAATAACGCAAAGGAGAAAAATTTTTAAAAAGACTTGGCTAATAAAAAGTCTTTTATTTTGCGAGCTGTAAAAGCAACTGTAGAAAGCTCTTCGCTTCTTTCGCGCAGATAAGCTTAATTATGTAATTGGCTGCAAAGTTTTTACTGCATTTTAAAGCTCTGACGTTTTTCGAGCCCTCGAAAACATATTCAGCAACGCTGCCGGCCGCTATAAAATTCGCGTTTTCGCGTGGCCCTATATATAGAATTGCGTGAAAACGAAGAAACGAAAAAAATAAAAACGTGTAATTTTTGTCTCGCTCTTTGCGCCGTCGTCTTGTCGTAAAACTAAATTTTTATTTCGAATTGTTTTCATACTTATAGCCTAGGTATAGGATTTTTCCCGAGAAAATACTTACAAACAATTTATTTTATGGTGCAAAAAAAATTTCCGATGTTGGCGAAATTTTACTCCAAATGACGCGAATAGAATTTTAAAAATGGTTTACGATTTGTTTCCAAGATTGTTGTATTTTTTCATCATCTTCGATGTCGTACTTTTATTTCCAAAGTTGATACAAGTTTTAGTAGGTACCTAGTATATGTGGGTGACTCGAATAAATAGGTTTTTTCCTTCTTTCGCAGAATTTTCCCCTTCTCCTTCAAATCGGATCTTTATTTCGCTGTTGAGCAGTTTGTTCATATACGAAAACAACACCCAGAACTAAATTTACACGGAATGTGCATCACGAAAGGAAGAATTTTTCCTGTTTGACTTAGGCGAGTACGATCATCCGGCCTCAATTTTTTTTCAACCCTTTTTCTTGAGATATTTTTCGACTTCCCAACATTTTTTTCAAAACTAAAAATTTTTAACCTTCATGAAATTTTTTTACTAGGTACTTCAACTCTGAAATTTTTCTCAGATAAAATTTTTCCAAATTATTCAATTCTGGAACTTGATTTTATGTAGTGTATTTTTCAGCATTAAATGTTTCCTCCTTTTTTCAGCACCCAAGATTTTTTTTCAAAATTCTAATACTTGTTTAACCTAATCATCTTTTCAAACTTTAACAATTTTTTTCAGATTTTCAATTTTTTTTCTTCAATTTTCATTTCCTGATTTTTTTGGCTCTAAAATTTTGTTATTTGTGACCCTGCTCGAAAGAAGGGAGCTTGCATATATGTAAAAAAAATAGATTTCTCCTTTTTCAGGTTTTTGGTCCAAATGACACCAAATCTGGTCCAAACACATGAAAATAAAGACATCGATTCTTTTTACACAAGGTCCCTTCTTTCCGGCAGGATTACAAACATTTCGAACCCAAATTTTTTCGTTCTAAAAATTTCAGCATTGGGAAATGGTTTGAGAAAATTTTTTAGAACCAATAAGTAATATCACAATATCAAAAATAAGTGTTCAGAGGAATATTTAGAGTAAGTAAAGAAAATTCTTAACGGGAATTGAAGTTGAAAATTAGAAAAAGAATGAATTTTTTTAAAATACCAGGGTTGAAAACAAATTTAGAAAACTTTTGGCAGAATGAATTTTACAAGTTGAGAAAAATCTTTAAAATAAATTCCAGAGTTGGGAAAAGTTTAGAGAAAAACTTTACCATAAGAATATTTTTTAAGAAAAAATTGCATAGTCGAAAACAATTTCATTTGTTGCAATTGAAAAATATGACGAGGAAAAAATTTCAAGTAGAAAAACTGGAAATGGGAAATAATGGTGGAAAAAGTGATTGAAAGTTTTTGAAAAAAGAACTCAAGAGCTGAAAAATAGAAAAAAATTTAAGACTCAAAAATATAATGAGAAAAATTTTTTAGGGCCAAAAAAGATGTATCATGGAAAAAATTGAAGAATTTTCAGAGCTGATAAAATGTTTCAAAACTTCAAAGGGATTGAAAAAATTTTCAAGTAGTAAAATAATTCAGGAAAAATAGTTCGAGTTGAAAAATATAATAGAATGTTTCAAAATTTCAGAGGTTGAAAAAAGTTCAAAGCTGTAAAATAATTTAGGAAAAATATTTCGAGTTGTAAAATATCTCGACCAAAAGATGCCAAAGTTGAAATTTTTCTAAAAATAAAATGCATTTGGAAAAACATCAAGTTTCGAGTTGAAAGTATTTACTTAAAAATTAAAATGAAGACTCGTGTGAATCAAACAGGCAAGATTCAATCGTTTGAACCATTTTTAAATTTTCGTTCCTGATGCACATTCTGTGTAAATTTATTCGTGGATGGAAATTATTTTGTCTTTTTTTCAGAATTGTATCAGCTGCAGTATCTTTTTCTCAAGAAATTTTTCAAAACTGAATTTTTTTACCTCTATTAAATTGTTTTCCGTTTCAACTCTGAAAATTTCTTCTTAAAATTTTTTTCTCAGACCTGAAAATTTTCTATGTCTGACATTCTTTCCAAAATACATACATTATTCAACTTTAGAACATTTCTACTCATTTTCTCAGTTCCCAAAATTTTTTCTCAAACTTCCAATTTATTCAATTCAAAATTTTTTATTTTTTAAAATTTCTTCCCCAATTTTTTTCAGTCGTTCGTACCATTTCTTATTTTCATACCTGATGCAAATTCCATGTAATCTCATTCGTGGGTGAAAACCAACTCGGTGTTCTTAAATTTGAAATTATCGTTTCGGTTAATTTTACTAATTGTCGTTTGATGAGGTTCCAAAGTATGGCGTAATTTCCGCGTCGAATGCGGAGAAAAGCGACTAAACGTGTATTCTGAGAAGGAATGATCTCGAAAATGAGCCATATATATGTAATGATACCCAAAGGGGTCGCCAAACCGAAGTCATTTCCAGTTAACGTTCGCTATCTTAGAATAATTGATTGGCCAACTTATACCTATACTCGAATGTTCACGCATGGACAAATTTCCAGCTCTACCTTGGGTTACTCGATGGTCGTAATGTTGACCCGGAATAATGGCGAATTATAAATCTCGACGGTTTTTTTCCTCCTACTCTTTTCTTCTCCTTCGGCAACGAAAAATTACAAAGATTTCTTTTAAAAAGTTACACGGATTAAGTCGGGTGAAGAATGATTTTATATAATGACGGAGCTTTCGCGTTTTCTCGTATGTAGCCCGAGACTCGTACAAAAATAGTAATTACTTAGCCGGCGTTTTAAAAAAGGGAGGAAAAAATTCGCCTCTGATAAATTTATATCCGCACAATGAGAAAACAATAAAAAAAATTATCGAAGGGGGTTTCTTTCGCGCAAACAGCATCGCGTATTTTGCGAAATTGGCAACTATACGACGACGATAAATATTTTGATTTCGAATCCACCTCATGAGGGGGGAAAAAATTTGCGACCATCTCTTCGAAACGTAGTCGTTCGAACGAGCGCTCTCTCGTCTCGACGCAGTCTAAACTTTTTAACGAATTTACTGTGCTGCTGTTACATAAAAAGGAATTCTTCTTAATGTATTTAATAAACCATCAAGTTAATTTCACTCGCGAAACTTGCTACATTTCGTGTTATTTCAGTTTCATTGTTGGATTAATTTACTAGCAGGTTGACGGATGTTCAAAAGCTTTCGCTACTCGTTGTCCTTTTCTTCTGTAATGATTTTAGCGAATCTAATTTATACACGGAGGAACCCAGAAGTGGTGTAGGAATTGCGCGTGGAAACCGTTTTTGCAAAATTACATAATCCCGAATACTTACCGTGCAGTTGGTCTGATGCTCTATCACATGAGCATACATAACGGTAAACTTTTTAACAATATTTTTAGGCGTTACGTTATTTAAAGCCGGCCGAAATAACGTCTAGCACGTAAAAAGCTTAACTATAGTTTAGTGTAACAACTTGGTAGACAACGTTTTCAAATTCTGGGTCTAATGTGCGATGCTGTATAACGATTTATGAAATATGAAAATACTGGCATTGGTTTGGATTGCGTTCGAGCGTTTTATCGTCATGTACGATGCGTGTATTGTTGATTTTATTGTTATTTTTTTTCAACCGAGTGTTCGAGTTGTAATAAGAGAGAAGGAAAAGTTGTCGAGCGAATAAGTGAATGAATGAAATTGAAAATTAGGTATCTTCTTGGTGAAACAAAACTTGAAAAAATTGTGGATTCTGAATGTGACCATATAATTTAATTTTCTTTGAGTTCTGAATCGTAAAAATGTTCTTAAATTTTTTCGGGAAAAGTGGAAGATAAAGAGTGAAATATTTTCAAAAAATTTTCAAGACGGATTTATTTCGTTCAATTTTTTTATGGAAGATGTTACATTAAAGGAAATGAGTTTAAAAAATTTCAATGGTGAATTTTCTCTGTTGTGATTTTCAAAAGATTGATTTTTGACTTTTTTTTTAATTCAAATTTTCTGATTAAATCAATTTTTTCAGATAAGGGGGTTCAATCGAATTGATCAGGTCGTCAGGTGGTCAAATTTCAATGGAAAGAAATTGCTGACATTCAATCGAACTTAGAAACACAACCAAGAAAATTAGAAAAGGAGTGAATTTTGGTTTCTTTAATTCTCTAAAAACATGGACTTCAAGCTTAAAGTTTCGAATGAAAATATATTTCTGATTGATTTGAAATCTACCTATCTCAAAATATTATACCTACCTACTTCAAATGATAATTAAATTCAAATTTCACACTTCAGTTTCCCAAAAATCTGTAGAATGAATAATTTGCGCGAGATGAAGTTTATCTATAGGTATTGATCATAAAAATAAAAAAAATCTTGATTTCTCACTCAAATAAATTTTTTAAAGGAAAAAATGTGTTCAAATCGAACTAACCATGGATTTAGTGTTTTGAATAAAAACTCAGTTTTTGAAAGCTTTGAAAAAGTCGACAGTGAGAAGGAGGAAATGTTTCAATTCAGATTTTTGAAATACTGCATCATGATGAAGGATCGTGAAGGAATGGTAATTTGGGTTTCTACCAAAATTTTTAAATAAAAGATTAAAAATGCCTACTTGCATAAAAAATCATTTTAAAAAAACTTTCTTAAAGGCTTTGGAAGAATTGGAAGAAAAAATGAAGAAAAAATTGTAAATGATCATGGAACAAAATTTTTCGAATTGAATTTTGTGAATTTTTTGATTGAAAACATTTTCCCGAGGAGAGAAAGAGAAAATTGAACGAGTGAAAAAGTTTGAAAAAAATGTTATAGGAATTCGAAAAAATACAATCTTTTAAATTTTGTCGTCGAAAATTTCATTTTTTTTTTTAAATTTCAGAAAGTGATTCGTTAGTCTAGAATTATAATACATACCTACGCGAATTAAATGATCATTTTTCATCGTGGCATTTAAAAATTCGAAGGAAAGAGAAAGGAAAGTTGAAATGGTGTCATAAAAAGTCTGAACTTTCATCTCAATATTCATCTCGAGCTGATTTTCAAATTTTTAAGCCTGGGATGAACGCGGGATTTTCCATCCAAATATTCGTCTCCAGTTGATTTCCAAATTTTTTAGCCCAGGATGAACTTGAGATAGATTTTCATCCAATAATTATCCCTGATTTTCAAATTTTTAAACCTGAAATGAACTTGGTATAATTGACCTCATATTTTCTGGACTTTTCCAGTTCGAGATGAACTTGGGATGAATTTTTATCCCAGTATTCTTCCCAAACTGATTTTCATTTTTTTAAAGCCTGAAATGTACTCAAGATGAATTTTCATACCAATATTCATCTTAATATTTTTTCAAATTTTCAAGCTTGAGATGAATATGGGATGAATTTTTATGCAAATATTCATTCCCAGCTGATTTCGGAATTTTCCAATCTGGAATGAATTTAGGATGATTTTTTATTCCAATCTAATTTTAAAATCTTAGAATCTTGGATGAATTTTAGATTAATTTTAACTGTGTATAGATTTTCATCTCAAAATTCATCCCAAGCATTTGGAAGAAAATCATTCTGATTATTGGATTCGCGTGAAAATTTTCTGGCATTTTTTTCATTCGAGGAAATGCCTTTTGGGGAAGTGGATTTTGGGAAATAGACGGATACTTGAGAAGAACGAAAGCTAGAGTTGAGGAGTGGAGAAGAGAGGAAAATAATTTTTCTGGCTCAAAATGAAGCATTTTCTCAATTTTTTTACATAAAAATAAAGTCAAAGTCACATTTTTTCCAATTTTTTACTTTCAATGTTAAGTAATTTTTTTGTCTGAAAATGCAAAGTTGATATGGTTACATGACATCTCCAAGGGAAATGAAGAGAGAGCGATCCTCACCCCTTTCCCTCCCCCATGAGGTTGAAAATAACGGAATTTCTCTTCGTATGATTTTATTGTGAAGAATTTCAAAAGTAGTACTATCATTCTGAATACGCTGCCTCTTCAATTCCGTCTGATCCTAAATTATTATTATTAAATTTTAATTTTTTTTTAAAAAAAGTAGGTATCTAGATAGGTATTTATTTTACTAACCTTATTTTTTTTCAAAATTAAAATTCTTTACAAAATCAAACTGAGAAAAAATAATCAATAAGTTATCTACAAAATTTAACTACCATCTTAAAATTAATCAAATTATGAATACCTGCAAAAAATCCACCGAAAAATTACCAAAAATCATAATTCCATCATTTTTGCCCCTCTGAGACCATTTCCAAGACACCACATTCACCAAAATTCATACCCATTCTAAAAAAAATTCACCCCTCTTCCTTTCATATCCCATCTCTAACACTTTTCCTTCCATACCACCGCATAATCCTCGTCAATTGACTACCTTCGAGGCAAAACGACACCTCACACATCTATATCGATGTAAACACAAACAAGCACCCAAATAAACCTACGCCAATACAACCGAGGCGGGTTCGGGCATTAGTTCGTGTGTTTGTAAAAAATAAATAAAATTACACAGGAAATATTAAGCGAAGGAGGGCTAAAAAAAAAAAAGGCAAAAGATAGATCCACACATACACATCGAGAGAATACCGAAAGCAAAAAGAATACGAGAAGTGCAGAAGAAGAAAAAAAAACACCAGAAAAACACACACACGCATCACACTCGTACAAATACAACCCGTTATCAAAAGTGTGTGTATTTTGTATGGACACTTTAACACCGAGTACTGCGCCAGGAGGGAAGAGAGTGATCATATAGTCTACGGTATGTAAGGGAGTTTTCACAAAATATAAGGAGAGTGCGCAAAAACGTTTTGCTGTGACGTAGTTCGATCGAGGGGTACGGTGCGGCTTACCATGAATTGAACTTTGGTATGATTTTGGCCACATTGAAATAGTTTTACTGTCATTGTGTTTCGATGTACACTCGCCTTTTTTTTACGTTCCGAAAGTTCGCCTAAAAATTCGATGTTGTCGAACTGTTATACCGAATAGACAATTTTTTATTTATTTTTTTCGTTCTTAATTTTTAACGTCTTTCATTAAAAAATATGTATTTTTAAATTCATCTATAACTTAGTTGTACCAGAAATGGCGCGAAATTTTATCGACATTTTTTTCTCATGGTGATTACGAAGAATTTTTTTCAACTGGTAAGAAATTTTTTACTCGATTTTTTCCTTGGCTCGAATACCTCATTTTTTTTCGTCTGTGATTGGAATTTTTTTGAGTGGTGAAATTTTCTTTTTCGAGAAAAATTTTCATTCCCGAGGATGGAAAAATTTCCAGCCATCGTGGTACCGAATTTTTTCCCAAAATTGGTAAAATTTTCGGTTCTCGGATGTTCCGAGAAGGTATTGCGGTTGTACGTTTATTTGCTTACGAGAAAATTTTATACATCGTATTGCTTTTACTATACGATAATATCGTTTGTTACGAGACCAGTGGATTTTACTCGACTCTTATCCGATGCTGAAGTGTTGGACTAGAACTTTTAATCCTTCGCTTTATTCGCCCTCGCCGAATGAACTTTATCCCGCGTACAGTTTTATACGAAGCTTCTATATATAGAAAAGTTCATTTAAAACGTACCAACGCTATGTGCTTATGTACAGAATAGTACTATGTTGTTGAAACATCGACCCAGATGCATCCTTTTCAACGTTATATTTACATTATCACATGTTGAATTTATATATTTTTCTCTTTGGCTGACGTACCGTGGTAATTGATTGTTTATCTGGCAACTCGCTTATAGAATCAAGGCTCCGGGTTGCTTGCTCGATTTAGCAATTATAGCGAATCTTATATAAAGCGAGTAATCCTATCCTCGAATGGTCCTATATATTAAAGGCTTCTGATACGGTATTAACTTCTAATCCATTACTGATTACCCCCGAACCACACAAGCCAAAAGGATCTGTTCGCGTCGTCTTGAAAAATTCCCAAACGAAAAATTTTAATTACCGTTTTCCACAATGACGAGGCCTGAATTTCGATCAATCCGGTCGGTATTTTGTATTTTTCAGTACAAAATCCACCATTCGAGATGTCAGGTTTTTTTTTTAATACACATCGGTGTGACTGCGAGGTTTTCTTCTTATTTTCATGTATCGAACGAGTTGTGTTTATCCACTTTTGAAAATAATGGAACTTTTTCTGTCATACTGTCAATATACGTGTGGCATTCTTATACGATAGATACTTTTTACTGTAAAATTCATCGGTTCTCGGAGGTTTTTTTGTATTTTTCTACATTCAGCACCTTATACGTGCATTTTTTTATTTATACATTTCGCAGCTCTTCTGTACCGCGAGATATCTTTTCATCGACAAATCTCGCCGTCTGCGTGAAGTGTACGAGTTGAAAAGCGATTTTCAGCAAACGTTAAACGTGGTTTGTCGAATTGTTTTGAAAATGTTGAAGTATCGGTGGTGCTGTGCGGCTTTGTGTATACGAATTCGCCGCCGCCACCGATCGTATCAAAATGATGGCTACGTTAAAATTTAATATCTGGCGATATTTTAGTAATACGTGAGAAAAGATAGGCTCGAACTCGTTCCGGGATGCCCAGCCGAGCTGACCAGGTTCGGTAGGGCTTTTTTAATGGTCGATATCGAAGTACCAAAATTTTCGGTGGTGGTTAGGGTGGGGTTTAATTGAAGCTTTGAGTGAGGAAATGTGTTTTATTTCGATGTGTTTTTCAATACTGTGATCGACGAGTTGATGTTGGAATTAAGCGGGAATTTTTTCGGAAGAGGAATGAACGTGGGGGATAAAAATTTGTGCTTGGATTTTAGAAAAGATCTAGTAGAAAGTTCATCTTTCGGATTTGAACTGTAGTGTCTCCAATTGTCGTTAAAATACGACTAGATTTTTTAAAAATTTACAAAAGCGGTCTCAATGCTGATGATTTTACTCAAAAATATCATTAGAATCAATTTTTTCCCCCTTTGATACCTAGGTACCTCATTTTTTGAAGGTATTTTGAAAAATTTTAATTTTTGGTGCCTTCAAATGAAAAAAAATAATAGTAATAAAAAATAATTTTTAAACGAATTTTATCAAGATGCCTAATATTGATAATAGATACGTATAATTTTGTTTACGAAAATCCTTTCCCTTTTGGTCACTTTTCAAAGAAAGAAAAATTCGCCAATTATTTTCAGTACAAAATCCAAGTTATCGCTGGGAAATCGTCAAAGATGATTTTTTTGAGATAAAATTACCTACATCAGCATTATTTCAACAGAAAAACTTCTCAGAGAATTTTTTTTTCATTTTGTTGATAAATCCAAATCATAATTATGAAAAAGGGTCATAGGTAATGGTGAGAAATGAATTTTTTGTTACATTTTTTAACAAATAACTAAAATAAGCTCGTTTTCGGTAAAATTTGGCCAGAAAATTTTAATTGATAATTTCTGAAGATCTGAAAAAATTATCATTTCTTGACATCAAATTTGACTTAATGGTGAAATATCAAAAATTGATAGCTGATTTCAAAATGGTAAAGACTTTTTTCTGCAATTATTTTTTCCAGCCAGAATATCTAGGTACATTATTCAGTTTTTTTTTTTTTTTAATAAAATTTATTTTCTTGGAGGGGGATGAGAGAAAAAGTACAGGTATCTCTTCGAGAGTACAATCGAATTCCGTGAAGATGAAAGAAAAAGGTGAAAAAAATTTGAAAAAATATTAATCTTCAATTATCATTAGAATTCAAGAGAGGTATCACCAATTCAAGGCAGAAAAAATTGCATAAAAATGGATGCATTTAAAAAAATCCTTAAATTTTACATCTCAAAGTTCATTTTTTGAATTTTATTGAATCGAAATAGTTCCATAATGTTGACTCTGAAAAAAAGTAAAATATGAAAATTTGATTTGATCAGGGGAAATTTTATGCAGATACGTCGCCAAATTTGGCCCTTTGCAATCAATTGAAAGTAATTTTGATCTATTTAAAGTCTCCTGTAAAGCTTTCAATTTTCGCGAAAAATTTTTGCCGGAGAAAAAAAATCCAAACTTTGAATTAGCATGGTTACGCATTTTAGAAAATTTCGCTCCAATTGATCAAAAATAGTTTTCCAGTATGCATAACTTATGCTTGTGAGCGCTGGAGTTCAATTATAGGTAATTTTGTGAGGTTTATTTCAGAGTTGATGATGGAAAAAAATTTCTAGAGATTTTGGACGTTCTAAAACCACTTCAGAATGATTCGTCAGATCAAAAAATTTCAAGCTTCTACATTTTATCACACTTGAAACAAATTTTCATATTTTGCACTTTTGCAAGACCACATAAAGTAATTTTTCTTTTTCAATAATTCGTCCAAGTTCGAAAAATAAATTTTACCTCCGAAAATTTTAGACAAGAATATATTTTTTTTTAAAAAAATAAAATTTCACTACCAATAGGAACCAAGAAATTCTGCGTTTGTTTGTAAAAAAAAAAAGTCATAAATACCAAAGAAATCTTTTTTAGTAAGTAGGTATATTGTTTTCGAAACGATAAATTTGGTCTAATTATTATTTTTTTGATAAAATCATCAGTATTGGGACCATTTTTACTAGATATTTTACAAAATTACGACAAAAATTTCATCTTACCCATTGATTATTCCACCAGCAAAAAAATTACAACCCGGTTCAGAGGACCAACCTCAAAATATAATTATTTATTTCAAACTTCACTGCAGAACAAAATATTCTTGGAAACATTTTTTATTAAGATTAATATTTTATCTAAAAAAATAATCTCTCCCAGGTCTTTTTTGCATAATGAACTAAATTCAATACTTGATGAATTTTTCTTATAAGTAGGTAAATGGAAGAATCACTGAAAAATCTTCAATGATGATTTCTTCGTGTGAAAATATCATAAAATCATAGCATAAAATAATTGAGGAGTTTCGTTTCAAAACGCAACATCTCCGAAGACCTGATTTTTGGGAAATCGCAAAAAAACTGTCATTCAAAATTGGGAGGGGGTTTTGGCTCGGGGCGGTCTCATTGGAAAGCTTAGGACCCCTGCTACATGTTTTGGGGTCATTTCGCACTTGTACCTCAAGGAGAGTTGGAGGGGAGGGGGCAAAAAAAGATGTTGCGTTTTGATATGACACAAATTTTTCGTTGCGTTTTGAAATAAAACTCCTCAATTTTAATGAAAATTTACTCCAAAAAAATTGGATTTAAAAATACCTATTTGAAAAATTTTCAATCTTTTTTGAAAATCATATCAGTGATAAAAAAATAATTAAATGAGTTTGAAATCTAGATACCTACAACTTTTGAGCTCCCTTCCATACAACTTTCGAAAAAAAGTTGACAAACGATCCATCCTTTTAAGTATACTTTACTTAGTTTAATGTGTACACATAGAGAGCTTAGGTAAGTTACGAAAAATTATGTGCTTTCCAAAGTTTCACGAAATAAGGTAATATTTTTCGCAACTCTATAATCTTCGAATAAAAATAATTATTAAATTATACCTGATGCGGATTAGTATACGTTCTAAACTGAAGCAGAATTTAAAATATACCAAAATCTGATGACTTTTTAATATCTACTTTACCCAGGTGAAAAATTAGTTTCTTTTTGATAACCGGGTTATTAGTATGATACGAAAATCCAGGTATTCGTACGGTAAAATGTTAGATGCATTCGTGTTTGATACGTAAGTATCTACCTTTTAGATGAGAATTTCAACTCGGTAAAAAGCTTTTTAAATTTTCAACTTTCGTCTGCATAAATTCACTACTATTTTAATAAAAGTATATACAATTTTATTCGTATCTTCCTGCACTTTGTGTAAGTTGAAATTTCAGCTTGAAATTTCCTCCTGCCTTTGATGGTCCAAAAATGTCATATTCGATGCGGATAAAAGAACGCGATTTTATTGCCGAGCTTTTATTTTAGAAAATACGATACGCTTGTGTAGTTGGATTACTCTACGCAGCTTTTACGCTTACTTTATACCTGTCAAATTGTGTTTGGAAATCACGACCTGGTTCGATAGTTGCGTATTTTCGCACGACGATGAAAGATGGCAATTTTTTCTTCGGTGAAAATCTCGCAAGCAACTGCGACTCGAGCATTTTCTGCAAAGCTATATTATACGGTTTTGTATGCCGGACACGAAAATTTTCTAGGTTACGAGGATAAAGCTTTTGGCATTTTTTTCGAATTTAATTTTTCTGCAATGAGAAAGCTAAGCTAGGAATTAATTGACTTCGTGTACCGACGTAAATTTTTTTCAAGGATGTGTTTTTTTTTCACGAAGGTTTAAAAGAATGAGAAAAGGTTCTCTGTGGAGATGTTTTCGTAATTGTCGCGTCGCAGGTAAAATCCATTAAAATTGAGAACGGTATAATGAGAATGAGGGGAAGAGGAAGGTGAAGTTGAGAGAAGCATTCTTTTTCAATTTATTATAAAAAATTCGATCCGAATTTTTTTTTGTTTAGTTCAGATGCCATAAATTGAATTTTACTTTCATATCTCAGTTCGGAAAGATGTAATGGGATTCGTTTCAGATTTTTAGAAATTTGATCGCGTTGCAGCTTTCGACAGTTATATTGGAAATAAGCTCGATGAAAAATGACGTTATCAAAGAAGAACGAATTTGAAAAATTTTTCATGACATTTCCATTCGCGGAGTTGCTAAGAAAGTCTTTGAAAATGGAGTTTTCCCAATTTTATTATTTGTTTTTCTCGTTCTGAAAAAAATCGCGAAAGAAAAATTCTATTGATTATAAACTTGGCGGATCGAAAACGTCGAGAAATTCGAAAATTGTATGAATCGGTATAGTTAGGTATACGTAACAACAAAAAATCATAAGCCGAAAATTTATCAATTTTTTTTTACAGAATTTTATTTGAAAAAAACGTTTGTCTTGTCTCTGGAAAAGTAACGTTGTTGAGGGGTGGGGAGGAAATTCAAACAAAATTCAATAATTTCGAAAATTTGAATGAACGTAGAAAAAAAATTCAGGAATTTTACTTTTGTTTTCAGTTAAATAAATAATGAAAACTTGGAATTATAAGGACAAGGGGAGGATTATGAAATTATCGCTGAAAATTTTACTCATAAAGTTTATTTAATAAAGAGGTGGGGGTGAGAGTAGGAAGCTGAATCCACAGGCACATAAAATTGGAAAAATTTGAAACAATAAGTATGAAATTTAAATGGAAAAGAAAATTTCCCCAAAAAAATATAATTTACCGAGGTTCTTTTTATCAACTTTTTTTCTTAACTTTCAAGCCTGAATACAAGTTCCACTGTACAAAAATGTGTTTTCACCCTTGATTCTAATTTAAAGTCCAAAAAGTTATATTTATGGGTCAAAGATTCAGAAAATAATGCTAAAAACTTCGAAATAATTAAAAGTCGAGTAAAAATTTTCTATCGCAAAGTGTCTATAACTCAAAATTCAAATACTAATTAAAAATTTTTGATTTCAAAAATGTAAATTTTTGCTTATCCCGATCCTTCTATTCGCACATTTACACACAAATTCAAAAAAGGAGGTGTCTCCATTTCTCTCAAAAATGAGTTTTCTCAACTTTTCCAAATTTTTGTAGAGTTCTTTAAAATTTTCCGAGAAATGAAAAAAATATTATTAATAATTCGAAACAGATGAGATTTTCACTCTTTGCAAATTTTTCACAGCATAAAATTTGAGGGCGAGGAGAGTTGAAAGTACTTAGTGAAGATTTTCCTTGCCTCAAAATATTTGAACTTTTTGAAAGAAAGATTTCAACGGTTTTCAGTTTTTTAATTTTGAAGCAATATTCAACATGAAAAAACCTAAACGACAATATTAAATCTATCAATTTTTTTATCGGAGATTTGTGCACTACTTGCCACACCGATTCCACATTTCCTGGCGAATTTAGGGGTAGAATTGGAAAATGTGAATTTTCAAAAACAGAATAATTCATGTTCCAATATTTAGTTTCCATTTTTGATAAACACGCCTGATCACAACTTTCCAGCCCATTTTTTTTTTTGAAGTGGTTGAAGCAGACAATCGATTTTCCGCAAATTTTCGGATTAAATTCTCGACTTTTTCGTTCTACTTTGACCAACTTTCACTATTTCGGTTTTCTCACCCTGGCGCACAGCTTGCATTCAAACCAAAAATTTCGAAACACCGCATCAAAATTTAAAACTCGCCAAAAAAAAACTCATTTCAAAGTCCCTTTCAAGCCTTCATTTATCAATTTTCGTCCGAATTTCCACCTTTCCTTTCTCCCGATTCAACTGCCAGAAAAAATGTAGATTTCCAGAGGGAAAAAGGGCAAAAGGATCTCGACAACTGCGATTTGTTTCCCAATACCGCCACCCCTCGTTAAAATTACCTTACGCAGTTCGCTTCTTTAAAATGAAATACAATGGAAAAAAGTAATGAAATTTTCTGTACTTTTTCCATTCTCGTCCATCTTAAACGATACATTAAACCGAAGAATAATTACATGGAAGCTGAAAATGAACTAAAGAGAAAAACTCGCCGGTGATGAAATAGGTAAAAAAGCATGCCATTTAAAGCCGTTGTTTTAAAAATTAATTTCGAATCGAATTAAGGGTAATCGCCTTAAATGGAAAATTTTTTGTACGACTTATACAGGCTACCTACCTTTTTTCTCTTTTTTCGGCGAAAATAAAACTTTCCTCCATGATCCCCTCGTACCTTTCGAAATGCCGGATAAATGAAAATAACGAAAAAAAAAAAGGAAAGAAAAGAAATGTTGGAAATTCGACTGAGCTTTTGCGAGAGAGAAAAATTCGTATAATTTGAAATGTTTTCAAAACAAAAAAAAATCACCATACCTGTATTTTTTTTCTCACGGATAAGAAACGTCGTGGAAAAAAAATCACGATACGAAGGGTATTTATAAAAATTTCATAATTAATGGAGCGTTATTTCCGTTAGGTAGATTTCATACGTACTCAGATGCGGAAAAGCTTGGGCATACAAAAAAACATCAAAAAAACTGCATCCTTTGGCTTTATATAAAACGTAGCTGTAATATAGTGTTGCGTAATGCAGTCGAGAATGAAAATACCGAATGGAATAAAAATACGGTTAATACCTACGTCGAAAAAAAAAAAATTCTACGGGCGATTCGCGAACCCATTTAGTGTAGGAAATTTTCCACATTACGCGTTAACTCGACTGAATTTACTCAAAGAGTATTTCATGTACATTTAGATCCATCTAAATACTTTTAATCTACCTATCGACAAATGTGGCCGGCCATTATGCCGATAATACGTACAAATGGTGTTTGGAATTACGAATGAAAATTCTGTTTGAGAAAAATTCATCCAAATTTGGTTGCATTTTATTCGAGCGTTTGTGAATTGATTCCCTGAATCCAGAAATATGTGAATTCATTTCTACTTTTTTTCAATGTATGCAAGTATACAAATCTATTCCTTTTTTTTTTGAGCGCGTTTACGAATTTATTCCCAATTTTTTAGAGCATGTACATTGTACAAATTGTTTCCAGATTTTTTGGATTTCAAAAAAGTCTTAGGTTAGGTAGGCACTTACTCATATAATTTTTTTTAAAAATTGAGTTCCCGCCTAATTAAAAAATGACAAATGAAATTTTCATTTAAAAAAATCAAGTTATTTATTTACAGCACAATGAATTTTGAAATATTTCCAGAAATTGAATTTTTTAGATTCTGATTTAAAAAAAAAAATTGAATTATAATTGAGAAAACGTTTCAATTCTCCCAAAAAATTTTCAAACGTAATATTTTACAACTTGAGAATAATTTTTCAAATATTTGATTCATAAAGTTCAAATTAGTTATTTAAAAAAATTATTTTCCAGTAAAAAGTGACTTTTACGCACAATTTTTCCTCTTAAGTATTTTCAAAAAACCATTTTTATGCTTCTGGAAGGTCTGCCTACCAAAATTCAATAAATCGACTCATAATATGCGCGCAAAATCTTCATCTCGAAAAGTAGGCTGCAGTAAACTTTTCGAGATGAAGATTTTTGTTATAGGGGTCTGTCAAAAGCTTGTTCGTTTGACTTGAAATTTTTCTGAAATGTGTCATTACTTTTGCACTGATACATGACCAGCGAACCAAAACGGAGCCGGAGGGAGGACCCCTAACCGAGCGCTTTTTTCGAAGCCGGGGATCTTTTATAAAAATCTCAGAGCTGGAGCCACTTTTTAAAAAAATCTCGAAGCTAGAGACACTTTTAAAAGTATTAAAGCAAGAGTTGGAGGGTCCATTTTTCTTCCTTCCAGATTACTAGTTATGACGATTCAAGTTCTAATATACTGTCAAGTTCAATGTTCAAAACTACCTATCAGTTCTAATTTTTTTCAAATTTTTTGTCCGAAAGTTTTGTCAAAACTGCATCCAATTTTGTCATTTTTCCAAAATGTGTCCTTTTCAAAAAATTCACTCAAGTATTTAAATTAAATTTTCCTAAATTTTTTCAACCCTGCTGTTTTTAAATTTTTTTAACTTCTATGATTTGCTTTCTTTCAAATCTGTATTAATCTAATTTTGAACTTTTTTCCACAACTGGACTCTTTCTTAATTCATTGAAAAAATTTTTCTAAAATGCACCCTAAGATTTTCAACATTTATGTTTTTTTTTCAACTTTCCTAATTCAGTTTTTTTTTTTTCGAAAATGTGCTTACTCATCTAAATTTTAATTCATCGAACTAAATTTTCTAAAAGTTTCCAAAAAATTTCCGACTTTGAAGTCTTCAATTTTTTTCAATTTCATACTTTGGTTTCCTTACTTGAAAATTTTTCGTGATTTTTTTAAACTTTGAATTTTTCAAAGAAGTTTTTCAACTGTTTTTTTTTCAAAATTTTTTCCAATTCACAAATTCAAAAAAATTTTTTAATATGGAATTGAAAAAAAATCAAAGTTGGAAAATTGTTGGGAAAATTTAAATACAAAAAATTTCACTCGATCGAATTTTTTTTTAATTGGATACAGCGGCGTGTAATAAAGTTTAGAATAAAAAAACTGAAAGAATTCAAAGTTAAATAAAAAACTTTGAACTTGAAAAAATTTAGGATTTCGATCGTCGAAATCTCATTTGCATAAAATTTAATACATTAGCTGGTCATTTTGAAATCATGTAGGAAATTCCTTCAATTTGATATCGTATTCAGTAAAGTAAAAAAAAATGCAACTCCTTGGGGTGAGGGAGGGGATAATAATTCAGGAATATATCAACTTGAAAAAAAATTGGAATCAACTCGTTCAGACCCTGAAAAAATTGGGAATCAATTCGCCCACTTTTTCACACAAATAATACGTTGTGACTCAACTCACCTCACACCCTTTCCCCTACATCGCTGGTTAAATTACCAATAACAAAAGGATCTTCGGGCGGGAGCCGCGTTGGCATTTTAAATTACAAATAACGCGAAATTACGAGCAGAAAAAAAGACTAGAGAGGAGAGAAATATAGGAAACGAAATAGGAAAAAGTACATCCGTTTAAACAACGTTAGAAAATTTCATTTTATAATTTTCGTAATTCCGGTATTCGTGCGGCGTTGCTGATTCAGCTCGTACGGCGAAAGGAAAAGATAAAAAATAGAGAAAATTTATCAGCGCGCGAACGATATAAAAGTCAAATGGCCAATATTACTTCCATTATTTTTTCGTTTCAATTATGATGTAAAACCTTTAACCCTGGGAATAATTTGAAATTTAAAAATAAATGAGACGCTGGCTCGATAAATACGCCCGAACTCGGCCGCAGCCGTCTAGTCGTAAAGGAAACAAACCTGGAGGACGAAGGAGAGGAGAAAAATCGCCTCGAAATTAAAAATATCGAATTCGCGTTAACTAGAAAATGTTTTCAAATCAAAAGCAACGCAGCGGCGCGTATTGTCTTTTCATTAAATTTTTCATAAAATCGTTTTCCTTATTGCGCTCGTTTACAAGCGCATTTTTGCCGCCGTTTTTCCCATTTCACCATCAAGGTCTCCGTTTTCATGCACGTGTATCGATACGTGCCAAAAGGAAATGAGATAAAGATACGATACCGTGTATTCTTCGGTAGTTTGCTCGGTACTACATGTTTACATTGTATATGCACACCCACCATCATTATTATAGGACTTGAAACATCAAATTGGTATCTTGGAAATGACGTAGATACGTCATATGTTCTCATAATTGTAATTTTTTTGAACTTCGCCTCTCCTGAAAAGTATTCATTTTAATCAAAAAAAAATGTTGGTAACCGAAATGTGCATAGAGAGGAGTTTCCATACAAAAGTACCCTTGTGTGTAATTTTGGTCGCCATGTCATTACATTTTGTATCCTTGAACTTGGTAGAAAATGTTGTTTTCATTTTCATTAAATTTTTCCTTCGTATACAACTGTGGAAGCAAAATGGTAGGAGTTTCGAAAATAATCACCAAAATGCCAGTCGATTCGACGCCCTATATGTTGTACGGACTACGGAGGAAATATTTATTCGCAGTTCTTCCTTTCGACTTTCCTTTTTAACAGCGTCGTTTTCACTGCCAGCTTGCGAAAATTTAATTTTTCCGAATTGCGAATGCGATTTACTCGCGAGGGTGGTTCGAAATGCTTAATCCATCACGTCGATGAAGAATTTATTACGTTCGAGTGATATGTGTTTTCTCGATTGATTCCCCTGTTGTCTCCGTAATTCTTTGGATCTCAACGATTTGTCTCTAATTTTATCGAACGAGGCGAAAAATTTTGAAAATTTGAGATAATTAAGAATCGCGTTGGGCGAATTTTTCAATTTTTTGAATCAAAAGATGAACTATTTTTGAAATTTTTTCAATTGATTTGGGAACGAATCACTGATGCGAAATTCAACTGTATTCTTCGCTAATTTCAACATTACCTAATACCAAAAGTAAAATCAAAAAAATTAGAGATATAAATTTAGAAATTGAAATTTTGAGACCATCAAACTTGATAATGATAAGTGATGTGGAATATAAGGAAATGAGACATAGGCGCACCCCAGGGGGAGGGGGCTCCCCTTGAGCCCGGAAAAAATAATTTTTTGCTTCAAACATGAGAAAAAAGTCAATTTTTTTGCTCTTCAAAGTATATTTTTTCCAAAAATTTCCGCCTTCGTATTTTAATACTTTTATTTCAAAACTTGACAATTTTTGATTGATTTTTCAGTCAAAAATCACTAAATTCTCAATAAATTCTCTGTTTTGTTTGAAATATCAGTGAAAAATGACTCAATTTGAAAGACCCCCCTCATTTTTCTCAAATTCTCAGCCCCTCCCTTAATTAATTTCTGGGTGCGCCTATGAAATGAGGTTAGGGGCAAAATAAGTTTGACTTTCAAAGTATTGAAAAATTTTCTTCAAATTGCGTTCTTAAGGGTAATGCAAATCTCTTAAGGGTCTAAAACCATTTTCAATTTTTTTTTTTTTTGGGGGGGGGGGCTTTTTTAGTATAAATTTTTAAAGCAGTTTTCTGAGGAACTCTTTTTTTTCAATCGGACATAAAAATTTGATCATTTTTCATAGGCGAGTAATGGAGGAAAAATTGTTCAGATTTTGGGCAAAATTGGGTATAAATTACAAAATTGAGCTGAAATTGAAAAAAATGGAACCAAGTTTGTACTTATACTCACTTGTAAGACTCTTTCTTGTCTTCTGCATCAATCCAGAAACTTTTACCTACTTTCAGCTGGAAAATTAGTAGGCAACTTGAAGTATATGTTTTTAGACTAATGTGACTTGTTTCAAACGTTCTTATTTCTTCAAAGTTGAAAAAAATCAAATGTTTCTTTATTTTATATTTTTTATCCTTATTCCAACAATTCTTTACATGTACAAGGATATCAAATTTTTAAAATTGGGAGCTAAATATGTTGAAAAAATATGGAGATTCAACATTGTAAAAAAATTACAATTTTTTTGCTCTTTTCACCATTTTAGTGCTCAAAAATTGATTTGATATCATCCTCAAATTTTACTTTTTCAATCCTTTTTTTTTTTTTTGAATTCACAAAAAAAAAAAATGGAAGTTTATTTGAAAGTGGAGGGTAAAATTTCTGAAAAAAAAAGATTGACTTTTTTTAGATCATGAATACTTAAAATGATCTTTTGGAATTTTTACTTATTTATTATTCAATTTTGAAGGACATCCGGTTAAAATTCAACAACGAACTTGACCAATTTAAATAATTCAAAACCCCCAAAGGAGGTAGCTAGATTATCGGAAAAAAATTTGAAGTGAGAAGTCTCCTTTCTATCTGTAACCTTGTTCTTTATTTTAAAATCTGAATTTCAGAAAATCTCTTATGATTTTTTTTTTCAACAGCATCGAAAATTTTCAGATATTTGAAAAGGAATTCTAAATACCCATACATGGCTCAAATTTTTGAAAAATAAAGTTGGAAAGTACGAATTGGTAAAAAGAAAATTATTTTGGAAAAATTCACAGTGTGTAGGTATTGAGATTTAGAAATCGTTCAATTTCAACTACGAAAATTTGATTTGCTCATGCCTTATTGGATTTAATGCAATAAAAGTAGGTATGTTTTGTTGGGCAAAAAATTTCGATGCATAAGTTCATCAATAAATCTGAAAAAATCACCAAGATGGAAAAAAATCACCAAAATTTACAAAATGAAATTAATTTTAAACGTACCTACAACTTCCAAAATAATTATGCAGTTTTCTTGAAAAATCGAGAAAAAGTTGATCTCCAACTCAAAACTTTGAAATGACCATAAAATTTGAAAAATTATTATATTTTTTATGAATTATGACTTTTCATTTCAAATTATTGATTTGTCAGCATGTTTTCGTAAATTTTTGTACGTAAAGGCTAGAAAAAAAAATCATAAACTGAATTTCCATGACAAATTAATTTTGATTTTACAATGAAAAATCTTCAAATGTCACCAAATTGAGATGAATACTGCAGGGCGCATTATTTTACAACTTTTATTAAATTTCTACAGAGCACAGCAAAAAATAATGTTATGAAATGACCCAGAAAAGGCATGGTAAAATTTTAGAAATTTTGGCCACCATTTTATATCTTCTTTTCGGAGTGGGGGGGGGAGGATTTCCCACTGGAGTCATCTTAGCTACCTAAAAAATGACAACTCATGAAATTCTCACTTCATTTCAACTTTTCCATTACTCTTTTACGTGGGTATAAGTACGTACTCAACAGTAAATTTCCTAAAACAACCAAAAAAAAAAACACAATCCATCACCATCTTTAACCTCCCAGGGTCACTCCTCACTAAAAATTTAATTCTCTCCATTAAAACCCTCATCCAAAAGATAGCCCCAATAAGCACCAACATTTTAAAAATTATACCTACAATAAAATCGCACACCGGGCTGGCTGCAGCTCACGAAAAAAAAAAATGGCGAAACCTTTCTCAAGTCAGCATTTTCGTATAAGTACGAGCATATCACACGCTACACATCCTCGTAAAAGGTCTAATAGGTATATCTCGTTTAAAAAGTATAGGTATGTACGTAACACAACATCCAGACTACGCAGCCGAATGAAGGAGATTTTAGTAAAAAGACAAAAACAACGCCTCCGTCGTAAAACATTCTACAACGAAGGCGTCGAGTTGTAAAATTTTATTTGACCGTTGAAAATTTTTCGGCGTGATAAGTGAACGAATGAGACACAGGCGAGAAGTCTAGTCGACTTTTTTTTTTCAACGTCCAACGACACGAATAAAAATGACAAAAAATTTCCCACCGATGAAATTAAAAAAACCGAAGGCGAAGAATTTCCTCATTTTGTTTATAGGTATGTTTTACAGGAGGCCAATGAATATATTTATGGCCAACCATGCAAATTTTTCCACATCGATCGATGTATGGTCGTATATAATTGCAAAAAAAAAAAAATTCACGTAGGTATCTGGAATTCTAATACGAATTTATCGTGACTTCTGTGTAGGTCTAGGTCTCGTAAGCATATTACACCAATATACCGTTCGATGGACGTGAAAAATACGAGCAAAAAAAAAGGCCAAACGAAGGGGAAAAAAGGTGGAATGTCTATACGTAAACATTCTACTTTTAAACGATATAAAGGTATTAGGTATACAGTGCGAAGGTCTTCGAAGAAGAAATGGAAAAGGCATCAGACATGTTGACTTTTTACCCTCTTAATCTTGTAAGTTAACGTTATGTGTACCGATTTGGCGTTCGGCTGGGGAAAGACGAAGGTGCAGGCGACGACGATTCAGCCGAAACATTTATTATTGGCAGCATTCAGTGATTTGAAAACTACTCGCAGCTTCCGCGTATTTGTCGTAAATTGATTTATTTGGACGTTGAGACGATAACAAACCTAAGACAAAAGGCAATACGACTCACAGGCAATATGGCATATCCATTCAATTTAACAATTAAACAATACGTATTCTAAACAATGGAACAAAATGGTCGAACGGTTTCACATCTTGAAAACTTGATTCTTATACGTCGAGGATACCAAGAGGCGAAATTTTTCAATACGTTTTTTCTTCAAAGGCGACGATTTCTCAAAGTTGTAAGTAATTCGTGTTAGGGGAGGGAAAAAAAAGAGGTATTTTTTCTCTCTCTCGATTCCAACGACTATATAGCTTTATAATTGGACGGTTTTAAATTGTGGTTATGGCGGATTTTTTCAGTGATTACGGTACGTTGGCTTTGATACCCAATACCGCGGTAACGTTTTATGGCGCGGCGAGAATATATTTTGGAAGAAAACAAAAATCCAACTTGGGTAAATTTCCGTTCATAAATGTTGCTCGGCATTAGAAGACTTTTATTTCGCGAACGGATTTTATTTCTCTTTTCTGATCAGCAAAAATATCAATGAATGAAAAAGGAAATAACTTCTTTGTTGCATTTTAAAAGCTACATTGAGGTTAAATGGCTTTTGAAATCGAGTGCTTTATGAGAGGTTTCTCTTTTTCATACAGTAATCCGATACCGATGTTAGTGTAAAAGGTTTTCTTTTATGTGAAGAAAATGCAATATAAAGGCCAAGAAAATCGTTCTTCTTCTTTTTATTTTATTTTTTATTTTATTTTATTATATTTCGTACGTAGGTACCTTTCGAGTAAAGAAGCAATTTCCGTAAAACTAAAAAAATTCCGCTAGTTTATATAACACAAAAGTCAATTTTAAATTTTTCACCACTTACGGGAACACATCAAAGGTCATGTTTGATGTCCAAAAAAAAAAACGCCCATTAGAAGCGATATTCGTTTCGCCTCGCAAACTGCCATCGATTCTCTACCGATCCAGCGTGTTGTCAATTGAAACACGTTTTCTTATTGAAATTTCAACCTTGTTTGGGGAATTTCGTACCGTTTAAGTACCGCCGCGCTACTCAGCGGTAGGGTTTCTTTTATCATTTTGTTTGCCGCCGCGGTTTATTGAAAATAATAAAAAGTGAGGGTTTTTTTTTCGTCGGAGGTTTTTTTTTCTCCTTCTTGGGTACCTTTAGAACCGAGTGTTTCGATTAGGTTTCTATGTTCTAAGTTTTGTACTGTACGGTTTGGGAATACGAGCTAGCCAAGGTCCAACACGGAACTCGGTACATGAGAAAAGTGAAATTTAATTTTCCATTGTTGTCTGTGTATGTTTGGTATATAGGATGAAAAAAAAAAAAAAAAAAAGAAATCTTGAAATAAGAAATTTCATTATGCGACGAAATTGTAAATCCCTTCGAGCTATTGGCCATCGTATCGGTCAGAAGCTTTTTTAGGTTTGACCTTTTTTTTTATAGCCTCGTTTTAGTAATTTTAGTCCGATTTTAAGAATAGTTTGTTTTTTTTTCGAAGGGTTTTGCCAAAATGCTGGGAAAATAGAAACTGGTTTGTCAGGAATATTTGAATACCAAATGTGTTTTTTTTCTTTTTGGAAATTCTCTGCTCAATAGATGAAAATTTTTTTATATGGCTGGTCCTGGACCTGATACTTGAGTTCTGCGTAATATTCAAAAGTTTTTATTTGAATACAAATTTGATATTATTGGTAATTTATTCGTCAAAAGTCCTTAAAAAGAAAAATTATAAGCTATGTAAAGATGATTTCGTAAAATACCTAACCATCACTAGAGTGGATAGGGAAAAAAATTGAGGATCCCGGATTTTGATGGAAATTGATGAAGTAACTTTTGAGTAAGTACTTGGAAACTTCTCAAAGAACTTTGATTCCTTCGGTCCAAAAGAGAATAGAACTGATGACTTTGAAGAGGGATCACTTTCGAAAAAAAGCACGTGGTTTTCCACTTGACCCTTATAGAAAAAAATTTGCAGTTTTACTGCAAGTTTTACCAACTAGTAAATTCGAACAAGTAATACTTGAAGTTTTACTTGGAACATAGTTTTACAAGTAGTAAACTAGGAGTATTTCTTGTAGTAAAACTACTAAAAATGATCAGCAAGTTTTACAACCAGTAATTTCGAACAAGTAATACTTGATGGTCAGGTAATTTTACTTACAAGTAGTGACCGGAAGTCTTGGTTTAGAGGAGCACGCCGCGCCACCATGTCGGGTTGAAGTTTTGGTGTTGATAGGACTTCATAAGTATGTACTTAGCTAAAAATTTTTTTTTTCAATTTCAGTGAAATCGGGGAAATTTTTTTCTAATTTTGTTCATTATAATAAATAAAAGATTTTAGGACACATTCAGAGACTTTTCATTCCCCGACACGGGGGCTGGGGCCCCAAAATTCAAAAAATTGAAAAAATGAGAAGTAAAACTTGAAAAATCGAGATTTTGCAATTTTTTAGGTTATGTGTACCTAAATTTACATTTTTGAGAACATAAAATACGAATTTGGCAATATTTTCTGCTTTGGAATGAAGGGTTGATGGGAGAAAGGGGTAAAAGAGGAGGGGTGCAACCTTTAAAATTTTGAATTTTGTAATATTGTTTCGAGTTATGCGTCGAAATCCATGTTTTAAAAATCGTAGAATCCAAATTTGGTAATATTTTTTGCCTAGAAATGAAGGTTTAGGGGTGAGAGGGGGTGCAACCTTTAAAATTTCAAATTTTGTAATTTTTTCGAGTTATATGTCGAAATCAATATTTTCGAGGTCGTAGAATCGGAATTTAGCAATATTTTTTGACTAGGAGTGAAGGGTTGGGGTTGGGGGAGGAGAGGGGAGTAGGACTCCTAAAACTTCGAATTTTTTCAATTTTTTTGCGTAATATATTTTGAAATATGTTTTTGAAACTGTACAATATAAATATTTTTTGCTCATGGGAATGAAGAGCTGGGGTGAGAGGGGGTGGGGGTTGGGAAAATTAGAAAATTTGATGATATCTCTGACTCTTTGCCTGTGCAACTACCAATAAACTGCAAGATTTTAAACAACTCTTGAGTTTTACTTGTTGAATAACTAGGTATCAGTAAACTACAAGTTTTAGAAAATATTTGTAGTTTTTGTTTTAAAACAGCAAGTTTTTTTCTACTTGCAGTTTTACTTATTGCATTACTACCAGTAAACTACAAGTTTTGGTAGTAAAACAGCAAGTTTTTTTCTACTTACTTGCAGTTTTACTTACTGCATTACTACTATACCAGTGAACTGCAAGTTTTGGTTGTAAAACTGCAAGTTTTCACAAAAACTTGCAGTTTTTTTCTATAAGGGGATTGCTCAAAAAAATTGTCAAGTTTTGATTTATCTAGATTTTTCTTTTATTTTCTTCATAAATTATGAATTTTGAAGCTCCAATCTCCGAGGGGAGGAATAGAAATTCGCTGAATGTGTCCTTTTATTTTTATTATAACATGTGCATCAAAAAAAAGAAAAATTTTGTCAATTTGGTCGAAATTTGAAAAAAAAAATGACTTCATTTTTAAAAACTACCTTCTTGCAATTATTATTTAACAGATCTGGTCAGATTTTCTTAAGCGATTAGATCTGATCATATTTGAAATTTTTTCATCCAGGAAGAAAATCCCTACCTCTGTATGCTTCTAGATAAACATAAGATACCCACGAGGAAAATTTTCAAACATAATATAGATATAGAAACACGCAACTGTCATTATGCTCTGCGCATTGCCCTGAGTACGCTATAAAATTTAAACAAAATCTAAAACGGTGTTTTATTAAAGTTAAGTTTAAACGGTTAAATACCAACTTGCGGTATATATGTATAGCTAAACCCCCATAAATTAATAAATTTACGTGGTTTATTGTTATCTAGAGTCCAGTGGACTCGTTACTGCCATATTACCTTAATTGATAGCACGTGCAGATACAAACGTTTTAATTGGATGGTCAGCGTTTAGGTTTTTGGGGTAAATTTATTAAAGGCTGCATAGTTTACAAGTTTGCTGGTTTCCGTACGTACGTGGCGACGAGATTGTTCGATAAGAGGCGATAGTGAATTTTGAAGAGTACTTATAAGCGTATATTACGTTTGTGTTTTTAGGTACCTTCGTACAGATATACGTTTTTGTCGTCGTAATTTTACCTCCCTCGGTACTTTGGTCACCCAGATACCAAATCTTTTACCCATTTTAAAGGGCTAGGTTGGGCGAATTTCGCCTTTTTCGATGCCAGCCAAATGCCCCAGTTTGGAATACGTCTCTGCAAGATACTTCTTGATGGGTAATCGAGTTTAACGATAAGGATTTTCTATACGCCGCATATGTACCGATGGGGATCACGATTCGACAATGGTACAGTCGGTTAAACTATTCCGAAAGTTTGGGTTTATATTTAAGCTCGATGAACCGACTTGGTCGATGAATTTGTACCAGACTTGCTAGTTTCTTAATACTTTTAAATATGGCGAGGAAATTATCCTCAACTTGTGCGCCACTTTTGAGCTTTTATAGTGTGGCCTGGTTATATCTGAATACAGCTCTGAATTTCAAACTGTATCTTGGTACTGTCGTTTTGCAAACTATTGCAGGAAAATAATGCGACGTCGGATATCATACGGTGGCAAATATTTCGTATTAGAACCATTTTTCAGCTTCATTTCACATTTTTATCATCGAGATACGCGATCAACAAAATACGTAGCTATTTATTTCGGTGTGTTTGTAGTTTTTCACGTACGAGTTTCCGAGTGCAGCTATGTAATTTAATTCGTGGGTTTGATGTTATCTGGATTTTTGGTGGAATTTTGTTTTTTGCCAATTTTGTGGAAGATTGGAGTTGCATTTTGCTTGACTCGAGCTAGTTTAGTAAAATGGCAAGATGAAAATGGAAGCAGTTGAGGATACGATGTCAGTGCAGCAGTAATTGTAATCTGTGGTTTATTTACGCAGTAATATATTTTGTTCTCGTGATTCAAGAGCAGGCTAATTGTGTAAAAGCGTAGTGCGATTTTTGTTTTCCATTGCCCTCCCCCCCCCCAAAGAATGCACGTTCCTATTTACTTCCCGATGAAAAAAATTTAGATCTGATCATATCTCAAAAATGTCCCAATCTAATTTTATCAAATTACATCAAATCATATCTCATTGTATCAATTCATATCTGAAAAAATTATGAAGGTTCAGATCCAGTTTGATATATGATGTGATCAAAATACATCTATCATATCTAAAAAAAAAAATCAGATGTTTTGATTAGGACATTTTGCGAATTTGACAATTTTTTTCTCCTAAGAATGAAGGGCAGGGGTGAGAGGGGAAATGCAACATGAAAAATTCAAAATTTGACAAAATATATTTTTTGAGTTTGGAGACGGAGAAAGGTAAAATTTGAAAACTGTAATGTTTTTTTGAAACTTTTTATCAGAATATAATTTTTTTCTGGGGAGGGGAAGGGGGAATTGGATTTTAGATCAAGACTTGGTGGTAAACAACCAATTAAGAGCATGATTAAAATTTCCAAAAAAAATCGAAATTTCGAATTATCATTTTTTGACGACATGGCAATTAAAAGGAGAAAAATTTATGAAAAAATTTCACCATCTTAAATTAAGAATGAAAAATATTTAGAAGAATTGAAAAAATATCATGAACTGAAAAAATTTACAGCTTATTACCTTCAGTTCAATATTCCCAATTCAGCAGTAAAATATTGAAACATTACAGCAGTTTCATTTAATGAGAGATAAGAGAAATAGCAGTAAGTACCTACTCTTTTTTCGAAAAAAGTGAAAATAAGTCACTAAAAAAATTCAGAATTTCGGTACTTACAGAAAAAAATTGAAAAACTCATTCATTTTCAGCGAATTTCTCTGATTTTTTTTTTAGTGAATTTCAGGTATTTTATTTACTTTTCAGTGAATTTTCAATTTTTTCACGGCGGGCATTCAATAAAATTTTTTCACTGATTTATTGCTGTTTTGAAATTCTGATTGTTTTCCAGTGATTTTCTATAATTTTCATTGATTTCGTCAAATTTTACGAAAAAAAAAATCGATAAAAAGAGAACAATTTGAATGGAGAAAAATGAATTTACTGAAAAAATCTTTGGGTTGATATTTTTCAACACTACATTCGAAAAATTTTGGAAATTTGAAAATTTTTCTGATTTGGCTTGAGATATAATTTTGTTTCAATTTACAAATAATACTGAATACTTCGGAATTTTGAAGTTTCTCAAGTTTAAGGACTTGACAATTTGGAATGGGATTATTTTTTAAAGAATTTACAACCTCAAATGACGAGTAAAAGATGAGGCGTAAATTTGGAATAAAAGTACTTACATAATTAATTAATTATAATAAAGGAAAATTTTTCAGTTTTTGAAAAGTTCAAAATTGGAATTTATTACAAAATAATTTCCAATTTCTTTTAAAAAATTTCGTTTACTTGAACCCTGTTTGAATTTTTTTGTGTTTTCAGTTTTTTTTTTTTTTTCAAATTCAGAATTTTAATGGACCATCAAAAAGGGGCCTTATGAGAAGGAATTTTTTCTTAATAAACCGGGAAAAAACCGATTTCTTCAGCTAAAAAATACTGAGACTTTACCAAGTTTAGAAAATATTCATTTTTTAGGCACCACTCATCCTCTAATTAAAAATTGAATGAAATTTAGATTAATTTTTTTCATTCGAGAGACTTAATAAATGTTTTCAATTCAATTTTCCTACAAAACAGTTTATATTGATTGCATACATGAAAATTGTTCAAAATTTCCGATACAAAATTTCTGTTCGGAAAGTTTAGCCAATTTGCGATTCTCGATTATTTCTCATTCGTATAGGCTGAAATTTTTGAGAACAAATTTCTGCAACGACAGATTTCATTGAAGGCAAGATGGGGTCCATGAAATGGGAAATTTTCAATTTTCGGAATCAAATGGAGTATACGATGCAAGAATCAAGGAAGAAACGAGGCATATTTTCCCATCAAAACGACCAGAATAACTTTTGAAAATATAAGTTATATCGTAAAAACAACAAAATTGAAATAATTCAAATATTTCTCCCCCTTGCATTTCGAAAAAAAAACCATACTCGACCAAAACTCGCCTCTAGACCAATTCTAGCCAAGAAAAGCGAGCCCATTCGACATCGTATCAATTCGCCAGATCGATAATTCGCCGCTAAAAACATCATCCTCGCTCCGCGCAAAAATTACGAATAAAAAACATCGCAGCCGCCGAAAAATGAAAAATAAACCCTTCGAGTAATTTTTTACCAATACGTTGGGAGATGGCGAAAAAAAATCGTATAAATAGCAAACGCGAATCAGAAAACTTTTCGTTATGGACGTCGCGGCGAATTTAATCAATTTCGATACACTTTAGATACACGATGGCATAACCATACCGCGACGCCGGTGGAAAAAATACATTTGGCAAACGTGTCACATTTAGGCTTTAAAAATGAATTCGGGAAATTTTCGAAGCACAAAACAACACGTCATCGCTAATGGATCAATTGGTTTGGCCGTTGAGTTTTGCGCGTATTTAACCATTAATTATCGCGCGAAAAACTGGTACGTCATTGTAGACGGAACTATTTTTAATTAATTTTTTTTTCTCTCCGCTCAACTTTTATATACAGGGCATGAAGTTATTTATGAAAAACTTGTAGAAAAAAATCTATCGAATTGCCGACGACGGAGTGAAGAGCGAGAGAAAAAAAGGAGCACGAACGATACCATCCCCCGAAGTTTTAATTAAAGTTAAATCATGCAATGGCCTTAACTTGGCAAATTAAAACGTTCGCTCAGAATATTTCCATTAAAAAGATTTCACAAAGGTTACTTTCTAGTAATGAATATTTTAGCTTGGTTATTTCCTTTGTGCCTTGGGGCGAACGCGAGCAGGGTGTTGTGAAAAAAAATCGCACGAAACGTGCGTACCGTAGTTTTTCCAAAAGCGAGTTAATTAAAATCGAACACAACCAGGCGTGTACATTGTATTAAGATATTTCGTTCTGGATGTCTGTGCTGTGCAGCTTTGCATTAGTGGTGGTTTGTTGTGCCTTACCAATGGCTGCCAAGGGTAAGAACGACGATGGTTTCATTGAGGTTATGGATGGGCCAACGGTGGGTTGTCCTGTGGATAAAAATTTACCTCAGTTTACATCTGATCAAATCTGACTCTGTTTGATAATATCAATTTTTTGGAAAATAAATCTAATCAGATCAAATGAATCCAGATGTAAAGGGTGTGGGGTCACAAATCCCAGATCATCCCAAAGTAACAAAAAGGTTGGATTCGGAAAAGTAGAAAAAATTGGGAAAATTTGAAAATATCACCAAAAATTTTTTGCATTTGCTTCGATTGGGCTCAATAACTTGCCCCAATTTATTTTCAAAATGGTGGTATGAATATTCTTCCTTTTCTAACCCAAACAATTGAATATTTTGTAATGAAATAAAATTGTTTTTCTCATTTACCAAAAGAGAAAGGACTTCGTGGCAATCTTAATGAAATTTTCATCAATTTTTATTTTTTTTCGAAATGAGAGGGGTTCACCAAAGAACGTCGTTTTTTTTTGGAAAATAAAGAGTAGAGCGAAAAAAACACGAATTTTCATTATGAAACATTACCATTTATCCTCGCTCCGATCGGAATAGATAAATTTAAACAAATTTTCGAAATTATGTCTTTTCATACCACATAACACATAGGTAATTAAACATTGAAAAGAGAAAGATTTTTCCTTCGTTTTTTTAGAAATCAAAAAAGTTGTTTAAAAATTACCTACTGAATTTCTGTTTTCAATTTTAAATACGTCTGATCAAGAAATTTTCATTTTCTGATAAATTTGAGTCAAAAAATGTCTTCCTTTTTTAATAATATAGGTTAATAATTTTTTTATTTTCAACCCCGAGATTTTTGACGAAGTTTCGTACTCAAAATTTGTTTTGGATTAGTAATTTTTTCAACATAAACTCTTTTTTAAAGGTTTTTTCACTCGATCTTTTTCAAAACCTTTTCAAATTCAGACTTTTCAACTGAATTTTACTTTCAAATCTTTGTGTCAAGCATTGAATGAAAAATTCATTTTCACACGCTGAAAATTTTCGTGGAAAATGATTTTTTAAAAATTAAAATTTCGTAGAATTTTCTAAAAAGTAAGAAATTTAAAAAAATTTTCTCGGCCAAAACCAATCTTTCCTGATTTAAAATTGGAAAATTTTATGAAAATTAGTTGGGGTTTTTTAGGGCAATGGAAAAAATAGTAGGGAATTTTTCAGAAAATTTTTTACTGGAGTTGAGATTATCGGTGATTAAATTACTATAATCTCTGAAAAATACTCTTTGATGTCGGTATCGTTCGAGAAAATTGTCAAATTACAATTTGTTCCTGGTGTTTCCTCGTCATCCTCCCCCCCCCACCTCAATGAGAGAAATTTTTTTCAAAATTGAGATTTCGAGTGTTTTAGATTCACTGATTCAAGCTGCATCGATTAATATTCAGAAAAGTTGAAAATAAATCATTTAAACCTCTTCCAGATGAGTTTAAAATCTAGAATTTCTATAAGAGCAATGCAAATTTTGTTACGTTTTTTGACTATCCTGTAAAAAAATCAATTTGGCACTTGGACGGAAATTTTTAATTTGTGAAGAAATGCACTAATTATCCCTCTCAGAATGACAACTTTCTTAACTTTTGAAGGTTTTTAAATTTTGTACGAAATTTTGGTCAAATTATACCTAACTTGTCTAAGATGGTCATTTGAGGAAGAGGGAAAAATTTGTTGAGAAATTCTTCAATACGAAATATTATTTAAAATTATTTTCACCCAAAAATTCACTTCTTGAAATTGAACTTATCGAAAGAATTACCTGGACTAAAAAAAATTTCGATTTATGATCTTTTAATTTTCTTGAAAATTTTAATTTAAACTACGACTCATTTTCATTGTCCCAGTTCTTAATTTTTACTCATTTCGGACTTTAATGTATGATACTTGTTTTGAGGGGGAGATGGTATGTTTCATTAAGATCATATTAAAAAAAAAAAAAAAAAAAAAACATGGGGACTATAGCAGCACAGAATCGCATACAAATTCCCAAAATCCAAACGTAATACACGAGCCACCTTGAAACATCTCGCTGACTCATTGTCGTGCCACGCATAGAAAATTTTTCCATTCCGAATCTGACAAATTACCAACCCCTCATAATCATACGACCGAAATTCGTCAAAATTCGACCCCGTCTGCGAAAAATTGCGTAATACGTGCAGATTATCCAAACCTTGAATTTTCCTTGCCTTGCGAAACCGACCCTTTTTAAATTAAAAATGAACCTAAATGGAATAAAAAATTTCACATCTGAAAAAAAAAAAACATTTTTACGTAAATTCGATTGGCGTGTACATTACGCAGGTACTTCTACGACAGCAAAAATTCTCTTTTAAAAAACCTGGTACCAGCTTAAAGGCCTCGACGCCCCTGTTAAAATTTCCCCACGCACGAATCTAAATAATAAAACGAAATATGTTCACGTCAAGGTCATACAACTGTTGATGGTTAACCTGGGTGAATTTTTCTGGCGTTAAACATTTTCGTCGGTTAATGAAATAGCGTTTTAATCTTGATAATTGGAACACGGAAGTTGGCACATTGGGTTCAGGGAAAAAGGAAACAACCGAGAAAAAAACCCTACCGGGTCGGAAAAAAAACCTCGTATACGCCGCGAAAAATAATAATTTGCCACTATTAAACTTATTTGGCGTACATTTCCCTAAAGCAAGACATTTGCATACGTTTTAAGTTACATCGAACCGCTTCTTACAGAAGGTAATTACCTCGTTAGGTATTTTTTGTCGTCTTTCAACTAACGTTCGTCTATAAATTAGCGCGGCCATGTTGGCGCGAAGAAAAGCCCGACCGAAAAAAAAACCAACCCTAATGTTGAAAAATTTTCTAGACGTCGTCGGTTTTTTTCCCATACCTTTTCCCTCTCGCACTTCCCAACGTTTTGAAAATTTAATAATTTACGCGTTAACGAAAAGAGAGTAAAAGAGTGAGAGAAAAAATGGGTGAAAAAAGCTGCTAGCTCGTCGCGTTAATGCTCGATACCGGAACACCTTTATACATATCGTCGTCGTTTACGAAAACTGAAATTAATTTCGTACCGAGGAGAGTTCTGTCGAGGCAAAAAAAAATCATACCGCTGGTTTTCATAAAGACTCCGAACAGCTAATAAAAAATTGAACTGAAAAGAAACTTGGTAAAATATCGTATAAAACGAATAATAGCAAAAAAAAACTCATTAATAATAAATGATCCATTATGAGTAAGAGAAGGAAAAAAAACCTGCATCATGTATCGTGTACATAGTTCAGTGTAGGTTATACCATGATACAAACTTCGCTTACCTAATGTACTGGAAGTTTGCTGCTTTAACGCCGAACCAGCACTTTGAAGCACTACGCGATTTTCCACCGAAGACGCAGCGAAAAACCCCCAGCACGCGAGTTTCTTGGCGCAGACTTTCTAACCCCGACGTAACTTCTTTAAAGTTGCGGAGCAAAGGAGAAAAAAAATGTGTTTTGTAAAAAGAAAAGAAGCACGAAATTCATAAGTAATGTTTTACGCTCGAAAAAGCTCGTGTGTGTGCTAGAGCGCTGTTTCATTAGCGATGTTTATGAGCTTATAGCATTTATGGCATAACCTATAGGAAGCCGGATAAAAAAAAACTATGACGAGCAACAACAACAAACTTTAATCTTTTAAAGTGGTTAACATTATAACGTAAATTAATTTGGTTTTTCGGTTGCAAAAAAAAAACCAGAGACAGAACACGAGTAAAATATTTGAAACGTATAATTGCCCTACGAAACGTATATTTTTCCTCTCCCTGCTTTGACGTCTTCCGTCGACCGAGGGAAAAAAAATACAGCCAGGCATTGAAATACGTATCTGCGAACCTAAATGTAAAAAATTTTCCATCCTACGTACATATAATGGTCTGGCTGAATGTGATGTTTTATTTTTATGATGTTACGTGAAAGATAATGCGTCTCCGAAGAGTAATATCGGCTAAAAATTTCAACCACTCGAAACCTCCGCGATAAGATTTTCAGTCGAGTTCTCTCCGCGTTGTAAATTTCACTCGATGGTCGTGGAATTTCGTCCAGATAAAGCTGTGTATGGCCAGTCTGGCTGATTTTTCCAAATGATTACGCGGTAATTACACCGAACAGTATGAACCTGAAATTTTTTTTCCATTCCCTAAATAATAAATTTCTCTACAAGATGGCTCGTAATTTATCCCAACGAGTGAGGTCGGCGAGCCGGTCGATCGGGCTGGGAATGGATGATTTTTTGCTTCGTCGTCCTAACTCGTATTGTATTCGTGCTGTCTTGGTTGTCTAGATAGCCGTTTCGAGGCCGGCTGGAAATCGTTGGGTGGAGGTTCGGAGGGGGTGTAATGGGAGATACGATTTAGTGTGATAGGCAAGATATACTGTCCAAGTTTGAATCACCGATGTGAGTGTGTGGAGGTTGCGGTCCAGTTTTAATGGTGAAAAGGTCGAGAGAAAAATTCGGCATGGAGGAGCGTTGAATTTTGAAATTGTGTTTGAGAATGTACGAGTGTAAAAAATTTGGTAAAATGTAAAGCAAAAAAATTCAAGTTACGTGAGAATTAGGTATTTTCAAAATACTGAAAATTGATGAAACTTGCTCTGAAAAATGTTGAAAATTCTACAAAATTGGTAAAAAAAAATTCATGCGGATTTGCTCAATGTCTCGAATTTCGGATGATTTTATGTAAAAAAGTAAAATTTATACAAAATTAAAAAATTGTTCAAACAGCTATGTACCTCTGCTGATTCCTTTTTTCCCCTTGGAAAGATTGTTTGGATAATTTTCAAATGCATGAACGATTTTCTAAAAATTTCAAAATTCAAAATTGAACGATTTTTTAAATAAAAATTAGAATTTTTTTAAATTACACAATTGAGTAATTTATTGGAAAATTGGACAATTAAAAAAAATCTCATGAATTGGACATAATTTTCTAAAATTGGGAAATTTTTCAAAAAATTGGACTATTCTCTAAAATTTGATGAGATGAAAAACTCAATAAGCTTAATAATTTTACTCGATTTTCAATTGGAAAACTTCAACACAACATATTTAATTAAATTTTCAAATAAAGGAACCTATACAACCCATCAAAGACGACTGAGCTGAAATTTGGCTTATAGAAAGAGTACCTATTTCATTCACAATTCAGAACCAAATTTCGAGTAGCAGAAGTTGATTTTTAGATTTTTGGCGAATTTTTGAAAATATGATTGTATAAAAATGGTCAGAACGTCAGAAGCGAGAAAAAGTTCTAATTCAAAAATATTATTGAAAATTTTGTGAAAAAAATAAGATGAGACGAGAATTCAATTACAGGGTAAGTACTTTCATTTCGTTTCTGATGGTAATTTTTCAAATAATTTTTCCAACCTTAATATTGAGCAATCAGCTAATTCAAAAAATTGAATTTTAAGTATTTAACAAATTTTTTTCTTCCTTGTCTGGCTATTTTTGAACACTCGGTATGTAAGATGCAAGATTTATGGAAACCCCTTCTAAGAGGCAAATGAGTAAGATTGTCTCATTTCACCTTATATGGAAAAATCAATTCATTTCATGTCCATGGATGCTTTTTTCAATTATTTTAAACACTAAATACGGCAAATTTGTAGTACCACTTTAAAAAAAAAGGAGGTAAAGAAATGAAAACATGTGACCCTGCCGTAAAGAAAGAACCTAGTGTAAAAAAAATCGATTTCTCATCGTTTACGTTTTTGGTCCAAATGACACCAAAATTTGGACTAAACACAGAAAAATAAAGATCTAGATTTTTTTTACACAAGGTCCCTTCTTTACGGCAGGGTCACAAATGCTGAAAATGTTTTTTTTTTTTCAGGATCAACAAAATTTACTTAGGCTTTCTGGAAGAAAATTTTACCAAAAATAATTTTTCCTCATTCCTCAAATATTTTTAAAAAGCAAAGAAAGCACAAAAAAATGAAAAATTTCAAAATCTCTCAAATGGGGGGGGGGGATTGCCACCAATAATCAATGGGAGAAAGATGTGTATACTACGACCATTCTCAAGAATTTTTGCAAAAATGTATTTTGAGGTTTGATCATCTATGCTAATGCTATGACTGACCAAATTTTTTGGTTGGCAGAAAAGAATATTCAGTCGAGATAAAATTTTCGACAGTCTTTTCAAGATTCAGGCAGGACCTTCAGCTATCCATCTACTAAATTTTCGAAAAAAAATACAAAATTAATAAATTTATTCACTGAAAAATCTGATAAAAATGGAAATTGAAGTCCAATGGCATTTTTCGGTAGAAAAATTTACCTATTAAAAAGAATACCTTTTTTAGAGAAAATTTTTAATTTTTAGTTAGGAAGTTTAAATTCTACCAGGGATACAGCCTGGGAAACGAAAAATTGGTATATCTTTTCCTTAGCGTTTCATAAAAAAGTTTCTAACTTGGTGAATTTTATTTGGGTCACTTTTATTTTGGCTCGTTTATTTTTTCCATCTGTAGAATTTCTGGTACATTTTCTTTCTGAAATTCCCCTTCATGTTTCATTTCGTGCGAAAAGAAAAAAACACAAGACGACAGTAGGTTTTGTGACCAATGACCTGATTTTTTTTTAATTACGTGGCGTGTACTGTTTTGCTATGTACCAAAGCTGAAGGCAGATTTCGTTATGTTTGTGGATTTTGTGTTTTCATTTTGATAAGTTCCCTTCAGGGATTTACGCAGGTTGTAAGAAATTCAGACCGACTGAAATCTGCAGCTTCGAGTATCGAAATATACGTAATTACTTGTAATAGCTCGGTTTAGAAAATTTCCGGTGAAAGTATTTTCACGTGGTTTCACAGTTTAAAATTATCTAAATAACGCATTTTCTTCATTACGTTGAATTTTGATATTCGGTCGAGTAATTTTCTAACTCATGACTTTCGACTGTTTAAACAAATTAGCTCATTTTCGTTCCAATTTAAACAGAAATTTGAGAATATTATTTTGGTATTCAATAATGACTCATATACTTCCATCCAAATATCATTTAAAATTCCCCATAATTTTTAACGTCATTTTTCATAATTATTTTACTTTTAAATTATAAATTTGAATTCACCGTGAAACATTGATCAATATTTCAGAAGCTCGGTTTATCTAATTTTTGTTCCAGTCAATGGTACAAAATGACAACTTTTCGATAGGCACTTATACTTAAAAATTTAAAAAATTGAACAATATTAGAAAACTTCAAACTTTCAAGTAATTTTCAAAAAGAAAAATACCCTTATCGCTTATCCCCTCTTAAATCATTCTGAGGAGTTGGGGGGAGTAAAAACTCGTTCAAATAACTTTTACGCAGCCTTCTTTTCGTATTTCAAATCACGAACGAATATTCTGGCATTAAAAATCTCTCCACCGATATATCAAAAGTAAAACCGACACTCCATCCATCATCGATGTGTACTAAACAAACCAACCTTAATCTTTCAAAAATAAGGAAAAACTTTTCGAAAAGTATACGAGTATACGACGTAAGGTACCCAATAGCATTTATACCTACGACAAACGAAGACAAAATCTCAAATATCACACAAAACAAACGCGCTGGCTGCCACTTGACGAGTACGCGTAATAGTTATAGCTTTTTAAATTCAAATCACGAGCTGACATATTCAAGTTTCATGCGTTTTTTCTTCGCCAACTCGAACCAAGGTGATTTAGATATAAAAACATGCGCTCTGAAATGCCCTAGAAATTTGTGCTAGATGAAATTTCAAGTGTAAATCAAGGTGGGGCCCTGGACTGTTTTTTGGGGGGAGGGGGTTGAAGTAGAGGTGAATAAAAATAGTAATATGAAAAAATCTGGTAATAATAATCTCGTATTTATTCTCATTTAAATTTCCATCTTTAGGATTATGGGTTCAAAATTTTCAAAAAGTCTAAAAAAGTTTTCCAAAATTTTTGATTTTTTTTACCAAATGTTGTAGTAATTGGCGAGTAAAAAAAATCTAAATACTGTTATGACTGAAAACGTCATTTTAAGCGATGCCTAGACTAGGAAAGGTACTTCAAAAATGAACAAAAAAACTAAAATTGAAAATGGTTTTATCGGTGGCTAGTAAATGTCGCATTTTTACTCCAGAAATCTATTAGATCCACCTCTGATCAGTTTTTTCCTACTAGGGTTCTCAAAATTCAAAATGACGTCATTAGACATTTTGTACCTGGTAATTTGATGTTACCTTAAAACAATTTAAGAACCCCTGAAAAATGAAAAACGAGTCATAATGCTACCATCTGCTCAATTTTCGATGAAGTAGCTAAACAATTACTTACCTTTAGCTCTAATAAATCTCCTGAAAAATTGAAGTGAGGTCAAAAATAGTATTTTTATTTCTGTAAAAATTGAACAGAAATGAATCATAGAAAGGGCCAGAAACGCCAAAATTGAAAAACCAGAATTCTAATTCAAAGAGAAACGGAAATTGAAACAGAATTACTTACCGGTTTTCGCGTTTCTTTAATTAAATTTTTGTTAGTTGGAGATGAAATTTAGGCAGCGCTGCATTTTTTCTACAATTTTAAACATTTTTTCAACCAAGAATTACGAAAATTTTTCTCATTTTTTCTTTTTTTTTTTAAATTAGAAAAATATGTTTTCCCTCTCTTCAATTTTTTTCGTTTTTTGAGTTACCAATTCACCATATCTACTCAAAGTTCAACTTTCATCTACGCACTTCCTTTGTTTTTCATTCTTCGTCAAGTCTGTTGAATTCAGGTCAAGAAATCTCAATAGCTCAGCTTCAGAAAAAGGAAGTACAAAATCTCATTCCCCTTCCTGATTTTCATGGAAACTCATCTGAAAAATCCGAAAAACTGGTTATGAAAACTAAATCTTGTCTTAATATTCTTCCGAATAGCCAATAAAAAGGCCTAAAAATGTCTTAATAATTTTTTTATTACCGATTTCGAGCTTCTGATTTAAATCAACTAAGAATTCGAAAAGGTTAGTTTGAGGGTCATCTCATTACTCCAAACGTCTCAAAAGGGACTTCGAAACACCAACATGTGGAAATACAGATTTCTGCTTTTGATTTTGGTCTTGATTTCTGCGAAAAATCTAAAAAAATGCTTAAAAATGCCCCAAAAAACTCTAATCCCAAACATTTGAAAATTTTGGGAAAAGCAATATAACTCTATATTACAAGTTGTGGTCATTTTGGGAACAATTGGAGACATGATATCACCTTCAAACTAAAACTTCTTTGGATTCCTGGTGATATTTTTAATCAATATTTCAAAAAATTTATTATTTTTCCATGCTTACAAATTTCTCTTGAAAAAATGTTTTCACAGTTTTTCTTGAAATCACTTCAGGCATATATTTCTAAATTTTTCCTTTCAATTTGAACTAAACACGCAAAAATCTCAACAATAAGTCAAAAAATGAAACAAAAACTTTTTTCTCACAATATTATCTACAGTGAAAATGACACCGAATACTAATCAAATTATTTCTCATCACTTTTTTTGTTCATTTTCAAAATATATATCATATGAAATGAAACACCATTTTTGCCACGTCTAAAAAAAGTTTATGTACATACTTAAAAATTTAGAATTTTTCTACACTCAAAGACATGGATTTTTCACTCCCAAAAAATAATTTAATTTCATCGTCACTCTGAAAAAATTAGAGTTTTTCCTCTAAAAAAATTGGATTTTTCTTCTAAAAAAATTGTATTTTTTCCTCTGAAAAAACTGGAATTTTCCTCTAAAAAAAAATTGTATTTTTTCCTCTGAAAAAATTGGAATTTTCCTCTAAAAAAATTGTATTTTTTCCTCTAAAAAAATTGTATTTTTTCTTCTAAAAAAATTGTATTTTTTCTTCTAAAAAAATTGTATTTTTTCTTCTAAAAAAATTGTATTTTTTCTTCTAAAAAAATTGTATTTTTTCTTCTAAAAAAATTGTACTTTTTGCCCTGAAAAAATCGAATTTTTTCGATTATTCAGCATTTTGAAATTTTGAACCCCATTCAAGTGATGAAATCAAGCGAGATGCCTAAAATTTTCACCACATTCTCTTTAGATCACTCCACAATTTTTTTTAAATTCTCTTCTCCATTCTACACTCTTGGAAAATGAAGATGATTCAATTACCTATTTATTTCTAGCTGCACTAGAAATTATTTCCAGATAAGTAGGTTGATACGAACATGTGACATCGCAATCCTTACTCGCACACCTTCTTATAGGCACGTTTCTTGAATAGAAGCAGGCAACACAAAATACGAACCCCGCTGTGCGGATCTTTTGACATAACACAGATACTGCATTGTATGCATGCGTTCTTATACACCGTGTATAGAGGTTAGGGACACCCTCTGCATGGATTTTTTACAGGAAAAGGTCTTTTTAGCATAGAAGGTGTGCCAGCTAGCAGCTGCGTATACGGAAAAAGATAAACGTACAGCATCGTATACGTTATAAAAACGACCAAGCCATTTCCGTTCCGTAAACGTCACCGTCATTATGTCGAATGGTCTATACAAAACTAATAGTAACCATTGACTAGAGGAAGAAAAAAAAAAAGAAACGAGAAAAAGGTACATCACGTATTCAAAATAGATAGCGAAATTACAAATACAATTTTTTTTTACCTAAACGAAATACCTTTTCGTTTTTCGAAGGGTATCGAGATGACGACAATTTCAACAAAGACGGGCCAAGAGTGTTTCGACGTATAGCAAATTTCAATGTATCGTTCGAGTATATTGATTGGATAGTATTTCTATTACCGGACAACGTGTCCGACCGAGCGTAAACTGATATTTCATTTTATTATCTCGCGTGTGCATGGATGAAAAAAAAAATACAACTTGGAAAAATGTCCACGAAGCTGATGCGAAACATTAAGAAACGCTGTAATGCGATTCGACGTACTTGCAAACTTGAAATTCAGATTATACTAATGATTGGGAATGATATTTTCTCGACAAAAATCGCTGTGTACTTTGGTAGAGAGCTATTTTGTTCTGAGAGACGTTGTTTATTTTGGTATCAACATATACCATATACTTACGAATTGCTCGCAAGATGAGTCCGGGTTGGAAATGGAGGTTTCGTATATGCGAAAGCTCTTATGGCAAAACCATGTTGATTGTAGTTCTCGAACAAGTGACTGTTTCTATACGCAATTCGTATCATTTGGGTATCCAATCTGTTATATGGCTTGCTTTTTATACGTTCTTAAATGGGTATATAGATGAAGGTACTTTATACTTATGATGCAATCTTGCAATTTTCCTTGCAATTCGCGGAGAAAAGAAATAAATTGTGGAAATATTTGCGGAACGAAGATACACGGATCTAATTTAAGTGGAATTTCTATCCAAGTGTCGAGTAATTTTGGAGTGAAGAATTTTTGAAATTGTGGCATGAATAGAATTTATTTTTAAGTTCATGATTTAGGATTTGAACGATATTCTACTTCGGTTTTTTTTTTTTTTTTTTTTTGGATAAAAATTGCCAAGGTTTGAGTTTATTTTGACGATTTTGAGACCATTTTTAGTGCATACGTAAGTTTTTTGAGCCAAGATGAGCCAAAAAAATGTGTATTCAAAGGTATTGATGCGATAGGTCAGTTTTTCTGCGGATACTTGCGGATTTTTCACTTATTCAGCATTTCTGCGTCTTCAACCAGAAATTTTCATGATTTCAGTGTGATCTCTTTTTTTTTTTCAAATTGAATTAACAGAAGTAAGTATAAGTATTGAAATTGCTCTCACAGTTTTCTTCACCATTCATTGTACAGGAAAAATAAAACGAATATTTGGACACACCTTCCCTTCCCAATCCCCCAGGGGGTGGTACCGAATCCAAATTTTGAAAAATTATCGAAAAAACGGTGTGATATGTCGAAATGTAGGTTTCTGACACCCGGACAACCGGTTTCAAGGTTCATTTTACCCCTCGACCCTAGGAGGAGGAGGGTGTGGCACAAAATCCAAATTTTAAAAAATGGCCATTCAAGCGACATGTCAAAATATAGGTTTTTGATGCCTGGAAATTCAATTTTTGGTTCCATTGACTCCGTAGGAAAAAGGTACCGAGCTCGAATTCTTGAAAATGACCAAAAAAAATGATGTGAATGCCGAAATGTATGTTTTAGATGCTTGATTTTCAAGTCCATAGGCCCACCCAGAAATTAATTAAGGGCGGGGCTGAGAATTCAAGAAAAAAAATAGGGGGAGGGGTCAAATTTCAAATTAATTAATTTTCACTGGTCTTCAGTCAAAAATCATTAATTTTTTCTGAAAAACTGCCAATTTATTGAGAAATTGGCGATTTTTGACTGAAAAATTAGTCAGAACTTATCAAGTTTTATGATAAAATTTTCAAAATATGTACTGCCCAAGCGAAGCGAGGGCGAAATTTTTTTCAAAAATACTGTTTGAAAAGCAAAAAAATGCACAATATTTTTGCAATTAAAAATATTTTTTCCGAGCTTGCGAGCCCCCTGACCCCCTTGGGTGCGCCTATGTTCAAGTCCATGGGAAGCTGCAACCACATAAACCGCACTTTTTTATTATTTTTCCAAATTTGAGTCCGATATCATCCTCCTAGTGGGTTAAGAAATGAAATAATGAATTAAAATCGAATTTACAAGCATCAAAAATCAATATTCCGACACATGACGTAACATACCATTTTTTTTTGGTCATCTTCTGGAATCTAAGTTCAGTACCTGTCACTAGAGGGGTTAGGGGGGTAAATGGACCTTAAATTCAAATTTTCGTATTCCAAAATTTTAATTTGGTATCATCCCCCTACGAAATCGAGGGGTAAAATGAACCTTGAAATCGGATTCCCAGGTGTCAGAAACCTATATTTTGATATATCACAACATTTATTTGGAATTTTTAAAATTTTGAATTTGATACCACCCCCTCAGGGGTCGGGAGATAAAAGTGGTATCAATTTTTCTCAGTATTTCTACAAATATACCTGTGTTTTTATCACTCAGATGGTCAAATTTTTCTGTGATATTCTCTCCTCGCTCCTCAACCTCATAAAATAACCATAAACCGTAACAAAATATGGCACAACTTTCCAATCTCTGAAAAACTCGATTCATTAAATTTTTCCTCCAATTTCCACTTCTACCTTTACTAAACGATATCTAAAACGAAACCCTGAAAATAAATCGAAACTGTCCATTTTTCGTTCCAAACGTAATATTATTAATTACATCGTCGTGAAAAAAAAATACCATCTTCAATTTCGTTTCTCTCGATATAATAATTTGCGCGAACGTTTCTCTCAATCCTCGAACAAAATCTCATTCGTTGCCGGGCAAATGAGAATTAACAGCTTTATCTCGTTACCTTGAACGATATAAACGCATTAATCAGCTCACCCGAATGTAATTTCACGTTGAGGTATAATTGGTTCATCTTTATGCAGGCGAGTGTAAACTTATTGTAATTTAGGGACATTATTGGAGAAAAAACAGTGTCCGCGGTAATTACCATAAAACTGCAATTTGCACCGTAGGTATCGTTGCGTTTAGTCGCATTCCTTCGTTTTAAAATGTTAGCAGCTTAAAATAAATGGAAAATTGATGTTCGTAGTGAACCGATAGTGCACACGATCGACCCATCTGAATGCCATCGCCAGAGTTATATGGTGTGTTCGATATTCGTTTTTGCGAACTCGTTGGAAAATTATTGTTTGGGTAAGGGGACCGAGCTAAAATCTAAAAGAGTGAAAAAAACATCAATCGAAGAGAAAAATGTTCCATTTCGTATTGATTGTAATAATTTTTTCGGGGGGGGGGGGGGCAAAATGGAATAAAATGTGTGCCATATGGTGTTCAGAATTTGAAAAATTATTGGGAATGGACAAAAAATTAAATTTTGGAATTTCGGAGGTTTCAATTCTTGAGGTTTTTCGTTTTGCTTTGAAAATTTGATTCCCAAAATTTATTGCCCCCTCTCAAATTTGGAGCTGACGGTCTGGTTTCTAATTCTTCTTATGGAATTGAACCTAGGAGGATTCCAATTCAAAGTAAAATTTTGTGTCGCAACAAAAATAAATCATAACTCCATCAGACCATCATACCCAAAATTTTAGATGCTGGCAAAGTTTTGAAATTTCAAATATGGAAATTTGATCTGATTAACAAAAAAGTCCGAAATAGTACATGATCTATGTTTAACCCCCACCTCCTTCCTCTCATCCCAAATCGATTGGAAGTAGTTTGGAGATATTTCGTAGCCTCCATAAAAATTAAAAATTTTTCAGCACTGCAGAAAAGTTGATGAAATGGTTCAATTGGTCACTTGCATGGGTAATTTACGATTTCATGCACTAAAATTCATGTGAACCATTTTTATGGACTTTCTCTAGGATTGAAATTTCAAAAATTTTCTGAAGAGTCCAAAAGTATTGAAACTACTTCCAATTCATTTGAAAACTCAAAAGTAGGGCATCGAATGTCAAATTTCAGTTTTTTTCTTTAATTAGATGAAATTTTTAGGTGTACTTTTCTGGACGATGAGGTTATTATTTTAAGAAATTTCAAAAATTTGCCGAAATTTTATAAATGAACTTCAGTTTCTGAAATTTCGGACATGAGATTATATTATTTTGTAAATTTCGAGTCTCTAAATTTTTCTTCCAATTTGAATACCCTCCTTTGTTGAGATACCTTATTCCAGCAAACAAAAAAAAAATGAAAAAAATGCTTGAAATATATTTTTTAAATCTAAACGTAGGTATATGACTCAAAATTTGAGTCATATAGGTACCTATATTGATTTTTAGAGATCAACTTTAGATTTGAAAGTACATTTCAGCTATTTTTACTGAACTTGAGACCTTTCTGATCTTCTGGATAGTTTTTCAATTGAGTAATATTTTCAAACTTTCAAAAAATATCTGAAAATTTTACACGATTTTCTCAATACCTCGTTAATTGATTAAGGGCCTAAAATTTTAGGTACCTCGTTTTTAAAGAAAAATAACTCATCCCAAGAAAAAAGACCACTGAAATTTGAAAAAAAACACCGCAGTATTTTAAGAAACACCCAGCTGAATTATTCTTCTATTTTGAAAACATCATCATTCCATTTGACCCTCCCCCCTGCCATAATTGATTAGATACCTAAATGATTGATAACAGAAGACAGAAAGGAAATACCTCCCCTCGACTACTCTCGCATTACTACAATTCAATATGGTGTCAAATTTCAATACGTATTTCCAATTGATGAAAATGTTTCGACGATGACTCCGGAATAATATTTCAAATAATAATTCGCCCGGATTTCTACACACAGTTTCGACGAAATAAGCAAAAGGGTACGCTCGTTACGACGCTGATACGAGCGTAAAAATTAATCAACTAAGAAGACAGCTGTAAGCAAATTATTTCGCATCGAGTACTTTACGTTCTAAACGTTCGCTATAAAAATACCACATGATCGTTTTCGCGTGGTTCAATTGTTTGGAATATAAACCAAACACTGGTTACTTTCTCGTAATACTTTTAATTAGCGTCGTAAAAGGTCTAGTCTGGAAAATTTATGGTTATACCATGTCGAATACACCATTATTCGTTCATCCAGTCTAACCCAACCTCTTCATAACACTTTAATTTGACCAAATCGAAATCATTTCAGGAATTCGGTACAATCTTCAGCTCATATCTATTTTTATATCCAAATTCGTCGGTTTTTTTCCACAACACCGAGTCTAATTTTAAATACCATCAGAATCGCACCGAGCAGTCTGTTTAATCCGGCACATGGCATTTTCATCGCTTCACGAGTCCAGCTTTGTGTGGTCAACCTGTATTATATGTTTTTTCCCTCAAAAGGACAGTCCGAAATAGCACGCTACTCCGAAATAATAAATTAATAGGGGTTTACATTGTCGCTGGAGTGAAATTTGAAAAAAAAAATATACATAAAGAGATACCGATGTTAATTTGCCATACATGCGAAAAGGTTGATAGGGGCATGGAAATTAGAATGTGGCCGCCGGTATCCGAGTTAATCCTAATTACAAGCGTAAAATATGATCGTACCGGATGGGCAATTAAACCGAGATGTACTGGATGCAAACTCATTAAATAAATTTTCTCTTCGCAACGAAAAACTTTCATTCGTTAGACGAATCGAACCCGCAACAAACGTTTCGAAAGACAATTGAAATTCGTATTCTAGGTATAAAAAAAAGTAACTCGGGGCAAAAAATCGGTACTGACCGCCGAAGACGATTAGTTTTAAACAATGGTGCCTTTGGTAAAACTGAAAAATTAACCGGAATTGTTTTTCGATGCACAAAAGCGATGATCTTTTTATCGTCGACGTTCCAATTCGATTCGATTTTTAATCCTGAATTTTCTCGGTTTTTCTCGTCGTACGTTTATTCGTACGTTGACGCGAGACCATTTTGCGGATGAATTTTTTATTCCTTTTGTAATTATTCCCATTGGAAAGGAGTCTGTTGAGTGGTTTAGATTCGAGTGATGAACTTGTTGAGTTTTGTACGATAATTGTGGTGAAATAAGAATGAATTGTGGTGGAAAAAAATTCGTATTGGTGTTTTTTCGCAATTACAAGGGTAAAATATGTAATTTCGTTTGAGAAAAAGTAGCTTCGGTATGTCCCTTGAATTTTTTCATTGAGTCATTCCATATCAACGTAAAATGAAACGAGCCTCTTGAATTTTTCTCAATTTTTTGCCAGGCCCTCTAGTTAGTTTGTAAGAAAATCGACAGAATTTTATCCCCGGTCTTTTGCAGAGAGAGGAAAGAAGGTTTACATTTACAAAAATACCCAATTAGGTCCTAAATTTGACAAAGTAGAGCTTGAAACTAAAAAAATAACTAGAAAACTTGCATTTGGTTTAAAAATCTTACATTTTTCATTAAAAACCATCAAATTTTTTATATTCTCCTCCGGGTGAATCATGGAAGAAATTTTCAAGAAAGAATTCAGTCCTGGTGAAAATTTGGAATGGACAGACATCAGATTTATTATACCACTTTTTTTTTCAGATTATCCCAAGGGAAGGTCGAACTTGAAATATTTAGAAAATTGAAAAAATGGAAATCTTTCGAAAAAAAATGGTATATTTTATGTACATATTTAAAGAGAAGAAAAAATTGCAAAGGTAGAATCAAGAAAAAAAATACGTTTGAAACACACAAAAAAAACATGTTCTGAGTAATTTTTAACCGTCAGTACGCAGACTTTTCCAAGTCCCCTTTCTTGATACTCGGTTAAAACAAAACAATCATTGGTTTATAAATTTCTGTACACGAACTTGAGAATAAACAAGATTTTTAAAATTTTTGCTAGACAGAACTAAAAAAAATGAAAAAATTCTCGCCGAAAAATCTGCCAAAATTTTGAAAAATGAAAACATATGTACCTACTTACCTACTGCAATTTCATATGGAAGTTGCGTGAGACACCCTGTGGTCATTGTATTTTCGCACCTCATAAAAACTTGCGATTAAATCTGACAGAGGAGTTCTGAAGAGAATTAAAATAAGGTTGAAAACTGTTAATTACTTGATAATTTCGTTACGATAGGTATTATTAATTTCAAACGTCAACTTATATTTTAAATTTGTCTTTTTCCTTTCTCGTGCCCCCCACCACCAATGAATTTCATGAAAATTTTGGGAAATTGAGTAACTCTCTTTTGTTAAATGTCATTTTGTGCTATTTTAGATCTCTCTGATTTCATTTTCAAAATTGTGTTACACGATCCTGTTTCTCTTCATCTTTTATGGAGTCAGTCGTCTTTAATACCCCTCCCCCCTCCACAAATTCATTCCCAACATTCTACTTAGATCTGCGATAATTTATACCTAACATATTATTTTGAATCTTTTTTGATTCCGTAGGTACATTTTGAATTTATTCTGAATTATCCTGCTCAATTTTTGGTGTGAACTGCCAGAGCCAGACTAATCGAGCAAGGAGAAGCAGAGATAGTTCACTCTCAAATGAAAAAAATTGCATTTTAAATCAATAAAGTCATGAATTAATTGCAAAATATTTTGGGAAATTTTACATTTTGAATCGAAAGAATTGAGAAATATTGTGGGTGCTCAATTTGAAAAATTGAAAATACGTACTTCAATTTGAGCTAAAATCTTTTTGATTTTCAGCTTCTTCAAAAATCTCATTTTTGGTCATTTTTTGGCTCTTTGTCATTACATTACAATTACTGATTTCTCAATCAGTTCACAATTTTTCAAAAAAAAATCTGTAATTTTTTTGAGTGAAAAATCCATGTTTTTCAGTTGAATTTGTTTTATTGATTCAAATAGATGAATTTTCAGATTTAAGGAGTGTAGGTATTGATTGTTTATTTTTATTCCCAAAAATTCTACAGTTTTCCATTTTTTTTGTTCATTTTTTTTTGGCTAAATCTGCTGACCTACCTACTAAAATTACTTCAACTATGCCAGCGCCATTAAAATGCTCGGTCACTCAATTTCATCATTGAACATTGACCCCCGCCCCCTTCGTAATCAGGAATGACTTCTTTGACCACAACCCAAAATACTCTTCTTTTTCATTAGAAATTTTTTTTTTATCAATGATAAATGCAATTTTTCTGATTTTAGAAATTTTTGAAAAAAGCTTGACTTTTTGAGTAAATTAATGAAAAAGCTAGACTTATCAGATCAGCTTGACCTGTTAGACATCCTGTAAATGTTTCACAACTTCTCAATCAGCCTCTTAAATAATTTTTGGATACGCTAATGCTTTCAATGTAGAAAAAGTAAGAATTTTTTAGGCTTCCTCTTTGAAAATTGGAGAACCAAGTCAACGATTACAGGGAGATGACATGAAATTATCTCTAATGTTTTTTTTACTTTTTCGAAGATGAGTCAAAATAATGATAAGGCGAAATGTGAAAAAGACGAGGTTCTTGATGAATAAAAAATTGAAAAAACATAGTTTTTGAAAAAAATTCTCACAGAAAAGATGATTGTGAAAAAATTTATAAAATTTTCATTTTTTTGCATTTTCAATGACATATTTCGACCTTCTGCGCTCCCTAAAACCTATACTGACTTGAAGAGAATTCGAAACCAATTTTTTATATTGATACATAAAATTTCCCCCAGCACCTACCTAAGCTCAAACCATTCAATTCGTCTCGAGTGCATTCCAACTAACACGTTTACCCGCCTTAAAAAGACCCACTTTGCAAAAATCATTCCTTAAACTATTCCCATCTCGAATACCTTTCTTCGGCCGTCATAAATTACCCATTTTTGTCAAAATATCGATCGTAATCTCGCAATAAATGGCTTTTATTCCTTTTACCCTTTTTTCCGTATAATTTTTTCACGTCGAAAAATTACCCTTTTCGTGTTACAAAAAATTGATCGATTTCAATTTACACACCGATCGTTTCTGGCGGTTCATTGCGAGTAAATTTCTTCCCGAAAGGAAATCTTGTATCGAAGCAAGATACCAGATACCTTTATACCCGCCACACACACGAGAAGAAACGTGCGAAATATTTTTACGCTGTGCAAAAATGCGAACATGTAGTGAAAAATATTCGAAATAACTCTCGCGAGTATTCGCATTCTCGTTCCCGATGCAGACTCGCTCGTCGAATTCTACCGCTTCTGTATGCAAAATTATCATTAGTTTGAAATGACGTTTTTTTTTATTTCATTCTGTTTTTCTCTTCTGTTACAGGTGAGTACGAGATGACTATTTGAAAATGTACGAATACGATATGCGGGTACGTTACTTTTTCGAGAGGAAAAAAAATGATAAAAAAATAAAAAATACCCTCTCGGGTTCCCGGAAACACGTAGGGTAGGTTAGTAAAATAATACGAATTGTTTCAGTAAAGTTGCAAAAAAAAAAAAAACGGTTCACGTGTATTTTTCATTCGTCGGTGTATTATTCCGCTGCAAAACATTTGAAACTCCGAATCGGTCCGCGAAAAAGAGCTAAAACGATGTCAGAAAAGTTGAAAGAGTCGCTGTCATATTTAACATTTCTTTAACACGCTTTATTGTTGGAAATTTTAAATAATTTGCATTTTATTGCCATTAGGAAATTTATTAAACCGTAAGTCGCGAGAACCGGCAGCACCAAAGTGAAACTTAAGTTATATCGTCGACTTTGTTCCTTTTCTGTCGTTAACTTAAAACGAATAGCGAAATATTTTTTGATATTAGAATCGAGCCAGGGATACGACGAGCCTTTTTGCAGCGTTTTTCCAAGTAATAAAAATGGAATTTTCAATATTTAAAAACCCCTTGGTACGTTGGTCGGATAAAATGCATTCTTCAAAAGGTTCGTCGTGGTGAAAAATCCTGCATTTAGAAACCATACACTGGCTGGATTTTAAGGTGATGGTTATTCGGGTTCATTTTGCCCAGATACCTTCTACCTATCCGCAAAATGGGCCACAATTCGAATATCAGATCAATTGATGAGCTTAGAAGGTCTCGAGCTACCTGGCGAATTATACCTCGCTGCGGAAATATTTACGAAATTCGTTAAATTCTGGGCAAAATATTTACACGAGGTTGATAAAATGGCTGCCCTGACGTTTCAACCTTGGCTGTAGTCTTTTCGTGATGGTGACATGTACTTACGTTGAAAAAGGGTTTAGGTCGTTTGTGATTTAGGTTTTTGTGCGGATTTTTTATGCATACGTAGGGTAGATAACGAAAGATACACGAAGCATATGCAGGGAGGGTCTAAACCTAACTAACCTCGATTCTTTTTCCTTCGTGGCAAAAATGATAGACTTGTAGTAGGATACGTACCAAATATACCAATATAAATAATAACACCAATGTAACGTGGGATAAACTCTGTATTAAGTACGAGAGAGAACAACACACGTAAGTATACACGAGCGAGTGAGAAGTACAAGTGTCACGTATCAGACGGAGATGCGGACGGGTTCGAGTAGTTCAACGAAGTGAGAGCGAGCAAGACAGCTGCGCCGCTCTCTCACCACAACCGATAGGCGGTGCAGTGTTGCCACTAGTGCGGCTACGAATGTCGTATACAAAATACAGTTTAACACTCCCTCCTTTTATTTTAAAGAGCAAAAATTTACAATTTATTGGATGGGAGGTAAAATTCTATCTCTAAACATGTTGAATGTATCGAGCTAACACAAACACAATTTTCATATTAGCGATCCTTCGATGTTTAATTCTTCATCTTTCCAGTGCAATATGGCTCCCTTTGGACAATTTCAGATCTTGATTTCCGACGTTTGAATTAAATACGAGCCGATCAAAGTTGGTCTAACTAGGAATAACCGATCTAAGCTTCGAGTTCTTCTTCAATTTGGAATTGATGATAATATGTTCGTTCGACTTTTGACAGTGTTTGATATTATAACCGATCATAGTATAGTCCATTAAGAATTCTAGGAACCGATCTAATTTTTGCGAATTTAAAATAAAATTATTTTGTATATCCGATCCAAGTAATAACATTTCGCATCACTGGAGCCGATCTAACTTTTGCTAATCCAATTTGTTTGGTCTTAGTAATTCTTTCAAGGACTCCAGGAGCCGGTCTAAATAACAGTTTCAGGAGCCGATCTAATCATTACGTTAGTAGAATGATTGTATCCCCGATCTAAGCAATATTTGAATATTTTAAGCAGTAATTCTTGATTTAGGCTAAGTGCAATTTGGAGTAAAATCGTTTTCAATAATATCAGGAGCCGTTCTAAATTTCCACACAGGATATTTTTGAAACAATTCTCGATCTAAGCTGAGTAAATGGTTTCTCAGTCAAAGGTTTTGTCAGTATATCTGCATCTTGTTCTTTGGAACTAACCCATTCTATTGTGGCACGTTCATTGATAACATGATCTAAAATGTAATGAAATTTAATGTCTGGTATATGTCTTAAAGAGGAAACTCCAGGTTTTTCGGTACATTGAATTGATGGTGAATTATCTCCAAACAGTCCTATAGGTAAATATTCTTTGCCAGTCGCTCTATTCAAAGTCGCATTCGTTGCTACTGCCTCTTGTAGGGCTGCGTTCAAAGCTACATATTCGGATTCACAAGTCGAAGTTGATACATTTCCTTGGCGTTTGGATGACCACGAAACTATGTCTCCATGTAATCTAATAATCGTTCCAGTCGTCGCTTTTCTAGTGTCTACGTCATCTCCATAACTAGCATCAGCATGAGCTGTTAACGGTCTACCATTACTTCGATATTCTAAGCCATAATTTTTCGTTCCAACTAAATATCTAAAAACTCTTTTGACATTCTCCCAATCTAATCTTGAAGGACTTGCTTGTTTTCTACTTAACATGTTTACAGAGTAGGTAATGTCTGGCCTTGTGCCATTGGCTAGGTACATCAGACTGCCTATAGCTTCTCTATAAGGAAAAGGTGCTTGACCATATTGTATATGTTTATTCAATCTTTTTAAGGCTTTACGTTCTTTACGATTTGATGGTTCTTTACCTTGTAAAAGTAGTGCAGTCAATAATCGTTCTTTGTCATTTCTGTTTTGATAAATCATAGGAATTGGATAGGCATTAGCATTTGCCATATTGAATCTCTTCAAAATTTCAATAGTGTAGTTTTTCTGATGTAGGTAATAAATTCTTTCCGATCTCTTTCTAATAATTTCTATTCCAACAAATTTTTTAGGTTCACCAAGATTAACGATTTCAAGATATTTTAACAGTTTATCGATTAAATCATTCATTCTAGGTATATTATTTCCAGCAAATAGGATGTCATCTACATACAAAATTAAAAATGCTTCAAAATCTCGATCTCTAATCCAATAAATACAGGGATCATTGATATCTTGTTTAAAACCTAGTCTTTTCATAACTTTATTGAAATGTTCGTTCCACTTCTTTGGACTTTGCTTTAATCCATAGATTGCCTTTTTCAGGAGTAAAATTTTCGTTCTTCTAGTTTCTTCATCTATATTCATCGATTTTGGAATTTCTAGGTAGGTAATAGCATCTAAATCTCCATGTAGGAAAGCAGTTTTAACATCTAAGTGGTAAGCTTCTAAGTTGAATTTATTTATTATGCTCAGTGCAATTCTAACCATAGCCAGTCTAGATACAGGTGAGTAAATTTCTGAGAGAGAGTAAAATCGTTTATCTTTATAGCCACGAGCTACTAATCGTGCTTTGAAAATTAATCTGCCATTTGTGTCGATCTTAGTTTTTAATAGCATAATCGAGTCTACAATTGTGGGTTTTTCTTCAGGTTTCGGTCTATTCACAAAGATATAAGTGTTATGACGATCATGTGATTTAAATTCTTCACCAATAGCATTTTCCCAATGTTCACGATCTGGTCCAGATAAGGCTTCTTCTACAGTAATAGGATCTCCAACTAAGCCAGCCATTAATGCAAAAGTTTCAATATCTTCATTATCTGCTGTTAAAGCAATATACGCTCTAAGTCGTTCTAATTCTTTTTCAAAATGTTCTTTAATTGTAGTTGCGCCAGTGTCAATTTCAATCTTTACAGTGTCTTCATTTTCGTTCAAATTTTCTTCTAATTTTGCTTTCTTCGCTCCTCCGACTTTTTCTCGCGATTGAGGGTTTTTCTTTTCTTAGGTCTTCCAGGTTTTCTTTTGGCCGGAATTACGTTCGAAGTTGAGGGTACAGGTTCAGGTTCTGGTTCTGGCTCACTTACTCCTCCGTTTCTTTGATTTCGGTAGGGGTCTCAACAGGTCTATTAGGCATAGGCGTTCCATCTTCATTTCTTCTATAAATCGTTCTAAAGTCTTTAATCCATTCGTTTTCGTTCATTTCAGGTTCTAAATCATCAGCAGGTAAGCCGGTTAAGTGTTTTATACGTTCTGGCTTCATAAGGTTTAACATGTTTCGTTCTAATGATCTTTTTCGATTTTGGTAACATAACTTTATAACCAGTTGGAGTGTATCCTACAAGGATTCCATACATTCCTTTTTGGTTCCAAATTTGGATGTAACATTTTGCCGTTTTAAAAATACAAGGCTTCCAAATCTACGTAATTGATCATGATTAATCTGAATTTTCGGAAAAACACGTTCTAAAGGGCATAGCCAATCTATTCCAGCATGAGGTTGTCTATTATACACGTATACAGCCGCTCCAAGAGCTATATCCCAATAATAAGTGGGTAATCCAGAATCTACAAGCATTACTCTAATCTTGCCAGCAATAGTCTGATTGAAACGTTCTACAGTGCCATTGTGTTGGCTCGTTTTTGGCTCTGAGGTGGCATGATGAATTTTATTCCGTTCTAAATATTCACTAAATTCGTCTGAGGTGTATTCTCCACCATTATCCGATCTGAATACTCTAACTAAGTGTTTACGTTCTGAATCAGTAATATTTCTGATGTGGTCTAGGTATAATTTGAAACAATTTAACGCCTCGCTCTTTTTGTGCATAACATAGCATACAGCAAATCTACTATAATCGTCTACAAAGCTTATAATCCATTTAAATTTGTTCTTGTAAGAGACAGGTGTAATTGGCCCAATAATATCAGAATGAATTGTATGAAACGGTCTCAGTGCTCTGCGTCTACGTATGTGAAATTTTAATTTCTTCATATTCGCAATTTTGCAATCTGTACAGTTTTCAATCATTTGTGGGTCTAATTTTACATGTTTTAATAAATTCGTTCTAGCTTTAATTCGATCATTTTCTTGTATTCCATGTGTCCAAGTCTGCGGTGCCAAACCATACATTGTGATTTAAATTCGAGAAATTCTTCAGGGGTCATGTCTTTTGGTTCTGTTCTAATCAACTCATTTCTCTGGATATAAGAGTCATGAGGAATTTCATGTTGAACTAAAATATCATCTATACACAGTCGTTGATCTATATTTTCATTATCTCGTTCTACATTTGTAAAGGTTGAGTTTTACTTCTAGTTCGTCGTATTCATCTAAGTCATCAATATCATCTACGTTGAATACAATTTTGTCTCGTTTTTGGCGTTTCTTGAAAGGATTTGGTTTCATTAGGAGGGTCCAGGTCTTCACTACTATCACTTGAATCATTTTCTTCGATATTGTCAACTGGATCTATAGTATAAATTCTATTTCTCGTTCTAGTTACTAAAGCACTTGATGAATTACAATCTATAAGAAAATACCAAAATGGTGATCTATAAATTCCTTTCATTATTAAATTCTTTCCATCCATAATTCTAGCATTTCTATCGTTCAATATAATTGTGTAGCCCATTTCCGCAAATTTTCGTAGTGAGAGTAAATTATCTACCATGTTAGGTACGTATATAGCGTCAGGTATAGCGATCTTATTGTTGCAGTAAACAGATTTTCCAGTAATCGTTCCTTTTACATTCGAATACATCTTTGCGTCAGCACGGGCACCATCAATTGTTGATTCACATTCTACTTTATTTTCTAAATTACGGTCTGTTTTTATGAAATGTGATGTCGCTCCAGTATCGCCAATAAAGCATAAATGTTTGTCACTGTCTTCTATCGCAAGGTTGGCTCGATCTAATTGGCTGTCATTGATGTCAGCATTACATTTGGCAATTAATATATTGTTACGTTCAATTTCAGCATGGTATTTTTCATTTCTGTAAATAAACAAATAAATAACGATCTATTTACTTTCTTTTACTGTAGTAGTATCGCTAGCATTATTCGAATTACTAGTATTATTATTATCAACATTCTCAGCGGGTTTATTAAATCCACGTCCCGCGTTTACCTCGCGACGATAATTCTGATTCGATCTATTAAAATTTTGTCCAGCATCTTGATAATTTGTTGGTGCTGTGCTCGTCGATCATTATTGTAATAATTATTTCTACGATCAAAGTTGTTATTATAATTTCCACGATTGATCTATTACCACGATAGAATTATTATAATTGTTATTACGATCAAAGCTTGATTATTGTCACGATAGGAGTCATTATTCTGGTAATTCCATCTAAAATCATCATTTTTATTACGATTATATCGATTATTATTCGATTGATACGATCTATTGCCTTTATTATAATTGTTGTACGATCTAGATTTATTTTGTCGTTTATCGGAAATTTACAGTTTTTGGCATAATGTCCTTCTTTTCGGCAATTATAGCAAAATTTTTGAAAGGTACATTCACGTCTGCGATGTCCATATCTATTACAACGATGGCAGGGTTTTTCATTCTTTGAATTGGTTCTGATCTATTAAAATCGCCATTTGAATTCGATCTATTTTTGAAATAATTCGCTCTTTGCGGTTGAATATCTTTCGCTCTAGCTTCTTGTTTTAACAAATAATTTTTATCTCTCTAATACTCGTTTTCGGATAGCCGCCGCTAAATTCTATTTTATTATAGATGTCCGGATAAATACGCCTGTGCCATGTACAATTTGGTCAAAGACGTCCGCTTTTGGTATGTTTTTGCCAACTATAGTGAAATATTGCGATCTAATTTTACATGAACGCTGGAAAAATTCTGAAATTGATTCGGATTGGTATAATCTGAGCCGAGAAAATTGTTGTTTGATCGATCTAGATGATTGATTAGATTCCGATCTTCTAACATCTTGTAAAATATTGATGGCTTTCTTGAACGTTCTACACTGTGCGATCTCATCTACATACATTTTGTCGATTCTCATCATGAGCAAGTTTAGCATATGATTATTATCTAATTTCGTTTGATTTTCTTTTTCTGGATCAAGGCCCATTCCTTCTAGTTCGCGTCTGAATCTAGCATACCAGTTGTCATATGAATCGTTCTTTGTTAACTTATATCTGGCATTTGAAGCCACCGTTCTAAATTGATGTATTTTAAACAATTCTAATTCAGTTATACTCGATGACTGAGCTTTTTCGGTACTTTTTGACGTTCTAAGCTTCTTTTTATTGTGTTTCGATCTATTTTTATTCTTTTTCTTACGCTTTTTATCCATCTATACCGTCTTCTGAGTCACTGGACGAGCTTGGTGATGACGGGTCTCCATCTTCTTCAGGTTCTGAGCGAGAATCAGAGTTAGGTTCATCAGATACATACTGTGGCAAGGTAGACGGTCTATTTTCTGGTACAAAATCTTTATCTTCTTCTTCAGATTCACCTTCAAACGATCAGAGTCAGTTTGCTCATCGCTAATGGTCTCAGGTTCGGTTGAACAGGTCTGGTCCATTGAACGATCTAATTTTGCCGATCTAAGAAGCTGTTTATTCGCCTCAATAATTTCTTTTACAATGACTTTTTGAATTTCGTTCTCAGGTACCTCCATTTTGATTTGAAACGGTCTATGCTGATCAAATGGTACTTCCGTTGGACAATAAAGCAATGGAATGATTGAGTCTTCATCTGTTGAGGATTCAGTTCTTTCTAATTTTATATCAATTCGATCTAAATTTTCAGAATTTGATACTCTTCTAGATTTTCCAGCTGATTTCTTCTTAACAAGGTGCTGAATAACATGAGGATTTTCAGGATCCGATACTAATAACAGCGGAGTTGTATTATGTCGCTGAGTTTGCCGATCTAAGGTACACCAGAAGTACTTGCTTCGGTTTCACGTTCGTTAACTGTATTCTCATTATCATCAGAATCAGATATTACCGCTCTATGTACATGTTTTGTTTTAGAAAGGGAATTAATAGCCCTTTTCTCAAATCTTTTTCACGTTCTAAGCTTTCATTTGAAATTTCCGATCTAAATTTATTTACATCTAAATCTATGACTCGTTTTGTATTTTGCTTACCCTTTGCTCCAGCATTCCTTCAGGTAGGGATGTCGATGTGGCAGAATTAGATTCTCTTTTTGAAGTAGACTCCTGTGTAAATCAAGTATAATGAGATAACAAAGTACAATTATAATTCGTCTAATAATTAAATTCAATCATCAATAAATTACTTTATTCGTTTCTATTTTGATCTAAATTATCATCTTCTTCATATTTTCCGATCTTCTTGTATGACGGGTCATTTTGTAACCGTTTCGTTCAAAGCTTCTATAACAATAAGCAAAATTCATCTAATTTTAGTCAGTATAGGAGTTACTCCAATATGGCGAGCGTAAGTCTGTATGGAGCTCTTCCAGACTTACGGCGATATAGATTTGGTAGCGTTTCGCATACCCCATCTATACCCACTGGCGTGTTTGAGCCAATTGATAGCCCCGCGTTTCCGATGACTACCATTGTACTCAAACAAACCACCCGCAAACCTCAGTGAATTTTACCAGTATCTGATCACCTGGCGTACGTACAGAGTAACCTTTAGATATGGTTGCATTAGATAGCATACATAATAAGCATCGTTTGAAAATTTAAATATTTATTTACGATCTAGAAGGCCTATATTTGGAGACCACATAGGGTTTTAAAAAAACTCCACATCTAAGATCTGTGTAATAAATTCAATAATTTTCAATTTTCGATCCACTGAGACCATGAAAGGTTTTAATAAACTCCAATTCATTCGATCTAAAATTCAATGATAATTTTCAAATTTCTGATCTAAACTCAATAATCGCTTTAATGAGCGGGTCTAAAATTCAGTAATAATTCCAACTAATCGATCTAAAAGCTTTTAACTAGCTGATTTAATATTCGTCTAATATTCAAATGTTGCTATCTATGCATTCACTGAAGTTTACCCTTGCAATTGGGCTTTTTAATATATGGATAAACAATGCACAAATTCCATGTTTCCACATAGGGTAGTGTAATATTTCAAAATGCCGATCTAAATAATCATTGCTAAAACATGCCAATTCATAAATAGTTTAAAGTCATCCGACTGTATTTGTCATCGTTCTAAGCATATCAAAATGAATCATCCATCTAAAGAGTGTACAGATTTCAAGGATATTAGTCATTGATCAAAAATTTTAACTGAGTCAATATAATATACATCGTTCTAAGTTTTGAGTCATAGTTCTGGAATTTCAACGTCACCTTTACAAGGGTTACAGCAGGTATATACATCGTTCTAAAGTATTAGTCATCAAAAGATATTTAAAATTTTATTGCTAATATGAGTCATCGATCTAAAATTCCATTATCAAGGTTTGGAAAAATCCACCGATCTAAAATATCAACGTAATGATTCCATATAAGGGCTTTTGAAAGATAACATTATAAGGATAAAATTCATTCGTTGGGTTTTGCCCACGTCTAAATAAAATACTTCGGTGTCTCGATCTAATATTTATCTACTTGATAAGCCAACACAGGATTTATTCATTGGGTTTTTCCCCGATCTAAAATAACTCCGTCGTCGTCGTCTAGCTCCATTGTATTCATGAAGCAGGTAACTGATAGTAGGCGATAAGGGTTCTCGTAGCTCGGCCGACGTTCGCATTCTTCATCATTGATATGGGTTTTTCCTGGCAACGTAGCTCTGGTAATATGACGTCATCAACTGTTGAATGTTTGGAATTCGTTCTAAAATGGTAAAGAATTTATCCTGTTGGCTGAAAATTCGATCTAAGATGCGCCGTTATTAAATATATATATTCCGTTCTAAACAAATTCATTTATTAAATCCACAGGTATTTCTTTCGATCTAAGCTAAATTTAATTATAAACCACACAGGTATTCGTTCTAAGCTAATAAATTTTGACTGTTGCAATTTGAATTCATTCTCATGTACTAAAAACTTGTTCAATATTGAAGGTTTGAAATCCGTTCGAATATAATAAGCTTCGCCTCCTTGGATTTGAGGTCCGATCTAAGGTGATACGAGTTCGCTAGTATTGAATTTCCGATCTAAACAAAGACACTTTACAGATATTAATTAGTAATTCTAAGCTAATAACTGAGGTAAACCAGTGTTAACGATCAAAGCTAATAATCCATTTCTTGATAATCTGTGTTGAAACTTCCTTGGTATGGTTCTATATATCTTTCAACGATCTATTTGCCAATTTGCTAATTATCCAAGGTGTAAGAAAATTCTTTCTAAAAATGGTAAAACGTCAATATTAATTCAAATTATTCAGTAATTACGATCTAAGCTATATTATTTCATCACGTTTCTATTAAAATCTGCCGATATTCTTATATGTCAACGATCTAAGCTAATATGATATCCATTTAAAAAACGTTCGAAGCTGATAATATTTCATTGATTCTTGACAATCTGAGCCGATAACAATCGTTAGTTATAAACGATCTAAGCTAATAATATTTGCCTGAATTAATCATTGCCGTTAATAAATATCGATCTAAATGTATATTTACATAGCTATTTATTGGCATAATCAAAACAAATTAACTGATGTGTCCGGAGCCGATCTAAAATTTTATTTGATCTGGATAACCATATTAAACTGTATATATTCGAACGGAAAATTCACTGATAATGTAATGCCATAATATCGATCTAAGCAATTATATCAACGTTTCAAACGTGCTAATATTAATCAATGTTTCAAACGTGCTAAAAAAATAATCGATCTAAGTCAATCCTAACTGAATTATGTCAGAAATATTTCACAGGCATTTAATAAAATAATCGGCATTTCGATCAAAGCAAATTCAGAAAATTTCACAATTAATTCAATAAAAAAATCGGCATATTTTGGCATATGTTCTGGTATTGACTCGCGTATGAAAACATGAAAAATCACACAGAATGGAATTAATTACGCGAGAATTAAATTAAGCCACTTGATAAAAGCAATAAAATTTGATAAGAGTAAATAAATAATTATCAGAGGTGAGAAACGCTCCCGACGACAAAGGCCAGCCGGATAACCGTCTCACACGCTCTGCTTACCATGATAGACTTGTAGTAGGATACGTACCAAATATACCAATATAAATAATAACACCAATGTAACGTGGGATAAACTCTGTATTAAGTACGAGAGAGAACAACACACGTAAGTATACACGAGCGAGTGAGAAGTACAAGTGTCACGTATCAGACGGAGATGCGGACGGGTTCGAGTAGTTCAACGAAGTGAGAGCGAGCAAGACAGCTGCGCCGCTCTCTCACCACAACCGATAGGCGGTGCAGTGTTGCCACTAGTGCGGCTACGAATGTCGTATACAAAATACAGTTTAACAAAAAAGGTCTTGAACTTTATGTAATTCTGCTAATGAAATTTTTCCTCGGCCATATCGTTAAATGGTTTTTTGGTAAAATATGTATTAAATTCGGGGTTAGTTTATCGCTCCTGGGCAAAAAATCGTTTCAACGTTGAAAGTGAATTAAACCTCGAGACGGTTTTTTGTATAAAATCTCAATGTCATTTTGTCACAAAGATTTTAATTTTTTCAGATATGGAGGCCTAGATTTGGCATAACTCGAATTATTTTACATTTTAACAAATTACAAATCGTAAATTTTATCCGATGGGAATAAATTTGGCTGAGGGAAAAAACCTCTGACGAAGGAGTCTCGCATGAAAAACGAAAAATTACGTACATAAATTAAATCGTTCATTTTTTCCGGACAGCGAATTCACATGTAGAAATGATGGGTATAAAGAGAGGGAATGTCGAAAACCTAACCCTTTAACACAAAACCGATACGTCACGCGGTATACGAAAATCCGCAGCCACACACGCAACGCTGAGTTGAGCCTCCTAACTGTCATTAAATTACATTTGACTTTTTCCTCGTCTCCGGCTGCTGAAATTCACGATACGCTAACAACAAGCTGGTCAAAGTTTTAGAAAATATCACAACTTGTAAAATCCAATTTGTAAAAAAAAAGTTCAAAGGAGAGGGATGAATATTTGCGGATTTATTTCTCGTCCCCTTCAACTTTCTAGACCGTAATACGAGCGCGTGTATATAATTATATTTCTTTGTTGACTCTCGAATACAATATGATATTACCTTATGAAAAATTTATCATGGTGAAATTTTCACAGTATGCTTTCCTGTTGTCGTCGTGGACGTTGTTGTTTTGGGAATTTAATTCGCGTTTTTTTTTTTTTTTTTTTTTGAACAGAAAGTATCAAAAATCCTTTTTAATGATTGTAATTTTTTGTGTAGAAGGTTGAAATTTCATATAGGGTCGATGTACGAGTAGAAAAGAGGTGAATGAGCTGTAATTTTCCTTTTTCTAAAGGTCTTGGTTTCTTCTTTGATGGATGTGGAATGATGTTTTCAACGACTAATTTATCTACTCGTTCAAAAACGACAGAAGGGAAAAAATTGGTTCGTTGTTTAAATGCCCAAGTGTCTAATAGTAAGATCCTAAATTCAGTTTGTATCTAAACAATACATATTTTACAGGAATGAAGAATATTTTTGAGCAGGGAATTTTCCTTTTAAAATTTCCCGCCCAAAATATGGATTTGGGCTTGAAGTTACGAATTTTGAAAAATTGTGCTTCAATTGATTAAACAGGTCACTAATAAATGTTGACCCAAAATTTTCAAGTGGCTTCGAAAAATCTCGAAACTGCTTTCAATTGATTCAGCAGGTGAAAAATTGGGTACATTCCAAATTTCAGATTATTTTTGGTGATTAGATCAATTTTTTATGCTTGGCAATGCTGTGAGATAAATTTGAAATTTTGAAAATTCAAGAAATTCAGTTCAGCGCCTATAAGATTTTGGATTTTTTTTCAAGCATTTTTTTTTTTTTTGGTAAAAAATGCTCATAAAAATTGATCAATTGAATTAAATTCCATCATCCTAAAACAAAGGTAGCCCCAGATTATTTCTGCCATAAATAAGATTTCAACTAAGTCCAAAATTTTAATTTATATGTTCTAATTTTTTCAACTTTGAATTTCTTCAAACATTTTGGATACAATTTCAATTTCTTTCTTGAAATGGTATCCAATTTCCAATTTAAAAATAGTGAAATTTATTCAACCCTAATTTTTTTTCAACATTTTCGAATTTTGATTTTCCTACTTTTTTCAATTTCATGTCCTAAAAATTTCTTTCCAATTATTTAGTAAAAAAATATTTTGAAAAACGTAGAAGTTGAAATTAGAAAATATTGAGGAAAATTTGATAACTGTTGGGAAAGTTTTCGAATTGGAAAAAAAAAACAAGAAATATAAATTTGAATTTTATAGTAAGTCCTGGTTGGAAAAAAGTTGAGAAAATGTGAATAAAAAAATATGTACAGATGGAAAACATTTCAGTATTCATTAAAATATTTTCCCAATTCAGATTTCTTCAATTTTTTCAGATTTTTTTTTAGAAATTCCGTCCAGCTAGAAAAAATTTTCTACTTCATGCTTCTTAAAATTTCTTCACGACACAACAAATGATTAAAATAAAATTCAAAAAGTGATATACAAGAGAAGTGAACTTACTCGAATTTTCAGTGACTTTTTTTGGTAAATTTGTATTAGAAGAAGGGAGTTGGCCAGAACATGGGGAAGGAGTTTGGATAAAAAAAAAGTAAGTCGATATAGATTGATCTTTTTTGTTGCACTTGAAATAAAAAAAATTTCAACAATTTCTTGAAAAGATTCAAAGATTATTTCGTAACAAGTATTCCAACTTTCTTTTTTTTTTGGTTATTTCGCAAAAAAAAGATTTAAAAAAATTGCAATGATAATAGGTAATTTGTTAAAAGACAAAAAAATATTGGTAAATCAATTGAAACCCATTCAGTGGTGTGGGAATGATTTTTATTGGGAGGTACAAAGTGGTATGTAGACATAGAATACCAAAATGATTTTGGAAACTGAAAGTAATAAATAAGAAACCTTCACGAGGGTAAAATTTTGGACAAATTGGATTTTTAATGCCCAAAAAAGACATTTTTTTCATGGACAATGCTTTGAAAACATCTTTTCAACCTTACATCTTACAATTGTTTCAACCTTTGATTTTTTCAAATTTTTCTCAGCTTCTTATTTTCTAAAATATCCTCCAGCTCAAAATTTGTTGCCAATATTTTTTAAAATTTTCAATTTTCTTTATGAAATTGAAAAAAATTTTCAAGAAATCAAAATTGGACATTTTTTGTGAAAATAAAAGTTTAAACTGCTGAATACAATTTTATAAAAATTTAGAATCAAAGAAATTTTGAAAAAATTTGTACCTACTTGAATCATCAAACTCCCATTAGTCAATAAAATTTAAGAGTTAGTAAATTACCAAGAAATTTTTAGAACTATCAAAATGTGAATTTTTGGAACTACTCATTGAAATTTAATCCCCGATTTGAACGCAGATTTCATGCAGCAAAATTGATAAATATTAAAACTTTTTCATTTCCACGAGATTATTCTAAAACAAAAACTAAAATTCAACTAGAAAAAACGTTAAATTTCCCCAGAAAGGGCTTCGGAAATCCGTAGATTGGTTTTTTTCAAATAACCATCTTGGGAGTACTTATCGACTTTTTGAAAAAAAGTATAAAAATTGCAAAATTTAAATAGTCTTCATTTTAAACAACACACAAATGATTTGAAAAAAAAATGAAAAAACTAGATAAAAAACATTCCCGCCTTACTTTCTGATCCTATAATCCTTCTCAAATTTCATCCAAACTCCACCTAAATTTGAAAATCTTCTGCTTACAATTCGCACTCCTAAACAATTTTTTCGAAAAAGAAACTGAAACCAATTGAAACCGTACATAATTGATCTCATAACGCCATCCAATTGGAAATCATCCCAGCAGAAAAAATAATCACATTTGGATGAAATCGAACCGATAAAAATCGAGAATTGGATTTTCATCGATATAGCACACCATAAAGAATATCACCTCGCTGCATTATTCGGTTTGTACCGAATGCATTGGCAACCACAGATAACAAAAAAAAAGGGTTCGAGGGAGAAGAAAAAACTAGCAGAAAAGTACCAATAAAACCAACAACGTCAATTCACGTATTCGGTCTCGGGTACGGCTTTGCATTCCACATATGCGAACGAAAATAGTCCCAAAACGCCAGTTCGACGAAACTTGAAATAATCTACGATCAATTCGAGTTTATTTCGGCGGCGCAACCCTGGAGAGAAATTTTTAATAATCTTTATCGCGATTGCAAGTTCGAACCGCGATGGAAAAAGTTTACCCAGCGAAGTTGGTATTGTCGCCGGGTACGTTTCCAAGTCGAATAAATGGTTCGTATAGAGAGCTATGAAGTTATCGACACTTCGGCGTAAAAATTTTACCAAACTAATTTGCTCGATATCGTTTTAAAAACTTACTCTGACGTGTATTATGGTTCAGGTTTAGACGTAGTCGCCACCTCTTCATCGTTCGCAATGTACCAACTTTTATTCTTTTCGAAAGCCAGCGAAAAATACACGTTTTCGGACGTGAGCTCACGTACATCGACGAAAGAAACTATAAAATACAATGGATGAGAGGCAGCCTCAGATAGAAAAGGGGAAAAGAAATCAAATGCTATAACTAAACATGTATTTTTTTCTTATCCTTTGTATTTCGTATTAAACGAAAATCTCCCTCATATAACAACCTTTTGATCCTGAGCGGCTTTCTAAAATCAAGGCAAAAAAATCGTGCAATGCAAAAGGCGTTGACGTTATCGTGTAAAAAGTTACCATTTATATGGGAACGCCAAAGAGACCCGGGACAGTCGCGGCGTCGAGGGTAACAGAGTAAAAAAAGAAGGAAAAAGTCGACTTGAGTAAAACTTAACATTTATCAATAGTTTCTGTTACTATTAGACAGACATTGTTCAGTTTGCCGGCAGTTATGGTAACATACGTTTTAAAAGTTACCATTGCCAATGAAGACTTTGAAAAGTTGCACTTTCTTGTCACGCATGTTTTAAGATAAGTTCGGCTCAAGTTTTTCACACAGCGACTCGATAAATTGTGACGTAGATTTTTGATAAATTGAAGATATCGACGGGGCGAGGGTGTTGAGAGGGGGAAAAGAAGGCCGACCGGGGGCAGATTCGAATAAAAACTTTTTCCATTTTCCAACGTTTCTGTCTTTTTTCTTTGGCTTGAAGAATCCACGTCTCTGGTGCCCGCGTCGCTTTATGCGCCTTTGATTTTGATTTAAAACGAAAGTTGATATTTGGAAATTCACTATTCACGTGTTTTATTGACATTATACGAGCGGGAAATCGAGAAGGGGAAAAAAACGATGTTAATCCGGCGATATTATATCGTCGCGGTGTCGCGAGCTTTAAATCTTTAATCCTTTATTTATTTCTTCATCTGTGAAATGAAATACGTACGAAGAGTAGAATCCAAGCTGGGAGAATTTTTCGTCTACAAGCAACGTTTGGTTAGTTGGAGTTTAACGACGTGGATAAATATTCGGTCCAATGTCTTATATAAGAACGAATTAATTCGCGTGTCGTGTAAGAGTCGAGCACATTTTACCGGCGATATTCACCAATTAAATTGAATGCAAACTTACGTACGAGTATGTGCATATCCTAATTGAGTGGTTTGTTTGGAAACACGCATGCAAAACGTAACGACTTTATTCTTACATGTCAAACATGAAGGAGTAGAAATAGCTCAATTTTCTTAATGAAATTGAAATGTTTTCATAATTAAACTAAATTTTAGAAAAATTTAAAAATTCACGAGTAAATACATGAAGTCAGTATAGCAACGATGTGAGAAAATTTTGACTGATTTTACCCATTTTTTAAATTAAAAACCATGTTTTCCTCGTTTCTTGTTTTTTGTTCCAATTTTTAATGAAAATTTCTTATAACAATCAAGAATTAGGTATGAACCAAAATTCGCAGATCGAAAGGTTTAGTTTTTTAAAAGCTGAACTGCGTTGAGCTGGTTTTCTTATATTTTTCAGACTATATTTTAGGGCGGCCTCTATTTTCGAAGTTTAGATTTTTCAAAAAAATTTCAGATTTTTTTCAACTACTTTAATAGTCTTGAATTTGACTATAAAAATTTAAAATCGACGTGAGAGACACAATTTCGAGACAGGAAAATATAATTTTTATGTGTTCATTACCTTATAGAATTTTTTCTCATTTTTTTAAATGATGCAAGTTCCGCTTTCCATCAATTTTTATTTTTTTTCGAATATTTGACCGAAAAAATTTGAAAAATTCTGTGAAGTATAAATACATCGAGAAACATCATTTTTCTGCCCGTTTCAAAATTGTGTCTTCCAGGGCGATTTTAAATTTTAAAAGTCAAATTCAAGGTGAACAAAGCGGTTGGCAAAATCTGAAAAAATTTCAAGACACTTCCTTTCAATACCTCTACCTACACGTGCCAAGTTTGAATAAAATTAATTGAAAACTAGCGAAGATAGAATTTTTAATTTGGAAATCGACACATTCTGGAGCCCCCCTTCCGAGGTGAGATAAAAATTCAGTCAGGCGATTAAAATCATATTCTGCCAAGAAAAATTGAATGGCACAAAAAGTTTGATTGAATTCCACCAGAGGCCAAATGACCAACTTACCATATCGGTTGGGTCATTATGAAATGTCAAATGTCATTACCATGTCAAATCATACAACTATTATTATCGAAAGTATCCCAATAATGCGCCACAATTCCGTCAAAGTTCAGCTAGTCGACAGAAATCTGGCAAAATTTCAACATAATATTGGCATTTTCAATTTTGTGGTACTTCCGGAACCGAAAAGTAGGAGGAGCAGTCTCTACTCTGATTGGTTTTAAGACACACCAGATCAACACATCTGTAGCATTTTGCCAAAAATTTGCTACAGATGTGTCAATCTCCTTTGAGTGTGGGAGCAGTCGAACTGAAAATTAATTAAATCTATTCATTTAGCTTCAGCTTCAAAAATAATTTACTTTTTGGGAGGAGAGAAAGATTGATGGAACAAATTTGAGACTGAATAAATTTCAATTAAGTTAACCCTTTTTTCTTTTCATTTACTCCTCCAAAATTGCCATTAAATTAAAAAAAAAAAATCATAAAAAATTTTGTAGTTTCAAATGTTACAATGCGAATATGAGGGAGATAAATTTGCCTCGAACAAGGCGAAGGCAAAATTTTATTTGAAATTTTCCAAGACTTAAGTTTTGTAAATTCTCAAATTCAATGTGCACATAGGCGCACCGAAGGGGGGCTCAAGTGGCTTGAGCCCTCCTTTAAGCTCAAAAAAAAATTTTGCTGCAAAAATGTAAAAAAAGTGCTTTTTTTTGCTATTCAGAGTATATTTTTTCATAACATTTTCGCCCCCGCTTCGCTCAGGCAGTATTTTTATCGGTTTTTTTCGAAACTTGACGATTTTTGACTGATTTTTCAGTCAAAAATCACTAATTTCTCAATAAATTCTCTGGTTGTCAGAAAAAATTGATGATTTTTGACTAAACGATCAATGAAAAATGGCTTAATTTGAAATTTGATCCCCTCCCCATTTTTCTCCAATTTCTCGGCCCTTCCCTTAATTATTTTATGGGTGCGCCTATGAATGTGCAAAAAACCAATACTTTGGATTAAAAACTCTGAATTTTACTCAAAAAGGTATTACCAATTAGAAATAAAATCAGTTGAAAAATTGGTATAATGCGGCTTTAAATTTAGATTTAACTAATTTATAAGGTTTAAATCCAACAACCCACGCGTTATTATTATTATTGAATAATTTTGTACGGCGCAGGAAAAAGGTACCTACCTAAATTCAGAGTTTTCAAAAATGATTTTTTTGATAGACTATGAGGAACATTTTATTATTTGGATGAGTAAGCCAATTTTTCGGCGAGGTAGAAGCGTTTGACAATAAGAAAATTACGACTTTCAAAAAAAAATCGAGAACAAACCGTTTAAAGTTGCGTAGAGGTCTGAACTGGTAAAAAAAATGGTAAAAAATTGAAAAAAATCGCTTTAAAAAACAGATCATGGTAAAAATTTACTATGTACCTACTTCCACTACTTTTGAGCTAGGGGCAGAAATATTTTTTCTGGTCGTTTTCTATTCGAATTTCTCCAATTCCTTATTCTATACCTACATAATTTTTAAAAAAAATTAAACATGATTTCCTAGAGAGTAATTTTCCACAGCATTTCAACAGCCAGCCAATACCTGTCCCAAGACAACCGACCTACCAAAACTAGTCTCATTCCACAATACTTGGATTTTTTCCAACAAAGATTTTGATATTCACAGCAGAATAAATACTTTACATTTCATCATAAAAAATTTCTTCCCTTAAGTGATTGTACGAGAAAAACGTTGGGGAAAATACAACAAACGACGAGGTAGGTACACATAGTAGGAAATGAATTCGTAAAATCCCTATAGATAAAACGAACGCGCAACAACTTGGCTAACAAAATCTCTAGATAATGGCGGAATTTATAAAATATTCATATTTAAATGGAGGTCATAACATCTTATTGCATAAACCAGTACCTATGTAAAAACTACCTCGCACAACGGACGTTTCATCTTTTAATAAATTCGTTTAGCGAAATAAAAAATTCCAGCCGGGTGTATTAAAAAAGCTACTCGGCTAGTATGAATTACACACCAATTAATCGGCCGAAAACGTTGAAAAAAAACCAACTTGTTCGCATTCGCCAGTTAAGTCGGGGTTATCGCAAAGTGAAAAATAATTCAAAGCTCGCAAAAACATTCTACGAGCTTAATTATTCATCGGCGCCTAAATTTGTTTAAATTTACAACGAAAAATAGCGTATAAATTACAACTGCGTTCGCGAGAGGCAAAAAAAAGTATCGGGAAAAAAGTCAGCCAGCCGGAGAACGAAAAAAAAAACATAAATAATTAACCAATACCTTGACATTGTTTTTTTTAAACTCGTTTAGTAAAATGGTTCGTTTGTGTGCGAACGAGCTAGCGAAAATTAATTTCATAGACGTCGCGCACCTTCCTGACTCTGTACGCAAACAAGACAGAGCGACAGAGAAAGCTCTCGGCGTACAATTCAGAAAAAGAAGCAGAAAAAAAAGAATACTACTCGTATACGCGCGATATGTTATTTCAATTTTACTAAAACAAACAAAAACATGGTAAATTGAAAAGATGCAAACTCCACAACACCGTGTATAAAATATTAAAGCGAAATTTCCCTTCATATGTACCAGCGAAACCTTTATCAAGGGAATTTAAATTCTGTAAACCCTTCATAATGAATTCTATTATCTTAAATATCGTACAATAAAATCGGCGCCTTATGATACATAATTTAATAGCAATCACTATCACAAGGTGTCTGTAACTTTGATATTCAAACTAATCCTATATCAAGGTACATTTCACCGAGGCCTCGCCTTCCACACGGTTTACTGACCAAATAGAAAACGACTACTTTTGGAAGGTATAACACGTCTGAGCGAAAATACCCATCGAGAATACAATATTATGCTTGATTCTTTGCATACATAAGAAAGTTGTTACCTTTTCTATTCAATTACGATACCAATTTTCTTAAATGTACCTACTGAGGTGTTATATCAACTCGAGTTCAGAGTTTTCCATCCGATGATGCAACAAACTAAACGAAAAAAGTTTATTTGGTGCTGGAAAATGCCAAAATTGATTTGTGCCATGTTTATACACTTTGAAATTTTAAAAATCAGTTGAACGGAAGGTTTCTAATTTGCATTCCTGCCATAAAAATGATGTGATGGAGGTGTTCAAAAAAAAATTATCTCTCCAGGTATCTCGGTGCCTTCTTACTTTGTGTTAAAAAAAAAAAAAATTAGCTGGAAAACTCCACTAAAAAAAATGTTTACTTATGGGAATCAATTCGTATACTTTTTCACTCCCCAAAAAATGGAAATCAATTTCCGTATATTTTTACTGGGATTTTTTTTTGGAATCAGCTCATCTACAGCCTCCAAAAATGCCTGCCAAAAGTTCACATTACCAAAAATAAATAAATGAATAAATAAAATAGTACTTTGGCACCTTTCAGTATTGAAACGTATTTGGCCAATTTGAGATTTTGTAGGAAGAATGTACGTACTCAAGTATTTTCTTATTAAACTAGGGAGGGGGGGGGGGTTGAATAAATCACCAAATGGTATCTTTTTGAAATAATTTTAATAATGGACGGAGGAAGATTGGGGTTCAATCCGAAATCACCAAAATGACACATGTTCGTTTGGTAGATATTTAATTCCAGAATTTTTTCGAAGGGAGAAGGGATCTGAATCTCAAACCAGGTTTTAAGATGAATTCACAGTAGTAAAAAGTTACAAAAACATTCTCCTTTAACAATCTATCTATTAAAATATTTATTCTTTCAGAAAATGAGAAGAAATTGAATTTTAAATTAATTTTAAAAATTTTATTAGAAACATCTACAAATTTAAGATTTTGGAGATTTTTTTTTCATTGAAAATAGTTGATGAAATGTTGAAAATAGAACTTGAACTCATTCTACAACTATTTCACTGCATTAAATTTTCATCTTCCATGTAGGTAGGTGCCTATTTTAAAAATAGGTCAATTACTATGAGGATAGGAAGAGAAAAAATTAAAAATTTTCCGTTGATATAATGTGTACTGTGCAGGGAGGGGGTACCCAAAGTCGGAAAACATAATTTTGCGCTAGAACCAAAAATATAAAAAATGGGCGATTTTTTTTTCAATTTTTTTGCTTTTTCAAGCTACACAGCTTTCAAACACGTTTTTCTCGATTTTTTTTTTTGAATTTCATGACTTTCTCAATTTTAAATGTCCCTATCCCACTGAAAAATTGACCTAGAATGCTCATCCAAGTCCTGAAATGTTCCTCATAGTCGCCACAATCTTTTGAGCAGCCGAAAAACTCTTTTCGAAAAATTCGACTTTAGGTACCTTTTCTCTGCACCGTACATAAATTATTTTCAGATTTTTTTCTCGTGAAATTATCCTCAATGCAATAAGAAAATTTTTTCAAAATCATCACCTGTACCTTTCTCTTCCCGACTTTTAATTCACTTTCTTTGATAAAGAGGAAATAAATTTTACTTTAAATTTCAATTTCTGGCAAAACATTAAAATTGTTGGAACTTGGCAAATCAAGAAAATTTTAAAAATTTGAGTGATATGAGCAAATTGCAGAAATAATCAGATTCGAAAATTATGCAGGAGAAAGCTGAAAATTAGAAAAAAAAACTCAGGGATTTTAAAATTCAGGACCAACAAAAAATATGAGTCATCTTTCATTTAAGTAAAAAAAAAAAAATTGAAAAATTGCAGAATTTTTGGAACAAATGTCTTCTGACGTGATATTTAGATATGCCATAATATACAAGATTCTGCTCCAAAAATCTTGGAATTTAGGGCCAAAAATCAATTTTTAAAATTTTTCACCACTTTTCTCCCAAATAATTAGAAAATTGAAAAAGCCACAGATTTGGTCGTGGTTCAAATTGAAGGTCTTACAATTTAGCGTTTGAATTATTTCTTTTGAAAAACCAACTGGGATTTTGAAATTAGAACACTTAACCAGGTCCCTAAAGAGAATGGATCGACTGGTTCATTGCGTAGATGTAGGCGTGGCGTCGTTGTAGCAACCGGTTTCTTTAGTTTCTCATGTAATATGTAATCAACTAGTTCACTACTGGTGAAAGATCTGAGGGGAGGGGTTGGCATTAGTTGAGCTGTATCAATCTCCACAATCAGTGCGCTTTTTCAATAGATATTTCGTTTTTTTCTCCACTCAAAATCGATTTTGCCATCATTGGAGAAAAAAGAGCCAAAATACTGATAGATTTTGGAAACATCTTCAAATTGAGGGAATTTTAGAATTAGAGAGAAAAATGCGATGATTTTTCAAAAGAATTCTGTGATTTGAGGATTTTGTTGTAACGTATATTTTAAAATATCTTTGATTTTCGGGTACCTACATTTATAAATGAAAGTAGAAAATCAATTAACTTTTCATTTAGAAAAAAATCAAATTTGTTCATAAAAAGTGAAAATTGATTCAATTTTTTCCATAATTTGCGAATATTTCATCGATTTCATTAATAAATTAAACTATTTTAATGTAATTTCGGCGATTCTATCGATTTTATAAACAGTTCGCAAAATTTTCACCCTTAAATATCAATTCATTCAATATTTATTTGTACAAGACTAAAGTTTCTCTTGAATCGGCGATTGTAACTACCTATTCAATATTTATCAACGATGCGTCCAATATCTCGCATTCTCGCAAATTTCGACAAAAAATCATAAAAAATTACCTCCAACTCGACTCCCACATTCCGCAATTTATTCCCAAACTCTAGGCGCTCAACTCGTCGTAAAAATATCTCTCGACAACCCTCGTCGAAAATAAACACTGACCCAACTTTCTCAACCTTGTATCTCCAAACAACAACGCCGCTACGATGAATTTTAATTAGAGCCTTTTCTTGTATAAGAGAAGAAATTTTATACGAAAGATATTTCGTCACCGAACTACTTTCTTCGCATTTCGTTCCATTTTTGAGAAAAATCGATTACGTCGAGGAAACAACCACACTTTACGACAATCGTCTCTCTTCCTCCACTTCCAAGGGGGAAACAATTTTAAGGGACAAAGGCGATAACTTTTTACCACGTACTATAAAATATAGAGGAACCACGCTCGACTCATTATGACGACGAAAAATAAACCTTTGATGAAAATTTTTCTTTCAAATCCATAACTATAGGCTGGCCCATGCAGCGAGTCGATTAATAGGAAGCTCAATCTGGGGCACATGTCATTAAAACAGAACACATCCGTACAAAGATGTGTTATATTCGGACGTTTGGGAGGTTTTTTTTTTAATCAAAGTGATGTGTGGGATGTTCATCTGGCGAAATTATTGTAGAAATACTACAAAGTATCATTTTTTTTTTCTCAGTCCTGCTTCAGGTCATTGACGTCTCCGTGATACGTAGGATGTAGATACAAGAACGAGGCAAAAGCATCGGGTACACGAACCTTGTCATACGATATGGGATAAGGGAATATGGCAGGGTTAGGGTATTATATGTACAGGAACGCGACTACGATATGAAATTACTACACGTTTTTGAACTTGCAAGATTAAAAATTAGGCTGTCACAATTCGGGGCGGCGGCGTTCGGGCGCGAATCGACGCGTTGTTTTATTCCCTGGCGAATTGGTACGAGAACTATATACGAACGCAATAAAGGATCATTGTGTTCGTATCATTGAATGATATTCCAATATGGGACGGTTTGACAATTACACGAGCGGTAAATTGGTGTACCGTGGCACCAGCGACATCGACATCGGTATTGCTAAAATATACGACTTCGCTTAATATAATGCGGAATAAAGATGGCGTCAGCTCGACGCACTGGCTCTGGCGAGTAAAAGAGGAAAACAAGTGTTGAAATCCGAATATACACGAACAGGTATTCTTTGGAGGATATTCAAGATGTCTACTGGATGAAAGTTCTCACTATTTTGTGGATTTTTCTTACTTACAATTTTGCCGGGAAAATACCCCCTCCCCCCCCCCTAAAAAATTCTTCAATTAAAGAATTTGATAAAAAGCAAAATTACAACATTTTTTCCTTTTCAGGGAAAATTCTAACCATTTTCCAGTTTTCTTTCCACCATAAAGTAAACGAATTTCACGTCCGAAAGTCTGTTCTACAATTCGACAACCATGCCCATGATATTTCGCTCTTTCAGGTTTAGAAGTCAAAATCAGTGATGGAAAACTGGAATCGAAACTGGAACCGAAATCTGAAAAAAAAAACTGGAACTAAAACTGAAAAACTGGAGCTGGAATTGAAACTGGAACTGAAATGATGAGAACTGAAATCTGAAAACTGGAACTAAAATGAATTTTCGTTTTATACCAGATCCAACATTGTTTTGCAAATTACGAGAATTTTTATTTTTTTACATAAAATTTTTACTCAATTAAAATCACCTTCTCTTACATAACACTTTACACACCAGAATTTTTTTCGAAAACTTCAAGGTTTTGCCAACAAATTTCCAAATGGAGTAAACAACGGAAAAATTCAAATTTTTAAAAATTTGACGTGATGAAGTGGAAAATTTATATGCACAGTATTCAATTTAAAATTTTTTACTAAAAATTGAAAAAAAAAACGATCTCAAACGAACCTTAAAAAATGTAGAAAAGTAAATAAAGAAAAAAAAATGTAAATTTGAAAATTCCATCCAATTGAAAACATTCTTGCACACATTCTTAAAATTTCAATTTTTTTTTATTGAATAGGCAATTATTCAAGACTCGAAAAATCAGGACCAGGAGTCAAAAAAATTTTTAAAACCATTATTTCCCAAGGTTTTTCCCAGAAATTTTTTGTATTGAGTTTGAATAATATTAAAAATGAAAAAATTGTACTTGAAAAAGAAAAGGAAAAACATTCAAGTTCAATTTTTGTAAAAAATATTGGATTTTTTCATCTCTCAAAATTAAAAAAAAAATGGAATTTTAGAACTGGAACTGGAAAATATTGGGAACTGGAACTAATATCATTTCAGTTTTTACTCACTGTCAAAAATAAACGTATCCACTTATTTTTCTGATTCACAATACGAATTTTTTATCAATTCAAAATTGTTTCTCAATTTTTTTTCACCAAGTTCAAATCTTTTACTCAAAACCTATTTCGATTAGAATTTTTCGTAAAAAATTTTCTAACTCAAATTTCTTAATAAAATTATTTATAACTTGAAATATTTTTCTAAGCTTTATTCTCTTTCATACTTTTTCTTATGTCTGATTTACATTTAAATTTTAAAAAATCAACTCAAATCTCTTTCTCTGGCAATTGTTGAATTTAATATCAATTGTCAAAGGGGAGGGGGGTCATGAAATAAAAGACATGAAATTGAAAAAATCTAAAAGGGACTGCAGTTGAGGAAAACATTAAGAAAAAAATTGAAATTACAAAAATTTGAGAAGAAATTCTGCAGCTGAGAAAAATTTGTAGAATAAATTGACGGTATAAAACAATTCTGTAATCAAAAATATTCGATCAAAAAATAAAGGTTGATGAAAAGTAAACATAAAACTGAAAGTAGAAAGATTTCGAAGAATTCTGATGTTGAAGAAAGTCATCAAAATAAATTTTAAAGTTTTACTAAGTTGAAAAAAAAATGAGAAGAATACTTCTAGACCTGAGAAAAATAATCTTGAAGGCGAAAATTTTGTTAATGTAAATAATTTCAATTCTGGAGTTCGAAGAATTTAACAAAAAAATGTTCGGGTTAAAAAAAAAATGGAGATGAAATTCGAGAATTGAGGAAAAAATTTCGTTAGAAAAAATTGGGAGATTAAAAAATGTCAACAAAGGAAAAAGTTTTAAAAATATTTGAAATTGTATTTTGAAAAAAACCAAAGGAAATATAAATTTCTTGGTACTTCTGGTTTCAAATAAAGAGCAGAATATCATCCGCGAGGGATCAACGTTGCCAACCTTGGAGATAATTTTATAATATCATGGACTTTTTAACGGATTATCGAGAGAAATGTGTAAAACGAGCTAAAAACACATTTATTAGATCAAAATCTCATTTTTTTCCTAAATTTTCACAAAATTTTCGCATTGTGACCTTTTTTTCAAATTTTTGTCCAATTTTGGATCAGAAACAGAAGAATTTTCAAAATTTTTCTAATATTCAAATAATACCCCTCCCTAACACCCCTCTCCAAATCTCGGACTTCTTTTTTCGTAATTTGTAAAATTTTCTTTTAAAAAAATAAAAGGTATTAAAATGGGGTCGGAAATGTAATTTGAAGTAAAGTTACCTATTTAATTTTTTTTTTTAGAATTAGATAACGTCATTTGTGAAAAAAAAGTTCAAACATTTTTTAAAGGTTTCGGTTGGAAACGCTGGCAATGGACATAAAAAAGACTTAAGACTTAAGCGGGTTATCCATTCTGATCAATTTCTGGTTTTTCGTATTTTCCTCGCTGTAGACATCTTTCACACTCTTTTGCTGTTTTCTTCTCCTTAACAGTCGAAAATATCGAAGTAAAAATATATAACGACTTGTCTCAAATTTCGTCGCCAAACGCCACGAAAACTCACAACCTCGTCTCGCAAGAAAAACTACGATACTCGTTGCCCGCGATGAAAGAAAAAACCACCCGATATCGAAGCCTAATGAATAACATCGCCCTAATTAATTCCACGTTGAAAAATTTCCTTCAAAAAACCCATCTCTTGGATCGTTCAAAGGAACGAAAAAAATTATCGGCGTGATTATAGTAACCAACCAAAATACACCGCAGAGTCATTCGTCGTCGAGCTATATGCCGAATGAATTCTGGCTCTGGCGCGAATTCGAACGCGAATTATGAAATAACGACACCAGTTTCAAATTAACAACCGTACCAAATACAGTGATATATTTTCTTTAATAATTTATTACCGCATTTCCCGAGCACTTTACGGTACGCCGTTAATCGATCGCTGTCAATGTATATTCTGCTGTGATTTTTGTGTTGTTAAAAAGGCGTGTAAATGGAAACGATTCTCTCTTTCTCTCTTCGCTCGTGTAATTGAAAAGCACTCGAGCGAAATTAACAAAGTTTGATCTTTTTTGCTCTTAATCTGAAATATCTTTTCGAAAATTTATGTAGCGAAACAGTCACTCGGTAATTTTTTTCCTGAATTCGGTAATGCTATTAACCCGTTGGCGTTGGAAGGAAGCGTTTTTTCTGAACAAGAAAAAAGGGAGGGAGGGAGAAAAAAAGGTTAGAAAATTCGCAAAAGGAATATCTTCTCGTATAGCGTTATACGTTGCGACAGCGAGATGGGGAAAATCGTACCAAAGGATACTCGCAATTTATCACGTAATAATGGTAAATACGTGAATAATCGTCGTCAATTAAGCAGAAAAGTAAAACACGTTCTTGAGCGCCATTAAATGACAAATTTTCGCGCGACGTAGTTTTTCTTATTGCGCAGGCGTCAGATTTTCTTAAAAACGTAAAAAGAATTGAAATATCTGAACAAAATTGTAGGTATATCTGGTTTTTTTTTTTCATTTCTCTACATGAGAAAAATATTGATGATTCAGACAAAAAAAAAATAGGTCATAGAAATATACAAAATATGTAGTTTTCAAACAGGAAACAGAGCTTTCGTTAATTTTTCATCTGAAGTGATGATAAAATGTCTGGATCCAATGAGTGAATTGTGGAGGAGACACAGAATTGACGATTTCTTGAAAATGTATTTTGACCTAAATTAGAGAGGAGGGTGCAAAAATGACGAGGAGACAGATCGAAACGTATTCAAAAAGTGCCTAAAATTCAACAACAAAAATTTTTTATTATGTGCAACAACAAATAACAAATTTCCTTTTTTTTTGTTTCAGGTGAGTTATGAATTTTCATCTTTCGAACAAGAAGTACATACATAGATATGAAAATGAGTAAGATTGAATCAATTATCAAAACCTAATGTTTCATTGTTGAAAATTAATTCAAATCAATAATCTTGGTGTTTTTTTTTTTCAAAAAATCGTCTAAAATTTTTATCTTGGAATTTTTGCGATTTATACGATGATGTCCAATTGTCCATATTTTTCCGAATTTCGAGCGTAAGAGCAACAAAGAAGTAATCTGAAATTTTTTTAGATAAAAAAACCATGATGTTTTAGTGGGTCTGCCAAGTTTCAAAATCCAACAATGATTCATTAAATTACATAGAACATCAAAATTATTCCAAGATAACAATTCGTTCAATAAATTAAAATCTATCTCTATCCATGGACCTAAAATACCTAGATATTAAAATTTGATCGATTTAAAAAAATTAAAAAATTAGGAAAAGTTTCCATTCCAGGTTTCGTAGGAAAGTTTTACCTAATTTTAAAAAATGCTTGACACCCTTTTTTCACGTTCACCCATATTTTTTTTTAGCAATATTTGAAAAAGTACCTCATACTCATAATGTGGTTTTTTCGATAGCTAGGTACCAACTTTATCCATTAAAAAATCAGAATAATTTTCTGGAATGGTGATCCCATAAAATTTCAAAGAATTTCATTTAAGACAATGTAAATTTTTACAAACATTACTTGCATGAAAAAATGTGAAAGTTATCAATTTTCTATGACAATTCTCTAAAAACTATTGAGTGTAATTCTTACAGCATTTCATCCAATTTTAGCCACATTTCGAACAATTTCATCCCAATTTCAAGATTTTTAAAACAATTCAACCACCTTACCCAGCAAATATTTACGGTTTTCCGATGATTTTTCAATTTTCATGGTGTTCTTTATGGTTTTGAGTAGCTAATCATAAAAATATCTGATCTTTTTTCGAAAAACCTTCAAGATACTTCAACAAATTTTACAATGTCTGGAATATTCTTTCCAAAAGTCATAATTAATTGTATTATTTTTTGCAATGTTTTGTTACAGCATCTTAGATAAGTTTAACAATATTTCAATAATTCTAATATTGCTTTGAATGATTCAGATTTTTGATTCAATTCAGTATTAGATGGAAAAATTCACCATTATTGGTCGTTCTCCTAAAATTAAAAAAAATTGGAATTGAAGCCATTATTATTTTAGTGCGTAAATTTTCAAAATGTCGTTTTTCAAAGAAACGACAGGAAACGACGGGTCCAACATACCTATGGTCGTTTTTTCTAAAATGAAAAAGAGTGAAGTTGAAGCCGTCATTTCAATGTGTTGAAAATTTGCGAATTAGCGAAGAAAACGTCGACGATTCGTTAAAGATTAGTCTAAAATTCACGCCTATTTCATCCCCTTCTCTCTCAAAAAATATCAATGTTTTTTCCCTCGAATAATTTTATACCAAAAATTTTAAAAATTTTGCTCAGTTATCAGAAATTTTGAAATTTTCCAAATTATCTGAGATTTTAAAAATTTTGACAAAATTTCTGAATGAAAATTTTCTGGGAGGAAATCACTTCCCTCCCATTCACCCCCTCCATACCGCCACTGATCACATTTCTCAAGTTTTACCACTCATTCATAATGTCAAAAAATCTTTGGTTCGGATTTCCAAAGATTTTACCCTCCCTCCCCCATTCTCCCATCTCTTGAAAAAAGATGCCTTTCTTCCAGGTCACCTTTTCCAGATGCTTGGATACTTCTCAAAAATCCGGGAATAGGAATCAGTCAGAAAGTTGGCTCCTAACTTCAACTGACTGTACCCGAGTCAAATGTACACACTGACTCCTGAGTCCACCTAGATTCTGAATTCACTCTCAAATCTGGAATTCTGACTCTTGATTTGACTCCGAAGCCAATCCATGTCCTCAACTCTCTAACTTCCACCTAACTCCGGAATCAATTTGGATCAGTTTGACTCCAACTCTGAAGTCGACTCCCATTCCTTGCAACCGAGAAATGACTTCGACATTTTCAAAAAAATTCGAATATCCATCGTAAAAAAGTTGCCAACTTGCCAACATCACACAGATCGAACAATTTGTAATAATTTATCCAATCTTGGAACTATTTTTCTACAAATTTAGATCTATTATTTGACTAATTGTTGAGGCGATATTTTCGTCGGTAAATTTGACCGGTGTCCTTTTATTGATGTCAATGAACTCGCCTTCATGTACATTTAGCTTTTAACCCAAGTATATCATTTGAGTGTGGGTGTGTTTGTACAAAAAGGGTATCATTTCATTTAGCATTTGTATACCAATTATAGAAAGTAATACTCGTATTTGTACATTGGAACATGCTACATAACGCACAATACTTGACGTTCGTTTTGGAAAACGTATAACAATCGCATTTATCTTCGTTTAAAAGGCGTTTTAAATTTCATATTACATACCTACGTACCTAATACTTAGATATATTATTTATACTGTCACACGACGCCAATATCGATATAATTAATCGTTTTACTGAGAAATTATAATAAGTGTTGGAATGAGAAATTTTAGGTAGTAACGGAGGGATACCCCGAAGGGGGGCACATTTTATACAAGTGGTGCACACGAATTCGTACAAAACGTATCCTAATTTAACTTATATAAATTACCACCGGTTTAAGACACTATCGGTAATCATTAACGTTCACACGGTTAGACTTACATTCTTATAAGGCGCTATTTCCATTTAGAAGGATATATAATCGTTTAATCCATTCATAGTTAAGTTATTCGTTGAGAACTTCTCATGTAGAAGAAAGTTATTTCCTTTATACGCGAAGTTCCGCGAATATCTTATCTTTATGTATTTAATTTAAGCCCGGTTTGCAATTTTAGATTGTTATACGAAGTTCAAAGGGAAACGATAGCGATAGTTGATGTAATTAATTTAAATGCAAAATAAACACGAGCCTCTTCAAATGCCTAATTTACCTGCTATATCTGACGGCTTAATTTTTCAACCGAGCCCCGGCCCGCGAGCTGTGCCTCGATATGTGTACGCCTTCTTAACATGTTTATCTGTCGGCTTTTTAGACTTTATGAATAACAACTGATTAAGCTGCCAGACAACGTGGGTTATTTTGAACGTATCCGCGTATAGCAGCGACGTGTATTTAATTGAAGGGGTAATTTACGGTAAATTACGGTGGTAATTTTTACCGCAACGAATGAGACAACGAGAGTGTGTGTGTGATGTTCAAGATGTACGAAGTATTTTATGGTTGTTTTGATGGATGAGATTTGTTGGTAAATGAGATTCGGAAGGATTAAAGCTATGAAAAATTCATAGGTATTTGGAAATATCATTTTGCATTTTTTTTTTTTTTTGATCGAGAAAATTAGATTTTAGGCAAAAAAATCTTCAGTAAAGAATTTTTAGAGTAGAAAAAATGAGAGAAATCTTTCCCTTGAGTAGAAAAAATCTATAATCGAATTGAAGTTAATACAGAATTTTGTTTTCCATTTCGATTTTTCGATAAGGTTTTTTACATGTGCGAGTTCTATTGGATCATATTTTTTTTGAATGTGTTCAGAAATATCGGTTTGAATACTTACATGTATTCCGTCAATTTTAATAACGAAAAAATGCTAAGCACGAGCTAACCTAAGACGATTCTTTGCACAGAACAGAAATTGTAAATCAGTTTTTTGAAAAATTTTCTCTTCCGAAATCTAATTCCAATATTTGGTAGAAATTGCATCGATTAGAATTTTTAAAGAAATTTTTCCTGTTCAGAGCCGATTACCTACTTCAAATGACCTTGAAAATTTTCCAATGCCACAAAAATAGATGAAGTTGGGTATTTTACTTAATGGTTACAACATTGCAATAATCTTGGTGATTTTTTTTTCATCAATTTCGGCATTTTTTTTCAATACTGGAGATTTTTCCTAATTTTGGTAACTTTTGAGACTGGTCGGCATTTTTTCAAATTTTCTCTGCATAATCAACCCTGATAGATGAAATTTGGCTAATTCTTTACTGCTGAATTCAAATATGATTTCAGGTTTTTCTTAATCTTGTGAGGACATTTAATAATTTGAATTTTTTAGTTGAAAATTTGGTTCGTACTTTCTGAGAACTTTTGTCACGTAAAGTCGATTTTCTGGATAAAAAAAAGAGTCGCACGAAAAACATGAATCGAATATAAATATATAAATTATAGAACATAAAATTGGCTTTCTGCTGGGTTTGATTATTTTTTCACAAAAAGTTATATGTTTTTGAAGAATTTCAACCAAAAGCTTAAAAATCAACTATTTTTTTTTTAGATCAGTTTTAATAAATACGCCTTTTGGAAAAAATTGAATTATACGACGATGCAGAATAGAAATCTAAGGTTCCAAAATTCATGTTCCATTCATTTTTTTCCTCAAAACAAATTAATAACATAAATACAGACCTCGATTTTACATTTTCTGACTAACCAGCACTGATAGGTGATTTTGATCCAATTTTTTAATGTAGAATTCAAATATGATTTTAGTTTTTCTTCATCAAGTCTGAATTTGAAACCCTTGAAAATCAATTTCATGAGTGCAGGAAAGATCCACACAAAAAAAATGCATAAAATCCAAATTGAAGAACGTAAAATTTTCTGTCTGTAAATTTGACCAATTTTTTTGAAGAAACTTGGTTTTTGAGATATTTTCAATGAAAGTTTAAGATTGAACTTCTGAAAAATCGGAAAAAATTAAGACTCTACAGAAAGACAATTTTACGCTCTACATTTCTGGACGTTGTTCAAAAAAGAGATCACTTGGTCACAATGGTGATTTTTAGAAAAAAACGTGAAAAGTAATTATTGCGTCGAAAAATTGATTTTATTCACGGATTCATACTTTGATCCTTCGACTGCTACCAGATTTGATGATACAGAACTCGCAAACAAAGTTTTAAACCGAAAGAAAAATGAACCTCCTGTTTTCTTTTTTTTTTTTTTGAAAATCATAAAATTCAATTTTTCAACTCGTTTTTGGGAATTTCATTGCCATTTTTGGAACCTTCGCAAGCCTGTCGGGGCTTCACAACCTAATTAATTTCGATTCTCCGTGAAAATTCCCATTTCCATGAAATGAGAAAAAAATCGAATTCCAAACTCATAATACGTTTTTTGCAAGAAAATTTTCATTCCAAAACTTCCAACGCGTTTTTCTCAAAACTTATGTTTTTTCAAAATTCAACTTCAAATCTTCATAAAATTGTCAATTTTTCACAAAAAAGCTCGCAAGTAACTCATTTGAAAAGTAATTCTACATGGATTACGAATATGCCAATAACTCAAAATTGACATGTGTGACCAAGAGGGCTTTTTTCTTAAAAACGTTCACGATTTTATGCATTCTTTTCTTCTTTGTAAAACTCTTTCTTTGTTCAGGAAATTGATTTCGAGTATCAAAAGTTGTCAAAAATCGTGAAAAAAATGATGAAAAAAAAATCAAAATTGTGATAACCACGAGCTGGAAATTTTTTTCTCAATTTTTTCCCATGATCGCCAAGAAAAATTCAATTAAAATCACCCATAGAAGTTGAAAACGTATTTTCTCGCAATTTGCGTTATGATCATACACTTTAAAAACATGACAAAATGGAACAAATTTTTGAATACGTCAAACAAAACTTCGTACTTACTTGTTTTATTTTATTTTTTTTTAATTAGATCTCATTCTCTACTTCCCCCACCCTCCAACAAAATATTCATTCTATCTCCCTCTCTAAAAAAAAAAATGGAATAATTTTGATGTTTTACAGACCTGCTCGAATTGAGAAAAAATCACCAATGCAATAAAAAATGAACAAGATAGAAAATTCAAAGTTCAATGAATTATTCCAAAGATAGCAAACCAGAAAATAGGCAATTTCATTTAAAAAATCAGAAATTTTGAGCCAAATTTAGGACTTTTTCAGCACGACTTCTTCAATTCCAGAACCTTTCATGGAAAACGTATTTCATCTATTCAAATTTCATTCAATTCGGTTTCTGCCAAAACAGGTGGTTATTTTTTCAAGTTTTCTCGCCAATCACTCTAATTTATAGAACAATCTGACCCTAGAAATTGTTCAGCATATTTTCTCCCCAGCCTTTCATATTATTTCACAATACCAGCCTGAAAAAAATTAATTTACTGCCAAAAAATACACTTTAGATCGAACCCATACGATACACCGGCGACATAACGTCTATAGGTAATAGTAAAATTTTACAAGTTGAAAAGAGATCCCCCCATTAAGATGGTGAAATCGGCCTTAGATCCAAATTTGATCAAAAGTAGTTCTAAATGTTACTTGGGACCTAAAAACATTTCACCCAAATTTTTGACCCCCTACCCCCACCCCCTCCAGAGTTATTCCACTTTAAATATCGAAAATACAATTTGCGATATCTTTTGAAGGGGTGGGGGAATTTTGTTAAAATTTTGACAGAATATAGGTATTATATTGATATAAGTATGAAAATTTTTTGAAATTTTTCCCCCCACTTTTACCATATTTTTCGGGGGGTTCAAAATTTCAAAAAAAATTTAAAAAAATTTTGGGGGGGTGCCCTCGCTGATTTTTTTTTCATAACTTCGTTACACCCTTAGGTACAATATAAAAAAAATTCGAAGTCCTTTTAGGGCCGGCAACATGCTGAAAAAATTGAAGTTTGAATAAAAACGTAGACTTTTGAACAACTGACCGCGCGCAGCGAAAGCACTTCTCACGGCACACCGCGAGAACCTGTCCTTATCGCTGCCGATGCTCGGCTTCGTTCAGCGCGTTACTATTCGACCACGTACCACGGAGAATGTTCTTTTTTGTTGCGTTAGTAAACGGGCTATCTATCTCCAAAAATAAGGTAGACTCTTCCGATTTCGCTATTTTTTTTTCTTTCTTTGCAAATTCCTCGTGATAAACCATAATTATTTTTCCATTCTAATGCTCAGATAGACCTCGTAATTTTTGTGGAATTTTAATTTTTTTAGCCAGACTAGGTACCTGCTTTTTACTTCAAAATCCTATACCTCAAAATCGGCTTAGTACGGGAGCCAAGGCCGAAAATTTCAAAAGTATGCATCCGGTCTGCTATAAAATTTTTGAGATATACGATCGAAAGGGGACCCCTCCCCGACTCCAAAACTGCCATCACATTTTTGAGATCGAATTGCAAACCCATTCCAGGGGTTCTCAAAGTTGTGAGAATGGCATCCATGCCTCGCACCCTATTACAGCCTCTAAATATTTACGAAAAAATGTTAGCGGGGTGTTCGACCGCTCAAATTGCTTGTAATTGACCACTCTTCAAATTAGAACCAGTATCGGCCCCCACCCAGGGGTTTACGTCCAGTCAGGGGTTCCCAAAGTCGAAATTTTGATAATTCAACCACTCAATGTGAAAATTCAAACAATTTTTTTCGAGCATGTAATTATGTAATTAAAAAATGGTTCGTATGAAAAAGTAGCGGAATTTCATGCAGATTCCAAATATGTATTTGTTTTTGACCTAGCTTTGATAGAAGCCGAGTTATCTTACATTGAACTTCAGAAAATGAGGTTGCGCGAGACCTGTGAACAGTGGCAGAATTTAAGTACATGAAAGGAAAACGATGGTAGAGGGGTGAAATTATGTATGATGAACAAGGACGTCAAAAGAAATTTTTGAGCCCGGAAGGCCCCTGCCAAACACCATTGGAGGGGAGGGGTAGTTTAAAAGAGGGGCCACCTCCCAAGTGTTACAGTGAGCCGCTCGGTCTTTTTTTGGGGTCATGTCCATGAGATTGAATACCGCTGAGTTCAAAAATGTCATTACTTTCGAAATTTGAGGAGGAAAAGCCCACAAATTTGAGATTTTTTAACTCTTGTTTTCACTTTTACCTTCAAAACTGCCTAAAAATCACGCTGTTTAGGAAATGAAAAATTTTCAAACTACTTTTCTGACTACCTACTAAAAAGAACAGATTTTTTAATGACCACCTGAAAACAGTGGCATCGTCAAGGGGGGGGGGGGCGGCTGCAGAGGAAGCCTGCCCCTCCCCCCGGGAAAAAATTGTGGTCCTTGCTTGGTCCCCAGAAAATTTCTGTTGTATTTAAAAATTATACAATAATGTTAATCCCTTCCCACTACATCAAAATACGAGTAAGTATGTATTTTCAAAGCATTGAAAACCTAATTTTTTCGGAACTTCACCCTCGCTTCGCTGGTGTAAATTTATCAAGTCTGGGCGAAGCGAGGACGAATTTTATGAAAATTCCTCCAATTTTCGCTCCACTTCTTGACTTCCGAAAAAAACAACGTTCCTTGATGAACTCCTTTCCTTCAAAAAAAAAAATCGAAGAACTTAGGAAATACCATTTAGGATTGTCGCGACGTCCCCTGGTAAATGAGAAGGGCAATTTTATTTCAATTGCAAATATTCAATTGTCTTGGTTAAAAAGGAAGAAGATTCCTATCGCACCATTTTAAAAAATGGTGGCCAGTTATAGAGCATGAGCGAAGCGAGGGCTAACATTCTTTGTGATATTCTCAAATTTTCCCAAGTTTTTCATATTTTTCAAATCCACGCTTTTGGAAAATTTAGGACAAGTTCGGGAAAAGTTGAAGATTCCAACTTACTCAACATTTTTCATCTTTTTGCAACTTTGGGATGGTCTAGGGGGCTGCTGTCACACTCCTCAAGACAATCCACATCTACGAAAAACTAGACTTTATTACTTAACTATATCAATTTTTTGTCATGATAATACCTCATCCCTCAATCAGTCACCCCTTCCCCTTGATTTGAAAAAAAAATGATCAACTGATTTGAATCGAGAAACGTGAGAAAATTTTATTAATCAAGTTCCTCCGCGTCTATAGTCCGTGCAATTTACTTAGGCGGGTGAACTCCGATGACCCCGCACGTGTTGCCTCGCGACAGCCAATGAGAGACATTTTATAAAGGTCCGCGCAGCGTAAATAAACGCTCGTTGGCCAGTAGGCACAAAATTTTTTCAAGGTCAGCCGCCTAAGTAAATTGCACGGACTATAGGCGGTCGAAAAAATATGTTAAGCCATTTTCACTTTCAACGAACCTAGTGAAATATTGGGCAAAAAGTCAAAATTGACCGCTCCCACCCATCCAAAGAGAGTATGAGAGGTGCCTACGGATCTGATTTATTGCGCTGGACCTGTACTATTCAGATATCGTATTGAAAATTTCGATCGATAAATATTTTTCTGGTGCATAATTGAAGAATCGTGATTTTCAGCCAAAAATGTGAAAAATTGGTCTAATTTTAGGGCCTTTAGACTATCTTATTCACTCAAAGTAAAAGTATGGAAAGTTGTAATGTGCCGATTCATATGGTATTTTATCTGTAGAGTTCGAAAAGCAAAGTTAGAATTCGATAGGTAGGTCTAACGGTTGTGCAAGATAGAAAAAAAATGATTTTTAGGCAGTTTCGAAGGAAAAAGTGAAAACAAGAGTTGAAAAATCTCAAATTTGAGGGCTTTTCCTCCACGAATTTCGAAAGTAATGATATTTCAAATATTGCCCGAGCGAAGCGAGGGCGAATTTTTTTTGAAAAAATATACTTTGAAGAGCAAAAAAATTGACTTTTTTCTCATTTTTGAAGGAAAAAATTATTTTTTCCGGACTTGAGGGGGAGGGGGGGGGGCTCGAGCCCCCTGAGCCTCCCCTTGGGTGCGCCTATGTCAGCGGTATTCAATCTCATGGAAATGACACCAAAAAAAAACCGATCGGCCAACATTGAAAATTGGGGGGTGGAACCTCTTTTTAAACTTCCCCCTCCCCCTCCAATGGTGTTTGGCAGGGGCCTTCCGGGCTCAAAAAATTTCTTTTGACGTCCTTGTTCATCATACATAATTTCACCCCTCTACCATCGTTTTCCTTTCATGTACTTAAATTCTGCCACTGTTCACAGGTCTCGCGCAACCTCATTTTCTGAAGTTCAATGTAAGATAACTCGGCTTCTATCAAAGCTAGGTCAAAAACAAATACATATTTGGAATCTGCATGAAATTCCGCTACTTTTTCATACGAACCATTTTTTAATTACATAATTACATGCTCGAAAAAAATTGTTTGAATTTTCACATTGAGTGGTTGAATTATCAAAATTTCGACTTTGGGAACCCCTGACTGGACGTAAACTCCTGGGTGGGGGCCGATAATGGTTCTAATTTGAAAAGTGGTCAATTACAAGCAATTTGAGCGGTCGAACACCCCGCTAACATTTTTTCGTAAATATTTAGAGGCTGTAATAGGGTGCGAGGCATGGATGCCATTTTCACAACTTTGAGAACCCCTGGAATGGGTTTGCAATTCGATCTCAAAAATGTGATGGCAGTTTTGGAGTCGGGGAGAGGTCCCCTTTCGATCGTATATCTCAAAAATTTTATAGCAGACCGGATGCATACTTTTGCATTTTTGAAACGATACAGGATTTGGCTCCCGTACTAGCTGCACTTGGAGAAAAACTGTTCCCAATGTATGAAAAAAACTTCGGCTTCATTTTAAAATGGTTATTTTATTAAACTATCACGAGGAATTTGTAAAAAAAAAAAAAAAGCGAAATCGGAAATTTTTGGAGATAGATAGCCCGTTTACCAACGCAACAAAAAAGAACATTCTCCGTGGTGCGTGGTCGAATAGTAACGCGCTGAACGAAGCCGAGCATCGGCAGCGATAAGGACAGGTTCTCGCGGTGTGCCGTGAGAAGTGCTTTCGCTGCGCGCGGTCAGTTGTTCAAAAATCTACGTTTTTATTCAAACTTCAATTTTTTCAGCATGTTGCCGGCCCTAAAAGGACTTCGAATTTTTTTTATATTGTACCTAAGGGTGTAACGAAGTTATGAAAAAAAAATCAGCGAGGGCACCCCCCCAAAATTTTTTTAAAATTTTTTTTGAAATTTTGAACCCCCCGAAAAATATGGTAAAAGTGGGGGGAAAAATTTCAAAAAATTTTCATACTTATATCAATATAATACCTATATTCTGTCAAAATTTTAACAAAATTCCTCCACCCCTTCAAAAGATATCGCAAATTGTATTTTCGATATTTAAAGTGGAATAACTCTGGAGGGGGTGGGGGTAGGGGGTCAAAAATTTGGGTGAAATGTTTTTAGGTCCCAAGTAACATTTAGAACTACTTTTGATCAAATTTGGATCTAAGGCCGATTTCACCATCTTAATGGGGGGGTCTCTTTAAAATTTTTTCCCAATTTTCAACTTTTTAATGCCTATAAACGTACGTAGTCGGTTGTATTTTATTACATTGTGATTTTATAGCGTGTTTTTATCGTCCGGAGCTTTTTTTAGCCCGCGCGTGGCTACGTCCATTGCTCTGAAACAACCGACTGGAATGCAGAAGGTTAACGTTGCGTGTTCGTTTCATAAAATGAACTGCCAAAGCGGCTGTTTTCCTTTTTTTTTTTGATGGTTTTTTATTTATTAATTTTACAACTTTTTACGATTGTAGTTGGGCCGTTTAATTTCGAAGCCGGTTTATACATCGAGTTTAATAAGTCGTTTAAACGAATTAGAAGAGGCGAGCGTCCGAGCGAAGAGAGCTAAACGGTCGATGTACTTGAAAAGGAGCCACTACACAGCGTTTTCTCGTCGCCACACCGTACAATTGTTGAATTCGAGTTTTTCCACGTTTAATACGGGGACGCAGATGAGGAGCCGTAAAGTATACTTTCGCGAGACGTATAGCATTTGCAAATTACCACTTGAACGCATAGATAATCTTTTTAATGGACTGAGATAATACCGCACGAGGTAATTATACCCAAGTAGGCAGTCTCTCGAGTGAAACTAAATTTCGCCTCGCTTACACAAGTACTCTTCTGGGTGACCTTTTCGGGCCGGCTAAAAAAGCAGATAAAATAATAGCCTTGTCATTACAGCTTTAGGAAAAAAAAATTGAAAAAATTTTACGCACTGTCGTAAATTGTCGAGGGTTGAAAAAAAATTATTATTACAGCGGTACCCGGCAAAGAAAAAGAAACGCTAAAAATTCTCATATTACTAATGAAAATTTTTTTTACAGTTTCGTTAGGTATATTGATTACGTGATGTCCAAGTAGGTGAAGGAACGACGCCCTTTATAAAGAAAATACTTCTTAATAAGCCGCCAAGGCTTCCAATTTCGCTAAAATGCAACCACGTTTTCACGTCATTGGCACCATCTGTGCAAGACTGCGGTACCACGCGCGATAAATAAAATTGCACGAATTTTAACACGCGCGTATGGTTGATGGGTTCGCGGAATATGGCCTTAAAATGTGTCTACGAAGTCGATGAGACGAATAAAAACGTACGTGAGGATGGAAAATTTCTGCAATTGTTAGCAAATGTGTAAAATCAGAATGTCTGATGAGATTTGCTTGGAAAATAAGGGTTGGGTGATTGAACATGTGTAAGATGTTTGATTATGAGAATATCGGTGAAATTGCTTCGAATTATGGTGAAAAAGGATGGTGCAAATTGTTGGAAAATTTCTAAAATTTCGCAGAAGGTGTTTTATTTGAAAATGGATTGAAAATTGTTCTCAAGTTATTGGAATAACTTTGTCACTGCATCGAAGATGGATAATATTTGTAAAAATTAGACAAGGTTTTTCTCAGGGAAAGAAGTTTCAAAATCATGGACAAGGGCGTGCTAGTAGTGGCATGGGGGGGGGGGGGGTGAGAAAATTGAGGAAAATTTGGTAAAGTTAGAATTCTCAAGTTTTCCCAACTTTCTCAAATTTTCTCAAGATTGGATTTGAGAAAATTGAAAAAAAAAAGGGAAAATTTGAGATTATCACAAAAATGTTTCGCATTGAATATTTTTAAATGAAAATGAGAGAAGCTTTTCCATCAACGAACGTTGAGTTTCGAAAGTTGAAGAATAGAGCGGAAAAGCATTTCAATGATAAAATTTCAGATTTTAAATGCTGCATGTTTTCTTCAAAAATTTCCATCCTCGCTTCGATCGGACTCAATAAATTACCGCAAACTCTCAAAATGGTGCCTTTTTTGCCAAAATTTTGAAACGGAAAAAATTTGTCCTTCTCTTTTATCGGGAAGCTTGTGGACGATCTCGAAAGGAATTAAAATGTAGGTAGTTGAAAAAAAACACAAATTTCTGTTTTTCATTTTCAGGAAGATTGCCATTTTTTAAAAAATATGTGCCAACAAATTCCTCCATTTAAAAAAAATATACATAGGTCGGAATTTTTTTCATTTTTACTTTCCTCTCCTTACGAGATTTTCGCCCAAGTTTCGTTCCTGATTCTTACCCTCTTCATTTTCAAGTACCTATTTTTGAAGGTTTTCAAATCGAATAGAACATTGGATTTCGATTGCATAATATTTGTCACAGGCATCAGGCTGATTTGTGGTGGATCAGATGGGAGGGGGCTTAGCTCTTAAAAAACTGAAATTAAGCCCCCCCTCCCCTAAAAAAATAGATATCCAATTTTTTCAAAGCTTTGTCCTTCGCAAATTGACCCAACAGAACGAAAGAAGGCTAATTTTTCTGGTACTTCTAGTTTTTATACTTAATTTGTATCCTCCCCAAAAAGCTTCCAATTCCACTATAGTGGAATGTGAATATTTTTCGTGTTTGTCTCGTTCTTGTTACATTCTGTTCTTGCTTCTGATCGGCTTTCTCGTTATTCGTTCTTGATTTTAAAAAATACTTTTTTTGTTGTTTCTCACCATTTTGAAGTGATCTGAAGCAGTGTCTTAGGAAAGTGGGGTACAACCTCAAATTACATCAAATAGGAATTTTGAAAGCATTAAAACACAAAATAAATACATTTTTAGGGCACTCAAAATTCAATTTTCCAAGTTTTTGTACCATTTTTCACCCTTCTAAGAAAAAAAATTGAAACGTCACTGACCTGGGACTTGCCTTCCAAGATTCATCCACCTAACCCCGTCTTTGTTCCCCTAGAGGTGGATAAGGGTAGCCGGAGTAGGAAAAAAATTGTAAGATACATTTCATTTTTCATTTGTACTTATTGATTCTGATCTTGAAATTGTTCAGGTTTTTCATTTTTTAATTTTTTTCAAAGATTAAGGTTTCAGACTACATTGTACAAATATTCTTTTTACTGTATGGAGGTGGTTCCCAAAATTAAGAACCGTCTCAATAAGTACCGGTTTCCCCAGTTTATTTGGTTTTCAATTTTTTTTTTCAAAATTTTAATTCATTAAAAAAATAGTCGGAAACATACAAAAATGTCCTTTAAAACTCATTTCATTTTCTCAAAACCTCTACAACTCATACTGAAGTTTACTCAATTTTTTTTCAAAAATTTAAAAATTTTCTCAAATCGAATTTTATGTCTCAACTTTTCCAATGAAATGATTTTTTTTTTGGAAATTCCTACTCTCAAATGTTTTAGTCTCGAAACAAATTAAAAAATCATCTTCAAGCGTTGAAAATTTTTTTTGAATATTGGTAGATAAATAATTCAAATTTAGTAAAAAATTTTAAAAATTTGCAAATTGGAAAGATTTTTTCAGAAAAAAACTAAAATAATCCTTACTGAATATTAAAATTGAAAAATTGTAAAAAATGGAAAAATTTCTAAAATGTTGGACAATTTTTGGGAAATTATTTCTTTTTCGTGGAAAATGTGAAAAAAAAGTTGAAAAAACTTGAAATGCACCCCCCTCCTATAACATATCACTTCGTCACACCTCTAATCACGAATTCATGCCTAAAATACAAACATCCAAATAAAAATTCCCAGCTTAACAAATTTTCACTCAATAAACCCCCCAAGGAAACATGTCGAGGAAAACCCCCTCCGAAATCCTACACACGCTCCACAACTCCATAAACTCGAATCCGAAAAAAAAAACCAACACGCTACAAAAACACACAACATTAACGCGATTAAGCGATAAAAATTCATCCGGCGAAATTAAAATAATTTTTCTCGTACTCAGCAGCATGCAGGACGCCAGAAAAGGTAAAAGTTTGCTAAGTAATTACGTTTTAGCCAGCGCGCATATTCGGACTAGGTTTTTATTACGTTTTAATTACACCTTTGCCACGGTCGGTTATGACCTTATCATTGGTATAATTTACATAGCGGTTAAATTTACGTTCGCCTTAATGAATTATTTAATTGCAATTTTCTCAACGTTTAAGAACTGCCTCGGTGGGTGAATTTTTCACCATCTCGAATTTATCTTTTACGAGATCACACCGGAGGCCTATATCTTATACTCGCGACTCGTTAAAGTAAATACGAGTACGTTGTACCCACTTTATAGTCCTAAGTGTAGATGATGGTCCAAGATTATACCCACGTAGTACGCAACAACGTTCTTTAAAACAAGACTCGAACTTGGAAACGCGCAGCATTAATTAAGGTAAAAGCTCACCAGTGTGAAAATTCCAAATATACCTCGGTCTGTGTTCTAATTGTAGGTACGCTATACACGGTTTGAAAACATGCAAATCGTACTACAATTCGGGGTCTCATTTATAAAGCCCGCATTGCAGTATTCGCTCCGAATGAGTCAGGTTGGGGAAAAAAATTCCGCTACTTGGTAAATTGCTTCGTTCGAATTTCACCTTCTCGCAGACGAGACCGGTGGGCTTAATTTTTCAAGAATTCGAATCGCGATGCACCGTCTGCGATTAGATAAACAATACCGGTCGAGGTGGGTTTCGAAAAAAAATACGAAAAATTAAACCTCTGTACCGTGCAACTATTATGTACACAAAATTAAAACCCCAGACGTGTTCCAATTTCGAGGCGAATCCGAGCCAGGGCTGCGGTTTCTTTCGACGAGAGAAAAAAAATAATACGTTGCGAAAAAATACAGAGTACTCGAGGGGTATGGGCAATGGAGACCGTTGGAACTAAAGTCGTTGAAAACAGTTCCCCGTTATCATTTCGGAAAAAATTGAAGTAATTTTAATCAGCGACGGTAATTCGAAATATAACCAACGTTATTTTAGCCGTTAAGCTTGCATAGTTTTAAAATGAACCACACGAAAATGCCAACAGGGGGAAAAGAAACTGGTAACACGAAGAAATTAAAAACATCGTTTAATGTATACCAAGAGTACATAGCGAACGTTAAATGCGAAGAAAAAACAAACAATCCTTAGGTACTTATGGTTATAATTAAAACGAGAGAAAAAAAAAGAGAGCATTAATGTTATAGATACTATATGTATATATTTTCACTCTAATGCAGCGATATGGAGGAGAGGGGAGGAGGGAATCCTTCATTACCGTTATACTCGTCATCTTATATGACGAAAATCTCTCTCCGGCGTAAGTTTCTCTCGCTTAATAATAATTGAGAGCGGTTTTAACGCCTTCCAGGTTCTTAAAAAATGGATCTCGTGTATTGTAAATGCGATAAATTTACATCCGCGAATTTACATACTACAATTCGAGCAAAAGGGCGGATTTTATACAAAGATGTGCAATCTGTGCAAGGCAAGAAAATTTTCCTCCTGTGTTCGGTACATGAACGTATGTATCTATAGATATAGCTAACTAAGGGTACTGTAAATGTATACATTACTTATTCATAAATTCATTTTTAAGCGAATAATCAATTTCGAAAACGAAGAGAACTTCGGTCGGTGTATTGAATGCTGCTTTGCCTGGCTCGAAAAATATCGTGTGATATGCCTTTCAGCCTATTGAATTTAAATTATGCAGGAATCGATGTTGGGTAACGCGTTGCATGCAGCTTATTTATTTTATTTTACTAGCGATATATTAGGGATTTAGTTGGGTGCCTGGTTGGGTAAAATTTATCTAGGCCAATTTTATCATTGAAACAATGTATATTTGAAAAATTTTGAATATTTTTCTATTCCTTATTTCTTATTGCAAATTTTTCAATGCAAAAATCTGAAATTTTTAAAGCACCCATCATGGACAAACATTTCTTTTGAAAAATCTTTACTTATTAAAAATTTTTAATTTAAATACCCAAGTTGAATTGGCAGAAAGTGAATTGGGAATTAATTTTTGGCTGGCGAAGGGGGAGGGGAGCAATACAAATAAGCTGAATATTGGGTACACGTTTAAATGAGTTTAATAAAATTAACTTCAGTTTTAAAGTTCACTGGAATTATCTCAATTAGAAACGACTCTATAGGTGGAAAAGCTATTTGAATTTTCAATGTTCATTTCCACTCAATTTTCAGAGGAATTCATTTCAATTTTCAAATTCAAAAAAATTCATTTCAAAGTAAGATTTCATTAAAATTTACTTCAATGTAAAATTTCACTGAAATTCATTTCAATTTCAATTTTTCAGTGAAATCAATACCTACAATACTTCACTGAAATCATTACAGAATTATTTACCCAACTTTTTTTCAACTTTCTACTCATCGACTGAATTCGAGGCAATTTTCAACTTGAAGTAATTCCCATCTTTCTTTGGTATTCAATCCATTCTAACACTTGAATCGATTTCAGTTTCAATTTTTTTCGAATTCATTTCATTTTCTTCTTCAATTCTTCAATGAAATTCGTCCAATTTTTCACCAAAATTCATTTTAATGTTTCATTCAGTTTTGAGGTTCGTATCATTTTCATAAAATGTTGTACCAATTTTTCTTGAAATCCATTTCAATTCTTCCCCGAAATTCATATTAATTTTTCGTGATTTTTTTTACCAAGATTCATTTCAATTTTTTACTGAAATTGAATTCAATTTTTCGCCAAGATTCATTTGAATTCATCACTGAAATTCATCTCAATTTTTCACTGAAACTCGTTAAAAATACAATGTATTGAAAATCATTCCAACCTTTCACTGAAAATAGTTTCAATTTTTTTAATGAAATTGATTTCAATTTTTCACCAAGATTCATTTGAATTTTTCATTGAAACTCGTTTAAAATACTTTGTATTGAAAATCATTCCAATCTTTCATTGAAAATGGTTTTAATTTTTCACTGAAATTAGTTTCCATTTTTCACCCTTTTACTGAAAACAGCTTCGATTTTTCATCGAAAATCATTCCAATCATTCACTAACAAAAGGTTTCAATTTTTCACCGAGAATCGTTTCAATTCTTCATTGCATTTTGTTTCAGTTTTTTCACTGAAATTCATGCATATGAATTTATCATTGAAATTCATGGATACTACTTTTTTAAATTAATATTCATGGATATGATTTATTTTTATAGAAATTCATGGATATAACTTTTTAAATTAATATTCATGGATATGGATATGAATTTCTCACTGAAATTCGTGGATATGAATTTTTCACTGAAATTCGTGGATATGAATTTTTCACTGAAATTCGTGGATATGAATTTTTTACTGAAATTCGTGGATATGAATTTTTCACTGAAATTCGTGGATATGAATTTTTCACTGAAATTCGTGGATATGAATTTTTCACTGAAATTCGTGGATATGAATTTTTCACTGAAATTCATGGATATGTAGGCATTTTTCACCAAAGTTTAAGGAAAGGAATTTTTCACTAAAATTCATACCAATCTTTCACTCAAAAAAATTTCTATTTTTCACTGAAATTCATCTCAAATTTTTCACTGAAAATTGTTTCAATTTTTGATTGAAATTCACTTGATTTTTTTTTTTACAGAAAATTCATTTCAAATTTCCACCGAATTTCATTTCGAATTATTTCACTGAAATTCATTCCCGTTATCGCATTCAAACAGGGGCGTGCCGACGGAGTAAAATTTTGGGCAAATGCCTCAGTTGTTTTTGGGGTGGGTGGGTAGGTGTACATGTAATGGGATGAGGGTATAGAAAAATAAGTGGTTAACTTATTCGTAATTCATTTTTTTAAATAAAAATGAATCACACTACACAATTACCAAACTAACTAACTGAACGCAATCAACCATCATCTAAAACAATTCGTTGATGTAGGTAGAGGTACTCATACCTTCATCCTATGTTATATTGTATTTCAAAAACATTTTTTACTTGAAAAATAATTTTGTTGACTACTTGTATCTTACCCTCATTCAACCACCTAACCTCAACCAGCCAGGTTAACCTGCATATGATTTGAAGTTATTGCGTATGATGCACAAGGTTAATTTGTACACAGGTTAAAAATAACCTGCGTATCATTTGAGGAACACAGCCATCCAAGCGGCATGACAAATCGCCGGCACGCCAAATTCTCGGCAAGACAGTGTCATTTTATCGGCACGACATATTAGCGGTATAAATTCAAACCATTGCAAATGCCATAACAGCGGCATGCCAAATCATCTGTACGTCATATTGTCGGCATGCCATATTGTAGGTACGCCAAATTGTCGGCATCACTGTCATAATTGGTGTAGGTACCTTCATGTATAGGTGTGGTTTAGGTAGGAATTGATTTTTTTTTAATAAACACACACCTACTTATGTATTTTTGGGGATCTAAACAAACCCCAAAGTACATAATTGGTGTCGGTACCTTCCTGTAAAGGTGTGGTTTAGGTAGGAATCGAATTTTTTATTTTTAAAAAATACCGATAAAAAATGGCGTACCGGCGTTTTGTCATTTCCTATTTTTTAAAATTATACCGCTAAAATGGCGTACCGCTAAAATGACGCTGTCGTGCCGACAATTTGTCGTACCGACAGAATGTCGTACCGCTCAGATGACTATCTACCATCATTTGAAGTTATTGCATATGATGCGTAAGGTAAAGTACGCAGGTTAAAAATAACTTGCGTACAATTTGAAATTATTGTGTATGATATGCAAGGTAAATTTGTACGCAGGTTAAAAATAACTTGCGTACAATTTAAAATTATTGGGTATGATACGCAAGGTAAATTTGTACGCAGGTTAAAAATAACTTGCGTACAATTTGAAATTATTGCGTATGATACTCAAGGTAAATTTGTACGCAGGTTAAAAATAACTTGCGTACAATTTGAAATTATTGTGTATGATATGCAAGGTAAATTTGTACGCAGGTTAAAAATAACTTGCGTACAATTTAAAATTATTGGGTATGATACGCAAGGTAAATTTGTATGCAGGTTAAAAATAACTTGTGTACAATTTGAAATTATTGCGTATGATACGCAAGGTAAATTTGTACGCAGGTTAAAAATAACTTGCGTACAATTTCAAATTATTGCGTATAATGCGCAAGGTAAATTTGTACGCAGGTTAAAAATAACTTGCTTACAATTTAAAATTATTGCGTATGATATGCAAGGTAAATTTGTACGCAGGTTAAAAATAACTTGCGTACAATTTAAAATTATTGCGTATGATACGCAAGGTAAATTTGTACGCAGGTTAAAAATAACTTGCGTACAATTTGAAATTATTGCGTATGATACGCAAGGTAAATTTGTACGCAGGTTAAAAATAACTTGCGTACAATTTAAAATTATTGCGTATGATACGCAAGGTAAATTTGTACGCAGGTTAAAAACAACTTGTGTACAATTTGAAATTATTGCGTATGATACGCAAGGTAAATTTGTACGCAGGTTAAAAATAACTTGAGTACAATTTGAAGTTATTGCGTATGATATGCAAGGTAAATTTGTACGCAGGTTAAAAATAACTTGCGTACAATTTAAAATTATTGCGTATGATACGCAAGGTAAATTTGTACGCATGTTAAAAACAACTTGCGTACAATTTGAAATTATTGCGTATGATACGCAAGGTAAATTTGTACGCAGGTTAAAAACAACTTGCGTACAATTTGAAGTTATTGCGTATGATGCGCAAGGTAAATTTGTACGCAGGTTAAAAACAACTTGCGTACAATTTGAAGTTATTGCGTATGATGCGCAAGGTAAATTTGTACGCAGGTTAAAAACAACTTGCGTACAATTTGAAGTTATTGCGTATGATGCGCAAGGTAAATTTGTACGCAGGTTAAAAATAACTTGCGTACAATTTGAAATTATTGGGTATGATATGCATGGTAAATTTGTACACAGGTTAAAAATAACCTGCGTACAATTTGAAGTTATTGTGTATGATGCGCAAAGTAAATTTGTACGCAGGCTAAAAATAACTTGCGTACAATTTGAAATTATTGCGTATGATGCGCAAGGTAAATTTGTACGCAGGTTAAAAATAACTTGCGTACAATTTGAAGTTATTGTGTATGATGCGCAAGGTAAATTTGTACGCAGATTAAAAATAACTTGCGTACAATTTGAAATTATTGCGTATGATGCGCAAGGTAAATTTGTACGCAGGTTAAAAATAACTTGTGTACAATTTGAAATTATTGCGTATGATACGCAAGGTAAATTTGTACGCAGGTTAAAAATAACTTGCGTACAATTTAAAATTATTGCGTATGATACGCAAGGTAAATTTGTACGCATGTTAAAAACAACTTGCGTACAATTTGAAATTATTGCGTATGATACGCAAGGTAAATTTGTACGCAGGCTAAAAATAACTTGCGTACAATTTGAAATTATTGCGTATGATGCGCAAGGTAAATTTGTACGCAGGTTAAAAATAACTTGCGTACAATTTGAAGTTATTGTGTATGATGCGCAAGGTAAATTTGTACGCAGATTAAAAATAACTTGCGTACAATTTGAAATTATTGCGTATGATGCGCAAGGTAAATTTGTACGCAGGTTAAAAATAACTTGTGTACAATTTGAAATTATTGCGTATGATACGCAAGGTAAATTTGTACGCAGGTTAAAAATAACCTGCGTACAATTTGAAATATTGCGTATTAGATTTGAAAAATAGCTTTCTAGCTTTTCTATTGAAAATATTATTCGAAATGAAATCTCAGCAGGGCAAAAATAACATCGATGACTTGACTCGAACACTCGAACACACCAGATTTCAGCAACGCATCATGTTGACCAAACTTTTGAAAAACTACATCACATAACAAAATTACCATCCTGTATCTCACTCCCAGCCCGGCAATCATTCCACCCACTCCGATTATTGCAATAGAATTTCCTCCACATTATTATTTCATCGTATCTTAGATTTGCGATCACTTCGATCACCTAACCCTTCAGTGCGCACCGCACCATCTCCAAACACCCCTTCCCGCCGAAGATATCGCAACGAAACAACTCACGTGGCCATTTAGAAACCTCGCGTTCGTGCATATAAAATGGTAATCCGGGGCGAGGCGGCGATTGGTTCATAAATAACTAGAAAATATGGAACGTTTATCGCTGTCAGAATAAAGAGAGACTCATCCGCAAAGCGCAATTCGCTATTTAAATATTTCAAAAGGCAGATCGTTTAAACGACCGATATTTTTTACCAAACACTACCCCCTCGCCCCGCTCTCATCCTCGGTCTAAATACCACGAGGAAATAAATTCTTCATCGAGTTGCACCGTGGTATATCCATATCCGCGTCGTATCGCCGTAAAGGGAGAAAAAAATATATACGCGAAATATATGCAAATACCATTTTCAAGATTGAGCTGCAACCATGTGAAACGTAAAAGTTAATAAATTGCTGTTATAATGAAAGGCAAAGCGATCCGAGGGACGGGCTGGGGGGTAGGAAAAAAATAAAGAAAATACGTACGTACCGAGCACAGCACAGTATTCGTGATTTATTTACCAACCTCTATTTCATCTTGTTTACTTCTGGATGACGATTCAATTTTCGAGTAAATTTTTCTATCGGCCTGGTATTATACTTATACTTACTCGTATTATAGTTTCGGCAGGGCCAGAGCGAAGAGGAGGGGCTCAGCTCGTCGAGCGATGTTTTCTTGGTATACTTACGTCGCGTTGTGATAAATCTGTGTAAACTTACGCCTATTTCTGTTTTTGCGTAATGGCAATTGGTATATAAACAAGGCCGGGTGTATGTTTGGTACTAGTAATTGTGATTTAAGGAGTTTTCCCAACTACGTGTATCCGTTGTATACGGTTGTATTTCAGTCGGCGGCCCATTGCATTTTCGACTTCTAAACAATAAACATCCAGTTTAACTGTCACGAGCAGCTGTTGTTTCAAATACATTATCAATAACCGCAAGAACATTACGGCCAGGTATAACGTTATAGTCGAGATGTTGAACTCGGGTCTCTCACCAGCATTTAGTATAGAGAGCCTCGTACACTAAACCGAACCGATCTAAGTTTTTGGCTTTTTTTTTCACTTTAATGGTTCCCCGATACCATAATCAATCGCTGTCACGATGTATTTTTCGAAATCGATTTACGCCCCTATATATACAAAACACTATACAATAAACAAAATACCCTTTAACCGTCTCCACCTTCAACCTAGTCCGGTCTGTATTAATTCTCAATTTTTTCCACTTTCCAGTTTCACACTTTTCCGATGTCTCAGCTGGTCGGCTTTACCTATGTGAGGTGGTTTTGGGGTTAAAAAAAATGTATAGGTAACAACTTTCCATCGACCTTCGATAAGTTTTCACAAGCGGCAGTGTACACCACCCGCATCGGTCGTCCGGGCTGCTTTCAATTTATTTTCAATAAATGTTGTTTCTTTCACACCTGTGTGATCTTAACGCTTTAAAGGAGCGTTTATGTAAAATATACCTATATTTTTTCCTACTTAATTTTTTAGTCGGGTATTTTTTCTTACGAAGAAAGAACTGCAAGACGAGAAGATTATAGCGAGAGTTTAGGTGCTCGAGAAAACAGCTGGATTTATGAGCCAGTGGGTGTAAAAATTTGCGCGAGTTGTGTTTTTCTGTGGAGTATCTTGATTCGTCGAATTTGGGGTTTCTTTTAGAATGATGGGTGAGTGGGTGGTTTTGGGAAAAATTTGCAAGAGGGGTGAAGAAGGAGGTATGGAAAGATGTAATTTCCATTGGTTTATCCAAAAATGAATGCTAATTTTGCTGAAGCATTATTAAAAGTGTGAAAATGTTTATAATTTCTGAACAGATCGAGTCTGTTTTCAAGGAGTACAATTTGGTGCCAAGGGTAGTAGCAGGTTTTCCAATGAGGATGAAAATTTTCAAATTAAGAGCGTAATTTTGTAAGCCATCTTGAAGAATAATTTTTTTCCCCATTGATGATGATTTTTTTTCATATCTTAAGTCTCTCATTGGTGTATTTTTCTGATTGAAAAAATTCAACCAAATTCCTCATACTTCTAAATTACAAAAATCGATTTAATTTTTTAAGTACACGTGAGCCTGGATATAGAAACCACCCTTTGGTCTCAAAATTGGTATTTAGTTGACACTGATTTTGGCTTTTTCAGGAGAAGAGTCAAGAGCAACCTTGACTCAAAAACAGATTTCTGTATCAATATTTCAAAATCTCAAATCCTAATCCTCAGACCGAATCTCTTGAATGGAAATATAACTTTTCAAATCGCTTCATTTTACTTCATGGATTTGTTTTTAAAAATAAAAAATCTAGAAAAAATTTCAATTTTTCAAATTTTTCTTCAATTTTGGAAAAATTTCATTATTGCAAATGGATACCTGGTACCTGGGCATTTTTTTGATAAAACAGTTGTAAAAAATTTTGGTGTTCTCAATAAGTTTCCCATAAAATGAAGTAAAGATTTCAAGTTGTCAAAGACAGATACTACTGAAATAGAAAAAATATAAAAATTGCCAGCACTGCTAATATTTTTCCATTTTTTTTTTTTTTTGCTGAAAATGTAATTTTTGAAGATTGTTCCTATTTAAATTCCTAGCGTTTCAGACTTTTCACAACAAAATTCAAATTTACTTTTAAAAAATAAGGGGGAGGGTTTACTTTGCTCAAAATTTCCGGTTCAAACTATACATATGAGAGAAAGAGGAACAAACTTTTCTCGTCTTTGGATTCAAAATTACAAATAAATTAATGCAAAGAGTGCTTGAAAAAAAAAATTTTGAATTTACATCAAATTGGTAGATATTGTCCAGTTTTTGATTGGACGAAAAAGAAAAAAAAGATCAAGTGAGTAGGTACTTGCCAGTAGGGTCGGAAATCCTCCCAGTTTTGACAAGAGTGCCAAGTATCTTTTGTACCCCTTCCATCCCCTTCCCTAGACTGGGCCCTCTCGTAGTCTGAACCCATATTAAGAAAAAAAAATACATTTGTTAGGGATTTTTATGGCATTAAGACAAGAAAAATGTTTTTGTTTTTTCAGCGGGGGGGGGGGGATTGGAACCCCATTTTTTTCAATAGCTTTGCTCGGGTGTGGACAAAATTACAATTATATGAATTGTTTGAGGCAACAGAGTGAAAAAAATATTCTCCGAAATTCGTCTTATATTCCAAGTCTTGGTACCCATTCTGTAACCCCCCCCCCCTTCACTGGTACGGAGGTGAATTTCAAAAAATAATTTTCATTAAATTTTATTTTTATTGGTAATATTAAATTTTGGGTATGTACTAGTTCAATATTTCATAGAGATTATTTTATTTCATTCAAGACCAACAGTGAAAAATTGATATTTTTTAAACCTTTTTTGAATTTAAATACCCAAGAACTTGCAATATATCAAGACTTTTGTACGGGGAAGGAGGAGGGAATGGGAAATTATTCTCAAAAATTGAAGCTCAATACTTCTCCATAGAAGAATTTCAAAATTTTGATCTGAATGTAGTTAATGAGCATTAAATAAGATCAATTTTGAATTAAGTTTTCTACCTATACCTATTTTTTCTCCTCTTTGAGAAATTGTAAAAATTCACTCACCGTAGCTATTTGGAAATTTCGAAAATTATAGTCAATATAATTGGCTTCTTCTTCGAAAAATTTCAAGTAAACGTGATTAGAAAATGTTTCCTTTCCGTAGAGTCCAATTGTTTTTTTTTTTTCAAAGAGGTTCGGTTTTTTGAATATTTCCAATAAATAGAAGATAAAACTTCAAATTTGAACTTTCAACAACTGAAAAATCTAAAAAACCAAGCTATGGAAAGAAAAATCGAACTTCACAGAAAAAAAATCCACGCTCTGTAATTCACGTTCTATTCAACTCTTTTGTAAAACTCATTCTTTGCCCAAAAAATCGACTCTCGGAATCAAAAGTTACGAAAAAATATACAAAATATTTTCCACGCAAAATTCAACTATTGGAAAATCTTGACGCGAGAAAACCCGAAATTATATTCGAACACACACCGCACTAAAAATCAACTAGGTCAGGATCATCTAACATGGTTCATTACACACAAAAAAAGGTGTAAAAATGCAGACCTGTGTAACATTCACTTTCGTTCTTTTCGCCATCGCCTATCTAATAAAATAAAATTACAGACAACGAAAAAACAATAAAAATTGGTATTTTTTGTTAAAAATTCGGGAACTCTATTCTTATCATCATTTTACATCAATCGAGCACATCAGAAAACAAAATCTAGGTCGAATCGTAAGACCAAACTTATTCAAATATTTTTCACCTAAAAAAAAATTATTATACGCTTGCACGAAATCGATGATCACAGGTTCTATAATTTCAGGCCACTCTTCAACCTCTATTTTTTCCTCGACCCCCATTCAAGAACCTAAACACCCATTCCAACATCAAAATGATTATTTTATTCTACATTCGCGGAGTCGACACGACTTCAACTCATCGCTACGTTACTTTGACGGGAAACATTTCATCGTATTTTTACCCGGCACAATAGCACCTTTCTCTGGGTATTTCGCAGATCAAGCGCCCACCCGAGTCAAGCAGTAGGAAGAAAACGACGGAACGAGCTCGCTGGTACTCTTTAAATAAGCAGGCTGTTTTATCACATAAAACGATTCCACGTAGGTATAAAGGTGGCAGACAGGTAATTACGTACTTTGACTCGACACAGGCGTAATGCTTTTTTAAAAGAGAAGGGTGTGCGAAGTAAAAAAAAAACATTTAGTGTTACATTACACGAACGCTTATTTCATATTGTTTATCTTCTCGTTTAAAAACACTCGAAACGAAACTTCTCTCTGGCAAAAGGACTTATTCTTCCAATTTAGGAAGCATTGTTCTTTTATGACAATGGAAGCAAGTTTAAGTTTAACAAAACAAATTGCATTCCGTTGGGATGGCAACTTAGCAGAAACATTCCGTTCAGATATGGAAAGTTGGATGAAAACTTTTACTTGTGTAAAACTTACTACGAATGCGTATATTTCAGTCAATATCTTGACGTGTTTTTAGCTTGTTATTAGCGCTTATACAGAAGCGGTTATTTGACGTTTTTGTTCACTTATTTAAACATATTTTCGGAGCTTAGATGCGTATACGTATGTGTACGCGTGTTCGCCCTTCCTCAATCCCTCGACTCGTCTCAGAGCCGCAAAATTTTACCCGAACGAGTGACTATACGGTATTGAAACTTTTACCATATAAGATTCGCTTACGAGGCATCGGTATTCGCATCCGAGGTATACTTTTCAACGTGCTTCCTTGGCTCGTATTTATATTACGGGTATTTTCGGATCGTCCTGTGACATCGAGTGGGCAAGTGAAGGGTACTCGAGTAATATATACGACAACTCGGTGATTTTATACGCTGCGTATTTAATTAAATGGAATTTCGTTTTTGTACGTAGTTTCGCGAGCATTCGCGTCCAACGAGGGGAAAAAAAAAGAAGAAAGCGAAAAAAAGATGCGTCTATACCGAATTCTGATTTACGACCATATATGTGTATTTTTCGTTGAGTGCTCTTTTCTATATGCGTTAATAGATTTATTGGGCTTTTTTTCGTCGACTCACGTCCGTATAAAAAGCGTATTTGATTTAAAGGCCGAACTATCTCCGTGACGACGTCGTCCGCGTTCTCGACCTCGTCGTATAACAAATATTTTATTCCGTATTAAAAAATGAGAAAATAGTACGTCGTGGATTTATTACACACTTTGTACTAGTATGTATAAGTAATGTGTGTTATGCAGAGATCAAAAATATTTTTGGGTAAGATATCTGCAAATCAAATGCCGATTCGATTTGAGTCGAAATTCAATGGTACAAAATTTTCAGCTTTCTCTGACTTCTGAAAAACGAAGTTGTAAGTTCTCGAAGTATCGGCATATTTTAGAGTTCAATATTTGGAGGAATGTTCACCTCTTTCTTCCCTCTCCTCACCATCTACAATCAATTTAACAGCAGAAAAATTGAGGTTTTGAGTTTTCCATCGTAATTATTAGTTATCCATTCAGAAGTTTTCTATTTTTGCTCCAAAAATCATGAGTTTTTGCAAAAAAAATAATACCCTTGCTCAGTATTTTCAGTCAAGAAATCATCTCACCTCATGAAAAATAGTAGCTAGTTTCTAATCTCAAAAAAAGTCAATAGCTTTAAATTTCACCTCGACCTCTTCTTTAGGAGACACTTCGAAGTCGAATTGATCAATTGTTTTCCTCGAAATCATTTTCCTTCTGTTTTTTTTTGTCACGAACAATCGAAAAAATATGCTCCTGGCGCAGAACTCACAAGGTGAAGCACGATCAATTTGCCTAATTTAAAAATTTTTCTCTGTCCCTGTTCCAGAAGACACATTGAAGGCAAATAAAAAATTCATTTTTCTCAAATACATTTTCCTTACCACATATACTTGAAAAAATTCACTCCTGGCGCAGAACCCCCCCCCCCCTCCCCAAAGGTATAAACCACAATAAGAAATACACTTTTTGACCCATTACCTCCTATAAATTTTGTTGATTTGAAAATGTTTCTTGGTATTTCCTCCAGAATACACTTCAAGTCGAATAGGAAATTCGTGTTTCTTGAATCCAGTTTTCTTCAGCGTTTGTTGTCAGGTTCAATTGAGAAAAATTTGCTCCTGGCGCAGAACCCCCCGGGTACTAAACACGATATAAAACATGTTCTTCGACCTGAAAATCTTGTGATACCTCGAAGCTATTCAAATAATTTCAAAATTTTCTCTGTCCCTCTTCCAGAAGACACTATAAAGTCGAATAAAAAATTTATTTTCCTCGAATCCATTTTTTTCACCACTAAACACAACATGAATTACACTTTTGACCAATTACTTCCTATAATACTCAACGTCATTTTGTTGATTTAAAAAATTTTCTCGGTACTTCCTCCAGAATACATTTCAAGTCGAATAGGAAATTCATTTTCCACGAATCCAATTTTTTTCAACGTTTTTTTTGGGGGGTTCGATTGAGAAAAATTTGCTCCTGGCGCAGAACCCTCCAGGTACTAAACTCAATATAAAACATGTTTTCTGAATTTAATATCCTGCAATACCTCAAAGCTACTCAGATAATATCAAAATTTTTTCAGCCTCTCATTCAAGGGGCACTTTGAAGTGGAATAGTTATTCAGTTTCCTGAAAAGCGGTTTCCTTCAGGTACTATTGCCACATTTGATCGAAAAGGATCCACTCCTGGCACAGAACTCGTCCGGTACAAAACTGAATTTAAAAAATTTTTCTCGGCAACTCTTCCAGGAGACACTTCGAAGTCGAATTGGAAATTTATGCTGCTCGAATCCATTTTTCCTCGGAGTTTATTGCCAGGTATGAAGGTATGATAAAAAAATTGCTCCTGGCGCAGAAACCCCCAGGCACGAACGTCAAAGTAAAACACGTTTTCCAACCTATCTAATTCTTCTGCAATACCTCAAAACATCTCAGTTGATTTTTAAATTCTTCTGAGTTCTGAGTCTTTCTTCCGAGAGACAATTCATAATTGAATAGATAATTATTCATTTTCCTCAAAAGAATTTTTCCTCAGGTTTTGTTGCCACTCACGATCGAAATAAATCCACTCCTGGCGCAGAACCCCGAGGTTCGAAATACAATATAAAACACACATTCGGATCTACCTGGTCATCGTGTAATATCTCAAGGCTACCTCTTTTTTTTTTTTCAATTCTTGATTTTCCTTCTAAAAGAAACTTTGAAGTCGATAAGGTAATTTATTATCCACAAATCCATTCTGCTTTGGATTTTTCTTTCATATGATTATGAAAAAAATTGCTCCTGGCGCAGAACCCCTCAGGTGTAATTGAAACAATATACACACCCATTTCAACCTAATTCTGCTGTAATAGGTATCTCAAAATTATCTCAGTGATTTTTTGATTTTTCTCCGATCGACTATTTTACAGGACAAAATTTCGATAATTTCGAAGTTTTTCTTTTACGCTCTGCTGAGATGAATTTCGATGCTTCAAATTTCTCTTTCACCTTTCTCCAGAGAAGAATTATTTCGGTAAAAACCTTCCCCCTCCCCCTAAAAAAATGAAAAAATGAGTTGATCGTAATTTCTACCTAATAATGTACAAGAGATTTATTATACGTACTAATTGAAAAAAAAACTTTTTCACTCGAAATTAAATTTTAAAAATTTGAATCCTTTGGACGCAAAAATGATGTTTATTGAAGTACCTAGTTTGAATTGCTGAACACGAATTTGTTGCAGTTATTTTCTTATGACAATTTCATAAGCAAAAAAAGTGAGATAATCAATTTTGAGCCTTGTGCTGTACTTATTTGGACTTGAAATTACAAAAATCACAAAGAAGAGATGAAATGAAGTGAAAATCAGACAAGTGTATAAATACGTATTTTGGGATATTATTACCCGAAAAAATTTTTTGGCGAAAAATGACCATTTCTATGAGTGAAAAACGCTGTGAAAAAATGGGTTTTCGAATTTTTCAAGGTCTTTCACCACCTAAAAAATTCTGAAAAAATATTACGCTGTAGATAGGGACTAAATACATGGAATATATTTTTTTTTCAAAATTGCACCTCTGAAACATCAAGTAGAAAACTCGATTTCAAGTTTTGAAATGCGATTTTGAGCTAGAAAAAATCAAAAAAAATTTCCAAAACACCCACCAATACCCCTCAGTATTGTAAATTTGGAAAAATTTGGTTGTAAACTCTCGGGAGATAAAAATTTTTAATGGAAAGACTGAAAAAAAGTAACATTTTGCCCCATAACTCGCGATAGGGGCGGGGTAGGGGCCAAAAATTTCACCACGTGGTTTTCAGACCCTATAAAAACCAAATTTCTGGAGTTAGTTTCAAATTTCAGCTCTGGGGTAGATTCGCTTATCTTGACCGCCGCGCCGGTACACTTTGAAAAAATTTACCATTCATTGAGACATTTTTCATCCCAAATGAACCTTCCTGCGAAGAATTTTAAAATAATAAAAATTATGTTTGTTGAGGAGTAAATATACGACCGAAACCACTCCTTAAACATCTATTTACTCCAAGTTCGACTCTTAATAGTTCAATAAGAGAGGGATGGATTAGAAAAACAAAAAACTATCAGTATTTTTTCCAAAATTTTCTTACTTTAAGGACCCATTACTGAAATACCAAAATTCAAAAAGACTAGAATTCCATACGAACGAGTTCCAAGCGAAATTCTTAACGTGCCTCACATAAAAAATTGAGTGAATTCGGACACTTGATTTTTCAACTCATCCTAATTTCCAATTATGGGCGTACCCTTACGGAATTAATTTAAAATGCCCACCACCGTTATATTAGGCAGAAAACACGAGCACAACAGGAAATTGCCAGAAAACTTGAAGACCAAGCCGAACTTTATATACTAATCAACGATGCGATGCGGAGCTACAAAACCATGAATTTTGACTGACATTCGTATAATTATATAGGCGTTCGTTTGCCATCGTAGCACCTTTTCGGCGAAAAACTCTATACGCCGGTGAGCCCTTTCATTCGCAAGCTTTTCGCACCACATACCTACATTCTGCTTTTACGATGAGCCCATATCATTCGCAGTTCACCTCGCATACAACCCATCAACACTCTCGTTCGAAAAACTACACCCAGACAGATAAAATATAACTTTACTGCATGTTTTTACACCTCGAAAGCCAGACTATCTAATTTCTAATTAAAAACTGCCGGCTCTGCACGATCGTACAATACCTAACGAAAAATCAACAGTTGGAAAAATATTTGTTGCTTAATTATCGTCATTTCGTTGCCGAAAAAAATCTCTCTTCAGGCTTAATGTAGTAAAACGCGTGCTCAACTCGTAATCCTACATTAATCTCATTTTTATACCAAATGCTATTTTTTTAATACAACTTGTACGAAAAAAACCCCACCACGCAGCGAAATAACACAAAAGAATGCTACAAGGTTGAAAAGAATACCAGAATTAGAATAAAAATTACTTAATTATATTTCAACGGTTGACCGCCTTCGGACGGAATTCGTATACTTGAAATGAGCGGCGAGGATTGCGCTCGAAGAAGTGGATTTTATATTTTACGTCATGCTCCATTAATTCTGCGCCAGGAGTTTATTTCTTGACGTCGCGAGAAGCTGGATTTAGCCGGAGAATGCGAAAAATTCGCTGCCAAAGTGATACTCTACCTACTACTTTTACTGGCGAAAATTTAATCGTCGAAAATTTTTTACGAAAAATTTACTCTTAAAACGTTTGCAGAGTTTTTTCGGTGCTTCAAGTTTGCGGACGTTTTGTCATTTTTAAGTACACGATGAACTTTGAGATATTACAGCAGGATTAGGTCGGAAAGCGTGTTTTATATTGTGTCTAGTGCTGGAGGGTTCTGCGCCAGGAGTGGATTTTTTCGATCGCACGTGGCAATAAAGCCCGAAGCAAAATGGATTCGAGAGAAATAAATTACCTATTTGGCTTCCAAGTGTTTGATACTCGTGCTGATCTAAAGAATGTGGAAAAAGTTTACAGTTTTTGTCTATAAATTCTTCGAAAATTTTGTTTTTTATTACGAATATTTTGCAATTTTTATTCAATTTTTGGAGGCAGAAAATCGCATTTGAAAATAGAAAATTTTAAAAGTATTATTAAAAAATGTTGAAAAAAGAAATCAAATTTCAAAAAAAATTATGGAAATGGAATAAAATACCTATTTTTTGAAAAACAGATTATGATTTAATTGCTTGAAAATTACAGAAACCAACTAAAAAAAATATGAAAATTGTTAAAATTCATGTTAAACCATCTATTCTCAACAGTTTCTCTGCGTAGACTAAAAATATATATTTTTGGTCTATTCGTCAAAATTTTCTCATTTTTCTTCTTTTTCTTAAAAAAAAATATCATCCCTATAAGACTATTTGCATATTTGCAGTGAGTATATTGAGGGATTTTTAGGCTTCGTTTTGGTAGTTCCAAAGATCTTTTTGGTATCTTCAAAAAAAAAGAAAAAAAAGAAGAAGAACAGTTCCGGAAAAGTTTTGATAAACCCCTCCCTATCAGTTACAAATATATTGATTGAATGAATGAAGAACTTTCAGCCCTTGGATGCATTTTTCCTAAAAAAAATTCGCTCTCGCGTCGCTCGGGCTCAATAAGTAGATTTACGCAGATCATTTTCGAAACCATGGTATGAAACTTCTTCCTCCTACCCTTTCAGTCTGGACAGCTGAATTTTTACAAGAAAAAAATGAACAAAAAGTGGTTCGAAAAAATTATGAATTTTAATGAATAAATTTTAGCCTCGATTAGATGAATTTTTCGTTAAATCGACTTCTTGAATTCACGTAGGAATTCCAAACAAATGAATATTTTGAAACAGGAAAAATTTTCATTTTTTTTTTTTCATCGGGAGACTTATTGGAAATCTCGAAACGGAATTTTCAAAAATCGTTCAATTCTTTCGCAAAGAGGTGTTCATTAAGGAATTAATTTTCTTAGAAGTCAAAAAAGTAGCTCGAAAAGCACCAATTTCTGTTTTTTATTTTCACTATGACTGGTTGACAAATTTTTCACTTTCATCCTCGCCCAGATTTTCGTCAGATTTGTCCCTAATTTTTACTCTCGTCATTTTTGAATACCGATTACTGAAGTTTGTCTCCTTGAACAGAAAGTAGAAGGTGAGAGTAGCCTGATAGAGGAAAAAAATTGAAAAACATCAATTTTATAATTTTTTTTTTTTGAACACACAGCAGGTATTTGGGCTGAAACAAAACTACATAAATCAAGAATGCGTAGTAAAATAAGCCAATATCAAAATTTTCACAATTTTAAAGAGACCCCCCCATTAAGATGGTGAAATCGGCCTTAGATCAAAATTTGATCAAAAGTAGTTCTAAATGTTACTTGGGACCTAAAAACATTTCACCCAAATTTTTGACCCCCTAACCCCACCCCCTCCAGAGTTATTCCACTTTAAATATCGAAAATACAATTTGCGATATCTTTTGAAGGGGTGGGGGAATTTTGTTAAAATTTTGACAGAATATAGGTATTATATTGATATAAGTATGAAAATTTTTTGAAATTTTTTCCCCCATTTTTACCATATTTTTCGGGGGGTTCAAAATTTCAAAAAAAAATTTAAAAAAATTTTGGGGGGGTGCCCTCGCTGATTTTTTTTTCATAACTTCGTTACACCCTTAGGTACAATATAAAAAAAATTCAAAGTCCTTTTAGGGCCGGCAACATGCTGAAAAAAATTGAAGTTTGAATAAAAACGTAGATTTTTGAACAACCGACCGCGCGCAGCGAAAGCACTTCTCACGGCGCGCCGCGAGAACCTGTCCTTATCGCTGCCGATGCTCGGCCTCGTTCAGCGCGTTACTATTCGACCACGCACCACGGAGAATCTGTTTTGTTGCGTTGGTAAACGGGCTATCTACGGTACATACTACTCGTACGTATATTAACTCTCTCCAAAAATAAGGTAGACTCTTCCTATTTTTTTTTTTTTTTTTTTTGCAAATTCCTTGTGATAGTTTAATGAAATAACCATAATTATTTTTCTATTCTAACGCTCAGATAGACCTCGTAATTTTTGTGGAATTGTAATTTTTTGCCAGTCTAGGTACCTGCTTTACTTTGAAATCCTATACTTACCTCAAAATCGGTTGCTCTTAGAGAAGAACTGTTCGAAATGTATGAAAAAAACTTCGGCTTCACTTTAAAATGGTTATTTCACTAAACTATCACGAGGATTTTGCAAAAAAAAAAAAAAAAAAAAATAGCGAAATCGAAATAGTACCTTATTTTTGGAGATAGATACTACAGATAGCCCGTTTACCAACGTAACAAAAAAGAACATTCTCCGTGGTGCATAGTCGGATAGCAACGCGCTGAACGAGGCCGAGCATCGGCAGCGATAAGGACAGGTTCGCGGCGCGCCGTGAGAAGTGCTTTCGCTGCGCGCGGTCGGTTGTTCAAAAATCTACGTTTTTATTCAAACTTCAATTTTTTCAGCATGTTGCCGGCCCTAAAAGGACTTTGAATTTTTTATATTGTACCTAAGGGTGTAACGAAGTTATGAAAAAAAATCAGCGAGGGCACCCCAAAATTTTTTTTTAAATTTTGAACCCCCCGAAAAATATGGTAAAAATGGGGGAAAAAATTTCAAAAAATTTTCATACTTATATCAATATAATACCTATATTCTGTCAAAATTTTAACAAAATTCCCCCACCCCTTCAAAAGATATCGCAAATTGTATTTTCGATATTTAAAGTGGAATAACTCTGGAGGGGGTGGGGTTAGGGGGTCAAAAATTTGGGTGAAATGTTTTTAGGTCCCAAGTAACATTTAGAACTACTTTTGATCAAATTTTGATCTAAGGCCGATTTCACCATCTTAATGGGGGGGTCTCTTTTTTTCAAATCAAAATTTCCCTTTATAATTTCTTAAAATCATTGAAATTCGATACTCATCTCATTTTTATTTATTTTTACAATGGATTGAAAGTGGTTTCAAGACGTTTCAGAACCTCCAGAAAATTTTGGAATTTTCCAGTGTTGAAAATATCGATCAAATTTATTACCATTGTTAAATTTCATGTAGTCTTTTTTTTTATCCCCATTATTCAGTGCTGGAAATTTTCAAATTCTCTGGAAACTTCAAACGACTCGAAACCATTTCCAATCTATTCAGAAAGTCGAAATTAAAGTAAACTTCGAACTAAATATTTTGTCGTAAAATTCAGATTTTTCATGCAGTACGTAATTTTTTCAGACACCCTGTACATCGAAGAACACTGTTTAAATACCTTTTGAGAATTCTGAAGACTCTCTACATCAGCAATTGGAAGGTGGTAAACCGCTCAAAGAGTTTTCCACTCATTTCAATAACGTTTGAATTAATTGGCTGAAAATTAAGTATGCTTTAAAGTTGAAACGAAGAATATGTACTTGAAAACAAATCACATCCTTTTCACTCTAATAAGCTTTCGTACATTCCACAGTAATTTTCATCGAATCGAAAGCTATAAGGTTGAACATACGTATAATTATAAAGTAGCTCTTACTTGAATGTTTCATTTTTATCTCGCACGAATGAAACAAGCATTTCATGTCAACAGGCATCCAGACCTTTTAGGGTTCTCAGATTACGACCGGAAAATATTAAAAATATGTAAATTCTTCGGATGTACGTAATTTACCTTACGATCGCAATCATCCGCTCTGTCTCGGATTAACTCATTTTAAAAGCAATAAACCCTGTTTTCGAGGCACTTTCTAACAACGCAATGTGCGAGGAAAGGGGAAAACGACACAAGTATTTCGACGGAAGGTACCTAAAACAGTCGAATCAAAGTTTACAGCTTTAATACGTAACACACGTATACATAATGTGAACACGCAAATGATAATATTTGGCTCCCTAATTGAACGCTTCGATAGGAATACTAAAGTTCAAAATACGTTAATCGTCTCGCTATAAAACGTTTAATACGTAGTTCGATTCCTCGAAACAGGTACCTTGCGCTAAGACCCACAGGGAGGAAAAAAGTAACCACAGAGGACGATAAAATTATTCAATATTTGACTGTATTTCGAGGGATTGAGCACACGGTGCCAAATAATTCAATAGGTAACGAGTTTTTAAAACAATTTGGTAAACCTCTATTTTTTCAATTTTTGTAAATCTCATTGTTGGTACGAGGAGAGAGATATGCACCAGCTTAGTCGTCGAATCAGACGATACGATCGACGCTGAGCGAAATTATTATTGATTAAATTATAATAAGAATTGTGCGGGAGTTAAGCGAGCATACAAGACGTGCTTTGAATATAAAAATATTTCAATAACAGGAAACGCGTGAAATATCGACTAGAGAATTGAAATTTTTTTTAAAAAGAGAAGAAATGGTAGTACCTAGAACATTTATAGCCCCCGTATTCTCTCGAATTTTCTCTCGCAAATGCGAGCGTTTCGCAATGGTATTTCACCGCCCGGTTCACCGTAAAGGTATGGCCTTCGAATTGTGTGCTCGTGTTGAGGGTATATCCTCCTTAAACCATACAAATCAGCATAGCAATGTTGAATTGTATTATTTAAAAGGTTATAACGGTATTGCATGTACGATCGTATGAAGTAATATTATAATTTTTGTGGAGTTTTTTTGACGATGTATTTTCCATATTTTATTTAAAGGTCGATTTTGTTTTCTTTTTGTTCGCAGGTGAGTGAAATTCGATTATTTATGACGGTAAAATAATTGAGGAATGAAAATTATCGACAGATAAGTGAGTTTTCTAATTTTTGTCACCCCAACCCCTTCTCCAGCACGAGGAAGTCTAGAGGAAAGCATAGATCAACTTTTCTTCATCAATCTTCAAAAAAAAATTAAATTTAAAGCTACATGAGAACCTATGGGGGAAAAAATCTCCAAGTATCCAACGTCGTATAAATCTTCAAAAAAAAAAAAACAAAAACAAGAGAGATCAGGATCACATCAAACACAAAATCACATTACTCAAAAATAAAAATCAGGACTGAACAGAATGAAAAGGAATGGAATTTCGTGAAGGAGCATCAAATCCCCCCCCCCCTCAACCGGACCAAAATTAATTTTTTGTATATTTTAAAATCCAGGTTGAACTTTTTTCGTAGGTAGGTACCTTTTGGGATGTAATAATCTTTCAGTAGGTAACAATGGACAATTATTTTTGCAGATTGACAATTATTTTTGCAGATTACCTACCTATATTTACTTGGTCAAAATTTTGTATTTTTGAAATAGCCCTCTAAAATTCGCACTTCTTGAAATTTTATTCGAAAAAACGTACTTTTCCTTTTCGGTGCAAACCTTGATAGATTATTATTTTTTTTTAGAGAGGGAGGAAAAAGATGCTTGCATTCAGTTGAAAAACAGAATTTAGGAAAAATTGCACCTTTGGTCACAAGAATTAAGAAAAATTTAATTTTTATCAGACATTTCTAATGTTTATTTCTCTCTCGCTAAAACTGATTCGAAATCAATCCGGATTTTTTTTTTCTTTGACATGAACTTTAGATCGTAACTCTAGGATTTTGTTGAAAAATTTTCATAGGTGCAGTGTTCAAGTATCCGACTTGAAGTGAACTACGTATTACAAGAAATTCGAAAACAATCTGAGAAATTTCTGTGACTCCATTCTATTCCATTCTGCTTTGCTCAAGGACCAAATTAAATGAAGATAGAGCAGTGGTAAAGCTTGATTTTTTCTCTAATAATGGGAGAATTTCTAACTTGTATAGGTATATTTTTTTAATGTTCCAAGTCTTGGACATCTTTAATTTTTTTTTGTTTTGAAAGAATGAGAAAAATTGTGCTCTGAGCAGGAAAAAAAATGAGAAAATCCATTCAGTTCAAAATTTTTGATAAGTAGGGACCTATGCACCTTTAAAAATCAACCCCAATTTAGCTCAGTATTCTCATTGAATTTATAAATTTATTAAAATGAATCGCTAAATTACTCTTTTTTCGTGTTCGAAAAAGGTATTTTTACTTACCTACTTAGGAGGTTCAATGTTTACGTTTAGATCATTTCTGCTCTGTAGGTATCTAAAAAATTTGAATGGGGCTAAAAATTGTTTCGATCTTATGTCTAGTCAAAAATTACAAATATGCACCTGTTCGTAAAAGTCTGTTTTCCTCCAACTAGTTTTTTCTCAACGAGACCTTCTATCTCCGAATTCTCCCACTTGAATAAAAATTTCGATTTCGTATGAAGAAACTCTTCGAATAATTCTCACCTTTCAGAAATTTGTTGCTATAAACTGACCCTTGGATCTTGGCAAAATGATCCCAAAGATTAATTTTGGATCAGATACCATTTATTTTTTGACCAAAATTTCAACCATTGAACCTCCTCGGATCAGCAAATCCATCAGTCTTTCCTTCTTCATATTTTTCAAAATAGATAAAAATCAGGGAATAGGAGTCGACTCCGGAGTGAGATTCAAACTGATTCTAAATTGAGTTCATCTTCATCTTGACTCTAGGATTGAGCTCAAGTCAAGGAGTCAAGTTCATAAATGATTCCGGAGTGAAACTGGAGTCAAGAATCCAGGCCATAGATACGGCTCCGGAGTTGAGGTGGAGTCAAGATTTGAAATCTGAAAGTAATTCGGGAATCAATGTAGAGTCAGGAGGGAGTTCGACTCCGGAGTCAAGTCGGAGTAGGGAGTCAAGGTCTCAAAATGACTCCGGAGTCGAGCTGGAGTGACAGAAGTTGACTCCGAGTTGGAGTCAAAATCCAAATTGACTCCGGCTTGATTTCGGAGCCAAGCCAAAGTCAGATAGTCAGGGCATAGGAGTCAACTCCGGAGTAGGAGTCAGACTGACTTCAAATTGACTCCGACTCCGGGGTCAAACCGGAGTCAGAGAGTCAAGTTCGAAAATTGACTCCGGGGTCAAGCTGGAGTCAGGAGGCAACTTTTTTTGCTGAATTCTATGCCTTGCAGATAGTCAAGGTCAAAGATTGATTCCAGAGTCAAGGAGAGTCATGAGTCAAGATCATAGATTATCTCCGGGGTCAAGATGGGGTCAGCAGTCAGGATGTGAGTTTGACTCCCCCGCAATCAAGATGAAGTCGGGAGTCGAGATGAAATCAGGAGTTTGGGTTTGAAAGCGACTCTAGAGATAAGTCTCTCCTTGGACTCTGGAAGTCAGGTCAGCAGTCAACTTTCTGACTGAATTCGATGCCTTGATCAAAAAATTGGTCAAAAATAAGAAAATCAACCCCAAAAAACCCAATTGGTGAATGAGTTTTTTGACGTGTCCTTTCACCTAATTCCATTTTTTTTTCAAGTCGGAAATTTTGGATATTGAAATTCAAGGTCAGTTCCTTCCTCATAAAAAAAATGAAATAAAATGAAATGACAAAAAAAATAATTATTGAAAACTCAAGTAAAAAAATCCCATTCACCAAATCAGTAATTTTCTCCATTTCAAGATCATCTCATCCGCGAAGGAAGAATTCACCTCGTATCTCGGACATATGCTCTTGATACATCTAATCCGCATACGTATGGTTTCGAAACTCTTTAGTTTTCTTACGATGTTGAAAGTTTGCGCGAAATTGTTTAAATTTATCATAATAACGATATTTACACGGTATATATGGTCGGTAGTAAAACCGCTTTGCATATAGAACTGATTTTATATCTATTCAAGTATTCCTTTGTAAATAAATAGCTCAGACGTTAAACTCCTTCGAGGCTATTTAAACTTTATGGTAAGTTCAGTTAGGTCGTTGAGTCTTTCTATCCTTAACGGATAAAGTTGCTTGGTGTTTTGTACGGTGGGAATATATATTGCTTATTTGGGAATTATATGCCGTTCAAATGTTAGTACAGAATTGTATACGTATACGGTATACCTACTATGAACAACTGTTGAATTTAGTAATGCCTCGTGTTATTATTTTTTCCGAGACGGCCCAGCCTAAGAATTTTTTCCCCTCTAAATGAATTATAGACCACCGAAAAAAGATTTTAATTTCAATTCCGACTCGATATAGGTACCGGCGTAGAAAACTTTTATACGCGTTGGCGTTGTATCCTCGCAGCTAACTTTACAACTCGTGAGTTACGTGTTTTTAAACTGATAATTTCGAATAAATAATTCATTTGTATAAGTTTTTTCCACCCTTCTTGCTCCGTTTTCTTTTACGTTTCGATCTACCCGAGGTGGAGGGATTTATACGATTTCGTGATACGTTAAATTGGCGCTGGCGGTGCGCGTGAAACGTATGGCACGCGTTTTTATATTATATACCTACCTATACCAGAATTGAATAATGGAATTTCGCTCCGGCAACTTGGATCGTAATTCGCGTTTTATTATTGTTATCTTATAACGAACCGTATAGATTTCTTAATATTTCCCATTCATGCGAATTCCAATATACCATTTACGTGGTAAAAGTCGACTAAATAACTTAATAAAGTTGCGATTTTACCTAGCTATATAAATTGCTCCTATAAACTTTGCGAATTATTCGTATATGCGGAGCGAACGTATCTACGTACCTAAAACCTATACGTAAAACACGTGGAAAGTATTGATATGTAATTTACGACCCTAAAATAGTGTTATTTCTGCGCTCCGCGATGGTTTCCGCACGGTTTAATAACTTTGGTGTCGAAGATGGATGTTTTGTACTCTTAATACGAAATGGATATCTTTTTTGGAATCGAAATTTAATGAAGTTTAGTCGTTTTGTTGGTGTTTGTTTGCGGGGTTTAGAAGTTGGATATCATAACGGTTTGTTTTGGTCCTTGGTGTGGCGAAAAAAATAATGTCTTATTTTCTTGAAGTGCGATATTTCCCGGCGAAGATTTTTGGGCTGAGGTAGGGAGATCAGAAACGGGAAAAAGTGATATGCTCAGAGGGGGAGGTGTATACCTCAAAATTATCTGAAAAATGTCCAACCATTTTGCATATTTTCTCAAAAAAAGTACAAATTTTTGTGAAATTTTCCAACTTTTTTCAACAAACTTTCGACTTTTAAAATTTTTTTCCGTTTTGAATTCAGTAAAGATGGCTTCTGACTGAATTTTTTTTTCAATTTACAACTTATTAAAAAGTTTTAGAAAATACGAATTATTTTTAACATCAATTTTCAAGTAAATTTTTATGACATGAAAATTATTTTTTTGTTTAATCTGAGACTAAATAATATGTTGGAAAATTTTCAGAACAGTTTTTATTCCATTTAAAAAAATCTGAGGTAATTACAGAATTTGATAAAAAATTTAAAAATGTAAGTTGAAATCGAGGAAAATCTAAATTTTATAAAATTTTGAAAAAATTCAATAAAACAACATTTAGAGTTGAAAAAATTTTGACAAAAATATTGAACTGAAAAGGACATTTTTGTGGTGTTTCATTTACTTACTGTTTTTTTTTCAATTGACTCAAATTTTGGGAGAAATGAAAGATTAAATGGATTGAAATTGATCTTTAATTTGAGAACCACCATCAAAATAATTAAAAACACAAATCATTTCAAAATCAGAATCAATAAAATTATTAGAATCAAAAAGAATTACATAAGATTTTAGACCATCATTGGACATCAGTTCGAAAACCAGAATCAGGAACCATTTGATGATGAAATCATGCATATTCTAATTTTTTTTTGGAGCTGCCCCTGAAAACAAAAATAATCCCATCATGACCGTCTGTCTTCTAAAAAAATTGAACACTCCATTCGAAACGGCCCATCAACCTTCCGATAAAGAAGAAGGACACATTTTTTGCTCCAAAATTTCTCATTATCTGGCATAAAAATGTATTACATATTTGAGGAATGTGTGTAAATTTATCGAGTCCGAGTGAAGCGAGGACAAAGATTTTAGCAGAAGACATATCATTCAAGAGCAAAATTTTTTTATCAAAATTCGTGCTTTTTTCGTTCTACTCTTTGACTTCTAAAAAATAACGTTTCTTGATGAGTTCCTCTCCTTCCAAAAAATCATCAATTTCTTGAAAATTCCACTTAAGATTGTTACGAAGTCTCCTGATAAATGGCAAGGGCAATTATTTTCATTTGAATTCAATTGTCTTGACTATAGAAAGACAGAAGATTCATACCATCATTTCGAAAATTAATTGTGGAAAGTTACTGTGATATTCCTAGGAAAATTTATGACAAGTTGAGAAAAAGTTGAGAATCCCAATTTGACCCAACTATTAGATTATCTGAGGGGTGTCACCCCCTCCTCCCCTCAATCATAACGGCTCTCGGGAGAGTGGAGAGGGAATGGAAAATGGACCAATTTTTCGAAAAATCTATTTTACTTATTTGGAAAATTTTTCAATGCATGAAACATTCTTTAAATATTGCAATAATTTTCAAATCGTAAGAAATCTTTATTCTTCATTGGAATGATGAAAAAATTCTGGGAAATTCTGAAAAATTCAGAAAATTGATTAAAATGTGAAAAAATCTTCAAAATTTGGATAACTCTTCAAATCGTGTACCTAGTGAAAAAAAATCTTAAAATTTGGGAAAGTACTTCATTCTTAATTGCGATCAGGTCATCAAAAGTTTGAAGAAAATTATTCGATTTTTAAAATATAAACACATGTGACCTTCCAAGAAAAAACCGACCTTCTGTCCGAAAAAAAATTGGAAAAAAAAAGTGTCCCAATCAATCCAAAACCATGATTATCATTTGTTTTGGATTGATTGGGACACTTTTTTTTTTCATTTTTTTTTCGGACAGAAGGTCGGTTTTTTCCTGGAAGGTCACACATGCAAAAGTAAATTTTTCGTCTCTTTGATCATTTTTTCAATAAAATGGTGACTTTTTTTGGGCGTCAATTGAATTAGACACATGGTAGATACGAAAAAAATGAATACTAAAATTGTAAAAATTTAAAGAAAAATCGAAACATTGATGTAATTTTCTGTTACTTGAAAAGAAAATTCATCAGTATTCGTAAAAAACAAAAAGGTTAACAGGAGACTTTTTTGAATGTAAAAAATTTTTGCTAGAATTACTGGAACATTTTTCAACTTTGTAATTCTTCTAGTTTAAAAATTCAGCGAAAAAAACGATGCATTAGAGAGTTTTTCCTTAGTAAAATACCCTTGTATATTTTCATTATACGGCGAGTACTGCAATCAGCTAATAATTAGCTCCTCTCGTATGTGTACTTATTAAGCTCAACGTGAGAAAAAAACACCCTTTTCCCTTTCCTACCCATTTGCGATCCGATGTGCGCTTCTAATTAGAAAACTCACCGCACATTACTTCATTTTAAGGCAACGAGATGAAAAAAAGATGCTTACGAGCACACTTAACCCAATCATCTGCAAAACACTCGACTTCGGTTAAATCATCCGAGCGAAAACACGCGATCTCGATAAACACGTTTTTTACTTTTTTATTTTCCCAACATCAGCGGCACGGCATCGATAACAAATTCGGCAAGAAATTTGAACCCGCGACGAAAATCATATAAAATTTACTACTATTTCCCGTTATTGTTCATTTTATTATCTGGAATATAAATCCGCACCTATAAAGCAAACCGAAAAAAAAAACATCAAGTTGAAAAAAAAATAAACATTTCAACTTAAAACGCTTCTTCACATTTATTAAACTTTATTATCATGTCAATCAATCAGTCAAAGTGCTACGGGCGCGCGGTATTGTGAAAACAACGTGGCTTTATCTCTTTTCATTCTGTAGGCATTTGAAGCATTACAACAAAAAAAAAAAGCTCCTCTAATGCCAGATATCACTCAATGGGAACTCGTTCTAGTGGCTTTTCAACCACTTTTCATCTAGCTACACCGGCTTTTCAACTTTATGGTCAGGCCTTTAAAAAAATTCTCGTTAAAGGTATAGAAGCTGAGTTTTTTTTACCCTAATTTATAATTTCTTCTGTTTTTTTTCCTCTAACCGCAAATAATAACTTCCGAAATTGACTACTACGTGGGGTACAAATAGTGATAGCGAAAAATTGCCATCGTGCGGTAGCCCGGAATCCCTAGTTTAATTTCAGCTCTGATAAAAGAAACCTTTTTTTCGAATTATATGTGTGAGGAAAAATTTCCTACGATGTACGTTTCGTGATAACGTGCAACGTGCCGGTTCACAGGGTGGACCGTGAAATCCACATCACGTTGCAATGTTTATTTGCATTTTTATCTCGTTTGTATTAAACTTTTTGAATTTTTCTTCTCTTTTTTTTTTTTTGAAAAATTAATGAAAAAAATAAACCTACGTGGATATAATTGGAGTGGTAAAAGTTATTTGTATTTCCGATTCAGGGTCTGATTTCATAAAAGTGGAAAAAAACTAGGTTATTTTATTACTCACGTGCGAATAAAATGCTGCATATTGAAGTAGATTTTAAAAAATACAGCGGACAATTATACCTAGAATTCAGATGAAAATTGTTAAGATGGATTTTTGGTGAAGGATTCTCTCGAATGTGTAAAATTTTTTGCAATTTGCAGAATTTTTCAAAATTGAAGATTTTCCAAAATTAAAGATTTTCTAAAAATTAAAGATTTTCAAAAAATTGAAGATTTTCTAAAAATTGAAGATTTCCCAAAAATTGAAGATTTTCCAAAAATTAAGGATTTTCCAAAAATTGAAGATTTTCCAAAAATTCGGGGAATATGCAATCCCAAACAATTTTTGATTATCCTGAAGCAGAATCTGCCCATTCAATACCCAGGAATATACCGCTTAAAATATTCACATGATTAAATTACGTAATTAATTCCCAATATGCTTAGTAGTTTCCATGAGACAATTTTCAAATCATTATCAGAGCTCCTGGCGCAGAACCATCTCATGTTAAATTTTTAATGTGACCTTCACTATGTTCGTATGACTGGAGTAATTCATTTACAACGTGTTAATATTTTTCAAAGACAATTATCAAACAATTTTTGAAGCTCCTGGCGCAGAACCCGTTCATAATCAATTTTTGATGTCTTGAATATGGATTCGAATAAGTACATTGCGTTCATAGAAACGGAAAAAAATCACATTATGATGTAATTGTATTTTTCTACGATAATTAACAGACGATTTTTGATGCTCCTGGCGCAGAACCCGCTCGTGTTCATTTCGAGTGAAACATTCAATACGTTCATACAGTTGAAATAATTAATTCATAGCATGATTAATTGATTATTATACTTATTTCGAAGACAAGTTCTTGATGAATTTTGTCACTCCTGGCGCAGAACCCGCTCATATATTCTCAACCTTAATCAAAGATTTCAATACATCCAGGATTTCATTAATTTATTCATTGATTCATAACATGATTACATTTTCCAACGACAATTTTCAAATGATTTATAATGCTCCTGGCGCAGAATTCGCTCATATTTCTTTCCCAATATGGCCTTCGGTGTATTCCTACAACTGAAGTACCTAATTCACTGGTAATAAACAGATATTTTTCAAAGACGCTAAATGAACGATTTTTAATGCTCCTGGCGCAGAACCCGCTCATGTTTTATCTCGAATCAGATTTACAAAATGTACCTACATCTGAATGAGATGATTAATTTATGACTTTATCACATTTTTGAAAAACACTTTTCAACGACTTTCGATGCTCCTGGCGCAGAACCCACCATATCTTATTTTAGATACAATTTTAAAATGTATTTTCCGAAATTTGAAAGATTTTCCACAATTATGAATTATTGCAGAATGTTGAAGGATTTTCTTAAATGGGATAAGATTTCTGCAATAATCTGCAACTCATTTTTTTTTCACAGTTTGAATAATTCTTCCACAATTTGAAGAATTTCTCCGATTTGAAGAATTCTCCCTTTTTTGAAGAATTTTTCACAATTCAAAGAATTTTTCAAGAATTATCGGAAAATTCATCAACTTTCTAAAAATTATAATGGGTTTTCAGAATGGGACACAATCAGGAAGATTCGCCACAAACGGAAGAATCTTTGAGAACTACAATAATGTTGTAAAAATTCCATACATTGTTGAAAAATTCAAAGACTTTTCGAAAAATGCATCATTTTTCAAACAATAAACTAAACTATTGGAAACTTGAAAGAGTTTCTTCATAATTTGTACAATTTTTCAGAATTTGAAATAAAATGAAGGGACTATTAAGCAAAGTTCAACTTCCAAAACCTAAAAAACGTTTTCAAATTTGCGACAGTTTAATAAAAATTAAACGTTTTTCAAAACTTTGAAAAGGTTTTCCAAATATTAAAATTTTTCCAAAAATCAGACGAATTCCCACCCCCCTCCCTCAAAAAACTGAACTATTTCAAATTCAGAATTAATTTTCAAGAATTGATAGATTTTTCAAACCTGGTATAATGGGCAGCGTGATAGGGGTTATGGGAGGAGTATTTCCCCTAGCTAAATTCCAGTCGACCAATTGGGAAAATCTTGGAGATTTTGCTATATTTAAACACCAAACTAATTTATTATTTACCTATGGTATTTTTTAAATGGGTTTACTTACTTCCGAAACCAAAATTTCTACAGAAACTTCGGCTTTGCTGTGCTTGGCCTTATTGAATTTTTCCTATCATAATTTTAAAATAAGCCAAATTCTGCTATGATTTTTTTTAAATGTTTTTTCTTAAAATTATCCAACAAATTTTACTATTTGAATTTTTTTTTCTAAAAACTCATTTTCGATGTTTGGCTCAATCGTACTTTTCTTTCGATTATTTTGAAGTAAAAATGACAGATTTTTATTCAAGTTTATCAATTGGAAACATTTTTTTCAATTTGAGGTTTTCTAAAATTTTCGTTCCTCGCTTCGCTCAGAACTGGAACTATTTCAGATTTTCATAGATTATTAAATTTCCGATTAAAAAAATTTTCAGGTGTGAGCAAAATTGAAAATTGATCGAATCAGGTATAATCAATTGATCAGACCTATTAAGCATATGTTACTTTCAAGTTTTTGTTAAGTTGATCTCCAAAAATTGTGTATTTTCCTTTCCATGATGTTGCTTCACATAGTTTTTGTTGTAATCATCGCAAAAAATGTGAGGTTTTCGGGTTTTTAGTCGACATTGAATTTTTTATTCGGCATTTTTGAACCTCATCTCTCCCCCCCTCGAAATTTATGGTCGAACCCCATCTGCCTGGGATATTACTTAAAATTTGAACAATTTCATCCAAAAGGAGAATATGATCAGTTGTCCAGATATTGTACGATATTCAAAATTTAAACTAAATTCTGAAAAATTGATGATACTTCCACAAACCGAACAATTTCTTAAAATTTCACCTCTTCGCAAGCCTTAGGAATTTCAAAAATTTAAATACTTACGACTATTTTTAAAAAATGAATGCTTTTAGTTTCTATACTTATAAATCCATACACCAACATGTCAATATAAGCAGTTAACGTAACGCAAACCCCGCCATATTAATTTTAAACTTTGATCGCGTCCACAAGCCACAAAATCAAACCAACCCGAAAAATTGTTCACGTTTTCATTTCAAGGTTAAAACTATCGATTAAGCCAATTTTCACCCCAACCATAAATTTTCGTTACTCAACGACTCAACATTTTAATCAAATTTCTACGCTTTTTTCCCAATTCCACTTCACCTCACTCGTAAACAATTTCTAAAACCTATAATAATAATCCGCTCGCATACAATTTCCATACCCATTCAAAAGAATGATATTCGATGGCTAAATAAAATTAATACCATCTCATTCCGTTTCAAAGTACCCATCTTATACAATATGAAATTTAAACTCGTCGACTACACAGCATACCTATTTACAGCTGATGAACTATTATAGGTAATTCGCAGCATCTTAAAAGACATCTCATTATTAATATTATAACGCTCGACTGCTCCGCAATTACATCCAGGGTCTCGTCGTTCATCCGGAATTCGCTTCGGCGTTGTTTATTATGTCACTTTTATTTGACTTTTGAGTCATTTGAATAACGCGCCGTATTTAAAATTCACAAAGGAATCAGTCCAGTTTCTAAGAAGGTTATTTACTCGTGTACTGTACCGCCGGTTAACACTACTCGTAAGTTTTGACGCGGCTATTTGAAATGCTCAACATGTACCAGTGAAAACACTACTTTAGACAGGCCAAAAGAGAAAACGAGCAAGGGAGACGAGAGATTGAGAGAAGTTTAAATAGCATGTGCTATATTCATCCAGCTGGCTCGAAAATAATCAAGTAGTTCGTCGGTAAGTTTCAGAGTTACGTGTATAGTTTTGTCAGCCAAAGATTACTTATAACCCATCGACACGTAGGAAAAACTTGAAAATAAAGCAAATCTAAGTTGTCGATTTTCACGTACCTAATCATTTCGCCGATAAAAACACCTGGTACGATTCTCGCACGTAAAAAATACCCATCGCCATTATTAAAACATAATAAGAGAATCGAACTCGTTTCTGGTTCGACATCGTAATGAAAAGCTTTCATAATAACATTTCACCAAAATACTCCCAACACCGAGCTGAAAGTATAAAGCTAAAGCACCGCAGACGTCAGATACCTTTGGTATTTTCAATTAATAATAAACTTGCAAGATTTACACAACGTTTTGCATATAAAAGCAACTCGCCGCCGAAAACAGAATCACGTTCGATGTCAGGTTCCCTTTCCCTTCCGGCTTTTTCATCGTAAAACGAAACAATACAAAGGGTATTTTCAATTGAACACATACCTTATGTCTGAGATAAGTAACATTTACTTAATTTGAATTAACATGCAATTTAGCACGTTATCTGGCAACGTGCAGCACTACGTGTTGCATAATATTTACCTTGCTTCATTCGATTTTCGTATTTTTGCTCCTGGTTGACAAACGATTACGCACAACATCGTTCAACAAATTAGTGTTTTTCCACATCCGCGTAGAATTTCGTTGGTTCCAGAGCGTGTGGGGACGTCACGTTGTCATATTTCCGCCCTGAGCCGCGCCACGAACCAGAGAGAATCGAGATTGTTTATTTTATATGTGATGGTGTAGACCGCGGCGCGTCAGCGTCATTCTTTACATAAACTTCGCCTCGCCACCATGCAAATTCTAACCGAAGTGTATGGAGAAGTTGGCTGAAACTTTGAAGTGGTGGAGATGCGGTTTATAAGACGAAGACGCGTATACAGATGCTTATAATTTTTCCAATGCGGTCTTTAACATCGCCCCAAGTCTGGCGGCTTCATCCGCAACATGTAAATAATCTGCGAAAGCTTTTAGCACCCTTTCTATCTATATAACTTTGAAGAATTCCTTGTATTTTGAGCGAGACGAAGACGAAATTTTACGTATAATTTGAACCGACGCGGTGAGACGGTTTCGTGCCCGGGTTGAAATTTTCGACCTCGAGTGTTCGTTGGAGGAGTTGAAACGTAAGAGAAAGTTTCGTTGGGAGAATTTTCAGCAGTTTCTATCTGTGTTTTTTTTTTTGTTTTTGGAAAAAAAGTTGATACGAGTTTGAGATATTATGTTGAATGTGGGTTAAAATTATAGTGGCAAGTAAAAAATCTTAAATTTATTGTTTTCGACATGAATTTTCCAAAATTTGGAAATTAAATAAAAATAAAGGTAAGTATGGTCTCTGCGAAAAAAATTGCTGGAATTTCAATAATTGGAGAATTCTGAACACTTGATTGGGAAATTCAGCCAAAATTATGAGAAAAATAAAAGTATGTGTAATTTTAGGATTAAACAGCATTGGAGGAGAGGCAAACTTGAAAGAACTGCATCTAATGAAAGAAACGTGAATTTTAGTACTCGTAAGATGAATTATGGGACCGAAACAAAGTTTTTGAGACCTTAACCCTTTGGTTCCCGGCGAAAAACTGACCGATGAAATTGAAAAATTTTCACACTGATAAAATACACCAAAGACCAATGGTAGAAAGCCAAAAAAATATTTGCTTCGGGTGAATTGATTTATTTGGAAATGAATAATTTTTTTAAAATCTTTGAAATTTGGCTATATTCGTGTCCAAATCTATAGAAGATCCAACTGAAGTGAAAATTATGCCAAAATGTAAAGTACTGAAAATTTAATTAAATCATGTGAAAATAATACGTATTTGTTCAAAAATCCAACCGCTAGAGAAAAAATCGAAAATTTTTTGAAAAATAAGTGGAACCTTTTCCGTCGGAAATATCAAAAGTTGATCTTGCTGGAAGCAAAATTTTCCGATAGAAAAATATTGTGGAAAAACTGAGACATTTATAGAAGGAAAATCGTATAAGTTATTTAATAATTTTTGGAATTCAGATTTCAAGATCGCACTGAGGCCCGTTTAAATTCAGAGAAAAATTTATTGAAAATATGAAATTTTTTTTTTCGTTGAAAATTTTCACTTTATTCAATTAATGAAAAGTTAACTTCGGTAAGAAAAGAAATTTTTTCCTACTATCAAAAACAATTTTTTTAGATTTTATTTTTTTGAAAAAAATTCATCAATTTTTTTCGATTTTTTGTCAAATGTAGCCTTGATTCTCAATTTACAAATATTATTCAATACTTGCACAAATTTTTTTTTCAAAATTGAAAAAATGTCAATTATATGATCTTATTTTAAGAATTTTTCTCGAATAAAAAATTTTGTATTTTTCAAAATTTCTTCAAGCAAAAAATTTCATTTCAGACTGCAATTTTTTAATATTTTTTTTTCGATTTAAAATCTTTTACAACTTTTTTCAACTCAGAACATTTTTTGCCGAAAATTTTTGAATTGAAATTTTCCATTTTGAATGTTTTAATTGAAAATATTTTTAAAAAAACATTCAACTTGCAAAAATTTTGAGATAAAACTTCTATTTTTGAAAGAAATTTTCTAAGTTTAGGAAAAAGTTTTGAAAACAAAATCTAAACCTGGAGAAAATATATTTTGAAGCACATTTCTTTTATAAATCATTAATTGAACATTTTTTTTAAAAAGCATGAGAAAAATTTCAGAATTGAAAAATTTTTTTCGAGATTTGAAGTTGATTTTAGAAATTTTTGGGCTCAGATTATTTAGGTGAATTTTAAACATGAATCATTCATGTTCAAAAAACTATATAACCAGATCTCGAAACAAATTTGAATTGCATAGGTATTATTAAAGAACCAAAAATTGAAAATTTTCCTACCAAGATTCAAAACTTTTCACATTCAAGACTCAAAATGCAATTTTTTCAATTTTATTGACTCAACAAGAGAATTTTTCTGTGAATTTATCAAAAATTTTAGGAAATTTTCGGATATTAAAAAGAAATTTATAAGATACCCGAATAATTTTTTCGCTCTTGAAAGATTTTTATAACATTTCTAAAAAATCATTCGGTATTTCAAAGCAACCTTTAAGTACAGTCTCATCTACGATAATGATTGATGTTAAATTTTTCCACATTTGAACGAGTTTCATGATACTTCAGATCATTTCTTTAGAAATCGAAACTTGAAAGAAAAGTGAAAAACGTGAAACCGAGAAAAAATCCGCGTAGGTGTAAGACAAGATATTGACAAAGCGATGCAAATCGTTTAGTCTGATAAACATTCAAACATTCATTTCAGTTTCTTTTTAAAAAGTAATTTAAATTTTTCACCGCGATAAAAGTACCAATACTTCTCATTTGAATTAAAAAAAAAAAAACTTCCACAACTTCTCCGGAACGTTTTTATAATTAGAAAAACGCAAGAAGAAGCTGAGAGAAAAAAAAATCAAACAAACAAATAATCTGAACAGTATAGAAAATAGCTCGAAGGCTACATCAACTCTATATTCCTGTATTAGCCCCTTGTTTTATTTTAGATTTAATTAAGCGTTCGTTTTATTTTTGTGTAAAATCTAATTAGCGAGAAAAACTTTTTTCCTCGAAGCTCACTTCTATTAATAATTTTCACCTTTTCGTTTCTCGCTTCAGTCAACATTGTTCTCGGATATTTTTTTTTTCAGAGAAGAAAATTTTCACCAAGTTTTTGTTTTCCTTCTTGCAACCAACCAACGGACTTTTATATCATCAGTAGATTTAAATTAGCTTTTTATGTGGCTACCTTTAATTTAAATATAAACGTCCGGGTTTTCTTTTTTTCTTTTTTTTTTTAAGAGATGAAAAACATTTCGCGATTTTAGACTAATCGCGGAAAATTTGTATAATGGGACGAGATTGCGGTTGAAATAAATCAAAATACCATTATCACTGGAATTTTAAAGTGCTTTCCTCGTTTTATAGTAATACGAGTTTCATTCATAAATTTCAATTTAAAATATACCACGGTGGAGAAATATGTTTGAAAAATGAATTTACGATACGTTTCGTCGCTGTGCTGGTGATGACGGTGCGGTGCGGTGTGCGGCGGTTCTAACGAGAAGCCAAAAATCATTAGCGAACTGAATCAAAAATCGTACCGTGAGGGTCAAACCGATAACTTATAAAACGTGAACCCGAGGAGATGGTAATTTGAAAATGTGTCATAGACGAGAGCTCCGAGGTCAATTCGTTTCTGATACAAAGTTTACTTTGTGCTTGGCAAAAGTTAGATTGATTTACGAGGAGGTGTTATGGTACGGTACGTAAATTTCGGTTTGTTTATAGTTTCTGCTCGAAATGCGAATGAGTTCGCTTCGCTGCGAACGTAGTTTGATTTTCGGGCTCGAATATCACGTTTTGGATGGGGTTTTTTGCGCGTTTTTCATTTCTGATATTTTTTTTAGCCGATAAAATTTATTTTTTTTCCTAGTAATTTCAACGTGATTATCATTTTGTATGGAGTGAGATTTGGTCAAGCCTGAACGTACATTTTGAATGAAAATGGATCATAGTTTTTTGCAAAAAAAATTATCAAAAAAGTTATTTTTCTTATAATCTTATTTGGGGTTGAAATTTTTTTACGATTCTATCAATTTTTTTTATACAATCGGAAATTTAAAAAAAAAATACGAATTCTTGGATAGTCAAATTTGAAATGTTTTCGAATCATGGCTATGCTCTTTAAATGTTTGGAATTGAATAGGTCAGTACAATTTTTCTCGTGGTTTATTATTGCAAAACCTATAAACAATGTTAGGTACTTCCTGAGAATTTTTTGAATTTACTGATTTCAACGTTATAGTATTTTGTAGTAAAAAAAAAACAACTTTATGGATGAGGAGGAAATTGCCTCATTTTTCTCCAACCCATTGATTCTCACAAGGAAGATATCCCAACTCACAGAAAAATTTTAAGCCCAAACCAAAAAAAAAAAAAACGAAAAAACATCATAAGAGAGTTCTGCAGATACCTATTCAAAATTTCAGGTACTTTGGCAAATTTTTGAAATTTAAAAATTACCTCCTAGCTCTGAAAAATACGAATATTTGACTTGGGCAACGAAACAAGCTAAAATTTTAAAATTTGGTATCTAATCGACCCATTTTCGACCAGCTGAATCCATCAGAAATTACTCGTATTTCAAGACGTGCTGGAAGCATTGGAAAATTTTGGAATTTTCTGGTGCTGTGGAGATAAAAAATATAGGTAGTCCATTCAATTTCGAATACAGATTTTTGAAGAGGAAAAAATTGGAACTTTTCTGCCCAAAAATGTGGATTTGAATTCACAGTTATGAATTTCGGAAAATTGTGCTCTGATCGATTAAATACATAGGTCATCCATATGAGTAATTTTCGATTACAGGTGCTTAAAGTTAAAAAGGACCATTTTTATGAGATTTTCTTCAACCCTGGAGTATTCCAAAAAATCTATTTGGCATGCAGGTCGAAAATCCTGGGAACAAATTTCCATATTTGAAGTAATTTTGAAATTCCAAAAATTCGAGAAACTCTAGAAATGCACATCATCGCCTTAAATTATAAATATGGGGGATTCTTATGGTGCACTTCGATTGGTTTTTTTGGGGGGAGAGGGGTGATTAACTCAAAATTTTATTTTATTAAGAAGAATTTTTTTCTAAATCACAGTTACTATTCAATATCAACAAAAAATTTTTCAAAAAAACTGCATTTTTTCGTCAATTTTTATAATTTTAGCAACAATACAAGTTTTCCCTCCCCTGAAATTTGTATTTCATTCATTTTTTGTTCAACAATTTCTTTCATTCTTGTATTATGTTTCATAAATCGAAAAAAAAATTATAGATTATTATTAAGTACAATTTTTTCTCACACCATTTTTATAAAAAAACTGTGAGTAATTTTTTTAAAAAAAATCGAATGCAAAATCAATTTTTGGCTCATTTAAAAAATGAAAATTGTTTACTCAACTTCAAAACATATCCAAAAATAAAATATTTTCCTTTTTCAAAAATTTCAATATTTTTCAACTTTGAAAATTTTCTTTGAGATGCTAAAAGATATACGTCTTTTTAACCATTTTTTTCTCTGATTATAAAAACAAAATTTCAGATATTTGAAATCAAAAAAAAAAACTCCTTCCGTTTTCCGCAAAATTAGCTTCAAGGTTTAAAATGTATTAAAGTAAAAAAAGAGAAAGAGAAAAGAAAAACGGTTTAACATAGCTAATCCAAATATTGTGAAAAATCCTTGGGGTGATGGAATATTTTCATTATTTTTCTCGTAATCAGCGCGAAAAAAATATCAAAAATAACCCATTAATAATTTCAAACAGAATTATCCATGCGAAATTCAGGTTGCTCCCGATGAAAAATACATTATACTAAATTGTTAAGAGGTAAGTAGGTAATGAAGGTAGAAAAAGTTGAGATTCCGTTATCACGTTTTTTTTTGTTTTTTTTTTCTGAAACATTCACCTTCTGCAATCGATTTACTCGCAAATTAAATAGAAAATTTTGTCAAGAATTAATCTAATCGGAATTTAAATTGTTCGCAACATTCTGCAGCATCTAGTCGAATCCTCATAAATCTATCGCCTTCGTCTGGCGTCTTGGAGTGAAAAGCAGCATCGCGAAGCACACCCGCCCGAATGGATAAAAATCGTACCCGACGAAATAAGAGAAATCGTCTTTCAGGCGAATTTCGTTCGAAACGAGCCTCCTCGTCCGGCGAGCAAATAAAGAGAAAGAGAATAAAATCTATAAAGGTGGCATTTTTCAGCTTGGAAGAAATTTCAAAGTGAAAAAATTTAATTAAAAAAAAGAATTCTCCGAATATTTTCACGCGCATAATAAGTCATTGAAATTTGTTTTCGGCAGTAATTGTAATTAAATTAGCGGATCGAATGCGAAAGTCGTCGACGAAGACGACCGTGGCACAACAACGCGACGCGGGAATAGCGCACCGTACACAGAGTGGTTCTAAGATGGAAAGAAAATCTATAGGGCGGTTGACGCGATTCCATTCATTCTTGAGAGTTTCGCTTGGAAATTCGTCCCCGGAGCATTTCGGAGGTATTACTTTCGAGATTGTTATATTTCAATTTGTGTCGCTCGTCGGGTCCGCGTCGCCTTAGGTCTGCGATTTTATACCTCCAAGCGGCTCATAGAGTGAGAAGCAATCATCGGAGGTTTTCTTAAAGTGCAAATTAAACTATATAGGACTTTGTGAATAATATACCGAATAGTCTAAAATTTGCCTTATGCCAAATACCCGAACCGAATCGACTTACAGATGCTACGAATTCACGTCCCTCTCCCTCCTCCCATAATTTATGTACCAACAACCACGACACCACGTATCAAAATCTCGCAAACCGTCTGCTCGACCTTTTGGCCGACTACCGCGAACACGTGTAATTGTTCTTTAAACAACCAGACCAAGATTAAAAATATCTTTTCGTATGGATTCTCGTTTGGGTCGAATAGAAAGTGGTAAACATATCAGCATGAAATTCATCGTTCTCTATTTCACTCGTCCTCTTTCTATCTCCGTCTTTTTCGTAGTCCCCTCGTTTTTCTGCTTCCAGCTCTCGAACAGAATCGTATGTGTTCACCACACACTTTCGCCGTCGCCTTACACCCTCCTCGCCATCCTCGCGATCGTTAAATGCTTCCTTAATCTGTCATAGTTCAAATGGTTAAGTCATTTATAAACGACGAAAACCGCAACCGTATCCGAAATAAATTAGCCTTATGGTATTCGCTATTTTCTAACGTATTTCACCATGCAAAATACCTAGCTATGCTACCGGAGTCTCGAATTCAAGTGATCTACGTTATTTTCATGCTTTAGCCAGGAAAATATACGAACTCTGGTGTTCAGCGAACGATAATTTACAAAAGTTGTGCATCTTTTATCATTCATGGCCAGAAATGGGGTGAAGAAGTATTTAGGTAGTTAGGTACTATGGGTGATCGTTTTACAACTTTTTTTTTCGGAAATTGAACAGAAAGATAACACAACAGTTGTATCTGGTTCCAACTTCTAAATCGATGCGGTACAGCAAAATCCCCCCCCCCACAGACTTGAAATTTTCCCATGCTCAAAAAGTCTGAAATTTTGAAAAAAATTGATTTTTTTCGGAAATATAGTGATTTTTGATTTCGATTTCCTATCTGGAGTGGAGTTGAAAAGTGAATTTTTTTCATGGTTTTCCAATTCAGCTCAAGAAATAAGATCAATTTTGAAATATTCTTCTTGAGTATGAACAATTGGTGAGATTTTTTAAACCCAACTCTCGTTTAAATAGCTTTTGAACATCGTTACTTTTTCATGTGTTTTTCAATCTTTGAAAATATTCACTGTCTCATTTTGAATCAGTGAAAAGTACTCGATAAATATTAGTCCAAGAGCCGAACCACTAAAAAGTGGTTGAAATGACTGAAAGCTGGGACCGGTCTCAAAAGTTAGTGCATGTACCCCTATTTCGAAAAAAAATTGTCTGCCAGTCCGCAGCTGCTGCTTTAAAGCTCAGCGAAAGCTCAAAAGTTCACAATTTTCATGAACTTTTGGCCAAAAACACTGATGGTCGAAATTGGTGTCAAATTAAAGGATTTTTTACGCTGAATCCGAAAATGTGGGTCTGCCGACCCAAAAGTGCTGCCCAAGGCTCAGCAGGAGGGGTCAAACGGGGAGAAAACTCGAAAAATTCGCCATTTTTTGAGAAAATTCACGTAAAAATCACTTAATTGACATGAAACAGGTTTAATAAATGCTTTAAAATATGAGGGAAGAACAATCATGACCTCTCAAATTCAAAATTTTGAAAAATTGTCGCATTTTAGGGGGTGGGGCGTAAGGGGTGCATCAACAAACTCGTGTATATAGGCATGTGATGTATCAAAATGTATGTTTTCCAGGCCGTAGAACTTGATTATGGTAATATTTTTCACCCCAGGGGTACAGGGATGGTACTAATTTTTATTGTTCACAAATCGTAACTTGAGAGAAATATAAATCAGGGTTAGTCCTGGGAGGGCTTGACCCTCTCAAAAGAGAAAATAGTCCCCAAAAATTGTTCGTGTTTGATTGTCAAAAATGCCCCCTCAAATCACATCAAAATCAGATAGAAATTCTCAAAGCATCACAACATTTTGAAAAATGATTTTTTTGGGCATTAAACACCCAATTTTTTCTCCGAGTTTCAACCTTACTTCGCTCAGGTATGAATAAAATCGAAATTCAACGAACTATTTTAGGAAGCGTTATGAAAGAATGCCCTTTTTTTACCCCCTCTTTCAAAAAACCTTCTGGTATTTCAAAACTCTATAGCCAATTTGCACCCTTTCATAAAAGCTTCCAAAATGTCATCAACCTCAAGTTCAGCCCCCTCAATCCATTCCCCTAAATCTGTCTATGGCCAATGCAATATTATGTATACATCCCTTAATAATCCATAATCCACCTAGGCATTTTGGTACAAAAACTTGTCTGAGATTAACCAGCAATCGCAAGCTATTCTTTAGATTCGGATTTTGATTATATACTTGTTGAATATTTTAAAAATCATATTTATATTGTAGGTATATTTTTAGAAATTTGAAATTTTGCGGATACTTTAGGTAAATATAGTTGTATTGTTACAAATTACTTTTTGTTTTCACAAATTTTGAAAAATGAATTTGATTTTTTTCAAAACCAGTAATAATTATATATTTTTCCAGAGCTACTATTTGTGAACCATAAAAATTAGTACCATCCCTGTACCCCTGGAGTGAAAAATATTACCATAATCAAGTTCTACGGCCTGGAAAACATACATTTTGATACATCACATGCCTATAATGTGCATCAACAAACTCGTGTATATTATACACGAGTTTGTTGATGCACCCCTTACGCCCCACCCCCTAAAATGCGACAATTTTTCAAAATTTTGAATTTGAGAGGTCATGATTGTTCTTCCCTCATATTTTAAAGCATTTATTAAACCTGTTTCATGTCAATTAAGTGATTTTTACGTGAATTTTCTCAAAAAATGGCGAATTTTTCGAGTTTTCTCCCCCTTTGACCCCTCCTGCTGAGCCTTGGGCAGCACTTTAGGGTCGGCAGACCCACATATTCGGATTCAGCGTAAAAAATCCTTTAATTTGACACCAATTTCGACCATCAGTGTTTTTGGTCAAAAGTTCATGAAAATTGTGAACTTTTGAGCTTTCGCTGAGCTTTAAAGCAGCAGCTGCGGACTGGCAGACAATTTTTTTTCGAAATAGGGGTACATGCACTAACTTTTGAGACCGGTCCCAGCTTTCAGTCATTTCAACCACTTTTTAGTGGTTCGGCTCTCGCACTATATGTAGTCCGAATTGCAGCTCAAGAAAAATTCCTTACAAAATTTTTTGATTTTGAGCGAATTTTTTTGCTGATTTTTCTACCTTTCCAGGGACTTTTCACTGATTTTCCAGCGATTTTTCCCTCAATTTGTTGTGACTTTTCACTAATTTTTCGGTGTTATTTCACTGATTTTCCAGTGACTCTCACTACATTTCCAGTGAATTTTAGAATGACGCTTCACTGCATTTTCAGGGTAACCTCCTTTTACTTTCCAGTGATTTTTCACCAATTTTCAGTGATTTACGACAATTTTTCAGTGAGTTTTCACTAAATTTAAAATCACGCTTTACTGCATTTCCAGGCGATTTTTCAACGAATTTTAGAATGAAGTTTCACTGAATTTCCAGTGACTCTTCACAGATTTTCCAATGAATTTTCACTGATTTTCCAGTGACATGTCACAAGTTTTAGAGTGACGCTTCACTACATTTTTAGTGACTCCGCACTTATTTTCCAGTGACTTTTCACTGATTTTCCATTGGCTCACACAGGTTTTCCAGTGTTTTTTCACTAAACTTCACTGATTTTCCAGTGACATGTCACAAATTTTTAGAGTGACGCTTTACTGCATTTCTAATGTCTCCTCACTTATTTTCCAGCGACTTTTCACTGATTTTCCATTGGCTCACATGGGTTTTCCAGTGTTTTTTCACTAAATCTAAAATTACGCTTCACTGATTTTCCAGTGACATGTCACAAATTTTTGGTGACGCTTTACTGCATTTCTAGTGTCTTTTCACTTATTTTTCAGTGACTTTTCACTGATTTTTAGTTATTTTTGCTGATTTTCCAGTGACTTTTCACTGAATTTTCGAATAACTTTTCAGTAATTTTAGAATGAAGCTTCACTGCATTTCCACTTTCTCTTCACTGATTTTCCAATGGCTTTTCACTGATTTTTCACTTACGTTTCACTGATTTATCGGTGACATGCACTGAATTTTCAGTGTGTTTTCACTGATTTCCAAGCGACACGTCACTAATTTTAGAATGACACTTCACTGCATTTCCGGTGTCTGTTCCCTGATTTTTCGGTCACTCTTTACTGTGTTCAATATTACTCCTCAGCGAATTTACAGTAAATTTTCACTGATGTTCCAGCATTTTCAGAGAATTTTCACGGGTTTTCAATGAATTTTCACTCATTTTTCAGAATTTTCCCTCACTTTCTGCTATCAGTGAATTTTTATCAACTTTACTTCTAGCCAATGGTCCCAAAAAATCAATCTATAAATGATTTTTAACCCTTCCCCCCCCCCTCCCGAGACAAAGGTTGGAAACCATTACCATTCATATTTTCGGGCTTGGCAATCTACACTGAGGTTGAGTATTTTCAGTTTTTCATAATTTTTCAACACATATATTTTAGTAAACGTGTAGTCAAAAGGGGAAGCAGTGAAATTCTTATCTTCTTGTTTTAAGATCTAAACACCATTTTTACGCCATCTCCCATTTCAATTTTCTAAAAAAGTTGCAAAACGATTATCCATTCTCAGCATAGTATACGAAACCCAATGAAAAGTTAACTGTAAACAACGAGTATTTATTTATATGTTTATTTATCTTTAAAAATCCCCTTCTCCCATCAACGTGGCTATAATACTTCGACTTTCAGTAATTACAAATTTTTTATAGTTGTTTTTATTTATTTTACCAACTTTCGGTGTCATTTGTTACAGTTTTGTTAGTTTTATTCGGCAGGCGCGTCTCGTTATTCGTTTTTTCTCCTCCGCACCATCCTGACTTCTTCCGGTTCAAAAAACAAGCGAAATATTTTTCGCGTCGGCTTTTATTTTCTTATAATTTAACTTTATATATTTTTCGAACTATAAGGCGCGATCAAATTGCGACCCTCGAACGCGCTTTTACCTTTAATAGTTTGACGAAATGTTTGGATTTTACTAAAGTTGATGTTTACTTTTCTCAATTTCGTTCAAGTTTTAATGGTTTTACTTTTATAGGCTGTATTTCGAGTGTATAGGTGAGTTTCGCAGTCGCAATCTAGACTCTTGAGTGCAGAACGATATTTTAATGTTTTTAATCGTCTCGCCAGGGTAAATATTTTCTTAACGTATTTTATTTTTACTTCAGACAAATAAAGTTTTTCCACTGTTTTCATTCGACATGCCGACTTCTTTTTTCACAGCGTTAAATCGTTAGTTTCGAGTCCTTGATCTGACGAGGTAATTACTTAAAGCTGCTGAATTTTTTTTTCTGTCGATGCGCAGTTTATTAAAATTTTTTTCTCGGTTAGTCGATGCTCGATAATGAAATGCATACGTTTTATTGCGGTTTTTTTCCTGCTTAGAGGTATAAATTATAGTTTACTTATTCGAGATAATATAAGTATGTAAATACGAGAATTCGATTTTTATTTTCTGTTTGATTCGTATATAAAAGCGAATTTATGAACAGATTTTCCTCACGAGAATATTAAAAATGAAAAAAAAAATCGTAGGCACCTACAAGTCGAGTAAGTAATTTAAATGAAATTATATTAGAAATGCTCATTATTTTCAAATCGTAAAAAAAAGAGAAATAAAAAAGTCGTTTACCTACTTTCAAGAACTTCTTAGTCGGATTAATAATTTCAATAATGAACTACAACAACCCCGCCGTAGAAATACATAAAAAGGTAGATTAAATCTGACCCATTCACAGTAATTCTTATATGAACTTTTAACTAGCTATTTCATCCTATTTATATAAGATTGGAAAAATTTTGTGATAAATAGCTAAATTTGAAACGTTTTGTATGTAACTAGATATTACATGCATAGTGTGTTTTAGCCGAATTTTCTATTTCCACAAAATTAATCTATTATGCTCGAACTAACTTTCAAAGCTGTAAGCTGGAGTGCACTTTATTTATGCATATGCATTAGTACATGCTCGACGTGCTCATAAAGCATGAATATTCGAAAAGGGTTTCTGTAATTCTAAATTATGTAGGTAGTAGGTACCTACTTACTCGACGTATTCTTCGCAGGTTTTTTTTTGGATCGTGATGCGTGTGTGGTTTTAATTCTTAAATGGAAAATTCAGCAGGTAAAAGGGGAAATATGGTAATGTTTGAGAATTTTTTTTGTGGAAAATTCATCTTAATTTTATATGGAGTTATTTCAGGTGTAACTTTTTAAAAAAAAAATTGAGAATTATGAAAATGAATTTTTTATTTTATTGTTTGATATCTACACATGCAAGAATCTCAATTTCAGAATTTCTACACAGCTATAGTTATCAGTCAGCGAAAAAATTTACTGAAATCAAGTAGTGAAAAAAATACTGAAAAATCTGTAAAAATTCACTGGGTCAAAAAACCTCTCTGTACAATTTTTTTGGAACTGAGTGAAATTTTCGAGAAAATGAGCAAAAATCAGCTGAAAATTAAAGAATTTTGCTGATTTTTCCTTTGTTGAAATCTTGGCTATATTCATCAGTGACTTTAATATTTCAAAATGAGAAAGAACCTAAAATCACATCGAAAAGGTTAGAACTTGAAAAATTGTTCAATATGTCATTAGAATTGTTGATATTTTCAAAATCAAAAACATTAGTAATAGAAAAACGCTCACAAAGGTCTATTTTTCCCCCATATTTTGTGAAAATAACCAGTCTAAGGTAGTTTTATAAGGATTTTGATGAAATTGAGCAAAAAAATGAAGTGAAATGACCGCAAAAACAAGAAGTTCTCAAATTATTGTGAAATAAAGTCAAATTAGAGGATAGAGTCGGTAAAGTTATTTCAAATAAATTTGAGAGTTGCTGAAAAAAGGCAAATGAGGAACCATCAGAGGTTAACGTAGGTTTGTTAATGTAAAGTGGTAATCGACTTCTCAATATTTATAGACTAAGCCTTACGCATTCATTATTCATTTACCCAAAATACTTATCATCTTGAAAATAAAATTTTTTGCCACATTTTGAATTGGTATGTTACAAATTCTTAACAAAATTAATTTGAATATTTCAGTTTTAATAATAACAATAATAATTTATAAAATACCTAGGTAAGTATTCAAAACGTAGTTAATTTTTTTTTGTAATTTTTGTCGAAATTTTTTCTATGAAGCAAGTACCTACAAAGAACATTGTAATTGTTGGAAAATTAACCAACATTTAAAATAATTTTTTAAATTTTAAAAAGTTGACTAAAAAAAATCTAAATATTGTACAAATTAGAAACCTACACAAAACATGTAAAAAATTGACTAACTACTCATCCAAAAAAAAAATTCTTTGTAAATTTTTAATCAATTTCTACGAAAATTGATATTTTTTTACACTTTTAAGGATTGGTAAGAAAAAATTTTATAAAAATTTCACGAACAAAAAAGTTGTATTGAAAGGAAGTTATGCAATTTTTTCTCAATGAGATTAGGTTGAGTACTCAATTTTTCTCAAGTATACAATTTTCATATTTTTTCCAAAATAAGTATTGAATTTTTGAAATAACTCTATTGCTTTTTTTACCTAGGTATCAATTTGCTTCAAATTTTCATCAGTTTCCATCAAAATTTCAACCCCTTTTTCCTTATTGAAAGAATTTTCGAAATAATTCGACCAATTTAGCAAAGAATTTCGGACTCTAATAATTTTTTTAATAATGAATTTTCACCTCATTTTCAATGTTTATCAGAGATCTGAACAAATTTTTGGCACTTTGAAAAATTTTCTTCATTTTAAAATAATTTTTCCCATATTCTGTTGTGCTGAACGATTTTATAACTTTTTGAAAAAATTCACTGCTTACTTTTTGAATTTTAAAACCGGTATGAAGACATTTTCAAGGAGAATTACCACATTTAGTTCAATTTATCAAAATATTTCATTTTCCAACGCAATTTTCAAAATATTTCATGAAACTGGATAACTTTTAACTTTTCCAACATTTGAATTTTCAAGCAATGAGATTTTTTCACCCGCTTTTTGAAGAATTAAGGCGAATTTCAATTTTTTTTAGCGCTGATATCGCCAAGACTAGAAATTTCTTTCAAATTCGATGCAATCATTTCATTCAAAAAATTCCCGCTGCACCCTCCAAAATGATCTCTTGAAATAAAACTGATCCCGTAATTCGTCCAGACAACAAAATCGTTCTTCGATCGACCAATATCCAAACATTTTTGGAAAAAAATCGACAGAACCGTGTCACTTTAAGAACCCCTTAATTTAATGCAAGTTATTTAAACTTCAAAACGAGCGTAATTTATCTTATTAGGTGGATGTTTTTTGTAAACCTATCAACGCTACATTAAGGTATAAATTATTCGACGAAAAAGTAAAAAAAAAAAAATAACCTCCACCAATTCTATACAGAAATGGAAGTATAGGCAAAGAGAAAAAGAAAAAACCCTTCGCTCGGTGGGTATTCGTACACGTAGCCTTTCGTTCAACCTCGTACAAAAAGTATACTTAATTTACAGATATTCATTCAATGTCTAATGGAGAAAATTTTGCGGTACCGAAGCATGATGTGAAATATTACAAGTATAAACCGCACATGCACAGCTCTGTTGGGTTTTTTGGTAAATGCAAAACGAGCAGCAACTTTCTCACCGTGTTCGGTGTTATATTCGTCGAGTATAAGGTTAAGTTCATAGGTTGGCTTCAAGTTGCGTACATCAATGCGGCACATTTTGCGGCATAAAATGGTCTAGAATATGGAAATTTCGTTCTCCCATTCTGCCTCCTCCGCTTCTTTTCATAAACTTCTTTAGCTGTACGCGAGGAGGAAGTAACAAGATATCGGGAAAAAATTAAGCGCAGTTTTTCTCTAAGGACTATCGAATAAATTGAAATCGAAAAGTTTTTCATTATCAGAAACGACTATGTTTATGACGGCCCAGATAAGATTTCTTTTTAACTGTTTCCTCGCGTATATGCCGCCGTTTCCGTAATTTTTCCATCGTACATTTTGTTCGTATGTGCCACGAAAATTCAACTTTTTCGCTGCCTGCCAGATTTTCAAATTCCCAGAAATTATATCTCGGATTAACGCTTTTAATTTTGTATCGACTTTTGTCGTGTTGGCAATTTTTACCCTATTTTTTTAATACGCGTGTGTGAAAATTTTTTAACCTAGTTTTACGCTCGTATGTTTTCGTCTAGTTTTTTTCCTCTTCGATTTGTTGCCCTAGTCTTATAAAGTTTCCAAAAAGTTTGACCGTGGATATTTTCGTTGAACGGATATCATTGTTTGGGGGATCTTTCCGTGTACGTTTTCATTGCCGAAATATTCGGGGTATCGGTTGGTCAAGATAACGAATACCAGGAATAGTCTGTGAATTTCTTTTCTTTTTCAGGGTCAAAAAATTTTGGCAGGGGGTTTATTTGATTTGGAGATTTTTTTACCATAGACATGAAATTAGCTCGGTTAGGTGAAGAAATGTGCAGATATTTTGTATTTTTAAAAAAATCTAGAAGTTTTAAAACTCTCATTAAACAACATTCCTAAGCTTTATTCCGTGAAACTTGTTTGGGGGAGGGGACGGATTACTTATGCTCATCAGATTTCAGTCTAACAAAAAAACTGACTTTTTTCGTGATTTTAGAAATTTTTTGTTACAAAATATTTACTCTGAATTCTGATTTTCCGAGTGTGAGACACAGTAGACTGGTAAAGAAAATTTTAAAAAATGGTTCATGTCATAAGGTCCTACTCATTAGGGGAAGCGATTGAAACCCGAATAAGAAGATTGTGCTTCGTTTATGTTGAATTTTATAAAATGTGCTTCTGTCCTTGTGGTTTTTTTTTGAAAAAATTATGACGAATCGGTGTCGTAAAGCTCTGCATTAAAGTAGATCGAAAAAAAACAATGCTTACAATAAATTTTGAGAGAAAATCAATTCAAGTGCAATCCCCTTTTAAAAACCTCTAATCCCCCCCCCCCGAAAAAAAAGCAAGGAAATCGTGAAATGAAGGTCATTTTTTTTTACAAAAAAAAAAATGTGCAAAAAAAACCTGATATGAAATTGCCATACATCAAAATTCTTCAAATTCAAAATCCTAAACTATTAAAATCTTCTGAGTCGAATACTACCTTTCGTTTTTTCTCTTCCAAGTATTTCTTATAATGAATGTTTCAATTCTCTGATGAAGAAATGAGAAATGATATGGCTTGCAATGGTAAACTTCTGACGATCTGACCTGTTTAATAATCATCTTGATTACTTACAATTTTTTTCTTTTTGTAATTTTATTGGCGGAATTTAATGAATAGACTGAATACATTTTTTAAAAAATTACGAAAAAGTATACTTTGGAAGGACCTCTCCCCCCCCCCAAAAAAAAAACAGGTAAACATCAAGTATTAATGGTGTATGTACTTTCATCAATTATCAGACCACTTTCAATGATTTTTTGTTTAAAAAAATTTATTACAATGTTTTTGAAAAAGAGGGGAGCCAGGAATAAATTTTTCACAAAGTTGCTTCGAGGACTAAAAAAAACTTTGGAGACATTCTTTCATTTCTTGCACCCTTAAACTTCCTATGACAAGAGAAAGTTAATGAACATGAAAAAATACTAACCCAATTTTCGACAGTATTTTTTAATAATGTTCATTTGTTTTATTTCGTCATTGTAATTTTTTTTTTTAAAATTGGAAAAATTTATTTTTAAAAAAAAGTTTAGTAAAACGTTTGATTTTCAAGTGAGAAATTAGAAGAGTGAGATCCATTCACTTGAGGGTAATAAATGAAACCTAAATGAGAAGATTGTGCAGTTTGCGATGAAATGTGCAATGTATTTCTTTACTTCAATTTTTTTTTTTTTGAAAGAATTGGGATCTGTCTGAATAGAAACTGTGTTTCTCTGCATGTACTCAAGTCTTTCCAAGCCTAATATACTCGTACATCAGAATTTGTTATAAACAGTCGCCCAGGACTGCCGTCTTCAGCAGGGTATGCTTCCATTTTCTCACGTATAGGAGACTGTTTCAGTATTTTGTAATGCTTCGACAAATTTGAGACCAAAATAATAGCTATTTTTGGACCTTCCGGCCTCAATATGCCTTCGCTTTGGAGAAAAATCACACGTTCATCGGGATTTTCCTCTTTCCCAATGATGGATATGGACTTTAGAAATTCAATGACCTGAAATGAAATAAAATTACTAAAACTCTGGTCACATTTTAAATGAATGTTTTGATTTTAAAAAGTTAATAATCATAAGCAGTCTATTACATGTGTTCTGGAAACATTGACAGCGATATTTTTGATTATTAGGCATTCTGCTTCTTTATTTTTGGTTATATTTTGGGCCATGTCTGTCGAAAATGATCATAAAACGTAATTGTTTTAAACTCCTTCAAAAAAATTCCTATTCACCTAAAATATTGCGCACATATGAAATTGAAATTCGAAAAAAATTACCAGCGCTGGGCGTATCTTCATTTGATATTATTTTTGCTGCGATTTTGAGACATTTGACGTTTGACTTTCGGGCCTTTTCAACGTTATTTTGGATTTTTTTCATTTTCGTCATACTTTTAGCGAATCCTTTGATTCCGCCAATTTCTTTCTCTTTTTCTAATAAATTCAGTATGCGGATGCTGAAGGAATTCAAACGAAATTCAAGAGTAACTAGCCATTTTTGTTGTAAATTCAATTCAGGAGTACAATGAAGCCAGACAGGTATAGCAAGATCTTCAGTTGTTCTTATCATAACCTCAGCATCTGTCCAATAATTGTTTTCGTCAGGTTGTTTCTGCAAAAAATAAGCTTAGTGTTGAATCATCAAATGCAATTCATCTCCTCTTGGTGATTTCAGACTGCAGAAAGTCCATTAAAATAGAATTTTTCAAGCATCTACCAGTTCACATTCGCTATCCACTACTTGCTGCAAATAAAAATTATCGGTTAATAATGATCGAATTCGATTCTTCAATTTCGAGTAATATTTCATTCCTTTATCATGGTCTTTTTCTTCTTTGTATTGCTTGATATACTTTTTAATCTATTGAACAGATCAAACCCCAAAGTTTTAGAGTAGGTAGTTGTAAACCCAGTTTCATTCTATGTGAACGAATAATAGATCATATTTAAATCTTGCGAGTGAGTGAACTAAATTAATTAAGCAAGAAACGAAAAAAAAAAGGGAGGTACCAACCGAATTATACATCTCTTGATGCTTTTCTGATTCCGAAAAATAGTGACAGTGATGAAACATTGGCATAAGAAGCAGTATAACTTGAGTCAATAAAGTAATGACTTTCATGGTTTTGAAAAAATTCCAACATGTAAATAAATTATTTCACCAAAAAATGAAAGTATGAAATTGGTAGTCGAATAATACGTCCTCCTACATACTTATATAATTCCGTTTATGATTATTATCAACATCGCATCGCTGAGTTTGCTACTGATACCTACCCTAAGGAATTTAGATTATGATAAACTAAATAATTAATGAACCATGTTTTGATAAAAGTGATGGTTAATTTGATCGTCAATATGATTTAGAGAGATAGGCAAACGAGAAAAAAATTTTCATTCAAGATTTATTTTGTTATTTATTTTAAATCACTAATTTATCTTCTTTTTTTTTTTTTTTGTTTCAGGTAAGTCAAGATTCATTGCTAAGATAAGAAGTAGTAAAGAGTAAGTCATTTTTTTCGATTATCGAAAAAATACATCTCAATTGTCAAATGAATGAAATTTAATCACTGCTTCATTAATTTGAAAGTCTATCTCTACCCGAAAATCATTCGATTTTTCCATTTCTAAAAACACATAGAATCTTCCAACATTATATTTTTAAAAATTGCTGGCTATCTTATTTGAAAAATCATCCTGAGATTTTCTAGAAATAAAAATTTTTATCATTAAAAGGAGTAAACCTTGACTATTGCCCATATCTACTCAATTTATTGACTTTAAGATGGTTTTAATTAAAAAATTACAAGAATTCAAAAAAAAAAACTAATTTGTAAATTTTTTGAAGAAAATAGTTTGAAAGTAGATTTTTCATCCAAAAGTAAAATTAACTCCAATTCAGCACTTGTTCCCCATTTTTCAAGGATTTTCAAAAAAAAAAATTGAAAAAAACTCAAATGAACTCCACCCCTATTCTTACCTTTATTCAAATTGCACTTTTAAAAGAAAAAATTGATTAGATACCTATTTTCTTTAAAAATTGGAAAAAAAACTTTTGGAAACGGGTGCCAAAAATTTGTTCGTGTAAAAGTTCGCATCTATCAATTTTAATATCTACATAACATTTCAGGATAACAATTTTTCAGGAAATAGTTTTTTAATTTTATACTGGATATCTAACTAAAAAAAAATATAAAAACCTGAGAATTCGAAAAAAATAGATGGATGGGTCAAATTTAAAATCAGAAGTTTTTCACTGATCATTTGACTGAATTCACTCGGGAATTTTTTTGGAAAAATATCTTCTTTCCGAGGTCAAAAAGGGGGTTCGAGTCTCGCCAGCCTCCTCCTTGGCTCGATAAGACGAGTTAACTGATTTTTCAGCAAGTGAATATCTTTCAATGAAAAATGCCATCGAAAAAAGTACGGTATTTACTCGTATAGCAATTATAATTGGTGAAAATTCGATCTTGTCCAACTCCAGCTGAAATTATTTGATGCCATTCTCTATTGAAAGAGTCAAGATGCAGCACGAAAGAGTGAGAAACAAATTTTTTTCAAGGTATTTCAATTTTTCAATTTTTTTTTTTTTGAAAATTGGTCACCTTTCCCAAACGAAAGACTACATTGGTTGGTCGACACAAAAACTTTTTAAATTTTGTAAATTTCACGAATAAATAAATTTTTCCATTTGAAAGGTAGAAGTTGGTCAAATATTTAAACTCCCGTGAAAAATTGATGAAAAACATAAATTTTAAGAAACAAAACTCAATAAGTACCTACGACGGGTTTTTAAATATTTCACCAATTTCCACTACTCGAGAAAATCTGGAAAAATTCTGAGACGTGTGAAATATATTGAAAAACTCGAGAAAAAATTACTTTTCTGCCCGTCCCAAAATTGCATCCTCCACAGCGATTTTTTATTTTCAATTCCGAATCAGTTATCACATCAGAGCCTTTGATTTTGAATTTCCTTTCTTTTCCGGAAGAGAGCATTTGGATAATTTTTTCTGGGCCATTCTTCAATCGATGAAGACAATTTTGAAGATTTGCAGAAGCAATTTTGGAATTCAGAAATTTCAACTAATTTTCCAACTCGTAAGAGGGGCTTGAAAAAATCTTTAATATTTGACTGGTGAGAAAGAAAATTTAGGAATTTTATTTCAAAAAAATAACTTGGAGGGGTTTGAAACGAAAAAATTTTCAAATCCTGAAAAAAATGTGATAATCTCAGATCCTTTTTGGGCCCTTTCGATTTTTTTTAGCCAATCATTTGTAGAAAAATTTACATTCTATAGAAAAAAAAAAAATACAACTTGAAACAATACCTCGTCTTTAAACACCTTCATCTAGTCAAATGCTTGTACTTACACCATACATCGAATAATTATTATCTACATAGGTAATACTAGGAATATTATTTCATATTCCTGGTATAATCTCAGCTCCACGTAGTAGGTATCTCGGTCGAGTAAATTCGCCTTTATACACACAGCTTTCGACCACCACAGACCATCCAGGCGTATTATGCAAAGCTGCGAAAACGCCATTAGAATATGAAAACTCGACCATATCGTTTTTTCATTCGGTTTACTGGCGTTGGCTGCGGCGGGGATTCCAACCACGCGATGTTTTTTTAATCGCGAGGTTAATTACATTTGCAGCAGGAATAATTATAAAACGATAATAATGCTACACGATAACGAAAACATACACAGCATATAGATACATTATGAGTATATCGCATATGTATACAGTACCTAAAATAACGCGAATACGAACGATAATTCACGTAATTAAAATTTCATTGTGTGAACGAAAAGTCAAATCTGGGGGGTTGGTGATCAGCCCAACCGGCGGTATACGGTTTCGGATTCGCATCGTACCCTTTTTCGAAACAATAAGCGCGTATTAGTATAACGTAGAAATAACCGCAATTAGACCGAGTTAACGTTGAGTTTCTCCACATTTGCATATACGCGCCGGATCGATTGCCTCAATGTATAGAAATAGCAACACTGGCTTATTTTTCGCCATCCTATAAAATCTCGTGTCAATATACAAGCTTCGTATAAAAATATAAGATCCAGCTGCAATTCAAAAGGCAGAAATTAAAATTATGGGTATTTTTTGTTCTCATAAGTGAACACATGGGATATGCATATGACTGCATTAATGGTCTTCGAATTCACGGTCGAACAAGATTTTTTTCTCCATTTTGTACTAACGTTAAATTTACGCGTATATTATGGCATTGTTTACAATCTAATGAAAAATTACTTTCGCCGAAAAAACGCATTCGCAGCAGTCGACGAAAATAAAAATACTTTTTGATTTAGTATGCGGAGTTGGCTCGATGGCTAAGTCCCAGTCGAAGTTTCGTATATGCAATTAAAATAGAAAAAAATGAGATATGAAGTTGTTTTTATTGGAATTTTTTCCGTCGTCTGGTTTGTATGCAGATTGCGGATATTCAAAAATCTACAATTTCGTCCAATTTAATTCGTATTTTAATGAGAGAATTGGGTCGTACCGGGTGTTCAATAATACTTCCAAAAGCAAGTGAGAAATAATTTGCTAGAAGGAAAAAATCAATGTTTTAAGGGAAAATATTTTTTTAAATTACACAGACGGGTAGGTCATTCTGATCTATTTTTTAGGGTTTCGTTAAAATATCATTTAAGGGCCATATTCATAAACTATACTTGAGTATCACTTGGATAAGTAACGAATTTTAAAAATATTTCCTTTTAGGATTAATGGAGCCTTGCATACAAATTTTTTATTCGAATCGAATAATCAGATGCATAAGTATCGATTTATCATTAAAAAATCCTGAAATTATCATTTCATAACTCGAAAAATTTGCGTTTTAAAATTCGTTACTTAGCCAAGTGATACTTTAGTATCGTTTATGAATATGGCCCTAAACTTTATTCTCCATCACCTCAGAATTTTTTACAGATTTTTTTTTGGAAAAATTCTATTTTTACATTTTTTGGCCGATTTTCTGAACAATAGAAAGGCCATGGAAAGAAAAAATTGAATCGAAAATAAATCACGAAAATCAAATTTTTATAGGTAGTCATTTTTTTTGAAAAGATCTCAAACACAAAAAATTCTTTAAGAAATGGAATAAGTATTCAGTACTATAGAATTATATTCATTTCAGATATACTTATGCAAGTTGAATTTTGAACTTTTCACTGAAATACCTTGAAAGGTGGGCTTTGAAAAAAAAAATCCATTGAATAATATGTACTAAGAAAATTTGACGTTCCATGTTTTTTTTTTGTAAGTCTCTCTCGTCGAGAACCCTACAAATACCCCAATTGGCGAAATTACAAGAGTATAGTTGCCCAATTGAAAAGAAATAAGATATTTTTAGTAATTTCGCCGAAAGGATTAAATTATCGAACGAATTTTTCTTTCTTTCATGAAATCAAGTATTTAAATAGTTTCAAGCTCCCAAGATTTAGAAAATTCGAAATGTCAAAGATCCGAAATCTCAAGTATTCGAAATTTTGAGAATTAGATGTTCTGAGGTTTCCAGTTTCAAGGGATTTTTTCAAAGGTCATTTTACGCCTGAAATATTCATGGGACGATTTGGGAAAAAGATTTTCATCACAGAGGTCATCTCACCTTTGAAAGCTCGAAAAAAAATTTGACGATTGGTAAAATTGATTTTCATCTTAAAAATCTTTTCCTTTTCGGAAGCTGAGAAAAAGGCGAAATAATTTGTGAAAAAGGTTTTCATCTTATAGATAATATCACCCTGGGGGTAGGAGGAGCAGAGGTGCAACGATTATGATTATAATCGATTATAAACGATTTTTATCCCCCGATTAAAATAATCGAATGAACATCGATTAATCGGCGATATGTAAACAAAAGTTTCAAATTTGTTTTGATTGGTCAAATTATATGTGACGTAATTTTTTTTCTAATCAAAACAATTTGAGTTTTCAACGTCACATATCTCTGACCAATGAAGAACACTCAAACTTTAGGGACCGATTAATCGATTATTAATCGATTATTTCCGATTATTTCAAAATAAAAATCGATGTAGCATCGATTACACATCGTTGCATCACTGAGGAGGAGTGAAAACTCAAAAACAATCATGATTCGATGATTGATAAAAATGATTTTCATCTCGAAAATCATTTCACTTTTGCAAGCTCAGAAAAATGTGGGAAGATTTGTGAAAATGATTTTCATCTCGAAAATCATTTCACTTTTGCAAGCTCAGAAAAATGTGGGAAGATTTGTGAAAATGATTTTCATCTCAGAGGTCATCTCATCCTTTTGGAGGATGCATGAAAGCTCCAAAAAAATCAAAATTCAAAAATTTGTAAAAATGATTTTCATCTTAAAAATCATCTCACTTGAATCTTTTCAACTTACAGGTCATCTCACCCTTGAAAACTCGAAAATAACATTTCACGATCGGTAAAAATTATTTTCACCTTAGAAATCATCTCACTATCGGAAGCTCAGATAAAACTCGAAACGACTTGTGAAAAAAATTTTCACATCAGAAATCACCGAATCCTTTTTTTTGAGAGGGGGGGGGGGCTGAAACCACGAAAAAATCAAATTTGATTATTGGTAAAAATTATTTTCATCTTAAAAATCATCTAAATTTCGGAAGCTTAGAAAAAACGTGGGATGATTTGTGGAAAAGATTTTTATCTCAGACGTCATCTGACCCTCAAAGATTGAAAATGCAATGGTATAAATTTAGAAAAACGTATCTGGTCTCAAAGATCATCTTAAGCTCGGAAAAATCATTGAATGATTTATGATTGAGAATGATTTTCATTTCAAAAGTCATCGCACCTTCGAAATCTCAAAAAAGCATAGACTTGAACATTTAAAATCTTGCTTTAAACTTAAATGTACGATTCACAATTCATTCATTAATTTCATATTTCAAAATTAAAATTACAAATAATCTACACCTGTTAAATTTTTCAAAATTTTAATTGAGTATCAATTTGAGAAATGACAACTGCGTTGTTTTGGTTGCTGCTTTCAAATTTCACTTTGATTTTTTGATTCCCCCCTCCCCGGACACATTTTAGGAATAGAAATTTTGAACTTGGGCATTGAGCCAAAATTTCAATTTCGTGTCATAACTTTAAAAATGGCATACCATTTTTTTCTCGCGAAGCTCTACTTTTTTTAGATGTATATTTTCCCCCTAGAAAAATTCTTCCCAATGGTTTCATCAACAAAAATTCTTCTTATCTTATAATAATCTAAAGCTGAATTCATAAAATTGAAATTTGACAAAAATTCATAACATATGGGAGGAGAAATTACTCTTGAGAAGAATTTCCATCGAGGAAAGATTTTTTTAGATGAAGAATTTTCATATAAGTATAATGAATTGACATCTTGAAAGTATATTCGTATCTAAAAAATTTTCATACATGAAGAATTTTAAGGGAATGCGATCTTCACAAGACGAATTTTTTATCACACTCGGTCTAAAAATTCAACGAAAATTCTTCTCGCTGAACTAAAATTCTACATCACGAAAATCTCTCATTAAAAAATACCCAATCGATATCTCTAGACATAGAATTTTTCCCCTCTCCATCCAATTTATCACCGGACACCCGATATTTCTTGACCACAAATATCTGCGGATATGGATACACGCGTTCGAGACTCCTAATCTTATTTCACATCGACGTTTCTTTCTACAGTTTTCATTTCGGCGCTGAAGATATCTTATTTGTACTCTAACCGGAAACGATGGTGGTATTTTTTATTTCAATTAAAATAAAAGCAAGAATCGTTGCTCAATTTATTTAAAAGCATTTTTATGTATTTACTAAAAACAATACGTGTTTTTTCCCTCCTCCCCTGGCTCCCTGCTCCAGCACCGTCACAATTTGCACCATGGCCTGCCACGCCATACCGTACATTACGACATAACGTTTGAAAAATTGTACGCGAATTTAGTCTGCCGCGAAATACGTACACAGTTTGAACCATTTATACGTTTCGGTATAATGGCATTTGTAATATAAAAACCGAGCTGCCGAGGTTTGTGTTCTATACCTATCCAGGTTCGCCATTTTATACGCTAGTAGACTTGGCATATGTGCGAATCTAATGTCTTAATGGTGTGTACTAATAAGAGGGCGAAAATGGAATCGAATTTTGTCGATAGGTATATAATATCGGTAGCTAGACCTATCGAGGTATACGCCGTTTCGATATATCATATTTTTAGATATGTCTGGCGTAACATTTTCAGCTTTCGAACCGTATTCGATTTAGAGCCATAGGTAATAGCTTTCATGAATCTTTTAACATGGCTGCTCGTAATGGATGTTTTGATGTTTGTGCGATGGTTATCGGTCTAATGTGCCTTTGATCACTGTGATTCGAATAATGACGTAATTTAGACGTGTTTTTACGCCGGCTCTCGTCGTCGAGTTTATAGGTATTAGGTAAGTATGTGCATTTAACGTGCTTCGAAAGTAGGAGTAAAAATGATCGAGGTTTGAAATTAGGGTAAAAAAAATGCTACCATCGTAAAAAGAATTCGAAGAGTTTTCTACTTCGATTATGGTGCAATTCTTCAATACAGATCAAGAAGTTGAATAAGCATGGCTCCAAAAAAAAAAAAAAAAAAAAAATGCAATCGGATTGTAAAGTGTCATTAATTTTGTACAGAATCGTAAAATATCTACTCAAAAAGCATGTCTATGTTTTTCCTAACGTCATAATTGAAAAAGTTACGAGCATTATGAAACTTTTAGATTTTTAACTCTTATTAGACAAAATCTAAGTAGATGTGAGATGTCCTATTTTGTATTATGGAACTTTTAAAACCCTTTTACGTAGATAAGTCTCGACAAAAAAATTCCATCTGCAATATCGAAAGATGTTACACGACGTCAAACAAATAAACATTCGAATCCGATGTAAAGCAATTTCGCCACTTTACGGTCTCGATGCTGGTGAACTTGAAAATACCAATGTGGGAATTGTAAAAATAACATAAATTCTTGACGAAAACGTCGTAAAGTTTGCTCAAAATTTGTAGCATAAAAGTAGCTGAAAAACAATAAAAATTGACTTCAAGTGTAAGGAAATAATTGAATCAGCTGGAAATTGTTTTAGAGATCGGTATGAAAAGTTGACTTGATATATAAAATTTTTTGAAAAGATTCGAAAAAAAATGTGTTTTTGAAACGTTGAAAAGTTGATGATCCGTTGAAATCAAGAGATATTGCAGAGAAATATTACTAGCAAAATGGTACATACAGGAACAAAATTATTTTTAAAAAATCATCATAACTGACGTTATACCTACTTACCTATGTATTTGATGCTGAATCATAAAAAAAAAATATTCTCACAAAATATGTAGGTATAGCATATTTTTCTTTAGATTTAGCAATGGAAAGGCTAAAAATTGATAATGCAATTTTAAAATATGTACCTACTCCAACTACCTTGAAAAAAAATCGACCTAAAAATATAATTTTCAATTTTTTTTTACAAAAAGAAAAAAATTCAAAAATGGTCACATTTATTTTGAAAATTTTCAATTCAGACGTGCCACAGTGGGCTAGAATGAAAAAAAACACGCGCATGTCCTGTTTTGAAAAAATAATGACTCGGCACCAGTTCAAAACCTCGAATCTATATGTAAATTTTGACGTAGTTTTTGTCTTCAGACCCCAAATCGAATAATATCGAGTTGGGTGTCAAAATCTAGGTTTTCTGGGCTGAAAAATACGATTTTGAGGCTATTTTGATTTTTTATTCTTCTTGGGGGTGGGCAAACTCAGATTTTTAAAAATTGGATAACATCAAATCTGGTACTTATATGCGAAAATCTTGATTTTCTGATTCGAAAAATAAGATTAAAAAGTTGTTTCTCATCAGTTCATCACGCGTGCTGTAAATCAATTTCTGTCCTACTTTTCAATGTTTTGAAAAATCTTACAAAACATAAAGAATATTTTTTTGACTCGACATCATTGACCATCAAATTTTTAGGTAAATATTTGGGAAGATTTTCTCTTTCTTTAACAGAATGTCGTTTTGATATCCTAAAAGTATCACGTCGTCTTACATTTCCTGATTTTGCTTCTTTTAACTAAGTACTATTTTGTGTTCACTTTTTTTGAGGATGGCCTCTCTACGTTGGAAAAAATGATCAATAATTCAAAACTTTTCTTCTTTAAAATTATACCGACTAATAAAATCGGAAATGAAAAATAAGAAGTAATCAACCGGTACATTTTTTTGAATCTCATAATACGAGTAGAGCAGGAAGGGATTCAAACGTAGTATATTCTTTATCTATGATTTCAAGTGAACGATATGTCTTCTTACGAAACAACATCATTTAGTTCTCAATCTGGTTAAATACCCACACTTAATTTCAGAGGCGTGACCTTCACCTTTGATTGGCTTCTCCATCACCTTGGGTGTGGTTTTCAACCTGTTGATTGTATTCCTTCAACATATTGTGTTCCTATCTAAATGGTGGTTCTTATTCGTGGTTTTTTCTAGTTTTTTCCTATTCCATGTCTTCTTTTTTCTCTAATTTCCTTCGTTTCTTCTTGATATTACAAAAATTGTTGGTTAGAAAAGAGTTTCAGACATAGAAAATGTTTTCTACCCTTTTTCATTCTAGATGTCAAATCATCGATTCCCCAGCAAGTTCGAACTTTTTTTTGGAGGGGTGGGGGTATTGTGAATTATTATTGAATCTATTAAATCCATGCTTTCAAACAATTTCCATCGAAATTTCTATTAGATAATTTCTGTTTCTGTGATAAATTTTTACAACAATTTAATAAACTTTTTTAAAATTAAAAATGCAGGTTTTTGAATTTTCATTTTTGTGATATTTTGAAAAACTTCGACGACTTTCATACAGATTGTAATACAATTTTATTGGATTTTTTCCAGTATTGGGATCGAGTTTTGTTTCTGAAACACTGTTTCTGAACATATAAAAACATTTTCATGGTATTTTTCTAACTATAATGTTAGGTACTTTAAATAACTTTTTTTTACTTTCTAAAACCTATAATTTCACGTTACATTATCCAACATTCCACTCGTCCATTTATTTATCCTCGTAGATTAATAAAATATGCATTTTTCTTCTCGAATCCACTCCAGAGTGAAAATTACCACATAAATAAGATAATATTTTCCAAACCTATATACAAATCAACGTAAAATAATAAACGAACGAAATAGAAATATCGTGCATCGTTATGAAGAAGTAATACTTCAACACAATCACGCATCTAGTAACGAATGACAATAAATAGAATAAATAGGGGTTGAAAAAAAAAACTATCGAAAGGGAAAAACACGGTCGAACGATATTGACTCGTCGGATTAGTGATGACCAAACTATTTTTCGCTTATGTTAATTCCCATTTCATTTGATGGATTAGATACATCGTATATATTAATTACAGACAGGTACTTCGATTCATTTCGTGTAACTTTTTTTCCTATACAACATGCCAATTCAACATTATACAAAATCTCTTCTTTTTTTTTCAACTCGAATCGTAATCGGTCATCAACACACTTACCAGGAAGGAAAAAAAAGTATCTCCGAGTTGATACAAAAGTTGGTCATAAACCGTCATTTGAATGTAAATTAATATAAATTCGTTAAGAAATTGACTTTAAAACGAATAGAAAACTTTTCTTCTTAAGCAAATTAATTAAAATTCTTTACCAGAAATAAGTTCGAAATTTTTCTGACAGATGGGAAAGTAATTTTCCAAGTAAAATTATTTTAAAAAGTGGATTAAGAACACCGGAATTTATTACCGCAGCGATGTTATTACAAACTTTTGTAATAATAAATTTACATTAAACGATATAAAGAACTTTGACATTTCTAATTTTATTTCCGAAAAAAAAAATACATTTAAAATGGGAAAATCCGACGAATTATTTCGATACAGATTTTCTATACGCCCGGACCAGAGTTCCAATATTTCCCACTTTTCGGTTCGACGTATAAGAAAAGGTGATAGAAAATGGGGTAGAGGAGATGGCACGTTTATTCGAATCTGCGTACATAAGAATAAGGCGGATGTAAGGAAATAAAATTTTAAGACTATAGTTTTGTTTACATTTTTCAATCCGGAATTGAATTTATATTTGAGCTAGTATCGCGAGAAATTGAACAGGCTTTAGAAGTTTTATAATAAAATTGTTTCGGGTATTTTATATTATACTTATAAAGTACATTTATTCTATATTGTATACTTATATACCAGGCTGCGCAGTGTATTACGTATATACGACCCCCTGTTGGTGATTTAATATAATTATATAAGCGTCGGTCGCTTTCTATTATTTACTACATATTATTATTATATGTATCGGCCGATACAAAAAATAATTCATCGATTTACCATTATCGTTTATTTTCTGTTTTTATCTTATCGCGGCAACGAAGACCTTGTAAAATTTCACTTGAAAAATTACCCAGCCTGGGAAAAAAAACCAACATACCGAAATGTAATTACCCTCGACTTCTAAAAACAACAGACATTTGTTCGCGAAAGAGGAAAAAAAAACGTCAAACTAGATTTTTTTCCATTATACGAAGATCCACCCTGTTGGAAAATTTTTTTACCCCGAGAGCAAAAGGAAAACCTCGAGAGCCAGTTATGCGTGAAAATTTCTCATCTAACGTAAGACAGTGCTCGGCTCGATGGCGTAGCAGGCAGAAAAATATTTCAGCGATTCTTTCATATTTAATTGTTCGAAATTCTCATTCGTGGTATCACTGGGTCTGAAAATGACAGCATACCGAGGGCTTTTAAAAACCACGTAATGACAGCGTGGAAGGAAATACATTGTTGATAGTGGAATATTAATGAAGTTTAGGTAAATATGTTTGAAACTGTCAAACGTAATTTTTTTTGCTGTCTGTGCTACAAACTTGGCGCTTGTATAGTACACAAGTCAAGTTTCCTCTCGATTAATGACACTAAGATTGCTCTTCATATAAACTTCGTTTCGACTTGTAAGGGTCGTTTCTATGTAGCTTCGTGTATGTAGTTTTCTAAGTAGATGCTGTGAAGTTGATATTAATTTCGATCCGGTGTCATGGTGAAATTTAGAATGGCCGATTTGTCGAGGTTGTTGGGTGAGGGTTTTGTTGAGGAGTTTATTTTCGGGATTGATCGTTCTTTTTTTTTGAGTATTTCGATACTTGAGGTATAATTTATCGCTGAATAAGTATTGTTGGTACTGGCCATAAAAGTTGAGAAAGTTATGAAAAAGCGATAAAATTTCGTTTGATTGAAGCAGTATAGCTCGGCGTGATAATAGGCACATATAGGTACCCATTTTTAGCAAGTTTTTTGATTCTGTTCAAGTACAGAATGTTGAAAAAGAATTCGAAATTGGTGGATTTCCAAGCTCACCATCAGGGTCATTGACCTTGACACATCAGGGTCGCAAAAACTTCGGAATGTTGAAGATTGATGGATCAGAGGACCACTATAATGTAATTAGACCATAAATTACCTAGGTTCATCACCAGATGTAGGTAAGTTGTATCATAGGAAGCATAATGTCCCAGGGTCACTTGACCCTGGAGTCAACGAATCTTGATAATACTAAGAGACAGACCATGAAATTATTAGTTATTTCATTTTCATGAGTTTTTTAAAGTTAAAAATAATTTGACATTTGACCTTCAAAGGTCAAAGCTATTTTGACACGTTTGGTATGGAAAATAAGAAGGTCATGAAAAATCATTTTTTCGGTCAAAGTATGACCACAAATTATTGAAGTCTTGGGTCTTATGACCTCAACTCATTGACCTTTCGGGTCTTACGACCTCAAATTATCACTCTTGTTTCCCATGATCTCAATTATTCAACTCTTCAGTCTTATGGCATCAAATAATTGACTTTTACTTCTTCTTATCACGAATTACTGACCTTTTAGATCGTATGACATCAAATCAATAAACTTTGGGGTTGTATGACCTCACATCAATGACTTTTTAGGTCATTTCACTTTTAATCGCCGAAATTCAAGGTCAATTTTAAATTATTAATGTTGAAGGTCAACTCTCATTAAAGCCATTTCATGTCATTTGACCCATTTCAGGTCAACTCAAATCAATAACATTTCAAGTCATTTGACCTGTAATTAATGACCTTGACCTTTAGTTATTGACCTTGACTTTTGAATAATGTAAGTTAGACCCTTTGACATCAAATAGTTATTTTGGATAATTTGACCTGAACCTGATGACCTTTTAAGACGCATTATATCAATTTAATAACACATTTTATGTTACACTATCTATGAGTTTTTAGGTCATGTAACCTCAAATTATAATTTTTAGATTATTATGACCCCCAAATTGTGACCTTCAAGTTATGTGACTTCAATTCAACGGTGTTTTGTGCAATGTAACAGACCTTCAATCAATGACCTTTCAGATATTTGACATCAATTTGCTGACCTTTAGGGTCACATGACCTCAAATTCCTAACAATTTAGGTTACACCACTTAAAATTAATGATCTCTTGAGCCATGTGACCTTGAAATAATAATCTTGAACGTCATGTAAACTCGAATTATAATCGTTTTGGATTATGTGACCATAGGTCACGATTTCTTAGGTCATATGACTTCAAAATGATGATTTTCGGGTTAAACTTGAAGCTTGTGTTCCTTTTTGACCGTAGAACCTAAAAAATTTTCAGAACTTTATACCAAACTGGCCGAAAATCAATTTTTGCGCGTCAAAATTATTTTTCAAACTGGTGTTTGTGATGCATTTTTTACAAAACAAAATAATTTTAGGCACTACTTTCAAATCAGATGTTTTTCTTGTCATGAAAAAAGAATGAGCACCTCTGAGCAATGAGAATCCTTTCATTTAATTGAGAATCTTTGAAATGATTGGGAGGAAGAGAAGTGAAAATTTGATAAAATTTAAAATAGGTATAGATGGAAAAATCCTATGAATTCAAGATGTGTTTCTGAAAAAAGAAAAAATTCAAGGTGGATATTTCATTTTTTAATACACCTTGTTCGCAGCTTCCAAGTTCAAAATTATCCAAATTTGGAGAGTTCACCAAAAAAATTCAAGAAAAAGTTCAAAATGGAACTGGAAATCAACATTTTACAATAATATTCTGGTATCAATTTTTCACCATTTCAGTCCATAAACCTTCAATCAACCACCGAAGATAGCTGCTTCTCGACACTTTTCAATATCTCAAAACCAAATCTCGAAAAACACCAAACCAAAAGCGATCTATAATCCTCTAAGGAACAAATTCTCACCCCACAAAAATTTCACACCAAACGCCATCGCAAAGTTCAATTCTCGCATCCCTCATCCACAGCCATCCACTTTATAAACACCCTATACCCGACCGTTCGAGCAGTTCATAAAAGCGACGTAAATTACGCCATTCGAAATTTGAAAATCCTCGGAATTATCATCCCAGCTCTCTTCAGCGGCGTGAAAATTTCCAAACGAAACGCGTATTGCACGCGAATCGATCAGCAGCCACTATTGCATTCTTTCAGTCGGTATTCGCGCGTACACAAAAGCTCGTTGTCGTCGTCGGAATATGGCACAATAAAAACTATACTTACTACACCCTGGAGCGAAACGAAAGTAACATAAATAAAATAATCTCAGTGTCGGAATAATAAAAACTCCGCCATCGTTAAAAATATCGATTTTGTATAAAATCGTTCGCTCTTTCTGTCTCGCTTCAAACAATCCGCCGTGTGAACAAACACCCAGCGCCGACAATTTATATTTCGGTGTTTTTTCAAAAAAGAAAAAACGCACCGAGATTTATATTTACAATTTACCTACTTCATGGGTATAATTTATTAGCTGCGATGTTTGTTTACATACGCGAGATTTATTTATCTTACAGAACTGTATAGAATAACCCTATACATTTTACACTCTAAAATACTCAAACTTACTATATGGTTGATGAAGAACCATTAACTTATGTTAAGAGATCACAGTACCTTCATAAACATCTGCCAATAAAGTGGAAAGCGCCATGCCAACGCGATCGTTGAAAATTCTATCGAGATTTACACGTAATAACGAATTAACTACTCGATTTTGTTGGCCCCGCGCTCGATTATCTTGGCGAACGGTTCCACGGGCAATAAAAATTATCAACAATGTAATAAGAAGGGGTAAAGGCATCGTCGTGTGCTCTTCACATTACATCACGGTTAAACAGTGATTACGTACGTTGTTTAGTGCCCGTTGCCAACCTTCAGCGTCACGCTTCCGGATTTAAAAAGAAGAAAAAAGTACCATTAAAGGCGGCTCGAGAGCTCCGGGCGAAAATTAAAATATACACGGAACAGTGTTCTTTTTTTAATTACCGCCGAACCAGTAACACTTGTAAAGACCCCCCGGCGGCTTTAGCCGTGGAAATGGTTGAAAAATTTTCAAAAATATACTAATCTCCGAGATACTTAAAAACCTAAAGCAAACAACACCGCTCCGGCGGAAAAACCTAGTCGTTTTTATTCGGCTATAAAAACCGTAGCCAATTCTTATAATCTTCTTTTTCGCTTTCTTTTTCCCCTCCATTTTGCAATTCCATCCGCTCTCGGCAATGGTCATATACACATACAGCCTCCCCCCCACTCGTCCGGCAGCTTCCACAATTCGGTGGAAAATTTTTTTAATGCTCTTCCGCAGCTTTTATTATTTCTACGCTCAACTTTCGCATAATATATTCCATTATTGTTCATTGTTAAATTATGTACTTTTTATGTTCGGTATTTTTATCCGTTCGGGTAATTTGTACGAACTAAATGTTTCGGAATGAACTGCACAATGCGCCTTTGGCTTCGCGAGCCGGCGGAAAAAAAAAGGCCACTTTGTTATACGTACGCCGCTAAATAGATAACGAAATTTCGCCGCACGCCGAAAATATTCTCTGAATTAGTGCCAATTTAAAGAATAGCGAAATATTGCCATTATTTTGTCGCCCATACGAGCGAATAGCAGACTGAAACAGGGTCACACATATCAGATGCAAAATGCACAGAAAATGGTAATACGACGAGATCCGCCGTGGATTCCATTTCAGCCGAGCAGATGGTTTTTAAATGTGTCTAATGTGAGATTTTTTCCCCCTCGGTGGGGTGTATTTTTTCGACAAAAGTTTGTCTGATTCGAAATGCTCGAATGGTGAACGAAGGTCGCATTATTCATTAGATTAGAACTACGTAGATAAATATTTAAATAATTTGCTTGATTTTTTATTTATACGTTGTTTCAACGGTTCGACGATGTATCGCCATTAGACTGAATACTTGTTGCTGTGACGATCCGATGAAGCAGGTAGTACACGTAAATGAGGAAATGTGTGGCAGACCGAGTGAATTTTTTAATCCGACTTGAGTGCCGAAGTTTTGGAAAACGTTGTTGATACGTTGAGGTTACTGATATTCGATTTTAAATTGGTGGATTGACGAATGTATCAGGGTGAGAGTTTATTTTGGTTCCGGAATCGTTTGTTAAATGGTGAGTAATTTAGGAGAGAGATGAAAATTTGGAAGATATGGAGATAAATTTGGAGATATTCTTCAATATTTCAACAAAAAGCCGGGAAGTAAACTGTAATATTTTTCTTTAATAATGACTTGATGATTTTTTGATGAAAATATGTTTTTTTTTTTTGTCAAAATTATAAAATAGATGAATGTATCGGATTTTAAAAGAGGAAAAATTCACGTTTTTAAGGATGACTTGGCAAGGATTTCTTAAATCCTAATTTTATGACTTTTTGAAATGAGTTGTGAAATGTCATGTTCTGATTTCATGTCAACCTGCTAAAAATTTGGGCTAGAAATCTACCTTATGTCATTATTGAAGGAATAATACCAATTATTATTTTTAAACATTTTTTTCATCGGTTAAGCAATTATGCTCATTCATTCGCAGCAATAAAAATCTGAAAGATTGATCCATCATTTAAAATTTTCTATTTTGAGAAAACATCTGATTTTTCTCCCTCAATATTCTTGAAATTTTTTCCACTTATGGAATGGTGTATTCATAATTTTGACGAAAAAATCTGTTTCATGAGATATAAGTCAAATTTTTTATGAACCGTGGTTGAAGCCTCTACTCAATTTTGAGATATTTTTCAATCGTTTATCTCTTTAGTGAAATCTCTCGATGGAAATACATAGGTAAAGAACGAAAGGGTTTGATTAATCAGTAAAATGGAGGACCAATTTTGGACAATTTTTGACACTATATTTTTCACATGGATGATGGAAATGCATTTTGCTCGATCTATGAACGATTATATGGAGTTTTACGATCATTAAATACAATGCGAGTTCTGCGCCAGGAGTCAGATTCAGCTTGGAAAATTCAATTCTTCAAGAATTTCTTTGAAAAATAACTTTGAAAAATTTAAAAATTTTGTTGATATGATGATATAAATAATATACGGGTTCTGCGCCAGGAGTTGGATTTTTATTGAAAAAAATGTGTTCTCTATTCACAAAATGTTCTCATAATAAGGTGAAAATAATTTATAATTCGAGAGAGAATCTTTGTAAAATTCATTTTTGAAAATCTTGAATAGATGTTGACATGATGATACATACAGCTTTCGCGCCAGGAATTCGATTTAGTTTGAAAAAATTGATCCCAATTCACAAAAAATTGAAAATCATCATCAACTTGTTGCATTAATTTGAAAATATCAATGGTGAAAATCGTTTATAAGGTGAAGGAACTTCTTTGTGAAAATTATTTTGAAAAATTTTTATGAGTTGTTGATGTAATGAAACATACGGGTTCTGCGCCAGGAGTCTGATTCAGCTCAGAAAATTATGTTCCTATTTAAAAAATTTGCTCATTTTCATTAAAATTGTGTATAATGAGAAAGAAATTCTTCAGAAAATAATTTTTGAACATTTTGAACAATTCTACTCTCTAAATCCAAATCAGTAAAATTTAACTGATTTGCAGTCAAATTTAACTGATTCCAGCATCTAGAATTGGAGCGGCCAAATTAACTGATTATCTGTAAATTTAACTGATTGAAATCAGTTAAAATTAACTGATTCATTAACCAGTTATTTTTAACTGATTTCAATCAGTTAAATTTACAGATAATCAGTTAATTTGGCCGCTCCAATTCTAGATGCTGGAATCAGTTAAATTTGACAGCCAAATCAGTAAATGTTTATAGATCAAGTCGTCGGCATAATATTGTTTTTAATTATGAAAATAATTTTTAAAAATGTGGTAATTAGTTTGCAATTACCGTTATACCTTCATTACCCTTCCAATTTTATGAGGAATCCGATGGTACAATTTTCACTCAATTCGGTGTCCGAAAAATTCCTAGGTCTACGTGGGATTCGAACCTACGACCCTAACATTCCTATCTACCTGTACTTAACCACTAGACTACGGGGGCTTATCTAAGCGATAGTCTTTTAAAGTAGTATATTATATTTGTGATTACAATGTTCTATGAGAGACATGTATCTATTATTTATGTATTTCAAAAAAACTTCGTTGCTTTGTTTAAGGATCTCCATACATGTCTTTTAATTTCAAAATTTTGAGGGTTCAATTATAGGTAAATGATTTTTTCAAAACGTGTTCCATTTCAACTATTCTCAAGTTTGAATTTTGAAGGCACTTGGTTTCTAGGAATTGTTTTATTGTTTATTCAAAAAATACAATTTTTTTCATCACTAAAAATAATATTTTTAGAGATGAAATGTATATATTATATACATTCAAATTTTCTTGATATTTTCAAAAATTATTTTTTTATGTGAAATTGTAAAATTTTTCAAGAGTAGAATTTATTATCAAAATGTATTCAACGTCTCGGCAAATTCATAAAACAAGCCCAGGTCGATTCTTCAAGTCTAAAATTTTTCCCCTTAATTTTTTTCAAATTTCAAGTGTTTGTCAATTTATCAAGTTTGAAATTTTTTTCATCAATCTTTCCAACATAAAATTTTTAAATTCAAAGTTTTCAAGTTTGAAAAAAAATGTTGAGGAAAATGAAAAAAAGTTTTAAGACCTTGAAAATATTTTATGTTGGAAAAGTTTGGTAAAAGAAATTTCGAACTAGAAAAATTGACAAAAATTTTGGAATTTGAAAAAAGAAAACAATCTACACTTAGAAAATGAACGCTGTAAAGTTCAAAGTTGTCAGAAAAAATTTTAGACTTGAGAAATTGACTTGGGCCTGTTTTACAAATTTGCCATGACGTCGAAAACATTTTGATAAAAAACATTCATTCTTGAAAAATTTCACATAAAAATTGACGTTGAAAAAATTGTGGACCGTAAAAATTTTGATGTTTTGAAAAAAATTTGGGGAACAAATTTTGGCCTTGGAGTTGGAATATAAACATTAAAAAAAAAAAGGTTTAGGAAAAAATGAAAACGTAAGTAATCAAAGTCGATCTAAAATCACTTCATTCCTATTTTACCGGAAAAATAGATACTTGAAAAAGTTAGCAAAAACCAGGCTCCCAATATCTCCGCAACTGAGAAAATAAAGACTTTCCTAAAAATTCTGGGTCTTCCCAGTCTAAAAATGTATGAAAATAAGGACCCGAAAAGTGTGCTGAGCCTGTTTTAAAAATTTGAAAAAAATGTATTTTATAAATAAATTTATTTAAAAAATACATTTCTTTTCAAATTTTTCAAACGAGCTCAACGCACAACACCATGTGTTACTGTGCTTTGCGCATGTGCAACAGGGCAGGTGGTACTACCATTCCATAAAAATTAACTGATTCAAACAGTGATTTTCATGAACTGCCAACTAGCAGTAAAATTTTTTCAATGTACTGAAAAAAACCAGTGAAAATATGTGTAATTGAATCAGTACTTTTCAAATGAACTGGGAATCAGTTAAAAAGTACTGATTTCAATAAATTTTAACTGATTTGCAGTTAATTTTACTTATCAATTCAGTAAAATTTATTTTACTGGAATGAATCAGTTATATTTTAACTGATTTGGATTTAGAGAGTATATATTCACGATTCAAAAAATTTTGCAGCAAAAAAACTGGTTGCAGATTTCTTTTTTCTCTCAGACGTATGTAAAATCAAAATTAATTTATAAACAATGCAGGCTGGAGACTTATCATTTATGCCATTCCACTCCAATTTGCAGTCGTTTTCTCACCAAAAAATTCAAAATTGAAAAACAAATAGGTAAGTTTTAAATTTCTGATTAATAACACTGATTTGAGCGAAAAATTGCGATAATTCGATTTTCCAACAGCAAAAATTCTTCTTTTCTCTTTTTGTTGTAATTACAATAACTGAAAAATTCTTAGCGAAAATTCGGATAAAATTCTATTCGTAGACCACTTTATTGGAAGTTGAAAAACCGTTAAAATTTCAGGCAAAATTATCTCTAAAAACAAGTAAACACCGAAAAATTCAAACTACCACTCGAACCGCATTTAGATCAAATTCCTCAGCCTAAAACTTTTCAAAGCCGAACTTGAAAATCCACTGTATTTTTTGTGAGAGAATTGGAGAAACTTAATAAATCGATTAAAAGTTGTACCAGGTCGTTAATGTCAAAGTTCAGGTCATTAAATATTCATCAATCTTGAAAACGCAGACGATGAGGCCAAATTTAATCCACTTATACCTCATTTTAAGTACTGTTTTTCTGTAATATTTCCCTTCAGCTTACACACCCTCCATTTCTTTTTCGAAATAGAAGTTAAGATTGTGTCATAATCGTTAGAATATCAAATACCTAACATCATTTTCTTTTTTTGACATCATTTTATTATAATTGGTAGTATTTTTTGAATTCAAAATTCACTCGCGATTTTTTCCAAGATTTTATTTATTCTTGAAATATGTTTAGAGTTATTTTGACCTTGGGTTTGGGCATTATTATAGTTGGGTGTATTGTTTCACTTATCCAATAAAAATGCCTATTTTATGAGATTTTAAAACAAAATGGATTTACCGAGACAATCAGTCGGAAAAGAAAAGGAATATCTCAAGAAAATCTAATGAAATTCTGTAAAATATCCATATTTTTTTCACTTTCTCAAATGAAAATTTTCGAAAATTCTTACATTTTAGTCCTCAAGGTTGGTCGATTATCTCCGAACTTACCTTAAATATTCCATCGAGTAAGTAGTCAAAATTATCTCCCAACCCATACAATTGAATATTTTCATACGAAAATAACTTGGTAACAATCTCAATTCTCAAACAGATTTTAAATTCGAATTTTTCAAATGTCTTTAAAAGAAGAGGGCTCATTAAAAAATATTGAGTTTTTTTTGGAAGCCATGTCATAAAAGTAGCACCAAGAAAACCACAAATTTTAATGAAGAAATTTCAAGTTCCTTATGTTTTTTTTTCACATCGGCATCGCATGAAAATTTTGTGTTTTTTTTTGAAACAACCGAACTGCTAGTTTCAATTTAAATCCGAATTTTTTTTCCAAATCGTACAATTTTTCTCCCCTAGCCTACCCACTTTATTCTCAATTTTCTACAAACCAGGCAACAAAACTTCACAGCATCTTTCACCTCCTCTCGACCCATTCTTCGATCTGCTACAATTTCTAAAACACCTTCCAACATACCCAATAAATGGAACCTTTTAGCATCTCGTTCAAATTCCGTTTCGTCCCCGACACAACAAAAAGTTCGAAATTTTTCAAAAACTTTTACCCTTTTTCATTGAACCTCACCAACTCGAAGTTATCCTTTACTCAGCCAGTAATTACATCCCACCCTGCTCGAAATACGTTGATTTTCCCATAGCGAAAACCAATTAATCAAAATTCGCGTTCCGCTATGGATTTTTAATCAAAGAAACATTTCCATATTACATTATAAAATAATTACAAAACAACGAGAATTTTCGCCATTTGATTAATAAACTTATACTCTTGGTTATCCGGAAGCGGTATTTCCTTCTGACCTTTTTTTCCCTCCCTAATTCTCTCCTTCCATAATGCACTTCCTAATTACCTAGTTCTGGAAAACCACAAGTAGCTGGTAGCTAGGTAAACTTCAGCAAACCGTACAGATATCTAAAACAAGAAATCATAATTTTCTCTTGGTTCATGGTAAAAATTACCGTAAAAACATTTGACAACATAGTCGGTTTTTAAAACCACCGCATGCAGCTTTTCGTATCCCATAAGCTCAGTCGTTGGAAAAAAGTGCAATAAAAGCTGGCTGGCTGTATAAATCTCCACTAACGTAAGTTGGCCTTTTGGCCGGCCTGCAATTACGACAGATTAGTCGTAAAACGCCACCGATTAACAATGTGCAGGTCTAGGTACCTACAATTGTGTTGAAAGTTATCGAAAACGAGGCCATTAATAGTTGACGGTTCCGGAATGGAGGAAAGTACGAGAGAAAAAAATATAGCCCGAGTTATATCTGTACAGAAGGACTATATTTTAGGTTTCGCGTGTAATTTTACGAATGCAACGTTAAAGTTTAAATTACAAGCTTTTAATGAAGCAGTAGGAAACGGTTTCCGTAATTGCTAAAATTACTACTTCTTCAAAAATTCGTTTTAATAAATGCTGCCGGTTTCCAGCATCGCTGTATCGTTCACCGTATATCTAGACTTCTCGCTGTAAACGCCCGTAATGAAATATAGAACTTTTGTATTCTGGTAATGCTTTATATAAAGAATAAACGCCAAGAAATAGCTTTTCCGCTCAAAGCTGTACATTAAAGTTGAACGTATAAAGAAAAAATAACTCTTCGGTGGCGGCCAAATGAGAATCGCTATATTTTTGGTCAAGTTCTTATAACGGGCCCATCTTAGGTTGAAAATTAAACTCGATGTTATTTTAAAGAAAATTATTTAATTCGCTGCGCTTTTTTCAGCCCTCTTCGCCACGACTTTTATAAAGTTTTCGTACGTGTGCGAATTGAAAAAGCAAATTGATCGCGTAAAATATACCCGGACGAAGTTATTCTGGGACCTTCGCGATAGGAAATTAGCTCGGATAATTTTTAGCTTTTAGAAGCGTTTCGATAATATTGTAAAATCACGTGTAAAATAGACTCGATTTTCGCTACATTGCTCTTTACTAGCACGGAAAATTTCACCATCTTTATTGACTTTAAGGCGCAATCGTTGAACTTTGTAAAACTTGAAAATACATTTGATAACAAGGGAATTATAACGATAATGATTGTAGAAGTTGTGCATTTAATTAAAAATTTATCCGGTAGCTTTAACAAGGCCTTGGGCTTTTAAAGTCTTACGATTACCATTTTCCAGTAAAGTATTCCGCTGTAGCTTGTTTCTTTTAACGTTCAACCTAAAGTACATCGGAGGTCGTGAGAAAACCGTCGAACGCACCGGCACGAAAAATAACGTTGAATGGCGAAACGGCGAGAGTGAAATTTTACAGATTCGCGAGGCGTTTTCGATTTCGCATTTTAACCAAATTATTTCGTTTATTTGGAAATGTGCGATGGTAATTCTGCCTTTAGGAAGGCCCGGGGGTGAAAATTCAGTCGAATTTAGACGACATGGTGATAATGGAAAATTACGTTGGAATTCTCGAGCTAAAGACCGAAAGTTTATTTTTAAATTGAAATAAGAGATTGGAGCGAAAACAAAACAATTTTTATAGATCAAATTACTCGTTCAAAAAAATTCATAAGGAATGCCGTTGACATTTAAAAAGAAAAAGGAAGAGGTAAAGAAAGTGAAAAAAAGTTTGTGAAATTAAATTTTGGAAAGTGGTTAATTGAGTATAAAACGAGAGGAAATTAATTCTTTAAATTTTCCATCCTTTTGTACAAGTTTTCGAAACTTTTGAAATTTTCAAACGGTTAAAATTTTTTTTAAAGGAATGAAATTTTTTCTAGAAAATTATAATTTGATGTGACCTATCGATGGTTTATGTGAAGGAAAACAAAAAAATATGATATAGGCACATTCTCCCCCCCCCCATTTAAATTCTCTAAATTTCAATCAGACAAAATTGATAGATTTAAATCGACAAAATTGAGTCACTTTTGTAATCAGTGAAAAAATTCACTAATTGAAATCAGTAAATTAGATTTCAACTGATTCTAATCAGTCAATTAATTTTTACTGATTCAATTGTGTAAATTTACTAATTGAATCTGTAATTTTTCACCGGTTGGCAGCAAAATAACGCTGATTGACTGAGGAGCGACTTGATTTTCTATATTTCATCAGTCAATTTTGACATTTTTGAATGATTCAAATCAAGAGAGTACTCACTCTGAAAGAATAATAAAAAATAATCAAAATTATATGCTTCTAACTTGGTAATAAAATTTAATACGAAACTATTCCAATACTTGAGTCAGGTACCTACGTAAAAAGTGAATATGAACCTATCGATAATTGGTTTCATCAAATCATGATTTTCCAGAAAAAATCGTCATTTAAAACACGTACCTATTAAAATTCATGTAAAATCTCAAAGTTTTTATCACATTCCGAATGAGACCTTTTGTGGCCTCTCTCGTTAGTTTCCCTCCAATTTTTATTCTTGACCCCCCCCCCCCCGATCAAACGCTTCCAGATTAGGAAAATTCGAAATTTTTCTGTCAAGTGAATTTTTAGCGTCAGAAGCTTTTTTGAGAAAGGGTCAAAATAAATACAAAGACTTATAAAACTAGAAGGATTTTTTGTTTATACCTGAATGAAGCTTTGAAAAATTAGATGTTTTATGCCCAATAGGAAATTTTCTCAAGTTTTGATGCTTTGAAAATGTGTATCTGACGTTATCGTAAGAAGAGGTGGAACTGTATCCCTTGAACCCCTCTTCCCGATGCCACTTTTGAGTAGAATTTTTTCAGAACCGATCATTCCAGATTTTACAGTAAGAAATTTCTAAAAATTTACTCCAAAAAATTTAGTGAGAAATTTCAAACATTTCAATTGGAGGGGACCAATCCTTTCGAAAATGAACTTTTGAACGAAATGGAACAAATTTCTTTCAAAGGTAGGAAATTTCAGATGAAATAGAAAGAACTCATTAATTTGGATACCAGTTTTCTTACGTGAATAAATTTTCATGCTTATTTTCTCAACATTTTTCAAATTGAATTTTCTTGAAAATTTCAAATTGAATTTTCTTGAAAATTTCAAATTTAATTTTCTTAAAAATTTTTAATTCAATTTTCTGAAAAATTTTGAATTCGATTTTCTCAAATCGGAAGTTTAAAGTCTTAAACTTTGACTTTATTCTGATTCAATTTTTTCTCAAAATTTTCCAAAAATGTCTACGGATTTTCAAAGTTCTTAAAAACTGAAATTATTGTCGACTTCGATTAACTGAAAAAAATACAGAAAAAATTGAAACTTGAAAAAAATTTTCTCTCCGCCAAAATTTGATGACCATTTATTCATCAGATAACTTGAATATTATTTTTCTTCAATGAAATTAAAGATTACTTATCGTGGGTAATTTAAAATAGATTCGAAGGTATATAGGTACCTGAAAAATTCTGCATGAGAGAGTAAATTTGTGACATTGATTTTTCCCATCTTCAACTCGTACTCATAATCGAGCATTTAGCTGCGTTTCTACGCCACGTAATTTTTATACCGTAGTTCGCAGCAAAGAACCTTTACCATTTACACACTCCTCACATTGCTACCTCTAGTTTTCCGCTGAACCTTTTGTCGAAGTTTTTATACGTTGAGGTTTTTTTTGCTCTTTCGTAGTTCTCTCCTCATCTCTCGTTTTTTCCCTTCTATCACCCGTTTGGTTTCTTTTCATGCAACAAAAACACCACTATCTTTTCTATATGGCATAGGAGAACGACACCGTCCTGTTTTAACTAGTTTATGTGAAACCATTCAATTTATATATACGATGGTGCGAACGAGGCGGCGCCGAGCAGCGTTCTCTAGAGTACATGACGTCAAATTGCTAACTACGGGACGCTCGCACGATGCGATACACTCGAACTAAATTCCATCTCTGTTTGCCCTTCTACCCAGCGAGGCTCTCGACTAAAATACAAATTTTATTTACACCAACGTTTATATAGAGAGAATGGATCGCACTCGTAATCCTCCGGGATGCGATTACTTGCAGTTGTTTGATTTTAATGCCGAATGTGTTTGTCAACTTACACAGTTCTGAGGTGTGTTCGATTCCGTGACGATAGTGATACCTGTTTGAGGCAGTGATCGAATAAGCATAGGTTGGTGGTTCGTTTTGATAATTATAATTTCGGATTCGGTTAGGGATTTTTTTGGAAATATGCTCCATAAACGCAGTCTTTGAAGCATACTTTGTAAAGAAGGATTTCAATGTGCTTCATCTCAGGAAATCTTACTCAAAGGAAAATAAAATTCCAAAAATCATATTTTTTCGACAATACTTCTCAGACACATTGCAATTATCAATAAATCTCTCGCTTTGCTAAAAAAAAAAAGGGGGCAATTTGAATTAGTACTCCTTTCTCTTTCTGAACTGTTGACTATGAAATATCCCTTATTGGAAAATTTCAAATCAAGAATTTGGTAAATTTTTTATTTTTACCAAATCCATCATGCTCAATTTATTTGATCTAAAAAGAAGTGAAATTGAAGGCTTTAATTCCCCCTTCAAAAAAAGTGACTAGAAAACTTTACTTTTGTGCGTAGTTTTTCAATTTTCACCCTATACTCATAGAACATCCTTCAATTCTTCCCTGAGTTCACTGATTTTCTTAAAGGGTTTCACTAATTTTTTCAAAGATTTTCACTGATTTTTCAGGAAAATTCAAAACTTTTACTCATTTTTCAGTGAATTTTCATTGATTTTTCAGTGATTTTTCTCACTGATTCGTTTTCAGTGAAAATTTTTTCACTGATTTTCCCCTGTGCTGCAATTCCGAATGCTTTTCAAATAAATGAGAGAGTACAGTTCGCAAAATCTCTTACAACTGGAAGGGTTCACCATTTTCTCCTGTGGGTGGGAAGGCCAAGTTTACATTTTCTACAGACTACAGCATGGGTGCATCCTGCCAGATTATTTCATTGTCTTCCAGGCCTACAAGAAACTCTCCATCTCTCCTCTCTCCTGCTCATACGGTAAGAACTTGAGAAAATATTATTTAGCCCATTTCAATAAAGAAGAATATTTTTGTGAATGTCAAAAAATAACTATTGTTAAGGAATAAATTATCCTAGAATCAGGGTGTCCAACAAAATTTTTTGAAAAAAAAGTTTGACTTAGCTTGACCTTTTCGAATGACTTTTTTGACAACCAACTCCAAATTTTTAACCCCCCCCCCCCCCGCTTGCGTATTTTCGTTCTAAAGGAAATATTAAGCACTTTTTAGTCCCTACCTCGAAAATACTCTTATTTTTCATAAAATTTTTTACATATTCATCAATGATAAAATTAAATGAAATTTTATGATTTTTGAAATTTTTGAAAAAAGCTTGACTTTTTGAGTAAATTATTAATAAAGCTCAACTTTTCAAGACCAGCTTGGCCGCAATTCAAAAAGCTTGACTTATCAGACAGCTTGACCTGTTAGACACCCAGAGAATGAAGTGAGGGTGGAAATTCTAGCCAAAAAAAGAATAACAAACACTGAAAATTATAAATTTAGATACATTTTCCCTCCAAATACAAGAATCGTCATTCAGTTTTCAGCGTAGTTGAATTTTTTTTTTGTAATCTCTATTTTTTTGTCCCTTCCAGAAACAAATTTTTAAAAAAATGAAGTAAAGTTTCCTTTGAAAGAAAATGTTGATAACAAAGATAAGTATGTTTTTTTTCCTCTCATCCCGACTTTTAACATTAACTTAATTTCAAAAATATAAAAATTTATTTTCAACTTTTTGATATATAAAAAATCGATTTCGAAAATATAAAAATTTTCAAGTTTTCAAAAGTTAGTTTCTGACTTTCTGATATCAAGTTAATTTATAAGTAAAATATAAAAATTAATGTTTTTTGAAATAAGATGTTGACTTTCTGATACCAAGGTAATTTCAAAAAAAAAAAAAATGCAAAAAATTTATTTTTAAAATTTAAAAAACGGCTTTTAGCTCTCTGATATTGTTCTTGTCAGTCAAACTTTCTGATATCAAATCAATTTTCAGTTTCTGGCTTTCTGATATGCATAAGTAGGCATAATTAATAAACTGATTTTGAAATTATAAAAATTTGTAAGTTTTCAAAAGTCAGCTTCTGACATTCTGACATTAACTTAATTTCAGCGAGACGCAAAGTGCATTAAGTTAATTCTTTCTGACATTAATCTTGAAAATACAAAATTTATAAGTTTTTGGCTCAGTTGATTTTGAAAAAATAAACATTTGTAAGTTTTCAAAAGTCAGCTTCTGACTTTTGCTGACTTTTGAAGAAATAAAAATTTGTAAGTTCTCAAAAGTCAGCTTCTGATTTTCTGACATTGTTAATTTTGAAAATACAAAAATTTATAAGTTTTTGACTTAGAGTCACGCAAAATAGCGTCTTAAAAATTTTAGAATGATCCCCTCCTCCTCCCCCCGAGGAAAAAACATACCCATGTTTTAAAAAAAAGGTACTTCACGTTAACGACTTTCTAACAAAAACATCAACAAAAAAAGTGACCAATATCAGACATCCCCATTTTCAGTTCCACATCTCTCACCCTCAAACCCCACACCAACCTCAGCGAAAAAAACTACACCCAAATACAACACTCGGGTACTTTTCCGAGCACCTTGTACCGCTCGTAGGTACTAAGGAAATTATGCTTTTAATAATCTCCAACGTTAATTTTTCGTACACGTATATACTATAATTTCGTTTAGGAAAACGAGTAGCAGCAGGTCCCACGTATTAGCAGATGAATAATTTCCGAGTGTGTGTTTATGCGCATAATTGATAAGTCATTTTCTACATCTTTCGAGTTGAAAATTACATTTGAATAGAGCCTACACGACGCCGAGCATTTAGCTGCGATTTAAATTAGTATATTCGTCGACGAGTTCGTGTATTATGTATACAGCCTGTATACTGGAGTACGGATAAAGTTTACACATCCAGTGAGTTGAGATAGCTCATCATCAAAGTATGTCTTTGCGCGCGCGGATCTCCCTCCATCATCTCGAACATTTCCCAACCTCGTATCCTATTTTCGATTAACCTGCTGCCGCCCTCCTCGGAGGTAAAAATTACCACAACCCAGACTGGCGCCGAAATCGCCTTATTTCTGGCAACAACCGTGGAAAACTTTACCGGTATCAATTTAAAATCCGTATCAACAATAAGAGAACAATTATAGATGAGCTGCTAAAAACAAAAGTTGTTGGAGTATAACTCGACGCCGCCGATGTGCCTCTCAGGTACCTACGTTCGAAGAAGAAAAGCAAAGTTTTGCATAAATCTGCGTAAAATTTCGTTCGCGTTCGAAACAGGTGCGTTGGTAGGAGGCTGAGGAAAGAAAAAAAATAGAATTAGGGCGAATTCGACGTCGCGCCGGGCAACGGATTATACTCGGCTCTGTTGGGAATGCATATCTAGGCCGACGTGCTATATTTTGGTAAAGCAAATCGACGATTTTTTTCAGCTCCGAATGGTGCTAGATGGTCGTAATTCAATACGGTTTTTTTTTTCTAGCGAAATTAAGTGACCAACTATGGCGAACAAGAGAACGAGAAAAAGACTGTGTACATATATCGGTAGCTAGGTATACGAACGGTTTACCCAAGGGAATTATACTACATACTGCGTATATAGAGCGGAACTTTCGCAGATTTTTCTTTTAATTAAATGCCAACGTATAAGGATTTCTAAGCCGATAGAATTTTTCATTTAACAACACCTCGTGGAATTTCAAGATTTCGCCGGTCTTCCATCGCTCCGTGTGCATCGCGCCGTTAAGCACACGCGCCATTATACGTACTTTCTCGCCTGCTTCGTGCTTACGTCTCCGGCGTCCGTAATATATACGCCAACGTCAAGCCTCCGCCAGCGCCATTACGCTCAATATAACGATTAACATATTTACCGCACATATAAAAACTCTGCTGTCTATTATAGATTTGCCATTACCTTCGCAACTTCGCTGATGGCGGAGCTCGCTGGAAAAGAAATGCCGAAGGGGGAGAAAAAAAGTGAACTCGCGTTAAACATACACAATAACTTTTTCGAGCACTTGTGTGTATTGAAAGCAATATTTTCTGACGGAGTTGTAAACATCGTTATTTCGCGCCGAGCTATTCACTAAAAAAAAATCTTACCAAAATTTTACCCCTCGTCCCCATGCAGGCTCGCCCTGAATTATTCGCTCATACTTTGCCGGTTTCGCTTTCTTTTATGGTACCTACGTAGTACACATTTTATATAAGTTGTGAGAAAATGCGCCTTTATCGATTTACACAAAAAGTTTTACTGGCTGAGACCTTCGGCTGTACCTGTGTACCGGATCATCGTGTTACTGGTTCGTTTTGCTGTGAATTTTGTACACTTTTGTGGAAATTATTGAAAATTGCTGGAAAACTGCAGCAGAGTAGTAAACCAGGGGGAAATTCCACTGAAATGAAGCAGTGAAAAAATTGCATATTTCAGAAATTGGCTGTAAAATTGGTGAAATTTTCTTTCAAAAAAACAGTGAAAATCTGCTAAAAATTTTTTGGTGTTGTGATTATGATTATTTATTAGTGAATTTTTATACTCAGTGGCGCACCCAAGGAATGATGATGCTTGGGCCTTCCCTTAAGCTCGAAAAAGAGATTTTTTCATTACAAAAATGTACTTATAAAGAAAGTGAATTTTTTGCTCTTCAAATAGTATTTTTCATCATAAATTTTGCGTTTTCTTCACACTTGGGCGGAATTTTAGTGATTTTATTTTGAAAATTAATGATTTATTGCTGATCTTTCTGTGGGAAATCACTGGTTTCTCGACCAGTCCCGAATTTGTCAGAAAAAATCAATCATTTTGACTGAAAGATCGATGTGAAATGACTGATTTAAAATTTGACCACTTTTCCCATATTTTTTCTCGAATTCTCAGCCGTCAGCCGCTCTCGTTATCTGGGTGCGCCTGTTTGTTTATACTGATTCAAAATGAGATAGTTGGTAAGTATCGTTGACGTGAATGTGAAATTTACTGGAAATTATCAAATAAGGCGATAGTAATGGATCAGAGCTGGTTTGGAGTTGAAAAGTGCCACGAAAGGCTGAAAAAGTTACCATTTCCAGATGTTCTACTTAATTTCCCAACTCAAAATGGAAATATCTACGGTTAAGAGTCGGTGAGTTGATTCCATAAATTCAAAATGAATGGATTGATTGTTGTTGTTGTTTTTTTTTGGAGTAAAGAAAACATGTACGAATACCCTTTCTTTTTTCAAGGTATGTACGAGTTCATTCTGAATCTCTCGAATTATGAAAAAAAATTCATGTTATCTATAAAATTTTTTCCTGTTATTTTTAGTAGGTAGTTGAAAAAAGAACTACTAAAAACAGGAGAAATCGATTTTGCAATTTATTGCAAATTGAATTTTTTAAAAAAATCAAGTTTTTTTTTTAATCTATTCGTTTTTTCTACTTATAAAAAGTTTTGGCGATTTTTTTTTCATTATTTTCAGTTTTTTGCCATTTTCAGAAATTAATTTTCTTAGATTCCAAGAAAATTTTGAATATCTTAATGATTGAAAAAAAATGTTTCGATTTGTCAAAAAAAAGCATTAACCAACCAACGTAGTACATATTTTAATGTTTTGTGATTTGAGAAAGATTTTTCAACAGGGTGGCCATAAATATTTCAGAAATGATTTCCCTCGACCTTTCCTGGTTTTGCAGATGATAAATTTTCAAGGCCTTTTAAAATGATATTCATGAAGGATGGAAAAATTGGTGGTTTTTCTGCAAGATAAAATTGTACAAAAAAATTATTCGAAAATCATAATTTTTAAAGCTCTCTTTTCAAGTCATAAAAACAAATTAACTTCAATTCTGAAAATTTTAGACTCTACCTCCCCCTAGCCGCGGTTGAAAACTTCAGACATTGAATTTGAAACAGAATTTCAAATAAAAAAGATCAACTTTGATATCTGCTGAGTCATGAGAGTAAAAATTTGGATACTTCCATTCTGAAAATTCAAGATCTTCAAAAGTGAAAATTCATCACTTCACCCTTCATGAAATTGACCAAAATGTGACCAATAATACGAATTCTTCCTATAATTTCCTTCCCTACTATTTCAAAATACTGATATGGGGCATTCATTTTCATTACATTTTATCGAAAAATAGGTACGTATTCAAAAAAAAACCATTAAAACGGATTCAGCAGGAAAAAATTGCGTAAATTAGCCTCCGAGCGTAACGAGGGATTTTTTGAAAAATTTATCCTTCAATGGACAAAAAGATGCATTAAATTAGTGAAAACAATAATTTGATCCGAGCAGAGCGCGCTAGGGAAATTTTTTTGAAAAATTTATAATAAAATGAGCCTGAAAATTTCAAATAATTCATTTTTCTTCTGCATTTTTAAAAAAATTTAACTCGAATTTCAAAATCCGCCGACTGTTTTTCCGAATTTCTCACAAATGAACACCCTGTTCCAAATATTTTACTCACGAAGGGCGAATCAATTTTCAAGCATTTGATTTTTCTAATAAAAAACGGCCTTCCTTACATTTTTTTACTTACCTATGTGATTCAAAAAATCATTTTTTTGCTGCTTGAAGCCCTGCATACCAAAATTTAGAATCGAAAATATGAGGAGTTTTTTTGGATTCAACATCTGTAAAATAAGAAAATCTTAAATCAAACCTTTTGAAACAGGGGGATAATAATGCAGGATTTATCTACTGGGAAAAAAGTGGGAATCAATTTGTAGTTTGTACATACTTCCTCAAAAAAACTAGAATTAGCTCATATCACCTCGAATTAGGATAAAATAGCCCTGCTAATGCTACGTACAATTTTCAGTTTGTAATTTTCACACAAATACACCAAAATCACAAAATTATTCGAAAACACTCGAAATACTAATTACAAAGATTAGAAAAAGGAACGCAAAAGCAAGCAAGTTCCACATTAAATTAGAGGTACTCGATTAACGCAAAAATAGTAAATATTTCAAAATTCTCTCTCAAATCCAACATTTATTTTGTCTCACTTTTCAAAACACATCCCCGAACGCCTGAGAAACTCTCCTTCACATGACGTCGAAACAGTGGTAAAAAAAAATACGACACCGACGCAGCGAAAATATCCCCTCCAAGTAGGGCGTCGCGACTCGCAGAACAAGGCTGGTAATCTAATTCTGGGCGACAGCGATAACTTGTAAATTCGCAACATATGTTGATAACTGAGCGAATCAAAGTTTTTATAAATTGAATTTGCATCGTCGCCGACGGGCTGAAAACATACACTGCAGAAATTAGCATATCAAAAAGACCTTGAATTGGAGCACGTTACAAAGTTGACTTTGATTCGATATAAATAGGGGTATGAGAGCGACAGGGAGGATATCGTTTTATACGCATACAATACCACTTATCACACTGATAATGTGCTTTTAGCTTGGATGTATCTAAGCTTAGCAAATATACATGGTAAATTTCGTATAATACACAAACTATTTTTTCCTGCAAGTTTGTTCTTTCGCGTGGTACAGCCAAAGAGTAAAACGTTGCAGCATCTTGGAAATTTATTAACGAGATTCGCGACGCATATACGACCAACGTTTTTCACTGCTCTTATCAGATTGATGAAGTTAACGACACCTCCCAGCGGTGTTTTTAAGAGTAAACGTGACCGAAAACGTATAAAGAGAATAGTTTCCATATAAAGCGACATCCAGGCAGGCGAGGTTGACTTATGGATGAGTCAGACAAGCGGAGGAGATGTTAGGCGAACCGAAACTTGCATCAGCTGGATACGTGGACGAGCAAGGCAGGGTGAAAAACAATAACATGAATAAAGTACGAAAGAAAAACGATTTTATGAGCTTTTCGGGAATACTGTGCGGAATTTGGTGCTCGCAAAGTTCAGTCTCTTCCGATATCATACACGTATATAAATTTCGAAAAAAGATGCGGATACGGAGCGCAAAACCGCCACACACAGCGCTGCTCCATCAGCACTCCGCCCGCTCCGACCGCCGTAGGGCGTAAATATTTAATACATTGTACGTTCTGATAAAAGGAAAATACCTCACTTGAACGTATTCGGTGTAAAGAATGCTCAAAGATACGTGGCGAGTGAACTTTTACAACAATATGTATAGGGAACTCGTTATGCGGCGAATTTCGCGGTTTTTCGTCGTATTACGAAGGGGATACGTAGAGATATGGGAGTGCAGAGTGGGTCAGGGGGTGAGATACGCGTAAGCGACGACAAATGACGATATAAAGAGGATACCAGCATGGCATACCGGTTCTAATGGTTTTATAATTAATTTAGGTGAAATACGATGCAAGAGGGCGAGCAGATCGAGCGAGTTCGCAAACAAATGTAGGTTTTCGTTCCCGATAATTGGGGATCGTTTAACGTACGAATTGTTGGGCGAGGTCAGTTGACCGATAATTTGGTTAGAATAATTTACGCTGGATCGAGTATGGTTCAGTATGGGTAAAAGCATCGATTAGGGTGGATGAAAAAAAAAAATCTAACCTGAATTTTGACGAAAATTGGTGTAATATTATGTTCCAAGGGAGGGATCCAAACTCAAAGTGGAATTGCGATCTCCCCCCCCCCCCAAAAAAAAATAGAAAGTACGCCATAAGAGAACTCCATACCTAAAATTTCAAGTGCTCAATTGCATTTCTAGAATTTTGGAAAATTTTTAAAATTTCAAAATTCCTCATCGACTTGAAAAGTTAAAATTTAATATACTTAAAATCAACGAAAAAAACTGAAATTTGGTATAAACCATATTTTTAGCCCACTGAGTTGATTGGAAACTATTTCAAGGCGTTTTGAAGCCACCAGAAAATGTTGTGATTTTTCAACGCTAGAGAAATGACTAAAAAATGGTCCATATGACATTTAGCACTTATAATTACGGATTACCGAAATTGATGACTTATTTGATAGATTAAAACGCAATTTTACAAAATTTGCAACTTTGAATTCAAATTTACATTTTTGGCGGTTTAAACTCACAGTTGAAAATTTTGAAAGTTCGGATTTAATTTAACAAATGCGTAGATCACCAATACTGGTTATCTTGCAGAAGTTAATATGGATCAATTTTTCTGGGATTTTCTCTGTCACTGGAAAAATACAAAATTTTTTGGTGGTTCTAAAATGTCTTTGAACTGCATCCATGCTCCAATCTATTCGGCAGATCGGCAATTAAGGGAGTTAAAATTCACAAATGGATCATTTTTACGAGCTTTTCTCCAACAATGGAAAATTCCAAAATTTTCTGGTGGTTCCGAAAGGTTTTCAAAGCACTTTCAATCGATATGGCAGATCAGAAATAGGGCATATACCAAATTTCAGATTTTTTGTTGATTAAATCAGATTGTGATATTTTTCAGACCATACCATTCGCCAAAATTCGAGAAATGCACTTCAACATTTTAAAATTTTGGATGTGGGGTTCTTTTACAGTGTAATTTCGATTTTTTATTGTATAGGTTCAAAATTTTACTTTGGGTAGGAATAACTTCCTTGTTAATCCAATTGAAGTAGAAAATATCTATTTTTTTTTTAATGAGCCTTGGCCAAAATGAAGATGAGCTACACCTCCATGAACCACTGGTCACAAAGTTGAATACGATTTTTAGTCTCTATGTTCACGTTACGTGTAACTTTCTATTATGAAGGTTTTTTTTCTAGAAAATACCCACCTCTTTGCTCAAGAATTGAACGTAAAAACATCTATTTTTACAATATTTTACAGAATTTTTTAAAAATAATCAAAATTACAGAGCAGAAAGTATACCATGAAAAAATAAGTAAAATGCTACTTCTTTCAACTCTCTATTAAGAAATTTCAAAAAAAAAAAAACGTTGAAAAAATTTCAGTCATCACCACTAAAGAAACGACAGGAAACCAAGAGTCCAACAAAGGTACAACTAAAACTTATCGTTTTTAGTAGTTTTTTCAAAATAAAAAAGATTCGAGCTGAAGACGCTATTTCAGTGCGTTGAAAAATTTTCAAAACGTCGTTTTTCGAAGAAACGACAGGAAACGACGGGTTCAACATACCTAAAAAAGATCGTTTCTAGTCGTTTTTCTAAAATAGAAAAGATTAGAGCCGAGGTCATCATTTTAGAATGTTGAAAAATTTTCAAACCGTCATTTTTTGGTCGTTTTCCTAAAATAAATTATAAAAATGATTGCAGCCGAAGTCGTCATTTCAGTGTTTTGAAAAGTTTTCAAAACGTCGTTTTTCAAAGAAACGACAGGAAACGACAAGTCCAACATACCTAAAAAACGACCATTTATAATCGTTTTTCCAAAATAAAAAAGATTGGAGCCGAAGCCGTCATTTCAGTATGTTGAAAAATTTTTAAAGGTCGTTTTTTAAAATTGAGAGAGATCAAAGAATAGTAAACATACCTCAATTTTTGGGACTCAGAACACAGAATTTTTCAAAATTGCAGATAAACATCGTTATACCTATTTGAATTTTTTTGACTTATTATGTAGTTATTTTTTGATGAAAAAAAAAAAGAATTTCATCGTTTTTTTGGTGTATGCGGGGGAGGGGAGAAACGGCTTTCTCCTTGGCTTTTGAAATTCAAATGATTTTTTGTGATTTCTTCAAAATTTATTCATTGTTTACAACTATCTTTGAATGTATTTTATTATTCGTTATTTTATGTAAGTAGGTACCTATCTCTCCTGTTATAGTCTATCTACTCGAACTTGAAAATCATCACTTATCGACAAAATAATCAACTATTTTTTATTATTGTTTGTTTCAGGTGAGTATACTGAATTTTCGTAATGACAATCCGAGAAAAATATTGAAATAAGTGAGTTATTGTTCATGTTTTTGCAAAGTAAGTTTCAATTCATAAAAGTATTCTGACTCCTACCAACCTATTTTTAGATCAGTTTGCATTCTTCATTTGGGGATAAATTCTAAAATTTGGATTTTTTTCAAAAAGTACTCTTTTGAATAATTCTGTAAATTACTTTTGATTAAGAACCACAATTGACATCACTGGCTGTTTCAAAGAGATACAATTTTTCCTATACAAAAATAAAATATAATTTTTTGGGGTGAACTAAAAAATTGTTTTGTCCGAAAAGAGGAGTTAGGATCAAAGTGCAAGTACCAACTTCCTATTCTCTCGTTTGATTCGACCTCAATTCACATTTGACGAAAAAAATGTCACCATTCCAATCATAAAATTGAATATTGCCACACATACACCAAACGAATAATTCATTACGTCGAACATACGTTCACTTTTCAAAACCGAATAAAAAATTTTCTCGATGCCCTGGTGAGTTACACCGCTCAAAAAAAAATTATCAGGCAAACAATCATCAATTTACAACCGCTGTTTACAATTTTCAACCTAGTACGTACATTTTTACCAATCTCTTTCTTGGAAGCTTTTTTAAAAATTCTATTTTCAATTTCGCTCCGGGAAACTTTTCGTTTCAGGGCAAAAAAAGGTGGAGAGCTCCAGCTCGTATTCCTTCGACAAATATTTCCATATGAAATTTTTAATTTACTACTCGACGCCGCGTAACGGGCTATATTTTGAACACTGCTGATCAGTTGGCAGTCGTGAAAAATACATGACTACATATTCTTTGATTTTCGCAAAAAAAAAATCTCGAGGGATTAGCGTGTATTTTTTTTCCTCTCTCTGGCTCATTTCATATGGTACCTATATGAAATACACTGTGTATGAGAGTACTGTACGTATCAGGCTATTCATATTTAACAACCAAAAACACGGGCTATTTTTCATGGAAAATGCACAATGTTTTCCTTTTTTACGTGTGTACCACTCGTACAACATCACGATTCACGAATACCTACTGTGGAGTGTACGATTGTCCCCTCTGTATATTGCACAGTTATTGTTATTTTTTCCTTCGTTGTATTTTTTTCCACTCTCGTGTCGCGCAAACACGGCCAGGGAAAACACACCCTAAAATTATATCGGTCTAGTTAAACTTACACGGTGGAAAAATTCCAATATGGGTCTGGGTATTTTCGATTATTGGCGCTTTATTTTTGATCGGTCTATTCAAATGGCACACCTTTTCATGTTTTTCGGAATGTTTATCGAAAATACAACATGGTGAAATTTTCTCGTTTCGTTTTTTTTTACGCTCTGAATCAAATTTTGACGATTTTGAAAGACGCAAAAAAAAGTGTCGTTTTCGTTTTTTCCACAAAGATACCGAAATGAGCCTGTTGAACTGAATATTTTTCCGGTTTGAAAATCAAACGTTGACCATAGAAAAAGGTTTTTTCATACTACGTAGGAATGAAAAAAACCATCTCGAAGTTTTTTTTTCTCGCAAGCCCCATAACGACGGGAAATTTAAAATTCAAACGAATTAAAAATAAAGCTTGTAAAGAAAAAAAGGGTTCAAAGAGGCCAAAAATTGGAGGAAAATTCTCCCAAACGAAGTAAAAATTAATCTATTCGGTTATTTATTTGACCCGGTCATGATCAGCCCACTTTATCTAAATGATACATTTTCGCTATAGCCATATAGTTGGTTTTGTTACTTTATGAAAAGTCAGTTCAGCGTTTACCTACTTCCTCGGAAGTGGAAAGTTTTTGCATATTTTTATTTTTTCGCGTCTTGTCGCTGAAGACGCTGCCGCCGGCGGCGTCGCGCCTCTGCGCCGATCTCACAAAAAGACCAACTTTTTAGCTTAACAACTTTAAAGTTGTTTTTCAGCTGTTATCGTTAAAATAGTTACAGGCGACTTTATGGCTTCCACGAATAAATCTTAAGCCGAGAGATCGCGAATGGAGGAAATAAAAAATAATAATTATCAGTGTATTGTCGGTTAAAATGGCGCGTAAAAATTTCGGCGTTGGGGGCCATGGGTAAGACAGGCTTCTTGGTCAGTGGTTTCGTTATTAATGGCGGAGAAAAAATTATTATTCGCGAGATTATGAAAAATTATACGCTAGAATTTCATCGCCTTCGTCTGCGATACAGCGTCGTCTTCAATGGCTTCATTAGAGTGATTAACAGTTCGAGGTTTTAAATAAATTTCGCGTCGTGTTGTCGAGATTATCTCACGTCGTCGGTGGGTGCTCGGAGGAGGCGACTGTGGTGTTGCGTTGCTGTCTAATGGTCTCGTAAATAAAAATTAATGCGCTCGAAGCTGAAAAATTATCGTGTAATTTTTAGCCAGCTTGTGTTTTATTTCGTTGGTTTTGTGGGCGCCTTACGACGAATTTCGCGGTCCGTTTTTACCGAAAAGGTGTCGTATTACTTGAAAGAAAGTAATTATGATCAGGTATGATAAATGCACGAGAGGTGTAGTTCTGAGGGAAGGGGAGCTGAGAAAAGAATAGGAGGGTGATCTGTTACGAAGAAAAATTACAATGAAATCGTGACAGCTTCGGTAAAATTTTTTACGTTGAAAATTTTTCGATAGGATTTACTTTGCTCCTTTCCTTGCGCAGAATTTCAATTTTCTAGAATTTACTAGTAAATTAACCACAGACTTAAATGCAGCAAAAAATTAGAACTGACAGTAAATTCTCATAAAAAGGGAAGATTTTCACTAAAAAAAATGAATTACCTATTATTAAAATCGAAAATTTTTATTGAATATTTGTTACTTACTTATTGATTTTTATAAAATAAAAAATGGTAATTTTTCGCCGAACAGTGTAGTTTTTTTTAAGTAATTTTTCAGAGAAAAATTGTCATTTTTAGTAAAAAATTTTCATTTTTTATTTCTAGTGAAAAATTGTCATTTCTAGGTGAAGAATTCTCATTTTTAGTGAAAAATTGTTTTTTAATTTAAAAAATACTTCTTCAGTGAAAAAAAATAAATTATTATTAAAATGGAAAATTTTTCACTAAAAATGACAATTTTTCACTAAAAATGACAATTTTTCACTAAAAATGACAATTTTTCACTAAAAATGACAATTTTTCACTAAAAATGACAATTTTTCACTAAAAGTGACAATTTTTCACTGAAAATGACATTATTTTTTACAGAAAATGGCACTTTTCACTAAAAATGACAATTTTAAAAAATGAATATTTTTTACTATGACAATTTTTCACTAAAAATGACAATTTTTCACTAAAAATGACAATTTTTCACTAAAAATGACAATTTTTCACTAAAAATGACAATTTTTCACTAAAAAATGAAAATTTTTCACTCAAAATGAAAAGTTTTCACTAAAAATGACTAATTTTTCAACTGAAAATGACAATTTTCTACTAAAAATGACAGTTTTCCACTAAAAATGACAATTTTTCACCAAAAATGATAATTTTTCACTAAAAAATAAATAATGAGAATTTTTTACTAAAAATGAAAAATGAAAATTTTTCACTAAAAATGAAAAATGAAAATTTTTTACCAGAAATGAAGAATGAAAATTTTTTACTAAATGAAAAATGAAAATTTTTTACTAAAAAAAAACAATTTTTTACTAAAAAAGACAATTGTTTACAAAAAATGACAATTTTTCACTAAAAATTACACCTTTCACTGAAAATGACAATTGTTCACTAAAAATGACAACTTTTACTGAATATGACAATTGATCCTTAAAAAATGACAATTTTCTCTGACAATGTCAAATTTTTTAAATTAAAAATGACCATTTTTTACTGGAAAAAAGATCATTTTTTTCACTAAAAAAACGACAATTTTCAGTGTAATGGTCATTTTTATTAAAAGTGATGGGCATTTTTTCACCAAAAATAACGATTTTCATTTTAATTACGATTTTTACTGAATCGGCATGTTTTGGCTAAATTGACAACTTTTCATTGAATTGGGTCTTGAACACTAAAACTGGTATTTGTGCAACAAATGTTTTTTTTGTACCAAAATGGATTTTTTCAAACCAAAAATGATAATTTTTTTCTGAAATGGTCATTTTTGCTTCAATTGATAGTGATAGGTACATACTTTTTTTTAATGAAAAATGGAAATTTTCACTGAGATTTTCACTAAAATAGCAAATTTTTCACCCACTATGCTAATAATGGAAATTTTCATCCAAAAAATTGTAATTTGTACTAAAAATGGTAATTTTTCTACCAAAAATGGTAATTTTTACTAAAAAGTAGTAATAATTGTAGATACTAAAAATGACATTTTTTAAAATTCAGGTTGAAAACTTTTCACAAAAAAAAAGTGATTGTTACTTAGATATTTAAAAAAAGGGATTTTTTACACCAAAAGTGTATTTCTTTTTTTTTTACTAAAAACGACAATTTTTTGGGAAATTACTGACTTAAAAATTATTTTTTACTTTTACACATTGTAATTCTGAAGAAGAGTGATAATTTTTCGAACCAAAGATCATGAATTTTTCTGAAAATTATAATGTTTTACCAAAATAACAATTATACCAAAGTATCCAAGAAATTGAAAAAAACTAAACTGAATAATTTTGCTGATATGAACTTCAACATCTGAAATATTCGAAACATCAAAAACATTTTTACAAACTGGTATAATATTTGTGTAAATTTCAAAGAACCCCTCTTGCCGTATCAATTCCTCAATTATTTTTAGAATTCGATCGGAATCTTAGAATCTTCCATTATTAAATCATTTTTCAGACAAAAAAAAAAAAAAACGAATCACAAAACGTCACACAGCTATAAATCTTCAAAAACACTTCATCAAAGCGTACAATTTCACCCCTCAAAGATCTCAACTCCGCTAAATAATTAAACGGTTATCTAAACCTATAAATGACGCTTCAAATTGACATCCGGATAACGTCGCGGTGTCGTATTTGTGGAAAATTAAAGAGAATTAAATTCCCTTCGAGAAGAATCGTCGAACGCGAACCTCGCAGAATATTCATTCAAGGGTACACCGTAAATAAATAGGACAAAACCACACATACGAGAAAGATTACCGGGCGAAAGAAAGTATATAAGAGCGGTGTAAGCTTTGAAAAATGCATTAATTTTTACTTAAGTATGTGTTCGATGTACGAGGCAGACGAACGGCGGAGATATTGGGAAAAAGACGAAGCACGCGGTAGCGATGTGTCATTTATATTACACTGATAATCCTTCGTATTCATTTTATCTCCGTTCAATTTCATACTTATACGCTTTCGAAGATGAAAAATCCGCCGAATGGTGGAGCATCGCGTCGCGAAACTACGCGAACCGCCTAAATCTTCTTTTTATTTATATACCTCTAGCTTTTCTATACGAAATGTCGTCGTATAGAAAACACTGGGCCGATGCTGAACCAAAGATATCGATATTTTATCCTTCCAAGAGGAAGGTTATTTTCAATTGCTCGAATTTTCATCCGCCTTATTATACTTGCAATCTTCGGTAATTACGAAATTTCGACGACGAAGCTGTTAATTTGAAATCATTCTCGTGTATCGGAAATTCTCCCGGATCGATTGTCGAATTAGTATACACTGCTGGTAAATGATACATACGCGAGTTTAATATACGGAAGACGTCGTGTACCTAGACGCGGTTAAAGGTGACGTAATGAAAACGAACGACAGAGTGGGATTTACTCGGGTAGTTAAAAGTCTACGTCAGTCGAACACATTTAACGTTGCATTCGAAAAGGAAGTTGAAGCGTGTAATTTGACGGCAGAGAGAAAGCCGGAGAGAGAAACTCTCCAGCCAGAATCATATCTTACAAATTACTCGAGACGCTTAATTCCGATAATTTTACACTTAAGTAGCGAGATTTCAGAACATTTAAACGGTTATCGAATCGGCCCCGAAGGTGTCGACTATGTAAATTAACACTACAGCAAATCGAGTTATTAAAACGAAGGCCAATTCAAAAGCCTACGGTTTGAATTTCAAAAGCACCGGACGACCGGTTAATTACGTCGGTTAAACTTTGATTCGAATGTGTACCAAGATCTGGTAAAGCTTTACGAGCGTAAAAATGGCCGCATTTTTCGCTTATTTTTATCGCTCCAAAATGGTGAAATTTTTCGGTATACTTAGCTTCGTATTACGATATGGTCGTCGATTTTTATACCTACGAAATTGTATATTTGTAGGTACCCACGTTGGTATTTTTTTTTCACTCCTTTGCTCCGCGCGCTCAGCCACGTCGTCGTTTGTTTTTATGGATTTTATGTATAAAATTTATCGCCTCGTATCAACCTTAAAGCGGATCCGGATCAGTGCTGAGCCCGTATAGAAAATCATTCGTATATAAATATTTTTCTTTACGCGTTGAGAAATTGTGTCTTAAACTGTCGAGGTTTTTTTTTTCTTTCTGTATTTGTAAATAAAAGAAGGGTTTATATCCGCAGCAAAGGATATTCAAATTGGAATCTTCGCTCTATCGGTAATCTGTTTTCTTTTGTCCGATACCCGAGCGAATATTGCCGCTCGGTTTGAGAATTTTTCCAGCTATTCGGGTAGGCCTAGTCGTATACTCGAGTAGTCCAATATTACGGTTTGTTATGATTATGAATAAAAATTGACACCTGTAGCCTGTAGCTGTGAAAGGCGAAATGATATTTTTTTATGGAGAAAAGTTTGAAAAAATTTTTGTATTTGTATTTGGTTTTATATTTCATTCAAAATGGATACAAATTTCTTTAAGATTATTTTTTCTAATTTTATGAAAGTAAGCAAAATGAGAAAAAACTTTTTTGGAAATTTCATTAAAAAGGAACCGTACAAAAAATTTTCAACTTGTTAAAGATACAAATTTAAATTTTCAAAGAATTTTGCGAAAAATTACTGATCATCCATGAAATTTTTTGGAATATCATGAAAAAGTTTGAAAGTTGAGTGAAAATTATTCGAAATTAGGAGTTCCTTGAAATTTACCCAGAAAAATCGATAATTTAATATAAATGTAGTTAGTTACGTAGATCAAAACTGACCAAGAAATTTTTTTCCAAGTAAGTATGCTTCAAAAATCACGAAATTTTTAAAACTGAGATATAACTTCTTTAAAATTCAGCGAAAATTGTACTTAAAAAAAAATTATTGAAAACAATGATTTGTTTTTTCAAACAATTTTTATAATTTTTTTACAATTTCTATGGTCTTTCAAGCATTTCTCTCCAATTTCAATATTTTTTCTCCAAAATAATTTTATCAGGTACCCAAGTAACACTTTACTCAATTCAAATACGATTTTAATATTCTTTTTTTTTTAAATTTCCAAGTTCAGATAAGTTTATCAAAAATGAATTTGCTTCCATTTCATAGATATCTATTTTTCATAATTTCAACGTTTTGAAAATTTAAATCGTGAAATTCCGAAGTCCTGAAAATTTTTACCATCTTAATGGTGGTATCATTGTGAAAAAAATTGAATTAATTCACTCAAGTATTAAAATTGAATACGTATTTTTGTGCAGGCCTATGAAATCATTCGCATTGAATTTTAAAATCTATGCTCAATAATTGCAATGTTTCAACTTGAAAAAAAATTGTACGCCAAAAATTACGACCGTCACCTTACCGCATCAACATTGGTCCCTCTAAAAATAAAAACAGAAAACTTTTAAAATTAAAACTATCTATAAGGGGAAAAAACAGAATTGAAACATTCATATTTTCCAATCTTGAAATAGACTAGGCAGGTATGTTATTGAATTGTTAATAAAATTGCCGACTCAGTTTGCCGTAAATACGAAACGAGGCAAATGCAGATATTACACAAGTTTGGGTGATGATTGTTTTGCATCAATTTGATGAATGGTTCAATTTACAAATTCAGTTTTTGAAAAAAAAAAGAAAAGAATTTTGGGTAAAATTCGACAAACTTTCATATTTTGGAAATGAGAAATTTTCGCGGAAAACCCTCCAGCAACTTTCATTTTATCCATTTTTTCCACATTTTTGTCACCAGAGAGAGATCGATATAGGCATCTTAAAAATAGCAAAGGATTCTTTCTCGAATCGAATCAGTGAAAAATTTACCAATGAAATAACCAGAATTTAATCACTTTTAAAAAATCAATAAAAAAAAATACTGATTCAGTCAGTGAATTTTAAATTTTGAAATCTTCACCGATTCATTTCAGTAGTCATTGAAAAAAAATATATTTAGTAATCGAATCAGAACGTTTTCACTAGTAGACCGAAAAAATTTCACTCATTCTTTAGTAACTCAATTCTGTCCAATTCTTCAAGAATTTTCCTCGATTCAAAAATAAAATAGATGATTTTCAGAACATTTGAGAATACATTTTCGTTTCTAATACACACAGAAAAGTCGAAAAAATCATTAAAATTTCTGTGGGAGATTTTGCCCTTACCCTCTCCACGCCCAGAAATCTTCACTCTTCGTTTTTTTTTTTTTTTTGAATATCCAATTAAGTACACACATCATTCAATAAAAATTGAAATGGTTCAAAAAATCTTCCATCTGCAGCAAGTTATTTTTTTCGTTACGTATTTACGGCAAACTGAGTAGGCAATTTTATTAACACCTTCACTAAATCTCATAATTGAACCATGATGGCCATGAATATTACTTCTTTTATGGTTTTAAAACCAATATTTTTCTTTTCATTTGTTCAGAGTGATTCGGTTAGGTTGAGTAGGTGGGGGGAGGGGCGAATTTTTGCTATAGGTCTACCTAGATTACATTTTCACACCAGCAAGTTGAAAATTCATAACCTTAGCCAATGATTTCTAATCTCTAATCTACGGAGAATAAAATTTTATCAAAATTGGAAAAAAGTTGGATTGAAAATTCTGATTTTTTTTAATTCTGGGAATGTGTATGTACTGAAGTACTTCGGATTAAAAAAATAAATCATAGAAATCCTCTTGATTTCTAATGGGGGAGAGGGAGATGAAATTTTTATCGATATTGGAAAAGAAGCTGAATTGAAAAATTAAAAGTGAATATTTTTAGTTTTGTAAATAATCAAAGAATCATTCTGATTTCTCATAGAAAAACGAAGTTTTTTCGAATAAACCTGCTCTTTCGCAACTTACCTACCTAAAGAAAAATTGAAATCACAATTTTTCCGATTTTCAAAGATTTTGAATTTTTTATGGAATTACCCACTTTCAGCTTGGAGACCCACTCACTTTTTTTCATCAGAAAATTGGAATTAGGTACTTATTTCAATTTCGCTGACCAAATTCTGTAGAAAAGTTGAAATTTAGAATTTGTTGGAGATTTTACAATTTCTCACGGATTTCTTATTCATCCCTACACCTCTTTTCATTTCCCCATTTCTTCTCCAAAACGTGGGATTCTCATCAAACCGAATAAATTTCAGGATTCGTATGGCGACCGTTCGAAACTACACAAAATAAAGGGTCACCCTATTACACGTTTATCCTACAAGGCAAAAAAAATCCCACACAAAAATCCCACTCTGCCCGAATCCACCTCGTCCATTCGTAACCTCCCTTGCCCTAACTTTCTTTAATCCTCCACCGCTTTGACGGCAAATATGCGGCAACAAGCGGCGCGACGGAGCCTTAGTCGCTGATGGAACTGATATATAATGAAAAATATTACATCCAGCAGATCAAAATCTCTATCTTAAATACGGGGATTAATTTCAATGCCGGGTAAAAGCCATATCAGCTATATAGTCGTACAACGAGCACGATATCAGCCGAAATAAGTTTTTCCCTTTTGGATTCCATTCGGTGATGGCGCTGCCAATGCTGTGCCGTTGAGTTTTCGTAATGCCTTTTCTTTGAATTATTAATTAAACACTAATTACGTGTTTGCTTTGGAAAATGAATAGCGTTCATCTATCGAGGCCGGTTTACGTACTTACCCATCAATTCCAACTAAATCCCGTTCACGAGACGCGGCTTGGCCGATTTTTATAAAGAATTTAATTACGGTGGCAAATTCGAAAGGAAAAAGCGAAAAATCTTTAGAATATCGGGGCTCGAGCCAGCCAATCCGGTTAAATCTATTCTATAGCATTGGGTCTTGCTCGCCTGTAGATACTCTTCGCTGTAACAAGCCGAATACAAAACCATACCTTGGGTTAGGAATTGTTATGTACAATGTACTCGTATACTATATTCATAGCGGCCAAAAGTTATTGTGTTAGGACAAGGTTTTCTCTTCGGACTTGAGCTCTGTGGCGTTTATATAATGAAACCATGTTCCAAGTACTGGCTTTTGTTTTTATACACGTGTTGGTTGCTGGTAGGATACGAAATTCTATGTATAACGTTAACGTGTCTGGCTGTTTCGCTAAATTTAGCCCGAATAGATATTTGCTTTCGTCGTCGCACACTGCAATAAAGTATCGCGTTTTACGTAGATACATAGGTAGGTATTGTGGGTAATATATGAATTCTCGAGCTCGTCGCGTGTTACTACAAGTACAAAGAGTGAGCGAAAATTTTGAATAAATTTTATTCGTTGTGTATTTACTTACGAATTCGGGATAGCTTGCTTTTGTCGCGGCCCATGCGATAAATCAAATTTTCTCGGCAATGCTCGCACGATTCCGAAAACGAACGACGTAAAAGAATAATATACCGAAGGAGCTCATCAACCGGATTTCCAACTTCTTTTGCCTCGGTGTTCAAAATGACCCGTGGAAATGCTAAATGCATAGGTACGGTAATGGATGGGCGAAGGAGGAGCAATCATGGCTTGGAAGTGCGGTTGGAGTTTCAAAAAAATCTCAAAAAATTTTCAAAAAAATTTCAGAAAAATATCAAAAAAAATTGAAAATTTAGGAAAATTAAAAATTTGGAAAAAAATTGAGAATTTGAAAAAAATTGAAAATTTTGAAAAATAACAATTCATAGAAAAATTACAATTTTCAAAGAATTCAAAACGTGAAAGAAATAAAAATTTGAAGAAAAACTGATAAAAATTGAAAATTTTCAGGAAAAGTTAAAAATGTAAAAGAAATTGAGGAAAATTGAAAATTTGGAAAAAATGAAAATTTGAAGAATTTAAAATTTGAAAAAAATGAACATTTGAAGTAGGTAATCAATTTTTTTTAAAAAAAATATAAATTAGACGAAATAAAAATAAGATGATAAATCAAAAACTTGAGAAAAATTACTGATGATCATACGCGGCACTGATAGGGATTTTTGTTATCTAATTTCAATTTTTGAATGCTCTATTGTGGTAAGTTAACATCTACAAAATATACATTTGATGAAATTCATTCATCATTGAAAAATGTTCAAAATGGGGGAGGAAAAATTGAAAAACACTTGAAAATCATCTTCTACGCCCCTTTCAAATTTAATCCTCCAGAAGTAAAAACCATCTCGAGGAAGATGCTAAAAAATAGGTTGATTTTGATTTTTCATAGAAAATTTATTGCATCTGAAATAAGAACGTTTGAAATGGGCGTAAAAAATAGGAAATAATTAGAAATTTGAGGTTTCAATTTTGAATCTACAATACATTTATTAACAAAACGCCCCTAATTTCTATATTATTTAATTTCGATAAATAATATTGAATTTGATGAAAGAACATGCCCAATCATTCAATCCTCTGCAAATGTTTACCAACCAAAGATGATTTTACAATCTTTCAAAGATTTTTTGAAATTTTATTTTGTATGTTTTTGGCCAAATATTCATATACTTACTGGACCATGATTAGCCCAAAAAAGAGGAGAGGGGCAGAGAAAATGACTCACTATCTCTCAACTATCGAATATGAAAATCTTTCGCATGAAAAAAAGAAAAAATCTTGTTCTGAATTGAAAAAATTTAAACGAATTCTATTTCAGTCGAAATTTTTGTTCTATTTTCGAATGAGTCGATTCTGGCTCGTATCTTATGCTGAAGTTCATATGTCGAGTGAGTACTCGCAGAATCAAAATTTTCAGTTTTTTTAATCATACGAGAAGACAAATAGCATAAAAATAGCTTTTTAACCAACTCAACTCTTGGGCAAATATTTCAGCTGGTAAAATATATATTGGATGAGCTAAAAATACAAGTATTCTCAATTTTTCATAGAATGAAATTTTATAATTTCACAAAATTAAAATTTGCATTGGAAAATTGGCCAATGTACTTGTCTTGAAAATTATTGATTGATGGAAAAATTTGCAATTTTCTTTTTCAACTTAATAAGTAAAAGTTTTCATTTGAATTGGAAAATCTGAGGTTGAGGAATGCCATTGTGGAGGCACCTTCGGGGAAAATTTTCCAAAAAAATTTGATTAAGTATATTAGAAACTTATTAATCCTTTTTTATTAAAAAAAAAGCGCTGTTATTAAGAAGTGATTGAAATAAAAATAATGGAATAAGAAAATCATTTGGTAAAATTTTGCTAAGTCGTATTTACATTTTTCCAATTTTTGTTCAATATTTTATTTTCCTGTTTTCAAAATAATTTCGCTAATCTGTGACATGGAAATAAGTCCCATACAAAATATCATGTGCCCACCTTCAACTTTGATACTGTTTTATAGACACCTTTTTTGTGCTATCTGATCGAAATTTTAAAAAACGTTTAAAAATTGAAACGTTTTGAAAATCAAAACGATAAAATACCCACAATATATTTTATTTTTTATAAGTTACAGCTATCTAGGTATGTACTTGAATTGATTTGTTATATTTCTCATATTTTTAATGAATTTCCGAACGACATATCAAAAATAATTCTTAAAGAATGCAGTTAATAAGGAATTTTAGATGAATTAAAATCGAATATTTAACATTTATCCATTCATCAACATAATTCGATATCTTTTTCCAGCCATAGCTAAATCAAAATTCATCGAAAATATACACATAAACAAGATAATTCTATGTATCAACAAATAATCCATATTGACAATAACCTCAATTTTCCCAACTTAAACTCACCATCATAAACTTATCAATGTCGCATTTTGATTTGTGGTTTCTCGCCCCTCCTTCGACATCCACTTTGGCCAATTTTCGACCCGTCCGATCGAATTAATTTCCAAATTAATACGTAAGATTTATTATTAAATCTGAGCTTTCGCGATCTCTGCATCCAGCCAGCAAGCGGAACCCCAGCTTCCAGCATTGTTTCCGAACAAGTTGGCAAAAAAAGAGGGAAAAAAGATTCGTAATCCTCGAAACAGATGGAGTTAGAAAAGATTAAGGTAGAGGGAAGGACGGGCAAATCATTTATTTAAACCACTTTGTATCTGTACAGTACTGTACCCTTTACCATGCTATGCCAATGTCGGTGGTTTTTTCCTCTCTTTTTTTCCTCTCTCTATTCACGTTTCGTGTTCTAGGAAGACCTGCACGTTGAAACTACGTCAGATAAAAATCATCTCGCGTAGATTGTTGGATTATGTTGAGCTCGCGAGTGAAAGATGACAGAGTATATGTACCTTGTACGTTACACTAGATGAATAATATTTCGCGAATAAGGCGCGATTCGGGTTAAATTAATTTTTCATTTGTATTTTTCATTACGTCTAATACGTGCACTTATAGTCGTAAACGTCGTTTGTTGTATGATAAAAAATTTACCCTGCCTTCTCTCAGAGAAGTATTGAGTGGAGAATGGAAAAGAGAAGTAATTCACCACATCCCCCACCGAACAAGATTTTTTGATATTTAGTTGAGAAAATGTACTATTTTTACCCTTAACTTGAAAATTCACCAGTTGTACTCATATTTTCACAACTTGGCAAGATCTACGATACGAGTATAAAATTGTGCAGGGTGTTCATTATATTTCAGAAATGGTTTCCCTTCCCCTGACTTTTCCAGGTTTTTCAGACCTATTTTTCGAGATTTTCCAGATCTTTTTAAATTATGTTATTCCTGAAGGAGAGAGAAGAGGTGGTTTTTTTCGCGTGATGAAATTGTGCAGAACACTGATTTTTTCAGAAATCATTACAGACTTCGAATTTTTTGAATGCCCCCTTTTCGGTCACAAAAATTATTTCAATTCCATTCTCAAAATTTTTGATGCTACCTCCTACCTTCCTCACAACTTGGTGCAAAAAAACTCAATCTTGGATTTACAACAGAAAAAATTTCAAAAAAAAATTGATTTCGAGATGAGATTAGAAGTTTGGATATTAGTCCAGTCATTTGGGCATTTTTTGGGGGTCAACCCGGACATTCCCCCCCCCCCAAAAAAAAAAAAAAAAAAATCACATACAGACCCAAAATTTATAAATTCCACAGAAGTCTTTCTTTTCGGTTTGATCTAGAAAATAATACATCAATGAGGAGTAAACTATCAATTGTTTCGATGAAATAAAGAAAGTAGATGAACAATGAGCCCAAGCCAATCGAGTGCGAAAATTTTGCAACGGAAAATCTTCAAATGTTTAAAACTTATCACTTCACACCCCATTAAAATTTCCCAAAATTCGGCCAGAAAATTCAAATTTTCTTCCATTTCCTTCTATTCTTTTTCAAAATCGTAATCAGGGTTATCATGGTATTTCTCTCTAATTACATTATATCAAAAACTACTGTTCAAAAAAAAATCTCTGCACAAAGAAAAAATCGTATAAATTATCCCCAAGCTTGGTGCGGAAAATTTTTTGAAAACTTGATACTCGTAATTCAATAGACAAAATCGTGTGTTTAAATATCAATCAACTTTTACATCATTATCGATCAAAAAATGATTAATATTAAAATTAGTTGAAACAATTGGGCCGGAGCGGAGTGAGGAGAAATTTTTTTTGAAAAGTTACATCCATTCTTTTTCTGGATCTATAAGAAATTCCAGCGGAAATTCCCAAAATTTCAAAATTCCTTGACTTTTTCAGATTGCCAAAATTCCCTGACTTCTCTCGGTTTTCCAAAGAATGGATACCCTGTCGTAATTTTTTCCAACTTGATGAAATATGAGCAAAAATTGAAAATTTTTCATTAGAAAACAATCATTGCCAAAACAATCATTGCCTAATGAAAATTAATCATTTTCTGCGAGAAAAATACACCAATTTGGATTTCGTAGTTTATCATGCTAGGAAAATTGATCATTTTTTGGAAGTAAAGTCATAATAATCCCATTACAGAAAAATTAAGCATTTTGTACTCCAATTTTTTTTCTATGAAGAATCAGGAAAAAAATCATTTTCTGGAAGAGGAGAGAGGAAAATTCAACTTTTGTATCCATATTTTTTAGCACAAGAGGAGTTTGAAGATCATTAATTACATCAATTTCAAAATAGATTTTAAATGCCCGATGCTTTTGAAAAAACTTCGCATTATAAACAATAATTTTTTTTTTAATCAATAGAAATTAATGATGCTTACCATCTTGAAACATTTTCTCATCAAAATCTAATCAGTTGTTTTTTTTCAAGCAGGTAGAAAGTTTCTAGAATCTTTAAACAGGACTGGATCGAAAGATGGACAGAGGGCAAAGTTGTCTCTCTTCAGTACCCACCATGATTCGAATCACAAAATTTAAAATTCGTGAAAAAAATGATCTGAATCAAAAATTCACCAAATGATTCGTGATTTGTAAAGATGATTCAAGTTTTTTGAACTATTCTGTAATTTTTTTTTTCAAAAATGACCGCTTGATGTCAATTTTTCAAAATAGAAAATCGTCCATAAATCTGCGAAAAGTTTATCAAAGTTCAAAAATGGGATCGATTTTTTTTTAGAATTATGAGGTCCCAAATTGTAAACAATTGAATTTTGGTAAAGTGACCTTCAAGGTCCCTTTTTCCGTGGAGAGTCATGAAGTCCCAAGTGCACACTTTGGTCTTTCAAAAGAACATTGTGAAAAGGTAGAACAAGTTCAGAGTGATGCAATTGCAGATTCAGTATGGGAATCGAAAGATGTACAATTGAGAAACTTAAGAATCTGAGTTCGGATTTTCATAGAATTACCCCCTTTTCTCCTTGATAATTAGCTCTCAGATCATCCCCACCCTTCCCTCAATTATTTTTCTATTATTGTCCCTTTATCTCCATATCAGCATTAAATTAAATTTACAACCACTTTTTACAAAACTTCGGAAAATTAAATTTTTCCGCGAAACCCTTATCGGCTAAACATCCAGAAATACCATCCAGCCCCCTACCGCTCACATTACACTTACCCTTATATAGCATATCTACTCAGTGCTCATCCGGTAATCCTGTATTTTTCCTTCTCTTTTTCATGTTTCAGAAAACCGCAAGCTTATTTGAAAAGACACGCTACAAAGCACAACGAAGAAACTAAAATGGAAAGCAGATAAGAGCCACTCCAAAAACCGTATGAATTATTTATTAGACATTACTTAAAACTCGCCGAATACGACGTAAATTACGAAATTTATTTTGGAAAATTTTCTCCTTCTTTTTTTTCAAAAGAAGTTCGTTTCCGATGAAGGAGATAAAATTCCAGTTGCAAATATTTTCTCAAACCGTTTCTCTTTTGCTTTCATTATGAGTTTTGTCTGGTGGAAAGATATTAGAAGGAAAAGACCGCCAATTCATTTGCAATATTGGAGGTATTTCGTGTTGTTGGATGAAATTCATTTTTTTAGCAAAGACATTTAAAACACGGTGCTGTTTCGTCGTCGCTGCCATCGAACGCGAATCTGCTCAATGTCGAGCGAAAGCGTCACCCTGACGGAGGCAATGTTGTAAAATTCCGCTCATTTGTTTTATATTTATTTACTTATAAATTAGCTCATAAATATTAGATTATATTATACTTAATATTACCTTTATATATACATTTTATATAGTAAAACCAACCCCAAGTCCCCCCAAACAACCCCCGAAAAAATAATGTACTTCGAGTAAAAATTTTTCAAATCCCCTTAGATTATAATCTCTCTCTCTTTCGTATGTTTTAAGTTGAAAATTCCACCGTGTTATTATTAAGTTTTATGTCCTGGTCCCGGACAAAAAGGGTAAAAAGCATTTATTTATAAATCACGTTAATTTATCGACGAGAATTTTTTTTAATCTACAGTAACGTTAAATGTGAAACAATTTAAAAGCTTCGATTTCGTTTGAATTATTTTTCTCCAAGTTCCTAAAAAAAAAAGACACGAAAACAAAATCTAATTTCCGATTATAATCGCTGCTTTTTTTTTCATCGTGGAAAAAAACACCGTCTTTTGAGTTAAAGTTGGTGTGTTTTTTTCCCCTTTTTAGAATTTTCGTGGTCCATATTATACAAAACGTACGTATTTTTTAAGATTGGGATAATTTTTTTTTCACTCGTTTATTTCGCCAATTTACATTTTTTTAACGTTATTTTTATTTGCTGGTAATTTTTTTATATACTTCGGAGGCGTTTGGCCGAGAGCAAAAAAAGGGATAAATTTTTTGGAAAAGTTTACGACTAAAAAAAATATATAATCTATTTCGCTGTATAATGTGGTTAGACCGTTGTATATCGATGTCTCGGTATATTGTGTTATTTAATTGATATCGTCGCGAAGATTTGAAAGAAGAAAATATCGGAGTAAAAAGTCACATCGTCGGCCACCGTTGAAGTCTGTAAGCATGTTCAGACGTATTAATGGTTACCAGACGTTATAGAAGTGATGGAGAGAACGGAAATATTACAAGGTCCGAATACGACAGAAAAATTGTATTTTACGTTCGACGAAAAAGAATTTGCAGTTGTTATCAACGAGAATTTCAATCTGACAAATAGCTCGTTCAGATTCAACGATACGTATTTAATTTATGGCACGTATTACCCGAGCGGTTACTCATTGCCGAGTATCATCGTAGCGTCGATATTCGCCATTATATTGATGATATTCGTAGTGGTCGGAAATCTTCTGGTGATTGTGGCCATCGCCACGGAGAAATCGTTGAAGAATATACAGAACTGGTTCATCGCCAGCTTGGCGGTGGCGGATTTTTTTCTCGGTGTTTTAATCATACCGTTTTCGTTGGCCAACGAACTAATGGGCTATTGGATATTCGGTAGTTTTTGGTGCGATATACATTCGGCGATGGATGTATTGTTGTGTACCGCGTCTATAATGAATTTATGCCTTATATCGTTAGATCGCTATTGGTCGATAACCCAAGCTATAGATTATTTGAAAAAACGAACTCCGAGCAGAGCAGCCATTATGATCGCGTTAGTGTGGGTATTAAGCGCAGTTATATGTATACCCCCGTTACTCGGATGGAAAGTGAGAAGACCGCCGGAAGCGTTTCCTAAATGCGAGGTGAGTTTAACTTATTATTTTATATGTAAGTATTTTGGGCCTCTCGTAAGAGATGCTCGATTATTACTTGGGTTAGAGTACTTTTATGTAAGGGGTTGATGTGTTTCTTTCATTGGGGTATATGCCTTGGTTTTGATAAGGGAGATAGAGAGGAGGGTGAGTAAATTCGATATGGAATAAATTTCAGATATTGATGGTTTGTGCGATGAGAATTTTTGAGTTCGATTTCCTTTTTTCTGGGAATAAAGAAATGAAAATGGTTGGAAACGAGATGGGAAAATGAAAGCGATATGGTATGAACAGAATTATTGAGCAGGAGAATAGCAAAGATTTTATTGAAGAATTTACTCTTTTAAAGAACGAATATGAAGTGATTTCTCAAGGAAATCAATATTTTCAACAGAATACAAATATATCATGTGGAATGAGTGCCTTAAAATATTATCTAGATCATCCATCGCCTTGAATGGGACAAGAGTATGGACAGAAAATATGTCTACCTGTAGGGTGGCCCTTATTCGAAAGATGGAATAATATAATGGCTCCCAATACCTGAATCCATGATTCGTTTTTGTCTAAAATGCATTCCAACTGATTTTCGACGTGTATACTTCAAGTTTTCAATGCGAATAAACCAAAACTAGGTAAGGGTAGGTGAAAAAAAAAATTGGTAGGAAGTTCAAAAATAATTCAAAACAATTTCAAAGAAAAAATTTAGATCAAAATCCAAGATCTAAATTACAATCAGAGATGGTCCGATTTGAATCGCTAAAAAGAATCGCAGATGAGATAAAGAATCCTTTTGAGTTTTCGGAATCGGATTCATTAACAGTGAAAAAATTGCGAGGAGGAAGTTTCCATCGATTCACTGCGATTCTAATTCTTTCCTTTTTCAAACTAGTTTTTCCTTCCATTGGAGGCTACAAACGAAAAAAAAATCTGCCTGCCTTTGAGAAAGAATCAGAATTTGTAAATCTTTCAAAATTTGTCAGTTTTTAAGATATTCTCCGTTTTTCAAAATTTGTAAATTTTTCGAAATTCCATTCTTTAAACTTGTCACTTCCCAAAAATTATTAGTCTTGTTTTTCAATTTGACGTTTTTCCAAAGTTCATCATTTTTTTTTCAAATAAGTATACAATTCTCCAAAATACGTGTTTTTTTCAGGATTGATTTTCCTATTTTAAAATTATGATTCTCTAAAATTTATCAATTTTTCAGATTTCAACAATATTTCAAAAGAGCCTTTCCTAATAAAATGGTGAAATCCGCCCCTACACCGATGGGGCTGAAACTCACCCAAAATTATTGTTTCGATGTAAAACATCCACCAAAAAACTTTGAGCTCGATCTCTCCGCGCACCTCAACCCGAGTAAAATGGCCGTAAATGCTCAAAATTCTAAAATTCATATCCTTTAAAGGAATGGTTCAAAATTTTTGAAATTTTCACAGAAACTTCTTTGAAATCTGGCAATTTTTCTTGAAGAGCACAAAGTTGAACTTTTGCGAAAGAGTAAGAATTTGTGTACTCATGATATTTTTAAAAAATTTTCAAAATTTGTAAGTTTCTCTGTTTTTAAAATTCTGTAAATTTTTCAAAATTCTGATTTTTAAAATTTGGCTACTTTCCGAATCAACATTTTTTTTCAATTCGACTTTTTTTTCAAAATTTATAATTTTTTTTTTTAATTTGATAATTTTCTTAAGTATCACGTGAATTTTTCAAGATTCATAAATTACTTTAGAATTTTAATTTTCTGAAAATTATCATTTTTTTCAACAACATCTCAAAAATTGTCTTTTTTGAAATTTGAAAATTGTCCTTGAAAAGCACAAAGTTGAACTTTTGCGGTAAAAATTCATCTTTCACAATGGAAGTTCAAAGTTCAACTTTCACAATAGGTACAAAAGATGAAGTATAATTTTAAAAATCATAAGAGCCTTTTCCCACCTTTTTTTCCCACAAGGAGATTGTTAAAGTGGGGTCTTCACACCCATTTCGGATACAGGTGGTTCTCAATTTTGACAAAAAATAGAATATGTAATAATATTATGTAATATAGAGCAAATAACATATCAATTTATACTGCTTCGAAGACGTTGAATCCAAATATGAACTCAGTTTTTTCTTCTGACTCTTCTGAACCTCCTTACCCGACCCCTTTATGAAGTCGAAATTTAAAAAAAAAAAATCAAGTAAAAATTCCTTTGAAAGGAAATGTTGATAACGTGGATATGTTTTTTCCTCTCATCTAGACTTCTGACATTGAGTTAATTTCGAAAATATAAAAATTTATGTTTTTGACTTTTAGTGAGGCAAAGTAGGATCTTAAAAAGTGTAGAATTACCCTTCACCCAAAATGAAAAAAACATATCCATTTTTTTTTTTTTTTTTAATGAAAAATAACATGCAACACAACGTGTCATTTTTTAAGTTTTAAAGGGCTTTGATTTTATTTTTTTCAATTTGACCACTCATATTATTCCCCATAAAAATTGAAAATCGAGAAAAACCCGCGAAGGTGACGTTACATTTGAAAATTAATTCAAAGGTTTTGACAATAATACTGATTTTTTTTCTCTTCCTAATGTTCATCCCCCCCCCTAGAACTGTGTTGAATGCTCTCCTGCCATCAGGAGGGAAGATGATTTCAAACATTTTTAATCAATTTTTTTAGAATGGGAATCACATTTCATAAAATTTTTAAAGATTTTCTTCATAAAGTTATTGCAATATTTCAAATTTCTTAAACTTCAAGTCCATTTTCACGATCAACGTCAATTTCAAAGCAGCAATTTTTCAAAACAAATAAACCAAAAGTATCAAATTTCAATCCATTTTTTAAATCCTACTTTCTTTCAAGTCAAAAAATTCAAGAACCATTTTATTCAAACAAAGCTAATTTTCTATCTTATCGAAAAATATTAAACGATTGATTAGATAGGCAAATACAAGTCCATGAAATTCAAAAAAAAAATTGCCCATTTCAATGATGCAAGACTTCACTCCAATTCTGCTACACCCTGTATGAATTAAATAGCATTTTCTCCGGTTAAAGCACACGAAAAAAGATAAAATCATTTATTTATTCGACATCTCATTTGTATATTTTTCAAACTCTCGCGAGAGAATTATATTTTCAAATATTCTCATCTCCGAAACACGTACATAGATATTTGCCACAGCACGAGATTCAGAAAAATATTCCATTCTAAATTCATTACTCGAAATATCTATGAAGAATTGTTCGCGGCGAACGAATACAATTCGTATATACAATATTCGCGCAGCAGCAATAATCATAATAATCTTTTATACCATTAAAGTAGGTACTTCTCGTCATCTCTTTTTCTTCTGAGATTAAACAAAATCACAATTCTTCAGGCTACTTGGGAGAATATTTTAATAATGCATTACGGTATCTGCATATTTCGTATAATTTCCACGCTTACTACGAAAAAAAGAAAAAAAAAAAAAGAAAAACCCAGACTTCTTACTACGATGCTTTTATTTTAACTTTTTCTTGCGCAGATAACTTAATTCGAAATTGCACGATGAAAAATAAAAGAAAATAAAAAAGAATTCAAAGAAAAGATATCCGAAAGACTGAACGAGAAAGAGATAGAAAAAACTCGAAATTTTATTGTACCGGTACATGTTGATCATTAACATTGTTGCGAAATACTCGAGGCTCGTTTTTTTCCTAATCTCGCCGGTCTAATTTTACCTAGAATTTTTTCAACCGTTTTTATTGTCTTTTCACCTGACTTGATTTAGTCATTTATTTTCGTCAAGATGGTTTCTTTTCACGCTACCCTATTGTTATTCTCGTTGCAAGTCGATTTTGTGATTAATTCGCATTTCCATTTCGAATTTCTTTTTCTTATTTTTTTTCTCTCTTTGGTACTACTTACTTATTACTTCTCTTTTTCGTGTGTAGATTAAACTAACTCGTTATCATTTTTTTTTTGTTTTTCGTTCGTGTTTCATTTTATTTTCAAACGAGGCCGGAAGGAATACAGACCTTTTTGCCACTTTTTCGGAATAACTAACCATAGTCTACTTCAAAGGAAAAAAAGGCCACTGTTGGAAATTGTTTCGTCAAGATACAACATAATTTCCAAGCTCTTCGTATCAAAGTCCAGAAGATTTTTTAAACCGATTCTAAGCTCGTGTGATGGAGAAGCCATTTATAACAAATCGCATCCATCAACGTCGCTAAATCGCAAGTCAAATGTTTATATTTGGCGATGATTTATTCCAAACCAACGATAAAATAATCGCGTGGCTTTTCATCTCGACTTTCTCGATATATCCGGCTTAGATCAATACATCAATTATTATTTTCGTATAAAATAGAATTTCAATGAGAAAAAAATTACCGGGTAAATTTTCGTGTACTAATCGAATGGGGAAAAATTCAACAGGTATTCGTAAAATTTGGTATTCTCGCCGCGAACCTCACTTCGGTTATTTTACTACTATCTGCAAATAAACGAATTATAAATACCATTGAAATGCCACATTTCATCCCTAAATCAGAATAAAATCACCCTGGGGATACGATTCTGGGTAATACTGCTTGATACACTCGTCGTAACGCAGTTTGAATTAAGAGAAATGCAGATTTAGACAGTTTTATGGGCGTCGAAGGATACCGAGGCGGGACACGCCTGCCTGTCTCGAACAGTGACAACACTTCCAAGAAGCGAAATTAAAGTAAAGGGGGAAAAAACCTAATGTAATAATTCACTTAAGTAGGTTTCATTTTCAATAATTTTTCCATAGCGAAGCATTCTTAAAAATATTATAAAAACATGTCACTTTTGATATTCTCTCGTTCTAGAAATCGTTTACTGTTTACATTTCCAGGCGAAAACGTGTGAGTTTTTTACGCACGTAGCACGCAGAATTTACCATATTTACCTCTTAAATATGTAAAAGGGAAAAAAGACGATGTCTCATTTTGTAATCCCATCGGAGGTGTTGTTTATATCGAGACAAACAACATGTAAAATTTTCGGGAAATGCGCGTCATGTTCGAATTACCGCGTTTTAAGACGTAATTCAAGTCGTCGACGATGTTGGATTTTTTGGGAGGAAATTTCCACGAAAGAAAGGTGAAAAACAAGGTGTGACTGGGCAAAAATTTACGAAATGAAACAGGAAATTGAATTTATTGTATCTACAGAATCTGAAAAATGAAAATTCTAGGTTGTTCCAGTGTTCCTGAATTTTACTGGGTATTTACGTATTTTTTTCTGGCTTTAAATTTAACTATCCCCTCAAAAAAAAAAAGAACCTTCTTATCATTAGAGTAAACTATTTTCGGAAGAGCGTAAGAAACTAAAAGAAGAAAAGGAAAGGTGGAACTTTTTTCATCACTGATCGACCTGGACTTTCTGTAAGAATGAAAAATCAAGCTATCTGATCGACATAAAAACATAATCTTGAATTTTGACAAAAATTGATGAAATAATTCATTCCAATTGACGGATCTTCAAAAAAAAAAAGGAGCTAACTCCAAAGTAATGAAGTTTGACTTTAGAAGACCCTGAAATTGAGGCAATTTAAAAAAAAAATACGGTTTTGTCAATTTTGATGAATGAAACCTGCTAAAGATCTTGTACAAAACTTTTGAAATTTGCGATCAACGTTACTAAACGTCTCTAATTCACCTCAAAATTAGACACTACTTTTTGACCTCTAAGAATGAATTGAAAAGTTGGTTTATTTTCACCAAGTTTTAATTGTTCACTGAAAGGCTTTAAAAAATTGAGTCAACAATATTTTGGACCATAAATTTACAAAAATTTTATAAAACTTCAACTCGCCAGGCTTTTACAAAAAAATTTTACATTGATTTTCCCGATTCAAAAATTTTGCAGCCACCGAATGAGAAACCTGAATCAAGTAGATGCATATCAAAAGGTTCTCCAGACATTTTTTCAAAAAAGATATTTCATGAATTCGTTTTCCGAAAAACTGAAATTCCGAATTTTTTGTTTTGAAATAATGAGGCCAAAAATTGACAAAATACTGACAAAATACACATTAGTGACTGACCTTACATTTACGTAAAAATTCATCTCCCTTATGGTCATTTTGTTGGGCTGTAGGCTGGCCAACGTTGAAAATTTTGGAAAAAATCAACGTCCTGGGGTCTAAAAAGGAGTGAGAATTAGTCGGAAATCACACATTTTGAGATATTGAAGAGGATATCGATACCTACCTCTTACTGATAAATATTTCAGAAGTTTTCTTTCTGAACTTTGGACCAATTTTAGAGTCCCTTCCCTCAAAAAAATACCAGTCGAAAATTTAAATTTTGGGTCCTACAAATTTTTATAACGGTATTTCGAACGTGCACACTTGGACGCCATTACCAAAATTTTGGACTTTCAGAAAATTCTGTAGTTGAAATTTTTGCAATCGGAAAAAAGCTAATTTTAGAATTCTAATTCTACTCGAAATTTCGATACTTAGGAAACGATTTCGTGAAAAAGTTTTTCTTACAGTATGCTATCCGCGAAAATGTCCTTGCGGGATTTCTATTATGGAAAAATCACCATGAATAAAATCAAAATGCAGATAGCAGCATCGTCGAGAAAATTTTTTGAGAAAAAAACGTTCAAGATTATTCTAATCGATAATAAAAAAAATTGGTTCGATTTAGAGAAGCTGAAGTAAACAATTTAAATCATAATAAAAATTTTAAAAAATGTATTTGTCATTTGCAAATTTTCAACTCTTTAGAGAGAAGTAAACGAACTATCAAATTTCCAAATCAATGGTTTAAGGAGCGGCGAAAACTCAAATTTACTTTTTTGAGAGAGACAAAGGTTCTCATCAGGTGACCTCATCCAAAAGAGGCATTAACAGTTGTTTTTTTCGAAAATAATCCCATTTTGAGATCTTTCAACATCGTTCCTCTTTGAACTTGGAGACCAAAATAAAAATTGTTAGAAACCTCGAACTTGAAGATGCCTCCTCCTCCCCGCTCCTCCAAAAAAAGGAGAGAAAATGACGGGCAATCGACCTCCATCATTTTCTGGAGTAAAAGTGCCCATCTAAGTATTAGATGACAAATTTTCAGCAAAAAAATTAAGTAAGTATTTGTTTTGATTTCCCAAAAAATATTTTAAAAACAGGAAAAAGCACTCAATTTTCCAGAAATTTAAAAAAAAAAATCGAGTAAAAATGAATTCCAAGTCAAATGTTACGATGAACGAAAGAATTAGACTTTTACCAGATCTTTCAAAGATTTAGAAATAATTTCCCAACCTGACCATTTCTCGTCCATTTTAAATAAAAAAATAACGTTCTTTTTTCTCAATTCTGGACTGCTATAATTCCACTCTCACATTCCCATCCCTTCACTGCAAGCATTCCAAACACTTACCCATCAATTCCAACACCCCCTCAATCTAAACCTACGCCCACCCGATCCCAGATTCGCGTTAATTTCCAGTTTTAATCCATCAAAAGCGTCACCTTTAATTTTTCGCCATGATTTAAGACCGGACCAGCTGCAGGTACGAACGCGAACGCCTCCCAAGCGTTGAAATATTTACGAAATTTATCTCGCAGCTTTGGCCGCCCGTAAAACACGAAAAAATTAATCAGCTTCAAAACTAATTCGTTGGAAGCATTTGTACGAAATGTTTTTATTATTATTTTACTTCAATTATTTCGATGATTGATGCGGCTTTCAACGAAAGAAAAATACCTCCCGGCTCCGGTTTATGGCTGATTCGCGTTCGAGATGTTGTGGAATTGCAATGGAAAAATAAACCTACCTAGCAACAAAGATGGGAATCGGACGATTTTCAAATGCTTATTTTAGCACACTACGAATACAAAAGGGAAATTTTCCATTCAAAAAAGATGAAAATAATGTACGTAGGTAATATTATTTTAAAGAAAGTGAACATCTTATCGATTGGGTTTCTAAACGAAGGCAAGACGTTGCAGAGTAAATCGTTTATATAAAAACTATAATAAGTGAAGCGGTAAAATCGAGTCTTTTTTTTCGTGTCCTTTGATTTGTAAGTAGAATCTAACTCGATGGTTTTTTTTTTCCTAACATTAAACCGGGATAAACGAGCGACGCCACCGCGACCATTCTTTTATCCGCTACAACAGCTTCCTACGGTTTATTGTTGATAATTTCTTACTCGAGAAGGAGCCACGGTCGAGGGGGATCATTTGTCGGTAATTTTCATTTAACAAATTTTTATCAGGTTGTGGGAATCTACGAGAGGGTTGTATTTCGTCGGTACGTGGATCCGATGGAGGAGGAAAAAACCAACAACGAAAACCACTTGGTGCCATCGTACAAGGCGATATACAGCATAAGAATGGAAATAAATCGTACCCTATGTTAGGCGCCATTTTGCCAGCTCACTGGAGGGTGTACGTAAATCAAACAAATAGCATTATCCGACTACGGTAAATTAATTTGTTCACTTTGCCAGCACATACAGCGAGAGAGTACATACGAAAAAAAAGAAAGAATAAATCTAGACCACATAAAAAACTTTTTAAATCTGACGAAACTCCAGGATTTCCTACTGCGACTTCAATTTACACAACGTACGCAACTTTAATATAATAACGCCAACGGCCAAAATTCTCGGCTCGAGCTTTTGTTCAACAAAAGCACATCACGTTGAACCGCAACGCGACCCGGTAAACAGATGTGGGGCGGAGTTGGGGGTTTACCCATTAATAAATAATAATTTAGTTGTTATACGATGTTGTATGCGTGGTAATAATGCTAAAGACACGATTACTCGACAAGACAAATGTCACGTCGTTTGCCTGCCCGGTGGCTGTCGTGTCCGAGTAATGTAGAGAAAATCGCCATCATGCTGCTGGTCATTTCGACCGTAATGCATAAGATAAGGGTAATCAACGAGGGTAGTGTGTTGGCTGCGATGGTATTGTAAGTAATGCCTCTTAGGTACCGCGGGCCAGATGAGTTGATGACCTTCAGGAATTTTCAGTCTGGTGGGAAATTTCACAAAGGTTGGTCAGATGCGCTCGATGGAGTACTTCGGTGTTTGTATTATCTCTTTGTAGGGGTAAATTTTGAGGGTAATGGCTTTGGGCGTAATTTTAAGAGAATTTGGGATACCTACTTGGTGTAAAATGAGAAAATTTTCCAGATTGTTTCTAGATGCAGAAAATGCAGGATCAACTGAAACTTTGTGTTTGGAAGGCGTGGAAAATGTGTTCAATTTTTGTAAAAAAAAAAAAAAAAAAAAAAAAACAAGGTCAAGTAAGCCCCTGATTTACAAATTTTTCTGAAATTGCAGAATCTTCCCAGAAAAATTTATTTATTCCATCTTCATCCAATTTGATCAAATCGTTCGCGAATGATTTTTTCTTCTCTGATCAAATATTATAAATGACTCACATTCATTCGAATCGTTCAGAAAAGATTCGCCTGCTTCAAATAAAATTATTCATTATTAACGTTCATTTCAAATTAAAAATGATGAAAGATTCCATATTTACTCATTTCGAAACGTCCAGTTGTGTGGAGAAAATTTTAAATTGTGGATTTAAAAAATGGAACAATTTCTAATAGAATTTTGAAATTTTTCCATTAATTGAAAAAAGCATACTTGCAGTCTATTCACATTCATTTTTGAAAAAAAAAAAACAAAAAAACTAGATGAACGAGGGCATGAAAACTCACCGACGATCATTTTCATTAACGAAACTATTCATTCACATCATTATAAGAAACAATTTTCTCAAAAAATATTATTATTTCGCAGATTATTGCAACAGCGTCAATTTGTGTTTCGAGGTTCAAGCTCAACTCTCCTCCCCCCGGCCCCGCAGACTTCGAAAAAAATGTAACAAGAACACTCCTAGTTTTACTTTCCTCTCTCCAAATAAATCGAAATTTTAAAATCGTCATGGTCTGAAGGAAAAACTATTCTTTTTTTCCAGCTTTTTTTTTCTTTGAAAAAAATCAAAAATTTCCTGATTAGTCCAACCCTAGGACAATGACTCGAAATTTCTAGCAAAATTGATAAAATTGTACCTACAAGTTTTATAAATTTCTACCTGAAGTTTTTGTGTTTTTCTCAACTTTCAATTGACAAATTTTGACAGAAACTTCATAAAATCAAATCTGATGACTGTTGTATTAAATTTTATAGCAACAAAATTTTCCCAATTCCCTTCCGCATGATTGAAATACAATAATTATATCAGCACTTTAAACTACATCCACACCAAAATCTTGGATTTTACTGTACGAAAGAGAAAATTCGGCCATATCCGGGCGTTCGCCCTCTTCCCATCCACCTCTCCGACGATTTCTCTTCACACGTATGCGTATAACGCAAAGTCGACCGCGGACTGGCGCCTTTTCCGAACCATTCGACTAAAATAATTCGCTCGACGAAAGGAACACGTACCAGGTCTAGATATACCATAACGCAGGAGGGCGGGGGCAGGGCGCGCTTTCATTAACCGAAGGAATGAATCGCATTTTCCGTAATAACTTTTTCACCTTAGTTCGCAAATTATTACGAGCACAGTCATCTATTTTAATTTAAGCAGCTCCAGCTTTATTCGGTATAGTTTTTTTTTCATTTCGGTCGAGGTTTTCGCTTTTTCGCGCACGTTTTTACCGAAAATTTATATATCTGCGGAAAAAACGATCAAAATATAAAAATATTTTCCACATTAGCGCATTGCCGTTGCATCGTTTTCTCGTATCTGGTCTTCGGTTAAATAACCAGATCCGAAATAATAAAATACCCATTTTTTTTTTTTTTTCGTAGTTTGATATTTTAATTTAATAAAGTTTTGGTAAAGTAAAATGAATACGATAAACTGTCTCACGATCACATGACTCAGATAATAGAAGAATGTAGAAAAAAAATCAAAGCCAGAAGCATAAATGGGTTTCAGAAAACGATGAAACCATTCTCTGGAAAAATACATACCTTATTCCTTGATTTTTTTTCAATTATTTTAGGGGTCCAATTTTTCGGGGGGGGGGAGGGACGATACTTGCGAAATATTATGGCAACAAAGATACAAGGAGTTGAAATTGGGAAGAATATCATAGAATTATACCTTTCAAGTTCTTCCGGGTGACGCATAGTTTTCAACTTATTTATTCTACAAGTTTGTTACGTGTTAATTAAATTGCCTACTCGGTTCGCCGTAAATACGAAACTCATTCTCAAGCAGATGCCACGCAGGAAAATTAATTTTACAATATTTGAAAGTCAAGGAGGAGAAAACGTCGAGGTCTGGAAATATTTGAAAAATTACACCCCCCTCCCCCGCTATCCACAATTCTCTCCAGTGAACTTGAAATTCGGTAGTATTTATTCATTTCAAGATTTCTGATCGAAATGGTCTCCAGTTGAACATTTTTGTTCAAAACTACGATAAGTAGCGAATTTTCATTTAAAAAATAAAGAAAAATATTTTTTTTTTACATTTATCGAGTATCGACAAATAATACGGTTAAATTCGTCATTTATCCCAGAACTAATATCTGAAATCATCCATTTAGTTCTTAAAATTTGGAAACTTTATGGTAAATCTGTTGGTCTCCTACTTCTTTCCTAATGTATCCTGTGAGGTCAAGAAAAAGTTACTTTTTTTGGTTTATTTTAGTACGTATTGGCGAGTTTGCAGTTGAAATTTTTCCAATTTTGCGAGACTAGCAGACTACTTTAAAGGTATCATTGAGAGTGATAAAAAATTGCTGAAATTTTTTCCAGCCAAAACTTACGAGAAAAATCGGAGAAAGGGGTCAAATTTCAAATTAATCATTTTTACTGATCTTTCAGTCAAAAATCATTAATTTTTTCTGAGAAATTGGAAATTTACGGAGGAATCGGTGATTTTTGACTCCAAAATTGGTCAAAAATTACTAATTTCTAAAATAAAAACACTAAAATATCACCCGAACGAAGCGAAAGCGGAAATCTTTTGAAAAATTACTGTTTATGCACTTTTTAAATATTTTTGGAATAAAAAAATATTTTTCCCGAACTTTATCTGGGAGCTCAAGCCTCCTGAGCCCCCCTTGGGAGCGCCTATTTGCCCACCGACCTATAGTTTATCAATAATTAAAAACAATGACCCCCTCCTCAAAAATCTTCAATTGATTTTGCACTCACTTGAGAAAATTTTGTCAGAAAATTTCATTGTACTCTTCGATCACTGAAAGCGAAATTATAGCTCCTTGAAAAAAAGTCATTTGAAAAAAACCAAACAAGGTTTTTTTTGGTTTTTTTCAACTTTCAAGAATCATTCTTTAGATTCCTATTGAGATTCATTGGTTCAAAATCCATCTCTGAATTAAATTGAAAGACCTTTTGAATGCAGCTTTTAGAATTTCAAATTAGTTATTCTCACTCCTTTTACGCCTCCTGAAATTAAATAAATTCACCCTCATTTTCGGATATGTAGATTTCTGGCATTTCTCTGTCATTTATTCGAGGGGGGGGGGCTGGAGTGCCAATGATTCACAACTAAACTATTCCAAAATTTTACTTTTTATTTTCTCATTAAGTACCTATTTACTTATTTTGCTTTCAAACAGATAAATTGTTCGACTAGAAAGCAGCTACGTCTACCTACTTACAAAGAGAACTTCACTCGTACAAATCGTGGAAGATAAAAAGCATTTTCGAGAATTGGCCCATTTGATTAAAAAGTTAACTTTTTCAATACAGTCCAATTATAAATTCAACGCTTATTCAATGGAAAACTTGTCAATTATTTTAATTCGAGCAATTCCAATTTGGTTTTGTTTTTCTGCATTCTTCTAGAGTACCTATAGTAATCGCTTTCCAATCATTGTGATTAAATCGGTCAAACGCGGATTCGAACAAATAAAATTTTATATTCTGGAAAAAAAAACTTTCTCTCGTCTCTATTTTACATTATCGAAAGCTTACCTTACAAAACAGCCACTTTACTTCACAGCGTAAAAAATAAAACAACCAAGTTCATAAACACTTTCGGTTTTTTTTTTCTAACCCGGCAGTCGAAGGAAAAAAATCTCTAAAAAAGGGAACCGACAACGACGCAGATGACGCTCAACGCAGGAATTAACCTCCCTCCTCATCCCTCCAGCGACGATAAGAGAATATCGAAATATGTTGGAAAAAATTACCTTTCTCATCAAAAGCAAATGAAGTGAAAATAATTAAGCGAATTGCTCACGTAATGAAATTCGCATTAAAGCGTACGCCGCTGTCAGCCCAATGAGGCTTAAAATTAGCCAAAACCTTTTTTATACGCATTCGGCGTGTTGCTCGGGTTTTCATGGACTCGATACATAACCTTATTGATGGAAATACCGGCCTCGCGACATGTTCCACTAGCATCGGGGTTAGAAAAAAATGAGCCAACCCTTAAATGTAGGCGCATTTTTCCTATTTTTTTCGCTCCGGTGCCGCGTGATGTAAAATGAAGCGACCTAGTGTATTTGGCAACGTCGCCATTACGCTGTCATACCCTTGTCAATGTTTAATGTTATCAAAAATTCAAGCATCTTATACAAAAGTTGACGTGTAACGACGTTCAAGTCCGCATGTTTTAATTTGCACGTACGTGAGAGAGAAGCTGTGTAGCGCCGTAAAAATAAAAAAAAAAGCAGGAAAAAAAAGCAAAGCGAGCTTAGCAAGCGCATTTAAAATGGTATAGCAGCGGGAAAAAATAACAAAGATACCTCATTTAAGCTGGTATTTTGCTTTCATATACTGCACACAGCTCGGCGTACACAAGAAACAGCTAGAAGGGTATAAAACGAGGATATAATATTCGTTCGTTATAGCCAGTCTTTGCATCAAGCTCAGGGGGTAATACATTTTAACGAAATATCAAAAGTACATACTGTAACATAGGTATACGTAATGTTTCCATATTGTACATTTACGTTAGACGTACGTTCCACGTATATACCTACTTTATTAGGTATTTGTGACGGCTGAAAGTGGTGCAGCGAAACAGTTACAAACATCTTGTAGGATATGTAGAGCATAACCATATATACCCTCGAACATCTACATAATAGATAAAATGGCATTATAACTATTTAAACGCGGGTTATAAAGTACTTTACGTTAATTGCCAACATGATAGAAGACCTGCAGCAATTTATAGCGAGTTGCATAAAACAAGCTTTTCATTTCTAATGCTTTGGGTATAGCTGTGTGTATGCCACAGATGCACGAACGAAACGACTTATTCCTGGTATATGAAAAGTAATATGCAACATGTCAAATCCGAAAAAGCCAATGTAAGATTTCTTTAAGCGAATTTAAAATTACGTTATGTATTATTATCCATTTCCTGGGGATATGAATTCATGTATATTTATTGGTCATAATCTGGTGATGAAAAGGTACCTATATAATAAGGTATGATATGGCCTTGTCAAACAGAGATGAGAGCTTTAGGGTAGTTGATGTAGAAAATTTCTGCTCGTCTCGAGAAGAGATTTCCATACTTCAGTTGAAATTTCTTTGCAAAAGAGTACAGCCAGGTTAGGAGTGAATTTGTCCCCAATTCTAACCAGAGATGTGGAAACGCGAAAAAAACGTTCCCGTTTCCGTTCCTGTTTCTTAGTTCATTGTTGCCGTTTCTCAGAAAAAACGTTTCCGTTTCCAAAAACACATTTTCGTTCCCGTTTCCGTTTCCAGAAACACGTTTCCAAGCGTTTCCATCAATTTTTTTTTTCAAAATCTTCAGGAGAATTTTTTTAAAGTGCACATTTTTTTTTTGCTCACTCCATTCAAAAAGGTTTTGAATATCAATATTTTTAGAGGTTTTAGCTTTTAGCCATTGCATTCATATGAACTTATTAAGTAGGTACACAAAAATACAGTGTTGGAAAACGGAATCGAAACTAGAATTAAAAAACTGGAACTGAAATGAGAACTGAAAACAGAAAACTGGAACCGGAACTGAAATTAATTTCGGTTTTATACCAGTTCCAGCATTTTTTGAAAACTGTAATTTTTCCTAAATTTTTCATCAATTTTTACACGATTAAAATCATCTTCCTTTTGTTCTTCCCTTACATAACACATCTTTTTTTTCCGAAAAATTCAGGGTTTGTCAATTAATTTCTAGAGTAAAAAAACAGAAGAGATTCAAATTTTCGAAAATTTAACGCGAAGAAGCAGAAAATTGAGATGCTCAATATTCTATTGAAAATTTTTTAATAAAAATTGAAAAAAACGACCCCAAAATAACCTTGAAAATTTAGGTAGAAAAGTGAACAAAGAAAAATGAGTTGTAAATTTGAAATTTTTTGTTGAAAAATTAAGGACTCAGGAATTCCTAATCAGGAGTTATCGGGTTTTCCTAGAAATTTTTCGTGCTGAACTCGAATATATATAAAAAGTTGAAAAAATGAGCTTTGAAAAGAAAAAGAAAAACAAGTTTAATTTTTACAGAAAATTTTGGATTTTTTTATATCTTAAAATTTGAAAAAATTGGAATTGCGGAAACGCGTTTTTTTCCTTGTTTCCGTTTCTAATTTCCGTTTCCCAAAAAAGTTCCCGTTTCTTGGAAACGTTTCCGTTTATCTAAATTTGGCGTTTCTGGGGAACGTTTCCGTTCCGTTTCCGCAACACTGACTAACCCCCTTTAAGTGGTGCTCCTTGATGTAAAAACATTCCAGAAAAAATTCTGACCTCCCGACCCTCTCCTTTTCGGAGATATGGTCATTTTATTGGCTGATTTTAAAGAATTTTTAATTTCAAAGGAGATGAACAAAATTTTCTTCAACACACTGAAATTACGGCTTTGACTCGAATCTTTTTCATTTGTGAAAAATTACTAAAAACAACAGTAGTTATTGATACTATAATTGGGGAGAGGGGGGAGGTGGATGCAGGATGAACAACCAAATGAAAAACCAATTTCACATTCGTGTTCAGCAGGTTAAAATAACTCGAGTAACACTCTTTTTCGCGATTGTTTTACTCGAGGTCTCAAAATTCACTTTTTCTCAACTTCTTTACCAAGACAAATCAGTGAAAAAAGTAAATTTTGAAAATTCAAGCAAAAGATTGCAAAAAGTGTGTCCAACGGGGTATTTTGCCCTGCTGAAAACCAATATTATGGTATTGTTTTTTCATTTGGTCATTTCTTTCTGCATGAAACGTTCAAAATTCAAAAAATCTGCTAAACTATCAACCTTTCTGTACGGTTTTTCGCAATTTTCGGCCCTTAGTTTAGAGAATCGGTCAAACCCGAATGCACAGCGAAATTCTACATGAAAAAACACATTATTTAGAAATTTTTCCAGGGTGGTCGCTCTTCGACTATATGTATGATGTTTTTTACTATTAAAAACTTCAAATAGCCGAAAAAATCATGCAGAAGTGCACCAAAATTGTTGAAAAAATCATCACAAATACACCTCTACGAGATGTAACTTTGTGTCGAAGAATAGAAAATTTCGTTCACTTTCTTTGAAATTAAAAATTCTTGAAAATCAGCCAATAAAATGGCCATATCTCTAAAAGTTAGGAGGGGGAGAGGTCAAAATTTTTTCTGGAATTTGTTTTACATCAACGGGCACAACTCCGGCAGATTAGAGTGAAAATCGAAGCTGGGGCCAAATTCGCCTCTTACCCGGCTATACCCTTCACACACACACAAAAAAAATGATAACAATGTAAAAGAATTTCAAAACTTTAGTTTCAACTGACTTCGTATGCTCACCCAAAAATTTTGAATAAATGAAAGTGCTCCGTTATTTGATGTTTCATCTCATCATTAATCTTTTGTTCGCACTTTATTCAACAAATAAAGGTTTTCCTTCACTTTTTTCATTTTTATCTAAATTAACATTTCTTTGAATGTCAACTAGTTAATTTTTGAAATAGAAATGGTTATTCTCTGAAAGATTTTCTCCAAAAAAATTCTTCCAGCAGTAAAAACTGCTTCGAAAATCACCAGAAAATAGTTAGCATTGCAGCACAGTAATAAACCAGTGGAATAAATTCATTCAAAGCCAACAGTAAAAACTGAAGTTCACTGAAAAATCGACCAAATTCGCAGAAAAATTATTAAATTTGCTGAAAAATCAACAATCGAAGAATTTTGACAATTTTTCTAGCACTGCCATTCTCACTAAATGTTCATCAGCCACTGTTCACTGATTCGAATTGAGGAAGTGGGGCTTATTGTTGGAGCTCAATCACCTCCAACGAAACTGATCGCGATTCATTCGTAGACAAATGAAATTCATAATTAGATACGCAGGTACAATGGTACATACTAAATGCTGTAATATTACTACACAATTCCATAAAGAAATGTAATCCCGAATAAAGCTTTCAATATCGATGCAGACGTGTACACTCGTACTCTATAACGCCCACCTGATAAATTATGCATTATCGACGCCTTTTCCTTACATTCTACAATCGTATCGTATGTACAATGTACATGGCCTTCTAACATAATACATTTCGACAGATATTTTGCTATTCCTTTAAGTAAAAATTTACATACAATGATACAACCGCGAATTACTCATAAATCAATGTTGACCTTTTTAGTGACCCGATTGTGACTTGGGGGGATGGAGCAGAGGGGTATCTCAGCTCTACCAGCACTACGCAAATTCACTCGTATACGAGGATGTCAATTCATTTCACATTTCTAGGCATAATTTCTTAACTTTTCGTCATTAATGACATTCTCATTAAAATACGACGTAGTTTCATACACAATACCAACGTTTCAAAATACACACGACTGAAAAACCTGCTATTTTTAGACATTACTCATCGAAGAAGGGGAAAAAAAGGTACCTCGTTAAGGAAAAAATCTGGTTATTCGGTTCGCATTCAATTTCACGTTCTACTCTCGCTGAAAAAAAAAACCACCGCCGAGCCTAAAATCCATTACACAATCGATCAAGAAGACGTTAAGAAAAATCACGACATTAATTCGCCGCCGCCAACAAAGTAGATCCGATTTCAGTTTGGAAATTACGCGTGCTTTGACGAACGAGAACGCTGGAGGGAGGAAGGGCACACGAAAGGGAAGAAGAAATAAAAACGAAAAACACTACAAATGAGAATCGTTTCCATAACCATTCGCCGAAGCAGACGTTAATGGATAGCTGGTTTCCCTATAACAAGATGATTTACTGCAAATTGCTTCCTAATTGTAAACAATTTAAATCGGTAAAAACAGCAGCCGTGGTAAGCTTTCAACCGAAAATGAGTTATTTTTATGCGGCCGCGTATAGAAAGGAAAAAGAGAAAGGAATAATGGTATTATATTCGTTTGCAGAATTTATTGTTTTTTGACCTCAGATAACGCGTAGTGAATTTCCATAAAAGAAAATACCTACTCGCCTCGCGTCGCTTCGAGAGACTCTCGGGTTTTAAAAAATATTTTAATATTTCATAGTACCTACGATATTTCGTATCGTAGGATACCAGCGAGAAATACTATCGAAACGAATATTTTCGCGTGTTGATTATCTCCCTTGTATACTTTCTTTTTTCTACCTCCCCGAGAAATTTTTTTTTTCTCGATAAAAAGCAATTATTTTTTACCCCGAAAAAAGAAAAAATCGTTGGGTAACTTTTTTCGCAATACTTTGGCACATACGTTTGGATACCCTAGACCTAAATCTAGCCTCGGTTCTATGGCGTGTTAAAAGAACCATACCGAGGGTATCCTTGACATAACCTTTTTCTCTCTCTTTCTCAACTAAGAGACCTACGTCTGTTGCAAAATTTTAGGAATTTTCAATCAGATAAACGCAGCTCGGCCCAATACACCGTTTGGAGAAAGAAAAACCCACCCAGTGGCAGCAGAATGTTCGCCATCTGAAAAATTTCTTTCTTCGCGATTATCCGCACCGCCTTGCAAAAAAAAAAGAAACCAGATTAAATTTCTTATCGATTCGCCCCACAACGTCGTTGTGTCTGTTTGTTTTCTTATCAAAAGCTTATTTTTCATCCGAAAAAATAACTAGCTACATACACATGCACACGTCCAATACCAACCTTACCCAAGGTTTACTTTACCAAAACCAGAACAAATACCGAAGAAAACCTCCGTTAAATTTCATTTTTACTCGCTATTCGCTTCTTATTCTCTTCTCTCTTTTTTTTTTTTGTTTGACACATTTTTTCAATTACGTACTCGCTGGCGCACACGCACGTGCAGAATCCAAAAGTACCCGAAAAAATCTTCGAGTACGAAGACGACGAAAAAAAGCTGGAAAAATCGTTTCGACGGGCTGGATAAAATAAATAACTCGCGTTGTCATTCTCATGTGTACGGTTTTAAGTGTATTTCGCAATTAAATCCGGGAGATTTTTTGGGTTTTCCTTCTAAGTTGGATGAAAAAAAAGTGGTAAAAAAGGAGCCTTAATTGGTCACCGGAAATGTGTCGTGAGAATGTAGGTCTAGGTTGGATATTGCGATGATACGAAGAAAATTCTCATATTACCCCCTTCTCTTTTATCCTTTCTGACTGGCTTTTTGAAATCCTACGTGAAGATACTTTATTAAAGTAAGTTTCGTTGTTTAACTCGGATTAATTTCTATAGTAGCTTCTCGGTGTCTTTTTTAAAGCGCGATAAAACTTCCTCACAGGAGATACTCCATAAAGCCAACTTTTTCGCAGCAATTAACAAAGAGTGCGCGAAATTGTGAAAATATGGTAATTCGGATCGATATCTATAGGTATGGTATCTGTAAGTGGTATTGTGTCTATTGGAGAATATAGAGGGTTAGATAGTTCCAACGTAGACTATCTTTTTATATTGGTTGCGATTGTCGAACGTAAGTACGAAATATAGCTGTATGTGGAGTCAATTAAATATAAATCTTGCTGAATGCGACGGTTTTAGATGAATTAACGGAAAGATACTGGAGCTATTGTTTGAAAATGTGGAAGTGCAGGGGGAGTCGAAGTAAGAGGTATTTTAATTACGTGTAAGAGCATCGAAATTATGTATTCTGAAAATAATCTCGAAATTTTTCAATAATTAAATACATACAAAAAAATGCTTAATATTTGAGCCTTTTGAATGAAAAAGAGAGACAGATTTTACAACTGCCGAAAATCCATCGACCTAGAATTCATGGGTTGAATTAATTGGCAATCTTAGAAAATTGAAGGAATGGAATAAACATTTTTAAAATTTCCTGAACTGAAAATAATCGAGGTAAACGGATTTTGATTCCAGTGAAGGGAACCTAATTGAAAATTTCATGGAAAATTCTCTCAATTCCCTCAATTGGTCTTCATTGAGAATTGAACTGAGTCGAATCAACATCTCCAATTTTCAGAACTGTTGATGATCGAGGCGCGGGATTTGGATTTCAAATTGAAGAATGTACGAAACAGTGGGAGAATTTCCAGGGAAATTCTTTGGATTTCCTTAACTGGCTATCTTTGAGAATTGAAGAAGTCGAATCAACGATTCTAAAATTTTCTGAATAGAAAATGATAAGTTTGGGTTGAAAATTGAAAACTTTACGAAACAACTGGTTTGATAACTAATAAGACTTCTTCATATCAGATTGATAAATCATTGAAAAATTCAACTTTTCTTCAACATAAAAAAAAATAAATTCGTACAACAAATGAAGTCTTGATCATTTCTTTGAAGTAATTCGGCGTTGAGGATGAAAATGGAGTGAAATCGAAAAATGTTCAGCTCATTTAAATTTTTTCAAATACAACACTTACAACAGAATTTTGTTTCTTCATTTTAAATTGAGAAAAAAAAATCAATGAAAACGCCTCATTCGATTCATACCTGAAACTGTTCAATTGGAAACGTATTGTAAGCTGCCAAATGATTCTCAAAAAAAACATAGTAAAATTTACTCTGAAATTTTGTTTAATTTTTATTGCATAAAAATTGTTGAGAAATTACAGCGTTTGATAAAATTATCAGAAATGTTCAAGTTTTGAAAAATTTGTTCCAAATTTTATTCGAAATTCAGAATTCCTCAAAATTTGTCAAAAAAAAAATGAATACTTACCAAGCACAAAAAATTGACTAAAATCTTGTATAATTGGTGAAGTTTGCAGTTATCTAAAAAATCATATAGGTACATACTATGAAAAGTTAGAAACCCGATAGAAATTCTCGATATTTAAATGCTACATTCAAGGTAATTTTACAAAAAATTGAAAATTTTAAAAATTAGGTAGTGAAAAATAGTCGATAGATACAAAAAAAAAATACACAAAAATATGTAAAAAAAATCTACAAGAAAATAAATGGGCATTCTGCCAAAAGAATACAAAACTTTTTTTCCCAATTTTTCTTGTTCTCTTTTTCCTTTGAAAAGTCAAGACTACTACCAAAAGTATTTTTTCAGACATTTATGCATAAAAAAAGAATCCAGTGTTCCAGGAAGTTCATTTCAAAGACAATTGACTTCAGACTTCTAGAATTAAGAAGAATTTGCACAACTGCATTGAAGAAGCCCTCAAAAAATCACAAATTTCGAAAATTCGTTGGAAATGTATAAAAAATATTTCGAATATGTTAATTTTTTTGAAAGTGTGAAGTGTGAATCGCAAAACCGACGGCACCATTGAATTCCTTTTGTCGAGACGAATATTTTTGTGCGTTCACTTTTGATTTTAATTTTAATACACCCAAATAAATTAGGGTTGGAGTTCGAAAACTTGTGCAAATTCCCATTTTCAGAATTCAAAAATTTTCTAGTATCTTGATTCTTTTTGCATGAAATTTCAATTATTTATAGAAAAAAAAAACTCCAACGAAAAACGATGATTCGAAGCTCAAAAATTTAATCTGCTTCAAAAATTTGACTCGAAAACACTTAAGTAAGAAATAATGAGATAAAATACAGAAAATCATTAACAGAGTAAGAGTCAAGGAAGTAAAGAGACAATAACCCTTCCCACGAAGACTAATAAAATGTTCAATAGAAAGCTGGTTTTCACTTTTTTACCAGAATTTTTTTGAGAAATTATATTAACTAATCATTTAATTTTGTTTTTTTGTTCCAGGTGAGTCATGAATTTCCATTGTTAGAATAAGATGTATAAATGAGTAAGTAATTTTTCATTTCTCCAAAGAAAATTCGAAGTTTTTAATTTTTTGCTTAATGTTTTGAAAATTGCATCCAAAAGTTATGTTGCTTTTTAATTATTCTCGCTTAGATCTCCTACACATTTGCATAGGTACTTTTTATTGTCATTACCATAGTCAGTTGCACTGTTTCACCATTTTCCCGAAGAAAAAGACGAAGAAAATTCAGAATAATATGTGGTGGAGGGGATATTTTGAATTCACAGTATGAGATTTCGAGATTTCTCACTTTCACCTTGAATTTTCAACGAAAAAACCTCGAATTTCAAAAAAAAAATTATTTTATTATAATCGAACACTATTTTTATTTAAAACCAACGAAACGAGCTGAATAACTTCTTTGAAGGTTTCATTGTACGCATTAAAATTCTCTTGTATTAAAAAAAAAAAATTGAATAAAATTTTTCCATAAAAATATTTCTCATTGAAAAAAAAAAAAAAAAAAAAACGAGAAATGAATGGGTAGGTATATTTTTCACGAATATTTGAAAAGAATAAAAAGGATAAAGGCCATTTTAATAGCATTTTTTTTTTCAATTTCAAGGACTTCTAAACTGATAAATTCTTTAGGAAAATTTGACAATAAGCTCACGCGCTTTTAGGATTATCAAAGAAAATTTTTTCACTTTGACTCAACTGAAATGAAAATTTCTTTAGCTTTAAAATCTGATCTAGTTTCTCGACAATTTGCATCAGCAACGAAAATTTAATGTCATCGACCTTGTTATCATCCAATCGATTACTTCTCATTACCACGAATCCTCTTTTTAATATTTGTCATCTCGATACGATATTTCTCGATGTGAAGTCGATAAAACGCGCGAAGAAGAAGCAAAATAAAAAAATAAGACACTCGACACAGCATTCTTATACTAAAGTGGTAAAACCTCAACCTCGACGTTTTCTGGTGAACAAGACTAATAAAATTTCTACCCTAATCACATCACGCGAAAAACGAGGCAATGCGAGGCGCGAAAAAAAAGTGTGAAACTTTTTCAACGCCACTTCAAACGAGTTCTGCCCACTTAAATAGCACGTGCGATATCATACACGCGTACCCAAATTCCATTTAGCGTTATACTTTTAAGAAGCGAAATTTCATTCGGTATATAAAGTAACTTTGGCGAATAAAAAAATAACAAAATAAGAGAAAAAAATAAACTTAAACAGCAACACAATAAGTTACTAGTTTATTTCGCTGGCTTAACAGTTTCAATAAAGTGTAACGCATTACTCGAATTTAATATTGTTCGTATTCCATCATAAGGCGAACAGTTGACACATGTCGCTATCCTCGCCCGCATCCACTCTTCCGGCCCGCATCGCGTCCTCGCCCTGCTCCCCGCCAAGCAATACCTTTTATTTCGTGCTCTTGAAAATATTTACACTGACTGGGAAATAAAAATTTTAATATTTCATCCTCGACAAAACGGAATATTTTCATAGCGAAATTTAAACATATTGCCTTCGAAAAGGAAAAAAAAACACGTGCGTGCTTATACGTTGTTATATTAAATTTACTTATATACAGAGCGGATTGTTTTTACAGCAATTCCCAAATGGTACGTATTTCGGCGACACACACATACGTCGACTTATCGAATATCAAAAGACTACACGCGTTGTGTTTCGCTCGTAAATGGCGGAAGCAAACGTCAGCGTTTGCGAAATTTTAATTTTTTAAACAAATGGATCAATTTTTTACTCCATTATACTCAGCGAGCTTATTGTCGACGTTATTTTATTTTCGTAATGTTGTTCTCTCATTCTAGGGCTGATGTGTTTAGAAGCAAGCATACGAAATGTCCTGTTTGTATATTTTGATCGATTTTCGGGATGAATTTTTGTCACGTAGACGAGGTTTCTTTTTAAAAGCATCTTCAGGATGGAAGATGTTTATGTGAATCTCTTTTGATTTTTTTTTCGGTGGGAAAAATGTCTTTGGGTGTATTTTGAGACATTTTTATTACCTAGGTAAATGATTTCAATTGATCTTTGATCATCAAATGTCACAATTTTTTTCAGAGTGAAATGAGGATGTAAAATGTATTGAGTTCTATTCTTGAAAACTCACGTAATTTGAAACGTTCTTTAACCAATACAAAGAGTCCCTTACCTAATTGAAATCATCTTCTCTTCGTTATTTTTTTACATTACACACCAATTTTTTTAAAAAAATTTAGAGGTTTTGTTAAAAATAGAGGTCCGCGAAACGACTACTTTAACATTCCTGCATGAGCAGGGAATATTGCAAACTGTTACACTCACAATAACCGAATTAACAGAAAAACACAAATTAACTGAAAAATTGACTGTATTGACACATTCAACGAAATTAACACTTTGACAGAAATAACAGATAATTTGCAGAGCAAATTATCTCGCGAATTAACGAATTGACAAATTTACTGAAAAGAACAAGTTAACATTGGGCACGAGCGGTTGCTCGTGGCCGAGACGTTGATAACGAGACAGAACAATTACACACGTAATTAACAGACTGTACTGATTCCGATCGCGGTACTCGGACGTCCAAGTACCGGCTCGGAGCGTCGTAATACTCGATGCACCCAGTGTAGCCACACGATATAGGTAAAGGCGAGGTGGTAGCCAAATTTACCTATAACATTTGCCCCCCCGGCTTCACAAAGGCAGCAATGCTAACCGAGGGAAGGCGAGCGTTATAAATAAACTTGACGGCACCGCCCCTACCTGCCCCATCGTACTTTCCTAGGGGAGGAGGCTGCACTGGGTGAAGTCAGTCACGACACTCCAAGCAGGTGCATGGAGGGGAACTAACCTCACCCTCAAATTATTAAAAGTTCATTGAACTTTGAACTTAAACGAGTATGGTTCAAAACCATACGATATCTTCGAAGATATCGGGTAAAACGATCACACGATCGAATTACGATTGAAAAGAGCGCCTTTGCGCTTGCACCTCGTAACAGTCGTATACTATAATACTCGGCCACGAGACACAGAGAAAGAAAAAAAAATTTTAGACGGAGATCATCTCAACGTCTATGCCCGTAATTAGGAAGAAAAGAAAGAGAAAATTTTTAGAAAAACTATGTCCAAGGCGACGTCGCTTTGGACAATAGTTACCAAAATTCGAAAAGGGTAGCAAAGTTTGTCAATTCGTATTTTTCGAAGTTCGAAATGCAAAATACAGACATAACGAAAATAAAACAAGTGTCAAAAATGCATGAAGGTACAGTCATAAATGCATGAAAATTCAAATGCATAAAAAACAAACAAAAAAAATACGTTCTTAAAAATAAATGAGAAAAAAAAAATGTTGAAAGTTAACAATTTCAACCATTGTGTACGTTTTCTTATGAAATAGTGCAATCTTATAACTAAAACAAATGAACACATAGGAGCAAGAAAATTAACGTCGACGTCGATGTTGGTTTCCTTGGAATTAATCGTGGTCCATGAATCGTGTCGGCAATTGGGAACCATTCGTATTCAGTTATAACATAATATGTACAAAATAGACAAAAATACAAATAAAAACAAAGAAAATGCAAAGTTCTTGTACAGTTAAACAAGACATAAGACAAGAACATAATATGAAAATAAAAATATACAAATTCAAGAAAAAAAATATGCAAAATGACATCCGTCGAAGTTGTGTCATTTGCGAAATTAATCGAGATCGCTGGCGGAAAATAAAGAAATATTGATCGAACGACCCGTAATGTCGACGCGCGAAAAATTAGAAACCGAAATTTATTGCTCGATGACGTCATCGAGCAGTTCGAGCAGTTTACAGTTCCATGTCGTCGTTGTTATTGCCGTCTTGAGAAGTCGCGTCCAAATCGATATTCAGACAATCGTCGCCTTCAGATTCGTCCTCCTCCATCTCTGCAATCGGGTTGAGTCCAGCAGCCTGGACAGCGTTCTGCTCCGGCAGACGATCAACTGATTGTACAGAGGTGGCGAGGGTGGTGGAGCAGTTCGACGTCGAGCTGCTCGCACCGTCTGTTGACGACGACGGTCCGGCTTGCGGGATCGCCGGAATATCCGGTTGCGCGACGTTTTGAGCGGGTACGGCCGGCGGCTCTGCCGGTCGCACCGCTCTTTGCGGCGGGAACTGTAAGCTGCGCGTAGTGTGGATGTAGTCCAACTGGGCCCCTTCCTGCGCCTGTAAGAGCGCTGACGTCAGCGCCTTACAGGTACCGAAGGGGATGGTCACACGGCCTCCATCAATCTCGGCGCGTCGCCAGTTGATGTCGGGGTGGTGGTTAAAGTCCACCACCGTGAATGACCAATTGGGATCCTGTCCCAAGTTCGCGCGCAAAAACGAAATATACATACCGCGTATTTCGGGCAGGGGATCGGGCTGTGCTGGAGTCAGCATGATCAGTTCCTGTAAGCCTGCCGCGCGGGCTTCAGTAATTGTAGCTTCGAAACGCTGCGTCACGGATATGAAGTGGGCGTGTCTATTGGCGTCGTTCAGTAGATCCGCGCTGCCCGCCGAATATATAATACGGCGCGGCGCCGTCCCGGATTGCTGTACCGCTTGACGCAGCGCGTCAACCGGCAACAGCGGACTGTAATAAGGGTGCGCATCGAGATCGTGGCATCGCTGCCTTAGTACTGCTCGGATCAGATTCCATAGGAACTGATCCCCGAAGAGTACATACAATCCTAGTACAATTACTGGATAATTATTCCAGCTCGCGATCGTAAAAAACGAACTAAGCGTTTGTGCTGTCGGCAACATGGGACCAAACCAGCTCGGCGTCGCGATATCGCGGGACACTACCGGCGTCGGTAGGCCCGCGAAACGCGGCGCCGGCGGCTGGTTCCTTCCCGGATTGGCGGACGCCGAGCGCGCGCGCGCTGGACGTGCCGCCGGTCGATTCTGCGCAGCGCGATTGGCGGATCTCGAACGATTTGCAGGTGGCGCACGGCCCCGCCACGCGGGGGAGCGTGACGCCGAGCGATTGCGACGGGGTTGCGGCGCATCCTGCCGTGCAGGATGTTGGGCTCTATTTCGCGGCGGTTGTTCGTAACGGGGCGCGTTCTGCGCGAATTCGGCGTTTGGTGCAACTGGTTGCACCAGCGGAGATCGATTCGCTGCATCTTCTGGCATGCGCCAGAAGATTTGTCTTGGTTGGCCGGATGCCGCAGCTGCGGCATCCTGCGCCAACACTGCACGCGGTACACCGTCGCGTGCTGCCTGTTGGATAGCGATGTCCAACTGCGGTCGCGGTTGATTCAGCGGAAGTACGTTATTCGGCGCCGGTTCGCGCTCGCGAGCCGGTAACCGAAGAGATTGCACGTATCGGTTAAGTTCGATATGGCCCGCCGCGCGGGCTTGGACGAAATCATCTAAATTAAAACGTGGTACAATATGGTTGAACGCACGCGTAATATCGACTAGGGTGTTGTTCACCGCGGACACTTGATCGCGAAGAATATTATTCGCCGCGGATTGGTCCAAGGCCTGCGAGCGCAGGACTTGGTTTTCCTCCAGTACCGCCGCCTGCAGCGCGGGCGGGGGTACTGGTCCGACCAGAGGTATCGTTTCTGCCATCCGAGCAGCAGGGATTAACGCGTCGCAAAGCGGACAGTGGAAGCAGTCAGGAACGTACGAATTTTGAGGACGAGGCGGGTTCCTCATCCTGGCTTCCCGGAGCTCCTGTTCCACCCCCGCGCGCGCGCACGGGGGATGAAACGCATGGCCGCATGACCAATATACATATATTGGCATCCCCGGGGGATACCGACTGGAGCCTGATGGTTCTGCTGACGGCTCGGCGAGGTTTCGACGACACCAGGAACATAAAATAATTTCCGGCATTTCTGTAAAAAAGCACGAAATAGATCGTCAAGAGCACGGTTCAGATTATTGAGTCAATAATCTGGCGGTCATAATCGGGCCGCCGGTGTGCGCATTCGTCACGCGGGTGCTAAAATCTAAACTGGCGCACTCGCACCAGTTTGCCGGATGGTCTTTTATGTCAAATTCGTCGTCGCTAAGCGGAAAATCCGTTAGCGAAGACACATCAGATCGGAGATCATCGACGTCGATGATCTCATACATTTCTAAAAATAAGTCGGGCGTCGGCGGCCGCACTTGCGGTCGCTTCGGCTGTGTATATTCCGCCAGCGACGGAATATATGTAGATACGACTGTATTTGGCGGCTTCTCGAATTTTTCCGCCTGTATCAGGCGATCGAGAAGCGGTTCAGACGTATGCAATAATAGAAATTGCTTGTCTGAATTTTCCTTGGGATTGTCTGAAAGCATAGCTGCAAAAAAAATAAAGAAACGATATACGACTTCGTATACGTTAAATGCTACGTTTCAACAACCCAAGAAAGCATCGAAAGCAAAATTGCGATGAAAAGAATCGATAAGAGATAAGGTTGAGTCTCGGCCGGTTGTTTTGACTAAGTTCATCAGCGTGCTTCGAAAAGCATTGCCGATGTACCGAATTCTTTCGTCGACCTTCGACGAGCGGCGTTGTCAACGTTATCTCGTCGTCAATTCAGTTCATGCAATTTTGCCAACCTATCTACCAAATACCAGTCGAAACTACATCGAACTACGTCTAAATACGAAGCGAGGTTCAAAAACTACAGCAAAATACTAAAATAGATGTATTTAAATCGACTTCGATCTAAATAGGTAGGTACCTATTTGTTTTCGCACGTGCGAAAACCTGTATTCAATTTCACTCGAAATTGAATAAAAAGAGACGATATCGAATTTGCAGTGCAAATTCTTGAATTCGTTTATGAATAGGTATTAAAAATAGGTAAAATTATGAGTATTATACCAGAAAGTAGGAATGCCTACTTTCCTGGTATCGATCAGGTACCTATTTGACTAGAAATACTAAAAAAAAATCATATTGCACGTCGCAATATTTTATTTGAATTTCTCTCTTTTTTATTTGCTGTAATACAAAGCTGCATCGTGACCATGAGCGACTCGCTCATTTTCCTGATGTATTTTGAACAGCAAATGTCAAGTTACCAATAAATCTGCCTGCAGATTTATCCGTACGTTGGCAGGAGAGAAATTGATAAAAAAAAATCGACTCATATTTCTTAAATGTAGGCAGTGAAAGTCAAAAATTATTTTCGTCGTACGAAAATTTATCCTATATTTAATGTAAATGATTCAAACATGTTTGGGAAACATTGAAAAATATTGAATAGGTCGTGCCTATTCATTTCTCGACGTCGAGAAATAAATATACAATATTTCACCACACATATTTTAGTAAATATCTATGAATGTGACGGCATTCACAGTGTTTTATTTGAATTCTTACATTAGGAAATAGGTAAAATCATTTACAGCGAAAATCAACAAGAAATGAATACGAATTGGTTTTCGACTTCGAAGACCACCGTATCCATTTCAAAATATTCTAGGTTGAAATTCATTAATTTCGCACGTGCAAAATTAACTGAATTTCATCTAATACTGATAGAAGGTAGTTGAGGGCTAAAATGTATTTTAAAGGTAAAGAAAAAATATTCGATCGAAATATTCGAGAAAAAATTGAGTAGGTCGTACCTACTCGTCAAGAATATTTTGGAACGAATGTGTTTATTATGGGTAGCCGTGAATTCAGCCGTGCTGGTTCATTTTTACCCATAATAAATTATCCGTTTGTATTTCTACAGCTACGAGTAATAAAATCTACAAAAAAAAATATCCATCCATTCTTGCAGCGCGACAATGGACTGGATTTCTAAAGTTAAACACGTTATCGGCTACGGACGACCGTCGTTCGTATCGATAAGGTTTTGCAGCGTAACACTAGACAATAGATTTTCAAAAAGAAACGTGTTTTCGGCAGTGCCGAAACCAAATGGGTATACAGACCCGTATACCGTGCGTTTCAACTGCGTAGCGTTAGGTAGGTAAAGTTAGTAGGTATACGGTTGCATCATACTGGCGTCAGTATGGTGCCGAATTCGTACATTCGATTAAAGCTATTTTTGCCATATTTTCGAACCTGAAAATGCCGTGCATTTTCGTGTATCGTAATCTTATATTCTATACATACACATGTACAAATATTCTTCAAGAAAACTCGGCGACATGCTGCAGCGCGGCATGGCGACGACTTTTCAATGAAGTTGAACCGTATTTATTAGTCAAATTCAATATTTGAATCATGCGCGGCAGATTCGCATATTGAATTTTCTAATTCACAAACACAGTATTCAAAATGTATATATTCACGTGTGTTTATAATAATAATAAGCGTAATAAAGCAGGTACATTTGGCACTGATGAATTTCAATACACGACGTCGTGTATTAAATCGATCATTTTCCTGAAAATCACATACATTTATATATATATTTCAGCAATATCGCTCACGAATTTATAGCTTTTTCGCATCGAAAAAGTATGAATTACTAAATATTGTATTCCACCTTCGAGTAACGACTTTCGTTACTCGGTTGTAAATGTAAAAAATACGTTGAGGTGGGCGATAAACAAAATAAATTCGATGCTGAAAATGTTTTCTTGTCTCCACTCGATCTTTCGAGTGGAGATTGTTTCGGAGTCGTTGGAATTCGACGTCGAATTCCAATTTCCTATTTTAATATCGAATGAAATATTAACTGTCAGTACCCATGGATGGGTAAAGGTGTTATAACCATTACCATAATCAAATCTACAAAGCATATTTAGTAAGGAAAATGAACTCACCGAATATTCTGTAGCAACGTAGATTCAGTATAGATGTGAAAAATATTCCGACGTCGGAATGTATCAATTGGATAAACGGAAAAGTTTCGAACTTCGAAACCGATTATTATATTATAAAATCTTTACCGAGGTAATAGGATTTATGCAAATACTTAAAAACAAATATTTCGCACTCGCGAGATGTTAAAGTTCAATACATCAAAATAAAGTTAAAACAGCACAAAAAATACGCAGAGTTCAATGCGAAAAGAAAAGCAGACAAGCAAAAGCTATATACGCAAACATTGACATGAGATCTGTCAATCAAAACGAGAAAATTAATAATGGTTGGTACGTTACCAACCGGTCGCCTTTGCGTATAAATCGCCAGGAGACAGCAGTGCTACCCTCCTGGAGTGCGAAAAAACGTTTATTGATTGCCAACCTACGTATTGAAGATTATGAATTCGCAAGTGCAAATTCATCTTCGCTTTCCGAGTCGGAAATTAAAATTTCCGTGAAATTTTGTTTTTCCGACTCTGGAATAAAATTCATCATCGCGACCAGCAATGATTTTTTATTCTTCCGCGTAATATTACGCGGCGGGTTGGCAGCGGCAGTTGATTGAAGATTTTTATTTGAACGTAGCGACTTCGCTCGTTCGTTGGTGACGTTCGGTGTTGGCTGTTCGTTCAGCTCGTTGGATTTCACCGTGACGTCACTGGACGGATTATTTCTCGTTGCCGCCGACGTCGGCGGCGCGGAGGTGCTTGCCTTTGATCGCAGCGTCATATTCGATGTATTAATCGGCGGTGCTGATTTTTCTTTGCTATTTGACGCTGCTTGCGCGGCGCGGCGTGCTGCACGTTCGTCGTGCAGTTTTTTTGCAGCATCGCGTGCGATTTTTTCCGCTGTAATTTTCACCGGCCTGCGAAATTGAGCGGGTGAAAATTCTTTACCTATTTTTTCGTGGTCGTGCAAGTATTGGTAGATACGTTCTTCAATACTTTGTTGATGTAATTTTGATTTAAAACAGGCGTCCTGTTTCAAATCATTTTGCTGCGCGACCGTTAAAAATAGGGAAATTTGACGCACATTAACCGTTTTACCTATCGTATCTTCAATAGATTCAACGATTTTGTAGCAATTATGCGTCATTTTTCTGGCAATATAGTATGGCCCGAGCTTTTTCGGTAAAAGCTTCTCGGAAATACCATAGCCAGCAGCGGATGATTTATGCTCAGTCAGCAAAATCATGTCGCCTTTGCGCAGCAAAGGCGGATCTAAATTGTTCTTATTATGTAAGTATTCGGCGTGCGCACGCTGCTGCATGCGCCGCTCCCGAATATATGTTTCAATCATTTCGCGCTGCGAAAGTGAATCGACCTTAATTTTCTTAAGTTCAGACGTATAGACAGACTTTTTGGCGAGACGATCAGCGAAGGTGTTGGCGTAATCGTCGCCATGAGCCTTGACATGATGCAATTGAAAACTGTCGAATTTTTGAATCAGCGATTCAATCGTCAGGAAGAGGTCCTTGTGCACCACTTCGTGACGTTTGGCATTTTTCCAGTTGTTCAATTTCCAATTCGGCATGTATTTGTTCATTGCATTTGCAACGTACTGTGAATCAGTAAATAATTTTACTTTTTTCACGTCATTGAAATGCAGGATTTCCAATGCCTTTTGGATTGCAACAGTTTCGGCTAAATTATTCGAGTTGACGAAGTTCGCCACCGAAATTCTTTCGGATACGTTTCTCTCTGAGTCAGGAGAAAAGCATATTCCGATGCCTGCTATCGCCTTATCGAGCCCGTTGTGCGAACATGCTCCATCAGCCGTTACACGTATGAAGTCGTCATCGTCGTGTAAAAAGTCATCAGGTTTCTCCGGATCTCCGGGGGCCCAGTGTAACTTATTTTGCATCAGATATTCTGATGTTACTGATGTTGGCTCATTTTTCGTCAGAGTTTCAAGCAGTGCTTGGAGCTCGTGGCGAAAATTGAAGATGTTCGTTTTCGCGGGGATTTCTTTCGACAGTTCGTTAGAAATGCCCCAGGCCTCGTTCGGTGTAAAGTTGAACGGTGTTGGAGTGTTGTTGATTTCCAATTCGATTTCATGGATGTATTCGTGCCATCCATAGTGACTACCGTTTGGATTATACCGTTCGTTGACCTTGACCCGCAATTTATCACCAATTATTCGCATCGTTCGTTCTACGAGCGACGATTGCGGGTTGTATGTCGTAGTATGACGGGCTTCGATATCATATTTATTTAACAAGTTAGTCCACGAGTCGCTCGTGAACTGTGATCCGTTGTCCGTAATCACCTTGTTAATTTTCACTTGGAAGCTTAGAATGTTCCTTATGATTGCTTCCATTGCCGGGTTTATGGTCTTATTAAAGATGTTGTGGAGAGGGCGGAGCCAGCATCTGCCCGTAAACACATCCTTTACTACGAGTAGATATCTCGGGCCCGATTTTGGACCACACGGCCCAAAAAGATCCACTGAGAGAACGTCTCCCAGGTGGTACGCCTCGATCTGTGCGTACTCCAGGTGTTTTCGCGGCGAATAGCTCTTGTTAATTTTACACACTATGCATTGATTGCATATTGTGCGTATGTACTTCATTGCGTTTGTATAGAAGTACAGTCGTTTGAATATCGACTCTAGTTTCGCCGCACCTGGGTGCCCGTAGATGTCGTGTAAATAATCTATCGTGTCAAAGAAGAGTTCACGCGGCAGTACTGGCACTGACATTCCGCTGTCGTATGTTCGCATTAGTGTGTCTCGTCCCTGTTCATCAGGGACGAGCGCGAACTTTTTCCTATGCCTCTCCTGTTTTGCCTTCAGTTTTGCGTTTTCCGCGGGAGGTCCCGTTAGGATTTCCGCAATTTTCTGACAGGCTACATCGTCTTTCTGGTATAGTGCGATATCGTCTAAATTCGATAATAGGTCGCCAGTCATGGCTCCGACGAACTCTACCGCGTAGGGTTCGATGGAGGTCCATTCCAAGGATTTTAATGCGACCTCGATCGTACATAGTGTTATTTCCGGAGCGTTTATTTTTTGTAAGTATCGCTTCGGGGTCTTGATGTCATATTCGAGATCATAGCTATTCAGCTCGGTAATCCAACCGGCTGCTTTGCGATGAGTCTGTACGATCGACTCGAATTTTCGGACTACTGGTCTCAGGTCCGATCGCACGTGAATCTTTGATCCGTGTAACCACGATTGCATCTTATGAATCGTGGTTACAAGATTTTGCATCTCCCGATCTAGTATCGTATACTTCTTCTGATGCGGGCGGAACGAATAACTTGTAAACATGACGACGCATTCTTGGTCCTCTACGATCTGGTAGAGGACCGAATTCATTGCGTCGTCGGTGGTCAATGTTTCGAGATATAAGTCTAATTTGGGATCCAACGGCCGCAGTTTAAAGTCTTTGACGTACTCGGCCTCGAGTTGTCTAAATGCTTCGGCCTGTTCTGGTCCCCATTCACAATTTTCTTTGTTTGGGGTTACCAGGCGATGAATGGGCGCGAGAATCTGTTGGTAGTTCGGGATAAAACGCTGGTAAAGTCCCGTTAAGCCGACTAACGTTTGGACGTGTTTCACCTTTGTCAGGGAAAATTCGCCTTTCGCGTTAGTGTGTTTCTGCTTAAATTCGTTAAATTTCTGAATTTTCTCGCTCTGTTTTCCAATAGTGTCTTTCGCAAGTCGAAAGCCGAGATGTTTCGTTTCTCGTTTAAAGAGATCGGTCTTCGTTGGATTGAGCTTCAATCCGTTTATTCGTAATAGCGTTAGTACTTTCTTTAAACGCTCTTTCATCTCTTGGAAGGTCTTTGCGGCGATCAAAATGTCGTCGACGAAAGTTTGAACGCCTTCCATGCCTATTGGAATAACTTCATTCATCATTTCGATGAATTCGGCCGATGCGATCTTTAATCCGTACGGCATTCTGTTGAATTCGTAAACCTGGCCGTCGACTTGAAAGGCGGTGAACTGACGCGATCGAGCGCTCAAGATGAGTTGCCAAAACCCGGCTACAAAGTCAAGGGTACTGAACCACTCACCTTGTGCTTCGTTTATTATTGTTTCGATGCATCTAGGTTCCGTTAAGACTCTTTCAAGCCATTTATTAAGTTCATCGGCGTTGAGACATAGTCTCAATTCGCCGTTCTTCTTGACGACCGGTGCGAGGGTGTTAATATACGTTGATTTCGATGGTCGAATTATTTTCAACACTAACATAGTCTTGATCGTTTTTCTAATTAGTAATTTCAACTTTTTTGATGGGCGGTATTTCTCACCTCTCCAGGTGCCCCATTTCTCTTCGGGGGTATTGAACTTGAAGTCTACCTCCCGTTGTTTGCCGTCAACTTTCCCTGTGTATAATCCGGGATATCGGCTAAAACAATCGTCAAAAGTTACTAATTCGTCGTATGTGTCATCGGCCTCTCGCTGTGTTATCCACCCGCCTTGGACCGCTTCGTTTAGATCTTTACGCAATTTCTCGCGAAATTGCTGCGGGCCGTGGTCCCGATCTTCGGGATCGAGTGGCAACCAGTCGAGTTTTCGTGTTCGATCCTTCGTCGTATGGATCGACTCGTGTTGATAGTTCTTATGGACATCTACCTTCAGGATGTCCATCTGGTATAAATCTGCTCCTTGAAATGCATGGCTCGGCAAGAATGGTATTTTCGCCTTGTGGGCGCGACCGCGTGGTTTACACCACGCATATCCTTCTTGTTGGTTTAACTCGATTCCAAGTATTTTCATGGATAATCGACCAATGATAATGATTCGTGCTGTTGTTTCAAGCACGTAAAATGGCATAATCATTGGGATGTCCATGAAATGCATGGCCACCAACACAATGTTGGTCATCGAGTCAACGAGCTTGCCATCCGCCAATTTCATTTTAATCGGGCGAGCGAGAGGCACGTACATGATGTGATTTGGATGGTTGATCGTGATCTCTTCAACCATCTTGTGAGACATGACATTCGGGAGTGCCCCTGTGTCCAATTGGACCGAGTGAAGCATCTTATCACCGAATTCCATCTCGATTACACAAGTCGGGTCTTCTGATGTTTCAGTTACGATTTGTTGCAATATGATCGGATCGAGATCTTTTACCGAAATTTTTGCATTTTCGATGGGGTCAACGAATTTCACATCGTAACTGGGGTATGCGAACTCGCATCCCGTTTCAAAACCATCAGAGTTTTCGGTCTGACTTTTCTCGTCAGCCGTCTTGTAGTCCGTTTTTGCACGTTTCGACGGTCGTCGTCGAGGATGACGTGCGTTCAACTTATGAACTCCTTCCGGATCTATTGGTTTTATTCCCTTTTGTCCTGATACCGGCGCCGGCTCAGGTGGTTCATCCACTTCGGTGTCGTCACCGGAGGAAGAAGAACTAGATTCCGAGTCGGAATTACGCATCGGGCGTCTTCGGGAATCATTGGCAGGTATTTCCTGCGATTTGTCGGATCCTTCATTCGACTTCGTGAAGGATGGAATATTCGAAGTTGACATACCCGGCGGGGCCATTGGTTTTTCAGGACGAAGTATGTAGGTTTCGTAGTATTTTTCGTGTTTTTCTCTTCGTTCCTTTTTCTTTGCCCCATTCGGGTCTGGCTTGTAATAATCAGGATCATCGTTACGAATTTTTATTCTCCCTGACGCCGTGCGTTTTCGGGGTTTCGAATCGTGGTGTTGTTTGTCGCGGAGAAGGGCCTGTGCCGCCTCGGCACATGTCCTTTCCGATATGAAGTATTTCTTCATTGGTTCGGAATGATGGAATTTATCCATTCTCGGGATCATATTATCGTCCGTGTCGTGCGCGGGTCGCGCAATACGTCGACCGAGGTAATTATTTTCCCACACCATTTCGGCGTAACAATGAGCGGGTTGATGCCAGATCGATATTCGATCGTCTTGCGTCAGACGAGTAAACATTCGGCGGAATTGAACATACCGGTATTTTCGAACCGGTTTTTCGCCTTGTATTCTCGGTTTGATAATCGGAAAGCATATGATTATTTCTTCAAATCCTTTCTCACATAAACAATTAACTACGGCTCGCAGTTCCTTGTCTAATGTTTCGAAGGGTTTCTTCGAATAATTCAATTCTAATGTTCCAATTCCGAGAATGGCTTTCTTTTTCTCGAATTCCACATTTTCTATTTCCTTCAGTAAGTCACCGAAGGAAATTTGATGTTTAAGGTACGAAGGGAGCGGTTTCATTCTTGCGTCCTCCCGTTTTAAGAAATGTGGAACTCCGTCGCCGATGAATTCATAATCCGCAAAATATTTTTCAAAATATTCGGGCTCAATATTGCTCTTGCTAGGGCTTGGCCCTCTCGGCCCTAGCTTCACTCGTTTTCCGAGCCGTCTTCTAGGGTCACTCCCGAGAATTGTTCGTTGATGATCTCATCAACGTTTTCGTATTGAGGGTTTTCGTTCGACTCGGTTTCAATGTGGTTGACCGGCGGCGTCCGCGGTCGTCCATCATTGAAATGTACCTTCTTCAATATGGGCGTAGTGTCATCACTACGTCTCGGTACATTGCCGGCATCCGTCTGTCGCGGATGCGGAGCATTATTGGTACGAGTATTCAGATTCGAGCGATTTTGATTATTATTCGGATTTGAATTCGTATTCCAATTCTGATTTCGATTGGAATTGTTCCAATTTTGATTATTATTACTATTATTATTGTAATTATTTCTATTCTGGTTCTGGTTCCGGTTTTGGTTGTATTGGACCGGATTCGTTGTGAATTGGGGACGTGATGGTGATTTTTCGCGTGTGGTGGTCGTTTCGATTTCGAAGACGCCGACCGCATCTTCGGGAACTTCTTCGTTATCTCGCGAAATATCGTATAATCGTTTATAAAATTTTTCTAATTCTGACTTGTCGTCAAGTGAGAATTTATCTTTCATTGTCTGAGGCATTTTATTGTACATAACGGATATGACACGCGAGTCGGGTACATTATCCATATTAATTAAAGTCGGATACCAATTCAGGTATTTCCCAGCCATTGCACGGGAATTTTCGGCTTTAAATATCGTTTTTTGGAAAGCTCTAAAGGAGTTTTCTTGAGCTCCTATGCCCCAGAATTCCGTTTCGAAATCATCACGAAATTTCTCCCAATTATTGGCGGTCGCTTGTTGTTTAACCCATGCGAGATGTTCGTTTATCAGGGTTAAAACTAGGCCACATTTTTGATGTTCCGTCATATCGAGGTCCTCAATGTGATCTTCGAATCGGCTCAGAAATTCCATCGGCTGGTGTATGGTTTCCTTATTGAGGATTATTCCTCTTGTTCGGAAGGCTTCGACGGAGGTGTCCGTTTTCATCGTCCTTCGTCTACTTTTTCGGGCTTCTGGGTGCCTACCTTCTTCGAAATTTTTTACGGCCGTAGCCGCTCGCACTTGGTTAAAAATGCGTTCATCGAGTTTTTCGCCGACGTTTTTCTCGACGTCCGTTAAACGGTCGATTATTACGGAACCCAGTTGTTCTTGTTGCCCCATTCGAAACCGTATGTTTTGGTCTTTACTGTCGATATCTTTTTCGATATCTTCAAGCCGTTTTTTCGTATTTTCTTTAATTTCTTTTACGGTGTCGTCCATACGTTTCGAATTTAATTTGAGGAATTCGCCAATTTTGGTCAGAGCATCTTCGGTTTCACCGATTCGGAGATGTTGTTTATTTAAAACACTCTGAATACACTGCGACGTCGCAGTGTTTTCTTCATTGTATTTCGCTTGATCTTCGAGTTGTTCCTCGATTGACGTAAAACGGGCATTATTTTGCATTCTTTCTTCTTCCAGCATCTGCTGGAAGGTATTGCTTGCAAAATTACCTCCCCCGATGGCGAGGGGCGGGACAGCCGAATTTCCTAACATTTGGCCCCCACCGGAGGTATTCATTTGTATAACCGGAACTTGATGAGTCGGAGGATTCATAATTACTCCAGTGCCCCTTGGCACGATGGTAGTATCGTGATTCATTGGCGCATGAACGGTGACTGGTATGAGTATACTATTCGGTTGATTAGTCATCAAACGTGGCGAATCAATACGGTTGCCTACGCTGTGCATAGGCGGTATTGGTCGCGAAGGGGTACCATTACGTAAATGTCTACGATCTTTCAAGTATCGTTCATGGGCCCAAACGTGACTTTCCGTGGATGCAGGTCGCGATCCTACGTATTGGAATGCTGAGGGGGTCGGAGGGGTTTGTGCCCCATTACCTCCTTGTAGAGCCAATATCGTACTTGGCGAATTTTGGTGCACGTTGTCCTCACTTTGATCCGAATCCGATGCCGATGCAAAATTCTCCTCAATTCCTGATTCATCGGTGTCTGGATTGGGGTTATGATGAATAACGCTGTCCCCTTCGGTGTCAGAGGTGGAGACGTTCTCCACCGTTACACCAGAGGGGTGACTACCGGGGTCAGACAAAGGTCGATCCGATGAAATGTTCGAGTTGATATTTACATTTTCGGAGGTCGCGGGAGAATTATGCGGAGCTTGAATTTCCGGTTGCACAGGAATGTCTAAATTTAACATTTGGTTCTCAAATTCTTGATCTTCAAGATTTGGTGGTCCAAATTCTTGGCTGGGTCGAGGGTTAATCACTGCTTGAACGTCAAGCAGTTGATTATTTGCATCAGCCAGCGGTTGATCGTTTTCAATATTCTGATGTTCAGAATTATTGTTTTCGGTTGAAATACGATTTTTACGTTTTCTACCTCTTTTCGATTTCGCGGATGTCGTCGCGGTAGATGTATTATTTACGATCGGTTGCGTGGCGCGGTTCGCGGCGCTACGAGTACGAGCACTGATGGCTGCTGGGTCAGCAGTCCCAGGTTCTGGAATAGCCCTAATTTCGTTTACACCTAACTCTATATCCGACATCTTGGATTTTTATTGACGTCAATAAAAATTTTCCCAAAAAAAAATACAAAAATCCTATAGCAAAATCAAACAGGTAAAAAAAATCGTATAATTGCAAGCTTAGAGCCCAAGCACACAAAGCACACGTAAAAAAAAATACGCAAAATATTCAAAATAATTGGCAATTTGAAGTCAAATTGCAATAAATGCACAAATAATAAAATAATGGAGCAGAGTATGCCAAGGTACGTAAGCATTCGTCAGATAAAATGTCAATCTTAGATTACTAATCGCAGAGCGCGCATTCTGGATGTTCTGTCTAAGGTCAGCAAATTAGCGCGAGTCACAGCTCGTCGTTTGCCAGACGCTACGTTTGCAAAATCGTTGCTGATGGTTATTCAAGTCCGGGTGGTGCGGGAGGGAGCGGAGTGCTCGTACCTGCCGCGTTTCCGTTGCTGAGCTCGTCGAGACGTTCGAGCCGCACTGGAATGCGTCTATCCAAGATTCCAAGATGGCGACGATATGGTCCGATGTCCAAAAGGGCACCTTGAGCCACCTTGATTCACGACTTCGTGGATCAGGTCTCAATGGAAATGTCTCAAAAATCCAGAGCAGTTCAAACACGAAAATAGATCGCGAAAATCTTGGTACATAAAAAGATGGTAAAATAAAATGTTCACAGGGGGGGGGGGGGTTTCTTAATTCGAGTCGAATTAAGAAATACACATAAAAAATGGGAAATATTGAAGTTCAATATTTCCGGAACGATCTTTTTAGGGGGAAAATTAGCTTGAATACAAGCTCAAAAAAAAGTTCACCAGTGTAAAAACACTCACCTGTAAATCAGTGGATTTACCTTCAACTCAGGTGTGCGATTCTGGGGGGTGCACTCCACCAAAAACCACCACGACCAGGGCGCCAATGTTAAAAATAGAGGTCCGCGAAACGACTACTTTAACATTCCTGCATGAGCAGGGAATATTGCAAACTGTTACACTCACAATAACCGAATTAACAGAAAAACACAAATTAACTGAAAAATTGACTGTATTGACACATTCAACGAAATTAACACTTTGACAGAAATAACAGATAATTTGCAGAGCAAATTATCTCGCGAATTAACGAATTGACAAATTTACTGAAAAGAACAAGTTAACATTGGGCACGAGCGGTTGCTCGTGGCCGAGACGTTGATAACGAGACAGAACAATTACACACGTAATTAACAGACTGTACTGATTCCGATCGCGGTACTCGGACGTCCAAGTACCGGCTCGGAGCGTCGTAATACTCGATGCACCCAGTGTAGCCACACGATATAGGTAAAGGCGAGGTGGTAGCCAAATTTACCTATAACAGTTTGTCAATAAATTTTCAAATGGAGTAAAGAACAGAAAAAATTCAAAATTTTGAAAATTTGACTTGAAAAAGTAGAAAATTTAGATGTTGAAATTTACCAACGCACAATATTCAATTGAAATTTTTTTCTGAAACACAAAACGGACTCAAGCGAATTATAATAATTTACGTGAAAAAGTGAAAAAGAAAAATTAAGTTGTAGATTTGAAAATTTCATCCAGTTAAAAACATGCCCTGATTGTCACACATTCTTCAAATTTCAAATTTTTCGTTGAAAAATTTAGGACTCAGGAAGTCAGGAGTCACAAAATTTCTAAAAAAAATATTACTTCCCACTATTTCCCCGGAAATCTCTAGTGTTGAGCTTGAATATACGAAAAGTGAAATAATTCCACTTTCAAAAGAGAGGGGAAAACATTCAAGTTTAATTTTTTCAGAAAATTTTGGATTTTTTATTCATAAAAATTAAAAAAAAAAAGTTACTTTAAAAATGAATTTGAGGGGTATATGAAATTAATCTATTTTTTTTTTTTCGGTTCGAATGGAACTTTTTATAATTCTGTCGTTTTAGATTTCAACTTGAACTTAATTTTTTTTGGTAAAAAATACTAATCGTGAAGGTTTCATACCTAATATTTTTGAAGAACAGAATAATCACTTCACTAAAAACAATTATTTTATTACAAAACGACATTTCGGTTCCTTCAGCGAATAAAGAAAATGATAAAAATTTATGTTTTTAGTGAAGTGAATTTTCTGTTGTTCAAAAAAAATTATTTTTCTAGAGAAAACAATTTTGGCATTTTGATCGCGAGGGAGAATCTAAGCCAAATTTTTCTCCTCCTATGGTCATTTTTTCAAACTCAAATTACCAAAACTTAAAAAATGTACTCTTCCTCATTTCATTTTACTGATGTTTGTCTAAAAAAAGATCACATTTTTTTTCAAAATTTTCTGCTCTTGGCCTCTTTTTTATCCCTCATTCATTAAATATTCAAATTCAATCTCATAATTTCCAAAAACATACAAAATACTAATTTTATTCATAAAATAAGGCAACGTAAATAAGAAAGGGGGACACAATAAAGCCATAAAATAAAACGATATACGGTTTACGTAGGTAATACGTATACCAACGATACGTATACGATTTGAAATTCGTCTACAGGCACACGTACATGTATCATCATCATTCAAATAAGAAAGAATTGGCTAAAAAGATGGCGAAACGAGGTAGGGAGTGAAGGAAAAATCGAATATTCGTTCGCCTCTCTTTACACGCTTAATACGACAATTACAAATTGCCGGTATAATGTTACCACATCGAGGATTACTTACATCGCCAAATCTATACGCAAGTACAAGCCATCACGTGCATTTGACATTTCTTTCTTTCGCGAACGGATCTGCTAACCCGTTTCCGTCGTGTCGTTTCAATGACGCGAGAGAGCACCGAAAAAAAAACAAGATTTAAAATATCGTTTTTTTACACTTCATAAAATATTTTTCTGGTGTTTTCGTCATTTGGAAAGGTCGAAGTCATTATTTTTCTACAAATTTCGCTCACCTATTTTATCGTCATCTTACTATTTTGAAGTTCGTTTCGATGTATCATTTTTATTAATGTTACCCGGCTTTAATAAATGACTCTTTTCTTTTTTCTCATCGCGTCTCGCGTCTTTTCGTGCGATGTTGCTCCTACATCTCGGTATTCTTCTTCACCGTCGGTTCTTGTATTATTTCTTTTTTTTTTTTTTTTTTTGAAAACGAGCGCGAAAAAATTGCCATTTTAGCTATTTTCTTGGTCCGCAACAAAAACGCCATTATTTCATCGTTTACGTTACATCGAATTATCAAAATTATTAATCACATCGGGCCTTATTATGGTATAAAATTGCGTCGCAATTAAACATCCGAACGTAATTTTTTCCCTGTCTTTTTCGCACTTTGTATTCGAATACGATTCGCGGTATAAAAGATACTTTTTCATTGTTTTCAACAGTTTTTTTTTCTGTTTTAAAAAACGAACGAGGTGTCGTTTTAAATGAATTAGCCCGCAGATGATGAATTATAGGTGTCCTTTTTGACCGCGCTAACTTTTCATTAGCCAGCCGAAAAGTAATGATTATGTTCAATTGAGCATAATGAGCATTTTTTTTTCGGTTTTTGTATTCGTGATTATGTCAACTTGATCATTTTTCAATTATTATCCGTCTGGGGACATTTTGAAGCGATTTTTCATTTTCATTTGTGCTTTTTTTTAAAAAAAAAAAAGCTTTTGAGAATCAAGTTTCAGCGAAGGTGAAATTTTCGAATTTAATTACCACGGGAAAGTTTTATTTGATTATGCGATTATAGCAACCCAGGAACTGAGTTACGACGAAATACGATGTTCAACATTTAATATTTATCAATAGAATATTTCTTTCATATTTTTTCTCATCGACTAAGACGAAATATTCGTGACTAATGCCACGGTTACCATTATCAATATTTATCCACCTTTTTATTCAATATTTATGTATTTAGCAGTCATCTTCAGACGCATTGGATATTTAAATTTCATGGAAAAAGTTTCCTCATAACTTCTTTGCATAACAATCAAGCAAAGTAGTCTTTTTTTTAAACGAGAAACTAATAAGAAATTTTTATGTATTAATCACTGTAATTTATTTTCCTCGAAATGGTTCGCTTTTCACAAATCTAATCACCTCGTTTAACGCTTTGAAATCCACTTTAATATTTTAGATTATATGAACACTTGTATGGTGATTTTCAGTCTTATACTTTATTTCTGTAATTTGAAAAAATAATAGAAATTCAAAGAATTGAGCTTTTTTCAGTCATTTGAAAAAAATTCAACTGATCACGCAGACGATGCTCAATAATTTTTTCAATTTGTTAAACCCGAACAATAATACCTACTTACTCACACATTCTTTTTTATTGAAAAAAAAAAAACTTGGTAACTTTTACCAAATCGAACAACTTTTTTAAAGTTTGAATATTTTTCAAATTTTAAATTATTTTGAGAAGCAAAAATTGCACTCTTCTCTCAAATTTTCAAAAAGGGATTCAAAGAATGGAAAAAATAATTATGTTTTTTTTTCTCGTTACACCGAATATTTAAATTCGCCGAAAACTTCGGCTTTCTTTATTTAAAAAAAAAAAGTGTTCAAATAAAATTTCATCCCAAGGGACAATCATTTTACACTTTTTTTGAAGGTGTGCAAGAGAGGGTAATCAGAAATTTATGCCTGGACCTCTAGAATTTGATTCTCTCCCCTCTTTCCTTCCCACTCCCCATATCCAATTCAAATTTAGCCTTAAAATTTGAACATTATGAAAAAATTCTGAAAAATTACAATATTTTTTAAATGGATTTTCAATATGAGGGCTTTACTCGCAAAATATCACAGGCATCCACTTTTCAGACTTAGATACCTTATTTTTCATGGAATTCTCGCGACATTATCACTTTTGATGATTTTTCAATGTTTTAAAAAGTGAAAAATCGAAAAAATTGGATTTTTTGAAATTGAAATAATTGGCAGCCATTTTCCATCGCACATCTTGACTCCTATTCAACTATTGAAAAAAAAAAAAACAGAACGATTTTCTTTACCAATTTTGTTTGAGATAGAATTTTTGAAATCTGAAAAACAGGGAATAAACAATCTTCCATGAAAAAAAAAAAATGAAAAAAAAAGCACTAAAATACTGGATCAAAATAACTGATGTTATTATGAAAGTCTTCTCAAACAGGGTATTAAAACATGGTTGAAATTTAGGGTAATTCTTTTTCAATTATTCCTCAAAAATTAAGGCAGATGTCCATTGTCCACCATAATGGGTTTAACGAACCGCATATTCGGGGCTTCCAATGTTCTGATTGGTTGTAAATGTAATAAGAACAAATTCAACGTTCAGGTCTAAAATAAGTAGCATTGAAGAAATTGGAATTCTTTCATCAGCTTTAATTTTTTTATACTCGTCAACATGAAAAATTGCAAATTATTGAAGTATTTTAAGCCTTTTTCGATTTTATTTTTTTTTTCTGAAAAAAGCCCACATTTCTTGAAAAACACTATTTAAGGAATATTGTGTTACTTTCTGATTCTGAACAAAAATCAATATTTTCAGGAACTTATATGGGAAGAAATATGCACAGAAAAAACACTAAAAAATCTTAATCGACTCCAAATGACCTGAATTGTTGAAAAAGTTATGCATTCCTTGTAGAGAACAGCAGAGAAAAAAAATACCCTTGGAAATTTTAGCCCTAATAATTATTCATTTGGCTGAATTTTGAACATACATATCACATAGGCCCCATCATGGGAAAATATGTATTTCGTATTTTCTCCAATTTTTTTCATTCTTGGAAACTTTTTTATTCTTCTTTACATATTCTGTATACTTCACTTTCATTTTTTTCGTTTGAAGAACACTTTTTTCTAAACTGACGATGAAGGTTTTCAACAAATTAATTAAAAAACGAAAAATAAACTTTTTATTATGTACCTCAACTTTGAACTTCATTTCTAAGATTTTATTCAAAAAATTTATCGTTTCTATTTTACCCACGTAAAATATTTACAAAAGTATCGATTCTCGAAAATTTTTTCAACTTGGAAAGTAGAATTGACTTACAAAGGTACAATTTCCTTGAGATTTTTCCAATATTTATAGATACTTGAGACGCTTAATAAATCTCAAAAGAAAAAAATTCGATATCTTTTTGAATTTTTTCCAACCATTTTCCAAAACATTTTTTTAGCTACAAATTTTACCAAAAAGCACTCCCTCCTTTTACCCATTCAATCAAACGAAATTCAAAAATGGGCAAAATGTTGAAAAATCTTGCTTTCTACGGCATTTTTTTTTTTAAATTCTCACCATTGTTTTTTTTCCCACGAATTTGGATATCTAGCTTATGATTTCTGTTTTTATTTTTTTTTCCTTGTCATGTCAGAAGACAACCTAATTTTATAGTGTTTCAGAAGTTGAAATTTTTACATTTGAAACCCTTCAAAAATTTTCAAACTCTCTAAAAATTCAGTTTCTAGTCATTTTCAAAGGAAAAAAAAAACACAAAATAGATAGATTTTTAGCACTCCATCGCCCCGTCACCTACCCTCCCATCACACTACTTCTTCGTATCAGTTTAATTATTCTAAAACGAACTATTCGGACGTGCACGAAAATACGAAAGAAGCGAAATTCATAATTATGATTAAAGATTTCGCTCTACGAGAGTATACAAAGGGCGACAGATAACTTTTCACAGGCAAATTCACCAGGCACATATTTAATTACACTGTATCATTCATCTTTATTATAACTGAAATGATATGGCAGCATCTGTGTCTAAACTTCTCGTTCGAAATATTTTCAACCGATCCGAATGAATAATTGTAGTCGAATGTTAATTTATGAAGTAATCCAATTAGACCGTTTTAAAGCATCAGCATGACTAAAAAGTTAAAAAAATCATCACATTATCGATACAATTTTCTCATCAAATTATCTCCACAGCAAAAAAATCAATACTTAACTACCCCCCTCTCCCAAAAAACATCACAACGTACAGAACATTTTTCAGCGAATTCAAATACCAACCGCATTATTAAATAAACATCGTCTGTATACATTCGATATATTAAAATAGCAAACATCGAATAAGGGTTTCGAGTAACGTGAAAAATTTCATTACTAAAGGCTTCATTTAATAAAATCCCTATAATCCGACTTGTCAAAGCATCATTACAAAATTAATTTCACTTTTTAGTCGCGTCTGGATGCTCGACTGGCTCATAGAACGGAAGGAAGAAGGCGGCGGAGGAATACGAGTTGCATGACTAAAAGTAATTTATTACTATTACCTGCGACTTAATAGGTGCCATTGAAACTGAAATAATGTGATGATAGTTATTATATTAACGATGTTAAAATTTTTTTATTCCGCCGTCGCACCCGCCAAGCAAATTTCCTGTTATGAAGATATTACCTCGGAGGGATGCGTGTATGTAATACGCGCGAATTTACAGCGATGTAACCATGTATAGGTATACACCATACCGCGATGGTGTTGTATAATGAAATGAAGGTAATAAAAATACCTAAATACGCCAAAAATACTACGTACCCGTGTTAAAATTACGAACGAGTGCTAATGTTTGCACGTCACACGCCATAAATTTATTACAGCAATAAACGTATAATTTTTCGTCAGAGTTTCACCCTCTACCCCCGCCCCCTCCTGTACACACGTGTTAAAGTATCTGGTGGATTTTCGTTTAAATGAAATTATTATATACGGATAGTCTCTCCACTACCTAGGAGAAGTATTATGCGGACGGATTAATTCGTCGTAATTAATATCTCAGCCGAGAGAGAAAACGATGAAAAAACCAAAATCCTCGTGTTTGAGAAATCGTACAAAATTACTGCAATTTTTTTCTTTCATTTCATTTGTTCGAATAATTCGATTCTCATTTTGGAAAAACGCGTGCAAAATTTAACGAATTCAGATTTCTGTAAAATACGTCTGTCTGTCACAAAAGCATTGATTTCTTTCATTTTTCAATAGGTATTAAGCAATATAAGAGAAGTTTTGAATTTAAAACGTCATTTATAGTGGCTGGAAAACGAAAAGAAAACATCTTGCCTACGATAAATAGCAAACGATATGCACGTGTGCTTCTTGAATAACGATCGCGATCGCGTCGAAAAGAAAAGTGTATTCGAGTCGACTGTTGACCTTTTTAATTTGTTGAAAATGTACGAGTAGAATGTGTTTTGTATTCGAGACGCTGGGGTGCTTCGCGATTATATTTGTTTAATTTTCACTCGTGTATGGCGCGTGTAACAAAGATGTACACTTGTTTGAATTCTCATACAAGTGGTTCAACAATTCGGCACGAAATGTCTGACGACGAAATGAAAATAACACGGGATTGGGAGGAATTTTCCAGAAGATGGTGAAAATTGTATGGGTAGTTGATAGAGTGAGGTAGGTTTGGACATTGGAATGATATGCTCTGGTGGTGTTTATTTGTCCACAGTATTGTGTTTGGAAATTTTTTACCGTTGAAATTGTTCTCAGCAGGAATTCCTGAGGTGGGAAACAGACGCAATAAAGGCAGATTAGCTGGAATTGAAAATTTTTCTTTTTTTTTGCATTTAGAAACGTAAAATTGTAAAAAACTACTCCTATTTTTTACCTCGTCCCCTAGATAAAATTGCTATTCTTTCGCCAAATCGTTCTAAAAAAAAAATAGCCAAAGAAGTCACTGTAGATATTTCTTCACCTCCAACCCGATTTCTATAAAAAAAAAAAACATGATTGAAAAAATGAAACGTTTCTGCTTTTCAAAACAATCAATAAAAAAAAATTAAGGAAAAAATATTTTTTGAGAAGCTTTTATAGAAATAATTTTAAAATGAAATCATTCTTTTCATTTAGGGTACTCCTCCTTCACCATCTTTGAAAGATTGAAAGAAAAATTGAAAATATTCTAAAAAAATTGAGAAATTGGGTAAAATGCAGTCACCGACGTTGAAAAAAGTATGTATGTAATAATTATGCATGAACTTTCATTTTAATAAAAATTGTACAATTCTCTCAAGATTTTCCCATCTCTATGGATTTATAAAGTGTACAGGATCTGAAAAAAAAATTACCATCTTTTTTCGGATTTTCTAAACATTCGTTTTCAATTTTTCCAAAAAAAACATCCCCTTTTCTTTTCAATTAGAAAAATTCAAAGAGGAACAAAAAAATGGAAATAATTTTTTTACATTTTCAAATAATTCATACAAAAAATTGTAATATCTTTTTTTTTGGTAAAGTGATTCACAGAATTGTATCAAATAAATTTTCAATTTCGTCATCATTTTGACAACTTTTTTGTACATTCCTACCGATTTTAAGCAATTTTTGTGGGCAATACTGGTAAAAAATGATGTTTTTTAATTTTTTAGATACAAAATGGCCGAAATGTTGGAATATTTTCGCCCAAAATAAAATATCTTAAAAAGTAAATTTGCTCATTTTTCTTCATATTTACAACCATATTCCAAAAATAATTGAAAAAAAAGTTTTGAAAGATAATATTGAAATTTTTTTCAATAGTAAAGAAAGAACTAAAATTTTTGTAAATGCTTGCATATAAAGCTTATGTACTGCAACTTCCAAAATTTGAAGAAAATTTGATGGCATCTTTTAAAATAGATACCGAAGATATTTATGAAATAATCTTCATTTCTACCTTAGAACTGAATTTGAAATTGGAATAAAGATCAAAATATATGACAAAATTTGGAAATTGATAAAAATTAACATTGAAAACAAAATAGAAAGCCATGAATACGTATAAGAAAAAAATGAAAATAATCGAAATCCCGTTGAATGAAATAAAAAACATAAACAAGATAGTTCAAGGGAATTATTAAGTTCTACAAAAACTACTTAAAAATAAAATAGAAAATTGCCCATTGATGAATATTTTGGATTTCTAAACATAGATATAGGAATTCTATGTGAAATGGACCTGAAATCATCAAAATCATTTTTTTTTGATAATCTTTTTTATTCTGGGAAAACAACTAAAAATGATTTTTTCTAGGTATGATAAACCCGTCATTTTCTGTCGTTTCCTAGAAAAACGACAGTCTGAAAATTTTTCAACACTCTGAAATTGCAGCTACGATTCAAACAGTTTCGGATCAAAGAATTAAAGCCCACTTCCCAAATCGAAAAAAGAGCCCATCACAACTCGAAAAAGGGGCTCAGTTCTCACATTTTTTTGGTGAGAAAAATAATGAATCAGTGTGAAGGATATTTTTGTTATAAACAGGTGTAAGATACTAAGATATCTTGAAATAGTTGACAAAATAGTGGAACTTTATACTAAAAATGTATACGATCCATGGGTCCATTCGCTCATTTCCTCCTGGGGCCCAAGAGGCAATTTCCTCTTTTGTTTACTATTCAAGCCGCCACTGAAATTTCGCATTTTGATTTGAAAAATTTTCCAAACAATGTTTTTTTGACTTTTTACACATGTCCTTTAATAATTTTTTAATCTCCACATTTTTCTACAAATAAGTACATATGTACATAAGTACGATTCCTCTATAAACCACGAAACTCGCCAAGATAAACAATTTTTTCGCCCCAAACAAACTCGCCCAGTTGTGAAATTTTCATTTCCCTTAGATTATTACCTACTACAGAGATATTTCCACATCAAGCATTCGCTTTAGAAATTCACATCGGGTTCGCAGCTCGTACTTCGTATAGTCATGGTAAAGGCCAGCACCCGTTACGCGTAATCACAGGGTAACTTAGTTCCACGAATATAAGGATCCCTTTACATACCATTAGACTAATTTGTAAGATACTCGTATAAACGCCAGGTAAAGTTGATATCATGTTCGTTCATGAATATACCTCTTAAAGCGATTGCAAAACGTTTAATCGTGATATTACTGCGTTCGTGGGCATAGTTAATTTCACCAGCACAGTGGTTCGCCTAGGTAGGTACATATAAATTTTGAAATAATTTTGTCTTGAGTTGGATAGTTTGAATGAGAATTTTCAATTCACATTTTTCTAAATTTTTAATGTCGAAATTTTCAAAAAAATGAAAATAAAAATTCTGGAGAGCGTCATGACTGAAAATTTCTCAAGTGATCATATTATATCGCTTTCTCTTTTTTTGAGGGGGGGGGGGAATTCCAAAATTAAATGCAACTGCAACATGCTCAAAAAATTCAAAACCAAAAAAAACACTGTTTCATAGACGCACCCAAGAGGGAGGGCTCAGGGGGCTCAAGCCCCACCTTAAGCCCGAGGAAAATAATTTTTTGCATCAAAACTGAGAAAAAAGTCAATTTTTTGCTCTTTGAAGTATATTTTTACAAAAAATTTTCGCCCTCGCTTCGCTCGGACAGTATTTTGGGGCTTTTATTGCAAAACATTGACAATATTTGATTGATTTTTCAGTCAAAAATCACCAAATTCTCAATAAATTCTCTGTTTGTGAGAAAAAATTGATGATTTTTGATTGAAATATCAGTGAAAAATTACTCAATTTGAAATTTGACCCCCTTCCCATTTTTTCTAAAATTCTCAGCCCCTCCCTTAATTAATTTCTGGGTACGCCTATGCACAGTTTTTACGTAATTTTTCATCAATCAACAAGGAAGGTATTCCAACTCAAAGTGAAATTTTGAGGATGGAATATGACCTTTTTTTTTTGGGGGGGGGGGGACCTCAAGCCCCAGTTCAAAATGAATGAAGCAAAACAAAAATGATTATTTGATCCTCCCTCCAAAAAACTGGTTCCATTATTATTACGTCATTTTTTTAAATACGTGTTTTTGAAGACAAAACTTGGGAAAATCATTTTGAAACATAATCCTGTAAATAAATCAAGCCCAATCGAAGAGAGGCAGAAAAATTTGTAAAAAAGTATCCAAAAACTGAAATTCATCTATTTTTTAACTACATATTATTTTAGCACCTATTAAAAAGGAAGTGAAATTTATTTAACCCTTATTTCTTATTATTTATATATATGTAAGATTTCTTATGCCTGAGTGTCTGAGATTTGAAAAATTGCAGTTTTTCAGACAATAATTCTATTTTTAATGGATTTTTGAATGAAACATTTTATTATTTTGTTGTAAAAATTTTTTTCTTTAGAATTTATTCAACTTAATTTCGTACTTTTTTCGTATTTTTCAGCAACAATCAGAAAATCCGTGTTTTTTCTTATTTCCGGCAAAATTTTCACAAGAAGTTCGAAAAACTGTTTTAGTCACGTGAAAAAAAAAAACACCAAAAAAACAGGAAATTCGTCACATATGTATCAGGGTGTCCACTATATCTCAGAAATAATTTTCCCTGACTTTTCTGGGTTTTCCAGACTAATTTTTAGAAATTTTTCAGACCTTTTAAATATGTTATTCCTAAAGGATGGAGGAGGAGGCAATTTTTTCGTGTGTCCAACAGTTTTTTTAAAAAAAAAATCATATCCTCTTAACGAGATTCAACTTGAATATTCAGTTTTGAAAAATTTTTCGACGCCACCTCCCTCCTTCCTCCTTTCTTGCAATTCGGTACAAAAATTTGAGAGATTTTATAACAGAAAAGTTTCAAATGAAAAGCAGTCTCGAAATTCAAAATTGTAATTCTCTTCACAATCCAATCCCCCCTCCTCCTCCCAAAAAAGTATCTCAAATATTACTTTCTTTTCGGCTTGGAAAAGTAAATAATGAATTGTTGAGGAGTAAAATATTAAATATTTTGATAAAAAAATTATAATGTGCTGACTGCTGAGCCCAAGCGAAACGAGGGCAAAATTTTTTACAAAAAAATACCTTCAAAAGTTGAAAATTCATCACTCCACGTCCCAGTTAACTTTCCCAAAATGTGGCCGGAATTTATACAAATTCTCTTTTGTTTTTTTTTCTTCTATTCAAAATTGTGATCAGGGGCATTATGATAGCCCTACTCCGTTTTCATTACATTTCATCAGAAAAGTACGAGTTCAAAATATCCCCGAGTGTAGCGAGTAATTTTTTTGAAAATTTGACAATAGACAAGAACATGCGTTTAAATATCATGTTTCTTTGCACATATAATTACGATCAACAAAAAATAATGGTGAATATAAAAATTAGGCAAAATAATTTGGCCCAAGCGGAGCGAGGGAAATTTTTTTTGAAAAAATTTTAATAAAACGAATCCAGAAACTTCAGATTTTTATTTTTCTGGAATTTTACAAAATTCCAGCGGAAATGCCGAAAATTTCAAAATTCCCTGACTTTTCCAGACGGTCAAAATCCCCTGCCTTTTCTCGGTTTTCCGGAGAATGGACCCCTGTCTATTTCCGTCTATGCAAGCAAGGTAAAAAACCAAGCATAAAAAATTCCAGCTTCTCATCCACCACATCCTTCCCTCAATTCAATGTTTCGACCCAACCACCAAATCCACACCGATTAAACCCAACCCCGAAACCTATCGCGCCCATATGTAAAACACCAATACAACCCCATCCGATCTGCCAAATTGAATATCAAACATTTCGGCGGAAAACATGCTTTGGCATACAGCTCCGGTGAACGTTGACATTTAAAGGTATGGAATAACGCTCGCTTCATTGAATCTCGTGACTTCCATAATAAAAAAATTTCTTTTCACACTACGCTACCGCATAAAAAAAAGGTATCGGCACGAAACCAAGGATAAAAATCGTATATCTATTGTATAAATACAACCGGCTGTGTGATAAATCTACAAAATACACGCCACTTCAGCCATTAATTCGCCGAGGTGTTTTTATAACGAAGAAAAAAAACATGTTCGGATGCAATAACGCGCCTCCTAAAATAATTCCAGTCTTATTTCTCGTCCTACTCAGTTTACAACTTGTATAAAAATATAGCCCCGTATACCTATTCCAATATAGTTTATAAGTCAACTTTTTTTTCCCTCTCTATTTCCTTCTTAATACTTACATACTTATATTCTTGTATACAATAAGTTCGTATATTGTATTAAGGAGGGGAGAAAAATACGACAACGTGGTATTTTTTTGATTTTCTTTCTCGCATGAATATTGTAAATTTTATTGGCTTTACTTAACGACTACCACGTCGGAATCGTACTTGGTAAATTTGTTAGATACGTATAAAAATAGTGCGAACGCGAACATTTCACGAGTTAAATCACGCTCCGTCACGAATTTCGTTTCGACGAATCAAACTTGGAAACCAGATTGATACGGTAAAGCTCCTCTCGTCGTCCAAAGTCGCAGCGAAATATAAAAGAAATACGTTAAAGCTGTTTTTTCTCCCTTTTTATCAATAGCTCTTTGTTCTTTTACGCAGAAATAAAACACGCTTGTCAGGGAAAAAGCATATGAATGTAAGTTCAAATTGACGCGAAATTGGGATGTCGCACGTGAACAAGATGAATTTGCTGGCGCAGTTGTAGGTCGGCAGGGGCACCGAGGGAAGCACTTCTACGAGATTTAATTTTAAATCGACCAAACAATTTGGTGTATAATTCGACATCGGACGATGGTAATTCCAACTCTTTTGTATTTTTATACAAACTCGATTGCCGGATGGGTAATCCGCGTTTGGAAATTTTGGCGGCAAAAATTACTATTTTGACAACCGACGACGCGATTGGTTGGAGAGGACTTTGCAAAACCATCGCACCGTGATCGCGGGGTTTTTATGTAAATTCCTACCGACTCGTACGCATCGACAAACATCAATTATATTAATTCGAAAAAGCGAAAAAATACCGCATTCGTGTCGATTTTCGAATACAACGATAACTATATATGCATCCAATTTCCAATACAGAGCAATTGGAGTTTTTTTTTATTCGTTCTCTTTTATGAAATTTTTTAATTGGTGTTTTTTTTTCCACGCTGTGTCGTAGTCGATGTGTTGGGGTGAAAATAAAAGAATGCTATGCCAGTGGTAATATTTTCACGTATTTTATATCGTTTAGAGTCGAGTATGCTGGTATAGTTTACATAAACGTGTTAGATTGATTGCTACCTGTCACATATGTCTCTCGATGCGAAATAAAAAAAAGTGTAAAAAAGTTGTAACAATATAGAATTAAATTTAACTTCGGTCGTGTTTGATGGATGCTCTTTTAAACGACGACAGCGTTTTCGAGGTCGAATTGTAATTGTGTGGTTGGTACGGAGGTTTGACGGGTGCGATGATATTCTTATGTGTGAGAATTTTTAATAGTTGGGCGAAATATTATGCTTGGGCAGTTTGCTTTTTTGGCGTTGAATTTCTGTCAAGATGAATGGATGTTTTAACGAAGACTGTAGGTATTTTCAACTGAGGGAAAATTTTGACGAAACAAACATTTTTCATTGAAAAAATGTCCGAAAAGAACTCCATATCCAAAATTTTAAATCCTCAAGTTCATTTTACGAATTTTAGCGAATTTTTGAATAAGTATTCAAAGTAACTCCGTGACAAAATATTGAAATTTGATCAATCTCTCTCATTTCGAATCAATGAGAAGACATTGAAAAAAAAAAGTCAGAATTGTAATGCAAGGAAAATCAAAAAAATTCTTTGATTTTCAGGAGATTTTCACTGTTTTTTAAGAAAATTCCACTACTTTTTCAATGATTTTTCAGCAAATTTTGAAATATTTTACTGGTTTTTCAGTGAATTTTCATCGATTTTCTAACAATTTTTCTCCACTGATATTACCGAGCTGAAATTCTGACTGAGTTTCAGTGCTTTTTGAAAATTTTCACGGATTTATATTCCACAAAACAAGTTAAAATTTGGTAGATTTCCTACTCTTGACCGCTCAAATCGATTGGAAGTTTTTCAATAGGTGAAGATTTAGACAGGATCCTGCCTCAAAAATACCCCCCACCCCTTCCAAAAAAATCATTATTATTAAGCATTTTTTTCATTTGTGTTTAAAAACGATCTCATTTCATCCAACAATTTTTTCGAAAAAGTGATGAAAAATTATCAGAAATCAGAAGTTGAGATGAAAAATGTAAATTTTTTTTGTTTAATTTTACTCAAAAATGGCTGGATTACAATTAATTTGTTCATTAAAAACCTTTTTCGGCAGAAATTTTTAGCGATTCTTAAATTTTGATTTTCCATAGACTGAAAATTGGCATATTTTTTCGTAGGTGTGGGTTTGGGTCTAGTTGTTCTGGCTTTTTTCCTGTTAGTACTTCTATTTTGCTGTTTCATTCTTGATAAAATTTCTGTTTGGTTGGGTTAATTGCTTATTAACATCTGAAGTGGCATGAGACTTAGCCCCTTCCCTCAAATCTACTGTAGTTTCAAGACGTCTCGTTATCTCAAAAAGTTTCGAAATTTTACAAAACTGAAAAAAAAAGCATAAAAATAATCCATGTCAGTTTATCTCCCGAAAACACATTTTTTTCAAGATTCGTCGCTACTGGTTCAAATTCACGTTTTTTTCGAATAATATTTTTCAACAAAAATTGAAAAATACGTTTGAAACCATCTAAACGTGCCAAAAACAGACACTCAACAGAGCTGCGAGAGGAGGGAATCAAAAAATGACAATTTATGCATCAATATTAACCCTCAAAATCCAATTTACAGATTTGAATCTGTTGTTTTGTCGTTTCTTTAGAAAAAGGACTAGAAACGATGTTTTTCAGTAATTAAAATCCGTCGTTTCTTGTCGTTTTCTTGAAATCCGAAAAAACGACATTTTTTTTGAAGGAACCTTTAAAACAAGCAACTATGTATTTGATTAATTATTTAAAAGTTGTCATTTTCAAAGTATTTATCCATGTTTTACGCGTGCAATGTTCATTTCAACATGATTTGCGGTTTTTGTCACAAATAAAAGTTGATAAGGACGATAAAGATGAAATGCAACAGCGACAACATGACAAATTGACAATGACGAAGAAGAAAAAGAAGACAAAAATTTTCAACGGCTCTGTTACAGATTTTAATTTTTTTTCACGTTAATGATGCAATAAAAAATCATCAAAATGTTTTAAACAAAAATTGAATTCTGTTAGTTAAATATAATTTTTTTTTTGAAATTTCGATTCCGAACCCTCCTTTTTTTGATTTTTTTTTTTTTAATTCCACCCGAGCTGATTTCATTTTCTAGGGCTATTTTCATGTGAAATGTGAATTTACCAAATTTGTGTCAGCTAAAGCAATTTCTCTTTAGATATTCTCCATTTCTTATTCTTGCAAAAGGTCCGAAAATCGAACTCGATTGCAAAAAAAAAAAAAAAAGAGAACGAAAAAATATATAAAAACCTTATTCACCAAAATCTCCATATTGAAAGAAATCAACGTTACTGGGTATAGACTACTTAAGAAAATCAACATGCATTCTTTTTCCATATAAAATGGGAAACCGAACTATCGGGTCGGTTTTTTTTTCCAAGTCATCTCACGTCTATTAGAAAATTAAAAATCGAGCTGTTCGGGCGGGTATTGTCAACATATGCTCATAATGGTGCATTCTGTTACCATGTATATTTTTTTTTGGTTATTGAAATCGCGTATCCGATGAAAGAAAAAATCACGTTGGCATATTTTCGACCGTATAAGCATACGCGACTACAACAACACGACGACATCGACATCGACGTCGGCTCCCAAAAAAAAAAAAATAAGAAAAGAAAAAGAACCCCCCTGTTCGTCTCGTTGACTCCTCTCGAACATATTTTCGTACATACATATACGACGAAGAGAAAAAGATAACAAGAAAATACGTGTATTCAATTTGCTCAAAACTTTGTAAAAATATCAGTCTTTTCGAATGACAGAATCTCAAATATATTATTCACCCTCGCGCGAGTTAAAAGTTTACTGTTTTGATACTTAAAACTTATCCCTCTTGAAATAACTTTTGCCAGCGAGTGTAACACGGCGCAGTGTAAATTCCTCGCGTAAAAGTTTTTTTTTCTCGTGCCCCCTCTCGCTGTAATATATTAACACAATTTTTCAGTTTTTCCCGCACAAAACTTGACATTAATTGTCATCAATGGCTTCTTAAGTATGAGAAAACTCAACGTAAATATGTTCCGTTTCGTCGTATTGTACGGTGGGCTCGCAGGAGCCGGGGCGAGGGGGTGTTTTCGCTAATATCGTCGTTGTCGTCGCCTACTGCTATTGCGCGCCTGTGCCTCTGTACATATACAAAAGTTTATTTGCATTTTACGCCGCGCCGCGCTCAAACAATGACTTTTAACCTTACTCGCAAACGTACCGCGATACGTAGAGTTTGATTAATTGGTATTATTTTACGCGAGTTTGTATGAATTATTAAAATACTTAAGAAAGTCGAGCCTTTAAAGTCTAAGCATTGTATATTTTGGTGTCGCGAAGAAAATACGCGCGAATTATCGGATTTAGTTTCAGCGTAACACGAGCCGGATGTTTTTTCAAGTGGTTTGACCTTAAAATGACCTGTGACTGGGTTTGAAAAAAAAAATGAAAATTTCCTTCGTGCAGATGAATTCTAAAATTTCTCTAATTCCCGTGGACGAATTTAGTTTAGATTTTTACTAAGATTTTTTTAAAATTTTGAACACCGATAAAATGAATTAGAAGTATGGAAAGAGAATAGAGAGAATATGAAACAATAGAAAAAAGTCATATTCAATTCCTGAAATTTGAATTCGATGAAATTCTTCAATTTTTTGTCCCAAGGTAAATTCACCAAAATTTCTTCTCTATTTTTTTGAGAGTCTAAAGAAAGGAGGGAGGAAAATTTCCCAAAAATTTTAAATAAAGTATCATATTGTCATGTATTTTAACATGGATATGTTTTTTCTTCTGGGGTTGGAGAGTCATTCCAAAATTTATATCTAAGATCAAAATTTTGAAACGCTATTTTGCGTCGCCATATTTTTTAAGACCGTAACTTGTAAATTTTCATTTTTCCGAAATTAACAGAGTGTCCACTCGATCTCAAAAATGATTTTCCCTGACTTTTCCAGGTTTTCCAGACCTTTCAAATATATTATTTTTGAAGGATGGAGAAAGGGTGGTTTTTTGGGTGATGAAATGTGCAGAAGAATGCTTTAAAATGCATAATACTCAACGACATTTTTTTAAAACCATCACATCTCACAATATTTTTAGAATCTCCTTTTTTTTCGATCACAAAATCGGCGTAAATTCAATTTTTAAAACTGTTGAATATTCTCAGTCTTAAAATTAAAAAATTCGTTCGCAATTCAATGCCCCCCCTCCCCCCCAGAAAAATATGCCTCAAATTTATAAATTGCATAAAAATCTCTCTTTTTGGCTTGGCCCAGTCGCGCAGTAGTTCGATGGGGGAGTGAAATATTAATTATTTTAATAAAATACAATGTGATTGGCCCGAGCGAAGCGAGGGCAAAAATTTTTGTAAAAAAAATTCTTCAAAAGTTGAAACTGTGAACCCTCGTAAATTTCCCAAAATGTAACCAGAAAATACGAATACTCGTCTATTCTTTTTCAAAATAGTGATCAGGGACATCATAGTATTCCTTTCTCATCAAATTTCATCAAAAAATCCTTGTTAGAGTGTAAATTATCACCGAGCGTAGCGAGGTAATTTTTTTTGAAAACTTGATAATTCAATAATCAAGAACATCATTTTTTTTTACATTATGAATTTATGATCAATAAAAAATTATAAATGGAAACATTTTTTAATGAAAGAGCCAAAAACTTCAGACAAATTATTCTTCTTCTGGATTTTTACAATAATTCCAACGGAAATGCCGAAAATTTCAGAATTTCCTGACTTTTCCAGACGGTCCAAATTCCCTGAATTTCCTCGGTTTTCCCGGTTTTCCAGAGAATGGACACCCTGATTAACTTAATGTCGGAATATTTTAGAAATTTAATTCAATTTCAGAAAGTCAGAATGACAGGACAAACATCAGAAATTCAGTAGCTGACTTTTGAAGACATAAATTTTCATAATTTCTAAATTAAATTGATATCAGAAAGTCAGGATGACAGGGAAAAACATAGGTATCCATGTTACCAACATTTGAGAATGCCTAATCTCCAATTTTTCGTACCAGTGAGCAATAAAATTTATTGTAATTTTTCAAGAAAAGGAAAGTGGTTGTTTTTGTCGTGCCTTAAAGAAACGATATGAAACGATGCATTTAAATACATATTTAAAACCAGTCGTTCTTTGTCGTTTTTCAAATAAATGACGAGAAACGACAAATACAAATCTGTAAAAGGGTCGTTCTTGTCGTTTTTTAAGAAAAATGCAAAAAAAAAAACGATGAAAAAATAGAAATTTGGAAGTTGGTTGTTTCTGTCGCTTTTCAAAGAAACGATACATTCGATTATCTAGCCTGTCGTTCTTGTAGTCATTCAAAAGAAGAAAAAAAATTGAATGATAAAATTTTACCAACTCTCTCATTCTGAATCAGTGAAAAGTCATTGATGAACAGACGAAATTGCAGCACAGGAAAAATCAGCTGATTTTTTCAAAGATTTTCACTAATTTTTCGAAGATTTTCACCGATTATTCAGCAAAATTCAAAAATTTTACAGATTTTTCAGTGAATTTTCTCACTGATTCGTTTTCGGTGAAAATTTTTTCACTGATTTTCTCCTGTGCTGCAATTTCGACTGTTTTTCAGAGATATTCCATAATTTTCACTGATTTATAAATGAGAGAGTAGATAATAAAATTTTGGCAACCGGTGAAAAATTTTATCCTCAATTTTAATAGTTTTTACTCATACGCAGAATTCCTCACAATAAATTTCCACATTTTCAATCAAGATAAATGATACTCAATAAAATCTATTTCTTCATTTGAATTAGAAAAAGCAAGAAAACGAAAATTTCCAGACGTTTCTCCGCATATATTTAAACAGCTCGTTGGATGGGGAATGGAAGAGTATGAACGTGTATCCACCAAATCATTCCTACATCCGCACTCTTTCGAATTCGAAACCCAGCTCAAAATCGTGACACCCACTTAGCTTATTTGAAAAATTGAAACGGTACAAACTTCTATACCAATCCCGCCCTTAATTAAATTGATACCAATCCGAAAACTTATCTTTTGAAAAAAAAATCCCGAATAAAAATATTCCCAGCATACAGCTCGGTAAACCCTCAATCCGGACTTGTTTAATGTTTGAAATTCAAATAAACGAAAAAGTATGTCTCAGGGTATACCATCTTGTACGGTAAAGTTTGCGGTTTAATCCATTTAAGCTCGTCGTTTTTGAGTAATTTAAACGAATGGAGGAATATCTTTAATATGTAAATACCGCGTACGATAGAATACTCCTCATCCGGGAGTATTTTTTCCCCGACCTAGTTACAACACCCGGCGAATCGCTCGGCATCTTCTCAAAGAAGTATCGACGGCGACATGTATAGGCAAAATGTCGCGCGATAATTTCGCCTAAAGTAGGTTTCCGCATATGGCATGTGGAAAGAAATCCAACCATAGAATGAAGTTTTCCAATTCTCTAATGTACTTCGTACCGGCAGGAAGGGGAAACAGCGTTAAAAATCTGAGCGGCGAAAGTTTTCTATTCGAAAAAATCTACCTCAGATTTGGTGATCCATCTTGCTCAATCTTTCATATCTAGTAAAAAAAGTTTTTTTAAGTAGGTAAGTAAAGAAAAAGAATAAAGAATTACTATGCCCACGTGATTTCAATAAGGATTTCTCGCCGCGAGTTTCTTTACAAATGGCGAAATATAAAGTTCGCAGTACCCATTAGCTTTTTAGATGCGGTCGAAAACTATACGATTTTTAATATAAATTATCGAAAATGTATCGGCGAATGGCTGGCAGAGAAAGCTTATGAAAAATGAGTGCAGATTATTTCGCCAAATGGCTATAAATAACGGATTAAACGATACGAACGAGCACAAATTCTAAAAAATTGTCGGCGATGGAACAATACAATTACGGTTTTTTTTCATCTTTCGTGCTCCGGTTTCGCGGTATACCGGTGCACTTTTCGTCTAAATGTATAGTACATGGCTCGACGTTGTTGTAGATTTTGTAAACCCGACGCACGTATCCGGGACTAACTCGAAATGCTTTCGGAGAGGAGGAAAAAAATATATAACTCGATAATATAAAAACACAAAAATTCAAACACATTTTTTTCTCTTTCGAAACCACCACCGACGAACGTTAATTCGAAGAAGCGAAAAAGCAACCGCCAACGAAGGGTAAGGGGGCTGGCAAACATCAAGTAGTCGATTCTCTCTGAAAGCTATGAGTAATTCGATGAAAAAGTTTTAACGTTCTTCTTTATAAAATTTTGCTTTTTCTTCTTTTTCGCATTAGAAAATTGGCACGTTCATCGCAGGAAATTTTGTTTCGGTGTAAATTAAATTTCGAAATCTTTTTTCGCGCTTCGAATCGACCGAATAAGGAAGGAAAGTCGAAGAACGGGGGGGACCGAAGAGTTCGAAGGAGCTTGTTTTTCAACGTTACGAAATCGTTGTCACTTTGACAAATTTTAAATATACGCCGCCTCGGTAACGCCGTCATCGTCGAGCGAAGAGGGAGCTGAGAAAAAAAAAACACGAATAATTTAAATGTTTTCGTTATGTATTTAATTTAGAGGAAATTTCAACCGATGAAAGCGGTTAAAAAGTGCTCCACGGTGTACCGCCGCACTGCGGGCTCGGCAAGGGAAAAAATTCTAATTCGATATTTGTCAAGTGTAAAAGCTACGACCGGAGTGTTTTAGATGTAATCAGCGGTTTTAACAACGTCGCCGCGGACGTAGTATTCCGAGAACTTTCATTTTTGCACGGCTACGAACCGGCGACGATAAATTACCACACGAGGGTGAAAAAAAGAAGTAAAAAATTTTCGAGAATTACTTTTAAATTGTGTTTTGATGCTTTTTACTTCATTTTCGTAGCTAACTTTTTTATTACTTAGTTACTTGAATTGCCTTTTTGTCCCCGATGCCGGTAATTTCTCAGTTGGCGAATTTATCACGATTCTAATTTTCGTTTTTGTTCTTTTTTTTTCGTTTGTTGCAGGTGAGTAACCAGATTGTGGTATTTTTTGAAGATGATGGTATGTTTACGGCGAGACAGTGAGTATTTGGTAGTGTTGAATTAGGTGTAGAATTTTTTTGGTGCCTATTGGAACCAAGTTCGTTGCTTTTTAACTGATTATGTAAAAATTTAGGACTGGAATAAAGCAAGTTTTGGTCGATTTGACCACTTCTGAGATAAAAAAAATAATAATTTTGATTTGTTTCGTAAATTTTAAAATTGAAAAAAAAAATGAAAAACCAAAAATTCATTTTATAAGTAAACATTTTTTTAAAATTTGAAAAAATAAACTGGAATGAAGCACAAATTTATTGAAATTTTTTTACTAGGTACCAAGTAGAATAATATTCATCAAGTACGAAAGAATGAAGTGAGAGGTAGGTACCTCTATTCTTCGATTTTTGAAATATTTTCGTTAATTGGAACATATTCTCCTCCATCTCACCCCTCATCCTCATCAAAAAATACTTTTTAGATGAAAAATTCTTTTTTGAAGCGTTTCAAAGGAAAAAATGCTCTACTGTGGATGCATCAATCATACCAATTTTTGCAAAACTCTTAGTTTCAGAGGAGAGCCAGAAATCGGCAAAAAACATCAACTTCTAATCAGCATTATGCTTCAAAATAAAGTATGCACGCCAAATTCAAAAAAAAAAAATCTGAAAAAGGTATTTTCATTTTAATAAGTAGGTATAATTTTCATTTGAAATAGAATCAAATTTTTTGGAGTCATGAAAAATGCCAACAATTTTCAAAAATAGCTCGACATGGAATTTTTTCAAGCTTATTTAAAAAAAAAAAAAAAAAACAATAGTCCCATATGTAAGAATAGCAAGAAAAAATATTTTTATTATACAAGACTCTCTTGAGCTGCAAGGGCACTTCCTCCATCTTTTATTTTGAAGAAAAGATAAAAATCATTTGAAAAGAAGTTCCTGAAGACAAATTTGAAGTCAGGTTGGTAATTGAACATTACCAGGGATCCTTATCTAGGGGCAGTTTAAAGTCTAAAACTAAATTTTCACACACAAAAAAAAGATCAATGGGAGTCGTATACTTACAGCTTATGCTCCTTCCGATCATTATTTTTATTTAGAATAAACAAAGTAAAACTTGAATTTTGAAAATTAAAATAAAAACGAAATATGGTAACATACCAGTTATGGATCACTTTTTCTTTGAATTCGTGCCCTGACTTTATTTATGAACCAATTTTGGTGATTCTTTTTTTAAAATGAACGTTGGACTCTCCTCTACAAAGTAGCGCGATTGAATTTTGAAAAAAACTATTTCAAGTATTTTTTATGCAGGCTTGAAAGACCCAGAAAAAATACGCCTTTTTGGCGGATTCTACCAATTACGGATCATCAAATAAAATCGAAGTGATGCATTTTTTCTCCACTCTGGCTGTATTTCTAACATAATAAAGATGACCTTCAAAGATTTTCATCAACAAATTGTTAAAAAACCGAAGTTGAAAAACTACCAATTGTGGATCGATCCATAATTGGTAGCAAAATTTTTGATTCGCAATTATGGATCAAAAATTTTGCTACCAATTACGGATCAAACCAATTACGGATCACAATCACTTCGGCATCGCACTGCGCGGATTTAACAATGTGAATCACCCAATACATAAAAACACGACGAAAATCTCGGAACAAACGATTTTGGTGAAGAAATCCACCTTTTTTGGTACAAATTTACGTTTTCTTAGATGCTTGGCAAATGACACTCAAAATTCGTAAAACGGGTTGATCGCGCGAAAAATATGTCCATAGTACTTCCCTGAACATGAAATCACCAGCAACCGCATCAAAAACTGAATATAAATATCATTACTTGCTCTTTTCAACATTAACCATTGAAAAAAACACGAAATTTTGACTAAAAATTTGACTCACTTTACTAAAATGAATCTACAAGCGGTTTGGTGACATGAAAAATGCTTCGTTTACATATCTTCTGAAAGCTGAGACTTCAGGCTACAATATTATGTTGGTAAAATTTCGAGTAGACAATCCTAGTCCTACGTAGAGCGCGTCAAAAAAATGATCCGTAATTGGTAGCCTGATCCACAACTGGTATTTTACCATATTTTGAACTTTTTTGTTATATTTTTCAAAATTAATTTTTTCGAGAAATTGACTGTAGGTAATTTTGAAAAGAAAAACATGTTATTTCCCTGAAAGTAGGATTGCTTATTTAATTAAATATCCATTAGGACTAGACAGCTCTCCTTTTTTGTAAATGGTCTCTAAAATTACCTCAAAATGCAAAAATTGATGGGTAGTAACTTAGTCAGGTTTCTTATAATGCAAAAAAAAAATGCTAGCAAAAGAGTTCAGAAATTGAGTAGGTATATTTTGTTGACCAAGTCAATAGCAAAATACAGCAGAGCAGCGTTGATTTCCTTGTGCCCCATTCGTCCTGCAATAGAAAAACTCTTCTCCTACAATAGGATAAATCCTATGAGATGACCTTCAATTTTCATGTTGTTGTCACAAAAATCTAAGCCATTTAAATTCTTTGAAAAATCATCATTTAGTAAAGCCAATATCTCCCATTTTAAGAATGAACCAAAGTTGGCTTATTCAGGAGGCAAAAAAATATGAAATTTCAGACTGAAATATAATTTTTCTTGTTTTTTTTTTCAATTCAAAAGGTGATGAAAATTTTGAAAAACATCACTCTGTCCCGATTAAAAATGCTTTTCTGCTCCTTATTTTTGGACTAACTCTGCATCTGCTTTTCATTAAGAGAAAAAAATCATTGGAAAAATATTTATTTGGTATCATTTCAATGAATATTCACATTTTTTCAACTTATGAGGGATAATATCCTCATTAGTCAGAATATCTCACTAATTAGGTTCATATTTACAATTATTTTTATGAGGGATAATCGCCTCATTAGTCAGCATATCTCACTAAATCTTTACAATTTTTCAACTCTTGAGGGATCATTTCCTCATTCGTCAACTTATTTCACTAACTTATTCAAGGGAAAATTTCCCATTATCACAGTCACATTCTTATTCTTCGTAGCGAACTAGGAAGCTCGTAGTCAATTTTCGGCCTCTTGGCAAGCCTTTCAGACTCATCCTTCGCTTTCCTTTTCATTCGACGACTTCGTTTTAAAAAGATATTCACTCTTTGCGGGCTGAATCCAGCCAATCGATACCTTTCACGTTGCTTTTCTCGGATAAGTCGTCGATTATTCCTTCTGATCGTCGGATCAGATCGATAAATTTGGTACCACTTTTTCCTAACAAGAACAGCTGCTTGTAGAGAAGAAGGGTCCAGCATATGAAATATCATAGTCGATATTTCTACTGGCAAAGCACTAATAATATCAAACTTTTCTTCGGTATTGGGTTTATTCACAACAGTTATACCGAGAAGTCCGAATTTATATTCAGTCGCCATTTTCAACGCAATATTCACTTTGAATAGGTCACTTAAACGAGCAGAGCAGGCAAGAGAGAAGAGATGTTGTCAGTTCAGTTGTAAGATCGCTATTAACAATGTGTTTGGTTTAGAGTCCGGAGCTGGTTGGGTGGCCACGCCCATACGACCAATCAGAAGCGAGCATGGGTGTGGTCGGTAGGGTGTTTGGGGTGTGGCACAGACATGTGTTGTTGAGGTACGTGACTTTGCATACGTGACTTCGGCAGGGTACCACTACTTCAAAGATGATGATTTATGAAGTTTTTTTGTGATATTTCCTTACGAATTTCGTGGAACTTTTCTAGTAAAATTTTTAAATGAATTTTCAGAAGATATTTCAGACACATAATAATAAGTGTGATTTTTCAAAGTAGGTGCATAACTTCGAAAAAAATTAGTCAAAGGTTAAAAGTAGAAAGTAATTCAATTTCTGAGTAAAAATTTTTTGTATTTTTTAATAAAACATATTTTTGCGGAAGACATCGAATTTTCCATCATTATGTAAAATTTTTTATCAGATTTACAAGAAATTAAAACATAATTTTCCGACCTCATTCCAGTTTGACTTTCAAAAATGTGGACTAACAAAGAAGGTACTCAACATGAAGTAAAATTTTGAACTCAAACAAAAAAATCGAAAGTTCACCATAAGAGAACACCATATCCAAAATTTCGGGTGCTGAAATACATTTCTCGAATTTTGGCAATTTTTTGAAATTTCAAAATTACCTCCCAGCCTTGCAAAAAATAACAATCTGATCTAAGTAGGCGAAAAAAAGTTGAAATTCATTATGTACCTACAATTTTCCAAAATGTAGGTAACTTTGAATTCAAATCCACAATTTTGGGCAAAAATTTCAAGTTTTCTCTAGATAAATTTCTAGCTCGGCTAGAAAGAATTTTTCAAAATATTTTTCATTGTAACTTTATCTTCCATTAATCAAATCTCACATCGGTAAATGAATGTTCCTAAAATGCAATAAACACATCCTGAATGTATGTACTTTTAACCTTCTCAAATCCACTTTCCAAAATGCAACATCTCCCACCTCATCTTAAGATAAAAACACGTAAAAGCTTTAAAAATAAGAAGGAAACCGAGTAACCTATAAAAACAAAACTCTACTCGAGCCAAATTGAATTCTACACCGTTGAAGAGGCCTTGTGCGAATTTTAGTACATCGGTATGTACGTAATTAGAAGAGAAAACTCGAAGCACCGAACCCAGGCAGGGGTCATATCGATTTCATCCAGTCTATCAAATACGCGTTATTTTTCACAAATTATCTTTATGTGGACCGAGCGAGAGAGGCGATATAATGGAAAACGTGTCTCGGCTTTTTTTCATTACTGGCGAATTTTTTCGTCGTCGGACGTACGAGAAGCAGAACGCTGAAGCCAAATCGCAAAGCAAATACGAAGCAATATTCTTGGAGGGGACGGACGAGCTTTCGCAGTCGCAATTCACCGAGGTATGACAAGATAAAAAGCAAAACCACGCCAGGCCAAATATTTCGAAAATTTGCCTCTATAAATTGTAAACAGTTCCCTTCCGGGTCATTGAATTTTTATGTATGTAACCTCGAACGCGCCATAGTCGAGGTGCGGGTCTCTGCTGTATAGTTTCCACTACACTTTGGCTGTTTGCCATTTCGGATAAGGTTAGCAGGTTATTATACGAATAATGTAATTAGAATATCGAACAAAGGTTACTAGCGGCGATTAGGTTTTCTAAGATGCGATAACCGGAGCAGAATTTTATTTTATGTAATAATTTCGTCTCGTCACCGGTTCGTCTATTGAACTGAATGATGAAAAAGTAACCGAATTTTATCATTCGGTTTGTCGTAAAATTTTACGACCTTCGTGATTCGCCTTCCTTTTGAACGAGATATTTGAAAAATAGCCCGAATTCGGATAGGAATTGCTGAGATCGATATCCAAAAGTTAATAAATTTGCCTACCGGGTTTTGCCACACTGTAAACACAAAAATCATACAATTCCGGTGACGCAAGTTGAATTTTGATTTTTCAGCGGTATAACTATTCAAAAACTGAAAATATTTAGGATGGGCTAAGCTTGAAAATAATGCTGTCCGTGGTCTTTCCTTCCTTTCTCACTCTTCATCTGGAAGTTCGAGTGCACTTTATTAATTTTTCAATAATTTTATCAAGTTAGCATTCGTGTGTAGTTTCGAAATTGTAATCATTTTATTCAATATTTTGATTTTTCCAATAAAATCCACTGAAATTTTTTTTCAATCATTTTTCACTCCTATTTGAAAGGAAGGATGGAATTCGCTCTTGACAAAACTTCTTCAAGACCATTTCCTGTAGTCATAGCAGATGCTTGAATAATACACTAAAGATAAATTCAAATAAAAATGAATTAAGGAAAAATATAAATGTACAGTAGAATGTGCTTCTATAGAAATTGCCTTGTTTGAATGTAAATACGTGTTAAAAAATTTGCCTACTCGGTTCGCCGTAAATAACACAAGTTGATACGAATTTTGTGCCTGGGTTCCAATTGCCAAATTTTGATTTCTTCCATCGAACCAATGAAGGGAAAAATCATTTTTTGATCAAAATATGATTCTGAAGGCAAAGGGTAAAAAAAATTCAGGTTTAAGAAAAAAAAAACAATTTTTTTGGTCCTGTCTTAAGGAAAATTATGGCAAATCAAATGAAGTAAACTGCAGACCTCTATTGAAAAAAGTTACAACTTAAACTTTCCAAAATTCTGTGAAAAAAACTCTTTTTTGCGCACTGCCCAGCAAAAAATGATACTTCAGAGCAAATGAAGCCTGTATAACAAAAATGGCCAAGGAAAACATTGTAAAAATGAAATTTCGTACCTATACCTGGTAGATGTGGTTAGATTTTTCAGGGAGGCATAGTTTTCAAGATATTTTCTAGGAAAATTGAACATTAAAGAAGGAAATTGAGGGAAAAAACGAAAATTCATTTTCTTTTTCTCGATTATCTCTACCAATGTTCAACTTCACTCGAAAATATCTTGAAATCTATACCTGCTCCCAGGAAAATCTAATCAATTCCATACATATTTTGATTTTTCAGCGGTAACTATTCAAAAACTGAAAATAATTAAGATGGGCTAAGCTTGAAAATATCAATTATTACCCTGATCTAATAGTTAAATAATTTGTTGTTTCACGCCTTCTTTCCTTTTTCACTCTCTCCTAAAATTAGGAAAAAATTTTACTTCTTAAATTAAGTGATCATTAAAAATTCAGATTCGAATTCAGAAACATTTCATATCATTATTTTCAGAGGCTATTCAAGAGGTAGTTCCAGCTTGTTCAGGTAGCTCAAAAAATTCATGTCGGCAGCTTCAAAATTTTTCTAATTTCTTTAATTAAATTAAAATTTTGCCAGTATAGAGTTGGGGGTTGCAAGAAATTTTGAAAAATATGGGATTAAAATTTTCTTCAGAAATTGGAAATTGAAAAAAACGAGGAATTTTTTTTAATAATTAGGATCGAGTCGGAGGGAATTTGAAAAAATCAAAGCTGAAAGAAAATTCATAGTAGGAAAAATATAGTAGGCATTGAAAAATTTTCCTTTTTCAATTTTTTTTTCAACTTTATATTTTCAAAACTTTTTTCCAACACTAAAATTTTTCTTCAATTTTTTTTTCAACCAGCTGCAAAAAATTTTTCCACTGATTTTCCAAGTATTAAAACAAAAAATGTCTTTCATGGGCATTGAAAATCCAATTTCGAAATTTGAATCTCGGTAGTACCAAAATTTTCTTACAATAACCCCTAATTATTTTTGAACATCTCCGAATCCTATTTCTATCCTTTTTCAAATTTTTTGATGCGGGGGAAGGGGTCCAGATCCCTAATTTTTAAAATTGAGCTTACGGCGCCCTTCTTAGTTCCATTTCTGTTGAGTCTGTCATTACTTCAAAAAGTTCAAAGGCGCCCTCAAATTTGAGATTCCTAAACTCATGTTTTCACTTCGTCCCTTGACACTGCCTGAAAATTGAAGTTTCCATTTGCACAACTTGTCCATCATTTCCAACCTTTTTATCACGATTTTTGGCCTGTATTGGTAAATACTCAGAAATCATCCTTAAAAACTTCCACCAATATTCATAGTTTTTACACAAAAATTGGTCCAATCACATTCAATTTTACTAAAAAAAAAAAAAAAAGTACACACGGTCCAATATTGATAAAAATAATGGAGGGGCTGATCCCTTAGGACAAATACAAACCATCTGCACTACCAAACAGATAAAAACAAATGAGAGCAGAAAGAATAGAAAACCACTACCACAGCAGACACTGATACGTAAGTCAGCCAGCTCAAAAGTCGAGACACGGTAAACAGGCTACATACAGCCAGCTTTAAACGTATTTAGGTTTTTTGTGTGTGTGGTTAAGCGAACACAATTTTTTATTAAATTTAATATTTTGAAAGTTTCGAAACCAGAAATGTGACACATAATACCAAATGTAAGAAATATTTATAGCGAGCCGTTCTCTGAATACAAAATATGGTCGAGATATTCAGAACATGTAACATAATAGTAATAAATAATGCCTGTGCTTGCTTTGTCACTTTTTACTGTACGGAATACAGCCACTAAATTGACCCGCGCTTTTACAATTTTCATCCGCCTAAGAAGAAAAGGCCGATTTCCGAATGGACCATTTTTTTTCTGCTGCGGGTTTTTTCCCATTGTAAGCTTATTACTCGTTCTTGTCGTTTTACAGCTATCTATCCTTCTGTATGGTTATCTTGGAGTTTGGCGGATGAAACATTACAAAGGGGTGATTTTCTGTTCCTTTCTCTATGGTTCATATTTTTCCAAAGTAAGCCAATTTTTATTGGAGATTTTTCGACCATGGATGAGCAGTGTTTGAGTAATAAAAGAAGTAATGTTTTTAATGGAGATTTATCGCTGGACGAATCGTTTTTTTTTTCAATCTGATTTTTTGGAATAATTGCCATGTTTGAGAATAAGGACCGGGAGGTATACAATTACAAATCAAAAGTTTTAATGGTTATTTTAAAAGACAATGGGTATTGAAAAATTAAAAATTGAAAATTCACCTCAGATGATGGGACGTGGAAAAAAGGTATCATAATTTTTGTCATTTTTGAACGTACCAGAAATTTAAAAATGAAATTTTAGATTTCAGTTAGGGGTTATTTGATCTCTTTTTTTTTTTGAAAAGTGTGACTTCAAAAAGTTGACTCCAGCCGTAGATATCTTTTCAATGTCATTGCATTTGAAAAATGGTCTCAAAAACGAAATTACTTTAGGAATGTCTTTCCTTTCGAATATTTCGACTCATCCTCTCCTCTCCTCATCTCTAAAAATGGTTGAAATTTTTTCTGAAAACGCGTAATCTTGAACTATATCACCTTAATAAAAAAAAATGGCGAAAATCGACATCCATCCTCTTTTTTCTTAGTTGAATAACGAATTTACGGCAAACCGAGTATGCAAATTTATTAACACGCTCATTAAAACGATTTTATTACGAGTTCAATAGGCGCAGATAATTTCATCAAAATTATTTTCAAGGTACCATTTTTATACCGAAATAAATTTTTACAACGTATTTTATAAAATGTTTTGAAAAAGGAAAAGGAAAGTGTGCCACGCATCGAAGTGAATTAATTTAGTACAAGGATCCGAGTACGATGGCAGCTTATACTTTATTAGTGTTTTACGAGCGGGCTGATCTTTTATGGCTAAATTTATGTGATTTTTTTGGTTTCGATAATGAGATTAAAGTGATTTAGCTCGAATATAATTTTAAAGAAAGGGTATTTCGTTGATGGATTTTTCCAATCTACGGTTACATTACATACGAGTTATTTTCAATTTATCCGGTACAAATGTAACGTTGTATATGGAATTTACTAGTGAGAAAAAGCATATCAGCTAATGTATCGGTTTTGGTTCCAACAAAAACAAAATACCAACCAATAGCACGAAAAGGTACATAAAAAAATAGCCAACAGCACGTGTTACAAACAACTCGTCGTCAATGTTTGTATTTACGGCGAACCAGGTATGCAATTATATTAACGTGTTAAATGCTGTAATCAGATAAGTAACGTATTGACATTTAAACGCGGAAAACCGCTGGGAATTTTTTCCGTGCTAAAATTAACCCACCTACACGTATCAACTTCAAAGAAAATGAAATGTAATTTTTTCCAAAATAGGGTGGCAAGCATTGGAATTTGATTATTTTGAAATACCCATCACTACGGTACCGGTAAGAAAAATTTAAAATGAAAGGAAAAAAATTTTCAACACGAATATGTAATGTCCGAAAAAAAATGATGGCATTTTTTTCTTCAAAGGGGATTTTTTGCCCTGATAATGTAAATATTTTGGAAATTTCGAATAATTCAGTTTTGAGAGCTGGGAAATAGGTATTGTCAAGAAACCAAAAAAAAAAAATTCAAAATTTTAAATATTTTTTTCAACTGAATTTTCTTCTCTGCGCTCGTAATATTAAAGCAAGACCCTTTTAGGGATTTCGAACAAAAAACATAATTGCACGATAAAAAAAATAAATGTACGATGAACAAAAAAAATATGCAGAACAAACTACGAATTATCGATATACGTAATTCTAGATGAAACAGCAAAGCCAGAGAATGGGTTGATTGAATTTTCATAACAATTTTTCAATTTTCTGAGTTTCAAAATGAATCTTGAAGGAAAATGAGATTTCGTGCGAGAAATTTACTCACAGCAATTGAGCTATGTTTCTGATTGGAATTGAAGTGGAAAATTTTCAGATTCCCAAAATTATTTTTCAAATTTGGCAGGTTGCAAAAATTTTAAAAACGTAAATTACCTACTCAGAATAGACCATTAGATGTTGCTTACCGGAAAATACTCCTCCCTTCCCCCACAAACACGAATATGTATTCATTTTGAAAGGGAATTTCAAGAATTTTTTTAGCAGTTTTATTCTGATTACTCGTAAAAACATTCAAGGTGTTTAAAGAATTCTTACAAATTAACAAGCAGGATTTTCGCTGGTCCTTTCAAACGAATTTTGCAAGAATGTTTTCAAAGCTTTGAAAGAACATATTCCTACTTTACTCCCTGATATTTTTTCAACTTATGAAATTTCAATCGTTTTTCAATTGCCTTTCCTTTTCAAGGTTGTATTTCAATATTTACGAGTATCTTCATCGTCTATGAATTTGAATTTGACCCAAACAAAACCAGGACAAAAATTTTGGAAAATGAACATTTCGAATCAGTGACGGTAGTCAGAATCGTCTGAAAAGGGGGGTGGGTCTGAACCAGTGGCGTCGGAAGCTTTTTTTGGATGGCTGCAAAATGAGGGCAGATACTTGGAAAACGAGAGATTTTCGGGGTATGCGGAAGGGGGAGGGGTTGAAAGGAGCCTTTGTCAAACTTTATTCTTAAATAGTTCATATGATAGTAATTGAATTCACGCCCCAGCGTAACGAGGGCAAAGCTTCGGGAAACTTGGATATTTAATGGCCAAATAAGGAATTTTTTCAACGATTTAGTTAATGCTCGAGCGAAGTTTTGATAAAATTGGATTTTTCAATGTCTAAAAAAAAGCATGTTTCATAAAAATTCTTGACCTCGAGGGAGGAGGCAACCGCCAAAATCCCCCTCGACCACGCCCAAGTTTTAAATCCCTCCAAAAATGCAATTTGAACAAATTCATTGACTTTTTACCAATATTAAATTTTTGCAGAAAAAAGTATCAAATTTTCACATTAATGACAAAAAGGAAAAATTTGCAGAAAGTGCAAATTTTAAACATAAAATCATAGAAAATTAGGATGGATTTCATAACATTTTTGTTTATATAAATTCATCAAAATTTCGAACATTAGAAGGAAAAACAATAATTTGGCTCGAGTGAAGCCAGAGAAAAAATGTTCGAAAATCGAAAAATCAAAAAATACATACAGGAAAGTAGCTGCATGAGCATGAAAATTTTATATGAAACCACCATTTAAAAATCTGAAAAAATTACAGCAAGTAGCCCGTTTTACCCATTTTTCAGCCAAAAAATTTTCAAGGTGGGATCTCCAGACCCATGAAAGGTAAGTACAGGTTTTCACAATTTTGACCAAAATTCAAAAAAAAAACGAAAAAGTGAAGGTAGCACATCGATTTTTACGAATTCGATGACGCTGATTCTAATGTGCACTTGAGTTTTTTCATTCGACCTCTCCGAACCCCCTCCTCCCACCCCATCAGCCACTTCGATAGGGTCAAAATTCGTAAAAATTAAAAATAACGAGAAACCTGTCATTTGTTAGGTATTTGTCGGCACTGAGTTGAAATATTTGCTTATTTTTCTGGATTTGACCCTTCAGAGCCCCCTAACCCCCAAATTTTTGGGAAAAGTATCTTAAAATTACGTCGATATTCCTTCAAATGAAATATTTTACTGTCAACTTAATTCATTCACCGTGATTCAGTTTTACTATCCGAAGAAAAATACTTCCGAGGTAGCAGAATAGGTAATTTTGACTTACACGTTTGAAATTCGACGTACGAGAAGTGTACGCGAATTTACATTGATTTCATTTTTCACGCAGGTTACAAGTTGGAAATTTTACACAAACGTTACGCTTGGCTGAATATCTTTCATTAATTTTACCCATTCACGAGCGTCTGGGATAAGAAAAGCCTTCGAACGTGTTGTGAAAAAGCTGCTATATACGTTGTTAATTTATTGCCGCAGCGGCGAACGTTTCGATATTTGAATTCGGTCTCGGGTATCACCGAATGAGGTACAGGGAACACCAGCCAACCGCCGGATAACCTTTTCATAGATTATTTACCGAGTGTTCGATTTATTTCATCACGTCTAATAGGATCTTATCGATGTCGCGTACGGTTTAAGATTTCACTCGTATTTCCACCGCACCGGTCAAACAACACAAACCGATCGTACCTGTTCGACGTAATGTAAATTCGCCCATCACATCGGCTCGTCCTTCTAAACAGTTTAATCTGCTAAAGTAGCCGCCTTTTTGGCCCATTCAAATCAACTCGTTGATAAAATTCATAGGTTTTTTATGCCATCTCATTTACCGTCCCGAAAGCCAGCACCGTTTGGGTAAAATTAGCATTCGTCGAATTGTTTGCGAAACAATCGCAATGTACACGTCAATTACGATTCGAACAAGATGCATGGAATTGGAAAAGGTCTGGTTTTAATTTCACCCGAGCACGTATCGTCTCAGCGTATAAAGGATTAAATTAAATTTCGAGGAATTCGCATTGTCGTACTTGCACCAGCATACATCAAAAGCTCTTTTTTACCGATCCGTCCAAATGCTCAAGTCGATATAAAGACGATTTCGATCGCTCGAAGTATTCGTACGATTTGGTAAAATGAAAAAAAAAAAAATAGGTACACATTTAAATGGGTTGACTCTTCATATCTTTTAAATGTATCGTCTGAGTATTAAAGTATCTAGAGGATGCCTGAAATATCCCTCATTTTTTTGCCCATACCCATTTAAATATTCAATTCATTAAAAATTCAAGCCGCAGAAATCGTGTTGTAGATGTAGCTGTACGCAGCAAAAGGTATTCGGTAAACGAGTTATAAAACACTTGCAGTAAAATTTACGCTAAAGTTTGCGTATGATAAATAGCTTTTGTTCGAGTTAGACGTTCTGATGTGGATGTGATTATTTTAGATTTTTTTCGCACCGTCAAAATTTTCAAAACGAATTTACTTTCTTTAATGGCGTCGAGTATTTGTTGTTTTTATTTTTGATGTTGTTTTTTTTTTACAAACGACTTTCAGTTGTAATTGTTACCTACTCGAGTTAACAAATTAAAAAAGTTTGAGACAGGTAAAAAAAAAAGCAACAAAATGATTGTACTAATGTCCTACGAACAGAAGCACGATACAAGTTGGTCTTATCATTAGAATTTTTTTGGAATGAATTTTTCACTTTTGAAGACCTATGATTTTTCAACTTGAATTATTTTATATTCCAAAATTTAGATGAATAACTATCAAAAAAAATAATGGTAAGGAAAAAAAACAGAACACACTCGTAAAAATATTTTCGATGAAAAAAAAATTGAAATAACGAAAAAGAAAAAATTTAAAACGTTATCTACTTGTGCTTATTGTGGTCAAAATATAAAAATCATCCCCCAATTTTTAGAGGAGAGCCAAAACAACAAAAATTGAAAGTACACCATAAGAGAACTCATGTCCAAAATTTTAGGTGTTGAAGTTCATTTCTCGAATTGTGACGAATTTTGGAAATTATAATTACTTAGAACTGCAAAATATGAAAATTTGAACGAAGCAACAAAAAAATCTGTCCGGTATATTTGAACCGCCGAATCGGGTGGAATCAGTTTTGAGACTTTTTAAATCCACCAAAAAATTCTGGAATTTTCCAGCACTGGAGAAAAGCCAGTAACAATCTTATTCGATTGATTGAAGTATAATTTTTCGAGATTTTCAACTTCGAGTTCCAATCCACAAATTCAAGCAATATGCCAGAAAATATGAATCCGAACTCAATGTTGTGAATTTCAGAAAATTCTGCTTATTCAGTCGATTAAAATAACTTCCCAAATAGTAATCTGCGATCATGGGTGTTGAAATTCATTTGGACCATTTTTATGAGCTTTTGTCTAGAGCTGTGAAATTCTAAAATTTCCTGGTGGCACTGAAACTTCTGGAAACTGTTTCCAATCGAGTTGGCATGTCAAAAATACATAGGGTAAGTATGTACCAATTTCCAACATTTTCCGTTGATTTGATCAAGAGGCAGGTATCTAATGTTGAAATTTCAAAAATTCATCAAAATTCGAGAAATGCATTTCAGCACCTGAAATTTTGGATTTTAGACTCTTATATGCAGTTTACTTTTGATTTTTTTTGTTTGAGCTCAAAATTTTACTCTGATTTGAGATACCTCACTTTTGTCAGATAAGAAACAAAAATTCTTTAAAAATAGCTTGGATCAATCATAATTAATGAATTCTTGTCGAAAAATTAAAACTTGGAAGATCACGCCAAATAATTCCATTTTAGAAGCAAATCGACATTCAAAATAAAACAATGCTATTTCAAGTTCAAAAAGCTCGTCTGATATCTGAATCATTTCTTCTGATAATAATCTTCGAATTATATTTTTGGATTTCTGTAGTTTGTTTTTCTTTTCGAAGATCATTGCGTGATCTATAACAAGCTCAAAAAATTCAGCTTCATGAAAAATGGATGTCATCCAATTACCTGAATTTCAATCACCTAGATTTTATGAAATTTTGTCTATTCGAATCAGTGTTCAAAAATCAACGATCCCATTACCTACGTTGGGAAAAAAATCAGTAATTTTTGATGAGAAAAATCACCTATTTTTGACCAGAAAATTACCGATTTGTAAGAACACAAATTCCGTCCGAGTTGACAAAATCATATTCAGAAAAATAAGTAAAGTTTTGTACAAAGTTGCAGAAAAAGTTGAACTGAATTTTTGGAGGGGGATGGGGGGAGGATGTGTAGATTTTTTTCAAAGGAAGCACTCGTACACCTATATTGAGATCCAAGTTTTAAAAAAATCGGCCAAGTCAACTCTGAGTAAGAAATCAATTTTTTTTGAGTATTTTAATAATTTCTCAAACACGACAAAAATTGCTTCGATTTTTCGCTGAGACTGACAAATTTTCAGTACTTTGCCCCCCCCCCCCCCCCAAAACTCTTAAAATTCGATTTCCAAAAAACCGAATAACTTTACCAACCTTAAACCTGCAACACACTGCCTCGAAAATTCCGACCCATCTGAAACAAAAGATGAAAAAAGTCGAAGAAAAAAAATCAAAGGAAATGCTGCTTACTATGCTAATAGGTGACGATGCTACAGAAATGGTGGAAGTCAATATGACACTTTCTCTTATGATGATTTTTTTTCCCGCCGATATTAGATGAAATTTCATCCACAAATCCTTTGCCGATGCGTGCATAAAAAGTAAATAACGTTCGCGAATTTATGCCTCGGTTTTTTTCGACCTTATATGTGTACTATTTCGCCAGCCTGCCAGGTTTTTTTCCTTCGGTTCTGTTTGCACAGGGATTCATTCGCAAAACTTTTAACGTTATTGCTTCTACATGGTACCAGGGAGAGGCAAAAGAACCTCTTTTTTTTGCCCTTTAGCCAATATAAGTGATAATGGTTTGAGATTTTTCACCGCGTTGTACAAAGGTCTTCGTAGAGCACATGTGCGTTTTTTCGTAGATCAATATTTATAAAAAATGTAGTCGTATGTAAAATGACCAAATCGTGGATGATTCAGATTCATCTGGAAATTCCGAATTATACTGGAAACGATACCGTAGACCTAACAGAGTTTTAAAATTCCATTACATGTGACGAATTCAGAACTGAAAGATTGTAAGTAGCGAGCTTGATTACGTATGTATTGTTTATCGATTATTCGTCGTAGGAATTTTATTTGATGGCGGTTTGGTATAGAAAAGCGACACGAATTAAGTCTAGAAATATCAATGTGATACCTGCGAAAGAGAGTTCGTTTCGTGTCGAGTATTTCCATCGTACGAGTATAGTATTTGATGTCGAGTAAACATTTTGAAATTTTCTTAGTACCTACTCGACGACGCGACGATGTAGGTATTCTCGTGCTTATACAATTTTCATGATGTGAGTTTATCAAAGAAATACTTATACGACGAAATGTCTATGTTCGCTGTGAAACAATATTCTTCTTTTCATTTTGCCTTGTTTAGAAAATGATACACGCTGGTGTGTCACAATGCTGACAAATGTTAAGTTAATATCTACCTAAAGTTCAAACCTTGTCATCGAAATCGATAATTCTTTTGTTGTAGTTACGTTTATTAGATAGATTTTTTTACTATCGGATCTGCTTATCAATTTGAATGAGATGGAGTGGCAACAATGATTGTGACGATGACATGACGGTGGAAAATTACATAATTTTAAAAACCCATTAATTTAAAAAAAAAATACTCAGCTATCTAAAACTGAATTTGATTTGATGGTAAATTAGCTTATCTTATTCCCCTCCCTCTGTGAAATTATCGAAACATTTTAAACAAATATGATGATTAAAATGGGATTCAGAACAAAGAAAAATGCTTATCCATGTAATAGGTAGGTAAGTATATTGATTTAATTCATAGACGTTGAGGTGTTGAGTATTTGACAAAATTATTATACTTCAAAAATGAGGAATTTCTGACGGGGAAAACAACAAAGTTTGACTTATACGAACTGAATCAATTTTTAAATTCAAAAGTTTTGATTTCCTCAACAATTGTAATGGCGAATCTAACTGTAGATGAAAATTCAGAAGCAGTGCGGAGTTTTGTATGACACACCTCATTTTATTACCATTCTGATAGAAACAGCCAAAGTTTTGAAATTACGGGTGAATTACGAGAAATTACAAATTAAATTATAATCTTTACTATGGAATTTGAGTAATTACAGGAAAATTACCAGTAATTACAAGTACATTACATGCAATTACCAGCAATTACAAGTAAATTACCTGTAATTACCAGTAATTACAAATAAATCGCCAGTAATTACAAATAAATTACTAGTAATTACAAGTAAATTACCAGTAATTGCAAGCAAATTACGAGAAGTTACCAGAGATCACGAAAATTACCAGTGATTACAAGTAAATTACCAGTGATTACAAGTAAATTACCAGTAATTACAAGTAAATTACCAGTAATTACAAGTAAATTACCAGTAATTACAAGTAAATTACCAGTAATTACAAGTAAATTACCAGTAATTACAAGTAAATTACCAGTAATTACAAGTAAATTACTAATAATTACAAGTAAATTACTAGTAATTACCAGTAATATTCGAAGTAAATTACCAAAAATTACCAGTAATATTGAATGTAAATTACCAGTAATTGAAAGCAAATTACCGATAATTACCAGTAATTGAATATGAATTTCAAATAAAAAATACTCAGTATTTCGAGATTGCTCATTATTTTTCGTTTGTTTTTTTTTTTTAAAGGAGAATTTTCAAATTTGAGATAATTATGATTATTGTGATTCTTATTTCTTGTATGTATGTAATTAATTTATTGTCGGGAACAAACTCATTTTTATCTCCACAGCTACTGATGTTACTGTCGTTTGTTTGCATGTGCATGTAAATCATTACAACAGCTCAAAAATCTGCTCTTCTTTTTATTCCATATTTTCGTTTTGAATGGTTCAGAACATTTTTATAACAAACGGAAATCATAGATCGGACATCGAAGAACAATTTCAATTTCTAGTCAAAAATTTTTGAGCAAGATTGAAAAATTTGGATATGAGAGAGTCTCCTTAGTGAAGGAGAGATGAAAAACAGTAAAAAAATTATTTTGTTATATTCTTCATGCTATGTAGCTACTAATGCTAAAAATTTTGCCATATGTTGAAATTTTCAAATTGAGAAGAAGAAAATTTAGTTTTAATGGTTTTGAGATACAGGCCTTAGTAGAGAGGGGGGAGAAGGAGGATGGGAAGAGGAGTTTCTCGGGCCCGTGAAAACCCCACCTTTGAAGCTGAAAACCATCGACTTTTAAAATCAGTTTAAAAAATTGTCTTTTGAGAGCTCTGAAAATGAAAAAATTGAGCTACCCTACAAAATTATCTATCGACATTCGAAAGACTAGAATACGAAAAAATTAGAGCGAGAAAAGTAGGCATTAGACTGAATTTTACTAGTGTTTTGATAGAATCAATCATGAAACTGTTTTTGATTGCTCGTTTTTTTAATAAAATGCACATCTGAATGTTATCTGAATTATTTCGTCTGGAAAATTTGAAAAATAGAGCAAAAAAAGACTGTGAAATCTGAAAGTATCAATTTCAGAATCCGGAGGAATTCCCCATTAATTCTAAAAATTTGTTTTTTAGTTTTCAAATTAGATATTGCTTTGTTCAAAAGCGCTAATTTCATTCATCTTCTTTGATTCTTTGAGTAGCGAGAAGAATCATTATTCTTCAAAAAGTTTTACATAGATTTAAAAATTTTACATTCAAATTCAATCGGAAAATCAAACATCAACCTACAAATACCCATTTTCTGAAGATTCTAATTTTTTTTAAAATTTACTTATCAGAAAAATAAATTCTTTGCAATTTTTTTCAAGTATCCGTTTTTCAAACATTTTCATACTTCAATCAAAATTTTAGATTATTATGATTTTTCCACTCCTTGATGAATCAAAATCCACTTCAATTTTATCAACTTAGAACCAATATCGTCGCATTGAAAATCGCGTGAAATTCTCAGCTCACCTCGAACCCGACTACCCCATTAAATAAACTTCCCAACTCGAAATAAATTCGCAAAAAAAAATAATACATAAAAATTGAAAAATGATGTAATTGTTCCGGTATGATGACATTTACCGAGACAAACTTTTAAGTGACATTTAAATATTTTGAATTGCACAGTGGAAAAGAAAGTTTGGCGACTTTTTCTCGGTGTCTTTTTTTGCGCCAGAAATCTCGCTAGTTTAAAAGAAATTAAACTTTTAAGTACTGTTTCCTTGTTACCAGTAACCAGAGTTGAAACGCCTTTTCAATTTAAATAAAGAAATGAAACTATACCCGCGTGATCCACGCGCGCTAAAAAGTATCGAGTTTGGTGCTTTTTTTTTCATCGAAATGCAAAAACTTTTTCACAAAAGCTCACACGGAATTGTGGAAGTCTGGCGAAAAGTAAAGCAAAAAAAGAGAGATGCAAAGTTATCCAAATTGGTTACGTAGCGAGCTTTAAAGATGATTTTTGTAAAGGTAATGACCTACATACATCGAAAAAAATTTCCTCGCTACAAGATCTATATTTTAGAGAGAGAAAAATCGTTTGTAACGATCTTGCATGTTTTCGACGATGTATTTCTTGACCTATAATAAACGAGTGAAAAAGGTTAGCCTACCGCAGATGAACACTTAGGCATTTTTCATGCATCAATAGGAAATTTACCCTCGCTACCTAATGAGCGAATATCATTTCAGTTGAAGGCGTTAACAATAAAGATACAAATTTCCATGGGTCAGCTGTTGTGCGTTCGTTCTATGCTAATGAGCTTGAAATGTGTTAAATGTTTGATAAAAGGGTGAAACGGTATACTTTCATTAAAATCCGACCTACTATTTCTCCCATGCTTTTACTCTCGCGCCGAGCGATGTACGAGAAAGATGTGTTACGAATGGAAATAAGAGGTTCCAATTCTTTTTTTTCATTTCTCTACCGGGACTAGGGAACCGGCATAAAAAAGAGCAGAAGTCGATGTACGGTGTTAATTGGCTGTTTATATGTAATTTCGACAAGTGCCGGATTAATTAGATGCAACTTTTTCAACCCACGAGTATCCATTAAAATGAACTAAGTTTTGATACTTGGATGAGAGTTTTCCAGTGTATGGCTTTTCCTTTTTCCCTGTGGAGTAATTTTTCCTCTTTTTTTTTTTCAAAAATGTTTGTAACCATGTGTAGGTTGTAAGGATTATGATATTTTTTTAGTTGTTTTTGTTAAGTTGACTTTTTATACGGGATTTTGAAAATCTTCCGGGTACTTGGTCGTCTAATGACTGTACGTTTATGAGTTGCAGCCATAAAGGTGTATGTGGGTGTGAAAATATATAAATTTTTAACTTTGGCAAGGAGGGATATTTCTCCATTTCAGAAGATGTTTCTTAATTGGCGGATTTCCTCCCATTTCAGCGTTAGCAGCGTACATTCGCGTAAAAAAATCTCAAAGGGTGGGCCCAAATTTAACAAATCCAGTGCAATGTGAATAACTGAAAGTGATTTCAAAATTAACAACATGTTGAGCTCGAAACAATTTTTTGAGAAAAAATAATTATGGATTTTATTTTGGAAGGGAAATATTTGAAGAGCATAACAAAGACCAATAGCATTGGCATCCCTCTTCTGAATTCCACTTCATCTCCATTCAGTAGCAAATTTTTTGATGGCAACCAAAATGACTGGAATTGGTCAAATTTGATCCACGTCCCCCTTCCTTGGAAAAAATTTCTTCACCTTTTGAATTTTCTAAAACTGATTCATCAAACCTACAGAAATACAGGATTCTATGAAAGCTTTGTTTTTAGAAGTGAGGTTTAATTTCAGTGCATTGTCGCTGATTTTTCAAAGAATTTCAACGTTTTTTCGAAAAATTGAACTTAATTTCAAAACATTTCTGGTATTTTAATGACTTTTCAGTGAAATTTCCACCGATTTTTCAGCAATTTTTTCAACTTTTTGATTTCAGTGAAATATTTTCACTGATTTATTATTGTGCAAAAATTCTGTTGCTTAGTAATTTTCGAAAATTTTCACTGATTTATAAATGAGAGAGAAGGTGCTATAGAATCGTCACTTACGGGATAAAATATCAATTTTTCATCGAAAGTTGATTCATTTCTTCAAACTTTACTTTTTAAGGCCGGAAAATGAGTAAAAATGTTTTAAAATAACATCAGTGTCCATTTCTCATAATGACTTATTTTTCAGCAAGTCCTCAAATAATATTGTTTTTAATTTCTTTTTTTTTTTTTTTTTCAATGTTTTCATAAAAAAATTTAAAACATTTCCCCTGAAATGATGTTGATGTCATGAAAATTTAACCCATAAAAATCACCAACGCTAATTTTTCACTGGTTTTTCCAATTTTTGAAAGAAACACGCGCAAATAATTTTCCCTAATTTTTTTTTGAATAGCTCAAACGAGAGTTGCCGATGGAAAGTCGTTGATAATGACTTCAGTGGGTTTTCATATTCATTTCATAATTGGAACTTGTCCCCATTTTTTACTGCATTTTGAAAAGAATATTTTCAAATATCATTGAAAAATGAATTGATGATACATAAATTGGTGCCAATGATGAATCTTTTTTGAAATAATAATGACAAAAAAATTCAAAGTTTTTTTTTCATAGATTTTGGAATCCGCTGGGGAAAAGTGAAACATAAAATCAGGATGATGAAATGTCTATCTCATCGTTACGTAAAGTCGAGGCACAACTTTCTGATCATCCATCTCTTTAAATTTTGGGGATAAAAGTTCAAAATGATAATCCCACATAGGAGAGGACCTTCAAATATGAAAATTTCGGATTTTTATTCTTCAACAATAAACAGTCTATTTTTCATTAATTTTTCTCTCGTATGCACGAATTCTTCTACGCCGAAGATTACTAGACTGAAATCTGAGAAGAAACCTGAATCAAAAATTACTTACTTAATGCATTTTAAATCATCTTATTTGAAGCTTTACTCGGTACTTTGAAAATATTTTGTCATAAAATCATTGAAATTATTGTCAAATATCGAATCAGCTCGAAATATTTCAACTCGCAGAATGATTTGGGTACTTCCAATTTCATAAAAATTATAATAAATGGTACAAACAAACGAAAAATCCTTAAAGCTGGAAAATTTCAACAGAGAAAAAGCATCTTTCAATTATTTTATTGTTATTTCATCAGAAAAAATGGCGCTTATTTATTACGTAAACACTGCTGGTTTACGTAAAGACGAAAAATTCAATTCAAATTTCACTCAGCGACCATTTTATCTACTTTTTTTTCTAATTCTTCCATAACAAAAATAAACAAGCAATAAAAAGCAATTCGCCAACCATCAGCATTTCAAGCACGAAAAATAAAATTTTCAAAAAATATCCATCCGACAATTTGATTACTCCAATTTTAAATGAGATAAAAATACGAAAACCAGACACACTTTGATATTTCAAAAATTACTTCTTAATTTTATAAAGAAAACAAACCTGTTGATTTTTCAAAGTGAATTTTTAAAATAGAAATTCACGTTCACCTGGTAGATAATTTTTCTACCAAGAAAATACACGAGATGAAAACCTCCTATCCTTCTTATTTCACGTAATCCAAATTGTTTGGTACATAGGCGATGAGAAAAAAATACAACATAATTTTTACATTCGTTATTTCGTCGTTATTGTTTAATATTATTTTTTTCAAACGAAAACGACAATCGACGTATTTTATAATTTATTCGGCAGAAAATAAATAGCCAACTCAAATAACGCCGAGTTGTAATTTTTTTCCGTACAAAAAAACATTTCGAAAAACCTTATAGTGGTTATTTGTTGTAAAATATTACGTATTTTTGCCACCCCGCCATAATTCATTTTTTTAGGCTTTGAAAATTAATTATCTCTTGACCATCTGCTCGTTTCCTAATTTTAATTTAATTTTTTTCTCTTTTGAATTTAAATTATTTTTTGCACCCCATTTACGTTGGTGCGGCTTGCGAGCCGAGCTATTTAAACATTAAAAATTTTTTCCATGAGCCGAACATAAGCAACTTCAGTGGAGCAGCCGAAAAATCACACGTTTTCGAGCTAAAGGGAAAAGGGCCCATATAAACTCGGTTCATTAATTTTTACCCTTATCAGCAACGCGACCCATTTAAAATGAAAACACGTTGAAAAATTCATACGACGAGACGATTAGGGCCAAATCAAAAATAAAACGATAAAATAGGCGAGACTTTGATCCGGCGTGTGGGTAGTTCGTATGAGAGAGACAAACACACCCCCGTACGTATAAATTTTTAAATCGATTTCGAATAACGAACGAGATATACCGGCCAAGAGTTCAAAAAACCTCGACGCGTAACATTTTGATGCAAAAAATATTCGAAACGAGACCGTCGGTCGTTATGATACGCGCGTACGCGCGTCTAAGAGGGAAATGAGCACCGAAAGCGTGTATTTTATACAAAAGAAATCGTTAGCAAAAAAAAAACCATTGTTTACAGTACTCGAAAAAAGACAGAGAAGGAAAAGAAAACAACGATGACGACGAAGAGACTCGATCCGAAGAGTAGACAAAAAAAGCAGAATAATGTTTGTCTTTGTGAGGTTCATCCGCCATCCGAATGTTTTTCTCGTCGCTGCTTATATTTTACGCTTCGTGTTGTGGATAAGTAGTATAACGTTTCCGAAAAACGTTTTCCTCTCTTTTCTTGAAACAATCGCGAGGTGCGTATTTGAAAGTTAGATTAATATCTTTATATGTTTACTAGCTTGTTTGGGTTTTCGATTTCGAACAGAGGGAATAGGTGGTGTTTTATCGACTGAATGGTAAATAAAAATAGGTTAGAGTATATCGTATGGCATAAATAAGTATCGTCGAAAACGAAGTCAATTTCGAAATTTGGGTTCAGCATGTCCTAGAAATTTACGGATGAAGCCAATAAAAAATATAGATAATGAGATAATTTTGTTCATTTTTCAATTTCAAACGCCAAAAAAATGCGAATACATTTTTTGTTTGTTAGTTTGATATTTAAGGAGTATTTTCCAGAATCTGATCGGAGGGAGAAAAGGTCAGATTTCTCTGAATATTAAAAAAAAAATACGTTGAAACGTTGAAAAATTCAGATTTTGTTTAAAAATTTTACCAAAAATAGTTGTGATTTTTCTGATATGATCAGAAAATTTGAATTTTGAAGCATTGAATGCAATAAATGGGTTCCTCATCCCTCTCTCCCAAAAAAGTTGATTTACTTTTAGCAAATTGAAAAAACTTTATATTCTTATTTAGTACTTACCAACCAGACAAATTAAAAAAAATTTTCGACTTTACAGATAAAAACGTTGAAAAAACTGGAATATACGTCGATCTAATTATGTATTTTTGATACACCTAACTAGCTCAAATCTTGGTCTTGAGCAAAAATGTTTAGGAGATCGGTCAAAAAATGATTTTTTCCTCATTGTCTCCTTGTATGCAAAATTGAAAAAATCCATAAAAACGAGATATTGAAGAGAGATGAAATCAGAAAATGAAATTGAATTGAGAGAAGTGATATCAAGCATGCATTATCATTTTTTGATGCAGTTTCTTAAGATCCTCGACTCCTCGAGTCCAGTTAGTACAATTTTCGGAATTCAAAAAAATACCTAATTGGCAAGAATTTGTAAAAAAAGTCAACTAATGGAATATTGTAGATTAAGTGTACTCTACTCAAGAAATTTGGAAGTTTCGACCTTTCCTTGGCGTCAGAGCCTTCCTATAAAATTCATCGATTATACAATTTTTTCTTTTCTAATGAGAAAATTCGTATCACGCGCCTTTTTCCTACTGTTTGGACATCAAGGGTCGAAAAATGAATTAATTTTTGGATCAGTATTGGTAGTGGCGATTTGATAATGGTTTTTGTAATAATTATTCGGTTTTGATATTGAATTTTTTCATGCTTCAGTTCTCTTTGTATTGTTCTGCTAGTTTTGGTATCAATTTTGCCATCGGTTTCGTTATTGGTTTCAGTTTTATACATTTTCCCGTAGGGTTTACCAATTTCGATGGAAAATTTTACAACTAATTCGAAAATTTCAATTTGAGGACAACATTATGGCCCCATATGGTCAAAAAAGACCCGAATTTCACAAATATTATGAAAAAAAATTTAGAAGTCCATATCATGCTTCCAAGTTTAAAAGGGTCTTCAACCTCGAACAACCCTTGGAAAATTAAAAATTCTTCAATGATCCAGAACCCCATTGAGGTATCTATTGTTTGGCTACACCAAAGGCTTTCAAAAAATCAAAAATTTCATTTTTTTTCCTGCTAAACGAACCGAAACCCCAGAAACTTGAATATCTTGATTTTGATACGAGGCAAAAATTTTGTTAAATCGAGAATCTGAGAAAAAAAAATGTTTAGAAGACCCTATCATTCTCCTGAATATTTCAAAATTGTCTACGATGCAGAAAAACATTTGGAAAATTCCAAATTTTTCAGACATCCAGAACCCCATTGAGGTATTTTCTGACAAAGTAACCAACAGGGTTACAAAAAATTGAAGATTTTATTTTTCTACAGAAAGAACCGAATCCCAATTTGAAAATTTTGATCCTGATTCGAGGCATAAATTTCACAAAGAATCTGAAATATATATTCAAGAGGTCGAATCATATCCCTGAGGATTTCAAGAAGGGGCCCTCAACTTGAAAATTAATTTTTTTCGGAAATTAAAAACATTGAAAGCATCAAATTTTTTCAGACCTGTGAATGTAATGAATAAATCAATCAATTTACTTATTTCACCTTCAACTAAGTACCAAGGTACATACAATTGAATGAAAAGCAACAATTTTTTTCTGAATGAACATAAAAACCAAAAATTGAGAGTAACAAATTGAGTATTCATTGAAATGAAAAAATTATTTTTTCGTTTTTCTCCAAATTCCAGAGTTTTTCAAATTTCTCAATCAATTTTTCAACCATAATTGAATTTTTTCCTCTCCATTTCTCACCCATTTTCATAATTCCCAACAATTCCAATTTTCAACACCATTCCTTCAATAAACTTAACTACATTTCGAGTAGAATGAAAATACGAATGGGTAATGTGAAACTTCATTGAACGTCTGTGAAACGAGGCTGCAATCCTTTCTCGGCCCTTCTTCGTTAAACCCCCCAAACAAACTACTGTCGTACCGAAGGAATGCAGATTTCCTACGTTAACCTTGAAAATTAAGCTTTATATAAAACATCTGCGAACAATTTGTCGTCGGCACAACCGTGTCGTGGAAACTTACGTTGAAATATATGGACTGTGAAAAGATGTTTATATTGTATAAGCGACTTTGTACGTCGCCTGCGTGTAAATCATGTATACGCTGTGAAAACGAGCCAATTTTTCCATTGTGCGTTAAAACGGCGAATGGCGACGCCCGCGCTGATGCTGATACCATGTACGGTGCTCGGTGTCGCCATATTTTTCTTATTCTTTAGCTCGGCAGCCAAGTCCAAGTTTGATAAGAAATTTTACCGCCAATAAAGAATAAGAAAAAAAGACCTTTAAATACATTAACCGGTTGAAAATCGTGTTGGTGAAATTATCAATAGAGAGAAAGATTGGCAGAGTTGGGCTAAGAAAAATAGCGCAGTGTGTGGGAAAAAGTGATAAAAATCAGTTTGGAAAAATTTTGTACGAGAAAAACGATAATAAATATAATCCTAGGGTTAGAGAGGGATGGTGGGCTAAGAGGACGGATAAATATATAAGAAGACGAAAAATAAAAAGAAGAGGAATTTTACAAAAATATTCGAATCGTAATTTTCTTTCTAAAAAGTTTTAAACATCCATTAACCGCGTTCCAAATTTCTCTTTAAAAACCGTGAAATTCTTTTTGGCTGAAACGCTGAAAACATCAATGCTTAAAACCTTTTAATAACGTAAAATACACTCGAGCCGGCGAAACGAACGCGGGAGTAAGTTAAGGAATTTACGAGAAGGCTCGGGTTATGCCGCCAGAATTTCTAGGCAACGCATAATTCTCGCAGTTATTCTCACAATAGAGAACTGTGATAAATTCTGCGTTCCTTTCCCCCAACGAGTTTCTGTCATTGATGGTCGTCGCTGTATTAAATGGGAAACTCGCTGTTATTATTCTCCACGTCTGCGTCTGGCCCAGGCTCTGACTGGTCGATCGTTCTGCAAATGAATCGGAGTTTCTGGTCAGCGAGTCTCCGTCGTCTTGCGCTATAACGCTTCGCTAACTTCGGATTTTCGTATGCATTGCCCTAATAGTATCGGAAAAGTCTCGTAGATTTGATCCTGAGATATGAAATTTTTGGAGGTATTTAGATTTCTGGGATAGGATTTTTTGGCTGTTGTTGAAGAATGCTTTCAAGTTTTAAATGATAGATTGACATTGTAAAGAAAATTTTATCGAATTTTTCAATGTTTTTTCTTTGAAAAATTACGCAATTCAAAAAAAATGGGAGCTAAATTTTCTGCAAATCTAATCCATACTGAAATAGGACCAAATTGAAATTGGGTCTTCTAATTTTGCCCAATTTTTTTACGAATTCCCCTTGGTGGTTTATTTACAAAATCACAATTATTATTTTTTTATTTAACCCTTCAAGGGAGCGGGAGCGAGCCTTGACATTTTTATGCGACCACGATTTCTAGCAGAATTTCCTAACATTGAAGGCTCATAACTTGAGATGGGTTATGGGGAAAAACCGATTGCGGGGTTTGAAAAGGAATTAATATGAAATTCAAAATCGATGATCACATTTTGAAAAGCTCAAAGTTGAACTTTGATGGTGAAAGCTCAATTATCATAATAAGAACAAAAGATGAAAGCTACCAGTAGAAAATCTGTAAAAATTACAGTGAGTGGATATTTTTACTCGTTTTTCAATAAATTTTCAAGGTTCGATGCTAGTTCCTTGAGAAACCAGGGAAAAATTCACTCTTTGGAGTAGTCTTGACGGAAAATTATTCTCCATGAAGGTAGAATCAAAGATTTTAGAATAAGAAAAATTATCAATTTTTAGGTACCTACTACTCAAGCATTATCATTCGATTAATCTGGTTGTTTTTTTTTTGAAGAGGAGTGTGGCAGTTTCTGATTCGGTATAATCAGGAACCTATCGACCGAGGTGAGGGGTATTTAGCCCCCAAGCATTTTCCAGTTGGAAAAGTTGGTGATATTGGAAAAAAGTTGAGAGAAAAGCATGAGAAGGGGAATTGAGAAAAAAAAAGTGAAATATTGAAATAGGCAAAAATTCAAAATGAGTGTCTTGAATTTAACATCCTCTCAGTCTGAATTTTTTACTAAAGTCGAAACTTTTTAAAAAATGTACCAATCCAACACAAAATTTGCTGACTTTGAGAAAATTTTCAGATTTACAACTAAACGCGATGTTTTTAGAAATTTTCTCACCAAGTCAGCAAATTTTACACGAAAAATCACGAAAAAAAGAAAAAATTCAAACTTTTTCCATGTAGAAAGGAAAAACGCACCGAAAAAGCATCAAATTTCGTAAAAAAAAAAAACTTGAAGAGCACAAAATTTTGAAACCATACTTAATAGGAAACCATTAAAAAATTCATTTTTTTTCTTTTTGAAAATCATCAATTTTTCAAATTTTTGCTGGGCTGAGAATTTCGTCTATCTAACAAAAATCTAAAATTTTGATAGGAAAAAATTGAATTTTTGGATGAGTTTTTCTCAAGAAATTTTCGCTTTAGCTTCGCTCGGGCTCAATGATTTTATACTTGTATAATTTATATTTATTTCCATCTAACCGAGTCAATTGAATATTTTCAAGAGAAAACAACTTAGTGGAAAATCTTGAACGAAATTTTCAATTCTATTTTTTCAGAATTTTTTACAAGAAGAGGAGCTCATTTAAAAATATTGTGTTTTTTGGATGATGTCATAAAAGTAGCACTAAAAAACACGAATTTTAATGAAGGAATTTCAAATTCTAGGTGTCTTTTTCTTAAAAATTCTCGCCCTCGCTTCGCTCGGGCTTAATATAATTCATTCTCAAAATAATGATCGAACATTTTTAATTTTCAATATAAAAAATTGAATGCTTTACAACAAAAAAAGTTGTTCTTATTGATCATCAAAGGACTTGATTGCAATTTTGAACGGAATTTTAAAAAAAATTTCGATTTGTTCTGAAGGGAGTGCGTTGCTGAGGTTAAAAAGTATAGGTTTTTTTTCAAAAGTGCTCGAAAAATTCACGAATTTTTGTTTCTGGTCGACAAATTCTCTTTTTTCTGAAAATGAGTCTGTAAATTTTCCTCTTTTCAATAATATCAGTCAATAAAATAATTTTTCATTCATGCTCCTAAAGATTTTTATCCAAGTTAGGTACATTGCTGCTTCATTGCAATGTTTTGAGATTAATTAGCACTAGTAATTGGTAAAAAATTGAAAACTGATTGCCAAATTTGAAAAAATTGGCTGGAAAATTTCAAGTCCTATCCCCCCCTTCCTCCGGCATACGACTTCGGAAGGCTTCTGGGTATAATTATTCACAGAAGTCAGTTTCAAAATTCGAAATTTGAGTATTCAATAATTGGCACATTTCAAAACGATGTGTGTAGCTTTGCCACCACTTTTCAATCATTTTATTGAAAAAATATACTTTGGTATAGTGCAAAAAAAATGGGCTGGATATGGAATGAACGAAAAGATAAAACAGAGGAGAAATCCTAACTTTCCATAAAAGTAAAACAGTGGGAAATTTTTCAAAGATGACAATCTTTCAAGAAATTTTCATGTTTTTTCAAGAAAAAAATTTTAAAAAATTCACCTCGAGTTGAAAAAATTCATTCAAACAAAAAAACTTTCAATTTTTTCGCCTCTCCATATGAGCCAATTTCAGTTCGTTCCTTTCTAGAAAAAAATCCTCCAACGAAAATTGCAAAGCATCCAAAATCAATCACTTTCCATTCCGCTTCTAAATATTTAATGCATCGCCATAATAGAACTTGTAAAGTATGGTTACCATACTCGAATAAATTGAACCTTGAAACTTCTCGATTGAATACATCCCCTAATTAAAATCAATTAAATTTTCGCCTCGATAAACACAAAATTTCCGCGTACCTCGCAGCCCTCATTTCGTCTACATTACCAATCCTAACCAGGCTCGCATGCCACAGGATCATCCCAGGATCTCGCACGTACGACTCGATAAAATCAATACCCCGGTAATATTTCATTTCGTACGCGATTCGCGTCAGTTCTGCCATCGCGAGAAGTTTTCTTAATGGATGCCATTACGATTAACGACGCCGGCATTCGAGAGAAGGTTTTAATAACTATACACATATTTGCGCTAAATTCTATGCACGTGTTTTCCAACTAAATCAACTTTAAGCGCAGCCCGCGCTTTCGAAAACATGTTTTTATGAGCGCGTAATCCTCAATATGTCAGTTCTGTTCTGCTATTTTTTTTTTTTTTATCAACTCGGTTTCATTTCATCGCGTATTACAAAGTTTAAATTGCTCGAATACCGAAGTTGATTTTACATCGGTGCTGAGAGCAACGTTATACGTTGACACGTTTTTCGGGTTGACATTTTGCACTTTACAACGCCTAAAGAGAGAGAGAAGACCTTAAGTGCGCGAAATTTCTAAAACAATTTTCTCTCCTCGAAGGCTGCTCTGGTGCGTTTTTTTCTCCCTCGTCGTAGCTTTCTTTCGGAATCGCAAACTTGGTGTTGCTGTGAGATGTTTCGCCTGCGGCAGATACTTGAAATTCTATTCGCAGCCCGAGTATACAACTATAATCTGAGAATTAGCGAAGAATCTATATCGATGAGGTGCCACACCACAGCTCGCCCAGCTCGTATTTTCGATCTGCGACGACGACGTGGAAACATAAAGCCAACTAACAGCCGCTTTATTAACGTTTCTACTTCCTGTTTCGCGTGTCTCCTAAATACATATTATTATTACTATTATTATTATTATTTATAGCAGTTATTTCGCTGGCTTTTGAATAGGAAACAGTGTGAGCTTTTCTATTCAAAACGGGTTATAAATTTTTCGGTCGCATGAAAAGCGAAGGATGTTCTGTACTCGTAAACGGACAAGGAAAACAAGACAATTAAAATTCATGAACTGGAAATCCTTACGTTTCTTCCGCTTTCACCGTCGCCCTTCGTTTTCCTCGTCTACGCTATAGAGGTACTTCGATATATACGCGTAATAACCTAAAAGATTAATTCCGTACTCACCTTTATGTATATACACAAGTATATGGTATCTACCTACGACCAAGAGGCGAATGAAATGCGTCCTGGATTTTTTTTCCCCCTCCGAGTGAGCCCTTACCGAGTAATAGAGGTTGTACGATGGTAGCGAAACGTCTGACATAAATATAGGTATCCATTTTTGTGCTGTGCCACCCACGCCACACGAATACCTTAAGAAAAGGCGTCAACCTTCTAGCACCCAGTCTCGAATTGGTGTGATTAGCGAGTAATTGATGATGATCTGTTGAATTCTCTAGCACTTGTTGATGCTACATAAACCAGAATTAGGTCTTGTTATAGAGCTGGCCCGATGCGATGGTTTTATTGTCACTAGTACCTATTTAATTACCCTGTGCTGAGCTGTTTCTTTGGTAAAATGGGTAAATGCCAGATGAAGATGGCTGACTCATCTGGTAGTATTTGGTGTGTTTAAGAAAAGGGTCACATTTAATAGGCTGTATGAAAATTATTTGCGGTTGAGTCGTATTCCGGAAAGTAGAGTGTATTTCTTTTGTACGTACTTAGCAGATTAATGCTGATTAATTGTTTCGATCGTTACAAAAGCAGCCGTTTGTTTGGAGTAAATTATAAAGCTGGGATGGTATGAGGGTTAACTATGATAACACAGGTCGACACGATTTTTGTTTCTGCCATAGGTTACTTGTATGTACTCTCTTAATTTGAATCAGTCAACAATGACTGATTGAAATCGACAAAATCAAGTCACTGTAGGAATCAGTAAAAAAAAATATATGATTCAATCAGTGAATTTTCACTACTGCATCAGTAAAAAAAATTTCACCGATTCAATCGTTAATTAATTACTGATTCAATCAGTGAAATTTTTTCACTGTTTCAATAATGTAAACTCACGGATTTGAATAAGTAAATTTTTACTGATTGCAATCAGTCAACTAATTTTCACTGATTTAACAATCAAAATCCACTATTTAAATCGGTAATTTTTCACTGATTGGCAGTAAAATGACTCTGATTAACTGGAGAATCAGTCAAAAATGCCTAAATTGACTGATGAAATAGAGAAAATCAAGTCACTGATAATCAGTCAAATTCCACTGATTCTCCTGTTAATCAGAGTCGTTTTACTGCCAATCAGTGAAAAATTACCGATTTAAATAGTGAATTATGATTGTTGAATCAGTAAAAATTAGTTGACTGATTGAAATCAGTGAATTTTTATTATTGAATCAGTAAAAAAAATTCACTGATTGATCAGTACTTAATTACCGATTGAATCAGTGAAATTCAATTTTTACTGATTCAGTAATGAAAATTCACTGATTGAACCAGTAATTTTTTTTACTGATTCTCACAGTGACTTGATTTTGTCGATTTTAATCAGCTAATTCTGACTGATTCAAATTAAGAGAGACTCTCTAAATCTGAATCAGTCAAAAAAACTGAAAATTCACTGTTAAACAGCGAAAAGTGTGCAACTGTTAATCAGTGAAAAATTACTGATTCAATTAATGAATTTTCATTTTTGAATCAGTAATTTTTTTCAACTACCTACTGAAATGAATCAGTAAAAATTTAAATTTACTAATTCAATCAGTGAATAACTGAATAATTACTGTTGAATCAGTGATTAATTACTGATTCAATCAGTAAATTAAATTTTTAACGATTCAAATTTAGAGAGTTGGTAACTAATGAAACGAGAAATATTTTTTTGGATCAAAGTTTGCTTTGGGTGGGCGGAGGGAACTGATTTTCCGTGGGTAATAAGCCAGAGCATTACAAAAAAATTGAAATTTTTTTTTTTGGACTTATCTTACAGAAAATTTTTACGGAAAATCAAATGCCGCAAACCGCAGACCTTCATCTCTTTTAGGAAAAAAAGTTACAGCTTATTCTTTCGAAAATTCTGTGAAAAAAATCGCATTCCATTTTTTTGCGAGAAAAGTATCAAAAATGTAATTATTTTTTCACAGAATTTTGGAAAGAATGAGCTGTAACTTTTTTTTCAATTGAGAGGAAGGTCTGCGGTTTGCAGCATTGGAATCTTCCTGAAATTTTCTATAAGATTGGTCCAAAAAAAATTTCATTTTCTTTGTGATGCCCAGGATTATTGCCCTTGAAAAATCAGTTTTTTGCCCCCCCCCCCCATCCCCAAAGCAAACTTTGGAAGCCAGGATTGAGCCAGGTGCTGTATTTTGATATTTATCGGTATGAGAGCCCAGAAACAGAGCAAACAATTTTTATAGGTAGTTGATTTTTGAAAAAGGAACGCATAATTTTTTTTTTTAGGTTTTTCTGAAGGAAATTTGACCCCTCCCGATCCTCTTAAAATGGATTAAAATTGCTAAATCCACCCCTCTGTCTAACACCAAAAAGTGATCGTTTAGGCACATGTTGGTTTACACACTTCTGAATTTTGTAGTCGAGATGATCAAAAAATTTGTTCAAGGGTTGTAATTTGCTATTAAAATTTAATGGAAAATTACAACCCTTGAACAAATTTTTAATGCACATTTAATGAGCATTAAAACATTTTAAGAAAATTTGAGCTCGATTCACTCTAATTTGACATTCTTACCCTACTTCAAACCAGTGGCGTAGCCAGAAGAGTCCGAAAGGGGGGGGTCTGGGTCGGAAGCTTTTTTTGGGTGGCTGTAAAATGAGTACAGAGACTTGAAAAACGAGTAATTTTTTGGGAGGGGGAAGAGGGAGGGGGTAAAAATGACCCTTTTTTACACTTTAGTCTTAAACAGTCCTTATACGCCCGAGCGTAGCGAGGGCAAAGCTTCGAAAAAATTGGATATTCAATGCCCAAAAAAGGCATTTCTGAATGATTTTGTTAATGCCCGAGCGAAGCGAGGGCGAAGGTTTGATAAAATTAGATTTTTTAATGTCTAAAAAATACATTTTTTACAAAAATTCTTGACCTCAAGGGGGGGTCCAGACCCCCAAAACCCCCCCCTTGGCTACGCCTCTGCTTCAAACTTTTCTAGAAATATTTTAAATTCAATTCGACATTGATTTACTTATTGTAAAATTTATGCGAATTTTTTTCTCTTTTTCAGGTGAGTTATCAATTGTTATAAATGAAATAAGAAGTATAAATGAGTAAGTAATTTTCTACTCTATTCATATTATATCAGTTTCTTACGCTTATTTCAACTTTTTTTTTTGAAAATTTTGACATTGTATAACCATAGTCACCTACATGAAGGTGATTAATACGTCGAACTTTCTCCACTTAAAACCCTCTTCTCATAAGCATTCGAAAAATTGTCCAGTATCTTTCGTCACTCTAATAAAAAGAATTCTTAGCACGTAAAATCTGAAAAATTATTTTAAAAAATTTCAGACAAAAGAACTAGGAAAACATTTTGCGCAGTATTTGGAAGAAATGGCGAAGTAGTGAGTTATATTTTTTAGTAACTTAGGTAATGTATTTTTGACATAATACCCAGGCATGTATCACGTTGGAAAAAAGTCCATTTTTAACTAAATGTCATATTTTATTCTTTATACTTTTGTACAGGGTTTCTCAAACTTCTGATTACCGCTCTCCGGGGACCAATACACGTGTTTAGTGTGCTAGAATGTTTTTCACTGGTATGGTCTCCGAGAGCCACAGCATCCAGTACCTACTTTTTTTCTGCACCAGATAAAAAGTCGATTACGTTGTTTTTTATTTTTATTATCATTTTTTTTTCGTGCAATTCGTCGTACGGCGAGAGATAAAAGTCTCGAATTTCTTTCGCGCAAAACTTATAAAATATATTTCATTATCTGGTGCTGAAAAAAAAAGTGGTAAAGAAAAAAAACTTGCTGGTACTTTTTTTTATTGTACCACGACGGTGGTAATTTATCGTTGAAATTTGTTCTACACAAACATCCAATGCCAAACGAAGGCTAATAACGACGAAATTATAAGTAATACGTGTTTATAAATTCCGCGTGCATAAATTTTTTTCCCTCCATTAACATCAAGATACACAATATCATTTTTGAAATTAATTCTATAAATGGACTGCGGCGTCGTTTCGGTTTGAAATTAAATACGCATAATGCGAGCCACGAAACGTAATTAAACTTCGTGGCAAGCAAAACTATAACCATGAAATACCGCATCCAGAAAATACCATTCATACGATATTCTTCTCGGCTTGAAAAAATTTCGGGACTCGATTTCTTCTCTTGCATTTACCACTCGAGCCGAAAAAATGGGCAAATTTTCAAAGAAAATATGAATGTCTTAAACGACGCATACGATATCCCCAACTATGGTAAATTCGAATCGCAGGTTTTTTGGCGAAAAAAAACACGATTTATTGGAAATTAATGCTCGATTTTTGAATTACAGACTTTTCATTGCTAAAAAAAAGATTTATCGAGGGTAAGGAAAATTTATAGCTTTTGAACCCTGCTTCGGTTCCAATAAGAAGTGAAATTTTCATTTTACCTTAAATCACGAAAATTCAGCTAAAAATAATGAAAAGTATTTCTCTCTCTTTTTCTCGGCCAGAAGAAAATTTCAATTTAGATCAATTCAATGAATAATAACAAGCTTTATAGTTAATCAAAGGTGGCCGCGTGCTCTATATTGTTTATACGTGTACGTAGGTACTTAGCAAAACAGCTCTAAATACTATTCATAGGAACTTGACACGACCTATTTTTTTTCACTCTCTATGAGCCGACCAGTCTGACTATTTAACCCTGGCTGCAAGAAAAAGCTTTCTTTTGTTTATAGCCCAGAAAAAAAACACGTGATTTATTTGCTTCTTTTATTTGGAGTCGGTTTTTTCCTTCAAATTTATGGGTTTGCCGCATACTCGCGTTTGGCTGTAAGAAAAATAGTTTCATAGGAATATTCCGGAAAAATTCAAGAGGTCAGGTTGAAATTGGACATTGGATCTCAGCGGGGTATTAGAAATTCACAGGGTGGGTTCTATTTCTAAGCTTCCTCATACGAATTAAAAATATGGATTGAAGAATGATTTCTGAAAATTTAAAGTACTTGGAAGATAGATATTTTCAAGTTTATCAAGTAATTTGATTTTAAAAAATTGGCAAGTAGGTACAAAGAAGAGTTGAACTAATTTTCCCTCGAGATTTTTTTTTTATGCTACAGAGAAAATGAGAAATTCCCTCGCAGCTTTGAAAAGCTTAGTAGATATTCTAAGTTTGACAGCTACCAACTTCTAGAGTCGTCAAAATGGCATCGCATCCTTGAAATTCATCTTTTTTCTATCTGAACCTTATTTTTGTGGGTGGATCTCGAATCCAAATTTTGGAGCTGATGATGGCTGAAAAGAAGAGCAATAATGACTTCGCCTCAAATGGTTAAAAGTGGTACAATTTTCATTTTCAATGTTTCCAAACTTCTAGAAAAATTTTAAAAATTCAATTCTGATCATAGGAATTGTTCGTTCTGTTCAGATCAATTTAAAAATATGAGCAAATTTTTTAAATTTTTTTTAACCACTTTTGTAGGCGTGTGAATAAAAAAATTCCTATCTCAGCCTACAACATTTTTTGATTTTGCCCAAAATTTTCACATTATTCATCTCTTTTTAAACGTTGAAAAAAAAAATGCATTTCAAAGCATATGTATCAGTTTAACATGTTTTCAATGATTTGAAAAGTAATGAACAGATATTTTAATCATTTTTTGATGCCCCTTCCCCAATCCTGCAGAGCTTCAAAATTAGAGCAAAATTTAAAGAAATTTAAATTTCGAGTGACACATCGTTCATAATGTTTTAAAAACACGCCAAATTCAACTTCCGTTTTTTTCCCCACTTTCCACCTTCTAATAACCCAGAACTCTTTAAATTTGAGGGGAAAAAAAATGAAAAAATCTTGAGACTGGTCGTTTGAAATGTTTTCAAGGTTGTTTAAATGGAATTTCAATTTTTTTTTTTAGAACTCAGAAGTAACCTCTCAGTATCATATGAAAACTCAGACTCAAAACTCTTGAAAAAGATCACAAACGATAGGTCAGAAGAATTTTTTGAAATTTTTCAAGAAATCAAAACACAGCAATAAATTGTTTTCAAAACATGATGAAATTTTTTTTCAAAGTGATCGAAACGATTACCTATGCAACAAATGATAACACGCGCCATACACTTTTCAAAACAGGAAAAAAAAGAATTGTGAGATTGGTGTGTTTTTCAAAAATGGCGATATTCATAATCTTCTGGGGCAAACATTTTTATTAGAAGAAAATTCATTCCGCCGAATTTAAAAGTCAGAGGTGAAAATAGAAACTTATGATACTGTAGGATAAAAATTCTTGGTAATCCTTCATGCATTGTTCAAAAAAATTTCTTCTCAGTTTTTGGGATTTTGGAAATTACGAAAATTTAGAAGCGATTGTAGTGAGGGGGGATTTAATGCAGACCAGCAACGAACCAAATTTGAAATTTCTCATTGAAGGAACGAAAATCAATAATTCTTCACTGACAGTAAGATAAATTTTTTTACTCAAAATATAATTTTCCGTTTTGTTTTTGTTTTTTTTTTTTTTAAATCAAAACGAACTCCTCTCCAAACAAGTGTGAATTTTTCAGCTCGAACTTTATTTTCTCAGCTGAAAATGAAAATTTATAATTACTGAAACTTTTTTAAAGCAAAATGAACAAAAAAATACTAAAATTAAAAATCTGAATCAAAAATTGATGGTGAATACTGATCAGTGGTGAATCAACTTGTCTTTAAATTTTTTAAATTTTTTGTTGCTATAGAAATCAAACAATTGACCAACTATCTAATAGCATATCAGTTTCAACGAAAGACTGAAGGAACAACCTACTGTCACTGAAAATCACCCAAATTTTTAGGTAAGTAATAAATAAATTGAAAAGGAGTATTTTTTTTTTTTTTGGAAAAGGAGGACAATTTTGCATTACGAGACAGTAAAATCAAAAAATTTACATTTTGAATCAGAAAATTGAAAAACTTCAAATTATTTGTCCTTTTCTGCCTTCTGAGAATTTTAATTCTGGTTTTCATCAAGTTACCTTGTCCTCTCCATCCAATTTCTGAAAAAGAAAAGTGAAAAACGATCTAATTTTTTCTAAATATTCGACATTCTTTCAATTTTTATAATATTTTCATGCTTTGCAATGACGATACAAATATTCCGAATTTTTTCCATAAAAGAACGAGCATTGAAGTTCAGAAAACAGAAAAAAATCCTCAACCAACAAACATGAAATTCTATCACAAAAACTTTCAGTAAGAAATGGCCAAAAAATCAGTTCCCTGTCGCAAATACAAAACGTAGGCAATTTTTTTACATTCCAGAAGACACTACAACCGCCGAGGAAATTTTATTTAAGATGGGTCGAGTAACTTCGCAGCGCAATTACAGTTTTCTTTATGGAGCACAATTTACTCGAGGAAAATGGATCCCTGGGTGTAAATTAAAAAATTTGTTAGCAAAAAGTTTTTTATTTATTTCAATTTTTCCGGCAAACTTTTTATTTCAAATGAAATAAAGAAACCTCCAACACAAAAAAACAAAAATATATTATCTTCTTTTTAATAAAGTACCTTTTTAGGATAATAACTCGAGTTACATCGAATTTTAGGTACTTACCGTTAAAACGGTGGAACAAAAAGGTAAACGGATGAAAATGCATTATTGTAGATTTTCGCAACCGCCATAGAGCATTTTTCTTTATCCATCAAGCTTATTTATACCTGATCGGGGCGACGAATTGGCATTCTTTGACAAAAAAATTCCTCCTAAAAGCGAGATAAAAGTATAAAAAAAGCTATACGAAGACGACTTGAAAGATTGTTGCCATCGTTTTAAAATTCGATCTATTCGACGAATTGCGTAGGTATATCGACGGAGGCCAAAATACTGAAAGCGACGAGGAGGGGAGGATGTTCGTAGGAAAATTCAAATCTTAACGTCATCTCGGTCGGATTCGTTTCAAAGTGTAAATTAATGTACTCATTTTTCAAAGTACATTTCAATGTCGTAGGTGAACACCGGGCGATACAAATTCGCCATAAATCACTATATTCGCAAACGTATAGCTCGGTACGTAGACGAAAACGAACCGAGCGAGTATTTCTTTAAATAAACGTTATCTAAGATACGCGTATTAGTGGATGAGGAAGCAGGCAATACGTAGAGGGGTGTCTTTTTCGCATAGGTTCTCTTTTCTTCGCGCTGGCAACGAACAAACGTCAATTTGAAAATAAACATCATTCAATTTCAGCGAATATATTAATGCGAACATATACGGTCGGGTTTTTCGTGCTATTTTATCCCGAGCTGCGTATAGTAGGTTCGTGAGACTTTTTATTTTTCAAATTTTACGCTGCAAATATGTTATCGAGATACGAGATTTTTTCCTGCGAGTTTTGCCAGAAAAAGAAATAAGGATTTCAGCATTTTTGTTTAACGTTATAGCATATACAATCTAATCCTTGTGTAGCATTAATAATTCATGAAGAAGGTTTTTTTTACGTCAGTTCGAATGGCACATGCGTACGCTCCGGAGACACGAATTTGATAATTATAAATGCGAGAAAGGACGACGAAAAATTATCGACGTTGGGCGAAAAAATAATTGCTTAAACGTCGACGTGGCAGATAAACAAAATCCACCTACTCTTCGCCACCATAGCTGAAAAAATCTTACCATCGACTTCACGGTCACGACGCGGCAGCGAAACGAAATTAAACCCTTCTCTTGATACCGGTCGTCGTACTCGATCGTTAAGAGGTTTTCAAGGCGCCTTTTCAGAAACACGCTTGCATAAAGCTATTCTAAAAATATCCCCTCTTTTGTTTCTGCTGCTTTTTTTCTAATAGCCAACTCGTTGGCTCGTTTTGACCCATTTTAACACGTTTTAAAAATCAATAAACCAATTAAATCGATAACCAATTTGATGGCTATTTTAATTGGACCGAAGGCGACGAAAAATTAGCATCGAGATATCGAGCTATTCTCGGCGAGCAGAAAAAACTTCTCTGAAAATATGCATCGGGGAGAAATCGCGTTGAACTGGAAGCGAAAATGATACATGAATTAAAAACTATTACGTAACTTTTTATACTCCGGACTGCAATGGGTTTCCTATCTTTTAGTTTATTCTCGATGTGGTATGGTTCGGACGAGTAACTCGGAGAGAAAATACAGATTAGTAATTACTTCTTGGAAATACGACTTGGAAATTGTTCGTTTGTTGGATCAGTGTGTTTCAATTTACTGCGTTCTTTTTGTATTAGTAATTTCAAACTGGCCTGGATTTGTTCATTTTTTTTTTATTCAGACCACGTGCCATTTAGTGCATGCACATGGCATTAATTGATGGGTAAATCTCAGCAAATTGGAAAATTTCAGTTGTTACAGGGTCATTCTTATTTAGCAGTACAGTTTCAAAATATGCATTGTGCTGAAATTAAATTTCATGTCGGTATTTTGGCTGCATTGGGTGCTCAGAAGTGGGGTATTTTGGGTACTTCTGAAATGCCTTGGCACCCATGAACTCTCACTTAGCTGTATATGTAATTGGATTTGTAAAAAGTATGAGTTTGAACATTTTCGAAAAAACACCTAAGTATTTTTATTTTTTGGACGACATGATTTTTTGAAAATAACAAATTTTTGGAGTTTTTGTAAAATTTCACGAGTCGAAATTGAAGTAAACCGAAGAGAAACACGGAATACAAGTTCACAACCTCTGAACAAAATTTATTGGCTGCGAATTCTTTCAATAAAAAATTCAAAAATTTGTTGTTTTTCAAAAATCACCCCCACCTCCCTAGAGTTTTGTTTTTCAAAAATGTTCAAAATCATACTTTTTGCAAATCAAATTATATAGCCGAATAAAAGTTCACTGGTGCCAAGGTATTTTAACTACACAAAATACCCACTTCTGGGCACCCAGTTCAGCCAAGAAACCGGTGTAAAATTGAAATTTAATTTCAGCACTCGCATCAGAAGGATTTCAATTTCAATGTTTGAAATTTTCATAGGTACGTGAAAATTAATATTTTCAACTGGGAGGGAGAAGGGAAAGGATGGCGAGGAAGAGGAGGGGTTGAGAGCGGGAGCAGAAGCAGAAAGGAAGAAAATGGAAGGAATTCAAAATATTTCCAGTCATAGCATAAAGTTTTTTAGGTGCTGGCGTGTTTTGATTTCATGGAAAAGCGAATTTACGAACGATTAAAAGGTGAAATATTAAAGACAGCGAGGGCTGTTGATTTCTCAATGCTATGAAGGGAGGATGCAGTATTTAGTCGAAGACGAATTCCAAAAATTTTATGAGTCAAGGCATATAAAATTTTCCATGTACTTTGGAGAGAATAATTCTGCAATGCTGAAGAATAAAAGCTTCTAAGTCTTGGAAGGCGGTTTCAAAATTGGTCTTTTTGAATCAAGTATGTAAGTAAGTAATATCAAAATTTTTCTAAGGGCATTAAACACGAGTTACTTCGTGAAATAAGGTAGAAAGTACTTGGTGGCCAAAAAAAGCCTTCAAGACACTCCTCCTTCCATTTAATATTGGCTCCGCTCATTTCAGCATAATTATATATGTTGGAGGCGGACTTGCATAATGAATTAGGGTGCTCGAAAATTTTGTCCTTGAACAACAATAACAAGATAGCTCCACCTCCTTCAGCATAATTATTCGAATTGTGGGTGGAGTTGCATCTGCCCTTGACGGGTTCCTCATAAATCTACAATCATTTTCCGTTCTAACCTACCCTCAAAAAGACTGGGGGAGGGGATTGGACCTTTTGCCAAATTACACAAATTTGAAGGCTCATATCTCAAAATAGTTTGTATTTAGAGGAAAATTGTATGCAGAATATGAAAGAAAATTTATAAGAAATTCAAAAATAATAATTAAATTTTTGAAAGCTTGAGAAGTTGAACTTTCAAGGGGAAAGCTCAACTCTCATGATATGAACATAAGATGGAAGCTACCATTTGAAAATCTGAAAAATTATTTACAAACAGGTAAAAAATCCCTTTCAGTTTTCAATCTTTTTTCAATGGACCCATTTTTCAAAATGAGATCTTCAGACCACCAAGGGGTACAGGGGTCCACAATTTCAACCAAAATTCAAAAAAGGTATAAAAAATAATGAAACGTGTCGAATCTCGAATTCCACTAATTTTAATGCGCTGAGTTCGAATATGTACTCAAGTTTTTTTCACCTGGCACCTCTAAATCCTCCTATCAGCCCCTTTGAAATGGTCTTACTTCTAGAAAAAACGAAAAAATGAAGTATTACGCGTGACCTGTCGTTTTCTAGATTTTTGAGGACTTGAGATCGAATATTTCCTAATTTTCTTGATTCAACTTTTCTGTGTCCTCCTAGTCCCTCAAGTTTGGGGAAAAAGTACCTACGTTAAGAAATTAAAATGGCATGTGGCATATCGATTCTCACCAATTTGAGGGCGTATAATTTGAATATCGACTTATAATTTCATTTTACCCCCTTTATCGTGGTATGACACCCCCCTAAAAAAAGTATTTTACTCAAACTATACGCTCTCAAATTAGTGAGAATCAATGTGTCACATGCGATTTCCATTGATGGAATGAAAAAAAAAGTAGAAAAGGTTACTCATTGTCATTTTTTCAGATTTTAACATGGTAATTATCATCTTTTGTACTTATTACGAAAGTTGAACTTTCACCACCAACGTTCAACCTGAAGCTTGTAAAAATGTTAATCGTTTTCAAATCTCCAATAAATTTTCTTTCACACTCAGCAAATAGTTTTTCTCCAAGTACAACTTATTTCAAGATAAGGAGCATTTCAAGTTGGGTAATTTGGTAGAAAATTACGATTGTACATATAAAAATTACGAAGCCCACTCCAAGCTCCATTGAAGGTTAGAAAGGAAATTATTATGAACTTATAATAGACCGTCAAGGAAAACCCCCAAAAAATTGAGGGAAAACAGAAAATTCGACTTCATTTTCGGTCCGTTTTCAATATGGAACAGCTTTTATTTAATAAAACTACGAGTACAATTTTTTAGTTAATAATCGCATACAAACTCATTGAGTCAAATTTTCAGAATTTTCATCTTCAAGGAATTCAACACCAAAATATTATGCTTTTTCCTCCGGAAATTCATCAATTCAAAAATCTCTCCAATTTTCAAAGTCGAAGGACCACCCAGGCGAATTTTCTCACCAATCTTTACGGCACTTCACTCATTTTACTTCTTAGCTGATCAATTTTGTTGCTTAAAAAATGTTTCAAAATAAGAATGTATATCAAAATGATAAAAATTTATCCCACTAATGCATGACGCAATATATCAAAAACAATACCGAACCGACTTATTAATCTGTAATTTCACCCAGCTCAGCGGCTCAATTAAGCAACTCTGTATTTAAACCGACGAATGGCGATAATAAACAAAACGAATTATTTTTCTCGGCGGGTTACATCGGAAGGTACAACACGGGGACAGGGGAAGAGTACAAAATCAGAAAAAAGAAGCGGATACATCCGGCCTATCATTAAAAAGTCGATTATATGCAGCATTGGCGTGGTTGTTGAAGACAGCGACAGATTGACTTATCATTTAAACGGAAACTGCGTTAATTACATTTTAAAAGGCTTCTTAATAACGGGAAATTTAACCCCTAAAGAGTCTTGGATGATGAATTTCCGCTGCCGTTGATCGGGTATACTTATTATCAAGTCGTCGTTAAATGGTTAATATAAAACGTTTAGTTACAGAATCTCGGTGTATATTCTAACGCGATTTTGTATCGTTTTAGATTCAGTCATCGCCGTTGTAGGTGGCTGCGAAGATGTGGGTGTGGTATTTAGATTGCTTTGTGATTCTGGTATCGAAGACGTTTTTGTTTTCGATTCTCAAGATAATGGTGCAACGATGAACTAGATAGAAATAGGAATGAAATACTTTTCATGTGACCTTGACGCTTTCGAAGCAGCTATCCCGAGATTTATCGAGTTAACATTTTTCAAATTAGTCATCAAGTGATGCATACTCTTCAAAAAATCTTTTGATGAGAAAGTGCGAGTGTCTTTCAATTCATGTTGAGAAATATTCATTGGAAATGGCGAAAAAATTCATGGGTAATTCCAGTGGCAATAATTTCAGGAAATGAAAAAAAAAATACAAAATTTTAAAAAGAAAATGCGGTTTTTCAAAAAAGGAAAGACCACCCATTTTTTATATAAATTATATCAACCGAGATTCGTTGATGATCTGTTGACAGAAATGTTTGAAACTCTTCTGAAGAGGGACATATTTTAGGTGAAAAGTCGAAATAAAAATTTTTTGAAAATGACGAACTTTGAAATCTTCTTACTTCAATCTTCTCTGATATTAGGGGCAAAAATTTTTTGTAGAAGAATTATTACTCAAAACGTACGAAGTACCTCCATAAATTTCGTCAAAATCTATTTTTTTTTCTTATGAGCCTGAATTGCTATTATGATGTTCAATGTTCAAAAAAGATTTTATATTTTGAGATTCCAAAAAAAAAAAAAAAAAAAAAAAAAAGGATTAAATATATTTGTTTAAGCTTTCGAGTAGATATTTCCCACCAATTCTGGTTTCCAGTGGAATATTCCGATAAAATCGTAAAATACAATATTCGAGAAGTTTCGCACAATCTCTCACCCCAAACAGCCCAAAGGTTACTTTCAATTCGATTTTCAATTTTCTTCTCAGCATTACCCTTGGTTCCTTCTTCCTACATCGATATGAAATGCGAGCATGTTGACGAATTTTCAAACGTCATCAGTCCGGGTAAACCTTCGGAATATTTTTTTATTTCCGCATGGTTGCTGTGGCGTTCGGGGTGGGGCCCGAAAACGATTATTTTTCGGCATGTAGGTTGAATTGCCATGCCGATTTGTTAGGGAGAAACTCGTGTTTTTCGTTTATTGTTAGAGTGTTGACGTTGTTGTAAAAATACTCACCTAATACTTTCGCGACGACGGTATTTTCCCAGTATTTCGGTCCAAAATATACAAAAAAAAGAGAAATATCGCCGTCAAAATTTTGGCCGCTTTTATCTAAGTATTTGTAATGTTTTTGTCGTCGTCGTTGTTTGTCTCGCAAAACCCGAAATCTTTCTTTTTCAAAGGCACACAACCGAGAGGAAGTAGCACCAATGTTGGTAAAAAAAAAGTTTTCGCCGAAATAGGAACGGCGAAGTACTACGCCGAGTTTTCTTTTTTCTTTTTCTTTTCCCGAGAATAATGAACAATGAATAAAATGGGATTTTTATTTACATCGTTGAACTATAAATTCGCTTTCTTAACGTACCGAAATTGATCAATTTGATTATTGTTATCTTTTTTTCTCACGAATAAAACGTCTCACAAAAGAAAAATCTTATCTGCGGTAATTTTTTTACCCCGACAAATTGGATATTTTACTGTAGACAAAATCGAGAAAAAAGAACGGTAAGGAAATTCGTTTTTGCGGCGAGTACAAAATACGAAGTAATTAAATAACATCGCTATTCACAAACACACGTGAAAAGAACATCGCGTTCGGTAACGATAATCCAATTAATTTATCGGATTCACGTCAATACATCGTTTTAGCTGTGTACTTTTCTTTCTTCCATCTTTTTTTCTGCTGCCAATTTGGACGCACATCGATAAACACGGAAACGTTTTATTTATCGTACACAAAAAGAAAATTTCCAAATTACATTAAAATTACATTTTCTTCTATAACCGCTACAATGACAATTAGTGTAAGAAAATCGGGGAAAATGAAAACATCCGAAGCTTTTATGATGGAAAATTGTCAAGAGTGGTCATGTGTTTTGCCGAGAACAAGAGGCAAAATCAAAAAAAAAAAAATGGAATCATTTTTCTTTGCATCCTACAAAATCAAATTTTAGTCTCAAATTTTTAAGAATTGAAAAATTTCAATTTTTTGACAAAAATTGAAAATTTTTGAAAAAAAAAAATGAAATTAATGGAATGAAAAAAAATCTACCGAATACCGACATCAAGAAAATTAATTCATCAAATCCAGTTATTCTGGATCCTCCAGTGAGATTTTAATTTTTTCCGGTATTTTTGAAGTTCGGAAAGTTTCAAAATTCACTTCAGCAGATTAAAATCGTATTTTCAACTCATTTCTAATATCGACTAGAAAAAAAAAATTAATTCATCAAATCCAGTTATTCTGGATCATCCAGCGAGATTTCAATTTTTTCCGGTATATTTGAAGTTCAGAAAGTTTAAAAATTCACTTCAGCAGATAAAAATCGTATTTTCAACTTATTTCTAATATCGACTAGAAAATTAAACCTCCTCCGGTCCGACTTCCAAGAATACACGTCATTTTTTTCTGAATTTTAAACTGATTTTAGCTGAAGAAAAAATGAAGTTGATAAAATTGCCTAACTGATTCGCCGTAAATACACGAAGTGTTTGTATTTACGGCGAATTCGATAGGCAACTTTAATAACACAGTATTAATCAGTGGTTGACATTTATGTGCCTTCGCGCGGCGAATATCAATTTGGGCAGACAAAAATGTTTATGTTTGCCTTTGAAAAGTGAAAAATTAAATGAGGTTGTAAAATTGAGATGTTCACTAGGAGATCATTACAAAGGGCCCATGCTCGCCTTCTGATGTAATTCAAAATTTTCAAAGGAAATGAAAATTTTGTTGAATGTTTCATATCCATACAGCAAGAAATACATAGTGATTTTCAATTTCAATTTTTTTTCTTCAAATATTCCAACTTTTCAATGAAAAATGAAGGGGTTCAACTTCAAATTCTCAAAATTTCATCGAAAGCAAAAAATCAACGAGAGTTTGGAATATGTTCTTTCGTTTTAATCATCTCTTTACTTAATGCAATTTTGATGAAATTTAATTGGAAATTTGTTTGCATCTGGGTACAATAAGTACTTATAAAATGTTTTTTTTTTTTTTTTTTTTTTAGAAAAAATCGCTACTTTTTCGTCTGCTTTAAATTGTTGGTAAAAATAAAACAAAATTGCATCAATCAAGACTTCTGTCAATCCTTGGAGTCCCACTTATGTTCTGCTTTTTTGCTCAAAATTCCAAAATGTCCTGTCTTGTCATTTTTTTTTTATCATAGAAATTCTCAGCCTTTTTTCAAAATTCTAAATACTCATGTTGAAATCTTTCAATTGATCATTTTTCATTCGTTGGAAATTTTGTGAAATGCAAGAAGTAAATTCTGACATTTCTCCTCATTTCTTCCCCTAGCAAAAATCTGGAAATTTTTGAAAAAGGTCTGCCAAATTCTGAATGAAACGATATCAATAACTACCCACCAAGTAATTCTCAAAGTGTCAGAATTCCATTTTTTTTTTTTTTCAAAATTGAGATTTGGAGTGTTTCGGATTCAGTGAGTTAGGCTGCATCGATTAAAATTCAGAATAATCCAAAATAATTAATTTAAACCACATTCAGATGAGTTTGAAACCTGGAATGTCTATAAGCGCAATGTAAATTTCGATACTTTTCTGACTTTCCTGTAAAAAAATCAAATTGGCACTTGGACGCTTTTAGAATTAGTGGGTCGATAAAATATTTTCAACCTAAAAAGAGATTATCGATGATACCTGATCTTTCATTTCCTTTGATGTCATTTTTTGAAAATTATTCATCCAAAAAAGTAAGTACCTATCTACATATCTTATATATTTCATTTTTTATTTTTTCAAAAAAAAATACTTTCCAGCGGAAAATAGTGAACGATGATCTTTGATGGTAAAAATACTTTTATACAATATTACAATTTCAATTGCATTTTCCTTTAAACATGCCTAATTTTTTTGATTATCAGCCAACAGAGCGTTTTGAAAATCATCATTTTTCTCTCATACAGTTGAGGAAGTACATAAAATTTTCATCAGGTGTACTTTCAAACTTTTGTACTGACCTCTACTCATTCAAGAAAAAATGAAAAAAAATCAACTCATTGTTGACTTCTTCTAATTCAATTCGGAAAAACAAGTCTTCTATGGCGTGGAGGTGGAAGGGGGGATAATGCTCACCAATTATGAAACTTTTTTTCATTTTAGACACTTAAGGTGGCAAATTGTACAGGTCTTTGCCATTGATTAGAGCCGTTTTTTCTCAACTTGAATTGTTGTTCTGTAAAATAGTGCACCCATATCGAATAATTTTAGAATTTTTATTATGGGTGGTTTAAGAGTACCTAGCTGAATTTTCTGTAGTTGAAAATTGATATGAGACTGAAATCAGCTCGAACTTTTTTCTTGAAATTTCAACTCCAGATCAATTTTCAAAAACACGTGAATCTTGGATTTATTTTTAAATTGAAATTTGAGCATAAATTTCTTCCTGAGAACTGAGATAAAACATAATTTTCTTTCAATTTAGTCATTTCAATTTTTTTTTTTGTTTTCATCAGAAAAGATAAAATAGCTTGATTTTGGTCATATCGAAATATAAGTTTCTAGCTCTCGATACGCTCACAAACTACTCAAATTCTAAATATCTACCTACAATAAAAGAAAAAAATGAAAGAATCTAGTAGGTATACTCTGGCAAAGGTAGTACAAATCATCATTACTCTTGTTAGACGAATCGCGTAGGTGGATTCCTTCAGCAAATACGTGCACGAAGTACCCTCTACGAACAGTCGACGAAAACCTAATTATTTGTTATTTATTTGAACGAAACAAAATGGCGAGTCGCGCCACGTACGTAGCTGGATATAGAGAGATGTTTAAATACACGAGTGAAAACATCAGCGGGAGTTCAGTGTATTGAATGTTTCTTTTATGCTTTGGTTGCTTTTGAATTCACGGCCATTTAACATCGTTCTATTTAAAAGGGTTTCCGTCGTAGACGTGTAATTGAGAAAAGTAGGTATATGAAAAAGGTATGGATTACTTTGGACCGCAGCCTTTCTGGGTTCCAGATTATTCAACATTTACCCACACTTTGCCCGAGATCTTTTTATTCTTTTTCATTTGACTCATTTTTTCCCCCATAGTGTAACTCTCGACGTTAAATCTTTCCCAGGTTTCTCCGTCGAGCTGGCTTTTAACCGCGTAAGTACACGACGTAAAACCGTTCAACTCGTAATACGAAGCTTGTCCAAGCGAAATAACCAAAAAAAAACCTATTTTCCTGGTGCCAAGTACCTAACAAACAGTTTTTCATCATTTCGAGCGTACCGAAAAATAATACCGATGAAAAAAAAATGTCAAAAAAGTTTTTAATCTTATTCGATGATTTCCACATCCATTCACACTTTCTTCCAGCCATAATCTCCTTTAAACATATGCCCAGCCAGCGTCAACGTTCCAGGAATACGTTCTGCGAAATCTGCGAAAATTAGTATAAAGCTCGGCGTGCCGGGCTCGCATCCGAGTAAAATTATTGTCACGGTTCAGTTGCTCTAGCAATCATTCTTTCCAGTCATCACGCACGTCAGAATTCTCGTAACTTTCATAAGTAGTTTTCTGCTATTTTATGACATCAAGGTAACTGTCATTTGTCCCACTTGGCATTCGGAGCCGAAATCCCGGTACGAGGTCGTATCGGTAACCCCGGGATAAAACTTCGTTCCGATCTCTGAATCTGTAATTTTTTCGAAATCTTTGCCGTGACCATTATTAATTTATAATTTTGCGGATACGGTCGAAAATTTAGAATTCCGAAACAAAAAGGTACGAAGGTATTTTTGAAAGTTTTCCCAGTCCAATTTGGTACAAGGAAAATTAGTATAAGTCAGAGATGCCACTGGTGTTATATTTTACACTCGGTCCGCCGTACTGTGGGGTGTTGAAGTTTTTCACGCGAGCTAAAATTTTCATTTTTCAAGTTTTGCAGCTCTAGCGAGGCAGGAGGGTTGGAGGGAATGTATAAACACAAACATCGTTAACTCATTAGCGTTTTAGTTTTCCGTTAAATAAATGCGCTTCTTTCGTACGTAGCAGCCAAAAAACTTTGAAACCATCAACTGAATAAAATTAAAACGAAAAGTGGATAAGCAGCTGTTAAAATTCTCTCTCTCGACAGCATACGAGTCGAGTTGAAATTGTTTCTCGGTTTCATGCATACGCATAGTTGCTCAAAAGATTTATGGTTATATTACCCCGGCGCAGTTCTTTCTTGTGTAATTTTATAGTTTTCTTTCGGCTGCCTCTTTTATACGTAGACGTAAGGCTGGGCTGGAATATTCACTTGGTTGTTGCGAGAAGAAGAAACGGTTGTATATTAAGCGTTGACACAATCGTCGCGAATTTAACAAGCCTCTCTGTTTCAAAAAGTAATACATGGCAGGCGTCTGCATTTAAACTTTTCTCGTTCGAGTTGACGAAATTTAATAATTTTTTAACGAGTTGAATAAATCAAATGGTTTGAAACGAAAGGGGTACTTTTAGCGTCAGTTATGGAATTCAAGCAAGATTTTTTCTATAGATAAAGATCGTGTCTTGATCTTTTTGGAAGGAAGGGAGGAAGAAGAAAAGGGCCTTCAGCAGGCAACTTCCACTTCATTGACCGAAATATTTTGTATTTAATACTGAATGAGCCCCAAAAGTTTTTTGCTCTCTCACGAAAATATTGAAAATAATTGGAAACATTCAAAATTTCAGCACTGTAATAAATCTATGAAAAAATCTTCACTAAATTTGCTGTTTCACTGAAAAGTCAGCAGAATCCTTCAATTCATTGTTCCTTGACAGTCCTAACCCTTCAACTGTTTTAATTTATGAAAAAATATATATTTCTACAAAAAAAGAAGTCAAGTTCAAAAAATGAAAAACATACATGTTTTTTTTCAAAAACTACGATTATTTTTTAAAAATATTTAGATTTTGAAATAAAATTAGATAATTTTGAAAAAAAAAAATCAGACAGAGGTCAAATCCTAAAATCCTTCAACTTTTCCAAGGTTAAAATCTTCTGACGTTTCCTTTTCCATTTTTTTTTTTTTTCTAAATCAGACTAGCGGATAAATCTCAACTGATATTCTATATTCAAGCGAGATTTTTTCTGTAGATAAAGATGGGGTGTCTTGATCTTTTTGAGGGGGAGGGGAGTTAGGAGAGGGGAGCCTTCAGCAGGCACCTTCCACTTCACTGATCGAAATATTTTGTATTTAATACTGAGTGAGCCCCAAGAGCTTTTTGCTCTCTCATGAAAGTATTGAAAATAACTGGGAATAGTCAGAATGGCAGCACTGTAATTAATCTATGAAAAAATGTTCATTAAATTTACTGTTTCACTGAAAAGTCAGCAAAATCTTCGAATTTTTTTTTTGAAAAATCAACGAGAAAATTCATTGAAAATCAAAGAACTTGAGTACTTACTTAAAATATGTTTTGTTTACAATCTGTTTACATGAAACAAAAAATAAAATTGTAATGCGTAATTTATCTCGTGAGTGGGGGATTGAAAACCTAAGTTATGAAAATCTTCAAGTGATATTGTTCATATGTGACCAGCTTTGAGAAAACAGAGCTTATTACAGAAGAAATGAATTTGGAGTTTTTCTCGGATTGTTATACTTGAAAGTATGTAGAATAAGATGGGATAGGTAGGTAGGTTTTTATTTCAAAAACATTTTTTACATGCCATAAAACGTGAAAACAAATGAAAGAGAGGTCAAAAAATGCAAAAAAAATACAGGAAAAATAAAAAATACCTATTGAATAATTTTTAAAAATCAACAGGCCACTATTTGCTATAAAATTTATTCGAAATAATTGAAAATTAAATAATAATGTATGAAAAATCAAGAAAATGATTTCAAAACTCATTTTTGATGTTTAAAAATCAAAGGCTCTGTGATGTGGTAAGGGGATCATTTGGTCTCTGGTCGAACTTTGGAAAAATTCTCACGCCATTCGATTTGCCATGGTAATAGATGATTTTAGAACGCAAGAGCGAGTTTTTATCTCATCCCAGGAGGGGCTGGGGGGGGGAATACGCGATTTTCAAGTCAAAACCTCTGAAAAATTCTATCTCCATTACAGATTTTTTCAAACTTGGCACAAAGGTAGTGATGCTAGAGAATGACCTGAAATTTTTTCAGATTTTTTCGATCACTTTGATGACCTTGAATTTGACTTCGAAAATTCAAAATCACCCCGGGGCACAGTTTGGGGCTGTAGGTATATATAATATTTTTTTCGATTTGAACTTATCTATGCATTTTACATTCCTGAGAATTTTTTCAGATTTTTTCAGGTGATGGAAAGTGGTCAAATGTTCAAAAAACCGCTGTAATTATCATTTTTGTGGCTTAAAATCATTGTTTTTCTTCAATTCATCATTTTCTAATGGTTTCCTGCTGAGAATATTATTATTCATTCTCTGTTTCTCATTTAAATTTTTATTTATTAATTATTTATAGCCAATTTCATTTTTTCAATTCATTGTGTTGGTTAATCATTTCATTACACGATGCGATGAGACGTTCAAATTTGCGTACCCATGATATTAGATACATTTTTTTTCAATATGACAATTTTCATTTTTGCAACTTTTCATTTGTCCTTTCAAAATCATCATTGTGTCATTTAAACTTTGATTACTCGTTGAAATTCAGATATGTATTTGAAGAAGAGATCGTTTTAGTAAGATTGATCCAATAAAGATACACACATGAATTCTTCCGATAAACCACACTTTTATATACCTATACATTCGCCATATAAAATACCAACACAACGTAATAACTTCCGACTTGAAAAAGGGACCTTTTCCGTACCGCAGCCACCTTGTATTCAGCCAAACGAACGTTATTTTCCTTGACACGCAGCAGAAGAATAATTGAAACGCGACGAAAGCATTCAATTAGCGAATACGGGGAAAAAATTTAAAATATTTTCATCTCGTAGGAGAATTTTCCTTCTTGTTCACGTGCATCGGTACCAATTACGTCATCGAAATGCCTCGAGTTAAAACCTTTCGATGTGAAAACGCAGATATGTGTTGGTATTATTCAAAGAACGAGGTATCCAATAAACGAGTTAATTAAAAAATTACGAATGAAAAAAAAAATTAAAATAGAATGAAGTTGATTGAAAGTTTGAAAAGATTCGAAATTCAAAACACAATTTTTTTGTTTAATGAAATGGAAAATTTTGATGATTAAAACTTCGAGGTGCACTTATCACAGTTGATATAATTTTGTTTTCGATACCAAATCGCATAAATTGGATTGAAAAATATTCGTAGAAAAGTTGCGAAATTAAATGTCACGTTGTTCGAGGCACCTACATAAGTAAACGAATTAAATATAAGAGACCCACACTTCTGTAAATTAATTTTTTTCTCGATGATTACGAGTTGAATTTTTTAATTACGAATTGAGATTCTTGACGAGATTAAATTCACCCCCAAAATACGTCAGACCGTTTTGGTCTATACACATTCGTACTATTATCGATTTTTCTTCTTTCTCTTTCCTTTTCCCCTCCGCCATCCATTGTTTTTTTTTTTGAAAAGAAACGCGAAAAAAATAGAAATAAATTGCGAATACCGTGGACGAATTTGTACCAGCTGACGTTTAATCTTAAAAAACCATCTTATATATATCGACCTTTTGAGGAAATTTAGCGGCGTGTTTTTTTTCTCCCTCATCTACGTTGGGCTTTCACTCGTAAAACCATACGCAGCCGAAGCCTCGAAGGACCCAGCCGCACGTTGACAATTTACGCAAATGGTTGAAAGTTTATAATGTTTTCTAAATCCGTGTAAAAGTCGGCTCTGCCTCGCCCGTTCGTTCAAACTTAATTATAAAATGATCGAGAAAACATCGCCGAATGCACGCAGCGCAGAGGAGATTTTGTATTTTAATTAAATGGAATTTAGTTTCGGCTGTTTCGTGATCAGAATGCGATGCCGGCGGAACGGCAGTTGTTACCGATGATGAGATATTTTAATTTCGAAAAACTACACCGAACAAGTGCGACAGACCAGGAGCGAGTCATATTGTTATGATTAGGTCAGTTTCGTCCTACACCTGCCTTAGTTATGCAAATGGTCATTTGTACTGTTTATTTGTTTTTCGTATAACGTGCCCGGGTCCTCGGAAACCTTTTCGATATTCGTGAAATGCCTGGCGGAGTGTACGAATCTGTACGATTTCCATATCTAATTAGAATATCAGATTGGAATTATTCTTCGGGCAAATAATCCAGTGATATTGTTTTCGAATGTTCCATGTAGGTAATTTGTATAAGCAATAAATGTAGCACATTTGGATAATGAAAAGTACCCAAGTATATGATGCACATGATTTGATTTCGCAAATTTGGTAGAAAATATGGGAAAACTTGGTTCTGATGATCAAAAATAATCATTAATTCAAGTAATTATTCTGCTCATTGTTTTCATTTTCCATCATCAAGTTTGAAGGAGTATTTTTAGGAAATTCATCTCAAGCCCAAAACGACATGGTGAAAATTTCATTTCTCGACCCCCCCCCATCCCCATTGATTTTGAAATAAGGAAATTTTCAAAGATACAGTATTTAAATACGATGAAACAATTTGAACAAAACTGAAATTTTCAAAAATTGAAAATTTCCAAAAATTGAAAAATTTCAAAAATAGGTTTAAAATTTATGCGCATAACTGGAAAAATTTCAGATACCTATCTAATCATCAAATGATGTGCAAAAATTTTGAGAAAAGCAAGTTGGTACGATTTTAAATTATTTGAGCACTTGAAAACTTCAACAAAAATGCAAAATTATGAAGAAGTTGAGAAAAATTGCAAACTAGAAAAATTATAAAAATGTAAAAGAAATTACGAAATGTCAAAAACTATAAAAAAAATACGTAACCAAAAACCTCTGGAAACCTGAAATAAAAAACAAAAACAAAAAGTCGACACACATCGAATAAAAAATTTCAAAAGATCAAAAATTTGAAAAAGAAACAATGTCAAAGCTTGAAAAACTCAAAAACCATTTTTAAACATGAAAATTTGAAGAAAATTTCATCGACAATGGTTGCAGCATGAACGATTGAATTTTCAAAAAACCGTTCATATTCATCAAAGTTTAACATTTTTAAAAGTTTTTTCAAGTTTCAAGAAAACGGTACCAGAACTAATAGTAAAATAATCTCAAAAATACGGGTAAAAATTGGGCATTTTTTCTGTGTCTCGAACCCCCTCATCTACCAGTTCAAAATTTCAGTTTATTTTCAAAAAAAAAAAAAAATCAATTGAAAGTACCTAAGTATATCATGTTAAATTCAACCTCCTTCTCGCTCGTTCAAAATTTGAAAAATTTTGAGAACTGCTGTACGTATCCCACAAAAATATATCATTAATGCAAAAACAGGTCTTCAGTAGGTATAGGGCATTAAAAAGCTGCACATATTTCATAATTTTTTTCGGGGGGGGGGGAGAGAGAGGATTTAGTTTTTGCAGAACATGTTTCATCGATTGGGAAGAACAACTGAATATTTTTCATGAAGTAAGCCCAAAATTTTGAAAACACTTACAAAAAATACGGTATCTCAATTCTCAACGCAATGTAAATTTCGAACCCAAAAAAAATGATTCGAAAGTATTACATTATTGTAAAACCAATAACCAAAATTTTCGGTACTAAAGTTCATTTCTCAAATTCTGGAAAATTTTTTAAATTTCAAAATTACCTCATTGTCGTGCAGAATATAAAATGTGATCTAATCAACAAAACAAGTTGAAATTTGATATACACCCTATTTTCAGCCTCTCAAATCAATTGGAAGCGGTTTCAAAACAGTTCAAAGCGACCGGAAAATTTTGAAATTTTCCAGCGCTGCAGAAGATCTCATAAAAATAATCCATACAAATTTTTGGTGACCTATTCGACCGATTAAAGATGAAATTTTCCAAATTCGCAACTTCGATTTTTCGGCAGACAATTTCCCGGGAAAATTGTCCGCCAAAAAATCAAAATTGCCAATTTCCAAAAATTCTGTTTTTTTTAATTCAATAAAATTTTTCAATTTTGCAGCGCGATGAGACAATTTTAAAATTTCAAAAAGTTGACAAAATACGAGAAATGAACTTTAGAATTTTTAATTTGATACATGGAGTTCTTTCATGACCTCCATTGATAAAATCAGATTAAACTAACAATAGCATCTGGCATTCTGGACATTTTCACGTTCTCAACAAAAAAACAGATCAAAAACAGGACTTATAGAGAGCTGTTAAACCTCTTTTGTAACATCACGTTCAGGTATAAAATACCTAGAAAATATTAAATCATCAAAAAAACCTCAATAACTCAAATTATTTTGGTTGTATGTATTTTTTGCACTCAAAAATCATTGAAACAAGTTGCTAATCTCCCATAAGGATTTTTTTCGAAATGGAGGACGCCTGCCAAAAATCATTTCAACGGCGATAAACAAAAATTACGAAAAATTGAAGAAGGTTCGGGTCCATTTTGAGACTTATTTTTTTGTATTCGAATCAAACCTTGTCAAACACCAAAATTCGAAAACTTTTCAAGTTTCTGAGATAGTTGTCTCCTCTCCGCAGTTCTTCCAAAGAATTCTATTGTGAAAAAATTATTTTAATGTATGGTGGTCACATGGTAAAATTTTCTTCAAAAAATCATACTTCTGTCATCGGAATCTCAATAAGTAACATGAATTCAGGAAATATGATCAATTTATTCTAAAATCGAGCGAAATTCAAATCTGACCAAATAATCCGACCACCCCTTTCAAAATTGAGTAATTCTTATTTTAGTAAAACATCTGAACCGGACCTATCTCAAAAACCACATGCCTTCCAATATTCCAAAACTTCCTTACAGCAAGCAATTCGCTAACAACACTCCGACTCCCAACCCATCCCATCGAATCCGGCTGAAAATCATTACAGTAATTAATCATTCAACATTCATATCGTTGAACCAAAAACACAGACCATATGTAAATATGACGGCATATTTAAACGAAATAATTCGCTTTAAAGCGAATTGAAAATAAGAAGCTCGGTGGTACGGAAACAGCTGAATACGACCGCAGAACGTACGAACCGAACGCTTCGTCTTTAAAACGTTCTTCCAATTCGCAGCCCTAATATACTATGCATGTATTGAATAGTATCCGGTTGAAATAAGCATATAATTTGCATCCACTTCAATATTTCATACAAACATTATCCCTAAAGTTTATCTAAGCTGCTGGAACAACACAGAATCGGCGATATCGTCGAGTAACGTTTTACGTAGGGGTACCTAAGAGAATACGCGATTATACAATACATTCGCCCGAATCTCTTCGGGGAGGGCAAAGCGAGACGTAGGAGAGTGAAATAAACACGAGTAAAAGCTAACTGCCGCTTGAACCGTACTCGAAACAAATTGATTGATAGGACAGGACGAGGGCTACGTTGGTAAAATTCATTAAGAGACGCATTACCGTACGTAGAATTTTATCTTAATCAAAGCCATGCGAGGCAGCATTGCGCGAAGAGGTAATTTTGACGCGTCCGCTGGTAGGAGAGAAACTGCTGATAATTCGTAGCGTTTTTCCTCTTAAGAAGGTAAATTAATCTCGGCGGAAAGACGGCGGCGGCGAAAAGTATACCGGGGGCGAGAGATGTAAGAAAAAAAAGAGTAGACAAAGTTTAGTAGGGTAATGAAAATAAATGGATACCGATGATTAATAGACGACATTTTCCGTCGCTGCGCTGCCGAGCGCACAAAACAGAAAGAGAAACCAGAGAGTTGAGAAAAGAAAGCGCAAAAAGACGAGAGAAATCTCCCTTCATCTTTGGCTAAGAATAGGTGAAACGAGCGAAAACGGAAGTGCAAAACGTTTAAAAAAGAGGGAGCAAAATTTTGCACATCGTGCTAAATGGAAATAAGTGTATTGTATACAAAGAAAAACCACCCGAGTAAGTAAGATTTCCTCGGCGAGTTATTAATTTTAGATACACCACCGTCTTAGAATCCTTTCGAACCAAACGCCGAATCTCAGCATCTAGCTGCGAGAAAAGAGGTATTAAATTTTTGGTCGCTTTATTTTCTATAAGTTACGTAATCTATCAAAATCTGATATTACAAAAACTTGATGTAATTCGACAAGCTTGCATAATTTTCGAGCGTTCTCGTCGAATAAAGATAAAACAGGATTTGCGCCCCATCCTGGTGAGGTATTTTATTTCTCGCCTTCCTACTCGAATATGGTTCTTCGTCTTCATTTTCTTTCGCCAAGGTGTAATATCAACGCCAGAACCGAAAACTCGAAACTCGATGTGCAATTTTCACGTCGTTGTTTTTCATCGTTTTAATTAACCGTAATACCGAAACGTTGTTCGATGAAATTCCGGCGAATTTTACAGCTTTTCTCATCCATATTTACTTCGCGATGAAGTAATTATAACGTATAGATAATTTAGAAATTCCATTCGTTGTATGTACCTATTATGTTTACTCATAATATGTGAAATTTTCACGTAGTTCGTTGTTTATTTCAATTTAGAGAAGAAACAACACGATGATGAAATGTGATATGAAAAGTCGAAAGTATTTTATGTATATGAAATCATAACAATAGTGATTCACTGTGTCACATGTCAGAAATCATAGGGTGCGTTCATGGTGCATTCCAGAGCAGTGGCGTAGCCAGAAACGTCTGAAAGGGAGGGTCTGGGTCGGAAGCTTTTTTTGAGTGGCTGCAAAATGAGTACAGAGACTTGAAAAACGAGAAATTTCTTGGGGAGAGGAAGAGGGAGGGGGAAAAATTAGTCTTTTTTCGCATTCTAGTCTTAAATAGTTCATATTTTACGCCCGAACGTAGCGAGGGCGAAGCATCGAAAAAATTGAATATTTAATGCCCAAAAAAGTCATTTTTTAAAAATGATTTTGTTAATGCCCGAACGAAGCTTTGATTTTTCAATGTCTAAAAAAGGAATTTTTTACAAAAATTCTTGTCCTAAGGGGGGGGGGTGTCCAGATGCCCCCTTCCGGCTACACCTCTGTTCCAGAGTGCAGTATCTCAACTTTTTTTCTCTTAAATTTTGATGAATTGCGTCGGGTCGAAAATTTCTGTGTTATGATCAGATATGGGCTATTTCATGCTGAAATGAACCGAAACTGAAATCAGGTCTTCTGATTTCGCTCAGTAAAAAAAATAAGTGAAGTGTGGCATATCGATTGTCATTAATTTGAGGACAATATCGACTTACAATTTGATTTGACTGCTTTCCCCATGCTCTAACCGACCCCGTTCCAAATTAATCGTACATATCTTTTGGTTGGAGCAAAGGGAAGGTGGTCAAATCAAAAAGTAAGTCGATATTCAAATTCTACCTCCTCAAATTAGAGACAAGCGATATGCCACAGATTATAATTTTTTATATACTTTTCCGCCAAAATTGGAAGACTAGAGGGGCACTGAAGGGTCAAATCTAAAAAATGAGTAAATATTCGAACTCAGTGCCTTGAAATACCAAACAAATGACAGTTCACACCGTTATTTTTCATTTTTTCGAATATTGATCCCATCAAGGGAACTTGTTGAGGGGTTCTAAGGGGTCGGATGAAATAATCAAGCACATATTCGAAATCAGTACCTTCGAATTATTAGAAAACGATGAGCTACTTTACTTTCTCGAATTATTTATGAATTTTGATCAAAATTGTAGACCTTGTTCCCTCAGAGGTCTGGAGATCCCATTTTGAAAATTTATTGGCTGAAAAATAGGTAGAAGGGCTACCAATTGTAATTTTTTTCAAATTTTTAAATGATAGTTTTCATCCATTGTGATCATCTTAAATGTTGAGCTTTCATCACCAAAATTCAACTTCGAGTTTTTCAAAATGTGATGATCGTTTGTGAACCACCTGCAAACTGTTTTCCTTCAAGTGTAATCTATCTCCAGATATCAGCCTTCAAAGTTGGCTAATCTGACAAAAAATCTTAATTTCCTAAAAATTTTGAGGCTCGCATACCTAATTTTTTGGAGATTTAGGTGTATCGTTCGATTTCCTTTTGAATATATTTTTTGTCAAACCAATTAATGTTTCTATTTTTACTCAAGATCTCCTAAAATGTTATTTTTCTGCACTCTCAAATACCAGAATTCTTTTACATTCCTCTGATCTTAATTTTCACCTCTCTGGCATCTTTGTTCAAAAACATAACATAACTTTTATCTTTCTCGTCTTGATTTCCATTTCATTTTTCAACGTCAAATTTTCAAAAATTCTAAGATCAAAGAATAGGATTTCACTGTATTAATTCAAGTAGATATTTAAAATGAAATGAAAATTTTAGCAAAAATAAAAACCAAAGAGAAAAAACCCTTGGAGCTTAAAAAATGTTGAAGAAGAAAGTTTAGTGGGGAAAAATAGTATATTATGCAATGAGGGAGATAAAGTGATTTTCGACGAATTTTGAGGTTTATTGCCCGAGCGAAGCGAGGGAAATAATTCAAAATCGTCGAAAATCATTTATCTCCCGAGTTGCATACGATATTTTTTGTTGTAGTGTGAGTAAAAGGCGAGTTTGAGCACTCGAGCGATTCGCGAGTGTGAGTAAAAGTGCACTTTTACTCACACTACGATGAAAAATTCATTACAGGAGTTGAAAAAAATTGATATAAGAATAAATTACAAAAGCTGCAGAAAATCAACATTTTGAAAAAAGGTACAGTCAACAGCTGATATCATGAGATTGATGATCAATGTAGCAGTGATGATGACGAAAAAAATGAACGACGTCGCGCATATTGTGAGAATAGACAGACCCATCAACAGAACCTCAAAACATCATTTTGCTGTTCATTCTAATTGCAGTTTTCCTAAAATCTTACAAAGAATGAATCTTGAAATGAAGCCTTGACAATTTTCAATTCACCTATCTTCATCATTTCTTCATGTTTCCTATCCTTCTACCTCTCCAACTTTACAACAAGAAACTAAACAAAGAGAGCTGCAAAAAGAACCACATGCAGATGATTGAACTGTACTTTAGAGAATTGTGGTTCTAATGAGCAGAAAACCAGGACATTTCTGCTAATGCTACATAATTATTCTTGGAGTAGGAGGATACTCGTTCCCAATTACCATATTTGAGCTTCCGAGTCCAGCAGAAATTTCAGATTATTCTCGGGCCTCTTTCATCGATATTGAATTTTTTCACTGTATACTTATCTGTGTATTGAATTGTCTTGAAGAAACATAACAAAAATTTGAAATTTTTGGGTGCATATCTACCCTTCTCTTTTCCTTTAAAAATTTGGACGTTTTGATTTTTTTTTCATTTCTTCAAAACAGCCTTCTGGTTAAATACAAATATCTTACGAATTTGTCTAAATAAAAAAAATCGAGGAAGTTGACAACTTTTCTTCGCCCTTCAAATCAACCAATTGAAGAACTTCTAAAAACGAATTGAACAATCTCCTAAATCAACCTCCATGTATCTGTGATTCTGCTTCATGTTTTCATCCATGCATATTTTACACCCCACAAATGACAATTTTTCGACATCGTCCTTATATCATCGTACAATATTAATACCATCGTCGTACAATTAGTTTAGTTTGATTGAATTTCAAAGCAAGTGTTTAGCGGAGTATAAATAATTATGTAACCTCGAAAGTTGCCAAGGTGGAGGCAGCAGTGCAGCGTACAATACCGAGTTGAATAGTTATTGTATAATTAATCGTTGTTAGCCCGACAAAAGATACGCTGGCTGTCTTGCATATTGTATCAGATTGCTCGAGTTAGACGCGCACCATACGTAAGGTTTATCTTGTGGTGCTGGTACCACTATAATGTTATATTACATGGCTTCATTAGCATACCTGTGTCGGCTATATTCATTACGTCGCATTTCAATGGTAATTGTTTACGTAGCCGGGCAAAGAGATTCGAATTATGGACAAATCTCTGTGTTTTTTCGGGTATCGCGGGTAAAGGACATGCTTGTGTGGTGAAAAATCCCTTCTCTTCATTCGGTATTCACCTTTGTAGAGAATATGGTTCTTGATTATATCAAGGTCTGTTTCCAATTGTTGAAATTAGTAGGGCTGGGAAAAGGGATGTACGGGTACCATGTGCTGAGATAATTAATTCGTGTGGGTACAATATATCATTTGTATCAATCTGTGTTTTAGCCATGGTCTCGTGCTCCTACATGAATATAGCTGCAAAATAGATGATATTGTTTTTTGAGGCTATTTTTAAACTGTATGTGAAGTTATTTACCATTTTGACGATATTTGATCAATTGACCAAAAATCGAGATCCCATGAAAATGAAAAGTGATCCATTTAAGCATTCGTGATTAAAAAGTGTCCATTGTGTCTGAAAAATGATAATTCTTGTACTTTCTATATTTAAATTGCTATTTTAATACGATCTTTCTCGTTATAAATTCCCTTTGAAAAAATTTTCTCGTTTATTCTTCGGATACAAAAATTTAAGAAAGAGCAATCCGCTGAAAATTATTACTTTTCACAGTAAAATTATTTAAATTCGTGATATTTACTGTTTTCATGGCTACTAAGATAGGTACGTAATTTTTTTGTCGATTGATGGGTTTTCAAAGAAATAGACCTTACGACAGGATATTAAAATTTGAGTGGAGCAAAGTGCCATCCCTCACGATTTTCCATTCCATGACCCATGACAAAGAAAATAGGTAATCATCAACTTATTCTTTTTTTTTTTGCAAAATATGAAATTAAAAGATCAAGAAAAACTGTCGAAGTATTCAAGAGATTTTATAAAGCCATCAGCCATCAAGAATAAAACAGGAAAAAAATGCATTTACGCAACTACTCTCGAATTTTTTGATTTTGATGCTTTTTTAATACTAAAAATTTTTCTGGAAAAACCACTAGAAAATTCTCAAAAAAAATACCAATTCTTTGGAGATTTAGTTTTTTTTGGATCCTTACTTTCAAGTAATACATCTTGGTCAATTTTCAATCGTTTTTAAATGTCTTTTTTATAAAACTCAAAATTTAATTGTTCACAAAATCAACTTTAAAAAACTCAATTTTTCCAACCGAATGAACCCTCATCACAAAGAACTTCGCATAAATATAATTAAAAAATCCTGAAAAACTTTCCACTAATGTTAAAACCGTCTAAGTGCATTTTTTTTCACAATTGAGATTTTGAGTATTTCGGATTCAGTGATTCAAACTACATCGATTGAAATTCCGAAAAAACTAAAATAATCAATTTAAATTTCTTCCAGATGAGTTCAAAATCTGGAATGTCCATAAGTGCAGTGCAAATTTTGTTACGTTTTTTTGGCTTTCTTTCCGGTAAAAAATTAATTTGACACTTCGGCAGTTTCAACGTTAGTGGGACGAAATTTGATTTTAAAAAAATTAAATTATCGACCAAAAATTTCACTGGTCATGGCTTCTGACTCCCATTTCTTTTTAGGCTGTAAGTAAAAAAATCAAAAATGTTCATAAATAGGGAAAGAGCAAACTTTCTTGAAAATAGCAGAGTATGAGATAGACTGGTCTAGATTGGTGGAAATTTTTCACCCTCCAAACCCCTCCTCTCCTCCTAAATTTTGAGACTTATGAAAATCATCATCATTTTTTTGGTGTAATTTACTTTTTTATCTATTGGGAAAAAAATCATTTTAAACAAAATCTTCATTTATAAGCTCACAACAAATATAAATCAAAAAAATTTTACAACCAATCAAAAATCTCAAGCTCCAACACCAAATTTAACCCTCTCCGACACTGGGCGTAAAAATCTTGGCAATTATACACGCCCAGTATAAAAAAAAAAGTTAAAAAAATAATAAATAAAAAAAAAACAAATATGTTCATTTTACTCTAAAAAAAACTTCCGAAGTATTAATTCTCTTCATTTGCCTTCCTCTCTCTTTTTGTAATTCCAACAAATTCTTTGCCTTCTTATCAGGAGTTCTAAACAAATTTTTTTCAATAATTTTGAATTTTAAAAAAGGTTGAAAATGTTGCTTTTTAGAAAGAAGGTGGAGGGTAAAGAAAAACAATCCATACAAATCATTTTTCTGAGCCGAATAAAAAATATGGTCTTCAGAATGGAAACTTTTATAATAATATGTCCAAAATTTCTCTGGATACATACCAATATATTTTCAAAAAGTGAAAATAAAAGTGAGTAAAAAATGTACTCAAAGGCCATTCTCGAGAGAAAAATTTACTCGAAAATAATTTCTCCCTGTTTTGATCAAGATTGAAACCCTTGAAGAAATAACTTCTCTCAATTCACTCATTCACTCTGCATCGCACCAAAAAGGGAACTACATAAATAAGAAATCATCATCAGTTTTTTTCTAGCTCAACCATTAATGTTCCGAATCCGATTATTCTTGAAACAATTTTCCAATTTTTTTTCAATTTTCAACATTTTTCAAACAGGTAGATTTTAAAGCCTTGTGAGGAGAGCTAAACGTGAAATCAACACTGAAAAAAAAATAAAATAAAATTTATCCAAAAAATAATAACGTGTCCCAATTCTCAAAATGGGTAAAATTTATAATTTTTTTGAATAAAATTTATCATTTTTGGTAAAATTTATTCATTTTCTTGACAAATTTTATTCTTTTTTCTGATAATAAATAATATTTTTTAGGACAAATTTCATCTATTTTGTGAATTGAAACATGTTATTATTTTTTTGAATACATTTTATTATTTTTTTGAATATATTTTATCATTTTTAGATTAAAATTTATTATTTTGGTAAAATTTAGTAATTTTTTAGATAAAATCTATCTTTTTTTTTAATAAAATTTATTATTTTTAGGGTAAAATGTATTCATTTTCGTAACTTCTGTTTTTTCTGTGACGGGAGAAATACCATGAAGTTTTGATGTCCAGATAAGACATAATTTTTAGGCTGCTCCCTTTCTCCTCGAAATTTTCAAAAATAATTGATAAATTATCTTTCCTGTAGACACCTTGGATTAGAATCACGAATCTAAACCAGATACTACAGAGTACAGACCCCATAAACAATCAGCAAATTCTATCCCAACTCATTTCATTTCTTCGGATCTCACCGTAATAAATTTATATTTCGAAAAAATAAGATACGAAGCATGTTCCCGTATAAAACCAACATTGTAATCCGTCATTCGCTTAGTAGATTCGGCTTGATCGTCGTTGTTAAGCTGAAAGCGAGTTTTTAGCACCACGTAGGCTCGACGAAGCTGTTTTAACGTGCTGTATGCGCGTTTTTTCCACCAAATTTTCACTCCAAGAGGTACTCGACGTTGGCGCGTTAAACGATTGATGACTATTTTATTTTTTTGGTCGTGTATATTTTAAAGGTAGGCTACGAGGCACCTGTAACGTACGCCGTTCTGTAATTTATTGTTAAAGCTTATCATCGTGGATTTTAATTTAACGTTGTATTTTTTTTCACGCTTGTTTCAGGTGAGTTTCTACGCAGATACATATTTCGGTATCTTTTTAATTTCGTCGGCTGGTTGACGTTCGTTGATATAGGTATAGAAGAAAGGCAAAACGTTATAACGTGAGTAATTCTTGTTAGTTGTTCATGATATTCGTGTAAAGGTATATAAAATACACCCTGGAAGCGATTTTATATTACATACTTAAACGATACGATGAGGTTTCTTCAAAACACGCCAAAATTCCAATATTCTTCTGTCAGCTTTTGATATTTTAATTAATTTAGTTTAACGCTGATGCTAATCGCACACCTATGTAAATTTTTCAACAAAAACCGAGGTGAATTTCCATTCATACAACGCAAAGCTGTCAGATGCAATTCGTAAATAGTACCTGTATAAATACGCCAAGCTAACTTTAAACACGTTATCTTTAACTTATATTAATAAACACGAGGCGAACGCGAACGGCCTATATAATTTCATGACACTCGAGAATTAAACTTGGTTTGTACAACTTGTTGATTGTAAAATGGGCATTCTGCAACAACTTGCGCCAAAGTATCGTTTATCATGTTTCCGTAAAACTGTCGGTACATAATAAAATTACATTTTCGCCATATCTCGCCCGCGACCTCCTCGTCTCGGCTCCTGTTCCAATATCGTACGCCGCGCTATCGTTATCGGTTCCAAAAGTACCAGCCAAATCGGAAATCTTCTAATGAAAAATTCATCTGCCGAACGAGTAATCATTCTAAGTATTTCCATTCCGTACCAATCTCCCTTTTCTTCTTTTATACGGGTCTGGGTCTCTCGGGTATCACGTATGGAATACCATTAAATTACGTATACCGAATTCGAGCTGGAGGAGTGTAATATTGCTGAGGGAGTTTGCTTCGATAGTGACAATTCGAATAGTGGGATAGCCTGGTGCCAAGATTTTTCACCCGTTGGTCCTTACGTTGGTTCTTTTAAAAGGCTGGATGAGCGGGTTTGAGTAGGGTTCGAAAGAGGGCACCTCTGTCGAGGATTGTTGTTAAATGAAGATTTTTTTCGCTACCTGTATTTAAGGTGATTCGTAGTTGCTCTTGCTGTTGATGTATTCAACAAAAAAAAACAAGCTGTCCGCAAATCCGCGGTCAGGAAGAGGGTTTTTGCGTAATGCGAAGTAATAAAGAATTATTATTTTTTATTTTATAAAAGGATATTTTTTTCCAATTTCAAATTTCGAGATATTGTTACTGTTTGAAACATTGAACGTAATCAACTAAACTTTGTTGGCTTCGAAGTGTTGACATCACAAGTGATAATTGAAAAGGAACGTATTAAAGTTCATAATTATTTGAAATGTGTATATAAAATGCATAAATGAAGAAAAAGTTTTCATATTGTGTTTTCAAAATGCAATTGTTTTTATAAAAAAGCTTAAGTTAAAAATGTATTTTTTGGAGATATTTTTCTCTCTTTTAACTGTGACTCTGTGATCAGTGCATTTATTTTTGTGGTTCACGTGATCCATGACGTCAGACTTGGTAGTTGAAACCGTGAAAGTCTTTGTGTCTTAGCAGCCATCGGCAGAAAATGAAATAGTGGTTTGTTTTGTTTGGTGCAGCTTCAAAAGTAGAATTTATTTAATTAGTTCATCTTTCCTCAATTGTTAGAAGTTTGTGTAATAAAAATGTCTCAAGTATGTATTGTAATTGTAAAAGTATTCTTATTATTTTCAATATTATATGAATTTTATTAATTTTAGGAAAGTAATGAGTCAGATGTGGTCTCTGCCTTGGTAATAGGTGATTTGTATAATGTGAAAGGGTATGCCGTAAACATAAGCGGAATTGTCCATCGCATTTCAACACCCTATATTTTATCAAATGGTAATAATAAGGAATTGAGAAGTATATTGATTGTAGATAGAAGTGGTAAATAATAATGTTATATTTTAAAAAGAAACATTACCTGTCTAATTTCTTTCGTTCCTTTATCAAAAATTTGTAAAAAAAATGTTTAGGTTTGTATGCATTCCGTCAGTTTAAACCTTATAACCAAAATTTTGAAATCGGAAAGTTTTATACTTTAAAAATTGCTATAAGGCAAACAAAATATGGTGAATTTGCTGGAAAATTGATGATGGGGCAAGAAGAAGAGAATGCTGAATTATCAACTTGTGACGGCGAATACAGAAAGGGTGTATCGACCCAAAAATCGTGTTTTTTCAAATTGTTGATTTGGATTATTTGTATAGAAAATTTCTCATTAAAATCAACAATTAAAAAAACACGATTTTTGGGTCGATACACCCTTTCTGTATTCGCTGTCACACTTGGTAAAATGGTGTTAAATTTGTAATGTATAAAGAAGTTTTCTTTACAATTGAAATGATTTATTATTAGCCAAAAGTTACTGAGTGAATCAGTAAAAAAAAAAAAATCGCTGATTGAATCAGTTAATTTTTTCAATGATTCCTGAAGTGACTCGATTTTGTCGATTTAAATCAGTCAACTTTGACTAATTCAAATTAAGAAAGTAGTCCCAAGAAAAACTAGGTTGGTATGCAGACTTCAAAAAGAGATTACTGCTGAAAAAAAATTTGATTTTTACCACTTCAGAGTAGTTTCATCTACTGGGAATCTTAATCACCCCTCCAAAGGTACATGATTTAGGTTTCTACCCCTCTCTCAACTACGAGTATGGGAACCAGGCAAGACTTTTTTTCGGAAAGATTGAAAATTTGCAGATCTCTTCGAGAATTTTTTCGAATTTTACAAAATTTAAATCGTAACCTTTTTTTAATTGAGCGTGAAAAATTTCGGTCGCCAAGAATAATGTTTGACAAAATTTTTCGAAAAATTTTCATACCTAGTGTTGTCAATTGCATTTTGAATATGAAATTTCAGATCACAGCACTGCAACAAAAAATTTTGGCTCGTGATTTTGAATTTGCTAAAAATCAAATAAAAAGTTCAAATTCGTGTATTTCACCAGCTACCTACTTACTCAAAAATGACAAGAAACTTCGGGTTTTCTTGGAAAGAGCGTTTCAAAAATTTATCAACCTTAAATTTTTTCATTCCAAATGAAACATCCTCTCAAAACGCTGAAATTCCTCTCCCCAATTTTTCCTCATCGCTAAAATTTTGTCTGAACACTGAAATTTCTTCCTCCAGTTTATTTTCTCGGGTCTTATCAAGAAAATTTTTGATCGAGGAAACCAATAGGAAGGAGAAATTTTAGTGTTGAAAAATAATGTTAGTTGACATTGAGAAAATGTTGGTTTTGAAAAATGATTGGAGAGAGGAATATCAGCATTGAGAAAAAGTTTACTTGAAATAAAAAAATTCGGACCAGGGAAAAAACTGAAAGGAAAGGTGTCAATGTTGAGAAGAATTTATATTCCAAATTGAAAAATCTTGGGGTTGAAAAATGCTTCAAAATGATTTTAGTTAGATTTGCATTATTTGCAGATTTTTCTTTCTAGAAATTGAAAAATTTTGACAGCAAGAAACAGTTTTATGATTTTCACTTGTTTAGCATCGCACCAGACATCACAAATGAAAAAAAATTTCTGGAAAACAAAACACCACCGAAATATATCATCGATAACAAAGTTATACAGACCTACATATTTCGTTAGTTCTCATCCAGGGCTTCCATTGTATCGCTAATGAAAACAAAGCGAAAATAGGTCGTACTTAATATGAAAAATAAACACAGAAACGGAAAATTAATACAATGCTGACTTCGGATATTAATTTAACTACGCGGAAAATGAATAAGGAATCCGATGAAAGCGTGGTTAGGTAAAATAACTACCTACTGCTTAGTGCTTGGTTTAGTCTTCTCACTTGAGGGACTCGAAGTAATGGAGGAAAACGAAGAATACCTCATCACACTATTTATCAGAGGAAAAGAAAGTCTAAATAAATTTCATCCCAAAATATAATTTTCCTTTTGGCATTGTTTTCATTCCATCATTTTTTTTTATTACTTTTGAATGAGAAAATGAAAGAAAATTAGAATGATTTTATGTAATTCAACCTTTAAAAAATCATAGACGATGATCTTTACACTGATTTTCTCTATGCGACGTTAAAATACCAAACGAGAGTAGATTTTACGCTGCAAAAAAGCACCCTTTCGTGAAGTTCAGTCGCTGATGCCTGTAAAGCGAACTTATCCCATCGGTTCGCGACCTCGAAAGAGCTTAAAATTCGCGATAAAAATTTCTCTAGTCGATAAATATTATTTATCGTTGCGATTTTCAAAACGAGCCGTACCAATGGTGAAATGAAAGTAATTCAAAATTTAGTATGTTTTATAGTTATTGCGAAATGTTGAGGAGAAAGTTTTCTCTATTTTTGTGCGTGTGTTTTTTTCTTCTTCTCGATTTCTTTGAGAAGAAATTCTTCATATGGTGCGGCGGTTTCGTAGGCGGTATGTTTTATTTGAATTTCTCGTATAGGACGAACTTTACTCATAGGTTTAAGGATAGGACTTTATACCCGTTTAATTTATAATTCTGTTTACTTCTCGTTGTTGTATTAATTATTAGACATTGTTTATACATCGTTATCCTCACCTTTTCGCACCTTTGGGTAACATTTATTATTAAATAGTCCACGAAAAAATTAACGACCGAGGTCATCCTTTTGCCAATGAAGAATATAAGCAATTAATGAAGAGGATATTCGAGTACCTAGGTCAGGCTAGAAACTCGACGCGAAGCCTTTGCTGCTGCGTGTGTGTTTAACCTCGTTAAAATTTCCTTACGAATAATGAACGAACGAATATATCAAGTTTGAGGGGGGAAAATCGTACGACGAAATAATTAAGACGATCGGTAGTCCTTTTCGATGAATTTCAACGAAAGTTCTCAATAGTTCTCAGAAAATGTTAAAATTTGTAAAGTTTCATTTTTTTTTCGAAAGCTATAGGAAGATACGGTAAGTAAATTGGTCGATGTATTATTCTTACTTTTTTTTTTTTATTCACCGTACATCTCTACAATTTTTCAGATTTTTTGGCCCCAAAAATGATCTTAAAACTGAATTTTCACCTTTTAAATGGTAAAGAAAAATTAAAGCACATTTTCCTTTCAAGTAAAAATTTTAGATCATGGATATGTTCAAATACGGGTACTCAATTGACTTCATCAGACAATATTTATTTTCTTCTTTGCTTATAGACCGAAAAAGTCCACAATTTTTTATACATTTTGAAGTACCTATTTTTATTTTCTTCAATTTTCCTCCTATTTTTGGAATAAATATGTCTTAAAGGAGAGAAAAGTTTATCCTGGATCTTGAAAAAAATAAATAAATAATAGGTAATAAAAAAATGATACTTATTTAATAACTGAAAAAAGTATGTTGAAATGTTGAAAAAACTGAGAAAAAATCGAAAAAAATTGTAGGTAAGTATCTACTGATATTTTAATAAACAGTTATGAAGATGGATGTTTTTGGATAGCCATAAAATACTTTTTCAAAAGAAAGGGAAATATTAAAAAATTGAAAAATGAGAAAAAAATGTTGGGTGTGTTAACATTATAACCTAACAATAAAGATTAGACTTGATTCGTTTTTGAACTATAATCGAAGCTTATTTCGTAAGACTTGCTAGCTTTTTGTCTCATTTTTTCAACATTTCAAAGTAGGTACCTTTTGGCATTCCAGTTCCTTTCCTGCGTCTTAAAATCTTATTTTTTACCCAAAACATATCCGATTTTGTAAATTTTTAATAAAATGTCGTTGGAAAAATATTTAATTTCAGCAGCACTGAATTAAATAATTCTCTCGAGCTGAAAACGTTACCTTGAAAAAAAAAATCACGACACATCTTAACCTCCCCCCCCCTCCTCCAGACCCAAGAAAAATTCATGTCACAAAGAAATAATAAAAAATTATTTTAAAAATTTGATATTTTCTTTCATTCATCTCTTCTCAGTAGGATATGGGCTCAGTTTCAGACACCTATCCTACACTGAGAAAATAATAATAAAATTTATTCAAAAAAATGATAAAGTGGTCCGATTTACAAAGTGAAATTTATTATTTTTTTGAATGAAATTTATTTATTTTGGTAAAATTTATTCATTTTGTTGACAAATTTCATTATTTTTTTGATAACAATAATATTTTCTAGAATAAATTTGACGTATTTTGTGAATTGGGACACGTTATTAAGTATTATTTTTTTTGAATAAATGTTATTTTGTTTTGAATAAAATTCAATTTTTTTGGTAAAATTTATTCATTTTTTTGATAAAATTTATACTTTTTTGGGTAAAATTTATTCGTTTTCGTAACTTCCTTTTTCCGTGTATTCAAAGTAGTCCACGAGAGTACAAACTGAGCACGAGCAATTGACCCTACCACCATTCCAAACCACTCCCTTGAAGGCGAAGCCTTTGAAATTGAGCATTTGAAATGTGAACAGAACAATTTCAGAAATCATCATTTTTTTCATCAATAAATTTATTTGAAAAAACGAAAAATAAAAAAATTCATAGGAACTTCAAACTGCCAATTCGCAGAAAAATTTAGCGTTTTTCCTAATATCAAAATACTAAATCGAACACACAACCTTTCATCCTAAAATTGTTTCCATTAAAATCATAAAAACATGTAAAGCTCTCGCATCAACTTCCCTCGAAAATTTCGCCCCTGTAAATTGACAAAAAATCGTCTAAAAATACATCACAACGAAGGCGTCTAAAAAAAACAAATAAACACAGCTAAATCCGGCGTCCAGCTCCCTACTAATTTAAATTCCGCGTGACTGGCGATGACTTCGTTGCGTAGGCAGCAGCAAAATCGTACACTCGAATTACCCGCGACAGGAAAGATGTTTGCGAAAGATTGGCGTCTTCTCGATTAACGAGCAAATTGAATTACGATTAATTGGTATACAATATCGGCGCGACCTGGTTCAGCATGAAAATCGTCAAGTATGGCGAACAGTTTCATCGCCGAAACATCGATTTTATAGCGAATTTCGCATCTTGTACTAAAGCCGGGTATAACGCTTTAAGTGTTGCGCGCAGATTTGATGAGGTGAAAGTTGATGCGATTCTGGATAACTTAAAGGACACAAGGGAGTGATATAATTTATCAGGAAAATTGATCGAATACGTACACACAACACAAGAGAGTCGAGCAAGTTATGGAAAAGTCTAACCTTATAGCCGTCCAAGTTTTCGAAAATTTTACAACTTGGAAGTTTAATCGATACCGACTAATTTACTCGTTATTGTTCGTCCGCCGAGCAAGTTACTCGGTTAGACTTTGGCTAGTGGGGAAATTTCGTTATGAAAACGTTTCTTGTCAACATACCTTTCAAAAAGTAATGCTTTTGATAATGCAATGAATAGATGATTTCGAATTGGCTTTCTCCTCAATTTATGTCTTCGGGGTTTAATGAAAAGACGCAGATGCCTTCGCCGACGCGACCAAATCATTTTTCTTTTCGCACTCTCGGTTCATCAGAATGAAATCCAGCGTCGTGAAATTACTTTTCACTCTCGAGAACGCACCTTTTAATTATACGATATTCCAATTAAGATTTAATAAATTATCCAACAAATTTAAGTGCTATACATTCGTCCTTCGAATGGAACAGTCTGGTGGGACGGCACGTGGTTAGACGAAAATTTCACTCTGATTTCAAAAGCTTTTAATCATAAGTGCATATTTGAATTCGCTCTCGAAATACGTATCTACCTATCTACAAATAAATAAAGTAACCTTCGATGCAGCACATTTATACAGTTCAACTTTGAATAATTTTACCCCGATGAAAACATTTCGCCAGTTTGAAAAAAATCAAATCACGGTACACGAGAAGCTCTCCAACATTTCTAAAAGCTCTTGCATTTTAAATACGAAAACAATTCTATTCAACGTTAATTCGACAAGATAACTTTGAAAATTTTGTAAAGGTATCCAGAAAAAATACTGGCACGTTTTCTCAATTTTCAAAAAAAAATTTCACTGGGTCGTAAAAGTTATCTTCTTATTTTGCTTCTTTGTTTATTGACGTTTTCAACAATATTCGACGAAAATAATTCGATTTCGAAGAGAAGTTGCGAAACCAATTGTTTTAAATTTTCCAAGACTGAATTCGATAAAAAATCATAAAGAGCTATTTTTTATAAGTTTTTATTATTTATAATTCATTTTTTTTTCAATATTTTCCATAGAATTTTGAAAGGCTCGGTCAATGTGAGGAAATCAGAGTTGGTATTTTATTTATTCGACTACATTTTATATAAAAATAGTAAAATATGTGGATATAAAATTGATTGGATATGAGGTTTGTTGCAATAGTCTGAAACATAGAATTGTTTCTTTCCATTCTAAATTTTCGGCAAAATTTTGAACAAATCTCAGCATAAGCACGCCCAAAGGAAGCTCCCTAAGCTCAAAAAACAGATTTGTTCGCTTAAAAAATGAAAAGTGTGAATTTTTTACCCTTCGACCATAGTTTTTTGAAAACAAAAAATGCCTTTGCTATGCTCAGGCAGTTTTTCAGTCATTATATTTTTTAAATACGCGTTCCGAGAACTCTCAAAGTCCAGATCATTATTCGATTAAATTCAGCTTTTGAGAATCAGTGTGATCATTTTAATTGAAAATCAATGATTTCCCAGCGTTTTATCAGCCAACTGAAAATACCCGGACTTCGCAAGCACAATTTAAAATCACAAGTTACTCAATTTTTTCATTGAATTTGACTCCCCCCCCCATTTCTCTCGAATTCTCAGTTTCTTTCTTGAATATCTCAGTTCTAAAATCTTCTAAAATACATTCCAAAAATACGAATTTTGGTATCTCTTTTGGAAATTTTGTTTTTTTTTTGCTTCGGCGACCTTTTTTCATTCAGGGGGGAGGGGGAGGAAGGATTGCCAAAATTTCTCATTTTCTGCTTCTGAAACCCAAAGAAGTCTTCAAAAATGACGAAAGGAGGTCAAAAATTGGATATTAATATCAAAGCTCGATATTTCTGGGAATTTCTTAACCTCGAATCCCTTTTTTCCCTTATGGATTCTGGTTTTGAATTTAGGTCAGCATGAAGAGGAAAATTGACTCTCGCAGAGTCTTCGAATATCTCTGGAGTTCAATTTTCTATTTTTTCTTCAAAAACTAGGTACTAATTATTCTATTAATCCAATTTTCAACCTGTGGTCTGAGAGGATTGAAAAACCTATTAAAAAATATTTAGCTTCAAAAATCTCGAAAAATAAATAAAACCGAGGACAAATATATCACTAAATTCGAAGATTACAGATTTTCAATGCTCTGCTTTTCCTATAACATTGTGTGTGAATTTTTAAACCACAAAAATATTTATAGGTACGTTTTCCCCACCTACATACAAATTAAAGTTTTTCAATTCGGGAAAATTAATAATTAAAAATCCACCCACACACTCATTATAGCTCAACCACGAGATAAAACTGGATGGACAAATAAGCTTAAATCGATTCGGCGACCTAAAAATCCCCAATCCAATCCGGCACGAAGACTTCGCCTCGCATCGTCTACTTAATCTGTATTCTGGTTCAAAAATTACATTTCGCTGTCGAAAGCTTTATTCGAAATTGTTTCCAAATTAAAAAATTTTCCTACACGATTACACAATACATGTCACCTCGCTCGCACGTAACACACCAAAACTCGAATTTAATTTCTTCCTTTCTTTTTTCGTTTTCGAGCCCGAAAAAATCCATTTTTCTCCTAAATCCTGTTTAAATCTGTAAAAAAAATGAATTTAAATCCGGCGATTTCGTTTGAAAGTCACGAAAAGAGAATTTTTTGTTATACGAGCAACACCCGTAATCCGAGAATCTACATGATGAAAATTTCACGTAATTTTTTTTCTCCGGGGTGTCCCGTGAAGTCAGCGTTGAGTAACTTTGAATGTTACCAGATGTAAAGGTGTCTTTGAAAAATTAACAGGTATTAGTTTTAATTAAATGTGTCACTTTGGAGGTATGTCTACATATACAGTTCGTAGTTGTAATATATGTTTTCCTTGTTACTGCGAAGATGAGAGAGCAAAAAGAATGTCAAGAATAAATATTTGGTGCTATAAAGAATAGTTGTTGACTTGGGCCATTTTAACAGTTTCCAGTTGGGTGAAAGTTTCTGGGATAGATTAACCCAAAATTAGGGTGACAGGAGGGGGATGTTGAAAAAAATTGATGAATGTCAAAAAAATTTATCCTCCTCTTTGGAAGGCCAGATCTTTTTCAATCTAGAGAGATTTTTCGATTAATCCAAAATCAGGATAGCAGGAAAGAGGAGATTTAAAAAAGTTGATATACGTCAAAATTGATCCCTCTCCTCTTCAGAAGGCTAGATCTTTTTCCAACTAGATGAGATTTTTTGGAATTTATTGGCCCAAAATTAGGATAAAAGGAGGCAGAGGAGTTCAAAGAAGCCAATAACTGTCGAAATTTATTCTCTTCTTCTTGAAGGGCCAGATTTTCTTCCAATTATGTAGATGAGATTTTTCAATTGGCCCAAAATTAGAGTGGTAAGACGAGGAGGTACAAAAAAAGTTGATGAACGTCAAAATTCATCCTCCTTCTATTTAGAAGACCCGATCTTTTTCCAATTAGGAAAGATTTTTCGGGATTGATGAGCCCAAAATCGGAAGGGAGATTCAGAAAAGTCAATAAATGCCTTCTCCCCTTTAGAGAGCCAAGAATTTTGAAAAACTTTATAGAAATGTTACAATTTTAGCAAATTTTTCAAATTTTCAACGTTTTATACAGAAAAAAATGGTCAAATGAAAAAACTTCAGCCATATTCGTGTTCGGCAGGTCAAAAAACTCTAACACTCTTTTCGGAATAAATTGTCTTGAAATTTCAAAATTAAATTCTTCATCTACTGATTTTTCTCGGCAAAAAATCTGAATTTCTAGACTTGGAGTAAAATAATAGCGAAAAAGGCGTTTTTCTGAGTATTTTGTCCTGCTGAACACGAATATGAGATTTCTTCAAAAATGGTCTCACTCTGAGGTCTATTAGCCTCCAATTTTCTTCAGACTGGGAGGAGCGTCCAAAAATTTTTGAAATATGTTCTTCTCAAAATAAACATTTTCATCTACCAATTTTTATCCGAATTCGGGATTTTTTTCTATCATTCAATCCACAATCCAATTCAATATCCATTGTCCACTGTATGATTTTTTTCTTCGTACTAAGCAAATTAAATTATGAACTTCAATTATCGTCACTGAAATTACGTATCAATGAATTGATTTCAATCCTATACATTCCAACAGTAAAGTTTACTCGAGTCGTTCGCGAATAAATATAATATAAAATTCGTACCGTACCCCGCGCCCGAAAATCGTTCTCATTTTCTAATAATAATTTACCGAAGTGCCCACTTTTTATTGAGTTTCGTATAGTCGAACAAACGTAAAGTATTTTCCGAGGGTAAACAAAGTTAATGCTTCGAGGAAAGTCGTACCATCGTACATAAATACAGTTTAACGCATGAAGCCATTAAGGCTGTAATATATCTATCGAAAAGCATTCCGCTCTTCGAATTTTATTCGAATGTAATGCATCAAGCCGTAAGCATATCATAAATATCGTCGGTTTGCAATTTAAATAGCTACCTGGGTTTATTTTCGAGCTTTTCGAGTGTATTTCTTCGTTATTTTCATCAAACTTATGACAGTGTCGGGAAGAAATAAAATGAAAATGTAAACAAAGCGTAAATCAAGGTATCCGAAATTTTCATGTATTATTTGACGAATTCGAGTTTTTGTTTCGGTTCTTCGACGCAATATGTAAATTTTTAGGTAAGGCACGATCCATGTGATTCAATTCAGGAGAATAGAGAACTGGAATTTAGAGAAGGGTAATTAAGAGTAGATCCATGGCTCATAAAAAAATCTGAAAAGGCCAAAACACTGCAAAATTTCCCACGTTAGAAAAATTTCCAATCGAAATATTGAAAAAATCTAAAATTTTTTTTATCAATTCCTTGGAATGATGATTTTTGCAATCTTTTTTGAGTTCTGGTAAAATATGGCCATATCATTTTCCAAGGTGTAACAAAATTTTTTAAAAAAAAAGTCAATAACTTGAATATTACGTAGGTACCTACCTCACTCTCTCAATTTATCTTCAGAATTTCAGATATTTTTATCGTCATTCTTTGAAAACACATGAAATGCGATAATTTCACTTTTTCTCCTTCCAATTCAGCCATTCCTACTGACAATTTTTCTCAACAAACTGTTTGAAAAATTGACTCAAAAAACTTTGAAATCTCGTTCTGAATTTTAGAAATATTATTATTCCTTATTTAAACAAAACATGAAAATTTTTCTTTCTATTTTGCTGATAAATTTTTGAACTGCAAGTTGAAAATTATATTCAGTAATTTCTGATTTTGATCATTTTGCAAAAATGACCATTTTTAATGGTACAGATTTTTTTTTTAGAGAGAGAAATCTATCTGCGAAATTTTTAGACGTAAAATTAGAGAAGTAGGTAGCACCCTATCTCACTTTCATCCAATCACCTCTCCCCCTTCCTACCATTTCCCCACCAACTTCAACTGCATAATTCTCACACCGTCATCACCTCTACTTCTTGCTCTGCTCGAACTATTCTGGTCGTACGAGTTAACTCGCAGGTTGATTTTCATGTAGCTTTCCATGTAGCACATACTTTTCAATCTGTCCGTAGAGGTTTAATTTTTGGCCGACAGTAACGGGCAGTACACGACGAGAGTAGCTGTCGAAAATGAATTTAACGTACACGCAAGACGAAAAGTTTACAAACTCGCGCCCGTTGTTCTATCTTTAATTAAATCTATCGTATTAAAAACTTCGCACCTTTTTGGTGCGTTTTTTTCCCTCTAGTTTTTCCAATATCGCAAATCCGTCTACGATTTCATTAAGTGTTCACTTTTTGATGGATGATCGGCGTATAGCGTTGTTTCCATTCGTACCTGTCAAACGGAGCATTGGTACAATGTCGATGATTATGTAACAAGTAGCTTTCAGTGGGGCCAATTTTCACCCAGCCAGAGTTGTTTCAACGTGGTAAAAGTTTATAATCGGATGATACGTGTATACGTTGATGCTTATTGTTTGTGCGCCGCGGATTACATCGCAGAGTTGTCAGTTCGCTGTTTTCTATCTGTACTGACATTTTTGTGTTCTAGGGTGTTTTCATTTCCGCGCCGGGATGATTGGAATTTGATTTACCAATACACAGTACGTCACGCTGGTCGGATTTTAGTTCGAAATCTGCGGTAGCCTTCGTGAAATACATACATATCAACGAGTTTTTGGGCAGTTTGATTAATCCGCGCGATGAAATTATTGTTTCTATTAAATTACGGGCGACGAGTCGAAAATCAATCTCGAAGAGCGAGAAAATGGTGGCTATGTGGAGTATCTACGCAAATGTTGAAAACCTATCATGATGGATTATTTTACAAGTATGAAAAGGGGGCCACTTTCAAAATTCAAAAAAAATGTACAAATTAATGAAATTTTGAGAGTAGGAGACGAATTTGGAGGAAGGGGGAGAAATGAAAATTAAATTCTGACTCTGCATTATTCAAAAACATCAAAATCGATGTGTCACAAAATGATTCATTTCTTTAAAAATTTAGTTCGTAATTTGAGACTTAAGAGATCATGAGGAGATCGCCTTAACACAAGAAGTCGAAATTCGAACTCAGTACTCTTGAAAATATTCATTTTTGGGGGTGATTTATAACCATCTTTTGGCCATCAGTTCAACGAAATGACCAAAACCGAATAAGCAGCGAAATTCGTAATTTTAAAAAAATTACATTTTCAATTAATTTTTCCAGGGTGATCGATTTTCACTCAGGTGGTGTTTTTCACGATTGAAAACTTCAAATAATAGCCAAGAAAACGTGAAAGATTCATTTCTGTTGAAACTAAAAATTCTGGAAATATTACAATAAAAGGACCATAAAACTCAAAGGAGTGATATTGGTCCCAAATTTTGTGAAATTTTTTTTTCTAGTCAATGCACAGTATACACCCCCGGGCCAAATTCGCCCCGACCTGGCCATATCTTTCAATCAGAAATTTTTTTGTTGGCACCTAAAATGATTTTTGATGAAATTTTTCAGTAAATTGTTTACTACAGTGCGCCCAACTAAACTACATTATTATTCTCACAGATTTCCTAAAAATAATTCAAGTTGTTCATTCGGTGACTTGAAAAGTTCATCAAAAAATTGTTCGGTCATAAAAATGAATTTGAAATTTTTAGAAAATTTTTGCAGCAGTGCTACCAACGGAAATTTCAAAAAAACTAAATGTGAATGGCTAGCACTGCCATGATTTTTTTCTGAAAAATTCTACAGGCTGAAAATTATTTTCAGGCGACCGAAAAATTTCAGGTCTAATTTTAAAATGTTTGAGGGAACAATTTAGATTTGATAAAAATTTAAAATTCGACAAATTCGTGATTTGAAACTTTTCAAACACCTTATAGAAGGTGAAAATTGTACCCAATTTTGACGTTAATCATTCAGAAAGGTGTAGAAACTCAAATCATATCTTTTTAGGGGCTGATCGAAGTGGCCAGCAGGAGGCACTCGTCCCTCTAACGCTAAAAGTTCGTAACTCCAAAATTTATAAATTTTTGTTTTTTTTTTTTGGCTAAAATGGCAACTTTGGGATGTCCTACATCTGGTATAATAACATCATTTCAGTTTAAACATCAAACAAATCCTTAAAAATGAAAATAAAAAATATTGGAGTAACTCCATATTCTGAAAATTTTGAAACTTTTGGTCGTAACTCTATCAAAAATAAAAAAAGGTCATTAATCGAAAATTTAACTTCTTACAAAAGTGATAAAAAACTGTGTTATTCATGATTTTTGAATTTTGCGAAAATGTGACGATTTCAATATGCACTTTTGTAGCGTTCAGAATAAATTTCAAATCATTTTTTTTCAAAATACAGAATTTTAATTTGGTGTAATCTAAAAAAATTTCATGTTCAAGTGTGAAAGGTCGTAATTCCATTTTAAAAATTGAAAAAAAAAATATATATATTTTGAAAAAATGATAGTTGAAAATTCATTCTAAATACTAAAAAATCAAAGTAAAATCAATACCTTCTCCACGAAATTCAAAAATCTCAAGTTGTACTTACAGTTTTTTAATTCTCCTGTAAAAATTGTAGTTTTGGAATCACGAACTTTTAACATTAAAGAAACAAACTGCGGATAAGTGACAAAATGCAGCGGTTTTTTATTCAAAATTACTTCACTTTGAAGTCATCTGGGTTCGTACCTTTTGGGTTGGATGGCTCAAATTGTCAAGGGAGGTCTCCTCATCAAATTTTGTTAAAATCCAGAAACATTTTTTTGATCCTTTTTATGTAATAAACATTTTCAGTCTACCAGCACGAAGTAATCGGTATCAAGAAAAAATTCCTTTTCGCCGGTGTTGAACTTCAAATAGAATAAAACTCGTACAAAGAAGATACTCAGTCATTAAACTATATTAAAATCATTTTAACAAAAGGCGAGGTAAGACGTAAGCACACACATAGGAAGCATAGACAAAAATGCAAGAATAAAAAAACACACCACGGTACTTTCGAGTCCGCTATGATAATCTAAGTCTATCTTCCACGTCGAAAGAAATAATGCAAAACGTTTATTTTCTGAGTAGACGAAACCCACCGTCGTCGCAGCCTTTCAACATCTTGACGAACTTTTATTCTTCCATTTGGGTTTTTGTTTTCTCGACGTAGCGCGAGACGTGTAAAAGGTGAATTTTTTAAAAAAGAAAGAAAAAAAAACGTCTAAAAAGCCAGAAATTAAAACAGACCGCGAGCAGAGTGAAACGAAACGAACTTGGAAAAAGGGACGGGGGAAGGAAATGCGTTATGGAAAAAAAGCATAGCGAAGTGCAGACTGAAAAACCGATATAGAAACAACTTTTTTTCTTCTTCAAAAAAGAGACCTAATATACATTAAGTTCTAAAAGCTTTAAGGCTGCGAGTGTTGTTCTTCATGGTATCACTCAGTATAACGGAAATAATATCCAAACTTTCCTTTCAAAAACAAGACACAGTCGGGCTAATGTCGGTATATAAGTTCTGCTTGAGAATACAAAACATAAAAGGGGGTCGAGACGGCGAGAAGGGTTACCGGTATTAAGTAGATACTTGAGAATCCTTCTAAATTGAAGAGTCAACAACAAAGTAAACAATAGACGTTAGCGTCAACGTTTTACACCTACTAATAAAAGAAGTTGCAAACTTTTTGCCAGCTCCTCCGAAGGTGCGAAGTTTACGCAAATATTATGTAAATAGTAATAAAGAACGATGTCGACGTAGTATTTACTTATATGGAGATTCTTGTATCGCGAAACACACAATAATATCGAAAAATCTACTCGAGAAGGGTGACAATTCGGTGTCAAAAATGTGGAAAAATAACACACGTAAAATCACCCTACCGTGAGCATCTCGAATAAAGACCCTGCCTAGAAAGTCAGCCATATGCTCCATTGTACGATTTCATGTTTACCTTCTAACTTATCAGTGTTGCTGGTTGATTCGAAATATGTAATTGGAAAAAATTTAAAAGTTTTCTTCGGAGACCTTCTCGGGGTCCCAATTATTACTCATTCGTAGCTGGCTTGTTTCGAAAGTTTGCGTCAAAATATCAAACACTGCGACACGATTCGATTCCAATTTACTCACGAAGTCGTGTTTAGTTTCTGAGAAAAAATTCTCTCTTTTTCCATCGTGGAAATTTCCTTTCCGAAGAAAAAAATTCCACTCGTTTTATCAAAATAATTTTTTTTCTTCAATAACGTGCCTAAATTGAAATTCAATCCTCGAAAGTAATAAATTATTAGGTTATTTTGAAAGAAACACTCGGAGACGCAAAATGGGTGATATTTATAATAATGAAACAGCCCAATAAAGAAAGCCTATTCTAATAAAATCAACTTTAACGACGTCGATGTAAATGGAACGAAAATTCTCGTCGTATAAATTTTAGACAAAACAAACAATACGAGGTGGGAATAGAGGAAGGGGAAAAAATTATCGAAACTTTACTTACACGAAATACACGTACGTTTCACCACATGAAAGCTTTGTAGAAATACGTAACATGAGATAGGTTATTTTAACGAGGTGGTAATTTCATTGGTCGTAACGCATATGACTGGCTAAATTAATGGTACGCTAATTAATTATACGAGCTAACGTAACGACTCTTATTATCTTATAGGTATGGAAAAAATGATATGTATGGTGGAAGGTTTACATAGATACGAGGGTACCGCCATATGGATGGGTATATTGCTACAATAAACTCGACAATGAAACTGTTCATCTTAACACGAGGAAATATTAGTTTGACAAAGCAACACATGAAACACGATCTAATTAAAATATGCAAATACAACCGTGGCTGCGTATCTGGAGTAAATCGATTGTGTGTAGGTGATAAAATAACATGATGACGTAGCTGGATGGCGATGAATCATAAAATCTCTCAGGAGTGGGGTTGTTATTTAGAGAAATTTAGGTGAGAGATTTGCTAGAATTTTTGGTGAATATTTTTAAAATTTTGTGGTTCCAATAGAACTATGAAGCCGAAGGAGATAGATAAATTTTTTGCCCCAGGTAGCTGTACCTATCTACTTACCTCAATAATTTTCTTCAAACAGTGGTGTCAGAAAGTGGGGTACAAGGGGTACATTGCCCCCCCCATCATATGATATAAACTTCTCAAAGCATTAAAATGTAGGGGAAAAATGATTTTTTAGGCAATAAAAACTCAATTTTTTCAAGGCTTCGCCTTCGCTTCGCTCGGACATACAAAATTACAAGTGTATGAATTATTTGAGACGACAGAGCCCAAAAATGCTTCTTTTTTCCCTCTCTCCTGGAAATCCTTCCAGTATTTGAAGTCTTGGTATTCATTTTGTACCCTCCCCAAAAAAAAGCTTCCAACGCCACTGTCTTCAAATGAAATAAAACTTTTTCCATCTCTCAAATGTTTTAGTCTCTCCCATTTAATAAAAAAAAAATCATTTTCATATGAGTTAAAAATTTTCAAGAGAAATGATATTTAGATTTTTTTTCAGTTGAAACCACTCTTTGCTGAATTTGAAAATTGGAAAATTTTTGTACAGTTGGAATATTTTTAAAAAGAAGTAACAAAATTTTCAGAAAATCAGTTGTTTTTGTTTTCAGAAAAATAGTCGAGAATAATTTTGAGGTTCCCCCTTCCCCCTCAACACATCACTTCGTCACGCATTTGAGTTTTTTGAAATTAGAAATCCAAATTTTCTAAAACTTCGCCCTTGCTTCGACCACGCATAAACACAATTTCATAAAAAAAAAACTTTTGAATATTTTAATTTTCCATCCAGTAGCATCGGAAATGAAGTATACGGGTAAGAGGTGCATTGCGTCCTCCTCAGTTACATCAGATGGGAATTTTTAATATTCAAAGCAATAAAATCTGAAAAAATGACCTTTTTTGGGACATTGAAAATCCACTTGTTTCAAAGTTTTGTCCTTTAAAATTTCGATTTTGATTTCATACTATTATTTTTATTAGAATATACCTCCCTAAAAATTTTTTCACATAGATTTTTTCAAATTTTATTAAAGGCCCCAAAATTTTGGCAAACCCTTCTCAGAAAGTTCAGTCACGCATATGCATTCTAGAAAACTTCAAATTGAAGGTGCAATAAAAGAATGTTGTAAATGAATAATAATGTGCAAAGTTTTCAAAAAAATATTGATTTTCAAACAACAAAAATCGGTTTTGAGGAGAAAAAATGATAAAATTATTGGTTGAAATAATCTGGAGGCAAATTACTATTAAAAGAATCACTTACTTACGCAACAAAAAAAAGATAAAAGTGGAAAATATTGATTTTTCAGCTTTGGAAAATGTGGATTTAGATAAAAGTGTGATAAATTGATGAATTTTTCCCTAAAAAATCATCTTTCAAATCGAATTTCCCACTCAAGGAAACCATGAAAAATTAAATTTTTCAACTATCCTACAAATGGCGAATTTTTCCAAGTCTGAAACATCAGAAATTCTTCCTGGTTCATGAACATTCAACATTTTTTCAGCTGGGAAAAATCTGAAAAAATTTCAATTTAGGGAAAAAATGAAATTTTTCCATTTTGAGACATGTTTTCCCGCTGGAGAAGATATGAATTTTCGGGTGATTTCCAATTCTAACTTAGAAAAACATGGAACTTTTCCAACTCAAAGAAATTTGAAAATTTTTCAATTTGAAAAAATTGTAGTACAAAATGATTAATCTTCTCATAAGTAGGTATAATTCACATACCTATAACTATTTTCTGCTAGCTCAAAGTTCAATTTCCGAAGTCAAGGATAAACGATTAAACATTATGACTTTTTGATCTTCATAGATTGCAGGAGGAGGAAGGAGTTACAATCAAAATAACTTGAAGTGGATTTCTTTTGGGTGTCACAAAAGAATCTCTTTCTTTTCAAATCGTCTTGAGAAAACCTTCCGAAGTTTTTGCAGTAATTTGTGACAACAAACTCGACCATATTTACAGAATTTTCAGCATCGAAATAAAACAAACAAAAAAAAATTTTATACAAAAACCACCCTCAGATGTCAAAAATTTATTTTCAAGGTTGACCCTGGTATTTGATCTTTCAGAAGGAGTAGAATCGAGGGAGAACTCAAAACACAATTTTTGAGATCCAAATATGGTTCTACATTTATATCCATGCTTACATTTGAGCCCATTTTCAAATCCCTTCGAATCGAAACTTTAGGCACCCCCGACTACGAGATGGTCACGAATGTCCAAAATTAAATCAATTTGATTTTTTTCTCCGTTCCATCGCGGTACTTAAATTCGGGTTAAGGTAAAAAGGAAAGAATCCGTTTTCGGAATACTTGTCACAAAAACGACGACTGCAGAATGACAGCCAGTATACCTAATATTAGAAACATGCAAGGTACTCTGGAGAAAAGATGGAAGCCCGGTATGGAAATGTTGAACAGCTGAAGCGCGCACGCAAAACGTGTTAGCAAAAACGTGATCCGAACTTTAATCGTAATTTCTCCTTTGGAAGAGATGATGACTGGGTATAAAAGGACGACACAGATACCAACTTCTTCATCTATCGTTCGTACACAATATACCATCGTATGCGTACACCTACCCTACGTATAGGTACAATGTTTAGTATAATTTATACGTGTATCGTAGCAGCAAAGTATATATAGCTCGAAATAAGTATTACCTTATGCTGTGATACCGAAATCAATACTAGCTGCATTTAGCTGATATTGTCGAACCAAATGACTACCTTATTTTATTTAGTAGTAACGTTTCGTTTCGTACCAGATTGGCTGAGTTCGTACCATAGATGCTTTTGTTTATCTGCTTGTTTACTTTACCATTTAAGAAGGTCTGAAGCAGATGCGCATTGCTTAGTATTCTTTTCGTCGTCGTTGTCGGTATTGCGGCTGTACCTTGGTTGGCGGTGTATTTATTTGATAAGATTTAATTTGGTCGATATCGTTTTGCAGTATTGTTGTTCGCCAAGTTTACCCCTCCCGACCTGGCCCCAGCGGTTGTTACATTGTTTCCAACATTAAGCTAAATGGTCTTGAGAAGATAATCCATAATGTTTGCGCTTTCAAATCGACTAGATACCATACGTGCGTGTATTTGTATTTCGTATAGCCGATGTACGAGTAGTACGTGGTACACTTTGTGAGCTAATGCACCGTGTTCGTGGTCTGACGATAGTAATACGAACGGTATGTGTGCAGCACAACAGATAATAAGGTTTCGGTATAACGATCCTGTACCGAATCTATTATTACGTGCGCAACGTTTGATATTTAACTTATGCGATACCGATGCCGACCAAGTAAATGCAATCTGAACGCATCTGTTGCGTTATTCGCCATATCTGCATCCAAGAACCCAAAGATGGGAAGCCATTCGTATCGCAAAGCTGTACCGGTACAACGATTCGAAGGGTTTTGTTTTCGAGAACTATAGACAAATCGACACTATTGCCACATTTTACTAATCCGGGTACGTTTTAAAGAAGCAAATCATTGTGTAGACAAATCCCTTCGGGGAATTTGTTGATTACAGGATGGCTCTTTACGTGTGCTCTGCAATACTCAGATCAGAAATTATTTGGATTAATCCTTTTTCTGAAGTTCAAAGGCTATTAAAAATTCAAAAAGGTTGAAGAAAATAGGGTTGGTGCAAAAAAATTAGATTTAGCTGAAATTAATATAATGTCATAGAATACACAATTACAACTTCAATAGAACAAACCGCTTCGAAATTGGTCCATTAGAATCGAAGAAATTGACCATTGAATTCCGCAGATTGAGCGGGTCGCGAAAAAAAATCGTAACGCGCGTAACATCGTTGTAACGTCAGTTCCTCGGATTCAAACGGGAACGAAACAACCGTCGCGTTAAATTCATTATGATTTTTCGATATTTTTTATCAATCGTAATTTTTTGTTGATTTTTCATTACATAATTAATAATTTAAGAATTTATTATGGATTAAAAATGCATAAAATATTTCAGTTTGGGTTATTTATAGCTAGGTATAGTTAAGAAGTGTTGAAATTTACAGGGTAGGCCGTTATCAAATCCAACCAAAAATGAAATCGCGTCTTCTGATTTGGTTTTAGTTTTTTTGTAGGGAAATAACCTCAGCAATTCCACCTAAACCCTCAAAAGAGGCGCAGGCCGAATTACTTTACAAGATTTTTGTAATTAAATGGATCTAATCGAAGTAATCCCAGAATTTCGATTGAGAGTTAGTGGCAATTTTGGAAGAGAAAATCTGAGGAAGCCAGAAAGTTCAAAGAAAGCAAACATTTTTCAAAATCTTTATAATAGATACGAGTTTACCATAATGAAAAAAAAACCACAGAAAATTCGAATAGGTTCACGTTTCTTATATTTTTATTGCTACTTTTTAATTTTATTTAAATTACTGAATACTTCTTGTGTTCGGAAAAAAATTTGAAAAAATGTGGAGTGGAAAACGTTTTTAAAATTCAGAAATTTTCAATTCGGACAGAATTTTAATTTGAAAAAAATTTTAATGGATAGGTACTAAAATGTTTTCCAACTGTACAATTTTTTTCATTTAAATTTTCTAATCTTGAAGTATTCCTCAATTTTTTAAAAAATTTCAATTTGTATGTTTTTCAGAATATTTTTTTACCAAATAATTTGAAACTATTTTCATTTTTTAGAATATGAAATGGAATTTAATTCGATATATCTATATCTCTCATGCTTTGAAAAAATCAGTGGAAGTATGCGACTTTCCCAACTTTCTTCGGAAATGAAAATTTCCTCTGTCGAGTGTAGAAATACTTGAATTTTGATACGTCTGATACCTTACTCGATAACATTGGAAAGTTTTCCACCCCCCCCCCCCCTCATTGTGATAGTCAACTTTTGAGATGGAAATTGAAATAATCGCCCAAACATGGATTCAAAATCCCCTTCAGCTGTTTTTACATTTTTTTAAAAATATTTTTTTGAAATTTTCTTTCATTTTTCCAAATTTGACTTATACATTTTCAAAATTTGATGATTGATTTTTAATTAATTTGACATTTTTTTAAAATCGCGCAAACCGATTCAACCTAGGTAAAACCAAATTGTAGATAAAAAATTTTAAAGTTGGTAGTATGAAAAAAAATTAAAACATGAAAATTACGAGAGTTCCTTCCCCTTTCTGGAAGGTTAAAATTAAAGAATATAGTTGTTAATTTACTATACTTATTACGTTAACGAAAATAAATTGTAAAAAAAAAAATCAGAAAAATCGAAAATCTAGTACCAAAATTAACGAAAAACTGAAATAGCGCATTAAAATACGTTATGTTCGCGGGGCCGATACGAGGAACTGACGTCACAAGGCATAATTTCGTTGAGGCGGTCGTTTTTTGAACGAGTCCAAAAATCGGAACTTTGAAATGGTTTTTTTCGAGTTCTACTCAACCGATTTGAGTGCGGTTTGTTTTGTTGAGTTTATAATTGTGTATTTTATAACATATTTCAATTTCAGCCAAATCTAATTTTTTTGCACCAACCCTATTGGAAGGTGAAATCAAATGTAACGCCCACTGGATCAAAAAATGATTTTTCCTTTTTTTGGAAGGGGGGATTTGTCTAGCAATATACTTAATATTGGTAGCACTTGAAATTTTTTTCGAATTGGGTTTTCCCAAAAAAGAATTTTTCGAATTCCTAATTCAGGCACATTTTGATAAATCGTAGATTTTCCTCTATTTCACTTTTTTCTGGTTTTGGTCCATAGATCGAGAAAATAAAAATTCATCCCACAATTTTAAAACAATTATTTGTGCTCCTAAATTTGCTCAGAAATTCCTCCCTCTTATACACTCATTTTAAAGGAGATTTCAAGCCATTATCTAACAATTTTATTCTGATGAGATATTGCTTGTTGGGTAAAAAAATGATACGAAAAACGCAAAATAAGGAACGATTTTCACAGGTCCTTTCAAACGAAGTTTATTTAAAATGTCTCCACAAAATTGAAAAAAAAATTTCCCACTCTACTTCTTAATATTTTTTCGAATAGTAAAATTTCAATACTTTTTACTTCACAACCAAAAAACTTTTTTTTACATAGGGTATTGGGGGAAGGGGGGTAATGATCTGCCCCACAAAATACCTCACGACCAAAGAATTTTCTTTTCTTTTGGGGTATGTCTGCCCCAAAACGTACTTTACAACAAAAAAAATTAAATTTTTGCCCCAGAAAATACCCTAGAACCAAAAAATTTGATTTCACAACAAAAAATTTGATTTGGCGATCAAAATACATATTTCATTTTACATTGGGATAAGGGTGGGGTAATGATCTGTACCACAAAATACCCTAAAACAAAATAAAAAATTTGATTCGACAACCAAAATATTTCATTTTACATTGGGATATGTGAGTGGGGTGATGATTTGCCCCACAATATACCCCTAGACCAGAATAATTCAATTTGAAGTATGAGCGGGAGATAATCCGGCCTACAAAATAACCCCGCAAAAAATACCCCATAATCAAAAATTTACATTTTGTATTCGGGTATGGGGAGGTAATGACCTCCTCCATAAAATAGAAAATACATACCTACCCCAAGACCAAAATATTTCGAGTTATGAGCAGGGTGATAAAATACTCCACATACAAATACCTCACAACCAAAAAATTAAAAATATTGGGGTAAGAGTAGGGCAATAATCTGACCTACAAAATACCCCAAGACCAAATATTTCATTTTACATTGGGATATAGGTGGGGTAATTTCTGTCCCACAGATGAAAGAAATTAAAATTCAGACAAGAAAAACTTTCATCAAAAGATTCTAACTGAAAAATCAAATACTTGGTGAAATATTTTTTAAAAAAAGGAAGATCCTGAACGAAGCGAGGACGAAATTTTTTTTTTATGAAAAGAGTAAAATTGAAAAGTGATTTAAAAGCAATTTTTCAATTTAAAAATTCAAGAGAAAAGGGTCAGAAATCCATGCTTTTTGTCGAAAAAGATCAAAATTCATGCTATTTTCATGTTTTCATGCCACTATATCAACATTCCTGCTATTTTCGTGTTTTTTAAATTATTTTCATGTCCAGTAGACATCGTGTACAAATCAGCCCATTTTTTTTAATTATAATATTTTTATGGTGGAAATATGACATTTAGAAAAATCCCCCCTCCATAATAAAAGAATAATCGTACATTTTGCAATCCACTACGATTCATTATTGAGCCAATTTTTTCGATATTCGATTCCCAATTTCAATTTTTAGCTCTTTTGGGACCATTTTCAGATGATTTCGATAAAAATTTCAACATTGAGTATTTTTGCTCTGATTTGAAAAAAAATAATTTGCAATTTTAAATTATCTCCACTCGAATTAAAACGGTTTCGGTACGATTCGTTTTCAATTACCCCTGCTATTTTTCAAAGATATGTCGGGAGTCAGATAAGACCTTTCAATTTCAGAATGAAACAAACAAAACAAAACACATCTGAAGCAGCTTTTTTCAAAAATAATTTTCCAATACCAATAAATATTGCATTTCACAAATTGGCTGAGCTTCATTGAAAAGCATTCGTTTCATCTCTTTCTGAATGTGAGCTCATTTTACAGCACCGAACTTTTAAAACCATATCTCCAATTCTAAGATGCACTTTCTCATTTCTCATTAGTTCATGGTACATTTATATCGACATTCGACAAATTCTCATTCAATTTCTATTTTGAGTGATTATTCCGTCGGTTGAACACAATCACTAAGTACATTGAATCGAGTACACCCGCAACCAATTCACTCTACAGGATCATTAATGCAAGTCGATCGTCGACTTTACGTATTAAAAATTCATTCGGGTGCAATTCGCACTCATTCATACATATCGGTGCTTCGCGTGGTGATTCATTTATTCTCGAAAAATAAAAACGAGCAAAGCATACACTTAGGTGCACTAAAAACGACACCGCGTGTGATGCAGTGTACCGATAGGTAGCTGGCTGAAATAGCTCGCAGAAATGTTTTATATTTTACGTTTTTATGAATGGTCGTCTCATTCGTAATTTAAAAAGCTTGATTTTCAAGTCGTATAAGCTCGCGCCACGAAAGATTAAAACCAAATGAAAATCTAAACGAAACGACGAGTTTAATCGGATACCCGGAAAATTCGATACGTTTGGAAATTTCCAACCCTCTATTTTGGTCTCCAGTTCGAAGCACAAGAGCCATTTTGTTTTATTATACCTAGGTACTTACTACAAATGGTACGATAAATTTATAGTTGCCAAGTTTTATGATAATTTTACGATCGTCGTTTTAATTACCGGCAAAGTAAAATAAATAGAAGCAGGAGTATTCGACGAGGAATAAATTTCAAAAGGGCATAATTCATCAGCAGATATGAAAACGACATCGATATTCGGCAGGTGCGAGTACCAGGTACGAAATGAAGCGAACCTCGTTAACTCTTGGGAAAATAAACTAAATGGGAAAGTGCATCGCTGAAAATAATAAAATTAACAAGGGTTATTTTGAAGTGGTTCGAAAAAAAAATCCCTGAATTTTTACGAAAATTGGAGAAGTGAGGGATGGAATCTCTCGAAAAATTCCGAGTCCTCCGCTCTTAAGAGATGAAGCTGCTACTGGACTCGAAATTGGGGCCTTTTGAGATACATTTGAGCAGAGCGATTTTGAAATTAGATATTACTTTGTTCTTTATGAGGGAGTTCGAAGTTTTAGATCGAGAAATTAAATATTTTTTGATTTTTCGAACATTAAAATTGAGCACCCAAACATTTCAAAGTAAGGCTAAATTTTTCGGTCATAATGTTTCAAAAAATTCTGAAAGTGCTGCCAACTGATTTGTGCCATTATCAGAAAATTCAGTTGGCAGAACTGCTGAAAAAAAATCGAAAAATATGGCAAATTGACTTGAATTATCAAAAATTTCATTGGCTTACTTTCGAAGCAATCAATAAATAACATGAATTTTATGAAAACTGCGTAAATCAAAATGCAGTTGGCAGCACTGTCATGACATTTTTTTGAAAAATATCGTAAATAGAAGACCAATGAAGTTCGAATAAGCGACTGGAATCGGATATGAAACGATATGATTTTTGAAAACTTTTCGTTCAGTTCAACGAAGTTTATCCTTTCAGTATTAGCAACTTTCGAAAAGAGTTTCCATGTGAAATTTTGACAATCTTAAATGCTGTTGTGACAATTTTTACGATATTTTCTGGTGCGCCCAACTCCACAAAGCTTTCAATTGTACCTTCTTATATAATTTCACTATGAATTTTGCAACAGTTCTCAAAATTATCACTGGAATATGATCACAACTGCTGTAAGTTTTACAGGAAATAGGAGTCTACTCAGGTGTCGAAGTCAAACTTACTCCAAATTGATTCTGACTTCAGCTCGACTACGGAGTCAGGGAGCCAAGGTCAAAAATCAGCGCCTGAGTCGGAAGTCAAGGTCACAAATTGACCCCAGAGACAAGCAATAATCAAGAATCAAGGTCTAAAATTGACTCCAGGGTCAAGGTGGAGTGAAGGTCAAATTTCATTTCCGGAGTCAAGCAAGAATCACAAGTCACGGTCTGAAATTGAGTCCAGGGTCAAGGTCACAGATTGACTCGGAATTGAACAGAAATCAAGAGTCAAGGTCAAAAATTCGCTTCGAAGTCAGCATTCAAGGTCCCAGATTGACTCCGGAATCAAGAAGGAAACAGAAGAGTCCTAAAATTAACTCCGGGGGTCAAGCTTGAGTCAGAGGTGAAGGGTGAGTTTGACCTCAAAGTCAAGGTGGAGTGTGGAGTCAAATTTTTTATGATCAATTTTCTATTCCCTGCTTCGAAGTTTGGAATTAAAGTTGTTAAAGATTGACTCCGAAGTCAAGCCGGAATCAGAAGTCGAGGTCTGAAACTGAGTCCGGGGTCAAGGTGGTGTCAAGGAGTCAAAGTCACAGATTGACTCAAAGTTGAACAGAAATAAAGAGTCAAGGTCAAAAGTTCGCTTCGGAGTCGCCAGTCAAGGTCGTGGATTGACCTTGGAGTCAAGAAGGAATCAGAAAAGTCCTGAAATTGACTCAGAGTCCGAGGGTCAAGCTGGAGTCAGAAATCAAGGAGTGAGTTCGACTCTGAAGTCAATGTGTAGTGTGGAGTCAACTTCGAGGAGTCTGAAATCAAGGTTAAAGATAGAGAGTAAGCATTGGAGGCCTGAAAATGACTTCGGAGTCAAAATAAAGTCAAGAGTTGACTTTGATTTTTGACTTCGGGGGTTGGCGAAAAAGTTGACTTATGACTTCATCTAACTCCTATTCCCCAAAACTTTGTGATTATTTTAATGATTTTTTTTTTTTCAGATGGACCTTTCTTCCAACTACACATCACACATTCAACTAAAAATATTATCCGAATGCTTTCACCTCAATCCCCCATTTTTCGAATCTGTAGAAAATAAAATGGCTCCATTCTGTTACAGATCTTCTCTCCTAACTGCAAAAAATACGAGCATCTCAAAAATATGCAAAAATGATTACAAATGCATAGCGTAGATTCGAAAAAATTCCATCTAAGGTTGCGATTATTAATAATACATGGTAACTTGATATGCCCTCGTTTGGAAACTGGATGAGCAATATTGAAAAATTTTTCGTTTTTAATATTCTTTCAAGAATTCGTAATTCGTATTCGTAGTCGAATGTTTGCTTTGGTGTGTGAAAACATCAGTTTAATATAATCTTACCGAAGTTGAGAGCTTATCTGTGTTACGTATATTTTCGATTAAATCTCAAGTATGTACGAATATTTTTGGCTCGAGTTATTTCCATAATACCGGGAATGATAATGTAACATCAAATTGTGAAAAAAATTGAAACGTTGAAGAAAAAAGGTTACATAACTCTTATTATGATAGGAGAATTCGAAGCTTCGAAGCACCTAGTGAATAACTTTCAATTTAAATCGTGATTTTTTTTATCCTCATTTTTTTGAATATTCGTTTGATAATATTTCAAAAGAAAATTCACAAATAATTGTTGGTTTAGATAAATTTTTTAGGTAAAATTTAAACGATCTGTGATACCTTGATAAATAAAACACTAAAACGAATTCTCAGTTATTCAAGCGAAACATTAATTCAAACGGATGAAGCAGCGAAGAAGTAAATGAACACAGAAACCCGTCAAAACATTGGAGAGAATCTCAAAATTATAGATATGATTTTGAATAATGAAAAAACTGATTTTTTAGCTTCAATTTTCGAATTAATTGCCATTTCAGGCCATTCTCAAGTCATATCTCTTATTGCAACTCCCTCCACAACTGTGGCCTTTCAAAATATATCATCCACTGTCCAATGTCTATTGTTCGTCTTCCTTTTTCTATAAACTCTCTTCACTCTCTCGCCATCAATCCCATTCTTCTATTCTGTTTCTCGTTGATTTCCTTTATTTTCTTTTTAGCTTTATTTCTTTTCTTTGTCATTTATACTCTTTTTTTTTCTTCAAATACCAGTTAAGAAAAAAAAAGGGTGGAAAAAATCATCAAAAATGAAGCCTGCTGTTTGTTCTTTTCATTCCAACGACGACAATCTTACACGAACGCATAATTTCGACGATATAACCAGTCCATTACCTACGTTTGAACTCGAATAAAAATGTGTACTGTTGCGTTACAGATTAAAACCCTATTGTAGCTACAACAACAACAAGTAAATGACTCGTTGTACATATACCGGGGGTATAAGGCACCTTACCTAGATGTACTTTACTTCGCTTTTCCTCGTCGTTTGTTACCTTTTTTCTCGTGTATAGCGGTTTTTTCCTTCACGTGTTAGTGATTTGGAAGCATTTCTTTTTAAAATTTCCAGAAACATTTAGACACTTCACTTCATTTAGTTGTTTATGAAGGCGGCGAATTGCTTTGCTTTTATTCGATTTTATTCTCTCGCTTCATTGTGCCGAATGAATGAAAAAAAAAAAACTTATCAGAAAAATTCACGATTTCTCTTCTATTTATATAGTTTGAAAATGGTCCGAAGTAATTTAGATTCGAATGTTTTCTTTTAGCTCGTTTTTATTCTTTTTATATTGAGAACGTTGGAAATGAATTTTCGTGTTGTAGTAGACTTTTCCAAAAGGCTGGGACTGGGGAGGTGTATACTTATGAATAAATTATATCATCGTTGATACTGCTACACCAGGCCGAAAAACGCGCAGCCCAAGTTGGCATTTTTTTGCGCCTTTTCGGGGTGAAATTTTTTCACGGTCAGAGAAGTCGACGAAGCGAAGCGCAAAATTTTAATATAAATTGAATCGAGAGGAGTTTTTGAAATTTTCGACATGGCATGCGTTTTATCGGGGCGAATTTTTTACCATGCTCGAGCTGCTAAACAATGAAAATGTTATCGATGACGAAGAACGAGCATTTGTAATGGAATTATTTATTGATTAGAATGCGTTTGTCAATTCGCCATATAGCTTTATTAATTATGCACGTGGTATTATTTTGTTTCAGGTAAGTGTCGACTGAGACGACGAATTTGCATTGAAATTCCAAACAAGGCTGCGTAAAAGTGAGTTTCGAGGTTACTAATATAACTTACTGTTGGCGCTGCTATTCGGCTCGACTGAAAGAAAATTTAAAAAACTTTCCTTGTTAAAGTTCAATTCCCGGAGAAATAAATATATCAGTCATTCTGACTAAAATTTATGAAACGAATGTTGATTGAAAGTTTTCTTCGGGTTTGGATCTAAGGGAAAAGCGAGGGGGAAAAATTTTGCTTATTCGAAATGCGAATCGCACTGCGCCGCAATCATACAGTTCGTAGTTTTACGAGCGATTTTCAGCCACGAATTATTTGCCAAAACGAAATATGTACGCAGGGTACATAAAAATATAGATTTTGACGAATGAAGCCCGACAATGGTTTGATGGAAGATTTGTGCTGGTCGAAGGTCGTCAACGGAGACATTTTTTAGATTATCAGGTCAAACAATAAGAAACCGAGAGTTATGTTGGTTTCAAAGAAATATATCGTTGGGTATTTCGTAGGTATCTTTTTCATCTCTTTCGATTCGGATTTCAAAACGTTCATCAGAAATAGATCTACTCGGAATGTGAAATGGCCAAGCTCTATTACATTGTCTTTCGAAGAAACTTACTCAGCGGTTTTTGGACAGCTACGAATTGCGAAAACGACGATAACATTTCGAATGACCGATACTTTCGTGCTGTGTGAATTTCTTCTCTATTTCGTATTCAAATTTCTCACCGTAGATTAAATCGAGCTCGTTTGAATAAAGATTCGTGTAGGGTACAAAAACATTTGGGTTTTTTGACATTTTATCCACGTTGTTGTACGAGTAGAATTATTGACTCTCGAAATTATAGGGGTGTAATTCAGAGAGGAAAAAATGAAAGGCAGAAAAACGTGTCGAGAGACGTTCGAACTAATTTCAAAGTGTGCGATTCTTACAAAGAATGTAATAAATGTTGGGAAATAACTCGTATGTCGGTCAAACTGAACTTTCAAAAGAAAATAATCGAGGCAGCTAATCGAATACTGGATGCTGAAGTTTTTTTTGGGCCATATCAACAATTAGAGTGCTTGACTTGGATGAGGGATGAGTGCTTTCGAAATATGGGAAACTTTTCCCATAATAAAATTGGAGCACTTGAGTCATTTATGAAAACCAAAAAACATTTGATCAGAGGTGCTTTTTTTGATTTGAAAATTTCTAAATACTTATCAATTTTACATGCACTTTTCTCCTTAAATTTGAGTAGGTATATCAATCGACAAATATCCATGGGCATGATTCCGGTTCAATTTTCCGAGTGAATTTTCCCGAACGACCGAATTCCTGAATTGGAAAAATTTCGAAAATTTCGTTCTCAAATCAATTTTCTGAGATAACGTTTACATGAATTTATGCCTAAGAAATAAACTTTTTTAGAATTCATTTTTTCGAATGCAATACCCTCAAATGAAAATTCACTTCTAGTTGAAGCAAAAGTATTTTTTCTATTCTGTTTCCGGTATTTTAATTTGATTTATTTCTCAATAAGTAAGCTTGTTTCAAAAATTTGAAAATGATCGGAGGGGAAAAGAGAGAATTTCAACAAAATAAATCCTCAAGATTTACCAAATATAGGTATAATCATTCTGACTACTTTTCAAATAACTTCCGATTTTGTCTGAGAATTTAAATTTTACAAATTTATCAACTGAGTAGAAAAAATTTGTTGATGTAAAAAAAATTGTCAAATTTTTCCAACATCTAGATATACATTTCTTCAGATAACTGTCATTTTTTCAGCAGAAATAGTACTAAAAATAAAATTAAAAAATGTTGCGGTCAGTCTGCTCAAAAGTTCTTCATTCTTTAGTAAAAATTCATTTTCATAGTCAAATTTTTTTCTAACAACAACAATGATTCGTATTGTGAATCAGTTGAAACGACAGTTTTTCAACGTAAACTTATCTGATGAGAATCAAAATGAATAAATTTTCCAAAAAAATTTGCAGGATGAAAAGATATTTTCGTAAATTATTTTCCCCTAAAAATTCAACACCCAGAAGAATTTAAATGCTTGATGAAAGTGATGATTTTTTTTTTTTTCTAATCATTCGAGCAGGTCGACAAAACATCAATTTTTTGCAAAGGCAATTCATCGATAAGAGAGGTGGAGGTGAACATAATTAGCTTGCCAGTTTGAACATTTTACTGTTGATTTCACCTCTCACGTACGAGTAACTCCCAAAAACAAAAAACTCATCTTGAATTCATCCGATGATTTTACTATGTTTATCTATTCGATATTTTACAACGAAAATAAAGAGATGGAGGATTTATGAGGCATATAAAAGGATCATTTATTCAGAATAAAATTTTCACAGATATTGAACCCTGATGGAGGACATAGAAAGAAAAATAATCAATTCCCGCTTTTTTACCTCAAATTCCTCCACTAATGTTCAACTTAACTCAAACATGTTTTTGAAAACTATGCTTTCCAGAAAACTCAACCACTTCCACCAGATAGGAAATTTCATTTTTTACAATTTTTGTCATGGTCATTTTGATGATTTTGGTTATATACCTACGCTTATTTTGTTCAGAAATGTCACTATTTGGTGGACCAATCACAAATAAAAGAGATTTTTTACTTACAGAATTTTGGAAAGTTTGCTGTAGTTTTTTTTTTCTAAATGCCTAATTCGGTTTTCCGTGAAATTTTCTTCAAGATTGAGCCAAAAGAATGTATTTTTCTCGAGCTAGTGTTCATTTTTCTTAAAAAATCCGATTTTTCGCCCCCCCCCCCGAAAAAAATTTGCTTTCATTTCTTTTTCTATTCAACCGCCATAGAAACACATCAGGTTGAGTTTCAGAAAAAATTACTATAAGGTAATAACACCATTGTCAAATATTTTCTTTTTTTTCAATTTTTAGTTTGTCTTAGAAATAATTATAATTTCGAAGTTCAGAATTAACACGCTTGAACTCTCGTCAACAGAAAAGTCTGAAAATTGATGGAGATATTGAAAGTGGTTTCGAGACCTTTTGAAGTCTTCAACAACATTTTTTGAATTTTTTCAAAAATTTTCTTTCAAAAATACTTATGATTTTGAACCGACAATAATTATAAAATATGAAAATTTCCAACTATTAATCCATCAAATAGGTTACCAATTAGATTACAACTATCGAGGCACCAAAGTTGAAAATGGTCCATTTTTATGATCTTTTCAAATTCCTGTGTCCATTTTTTGACACCTACATATATTTAAACAATTTCGTTAGAATTCACCACTCCAGCGTCACATAATATGGACATTGTCACAGATCATGTAAGCTGTTACAAAATAATTTCGAATTGGGAAAACTTGACTAGCTGTATTGTTTTATGGAATTTACGTTATCGTGAAATCGTAAACGAGAGATTTTACATTTGACGGCTTGATTACCCAGTTGAAAGCAGGCAATGTTGCATGTCTGTCAAATAAATTTCATCATCGTTTGTGCGAAGGTAATTCCTTCATCCACACAATATTTAGTAATTTTCCATATTCAAATTATATTTTTACCTCTTCATCCCCATAAACTGTACCTATTTCTTAACAAAACTCAACGAAAACATTCCCATCGTAATTTCCATCAATTCCATTATTTTCCTTTCATTTCCTTGTAAAATCTCTCAAATTACATTTTATTTGTATTGTCGATGGTGAGAAAAAATCACGGTGCTCATTCGAGAAACGTATCTAAATACACAAAAATCCAAGCGATTGTTGGCCAAAAAAACACGTGAATTTGGTTTTTAAAAATCCACCGTTGGTAAACAGAAACTGCATCGGATTTCATTTCGGTTCGACGAGAAAAAAGATTGTTCGCGAATTACACTAAAATTGTCGCACTGGGTGTCGTGCTTTTTGTCGAAATCGAAATCGTACTCGTATCTACCAAAGCAGAGGGTAAAAGACGTAGTACATCTTTTATTCAAAAACGATGATAAAATAAGCATTTGACATTTTCCGCTATGCTGTTCATTTATTAAAGTATCGAATAATAGAAGATTTTTCGACTGGATTCATTCATATAGCGAGCGTATTTTCTTTAACCCGTCCCACTCGCCTGGCAATATATTTTAATAACAAATCTTACCCGTACATAAAATATTTTACGACTAGCCATTTATGTTATTGTATTTTGAAAAATATCTTTAACCTGATTCTTCGGGTACGAGTATAAACGTTATCAGCTTTCTGTATTGCTGTGTACTGTATAAGTACACGATGCTTTTATAAACGGTCCACCGTCCCCGTCCGGGTATTGGTTTATACGAGTTGAATTCCATTCGACGTTATGTGCGGATATTTTCAATTTCTCGTGAGTTTTATTTACTTTGTTTTAATAATATAACTTTTATCCGTCGTACCATGTTCGTTGATTTTTTCGAGACATTTGCTTTTTACCAATTACCCAGATACGAATTTTGATCTTTAAGTTTGATATTAGCGCAGTACCTTATCTCGATTGGACTTGGACGTTGGGTACGTTCGGAGTCGAGCAGACAATACGAATTCTTTGCCGGGTTCCGCCATCAGCAATTTATTAGTGTTCAGCGAACCAATTGCCGGAAAGATTATTCGCAAACAATGGATAACTCGTTCGAACCATTCGATGGCGATGGCGTCGAGTTAAAAACAAATTGTCGTCGAAAATTTGAACGTATATTCTTTAAAGAAGTGTCTTATGGGGAGTTCGAAATGTATTTACGAGAAGATTTCGTGTTTTTGGTGCTTTTTTTCAAAATGATGAGCTGAAAATATGTTCATTTGAAGGGAAAAACTGAGTGGAAAAAATTATTAAAAAATGGTTGAAAAATAATGGAAGAGTTCCTTAATCGTTCATTGAAATAAAATGCAACATGGCTTTTAAAATTTCAACAAAAAGCTTCTACGCGAGGCCAACATGGAAGATATCACTTTGTTTAAATAAGAACACGAATATCGAATATTCCAGAATTATTTTTTAAAAAATAAAGGAAATAAGACTGATTGAGAATTTTTACGCGACCGGGAAAAGAAGGGAGGGGAGAGGTGAAATCGCTGACTTGAATCATCATCAAAAAATTAATCATTTTTCGACTCTAGTTCCGTAAAAACCGAAAAAAATCAGTCCGTATTTTTTCCCCATCATTTTGTTGCTTACTTCTTCTATGGCATTCCTTCAGGTGCCTAAGCAATGAAAATAGCAAAAGCAGAAATTAAAGGAAGAGGAGAATTTCTCCTGAATTTCATAAATATTCATTTAAATTAAACGTAAATAAATGTTCCATTTTCAAGAAAACATCAATTCTTGAAAGTTGCTATGTTGGGTTCCTTTCGGCACTTTTTTGAGAAACAGGCCAGTTTTGACCATTATCTTGTTTGGTTCAACTGATTCCTGTTGGTTCATTTTAATTCTATTTGGTGCTGTTTGATTCCATTGCATCATTTTTCAAGATGAAAGCAATTATTTCCATCGTTACGTATGATTTATTATAATTTTGTTGAGCGTCAGTTGGTTCCTTTTGCTTCCGTTCAGTTCCATTTGATTCATTTAGTAAAATATTTAGAAAATTTTTCACACCGACTTTCAAAAATAACGAACCAATTATAAAAATTAGGAAGGTTAAAATTGTCTGAAAATTTTTTTGGACAAAAAGGAAAAACTGGTGTTGACTAAATCATGAAACTAAAAGTCTGGATATTTCCAGTCCTGAAAATAAATAATTTTTTCTGAATTCAATACCTTCTTTCAAAAAAAAAGAGAGAGAAAAACAACACCCATACCTCAAATTTATAAAGTAACACAAAAGTATCTCTTTTCGGCTTTATCCAGTAGGTAAATGAAAATGAAATATCAATCATTTTGATAAGATATGAAAAATTTAATGAGCTCAAGCAAAAAGGGAGTTTCTTGGGGGGAGAGGGGTGTCAAGACCCCCACGCCCCCTGAGGTCGGAAATGCACATGAAAAATATCTTTTTTGGACATTGAAAACTCCAATTTTCTCAAAACTTCGCCCTCGCTCTGCTCGGGCATTATCATATCCTTTATTGCGACAGCAAAAAAAAATCTCCCATTTTCTAATCTTTTACTATTCCAAGTCTCTAAACCAGCTTTGTATCTTTCCAAAAAGCTTCTTTTTCGGAGGAGGGAGGGGAAAAAGGGTATTTTTTTCACAATGTTGCCTTAAATAGTTCATTATAATTGTAATTTTGTTCATACTCAAGCTAATCAAGTGCAAAATTGGTATTTTCAAAGCATAAAACATTGAAAACAATGAAAATTTTTTTTCTGGGCATTTAATATTTAATTTTTTCATCACTTCACCCTTTCATCGCTCGGACATGAATTAAATCCCAATGATATCAATTATTCAAGGCTAAAGAGCGAAAAAAGGCTCTTTTTATCCCCCTCCCAAAAATTCTGTTTTTTCGTCTTGTACGCCCCCCCCCCAAAAAAAAGGTTCCGACACCATTGGTTCTGACTCCCTCCTCTTCAGAAGTTTCTGGCTTTGCCACTGAAAGAACATGAGACACCTGCAGATCAATGCTAAACATTTGAATGAGAGATTTCCAATTTCCAAATACACTGATATAGTAGTCAATGCGCACACGCCGTACGGTTACCATCTCGCCTATAGCACGCTATTACGAGGGCAGCAAATCCGTAGGACTATCAACTACTATACAAGCGTAATGTGAAGTATTTTGGATATGAGGTATCTGGAGTTGAAATATTTCAAAAAGAAAAGAACCGATAGAGAATTTTCAAAACATCATTTCAAGTGCATATTTCGTTTCTAAAACAGTCTGTTCGACTGTTCTTCCTGGGAATCTCTCATTCATTCATCTACAGATCAACACTACACAAGGATCTTAATGGGATATCTTCAATTTATACCTACATACACTTACACTCAAAAGTATGCAGTAGTCAACGCGCGCACGCCGTGCGGCAGTATTCTCGCCTATAGCACGCTATTACGAGGGCAACAAATCCGCAGGACTATCAACTACCAATTTCATACAAACGAGTATGTGTAATATGAAGTAAAAAGATGTAACTTATCCCTGGTGTCGAAAAAAAAAGTTCTGATAGTGTTTTTAAAACCATGGTGTCTCCTGAGTCGAGAAAATGGACATTTCCATGTTTTGCGTGTCATTTTCAAACAATTTCTCACTCTCCAAATTTCATCGAAAGACCCCCTCCCCCTCTCATTACGTACACTCATTTTAAAGTAGATTTCAAGCAGTTTTATTTTGATGAGATATTATTTGTTATAGTTTTCTAAATATGACTGGAAAATACGATACAGGGTGTCTTGACAAATTTTCAAAACCTCGAAACAGGCTCAGACTCAGTAAACTTGCCTTCAATATTTTAGAGTAAGAAAATTCATTACTTTTACGTATGAAAATCAAAGGATTAGATGAAAACCTCCAATGAAATTTTAAATTTTTTTGAAGAAGATGAACTCATCAAGGAATATTGTTTTTTTGGGAGGGTGTCAAAAAAGTAGCACAAAAAATGAGAATTTTTTAAAATTTTGCTCGCCAGATTTTTCATATTTATACTGAGTTTTTCAGCCATATTTTGAGAACAACTTTAGTCTGCAAATTTGACACATTTATAAGACAAACACGTGTTTTCAAGTATCAATTTTTTAGCACATCATTATCAACAAAAAATGACGAATACAACTTGGGTATACAATTCGGTCTGAGCAAAGCGTAGGGAATTTTTTCAAAAACTATAATAAAGAGAATTCAGAAACTTCAGATAATTATTTTTCACCTGGATTTTTACAAAATTCCAGCGTAAATGCAGAAATTTTCAAAATTCCCTGCTTTATACCTATCCCTGAATTTTCTAGACTATCAAACTTCCCTAACTTATCTCGGTTTTCCAGAAAATGGACACCCTGTGAAAAAACTAGGAAGAAAATGCATAATTTGGAAGGGATTAAACTTAAAACATTTCTGGAAAAAAAAATGACTTGAAAAAGTTTTAAGAAGACTGAACTAAAAAAAAAATGAATGGCGGAGGAAGTTTGAGAACACAAAAAAAAATTCGGTCACAAATTCAAAATCTTTGCAGAGTTTTCTTCATTTCAGTCAAATTTTTCTAAAAATTTGTAAATGTACGGATTGAAAATTTTTCAAAAATTTTAGTAAAGGTTCGATTTTTTCTTTAGAAATTTTCCAATTTTTTTGTCAATTTTTGGAAGTATGTACTTATTTAAAATTTTTCAGAACTTGACCTATATTTTAATTTTCAAAAACCTATCAAACTTTTGAGAAAGGGGCTGATTTTTTTAAAAACACCAGTCATCCTACACTTGTTAACGCATGTTCCAATCATTTGTCCAATATCTATCATTTAATTTCCTGGTTGTTCTAAAAATGCAATGCCATTAGATCCATTCTTGCATCTTCTATCAATTTCTCGAGTAATTTCGGATCCGATTTCAAGCAAAACTCCATTCCATATGCTCTCCAATCTAACAATCGTCAAATTCGATTAAACCGATACACCACGTTCATTACGAAATCATCCAATTTCACGAAAATCCATCCCATTCGATGAAACATTAATCGTTTAATTAGCCTCCGATACACTCCTTTATACGGTCGGCACAATCCAGCGTGCATAATTCATCTAAGAATAATCTACGCGACGACTATGAGCCTATGAGGTCAATTTTTAACACAATGCAAAAATTGTAACCTACCTACTCGCCTTTTACATCGTATCGCGCATAAAAGGCCTTATATACTCGTATTAAAGGATTAAACGCCGTTAATACCTAGTTACCTACTTGTATCCGTAGTTTTGAAATTTCAAGTAGAGGATAAACTGCGTTATAAAGCGCTTAGTAATTTTTATTAGCTTTGAATTTGTTTGAAATTTATTTGCTCGCGTAAAAGTTTATATAAGGTTTACCTTTGTTTTTGAAATTCGCTGCTTTCAAATGGTCCAGGAACAGGAAGCATAAGGAGGATTTTACGAGCTTTTGAATAAAAATAAACGTACCCTGCCTAGCTGAGGACCAGCCGCCGGGATGTAACTTGAGTGAAATCTTCTCTCGGTTTCGAAACAGTTGTAAATAAACGGATTCGTTGATGTATTAACAAAAATCCTGAAAAACTTTTAGCGCGATTAATTAAAGAATTTCTCTAACGATGACCTCGTTATACGTAGGTAGCTCCCTGTCTTCGTCTTCTACGCTTCTTCAAGCTTTGTATATTTTACATAAATTGCGGCGCGAAAAAAACCACCCCAACGTTGATGTTTCAATTGCTCGTCCAACTCTGTACAGAAGCTGCTGGCTATGACATTACAACCAATCGTATTTTTTTCCGCATCGTTTCAGGCCAAACATGGCGAAAAAATAATTAAAATTATGTAACGTGGCTTGTTCGAGTAAAATTCCATTTACAGAGCTATTTACGTCAACGTTGAGTTTTTTTTTTCAAAAGCGAACTATCGAAAAATTAAATTTTTCACCGAACAAATTCTCATCTGAATATTTTCCTCGTGCCCTCAAAACTCACGTTATTATTGTTCAATTAAAAATTAAAATTAGCAATTTTTTACTCGCTACGTTTATTTTTTGCATTAGGTTTTGAAAAAAAAAAACAAATTCGTTTTTCTTTTCGAATTCGCATCGTAAATGGCGAAATCTAAAAAGAAAATGTAGCTCGGTGGAAAAAAACGTTCATCTTCAATGAACATCACCGAGCCTTATATACCTCGAAGAAAAAAATGCCGAGAAAATGGTAAAATTTACAGTCTTTTTCTCGCCACAGTTCAAATATACAGTGACATGTTTTTATTAAAATTGAAACACCATTTCCATTTGCTTTTTGCACATTTTTTATTTATTTATCTATTTTTTTCCCTCGTATTCGTTTTGTCGCGGTTCAAATCTCGATACGGATATAGCCTTTTCGGCGTTGCCGGTTGAAAATAATTTCATACTGACAAGTTGTTGCTATTATTATAGAACTGAATTAATTTTTGGATTTCGTTCAAATATACGTCTGCGGAAATAGTTAAAGTAGTTTTGTCCGACTAATTTATTTGGATGCGCATAGAAATACACCTTTGTGAAATTTACTCGTTACCGCCCAGTTTTTGCCACGATGAAGATTCGAATTTCCATTTGAATGGAAGTATATAGTTATTTGTGGAGTTTGTCGCATAATATAATATCGTCTTAGTAAAATGAAATATTTAATAAATAAGTCGGACGAGGTACGCTTTAATATGTAATTTCGTCGAATATATATTCTCCAAGACTTTGGCAGCGATATCGCTCTTTTTATGAGCGAACTAAATTAAAATATTGTATGTTTGCGCAGTGGTCGGCCCCGCCTTGGAGTATCTCCCTCTGTCGAGTAGGTATCGTGAAATTTTGGATATGCTTTTTAATTTCCTCGTCGCGGCGCGTTTGTCGACGTTCTAGATACGTAAATTGAATACATTGAATTTCGAAATGTAGTATTCGTGTAATATCATTTTCGCGAAAATGTCAATTCTTCGAATTCCTTCATCCTGTTTTCCACGTACATGCATCTGATAAGGTAATAAAGTAGAAAAGAAATACCATCGAAGAGGCGGAATATTCCGTTAATTCGGCCTTGGCGGTGAGAAATGTGGCTGGCGTAGAGACGAGAGACGGGGACTTAATTTAGCTAATGAATTTTCTAAAGATGATTGCCTTTTACATAGGAAGTTGCGATGGTATTGTGTATAGGTAATTAGAAGGGAAGATGGATTGTCTCGTCGAGCTAGATAGGTTCGATGAAATGGGTTCATTTAAAGGTGACAAAAAATTGAAATTTTGCCAGTTTTTCTAAAAATAAAAAAAATGTCTGGATGATAGTTAGGTAGATACGTATGTTGATTTTTTGGAATTGAAATTTGGTTACTGAGGTTTTTTTCGCTTAGAGATTTTACAATCATTTTGATGATCGAAAAACTTTATCATTATCGAATTTTCTATTAAGGAGGAAGCAAGAGGGAGAAGGTGATTCATGAAGTACAAATGGGAAAGTGAAACAATTGATTTGGATGAGCTCGCATAAAGGTTCTCTAGTTCAAACGTTTGATATTTCAAGAATTGAAGGGGGTCCCATTGAAAAACAAGCACCGAAAACCCACAAAAAAATTTAGAGCACATAGCAGGTAATCTTGGCGATTTTTTAACAAAAATCCAAAAACACTCGAAAAAGTCAAAACTTTACTGCAGATTCCAGAAAAATGGGAAAATACTAAAATTCGAGGAGGCGAACCACTATTTTACTGGTCAGGTACATGATCAGTCAGTTCAATCATTTTAAATATTTCGACTGTATGGAACTTTCAAAACCCGTCAAAAAAAATTCATAGTGTCGGGCAATAAGTTTGCGGTATCTTACCCAAAAAAATATTGAAAATGAAGAAAAAATCTCGATCACGATGCTCAAGTTTATTTCCATAACTTTTGGAGAAACTCGAGTCCAGTGATAAGAACGATTTCACGTCATTTGATACCCTTCATCAGTCTTTTAGCCCCCTCCCCCCTACTTAATTGCAGCAGAATTTTTTTTACGTTTACCAACTCTACTCAAAATTCTTTCATATAGGTACTCTTCATTTTCTCAGCACAATTTTCAACTATAAAACTATTAAAAAAATATATATTGAATAAATTTCTACGAAGTCTTTTTGAATTCAAAAATATTTTCAACTTCAAATTTTGTAAAAGTTTTTTTCACTTCAAAAATTTTTCTAAGCAGAAATTTTCAATTCTAAAATTTATTAATTTTGAATAATTTTGAGAATATGAGCTTAAAAATTTTTCGAAATAAAATTTTCTAAATTTATTTACAAATTTGAAATTTACAAATTCATAAAACAACATTACCAAAAAGTTGTATATTTTACAGATGAATTACTTGCTCGATAATATTAAATATTTTTTTGACATTTTTTGTATTCGAATGGGACATAATTTTATAGAAAACTGTAGGTTGGAAAAACTTTTTGGAGTTGAAACACATTAGGAAAAGACTTGATACTTCGAAAAAAAGAAGGAGAAAAAAGAAAGAAATTTAAAAGACCTCAAAAAATTGAAATAATTGTTAAAATTTGAAAAAAGATCGTAAAAAGTTGAAAAATTCCAACTGGAAAAAAATGAAAGAAATGCAAAAAGAATACAAAATTGAATCAAAAACAGGAAAATTTCTAGATCGAAATAATTTTCGAGTAGGAAGAAATTTTGAAAGAAATGTGCTAGAAAGAATAATTTGAAAAAAGTAGAATCAGGTTTTAAAAAAGCTTTAGTAATGAAAACAGTTTTGAATAGGTGGTTGAAAAATATTTTTAGAAAAAAATTCCAAGAAAAAACATCAACTCTTGAAAAATGTGGATAATAATAATGTATAAATGAAAAAAACAATGTTGATTAAGTTTACGTCGACAAACATAAAAAAATTCTATTACACGAAACTAAATCGTTCTTCCCTCACATGTATTTCAACTCGCGTATGCCAAATCAGCAACGTGTTAATTAAATTGCCTATCTAATTCGCCGTAAATTCAAAACTCTCGAGAATTTTCAGCAAATCAGTTCGGCAATTCTGTTAACACAATTCTTTATTCCATTCGCCATTCCTTATTTTTAAAACGTAGTTTGGTTTGGAAATCGCAGTCGAGGTTTGATTTTCGAGTTGAAATACTCCAAAAAAAAAAGTAGATCTGACATTCAGTTGTCCAAGTTATGTATTTCCACGTCCTGTGAAAAATTTTCAAAAATATCAAGCGAGATGAAAATCTCACTAGAGACACTAAATGGTTGTAAATAGTGAAATTCGGGTTTAGAAAGTTTGTAATGAGCAAGGACTTCACTTCCACAATTTCATTTCGAAATTCCGAACTCAGAAAATTATTGATTGAAGAGCTGAAATTTGAGCTGAAGAGGTTTGCAAATATTTACCTTATCCTTTTCCAAGAATTTTACACTCGTTCTAATTGGAGTTCGAAATCTCGATTAGGTTCATTCGTAGGTTTTTTTGAAAATATTTCATCAAGGTTTCATTAAAATTGATACATAGGAATTTTTTTTCAATTTTTCATTTTTTTACAATTTTTTACTCACTTTAATCTTTGACTGTTTTTTTTTTCGAGCAATTCTAATAAATTGTTTCCTCTTCACTCCACTCATGCCTTTTCAGGAGGCAATTTTGATTGCTATGAGAGTTTATTGAACTCACCAATAATTTCAATGTTCTCTCCGGCTCTGAATTTTTCCAAAATAGGAATTTTCCAACGTAATAGATAAGAATGATGATCACATAAGAACAATGATCACCAAACTTTTATATCTGGTAAGAGCTCCTTTCGGCATACTTTCAGTTGAAAAATCGCTTTCTTAACAAGAAACTAATTTTCTCCGGAGAAAAATGAAAAATTGTTAACAGAGACGGAATACGAGCAGGGTAAACGAAAACAATAAATTTCATATCTTCAAAACCATATACTTGCGTACAGAATCACCATCCCGCGGATTCCTAGCAGAGTAAAAAAAAATTGCACAGCACGAATCGAGAGAATACGAAGCAAGAATTTCGCCAAGCTTAAAATTAGATTCTAATCGTAATGGGAGCCGTCGAATGAAAAAAAATGATCCGCGCGGCGCTGCTGTTTATCTTACCATAAGGTTAAAGTATAATTTGAAATATTACAACAATGTGAGTCTGTTTGAAAAGTATTTTAATTAGATTATCATGCAGCGGTATTCGGATTTTTTTCATTCTTTAGCTAACAGAAGCCATTCTCTTATTCTAATCAGCGTTGCTGCAAAGCTTGTTTAGCTCAAGATGAATGGTACTATTGTATTTTGAAACGAAACTTGGAATAGCTATTAAGGCAACGAGTCACAACTAATATAACGCTAAAGATTTGTTTTCAACGAGAAAATATCCTTTAGACGTTTGGAATTTAAATAAAGTAAGTATAAGTTGCCCCCGAGATTTTTCCAAGGTGATTTTTTGTTCAACTCGGATTTACTTAGTTTTTTTTTTCGTTATTGTTCCGAAAAAAATGTATACCTTTTTTTGAAAATTTTAACACGTTTTTGAAATTAATTCGAAGATGGAATCCGATGCTGCACAGAAATATACCGGAAATGGAAAAATACTCGTAAAGTAACAGTTTGCAGACGACTGCCCACGATTTAAATCCGATGTCGAGGTGGCATATGGTGGTGGGCGACACTATGCTACGATTTAATCAATTCGTTAGAAGGTATTTGTTTATAATTTCCAAATTAATAGAGCAGAACCGCGCGCTAATAGAATTTTCGCTCGGTAGTCGTCAAAATGACGTTTTTGGAAATCGCTACCGTACGTTGTGTGCGATTCATTTATCGTGCCCGCATACGAAGTTGAGGGTGCTTAAAGCACCTAAGCAATGCGCAGTCTACGCGCAAATGTGTATCATATAGTTTCGTTTTCAAAAAGATGAAATAATCGGATAACGGTTTAATTTAGTCGGTAATGAGCTTATCGCGATGTGCCACGACAGGTGCACCTTGGCGCGATTGTTGAATTATGAAATGGCGATGCTGCGTTTTTGTTAATGTCGGTGGTGTTTTTATTCTTGGTTTGTTGACTAGGTTTAAGAAAACCTGCTGAGTAACGAGAGTAATATTATGGAAAAAAAAAAGATATTATAGGTTTACTGGATTTAGATGCGTCTGGGATTTCACAAGTGGTTTTTATGAGGGAGTAGATATTTTTTATTCACATTTACTAGGTATTTACTTCACTTGAAGTTCAGCATCTTTCATTGAAAAAATCGAGATCGAGAAAAGCAACAAAAAAAACCTGATCATTTTCTAAATAGACGGGAAAAAATTTCCAAAAATCAGCAAAAAAAAGTATGAAGAATTTCAACAAAAAAAAAAGTCCGAGATTCAAACTGTTTCCTTATACAAAAGGCATTGCAAATGACAGCATTAGGTATTTTAGCCTGAAAGAAAAACAAGTACCTACTTACTACGTACAAAGTATGCCATGAAAACTCCCACACCGAGAATCTCAGAAACTAAAATTCATTTCTCGAATTTTGGCGGATCCTAGAAAATTACTGTAAATGTTTCCGTAATCACGGTTACTTACCGTAAGTAATTCAGTAATTCATTATGGTGACTTATCGTAAATATTTTAATGGTGACGATACCTTATCGTGAATATTCCAATATTGACACAATTTGTCGGATCATTTTCATTTTGATTCAAATTTTATTTTAATATTTCCCATTCGAATCTGAGCTATCGTTTTTTTGGCTTATTTCTGTTGGCCGTTTGAGCCGAATTTTGGTATTTTTTATTCGAATCTGAATGAATATTTCAGCTATGTCCGAGAGGAGCAAAGGCAGAAATTTTTTTATTAAAAAATTAAATTTAAAAACGATTTAAAAGCAATTCTTCAATTTAAAAATTGAGAGAAAAATGTTGAAAATTCATGCTTTTAGTGGAAAATGATCAAAATGCACGCTATTTACATGTTTTCATGCCACTATACCGACATTCATTCCATTTTCATGTTTTTTTCATGATTTTCATAATTTTTCAAAATTCGTACTCACCAGGTCAAATTGGTATTTTCTCCAGCAAATTTTTTTGATAAAACTGTAGGCAATTTTTCCTGAAAGTGAGGAACATGATTCGAAAAAATTCCTATAAAAATTTTCATGAAAACCCTTCAAACATCCATCCCAGTTTTAAAAAAATTAAAGCTTCTAAATACTTTTTAAAATCAAGAACCTCCCATAATTTCCTAAATCGACCCATCCCAACGTAATTCACCCTCATTCGAAAATTTTTCGACGCTGCGGTTAAAAAAAGCAAACAGCAGAGAAAAATTTATCAGCGAAGCTTCCGCAGCTGGTTAAACAATCGTAATTTCGAAGAAAATTACTTACAAACTGCGTTGAAAATCAATAGCGACGCGTGCTTCCGCATAAAATTTCGTAAAAAGTTTCGCTTTTCAAAGATATTTTTATATATAGCGTAAATACATAATGGTCGTCGTGATAAAAACAACACCGACGGCAGCGATACGCTCGGCTCGGTCGTATTTTCACGTAATGTTGATATTCGATTTAACGCGGTTAATTAGAAAAATTTTCGCTCGACTTCGTTTCTCGAGTTGAAATGCACGTACTTATATGATTCGATCGTATATGGTGTACGGGCGTTATTTATAAGAGAAAAGTAAACGATGGACGACGTTTTGAAAGGTACTACAGCTACCTGCCGTTCATTCGGTACGTAGGTAGGTACTTCGTACCTATTTGTATTAGTATGAAATGGTGAAAAATACAGGTCGACTCGCAGTTCTCGTAATAATCATTCGTATATGATAGATTTTCAACGCTCGAACGCGCTTCGTTTTCCCCGTTATGTAGTATTTTCTTTTTAAAAATCATTATATTACGGAGCTGCATCTCAAAGAAATATAAGTTGCTCTTTCAAGTATTCTGTGTACTCGTACTTGAGATGTTTCCCAAGTTTAATATCCGCGTATTCGGTGTATACCCTGCTACGCTCGTTATTAATACAGCCAAGTTAGTTTCGAATAGAGTGAAAATGGCTGTGGAAAAAAGGTTGCAGCGACGTTTTATTAATATCATTTACACCCCCCGAAGTAAGCAGTATCCTGCGTAGTACGTAGCATTTATTTATGTATATGTAAGTTGAGTGATATGCGCGGTAATTGGGTTTTCTCTCAGTAATGGAGTTGAGTAGTTATTCGAGTTGAGCTGAATTGACGAAGGAAGGGAGACAATGGAGAATTAGAAGCATTTGGAAGGCTGTAGTTCTCATTCTCAAAATATTTTCAATTCTAGTTGAAAATGAAGGTGTAAGAGAAAGTTAAATTAGAGAAAGTTCAACATTATTTTTACACAAATCGGTTTTCAGAGAGAAGAGTATAAGTTTGGTATTAATTTTTCGGTAAAAAGTTTGAAAAAACAACTTTTGATTTCTCTAATGTAAAGATAAGTAAGTACCTTATCTTGAAAAATAATGGTCGTATTTGATTTTCGACGATTTTGAATCATTTTCCTCGCTTTGCTCGAGCAATAAACCTCAAAATTCGTCGAAAATCACTTTATCTCCCAGGAATACGAAAAAAATTGTTTTGAGAGACATATCACGCCTTAAAAAGTCACAAAAAGAGCTCAAAACCTAGAAAATTGGAGAATTCAAAATTTATGAAGTAAGCAATGAGTACTTTTCTGAAGAGAATTGTCTTCAAAAATTAGGAGGTACCTATGATGAAGTTTCTAATCCATTTTCCCAATTTTTCGAAAATTTTGAAATTAAAATTGTGTGAATCAAAGAAAGAGGAATCAAAATTTCAATATTGATGGTTGAGAAGGAAAATATTGATATATGTTCTTCATTCTTCCAAATGAATTCTCATCTTTTTTTGATTTTTCCATTCAAAAAGTCAAATTCAGAGGTGTGCAGTGTGCACCTTTGAAATACTTACACAGCCAAAAAATCCAAAATGATTTGGGTAGGTGCAGACTGCAGAGGATTGCCCAGCTGAAGTAACTTCTCTAGGAAGTAGCTTCGTATCCCAAAGAAGTGCCAGTCCACCAGTGACCTGAGAAGGAGAGAATGTTAGCTGAATATGGCAAGTCAAGAGAGCGAACTCCATTGCCAATAACTGGAGAACCTCAGCTAAGGGAGGTAACCCTTCCAGAAAATCTGGTGGAAGGCAATGGGATACCAATGGCCATTACTTTCCCTAAAATTGCATCATGAGCAATATTACAATAGCCCCAAGTCTCTATTAAGCTACTTCCAATCCAACAGGACAGCCGAATAGGGTGTGAAGAATTTGCGGAGTTAAAACATGGCGAAACTACATTAACATCGCTACCTGAAATGTAAGATTTTTATACAAAAACAAAATCGAAAAGTTAGCAAATGTTATCTCAGAATTCAGGAGACAACTTATGAAGACAGTGAAAACTGATTTGCGGTAGGGTGTGTCAAAAGTTTCCTTCTTTTTTTTAAAAAAAAATTGATGGTGCCACCCCCCTAATGAAAGAAGACTCCCAAAAAAATTTTCCGTAAAAAAAATATCGAATGGTGGCACAAACGAGCTGAAAATTTGCCATTTTCTCTAAATTTGAATCAGTCAAAATTGACTGATTAAATCGAAAAAATTGAGTCACTGTTGGAATCAGTGAAAAAAATTACTGATTCAATCGGTGAAATTTCATCACTTAGTCAGTAAAAATTAAATTTCACCGATTCAATCAGCGATTAATTTCTGATTCACTCAGTGAAATTTTATTTTTACTGATTCAATAATGAAATTCACTGATTGAAATCAGTAATGTTTGACTGATTTCAATTAGTCAATTAATTTTTACTGATTCAATGGTAAAAATTCACTAATGAATCGATAATTTTTCACTGATTGGCAGTAAAACTTCGCTGATTAGCTGCAGAATCAGTGGAATTTGACTGATTATCTATCAGTGGCTGGATTTTCTCTATTTCATCAGTCAATTTTTAAAAAATGGTAAAAAATTAGGCATTTCTGTCGTTGTGTTGATTTCTCACATTTAAATTGAAACTAATAAAGGCATTAATCGATTTTGATTTTTTTTCAGTTTTCTAGTCTCCTTGGCCTCTTTCTTTTCAGTATTGAAACTTGGAAATCAAAATTTAGGGTTTCGCTATTCAATGTTTTCCTCCGGCCCCAAATTTTCTCTGTACTATCCTAACCGCAGACATTATTTTACGAACTGCTTTCCCAAAACGAAATAAAATAGGTACCTAGATACTTTTATTCTTAGTAAGTACATTTCACGATTAAATGAAGCAACTTTTCATTTAAGTTCAAGTATTGTACCAACGTGCATCGGTTTTATTTGTAACCAGGGCCTCGTAAGTTTTAATAAAACAACGATATTACATCGTCGAACAGAAATAACGGAATCAATATTGCGTTAGGACGATGGACGAACCAATAAAATACTTATTGTGTCTTTTTATTCTGAAAGGTAAAGATACAGGAAGCAAACCTTAATTAAATACGTATTTTTGAAAAGAAAATACAACGGATTTTTTTCTACTTCGAATTTACCAGGTCAATGTACATTCTTGCAGACTTCAGGGTCGATTTGATACCCAAATCTGCGTAGGTCTACGGAAGAATACAATTGCGAAAATTTTTAATTTTTGGTTCCTCGTTCGCAAAAACCTGAAAATACCGAGTCGAAAGAGCAGAAAAAGGCTACGAGTAGATTTCGATGTTAGTTTTAGAGTCGTACTCTTGTATACGACCACAAAACGACCAAACAATGTAATTTCGGCTGGTTAACGTCAACTTCCTCGTATGTGACTACAATTCTAACATGCTATGGCAATTGTTCATGACAACAATACAGCACAGTTACCATTTCACGGACAGGAGATGTTCGATAACTTACGTATACGTATATAAAGGTTTCAATACAAATAGCATAAAATTTACTTTTTTCTCCTTCTCTATTCGTAAGTCTCTTTGTCGTTTTCTGTCGCAATTTTCCTTTCGTACACATTCGTTTCGACTGCAACAGCCGTAAGCGATTCGTTTGTCATGTTCAGCCAAGCGATTTCGCCAGTTCTTAATGCAATTTTTTACTATTTTTTACTCGTTTTAATTTTATAATCAAGTTTTCTTTGTCTGGGTGCTACGGGGTGTTATTTCAAATGTGTGGTATTTCAAGTTCCGAATGGAAATATTGTTACGGATTTATTATCAATTTATTGATATTGTTTGTTAGGGTTTGAAAAAAAACGAGCTGGATGGCTTGCAGGTTAAATGTTTACTGATTCAATCGAGAAACCGATATTGAAATTGGATTTCCTGTCTGGAGGCATCTATTTCAAATGTTTTATTTGTATAATTTTTCAAGCTGCGGGTTACAAGATCTTTGGCAACTTTTCAAGTTGACTTTTTGAAAATTTTTTATTCTTTAATTTCACCTGTTGGAATGTTATTCTGTATTTTTCGTTTTTTTTCTCATTCTCTCTCTTGAAAAAAAAACCAATCAGAGCCAGAGACGTGATTCAGGGGTATGAGGGTGACAAGTCCCTCAGACGATCTCAAAGTTGCAAAAAGTTAGCAAAATTGAGAAAAGTTGGGTTTTTTTGGGATTCCCAACCTTTTTACAGCTTGTACGGAATTTTCCCAACTTTGGATTTGCTAAATATGAAAAAATTGAGAAAATTTGAAAATAATTACGGCAAAAATTTCACCCTCGCTTGCCCGGATTTGATAAATTCACACGAATTTTCAAAAATAATGTCTTTTTACGCCATATTTTTGAATATTTTGGAACGGAAAAATTGGACCTTTATCGAGGGTCTTCTTTTCGATGGCATATTCACACCCTCGAATTCCCTCACAATGGAATTATCACAAACTCAAAGTAAAATTCAAGTCCAAATAAAAATTAATCGAAAGTACAACTTGAGAGGACCCCGTAACCAAAATTTCAGACGCTGAAGTGCATTTTTAAAATTTTGGCGAATTTTTGAAATTTTGTAAATGCTTCCACAGCTAATCAACGAAAAAAGCTGAAATTTGGTACCTATTATTTTCAATCCGCCAAATCGATTAGAAGTGGTTTTGAGACGTTTCAGAGCCATTGTAAAATTTTGCAGTTTTCCAGCTGTGGAGAAAGCCCACAAAAATGGTCCAATTCACTTCAGCACCTACATTCGCGAATTATGCATATTGGTGACCTATTTGATCCATAAGAATACAATTTTCCAAAATTTGTCACTTTGAGTTCAAATTTGCATTTTTGAACAGAAAATTTTCTTGGAAAAATTCAAAATTACTCCCACGGCGCACGTTACACGAGTCATCAAAATTCTGTTCAAAAATACGAATTTGAACTCAAAGTTTGAAATTTTGGAAAATTGTACTCTAATCGATCAGATAGGTCACTAATATGCCCAATCCACGATTATAGGTGCTGAAGTGAATATGTACAATTTTTATGAGCTTTTCTCCAGTGATGAAAAATTCCAAAATTTTTCAACGGCTCTGAAACGTCTCAAAACCATTTTCGATTTAGCAGGTCGAAAGTACGATATGTATCAAATTTCAGTTTTTTTCCCGTTGATTATTAGATCAAATTCAGATATTTTCAAGCTATGAGGTAATTTGGAAATTTCAAAAATTCACCAAAATTCGAAAAATGCACGTCAACGCCTGAAATTTTGGTTACAGGGACCCCTTATGGTGTGCTTCCAATTAATATTTGTTTGGGCTCAAAATTTCATTTTCGAGTTGTGATACCTTCCTTGTCAGCTCCCCGTCATCACTCAAATTTTACAGTTTCACAAGCAACATATCTACGTAAGACCCACATTGCCCATCTATTGGCAACCTGATCACTCTCGGAAAATTCCATCCAATTACCCATCCGCCCTGGAAATTGATATTTTTCATACTCGATGGAAACGCAACACCAACTCCCTTATTCGGATCCATCCGAAGCTAATCCATTATCCATTATTTCCACTCCACACCAACTACGGTTCAAAAATCATTTTTTTTCTTTCAATCCCCTTTACATGGAAATTTTTCACGCACACGTCAATACCTACCTGGGAAACCTGAAATAACGCCAACGATATCGAATTAATTGTGCAATTTTCGCGGCCTTTCAAAGCGATGCAAATTGATAGATAGGTCAACAGTTCGCGGTTGATAGTTTGAATAATTCGATGCGGCGAATTTACGCGATAAATTTTGTCGGCGTCGGCGGTGCTTTGTCTGCGTTATGGGCGTGTGATATAGTTTGATAAATTATACGCTCTTTTTGACGGACGTATTTCGCTGTACTTTCCCCTGCGCTGCGTTTTATTTTTACTCCTGTGTTGTTGTTTTTTTTCGCTCGGTATCCGCATCCAAGCCCGGTTGGCGGATTATTTAATCGCGAATTTATAACGGGTTTTCATCCGTACGAACGCACGCCGCTGTAAATTGAAATAAAAGGCGAGCCACGTGAAATTGGAACACCTTTCGTAATGAGTAAAAGGCTCACAGAGGGGAAAAATATCCATCCAATCCCCTCGAAAGCGATTATTGTACACAATAGTACAGAAAAACTACACACAAAAGGATATTTCGTAAAATTACAGATACCAGTAGGTAATGTAAGCTTTTTAGGGCACAGAGGTCAGAAGGAGAGGAAGAGGAGGAGAGATGACGCGACGTACGGGACCGATAAACCATGTCCACTTGCGAAAGTTTAAAAACTGATTTCGGGGGCTCGAAGTGTACGACGACGACGCCATAAACCAATTTCGAATTTACCCCCGAAAAACTATAGTTAGCATTTTGGCGAAATTACATCGAAATGGATTGGAATTTACGCGAGATCGATAAACATTAACTTGCGAGAATAATAAAACGTTCGACGTTCATCGGTTTACCACTTCTCGTCTTGCTCGCCGCCGATATTCATCTGATGGGATTTAAACTTCATGAATATTAAAGTATTGAAATGAGTTTCAAACGATATTCGCGCGCGTATTTTACAAATATATTAGCAAACGAATTTTTTTCATTAATTTTTCTACCCAAACAGAAAATTTTGTATAAAGCCAAAAAAAAAAAGGAGAAAAAAAATGAAAATAAGTCGCTAAATTAAAAACTTTGTAAAGTGGATAATTGCGTTCGGAGTCGAAATAAAAGGCGAATATTTAACGATATTCTCTCCGGACCTCGATGCCACGCCGCACGTTATCTTATTGTAAAATCTTTACCGAAATAGCCAACAAGCTTTCCCATCCACCTTCCCGGTTCTCCACCGCTGTCGTTCGACAATTTCGACTAAACCGCTAAGTTGTGGCTGCTGGTTGGCGAAAATACCGTTTAAAATATTAAATTACTATCATATTTTCGTTTCGTGAAATTATCGCCAGATTAAAGAAATAGTGTAGCGAAATACCCCACGGTACCTAGAACCGATCGACCGAAGATAACGCCTCGCCACTCGTGTGTGGGTGTTAAAGTAATTAAATTCGATATGTCGGGTAATTTATCGACTGCGGTTAATACCAGCATATTTTATCGTTTGTTTTAAAACTCGTAAATTGAGCTGTTTGGCGAAAAACCGTCGTTAATTTATGCTGACGAAGGGAAAGGGGAATGGAGGGGAAAAGAAATAGTACCTGGGATTTTTTTTCCTGCGGAAGAATAAATTTTATTTGGAATTTCGTGATTTTTTGATACTAGTTTTCCGGCAGAAATTCATCTATGAAGAATAAACGTTCTGGAATTAAGTCCGATTTGAGAGGAGTTGGAAGATCTGAAATCTTTTTTTTTTTTCAGCTTCAGTTTCCTCGCTTCTCCGAGAGATTTATTTGGGAAGATATTCCGTTCCACTAATGTTAAAACCGTCTTTTCAAAATTGAAATTTCATGTGTTTCGGATTCAGTGATTTAAGTTGCATCGATTGAATGATTGAAATTTAAAAAAATTTAAAAAAATTAATTATAACCTCTTCCAAATGAGTTGGAAATCTGGAATGTCCATAAGTGCAATATTTTGTTACGTTTTTTGGCTTTTCTGTACATAGGCGCACCCAAGGGATGGGCTCAGGGGGCTTGAATCCCTCCCTTAAGCTTGGAAAATATATTTTTTTATTGCAAAAATATTTAAAGTACATTTTTTTGTTTTTCAAACAGTATTTTTTCAAAAAATTTTCGCTCTTGCTTCGCTCGGGCAGTATTTTGGTCTTTTCATGTTCAAAATTGATAATTTTTGACCAATTTTCGAGTCAAAAATCACCAATTCCTCAATAAATTCCCAGTTTTTCAGAAAAAATCAATGATTTTTGGCTGAAATATCGGTGAAAATGATTAATTTGAAATTATTGACCCCGTCCCCTGATTTTTCTCAAATTCTCAGCCTCTCCCTCAATTAATTTCTGGATGCGCCTATGTTTCTGTAAAAAAAAAATTAATTTGGCACTCGGAGGGTTTTAACATTAGTGGGACGATTCATAAGAGTTTCGATTATTTTTTTATGAAAATATAAATTTTTCAAAAAAAGATAAGACAATGGATTTTTTGTGGGGTGAGGTGGGGGTACATTTTTACTCATTCGCTAGGACAATTTTTATTGAATCAATAAATTGAACCTAAGAGTAATTTTTTAATAAAATGGCCACCTACATGATTAATTTTAAATGATTAGTTTGAGAATGAGGCTGATGAATGATGAATGAATTGAGATCAGAAAACTCCAGGAAAAAAGGAAGAAATTATGAACAATACGCCATCAAGTTTTTCTGCTCTTAGGGGTTACTGATTTCTACTCTGAAGGATTTGTTGTTGTTGTTGATGAAATGAAATTTTAAACTCTAAAATTTATAATTCAGGAATTTTTTTTCGTATGATCCTTTTTCTCATGAAATCAACTCAAAGGTGTAAATAAATCGATCAATGTTACGTATTTACGGCGAACCAGTTAGGCAAATTAATCAACGTGATATTTTTCATCTATTTTATCTGCTAAATAAACTGCGAATACAATATTCTAATGTGAACTTGTTTTTTTGTGTGTTTCAGGTGAGTTTCTAGTTTTGCACGCAGCTGCGAACAAATTTCATTTTCATATGGTAAAGTACATATTTTCTGTATTTTATTGATGTGTGTGAGAAAGAAGGAAGAAGAAAATCCATACAACTGCCTGCAAATCTTCACGAAACTTCAATTTCCTTGGTAAATTTCTCGAAAGAAAATGAAAAAGCTGATTTTCAATCGTTGAAATTAATTATTTCATTTTTTTTTGGAAGAATCCAAAACATTGAAAGGTAATAAAAAACTTTCTGCGGGTTTCAAAATTACTGGAATCTGCTTTTTAAACTTGAATCAGTCAAAATCTGAAGATTGACTGATTAAAAGAGACAGAATCATTTCCCTGATTGGCAGTGAACTTTCCCTGATTCCACAATTGATCAGTGAAATTTAACCATCAATCAGTGAAAAATTACAGATTCAATCAGTTAGGTATTTTCATTTTTTAATCCGTAATTTTTGCTTAACAACTGAAATGAATCAGTGAAAATTTTAATTCACTGGTTGAATCAGTAATTGACTTCTGATTAAATCATGAAATTTTATTTTTATGGATTCAAAATGAAAATTCACTGATTGAATCAGTAAATTTTTCAATGATTTCTACAGTGCCATGATTCTGTCGATTTCATCGATCAATTTTGACCGATTCAGATTAAGAGAATGTGAGATTCGATTTTTTGGAAATCGATATTGAACAAGGGACTTTTTCAACAATTCCAATTCTTGAAAAAATGTTCAAAACTTCAACAACGAATCTTCACGAGGGAGAAAATTGAAAAAAGAATGATTTTTGCCAATTCTGGATGGTTTTATCATCTGAGAACCCTAATGAGTAATGAGGTTTGTGGATCACGATATAATTACATGAAAATTGTTATAAAATATTTACGACAGAGCTGCTACCAATAACATCTCTCAATCAAGAAATTTTCAAAATTCATTCAAGCTGTTTCTTGCAATGTCTTGCCAGTCTCTTCTGTCCCTCAAAAAAAGACCATTCAAATGATTTCTAATCAATTAGGTATCAATTTTTTATAAAGTGCTGGCAAATTAAATTTTTCTGAAAATTACGTTACACAATAACCTACAACGGGCAATACTGACTTTTTTTTTTTTTTTTTGAAAATTTAATCGAAATTCATTTTGCGTGGCCAAAAAGTTTCTAGAACGTTTGAAGAAGCAACTTGAATTCTGTCTCTCTCTAGTTCAAAAAACTGCACTTTCTCAATCTGAATCAGCGAATAGTCACCGATGAATAGTCAGAATTTGCAGCACAGGAAAACCCAGTGAAAATCACGGATTTTTCACAGACTATCACCAATTTTTCAGCCAAATTCATACATTTACCGACTTTTCTGTGAATTTTCACTGATTTTTCAGTGATTTTCTCCTTCGCTGAGATTCTGACTATTTCTCAGTGATTTTCCATCATTTTCACTGATTTTAAACTGAGAGAGTACTTTTTTTGAGAAATGCTCCACTCGAAATGAAATCACTTCGCCATGTCCCATCAAAATCCGATCCTTTTTACTCTCGAACTACCCATGTACATATTCCATACAACTACATCGAATAATCCCTCCATCTTACAGGTGAAAAAAATCACTGAAAAATGGGCTCAGCTTAGACCTTCGCAATGCTCCGTACACACCGTATAATCCAGCCAGCTAAACGTACTACATAAACATCGACACGACGACACCATACGACGGCACCGTAGGGCAAGGCAAAAACTAAAAGAGACATTTTTAAGCAGGACATTTCATTGTCACGGGTGTAATTAGCCGTGATTAATGGAAACGGTAGCTTGCGATATCATGTAAATTACCGAAATACAATGTGCAAACACATCTGCGACATTATGGCGGATCAGGCTTCGGCGAAGCCGCCACCGCCTCGCCGCCTTACGCCGATACGATGCTATACCTTCTCACACACATCTGTTAACGTTTCTTGGGGTTGTGAAATTAGTTGATGGTTTTCTCCGGCGTTTTAGTACACGATACCGTACCCATTTACCTATTACAATTTTGTATCCTTTTACCTCAAAGCTTTAAAATGTTGCGTTATTAATCTTCTTGTCTGGGGGAATTTCCTATTCGACGAATAGTTTACAACTCGTACATACTACAACTACATATACTCGCAACACGATAATTATTAGCTACGCTTAACGTCGAGTTTAACGCCGCGTGTTTGAGGGAAGTTGTGATAGGATTTCGTATTATTTCACGTATTTCCTCAATTTCTCCGATGTATTCATTTATCAACATTAAAATCGCGGTTTTTCTTGTAAACCGCGTTCGCTCTCGCGACCTAAGAGTACCTACTCCGCAGCCCCCTCGCCAACGGAATCCTCCAGACGTTACGTTACTTTGGTGTAATAATTCCACCATCGACGTCATCCCAAGCAGTATAACCACCTATCTAATCTGTGTCTGTACGTATACGACATCGACACACCCTTAAAATAAACCTTCGAGCTTGTCTGTATAGTTTTGATGCTATTACCATGTGATCCTCGAGGTCAAAGACTTAACCTTTTTACTCGAAAGCTTCGGGCGAGCTTTTGGATCGTTTATTTTCGCAGATAATAGCTCCCGTTTTCCCAGCCATGTATTCCAGCGACAAATCACGCTGGTACTTTTATTCTGCTTAGATTATCGAGGAGCTAGTTTTGTATAATTCATCTAACTGCATGATGGTAATATATGTGCATGGTATTCACCTCTTGAAACGAATATACTGCATTTTTAAAGATACCTTTTCGTAAGAACGTCAGGTATCTTCAGATCTATTAGGAAGAATGAGGAGAAAAATTGCGATTTTGGCGGAAATTGATGAGGTAGGGAGCGGGAGCCTTATCAAAAATTGAGCTTCTCAGCATATCTATGAGAAAAGATGAACATTTTCAAAATGAAACCATTATTGATGTCCGCACATTATCGATTTTAAAATTCGATTCCACTTTTTGTCTTTCACAAAAGGATTGAAAAGTTGCAAATGATATAATTTTCAGGGATGGCGGCCCGGATCCATATGTTCCGGGTTCGGGGTTCAGGGTTCGAGGGCCAGAGAGTTCGGGTTCGGGTTCAGGGTTCGGGTTTCAGGTTCAGGGTTTTTCAGTTCCGGGTTCGGTTCGGGTTCGGACCATCGGGCCCAGAATCGGGATCTTCCGGGTTCGGATTCTTTTTTTTTTAATAATTTGAAATGAAAAAAGTTTATTTCTGATTTTTATTTAACTGAAATGTATTAAACATCGATCGAAAAGATGAAACAAAACGATGTATATGAAGGTGGAGGTGTAATTTGCCCAAAAACCTGAAAAAACCCGATTAATGATCCGATTCGGGTTTCGGGTTCAGGTTCCATTTTTTTGGGTTCGGGTTCCGGTTCGGTTCGGGTCCGACCAAAATTATCGGGTTTTTCCGGGTTTTGGGTTCCGGGTTCGGTTCGGTTCGGGCCACCATCCCTGATAATTTTTTATTTTTACTCGATTTCGCTCACTCGAACACGTCAAAATCGATCCAAAAAAATTTTGGCCATCTTCCAACAATTATTGAGGAAATTTCAGATTGATTGTTTAAATATCGTAACTCAGGAAGTTTCCATTTGGTATTCGACAACCACATATCATAGGATTTGGAATTTCCAAAGTCGTTGAAGTTGAATTTTGAAAAAATCAGTCAAGAATTTAAAAAAAAAAAATGAAAATGAGTTTTCAAAGAAAAATATAGGAGTACTGCCTGAACTGAGTGAAACACTGGCAGAAATTCCAATAGAACCAACATTATTTTCTGAAAAAGCATTCAAATGCAATTTATTGATTGAAAAATTCAAGAGAAAATTGTTTAAAATGTTTGCTATTCATAGTAAAATTATTTTTGAAAATCCTGTTACTTTTTACAATTTTTCTTGTTTTTCTTGTCGGTATACCTTAATTTATAATCATCTTTTTTTATGGAATGTGATCTCATAATAAATTACTGTGCACAAGTCAGCTAAAGGCATCACACTTAACACAGATACCTCCCAACATTCCACCTTTGAAGTAATTGTAGTACTTTTGAAAGCAACGCGTTTCTCACAGCAGTATAATTTATTAATTACTAGACTGTCTACCCGTCCTTCGGACGGGTACTTCTTTCCAAAATTTTAGAAATAAACACTTTTTTTTTTGATAATAAATCTCAAATTATCTGGTGACATCACTTTTTAATGCTGAGAATATCCAGTCTAATTAATTTTTTCTGTACACCTCATCAATCCCAAATGGTTTTCAATTTAAATCCCAGATTGATTTTTTCCCAAATACTCCTCATATGATTTTGAAAAAAAAACCTCTGTGGAGGTACCCAGAATTTTCAAAAAATCATTATAGAGGTGCCCTCAATATATCCTTACAATGTGTAATAATTCCAGTTTTCCCCTCTCCATTTTCAAAAATCGTCTCAAAAGTATCCTTGAAACCTTCTATTTTTAAAAATCTGATTGAAAATTCAGTCAGTCATTTTAAAATTTTTGGAAACTACCGAGAGAATTATTTTTAAAAAAAGAGCTGGGAAATTCATCAACTCTTTTCTTGAATACCTTTTCCCATTGATTAAAAATTCAATCAGCTGATGATTTTAATTTTTTTTTCAAAACTATAGACTAAATCATTTTTTAAAAATGGGCCAGAAGAATCCACTCATTTTTTGAACCTCTCATGCCATTTTTTTTTTTGAAATTGCAAAAATGAATCAATTTTAATCCCAGGTCAGTTTTTCTTTAGAATTTTCCCTCCCATTATTTGAAAAAAATTCAATCGATTATATTTAATTTGTATTCAAGCATACCTACTTCAGGTTGAATGATATTTTTTTATCACCTTTACCTCAACTGAAAGTTTAATCAATAATATTGTACTCAATTTAAATTACATCAATTCAATTTATTTCAACTCATATGATTCTGATCTGGGTATATATTTTCAAATACTCCAATGCCAAAAAAATATTCGATCTGTGGCTCAGATTTGAAGCTTAAATTAAAGGACAGGTATTTCTTTTCAAATTTACAGAAATGAAAACTATTTTTAAAAATAAATCCCCCAATCAAATCAACAGGTCAAATCAATTTTCTTACACAGGTCCCATTTATTTGCCTTGAATATTCCTCTACCTCACAACATCATCCAAATTTTTAAATAATTGCATTCAGTTTGAATAACATTAGGTACTTCAAACTGCAATTTGAATAAGAATACTTCAAAGTCAATGTGCAGTTTGAATAACAATACTTCAAACTGTTTCAACTTACATTGGTCAAATCAATTTTTCGATTGCACAGGTCGAATCATTTTTTTTTAAATGCCATCCCGTTTTTGCAGATTTCCAGTTGTTTTTCTACTACACAGGCATGATTAATTTTTTTTTTTTTTAACAGGTCTAATAATTTTTGATACTCTCACAATTGATTAAAAATTTAATCAATTCTGTTCAATTTGAATTTATTTCCTATGTAAAATTCAACGTATGCAATTTTTTCAAAAAAATGAAACTGCATGATTAAAATTATGCAACTTTGAAAAAATTGAAAAAAATTTGGCTAATGGAGAAATCTGAACCTTTTTCAACAATATGCAAACTGATATGTAGTATGTACTTACTTAAAAGTCGAATTACTATAAAAGCACTTTTACTCAATTAATTATTTTTGTTTCAAATTGCAAAAGTGAAAAAGTCGAATTAAGTACTATAAAAGCACTTTACTAAATTAATTATTTTTGTTTCAAATTGCAAAAGTGAATCAATTTTCACCCCAGGTCAGTTTTTTTAAAAATATCCCTCCCATTATTTGACAAAAATTCAATCGATTATATTTAATTTATACCTATACTTCAGGTTGAATCAATTTTTTTTATAACTTCTCCCTTGACTGAAAGTTTAATCAATAATATTGTATTCAATTTAATTTTTTTTTCAACTTATACATACAGTTCTGATCTGATCAATAAATTTTCAAATACCCCAATGCCAAAATGATATTCGATCTGAGGCTCAAATTTGAATACCTTTCCCATATTAAGTAAAAATTTAATCAGTTGTATTCAATTTGTTTTTTTGTGCTTTTTTTTTGTTTTTTTTGTTTTTTTTTTTTTTTAAATAACTAACTCCTATTTATTAGTTTACCAAGAACAAATATATTTTTTTAATGCTCTTTCCCATTAATTAAAAATTTAACCAATCAATTTTTCAGATGACTCAGTCAAATCAATTTTTCTCAATTTTTTTTGTTTTTTGAAAAATTGTTTAAATTTTTTCGAATGTATTCCTTGAAAAAAAAAATGGAAAAAAATCCTCCATCAATTTCACCATGTCATTTTGAATATCCCTCCGAATGAAAAAAAAAAAAAAAAAAACTCCAATTAATTTACCCAGTCATTTTGAATACCCCTCCCATTAAATTTGCAATTTAACTTGTTCAATTTTTCAAAAAATTCATTTCATGTTAAAAAAATTATTCTTTTCTTTATTTACTAAGAAAAATAATTTTAAAAAATTGATCAATTTTCAAAACAACATCATTTGAAAAAAAAAAAATGATTTTTAGAATGATAATTCATTTTTTCGATTCCCCATTATTTTCCAGTCTACTATAACTTTCATTTTTTTCAATAGATATTCAATAAATATTCAATAAATGATTCAAATCCGAATAAAAAAATTAATTCACCCTCTGATTCAAAAAATTAGAAATGTTATCAATTTTTTACAATTGAAAAAATTAAGCTCTCACATTAATAAAAAATGAACCGAATTGGTTCAATTTAGATTTTTTCATGACCCATTAAAGTTGAGAAAATTTGAAGGTTTATAATTTTTTACAATCGAAAAAAAATGATCAGACAAAATGTTTTGGTGATTTAGTTTCAATCATTGCAATTTTTTTGAAAAAAAATTGATCTGACAAAATATTTTGGTAATTTAATTTCAATCATTGCATTTTTTTTTGAAAAAATTAAAATTCTAATTTATGTGCCTGTCTTGGAAAAAATCATAATTTCAACTTGAACAATTTAAAAAAAAAACATTGCTATAACATCTACATTCCCGCCTAAACTGGTGGTATTAAACTTCATCTGTTTAAATTATTTTTTCACATTTTTTTTTGAATTTTCCAAGATGAATTAAGTTACGTTTCAATAATATCTAACCTTATACTTACCTACAAATGGCATCATTTTTTTAAAAACTACAGCTAGTTTTCTATGATTTTACTTTAGCCAATTTGAACTCAAAGTGAAATAAAAAAGTTTTTCTTTCAAAAAAACATTCTATTTTTTAAATAAATGTTCAATTTTTTTAAAAAATTCATTTCATGTTAAAAACAGGTTAATTTTACCAAGAAAAGTTGTTTTGAAAAAAATTCATCAATTTTAAAACAGCTTTTCTTAAGCTTTTCTTTCAAAAGAATAAGCTTTTCTTAAGCTTTTCTTTCAAAAGAATAAGCTTTTCTTTCAAAAGAATAAGCTTTTCTTTCAAAAGAATAAGCTTTGCTTTCAAAAGAATAAGCTTTTCTTTCAAAAGAAAACGTTTTTCTTTCAAAAAAACATTCTATTTTTTAAATAAATTGTTAAATTTTTAAAAAAATTCATTTCATGTTAAAAACAGGTCAATTTTGTCAAGAAAAATTGTTTTGAAAAAAATTCATAAAGTTTAAAAAAGCTTTTCTTAAGCTTTTCTTTCAAAAGAAAACTGTACTAAATGTTTCAAAAAACTTTGATTTAAAATAATCAACTTTATTATGTTTAAAAAAATTTCCTCCTGATCCGGGACTCGAACCACCTCCCTCTGGGGTGGGAGTCCATGTACCACACCACGCGGCTATGCTGTTGTTGTTGTTGAACGGTGTAAAATTTCGCACGTTAACGCCTGATTGGCCCAAATTTTTGAAACTTTGACTCAACACATTTTGAGCAATATCTCAAAAACGAAGCCGTTTGAGCAAAAATCGAAGAGAACCAAAATTGTAGCCCGTAAAATTTGCAATCGTCAATGTGTCGTTAGATTTTCGATTTGACCCTTCGGTTGCAAGATAATCGTGAAAAACCGCGTTTTCAGCTGACCACTTTCTGATTGGCCAAACAGAAGCCGAAAATTGCCAAACTTTGGCGTAAATTTTCTCAACTTTGCGGGCAGCTTTTTCGGAATTTTATGTGCGCTAAACCTTCCTCTCGTCGAGGGCTATCCAACGGTACCAACCGCCGCCCTCGACTCGTCGGATCCGCGGAGCCTATCCGTTACAACGAAAACACCACTTTCTTTTATATAATAGATAAACTCGAAACTATGAAGAGTAAAGAAGTAAAACGTCTGCTGAAGCTGGCGCGGTGCGAAACTTGACAAAATCTCGTCTACATTTAAACTAATTTCCTTCCGACTCGTTTCACCCTGAATTTCATCCCTACTAACCTCTTAAACGTCGCAACTTTACATCTTTTATAAAACTAATCAGCTAATTTGTGTCGTCGCAGTCGTAGTTATTTAGTTGGCGAAATTTGCATCCGAGATGTTTTTCATTTTCGAACTCGGTTCGCTGAATGGATGCGATGATGCGCTAAGTGTCGATTGGATAAGCTGTCGGGTTTAAGTGTTCGGGAGATTTTCGAGTGGAATTTGGTCGCATTGTGTGGTTTTCGGTAGGTACTTATTACTTAGTATAAGTATAGTTTTGGAATTTTGAGTACTCCGATGGTTGTGGGCAGATCGAATTTTGACTCGTTTTTAACTTTATAAATTGGATGAAAAAGGGAGAAGGAACTTCATCCCTGCGGATTGAAATTATTTTCGAATTGAATAAATCGATGATCAGTTGGCTCGAAAGTTGCGTCTGTAGAATTTAAATACTGCGGCGTTGATTTTTACGTCAACCCCCTCCTCAATTCCTCATGTAAGATGGCGAGAATAATCAGTTGGTACTTACTTTACGAAAAATTAAAAAAAAAATAATTTGGGTAAGTAAAGTACGTCCAAAAAAATTTGCGACAAGTAGAAGTAAGTTTTCGAGCTCCTCTTCTCGCTAAATACTCGTAAATTCATCACAATTAGGAAAAATTCCAAACTTTTTAAATGAATTTGGAATGGACGGCGGTAAAATAAAATTTATATTTCCAAGATCAAATTGAAAGGAGATAAGAACATGGTAGGGGCACGTTGGTCTTTGATAAGACAAAGTCGTATTTTTTGTGGAAAGAATTAGAAAAATATGGATTTTTCTCAGAAAAATTGGAGTTGAAAATTTTTTCAGTCAATCAAAAAATTAAAAAAGAAGAATTATCCAGCGGTAGTTTTTCACGCACTTTGAAAAGATATTAACAAACTTCTCAATTTGTTTGTAATTCTAATTCGGTAACTAACAAGCATTCATCAGTCACAGTTTTTTAAAGCGCAGGTATACGAGAAAGGGAACTTTTGCTCATCAAGAGATGGAAATGGCTGGTAAAATTTACAAGAAACTGTCATTTTACAGTTTTCAAACGTGATTTTCATCTTTATTAGTACAGGGTGTCGAATTGAACCACATACGTAAGAATGAAAAAATTCTGTTTATGCCTCAAATCTCATTTCATTTGATTTTATTGTGTAAAAAAAAAAAAAAAAAATGGTCTTCTTTTTGAAGAAACATGATCGGAGAGGTTGAAAAACGCGCCACAATAGATATTTTTTTTTGACTATGAAATTTTTTAGACACTTTGCAAATCCAAATTTCTATCAAAATCACCAAAACAGAGATTTTTGCATTCGCGTCTGGGGTTCCAGTTCGAAACTGTGCATAGTAGGTATTTCAGTCCATCTTTATTTTAGAGAATTATTTCAATGTACCTATATTATCTCTTTTTCAATTTTTATCGTACAAACTTCTCTTTTTTCCAATTTTTCATTAGCTGTGTTATGCCACTTACGAATTCATAATTTGACAATGAGAATGTGGTCAGCCCTTTCTCTTTTAAATTTTCTCATAAAGTTACCAATTTTCGTCGTAAATCGAGATTTTTTCTCATTAAATCTGAAAATTTTGTCATGAAATGGCATATACAAGTACGAAAAAGAACAATTCGAACAAAAAACAGAAAATTGGACTTCAAAACAGACAAAATTTTCATTTCGAAGTACATACATAATTGAATTTTACCAACAACAAACCGTTAAAAAAATTCTGCTAGAAAATCCTTCGTTTTCAAATCTTGGCCCCGCTCTGCTCGGGCATTAGGAAGCAAAATATCAATATTCAAATAGATATTGATTAAAAAATAAAGAAACTTTAGCTTTTGGATGCCTCTTTCTTCAAAAATTTTCGCCTTTAATTTATTTGTCCTCGAAAAATTCATACTTGACACGAGCTCTTTTCCTTTCTATCTCAGACGATTAAATATTGAAGAATTTGAGGCAATTCAACAAATTTTTGATGTTTTAGAAATGGAAGGAGAGAAGGTTATCAAGCAAAGAAAAATATGTTTTTTGGAGAACAAAATAATGGTACGAAAAAATCACGAATTTTTATCCTCCGCTTCAATATACAATACTGCGATTCGTCAATAAATTTCATACAAGTTCTGTTTTAATCATATTCGTAGCAAATTTTTTATTCTCATCCCCTCGATTTTTACCCTATTTTCGTCCTTGCATACCTTTTCTCCAAAAACCAAAAAAAATGACACCAATTCCAACCCCTCTCTCAATTTTTTTCCACATACCTTAACTTCATTTCCACCTGTTTAAAAACCCACGCAATTCAGATACTCTACATTCTCAACATATTCTTTTCGAAACACCCTATAATTAGAAAGGCATTTCTCTTTTCCTCACTTCCGCTTCTGTTGGCTTTTGGTATTTCCACGTTACCTGCGCTGCGTTCGCTTTAACCAGCTACCTATACCTTTTGAGACATCGTAGCTTGGGCTTTTTCTCGATACGTGTAATAATACCGGGATCTCGTCCCGAATCCCCGAGGACGCGATATATTACGTGGAAAATACCGCTCTATTCTCAAACGTGATTAAACGTAACGGTTGTGAAATCTGGTTCGAAAGATATGGCATAATTAAGAAATACACCTTTATAAAGAACAAAGCCGAGAAAATTTCGTAACCCATTTTTAAATTAAAAAATCGTCTCTAAAAACTCAATCGCGATAAGGTTGAAAATTAAAAAATCAAAGGTCCTGGGCCACTAAACCAAGTATTCTTGATGACAGATTTTTGTATTTGTTACTCAGGCACAGATGAATCGCTCAAATTAAAAAAAAAATCGTCCTCAGGTTACAACGTCAAAATTAAATCCTCTGTACAGCTCAAGTTCCTATCTTCAGTAAGTTTTAATATTACCCCTAAAAAAAAAGGTACTCTAGGAGATTTTTTCAATTACACAATCGCTTTGTGTACCGAATAAGAAGCAGAATAAAAATCAAAGCGAAACTCGAATAATAATCAAGACTCCGGTTAATCTTTTAATTTTGGCTCGACGAATAAAATGATAAACTACAAGGATCTACTTGGAATACTTACAGTGAGAACACACGATAAACTTTATTCATCAAATGCGTTCCGTAGGTACGCGAGCTAAACGCGCAGATGAAACCTTTAATTAAGGTTTTTAAAGTTTTATTACACTTTCGCAATTAACCAACAAAGACTTAGTTAAAAGAGACTGGCGAAAATTAAAAACAAGTCTTATAGAATAAGTACAAAGGTGCGCGGAAAAGTTTTAAAATTAAAATCTCGCCCGATACTTTTCTTTCGCTAGATGAATAAATAGTACGCGGAATTGTATATTATACTTTATTTGAGATCCTTCCTTGCTCAGCTGGAGGGCTGCGGGGGTATCTTCGAATGACCCGCGTATCACAAAATTGAATGAAAAAAAAAGTACACAGAAGAAAATTACCCGTTCGCCAGCGTCAAAGCCAATTCATTCATTGTTAATTTTATCACGGTTACTTTGCCATCTAAATGGTTTATGAAACGAAGATATAATTCGCCCGGCTATTATAAACATCACTCATAACAGTTTAAAGTACGATTGTTAACCGCATTAAAACAAAACAACAATGGTCAAGTTTAAATCAGATTTGTAACTAAGACAATGGCGGTTCATTGCGGTACAGTACAAGCGGAGAACGTATAGCTCTGCGGTGCGGTACCATCCCCAGCCTCAGTTTTCCACTACGTCGCGAGGAAAGGCTCAATATACGTTATTTTATTTAATATTCAACTTCCAACTCTTTGCTTAAACAAAGGCCTCGTTATACTCCGTTTATTAATTAATAGTCCGTTAATTTAGTTAGTCGAAAATTTTAAGCACTTTGCGCGCCAACTTTTATACCACTTTTGTTATCCTTACGCGACGCCGTGCCGTTCTCCGAGTCTTAAGTTTTTAATCGCATTAAGAAAACCGCGCGCTTCTTTTCTTTATATAACTCTTAATACTCGCGGCAGCGTATGGAGGATGGACGCCGAAATCTTATTAATTTTTGATAGGTCGACGGTGTTTTTTGAGGCTTTTTTTCCCCCCAAGATTTAATTCGAGATGAAGAGTTTGGAGATATTTCTGGGGAGAGGGGGGTTTTCGAGGTATTTATGAAATTTGTTTTGTGTTTTTATCTGGGTGGTGAGAAGTGTTATTTTGGAAGATTGCTTGTTGGATTTCATGTCATAGCATATGGATTTTCTGGTAGATTTCTCACAATGGGTGGTGGGAAATTGTAGATTTGCGAGTGTTTATCTGTATTGTATCCGAACCACCATTCTAATCTCACACGAGTGGCTAAAACTTGAAACAAAACTCAACCTCATGTAAAACGGGTAACCACAAACGGCTTCCAAACCTTAGCCAAGTTGAAAATCTAATCCGAGGCCCCGAGAGGCCGGGGAAAGAGGGTTACAAGGGGTACATTTATACCAAGTTCACAATTTTTTAGGGGGACCGCATGCGGGCCTTTTAAAGGAGATTTTTCAACCACAAAAATGTAAAAAAAATGAATTTTTTGATCTTCAAATACTTTTTTTTGAAAAACTTTTGCCCTCGTTTCGCTAGGGCAGTGTTTTGGTCATTATTTTGAAGATTGATAATTTTTCGCCAATCTTTCAGTCAATTTTTTTTTTTCAATTCAATCCTTAATTTGTCAAAAAAATCAATACTTTTGACTGCAAGATCAGTGAAAAATCACTGATCTGAAATAACGTGAAAAATGAGCGAAAAAGTCGCCTACTGAAGCAACATTTCAGTTTTTTCGAACTTTTACGAAAATTTCCGCCCTTGCTTTGCTCGGACTAAAGTATGTTCTCTATTTTAAACATTTTTATTCGATTTTGACATGAACCGTGTTATTCCAAAAGCAACCAAGCGACATTAACATGATTCCAAGTAAATCAAGTTTGTTCATCTCTTAAAAATTCAGGAAGGAGTAATTTACATAGGGATTTCAATTTTTAAAAACTTTGAACTATCAGAAAACAAATTCTAAACTGTCAAAGAATATAGCACCTCTGAAAATTTATCGATTTTGGGAAATTGAAAATTACCATCTTGAAAAAGGATTCAAAAGTACCAAGAATGGGCTGACACTGCTGACAGCCATTATTTTATAATTATAAATGATGAATGAATGAAAGTTGAAAGAAAACAAACCAAGATTGCTAAATTTTCAGCCTAGTGAAGTCATCCTACTCGCTAAATCTGTATCAGTCAAAAAATTGAAAATTGACTGATTAAATAGCGAAAAGTGTACAACTGTTGATCAGTGAAATTTGACTGTTAATCATTGAAAAATAACTGATTCAATTAGTGAATTTTCATTTTTGAATCAGTAATCTTTTTTCAATTACTAAAATGAATCAGTAAAAATTTAAATTTACCAATTCAATCAGTGATTAAATACTGATTCAATCGGTAAATAAAAATTTTCACTGATTCATTTCAACATCGAGGTAATAAACTAAATTTTTAATTTAATCTATAAAATTTAATTATCCTGTTATCCCTAAAGTAATTTTTAAATTATTTATATTAAAAAATAAATTAATAAATTAATCTATTAAATTTACCCCAAAGTTAAAAAAAATTACCGATTCAAAAATGAAAATTCACTGAATTCTACATTTGCACACTTTTGGCTTATTAATCAGCCAATTTTAACTGATTTGAACTGTGCAACTTTCAAGCAGCACAGAATGTAGTTCTGATTATTCATCAGTCATGTCCAGAATTTGGTATACAGACAGAAAAAATTCTTTCTTTCACCACTGATAACGCGGCATAAGTGTCAACTTAGGCGCAGTATGATATGATGATATGAATTACCTACACTGAAAAAAACTAATAATAAAATTTATTCAAAAAAATGATAACGTGTCCCAATTTACAAAATAAGTGGAATTTATTCTAAAAAATGATATTTTTCATCAAAAAAAAATTAAAAATTGTCAAAAAAATGAATAAATGTTACCAAAAAAAATTCACTCATTTTTTTGACAAATTTTACTCTTTTTTTTGATAAAAAATATTATTTTTTAGAATAAATTTCACCTATTTTGTGAATTGGGACATATTTCTGAATAAATTTTCTCATGTTTTGAATGAAATTTAATTATTTCGGTAATTTTTATTCATTTTTTTGATACAATTTATAATTTTTTTTAATGAAATTTATTATTTTTCGAGTAAAATGAATTCGTTTTGTATTTACTGCAGACTATTCTGAACACAATTTAAATCTCATGTAAAAGCTTTAAACCACATTTTGAATAACGAAATGAAAAATCAGTTGAAGTACTTTACAAAATTTCAAAAATCTGCCAAAATACGTGGGGACAACAAATCTGGGAACCAAAAATCATGTGTAAAGTGTTCGTAGGAACTTTTTCAATTTCTCTTCATAATTTAATAACTTTTATACTTCATCTCAACTCAGCAAATTGATATTAAACCTACAATCGCATCAAAATTGTAAACTGCAAAGAATCATCTTGGGAATAATAAAGATTGCAGGTAAATTTTCCCCAAGAAATCATTTTCGTGGGTCTACCGGTTTCTAAAAAACTAAATTCTAGCTGTTATACAATGTCCGAAAAAAAAACAGTGCCTATAATTTGTGGTATTTGCAACAAAAAAAAAAAATCCCAGACGAAAATTTCGCCCACATTTCGTACTAAAGGTGCTCCGACGGCGACATTTTAAAATTCAGTCTTTCGTTTAGTATCGTGTGTGGGTGAAATTTCTTCCATTACCATTTCTCTTGGCACTCGTCACGTACTACAAAAAAGGTTATATGTAAATTTCGCCTATGTTTAATATTTAAGAAACTGAGTATGAGATTTTTAAATTTTGCAACGCCTATGTTTGGTTCGAGTTTATGAAAAAATTCAGCATCGTATTTTTTGTTCCAAGGTAGACTTGTCACAGATACTACCTATAAGAATCATTGTTAGAATTTTTCCTTTGACTTTTGCTGATATCCTTCAAATTTTCCAATCGTCTAAATTTTTCAATCAAGCTGACAGATAAAATTGAAAAAAATTTAAAATTGATGAAATTTTTTCAAAGTAGGTAACACTGGCCTATGTTCGCTTTGATTACGAGCAACGTAGCTAGACAAATGAAATTATTTCTTGAAAAATTGGGTAGATCAAAGGACACGGTTATTTTCCACAAACGAAAGTAAAAATGAATAGAATTTGAAAATAGTCGAGAGCAGGTTCGCCATCTAGCCTGAATTTAATTTCGAGCACGGTGTCCGCAATTCGATCATTTATACTTATAAATCAACCGATCACATATCACCTACCTGCGCAGGCGATGGACAGATGAAACGTACATGAATAATTGACGAAAATAAACGCGATGAAAAATGCGACGAAAATTCGTGACCGAATATACGACGTTTAAAAACAACGTCACGTTATTTATTACATTGTTTTCGTAATGATTTGTATCACGAAGCATTTAAATTAAATGCTAACCGCCGAGTTATAATTCATTTGAGCCGAGTTACCCGCGAATCGATTTTTCACCGTTGGTATTCGATCATAAACGGGCAATGAAAAAAGCCACGTATGCGAAACCCATAATACTCGTCGTCATTTTCTCCACAGATATTATATCCTCGTATGCTGCTCGTATACAGCTCGAATGTGATACACCAGCATAGCAGAGCAAAATATAGAAAAAATAAAAAATAAAATGCACTCATGCAAAAAATTCGCTTATCTCGGGGTATAAGCTTTTCTTCGTATTAACTTTGACTGGCTCTTTCTTATATAGACTTTGGTGAAACAAATTTAAAGATACATGTTAAGAGGGATATATGCGTAAACGCTACGTGACGCCGCGAATCAATTTAGCACTTAAGCTTGAATTTTTTCAGCCACGTTTACCTACCTTCAACTTCGGTGTTTTTTGAAATTAATAATTTACTGCGAAGAGGTTGTCGGTGACGCCGAATTACGCGAGAGGTGACAATTTAATGGGGTACGCCCCTGTTTGCATGTGCTCGTATGATACTTGCCAGCGAGTAAAAGGGACCTAGACTGAGAACATGTGTTATTACATTACGTGGAAAACGTTTCACCTTGTTTTATTGACGAAATGACACACGAATTTTGAAAATGAATATGGTTTCTTTAAATTGGTAGTAAAGAAATTGGAGAAATTAGGTGAGCCATGCAATAGATTCGAATCTGAATTTGCATGATTGAATATATTCTAAGAGCTAATCGGTAATCGTCTCGAAAAAAATAGTTCTTGGACACCCAAGTCCCATTCGAGTTTTTAAAGTCTTCGCCAAGCTTAAAAGTACAGCTTGAGTTTCTGCATCTTCTAAAATGAACATTTTTTTCAATTTATCTTTTTTTGGGTCCCAATCAAGCGTTGAAAAGTAGTAAAAAGTCAAAATCAAAAACTTGAAATTTTCAAAAAGTAAAATGAAGGGTTTCGTGGTTTAAAAATACGACTTGTCATATCATCTAGGTCAATTGAAAAACGAATTTGGGCAGGTTTTTTGAGAATTTCTCAATCCAGTGCTGCCAATATAACCTTCTAAATGTATAAAAATCGAAAACGCTATTTTTAGAAATTATTTCTATCTATCCAACATGGCATTAAAGAAATCAACATTCAACATTTTCATCAGTATCACTTACATACCCACCATCAATTAGAAAAGCTAAAAAAAATGAATCCCGCAATAAGCACAATTTATGCCAGATTATGGACATTGGACAACTATTGCGAATACCCGAATGTAAGAAAAATGATAAATATGAAAAATTAATAATTTCCAAAAAAAAAAGAAAAGAAATACAAACAAAAATAAAATTTTAAATTTTTATGACAAAAATTTTGAAAATTTTGAAAAATTGAAAAAGCTACCTATGAAAAACACAATGCACATGTATTCTAAAAAAATTTTAATGCAATTTGAAAAAAATGAAAAAAGATTGAGGTTATGAAAAAAAAACCTGCAAAGAATTCTTAATTGACAAATTAGAGACCAACAAAGCTTCAAAAAACAAAAAATCGAACGAAAAGAGAAAATGGTTTCCAGTAAACCGATGTAGGTAACCAAACATACGACACCTTTTCAGCATTTAAAGAGCATACTTACTATTAGAGAGGAAAAAGGAGTCGAGTGGGAAATAATTACTGAGAAAGATGCAGTACGTGAATGTTTTTACTTGGAAGTATATTTAGTTGCATACTTTACAGGGGAAATGTTTTGATTTTCTTCATTTCCAAGATTTGTGATCTATAATGGTGGTCGATGAAGTTATTCCACGCAAATATTTTTTTATTTCATTTTTTTTTTCAGTATTGAAGCAGCGAAAACTTTCATAGAGGAAATCAATGATTTTTCCTTCATTTACAAATCTGGCAGATTTTCAGAGTAATTAATTTTTTCGGATATTTTTCGAAGTCAAAATCCCGAACGAATATTTTAACGAATCCGCTTTTCCGAATACCGAAATCCTGAATGCAATTCTAACATAACCTTTTTCCCAAATGCAGAAATCCCGAATACTTACAGAATTACCCGAAAGTCTTGAAATTTGGAAACAGGGGTCGATGTGTATTTGGAATATTTTATTACAAACATTATGGGGCTCTAATTAAAACTTGTGACCAGAATTTTTCAAAAGTCATAAAACTTCTACCCACCCCTACTTGGTGGTCATTTTGGTCTTCATAAAAAAAGGCAGAATTTTGCCAATTTCTACTGATTCACATTTAATGAGTAATTTTCTTTCAACTTTTAGAAAAATCTAAATTTTGAAGCTTTCATTCTTTAATTTCCCAATTTTTAAAATTTTCGAATCGATATAACTAGTTAGTTATCGCATTTCCTAAATGATTTTTTTCCCTTCTTTTCTTTGATTAAAATTGAACACTCGATCCAATTTTCGATGGAGATTTTTTTCGTCTTATCGATCAAATATTTTCAATGGACATTTCAGAATGGATTTTACCCATCTGCAATAAAAAGTACATCTTTGATGAACCTCTTTTTCAAAAATGTTAAGGACTGAAATTCATTTCTCGAATTTCAGATAATTTTCGAAATTTTCAGAACACTCGACAAAAGATGAAAATTTGATCTAATCGGCAAAAAAATTGAATTTTGGTGTACACTCAATTTTTGCATTCTCAAATCGATTCAAAGTGATTTCGAGACTTTTTGGAGCCTCCAGGAAATTTTTGGAATTTTTCAGCATTAGAGCAAGAGGTTCATTAAAAAACAGTCCACATGAATTTTAGGTCCTATAATCACGAATTACTTATATTGATAACCTATTTGATCTACTACAACAAAATTTTTTCAAAAATTCTTGTCTTTCAGTGAAAATTTATATTTTTTAGCAGAACATTTTTTTTTTTTTGGAAAAATTACAAGATACGTAGAACTCACATGCATTGATGTAAAAAGCAGAAAGTAAATGCCCTATTTTCGGCCTCGGTCGCTAATACGAGTAATCCACGACTTCAAGAACTAGATTTTAAATCCGGGGCTGGATAATTCCAAAATATTTGGGAGACTCCGAAAGTCTCGAAATGGTTTTCCAATCGATATAGGAGAATTTCTTCTCGAAAGGTGTTCAATTCAAGCTCAACTAGCACAAAAATGAAATCGGAATTTCGGAACTTGATTACTCGAAATTTTTGAGAGTAGCTATTGCCCACAACCACGATTCAATTTTTTGGTGGGGGGAAGGGGGTGAGGTGAAGGGGGATTTTCCAATGTCATCGGGTGGAGAAATTCAAAGTTTATTCACAAACCTTGCTCATGATCACCACACTTTTAGTTTACAGACGACCAAAGATTTGTGTAGTGTGACATGATGTTTCAAAAACAGAAGGAATGAAAGGGTTTGAATCTGGGAGAAGGGTATGGGTTATTTCAAGATTTCAACATTTTCAGCAAAATTCCAAAATATTTGCAATTTTTCGAAGGCTCCAAAATACATAATAATAATTTTTATAGTGTTTTGATGCAGATTTAGCCTTTAAAAATAGTTATTTTAAAGTCTGGTACCTATGTCAGGAAATGAGAGATCAAGTATGCTTCAATATTCAGAATAGCTTGATAATGTAGGTATGTTAATTTTTTTGGAGATTTTTTTGATCGAAGGAAAGGTATAAACACGTGAAATATATTCGAATTACTTGAAGGGGATTTTTCTGAAGATATAATGCATCTGTGATTACTTTTCAGTATTGTAAAATTCATCAATTTTTGGACACCCAATTAACCTCTGATTTTTCTGTTTCTCCTGTTACAGCTGAGCAAAGACATCGGCTACGTTTTATACTCGGCGCTTGGCTCATTCTACATCCCGAGCTGCATCATGGTGTTCGTGTACATAAGGATATATTTCGCCGCCAAGGCTCGAGCCCGTCGCGGCATCCGCAAACCGCAAACTCGGCCCAGCGCGAAAAACTCGGATAAAGGCGGCTCGGCGACGTCGCTGCAGCGTAAAACGCCCAGCTGCATAACGACGCCGCAAGGTCCAACGATATCCATACCGATCGACACGAATTCCAACAATAACTCTCCAATGTCGATAACGATCGAGCCGCGACCCACCAGCATACCAATAGTGACGTGTGATTACGCCAGCGACGCCAGCACCAGCGACAATATGGACGCGCCGACCGACCATCGTGATATGTGCGGCAAAGATACCCTCAAGGTATTCACTACCACTGGTAAACCTCCTTTAAATAGTTCCTTTCGCGGATCGACGTTGTCGATTAACGGCGACATCGCCGCCATGAATCGGTGCCGCGCTCCCAGCGTCGGAATCGATACAGATCTGGTGAGCGAATTCGATCCGTCGTCGTCCGATTCGGGCGTTATGCAGAAATGCGTCACTGTGAAACCGCTCCGTTTGAGGCTGTGCAAACCTATATTCCGTAAAGGAACGTCGAAAGCCAAACGCGAAATGATCGACATGGGTAAGTTGGCGAGTAGCGGCCAAGAGGTGCAGAAGGTCAAACAGCAGAAGCCTCGCGATCCTGAACGCGAAAAAAGAAGGATCGCAAGGAAGAAAGAGAAAAGGGCAACGTTAATATTAGGGTTAATTATGGGTTCTTTCATATTGTGCTGGTTACCATTTTTTTTGCTTTATATTTTAACTCCGATTTGTGATTGCCACATACCTCACATCGCTTTCGCAAGCGCATTCTGGTTAGGTTATATGAATTCGGCTTTGAATCCGGTTATATACACTATTTTTAATAAAGATTTCCGAAGAGCATTTAGAAGGATATTGTTCAAGTGAAAATTACCTACATTGTTCATTTTTTTTTTTCGGTTTCGGTTCTTTTTTTGTATCTACAAATCGGTCTGAAATTCGTATCTGTCTCGATCTCGTGCTGCGTTTCGTCAATCACATCCCCATTACAGAAATATGAATTCCACATCTCCAACCTCGATCTAAATTTCGTTCAATTTTCTCGAAATATTTTCATCTTCGGCAAAGCATCCACCGTCATTCCGAAAAACCAGTAAAACCGCTCATTTACGATACCAAAAAGGCATCCGAAATCTCTGCTAATAGATTAGCTGGCTTTTTCCAACTTGTAATAATAACGCAGCTACCTAAATTTCGGTACTGCTCGGCTGATGTGTTCTTGTATCGTATCTAAACGACCGCAATTACCATACCATCAAGAATGACGCGACGAAATTACCCAGATACCTCTAAAAGAACCACTTACGGATAAGTTATCCAAATAATTCTAATGTTTATTCTATCCCGAGTATAGGGTTTGTACAGGGTGACCGAAAAGTAGTTCCCAAAAATAAATGCTTCTCAAAAATTCCCTAATCAATTTATCCGAAAAATTTCAATTCTGGCAGAATCCTTGGTTCATTACTATTCGATCATAGGCCACTTCATAGATTCTCAACTAATTTAAATTTTTTGTGAAGCATAATTCGATTTTAGTTTATAATGCTACAGCTAAACATAGTCAAACAAAATTTAAAAATTGCGCGGAATAAAATCTTCGAATATCTGGGGGTAGGTTTCAAGATAGCCAAAAGCTTGATTTCAATCCTGTCAATTTCAAAACAATGCGTTCAACCTTGAAATAAGGAGGATTAGATTTCAGCGCTTCACAAATTGGAACCAGATGATTTATCCCTGAATTACTGAATTATTTTTCTGTTTTACGAGAAAATTGTGGATTATTGAGGTTCTTCGAGCAATAACTTATGCAGAGATTAGAAGACAGTCTATTTTAGTAGAATATGAGAAAAAAAAGATTACCTCGCCAATAAATTTTTTTACCTGAAATTTTAAATTTTTTTCGGTATGTACTTCCTGGTCACCCGGTATAAGATCTCCTGGGCCAGCAATTCCTGTAATTCGTTACATATTTTGTCGAAATTGTACGTAAGCGGTTTGACGACGCCCATTTGAGCTGAAGTGTACCAAGGTACGAGCCGAATCCCATAGGAGGATATTTCGTCGATTTTTTTGGAACGTCTGGGGCAATATTTGCATTTCTGTTGTGTCTTTCGATTCGTGTACCGGTGGAATAAATTTTTCAAGTGTCTCGTCAAAATTTTTTGCCAAAAGGCTTATTCAATAATTCAAGAGGCTGCTTGGATCGTAGTTTGTAAATTTCGGGTCGAAATTGTGGCAGGTCAAAATATGCATAAACGTGAATTAATTAGTAGATTTGAGATTAAAAGGTGCAAAACTGATCAATATTCAATCTACCAATTAAAATTCGAAATTTTGGAAGATGAATCAAATGGTTAGTAACAAAAGGATAAAAAAAGTGCGATATGACGAAAAAGTTTGGAAATTTAACGAAAAATTTCATTAAAATCTGGAGAAAAAAAATCAAGAAACCTACTTTTGAGAAATGTAAATATTTTTCACTTTTCAAATATTTTTCTCCCAATTCAATTCTTCAAGACTTTGAAATACTTGTGAACGCCTACAGGAGAATTCAATTTCGAATTTTAGCTTTCGTTTCTCTCAATTGAGATGAAATCAGGGGGCAGTGGGAGGAGGGAATAAAAGAGTCTCACGTCGAGAAAATATATCGACACCAACATTTCTTTGTGAACGTGGGTTTTCAAAAAAAAAAAAAAAATGAGCTAAGAAATTATGATTTTTAATTTTTGTTCAGTCTTTTTGAAAACTTTCGAATTAAAAAAAAATTTCTTCATTTCTGGCAGAAGGATTACATCCAAATTCCATTAAAAAAAATCGATTTATCAATCATTCAAATGATGTGAGATACTGAAAACAAATTTAAATTCGAAAAAATCATACCAAAATTCAATAAGAAATAGAACATTTTATTTAAAAATCATAACGAACTTTTGAAACGATGATAAAAAAAATTTTCAGCTTGAAAATCGAATAAATGACATCACTACCACCCCCTCCCTCCCCAAAAGGATTCAAAATCCGAAACAATGGAAAAAACAAAATGAATGAATAAGGCAGTCTGAGCACTGAAATTCATCTTTTGAAAAACGCTGATCAACGTCTTGATTTGTATTTTAGTTATTCTAAAATTCAAAATAGAGGGGGCGAGATGTCAAAAAACTTGAATGATACATTCAAATAATATTCCAGACTAAGTATGTAGTTCAATTTTTGGAAATTATGGAGTCTGAAAAAAGTGAAAAATTATAAAATACGAGATGAACTTCAGTAATTTGAAAAATCGTAATCCGCATATTTCAATTTCCTCACCCTCCAACTTGCCAGCAGCCTTCATAAATAAGAGGATTTTTGAAAAATTCATGTTTTAGAAATTAAATCAAAAAAATATATTACGAATATTAGCAACTTTTACTAGACATTCAAGTCTAAAACAGTCAAACAGAAACTTCAAATTTATCAAAGAATTCAATTTAGAATTTTATGTTAAAGGAAATTTTGTGCCCAAAGTTCAACTTTTGGAAAATTGAAAGCAAGAAAAAAATCGATACGTTTTTTTTGCATCTCATGACTTTTATGACCTCTCTCCCAAAGTCACATTTTCTCAAGACTCTTAGGAAACCTCGAAGAAGGAATTTTTCAAAAATAGGTCTGAAATTACATCTCCCACCCCTCCTGTTCTGATTCAAAAGATCATTTCTTGTTTCCATCAGAAGAAAAAACAATTTTCATTCGTCAAAAGGTAAAAATATTTTATAGGGAAGGAGAGAGATATTGGAATCAATTCGGAGGTAATGAAAAAAAAAAAGGGAAATTTAACCTAAAATTTGATCTCTCCGAATAATTTTAAATAAACCAGGCAAAATTTCATAAACTTCGGTCCTTAAAAAAACTGAAAAAAATAACGAAAACTTAAAAATGATGGATAAGTTTTTATAAAAAAAATTAATTACTCGAGTATAAATTATCTCTTTGAGATGACAACATATCATTTTAGAAAAAAATGTGAGGGATAAATCGATTTCAATTTTTATATTTTACATTATAACAAAATATTATTTGACATCTGTGGTTTGTAATTTTTGGAAATTTAACATTCTTTTTGAATTTCAGTCCTAATAAAATAGAGAGCCTGCTCTTCCACCCACTTCTCTTCTCAGAATCTCATTTACAACGCTTGTATGTAGAATGTAGATCTTTCAAAGCAGGCAATTCAATTCGACTCGTCGAGTTAGAATCGAAAAAATTAGACAAATTCACATAATTATTTCTCAAATGCACAAATAATTTAACTAATAAAAATTTGAGATTAATTTCGGCCCTTTTCCCCCGAGAAACGAACTAAAAAATGGTTTAATAAATTACATTCTGTTCTCATTTTCATGCCCAAAGCAAGGACTTGAGAAGTAATAAATCTACTTATAGAAATCTGATACAGCTACTTTTTTCTCTCGAAGATTATGATAAATTTCTACAACTTCGAACACAACAAATTTCAAATTTTTCTCCCTAAGTATTTCTTTTCAAATTTACAGAATAGATGATACATGACTTTTATACGTATCATTTTACGAAATAAATCTGCCCACGTTCTACATCGAAAGACTTTGCTTCTTCAAATTTCAAAATCTACAGCACCATTAAGATTCATTTCATAAATGGACACGAATAGGGACTGAATTTTTGAATAAATTTTCAAGAAACTACCTCGAAGAAACCACACCTTATTCTGAGACCATATGAAAAGATTCACCACCAACCATAATTAAATAAAGTGGTTAAGTTTACGTAGATACACCATACTTTTTCACAGGCATTTTTGATACAAAGACATCAGACGTAATATAAAAATAAACCAAAGAAAATATCTTCTCTAATATTTGCTCTATTACAACCGTACAGTTACCCGAGCCGCATACTCGTTTATGAAATATTTCCTCGGCACTAAAAGACATGCCAACTTCAAACGAAAAACTTGCCTTTTTACGTAAACAAAATTCGAAATTAATTTCACAACGTTGGGTTGATTTTTAGACCAAATGGAATTATAATCGTCGACACGGAAGGTTATTTTTTAGAAATTTTCTCCCGCCAAACCAACTTCCGTCGTGGTTTTTTTAAATTAGAAAGCTTGTGAAAAAATTTCATCTCGAAAAAATATTTTAATGGGATGTTGATAGGTCGTTAGTAATAATGAAGATGTATTCTTCCAGCGGTATGTCACCTTTTATTTATATTTCAGCTCAAGGCGTCAGAAATCAAAAAGAAAAAAAGCCCTTTTTTTTCTTCCCTTTCTTTCGTTCTTCGTTCCTTCGTATATATACTTAGCCATAAGGAAAATACGCTTAAAAGAGAAATAATACGCTAGGAAAATTAAACGAGTTTTTTGTTTCAAGTCTGCCGGGGTAATTTTGCGAAAATTCCATAAAACTCGAAAGCCTTCCATATTTTTTTCGAGCAATATTAAAATGAACTTTTCTTCAGAATTATCGTATTCGTGTAACCGACACTTTCTAATTACTCTGCGACTCGTCTCTGCTATGTCTGGTTTTGAAATTCGATAAGAGCTTGCCATTAACTAAAAACATCGTTTTCGTCCGACAAAATATACTTAAGGTTGAAAATCGAAGAAGAAAACACTTTTAGCCTGTAATTTGAATTTCATCAAAGGCTCGAGGTAAATTTCTCATCTGACGTTGCGAAAAATATTCCAACGGAGATCAAAATATACCGAAAATCTGGTACTTCGCTTATTCGGCGAAAAATCGAATCGCCAAAAAAAAATTGAAAATTAATATTATTATCGAAAAGCCTCGATTAATTAATTTTTTCTCGCAGTTTATACTTTTCCATTTGGAATCAACGAACAGTATCATCGAATACTTTTGATCTTAATGAAAATTTCAAACGGAAAAGCTGCCAATATTCGAATCAAGCTCACTTCTGATCCGGAATTCTTTAAAATCCAGCAATTTGATAATTTAGAATCGAAACAGCACGAGGAAGAGATGCTTTTTCAGACCACGAAAATGGCAAATAATTTAGATTTAAGCAGATTGGCCGTACTGAAATTATAGAGGAGTCAATAATTCATTTTAATGACACCAAGATTTTTAAGTTTGTCAATTTTTGTTTCGTATTATCAAGAATAAGGTAAATTTTTCATTAGTTTAATTCTCGACTTCCTATATCATAATCTGCGCGTATTATAATTTATCTCCCTTGTTTTCATTTTATTTCATATTTTTTCCCAGCTCTCTCATTATACGATTGTATTCTACGTTCGATTTTTTTTTTTTTTTATTCATCATCGATATTGTCATTTTACAAAACGAGCCTTTATCGTCGTAAATGCGTTTGTAGGGAATTTTTTTCGGCAGAATTTCTCTCGTTTGACCTACTAACGTAGTATATCATCGAAGAAAATTTTCCACATAATTTTTCTCGGGTGTAGGTTCGAGATGGGGGGACGAGAGCAGTTGGACGAGAGCTGGATACAGCCGACGGAGCCTTCCAGGCTATCGTTGTATATTTTTTCCTTTGCAAGGATATTGTCGTGAATTTTTGTATGCTTCGGATGACCTCGATTTGCCAGATTTAGAAGACTTATCGCAATTCATGTCTTATCGCGTTACCCTGATCAATGCGAACAGTTGGCCCTTACAAAGGATTATAAATGATATTTCAAAACGTACAACAGCAATCTCTAAATCTTCAGCGTCGGCGGCATCGAATTTGGAGAAAATTTTTCCTCCCGAAAGATAAAACCCGTGAAAATTTACAGTCAGAAAAAAAATTTTACGAGGTAGTAAAATATGAAAATATCAACATTAATCGAGTAGAAGGAAGTTTAAGAGTATTTTCAAACATAAAAGTATTATTCTTATTTGCAACAACGCGAAATGGTGTCTGGGAAGATGAAAAATACCATTTTCGTGCTTTTTTCGCCGACTAAAGGCATCGTAATTCCGACATCCATTTCGAGAAATTTCTCAAGGGATAGGGTATCAACCTACGTAAGTTTATACGGTTCGGTGAAGTGTGGGTAGGTATGAAAAGATCGTTAAAAATTTAAATAATTTTTTGCATAATTTATTCCATTATTTAAACAAGAATTTATTATAAAATTTCGTTCAATTGCAGCATTTCTGCCGAAAATTAAGCTCCGGAATTATGTAAAGTGAAGTTCAACGTACGTTTGATTTTTTTTGGACTGTGAAATTAAAGCTTTGTTTTGAAAATTGAAACAGCTTCGACATTTCAAATAAGCTAAAAAAAAATCAAAAAATGAAAAAATTTGAATTTTTATATTTTTTTCGAGTCTCTTTATTTGTAGTAAATCGAGTCTTGAATTCCACAAATTGGCGAAAAAAATGTCATCCCAACTGGCTAAAAAAAAAATCCGAAAAAAATTCTTCCCCGCCACTTAAATTTGGGACACCCTGTATAAAAAAACATGTTGAACATTTCATCGAAACGAAAAATAAAAGTACTCGAAATGAAAAACCCCTCTATACCTAGGTAGCTGAAATAAAAAAATGTAGAAGTAAAAGTGTAACACCAAGCGATAAATTTTGCCACCATTACGATTTAAATCACGTTGAATGTACGTAAATAAATCAACGATTAAAACATTAAAATGCTGGTCGAGTAAGTTGTTGCCGTTTTTTTGAATGTGACATAAATTTTTTTTTCGCCAAATGTCAAAGAAACGATTTTTAATGCATTTTCTTTTTTTTATATTTTTAACCAGTTCTCGGATTTTGTGTGTACTGCGTATGGTTATGGTATATAGATATCTCGTACACAAGGCAGATATTTCATTAGTCACGCAATCTGTTATTTTTTATTCTGCGTTTTTTCTTATTTTTTCTCGTACGCCTCTCTCCTTTTTCTACGCAGCGAACATGCAGAATGTTTCTGAAAGGAAATAAGATATACTCTTTAAGTTTTTCTTATAAAAATGGCTTTATAGAAAGCTCTGCGAGTTTATTTTAGTCACGTTTTGAATAATACAAAGAAGAAAAAAAGTAGTGAAATAAAAATCGCTAGTACGAGCTATCCCCTCGGTTTTATAATTACAAGAAAATATTCGTTAAGAGTTAACTTTCATTAAAAACTTGCACAGCGCTTTTAATAAAGTCAAAAAGTTTTACCGAAAGTTGTGCATCGTCGAGGTAGCCGGTGTTGAGGTTTTTTTCCATGTGGAAAACCCACGCGGTGTGAAAGGTGATGGGTTTTCGAGCATGGGTTTTTTTCATTTTCATTTTCCGAGTATTTTTGGTGACGGATTTTTTTCGCGAAACGATTTTTCTTATATGAAGCGTTGATTAGGAATTGAATGATTGGTTTTTGGAAATTAAACGTGAAAAATATAGGAAAACTGTGTACGCAGGAGACTGGAAAATTTCACAAAGTGGGAAATAGGAGAAAAAACTAAGCTGATACAAATTTTAATTCTTCTTTTGATGCGCTTCGGTTTCAAAATCCACTTGAATGAATATCAACTTTGCATTACTCACGATTAGCGAAAATCAATCAGCTCAGATTACACGGTCAGCTGAGATCATCTGCAATATCATTTTCCGATAATTTTTCCACTGGGTGAATGAATTTTTTTTAGAAATTTCATTATTCGTATTTGAGTCAGTGAGAACGAGTAAATCTTGGCAAATAATAATTAGTGTGTGAACTAATCACTTCTAATTAAAAGAAAGAAATTGAAAAATGAAAACAAAAAACAATATATTTTAAAAAATTTGACTGAAAAATTGAACTAATTTTTTTAATATACTAAAAACTTGTGACTACGAATGCACAACAGAAAAAATGTACAAAAAAAGGAAAAATTTCTGTGTCTACCAAAAGATGAGAGTAAAACTTCAAATATTTTCAAACTAAAAATTGAAAAATGACTTCTTAATTCAAATTCATGCTCCTCTTCCAAAAAAATTCACAAAATCTGATCAATAATGAAGTTTCTTACAGTAGATAAAAAAAAAAAAATTGCTAAACTCAAAGAATGCGGATATACATCCTCATCATTAAAAAATACTAAAATGGAATAAGTATTTGGAAAATTTGAAAGGTACTAATGATTGAAAAATGAAAAAAAATGAAGAATAAAATAAAAGACAAATAAAAAAATCTAATCGAATACGAAAAATTACGTCTCTGAAATGAATACAATAAAAAAAAAAAATGAAATTATTTCATGTTGAAACACTTTTATTGATTCCATATTTAGAGCTCTCGATGGGAAATTTTTGTGAAAACGCTTAATATTAAATCAATATGAGAAATTTTAAATCGCAAAAAACGAAATTCTGACTCTCATGTTTGAAAATGAATAATAAGATACAAGACACAAGTTTTCATGGAAAAATTTCCCCTGATTGATGAAATTTAAATGTGTATTCAAACTCAAAAGTATGTTTGGTTAAATACTTCGAAAGTGTAATTTTTTTTACACGAGTTCAAAACTCTCCTTCGAATTCCCTTCTGCTTTCTTGATCAACTTTTAAATGACATGCTTCGTGGGTAGATCTATTTTATTTAAACTTTTCAATATTTTAGATTTTTTTCAAATTTTTATTCCTTAACACTTCTTGTTTTCGTCATTTTTCCTTTCGTCACCATTTTGTTAACTAGAAACATGTTTCATCACGGAGTGTCCACAATATTTCAGAAATGATTTTCCTCAATTTTATCAGACTTTCCGATCCCATTTTTTTAGAAATTTTCCAGATTTTTTGAACATGTAATTCAATTATTCACACAGAATTTGAAACGAAGTGGGTTTTTCTTTTTCACGTGATGAAATTGTGCGAAAGAATGATTTGAAATGCATAAAAGTGCCCAATTTTTTTTTTTTTTATCAAAAATCATTACTTCTTTGAAAATTTTCAGATGCTCTCTTTTTCGACCACAAAACGACTTAATTAAGTTTTGATGATTTTTGACACCACCTCTCTCCCACCACGGTTCAAAAACTTGAAACCGAAATGAATTCACAACAGAAAAAATTTATAATGAAAAGAAAAAATTTTGATTCCCACCAAAGAATGAAAGTAAAACTTGAAATATTTTCAAACTGAAAACTGAAATGCTCCGCTTACAAAAAATCTCAAAATCTGAACAATGAAGTTTCTTAATTTTTCAAAATCGTGATCAGGGGCATGGCATCACTGTACCCTTTTCGTATACTAACAAATTATAGAAAAAATAAACTGATAAAATGGCAGATTCATCGTTGAAGTTGCATATTATATTTTTTGCAACCCAAATTCTATTTTTCCATTTTGATCAAAAAATGTCTCTTTTAAAATTACCAAAGTGCTATTTGAGTGGCAGTTTGTTGATATATTTTTCAGGATCAACTAATTTTTCTCCGTATCGAGGTAATAGAATTGAAATACCTACAATAATATCAACCAAAATAATAATAATAATAACTATTGGTACTCGGGAAAAGGGATTCGTGAAAATTTTTTTCCCGAAACGTTCTATTCGGGAAAATGTCCGTTCGGGATTCAGGCTTCGGGAAAATGACCGTGAACCAATGAGATGTGATCAAGTGTCATATTTCTTTGACCAATACTCTAAAATTTAATAGGGATAAAATGGCAAACGACGATCAAATTGAAAAAAAAGTTAGTTCCATTATTGAAAGAGTGCATTACAATCAGACATTACAAAAAAAAATTTCAAAAAAACAGACCTTCTCTCACAAACGTAATCACCTGGTAAATTTTCATTTTTTTCACAGATTTCAGCATCGCAAAAAAACCCTTATAAATTCAAATTTTTACTCTCCTATTAAATTAAAAACTGAAATGTGAACAAAATATTCCACACAATAATTCCGACCACACCAGAACCTCACCTGGCTTGAAAATATTTCAAAAATATTCCCAATATTTTCAAGCTGCTTTTTCAAACTCACCATCTCGCCGCATTTTCAAATATTCCAAAAGATAAAGAGGTCAATTCATTCCGTTTAAAGGGAATTTCCTAAGCCTTACAAAATACTTGTAAAGGCAACCTGAAAGCATCCACTTTGTCAAACGTCTTATTAATTTTAACTATTTTAAAGTCTCTATGCACAAAGGTATAAAGGTGACTAGAACCAGAGGTATACCTACCTACAGTACAACGGGGGTTGAAAAAATATGTCTTTGTATTTCGGTGCTTCGGGATCAACGAAAGGGACTAAGACAAGTATGTACGTGGAACTACAAAAGGGAATAATTTAATATGGAATTTCGACAAGGTACTTTGTTGGTTGTCAAAATACCGGGTTATAATTCACGCACATTGTATATGTACACATATAGCGACATTTTTACCTCGATGTATTGCTTATAGTATGGTCGGATTGGTAAAAGAAGGGCTCAGAATGTAGCAAGGATACCCCAAAGACGTTATTCAAATCGATTTAAAACAAGCTTACCGTTCATTAAATCGCTTTTAAATTTTACTATTCGTTTCGAGCTCCGGCGAAAAGCAATTTTTCCACTTGGATGGCATTTTTTAATTTAAAAATTTCGCCACAAGTATAGATTTATATAAAAGGTTTCGTTCTGGTGACTCAAAAAGTCGTATTTTTTTCATCGTCGTCGTCAACTGCCACACGGTATCGCGTGCCATTCCACTTTTCTTTTTTTTCCCCATACAAACAGTCGTCGAAAATTTATTCCGAATAAAATCATAATTCACTTTTTAACACGGTTAAACGTAAATACATATTTTATGTTTTTAAATTATACAGCATCATTGGATTCGAGATGAGGAAAATCCGCCTCCTCAGAAATACGTCGTTTTGAGAGATAAACGATTTAGAAAGGGGGGAAAATTCTCTACCTGGGTTTCAATTAAGCCTTACCTCCTCTCCACCTCCTCTTCGATGAAGAGGGAGAACGATAAACAAAAAGGATATATAATTTAAAGGTTACCTACAGAGATATTCTCAAGTTTAAGATGACATTGGTGTGGTGGTATTTTTTTTTTCGGTCTTGAAATTAAATTTTACTCTCGGCTTTGAGTGTATTTTTTTTAGGTTGCATTTTAACGTCGAATAGTCAATTTGGGCAAAAAATATGGCGAAAAAGAGACGCGTGATGAAAGTAAATGCTTAAAAACACGCCAAGAATGTTTTAGATTTTTCCAAGTTTAATAGGGCGATGATAAAAGGAGTAATTTGACGCGTATTTTATTCGCCATCGAATTACAATTTCAGCTTTTTTTTTCTACTCGAACGATTCTTTGTCTTGGAATACTCGAAACATGCTACCCAAAGTACTTTCTTTTAATCTAACTCGCCCCTTATCCGATTTATGTAATGTAAACTGCAAAACAATCGAATTTAAAGTCTAAAAACGTTTCATTATCCAATAACCCTGGATGAAGCTGAATAAACGCACGCTCTGCACCTATTAAGGGTACCTACGTATATAATTTGGTCGCGATTTATACCAATCTTTGTTTCTCGCCCCGTAATTTTTAACCAGAAAAGTTAATAAGAAAAGATGCTTTTATTTTATAAATTGATCTATTTCGATTCGGCAATCGGAGCTGGTTGGTTTAAAGTTCTCGGGTAAAGATTACGAGACGAATTACCCGAGTATCTTATAATGTTGCAGATCAAAGACGGATTATAAAGTTGGATAAGTTTTCGAACGTATTAATTTTAGGGGATCATAACGCTCGTACAACTAATTTAATGACTTAAGCCATGTAATTGGTTTCGTGTTTCTGCCAATTAATACAACAAAGTGTAATTAATCGCCGGAACGATGAAAGGATTTAATCGTCCAATCAAGCAGGGCGAAGCGCGCAGCTCGAAAACAAAATTCCGAAATGCCGCAGGCAAAGGGCGAGAAAAAATAGTGAAGTTCGTTTCTCCGGCCTGGAAACGTTATCGTTACCAAATTACGCGTTATAACCGAGCGAGGCAGGGAAAAAATGGGATTTTTTTGTTCCGTTTAATATTTCATCCTCATCGAAACATAATTAGGGGTTGTTTTTTCGTCGAAATAGGTGCGTAGGAGTTGGAAGAGGGAATTTAAAAGGAAGCAGTGGATGCTGGATAGTGTATGCCGAGTGTGTTTATTTTTTTTGGCCGAAAAGAAAATCTCGATAAAAAAATCTTAATTAAATTTTCAATTATTTCCATACAAAGGAGTTACTCGGAGATGGTTTTGGAGTCGATGGGAATCGTATCCCGGAAGCTCGAGGGCGTTGGCCTCTCAGTTTCGTGAGTGAACTCGATAATTTCGAGAATGAAGAAATACGATTTTTTTAGTTTGGAAAAGTACTATAGTGTTTCGATATTGAAGAAAGTTCGAGCTTGGATGATGGGAAATTTGACGTGGAAATTGAATTAGTTCGCAATATTGTAGCTAAAAATGAAAATAAATTGAAAATTGGATAGTCCTAGGAAGGAGAAGGGGAAATTATCACAGATTTGTCTGAATTTTTCCGAAAAATTACAACCTTACTTAGGTATTCATTTTTCACCCAAGAAAAATTATCAATTTTGACATCAATCGAAATGTTAATTGTTTGATATTTAAAAATTATTTGAAAAAGAAAAAGAATTTTAATTGGATTTGTTAGTGAAGGGGAGGAAAGAGGTTCAAAATTCAACGTAAGTCTGATTAAAAAATGTACAAAAAATTGTCTATCATAGCCATACATAACTTATGAAAAGGCAGTCAAATTTGAAGAAAAAAATTTAACTGCATGAAATTTTTGAAAAATTCAATTCAAGGTGGAAAAAGACACATCTTGGTTTGAAAGAAACTTGAAAAAGAAAAATTGTTAGTTCACATAGGCAATCAAGCCATAATCGACATTCAAGTGTGAAAATCTGAGAGGGATCATGTGAAATGAACGAACAAACATTTTTCCAAGAACAAAATTTTAAATACGTACTAAATCGAGGATCTCAACACGAGATAAATTTCTAGAAAAAAATTTCCTTCGATAAATTACTTTTGAAAAATATGAATAATAAAATGAAAACTAAACTAAAATTGAGGTGGAATTTTGATACAGAAATGGCTCATTGATTCTCAATGATGAAAAGTTAAAATCAGTATAAAAACAATTCAGTATATTACAAATTAACACCCTAAAAAAAAAAGAATAATATTGGATTTTTTGAACATATTTACAGGTGTAGGTTCTGGGTGGAGGGAAGGAGGGAAGGAAATCTCCCATAACGTTTTTTTTTTACCATCTGATATCGTCAAGGCAGTTCAAACAATTCTTCATTTTTTGATAGAAGACTGGGGAAAAAATGGAAAATCTGTAATTGAGAATGCAACGAGACTGGGTAGAATTTCATTGCAAAAATTTTTCAAACCAAATTACCAATGTGAAAAAATAAAAAATTCTTGAAAAAATCAGCTTTATAAATAAGCACGAAAAATGAACGAATCTGAAATCGTGAGAATTTCTTTTGAAGATAAGAGAAGGGTTGAATTTCTCAGAATAATAATGCTCTTTGCTTTCTGAAATCACTCGCGATCAATGTTGTTCAAAATAGATTTATTTGAACATTTCCATCAGGGAATATCCATACTGAAAAGAAAAACAAATAAAAATTCAACCAAAAATTGAGTAAAATCTCAATAGAAAATTTTCTAAGTGGGAAAAAATCTTCAGAATTAAAAATTTTCATTTTTTCAGAAAGATTGCGAATAGTGAAAAACTTGGAATCATTTTCAATCCAGAGTCATTCAATTGCGTGATCAAAATCAGTACATAAAATGAACTCAAACCACTTATATTCATTACTCGGTCTTGAATGTGAAAATTCCCACAGATATAATTTAACTGATATCTAAATAATTTCAGCATTCTGCCTTAAAATTATCAAAAATAAAATCCAACACAGAAAAGTTGAATCCATTGGACTTTTCTCCTCGCCCTGAATTTTGATGAATTTTCGGAAGTTCATTCATTGATGAATTGAGGATTTATTGAATAAAAAATCCATCAAAAAATCTGAAGTTAGGTACCATTTCTCTCACCAATTTCGGTAATTCGTTAGGTTGGTGCAAATTGGAATGATTATTTTTTTTTCATGAGAATCTCGAAGAATACACTTTCATACTCGAATAACATTTTTTACTTAAGCACAATTCATTTCAAAACCAAAAATTTCGAATTTCGATTCAATGCAATTTTTCGAAATATTTTACAACAAAGCAAGATGAAAAAATTTTCAATTTTTCACAGTGGTCATCTTTCTACCCCAAAAACCCAAATATGTGGAACTTCTCAACTTCAAATACGTTCAATTTCAAACATAAATTCATCTTAAAATTGTGAAATTTGATCCAAGCAATTAGAATAAAACTTCACATGCACATAATCAAAAAACCAAGCTGCCAATCCCACACTCCAGAAAAAAATCTCGATCTTCCAAGTTCCTCAACTCAAAACTGAAATATTCCAATTAAAATTCACATTCGGAATTTCTCATCTCGTTTCATTTTCTAAATCATCCCATTCGAACATTTATTCTACCCCATATTTACGGCAAACCGAGTAGGCAATTTTATTAACATCTTTTGAGAAATTCACGACAATAATATTAACGTCTGGTATTTTAGTCAAACAAGCGAGATAGGTTTTATTCAAGTTGATAAATCGTGGGCGTACAGTGTTACATGAGCAAATAAAAAAGATTCCCTCGGATTTTATTATTTAAAATTTATCGACCTTATGGCTGCGGAATTTTTGTTGCATGCTGAAAATTTTCCATTTGTAGTTATACCATCTCGAGACGAACATCCCAGACAATTTTTTCCGCTCTTTTTATAACCGTGTGCGTTGAATGTGTATAGACTATAAAAATACGAAATAATTATTCGAATGTGGGACGACTTGAAAAATGAAATGAATAAAACCACATTCGCATTTACGACGACATATTGCCCATTTTTCAATACCTGTTGTACGACTTGCCTTACAAATAGGAGCCCGAAATAAAGCATACTGAAGATATTGCGTCATTTTCTGCGATTTCAACGCATCCGCCATGAAATTAGCTCGGAATGAATGAAAATAATAAATCTACTATCACGTTACAATTCTAAGAGAAAAAAAAATCCATCCTCCGGCCATTTACGTTGTACCATTTTTCATTAATGATCGTTTACTGTCTTCCATTACGTTCTAAATGCTCTTATTTTATTATACTTGAACCTGTAATTAATATATTTAAACATAACGTTTATTTTGTTGTTATACTTTATAATCTTTATTTTTATCTGCTATTATAAAGTAATTTTTTTTAATCGTTAGGAAATGGTGTAATTTTTTTTCCAATTTTTGTAGCACTATTTTCATTGATTTTTCGTTCGTTCGGTTTTTCCCTCTCTTTGTTTTTGTTTTGTTATTCTTTACATTGGATATATACTTTTTATCTGTTATCATATTTAGTTTCTTTTATAATTTTTTTTTTTTTCGTTCGGTCTCGTTCATTTAAATTGTACGGTGTTCCCCACACATACGCGTATATAGAGATAGTTATGTTAACATGTTGATTTTTTTTTCCAAAGGTAATGTTAATTCCAAATATCATTTAAGTTACCATGAAAATAATTTTTAACTATGTTAATATTTTGATTACTGTGTAGAATTTTTCTCACCAAAATGGTCACTCTTCTATACCAGGCCTAAAAAATATATATATTTCGCGTCACGGTAAAATTTCAATTTTGCATAATATTTTCCTATGCGAAAATGTAAGTACGCTGTTTTCCTTCTTTTTTTTCATCTTATAAGTCGAACGGAATTTGTAAATTTTTATATAATTTACAAAGAAATCTCGAGGAAAAAAAGGTTACGGTTTAAAGTAAAATATTTTCTGGCTCGGAAAGAAACCCTTTTTTTAAAAATAAAAATATTTTCATTTCTAAACGCTGAGTAGGCATACGCGATTTAGCTTCCATATCGAAATTATGAACCGAAAAGTTACTCGGTTTTTCGTTATTCTTAACAACGTTTTAAAACTCGAATTAAATCGAAAGGAGAACGTCGAGAAATTCAAATGAAATGGAGATGATTTGGCAAGTTTATTTCAACCTCTCAGTTTTTTTTCGTTTTCTCGTGTTTTTTTTTCTCACACGGGTTTTTTTCTTCACCTCGAAAAAATCCAATCTTTTTCGGATTATTTACAAAATTTCATTCTGTACTGAAAATTTAAAACCGAATACACCGGGGAGCCCTGTATAACAATACTTTTTCAATTTAGTGTAAATAAAAGCCATTAAATTATCAATGTCAAAGGCGGCGTAACGTGATGAAATTATGAAAATAACGCGAAACGTGGCAGTCTGGCAGACGATAGACGATTTCGTGGTGTCTCACGTTACCCTCGCTCGGATGCCCTGGTGTGAACGAATCATTGAAGAATGAGATACTAAAGAGAGGGAAAAAGGAGTAAATTTGAATTGAAAATAGAATTTTTTTTGGTATAAATCTACAAACAAGGTGAAAACGTAATTCGATTATGAGAATTGTAGTAGATATTTAATTTTGCCCTTTTTTTCGAAGTATTCGAGATAAGTGGGTGTTCTTTTTCTAGAGAAAATTTGAAGAAATAATCTACAAGGGTTTTTTTCTTCAAAGATGTCTCTGAAATGATCAATACATAAAAAATTATCTCTTTTTTTGGTACTAATTTGAAATTCATCGTCTGATGATTTCCTGAATCAGTTTCACTTTTTATATGTGATTTGATTCTCATAAAATTCTAAACGATTTTCCGGGAATATATTTTGATCACTTTTGACTTTCCTTAGAAAAATTTCTGAAGCAATATTATTTCAGTTTGAAAATTTTTTGAGCATTGCAAAACATCAGGGTAATATTTTTACAAAACTGGAACAAAGAGTAAAAAATTATTTATTGAAAAAAAAAAAGCGCAGGAACCTATTGTAAGAAATTATAATCGTTGCATGCAGCAAATTTTACAATAAAGCAATCTTCATTATTACGAAGAAAATGCACCTGCCTTAAACTATTCAAAATTAAATAAAATGGGCTGAATAATTGAACTCTCATCTCGACGTGAACATTTCATCTTTTCTAAATCTACCAAAGTTATAAAGACACCCTCAAATTAAATTTTTTAATTATTGGACCTTGGACGTAAACTCTCTAAAGTCGAATCAGGATTGAGAAAATTTGTTCCATCAGATGGCACGCAAAGAAACTTCAAATCAATAACTTGGGTATTTAAAAAGACGAAGAAAATCATTTAAAAAGGAAACTTGAAAAAATTTATGATGAAAAACAAAAACAAGAAATGAAAATTCGTCAAAATTGAAAAATAATATAATTATTCTGATTTTTTTTCATTACTTGGAATATAAAAATTCACAGAATCTACAATCAAAATTGAAAATCAAGGTAGAAAATTTTTAAGTTTTGGCCTCCTCGTATGAAATGCAAAGAAGCTCAAAATCAACGCTTCCGAAAAATTAGAAAAAATATTGAATCAAAAATTCATGGAAATAATTTTCACAAGTACCATTGTAAACTTCTCTTTTTTTAACAAAAAAAAAAAAAAAGAATTGAGGACTGGAGGGAAGTTATGAATCGTAAATGCGTCTCAAAACTGGTCACACAAAACTCATCCACAGCTAACAACATCTTCGAACTCTAAAATTACTGTGCCAATGCTGTAGCTCTAAACTTGAATCCACCCAACATCAACACCTCAATTTTATTTTCCCGAGCATAAAACATGAAAGACAAAACTTCTATATTTCTGAAAACACCACCATTCCAGATACATAACTATGATCATTAAAAATTCTACTAATAATAATAATAATAATAATAATAATAATAATAATAATAAACTTAAATACTAAGTTTAAACCTGTTCCCAACTTCCAATTTTCGACTCTGGGCATAAAAATCCTGGAAATTATGCAGTTCTAGCACAATAAAATTGAAAAAAAAAAGGATCAAAATTAAAATTTAGAAATGAAAAATTTTTAGAATGATGAAAAAATTACATACTTGATATTATTTCAATCAGAAATTAAGTGCGAGTGCAGCAGAAAGCAGTGAAAAATTTAAGATTTCATCAGAAAAACAAATTGAATTTTTAAAAATTTGACCATAAAATTTTAGAAAATTAAAGAACTTCTTGAGATGAAAAATTAATTTTTTTCGTTTTCTTAGAATCAAGATGTATCTGTGTGAAAGAGAAAGGGATCGAAGTTCTGTTGTCTAGTTTAAATTGACCTCAAAATTTGTTTTCCAAATAGTTATTTTTCACCAAAATTTTTTTCCATCCAATTCATCACAAGATAAAAACCACAAATAAGGAGCAATCAAAATTATTTCATTTCAAAAGAATCAAAATTTAAAAAAAGTTATTGTGAATTTGGAAAAATGAGAAAACAATCACAATTCAACCTTTTCAAAATTGAAAACAAAAAATTGTATGGGGGCAGAAGGGTGTTTCATTTTTATATTAAGTATGGTAACATACCAGTTATGGATCACTTTTTCTTTGAATTCGTGCCCTGACTTTATTTATGAACCAATTTTGGTGATTCTTTTTTTAAAATGAACGTTGGACTCTCCTCTACAAAGTAGCGCGATTGAATTTTGAAAAAAACTATTTCAAGTATTTTTTATGCAGGCTTGAAAGACCCAGAAAAAATACGCCTTTTTGGCGGATTCTACCAATTACGGATCATCAAATAAAATCGAAGTGATGCATTTTTTCTCCACTCTGGCTGTATTTCTAACATAATAAAGATGACCTTCAAAGATTTTCATCAACAAATTGTTAAAAAACCGAAGTTGAAAAACTACCAATTGTGGATCGATCCATAATTGGTAGCAAAATTTTTGATTCGCAATTATGGATCAAAAATTTTGCTACCAATTACGGATCAAACCAATTACGGATCACAATCACTTCGGCAACTCACTGCGCGGATTTAACAATGTGAATCACCCAATACATAAAAACACGACGAAAATCTCGGAACAAACGATTTTGGTGAAGAAATCCACCTTTTTTGGTACAAATTTACGTTTTCTTAGATGCTTGGCAAATGACACTCAAAATTCGTAAAACGGGTTGATCGCGCGAAAAATATGTCCATAGTAGGTACTTCCCTGAACATGAAATCACCAGCAACCGCATCAAAAACTGAATATAAATATCATTACTTGCTCTTTTCAACATTAACCATTGAAAAAAACACGAAATTTTGACTAAAAATTTGACTCACTTTACTAAAATGAATCTACAAGCGGTTTGGTGACACGAAAAATGCTTCGTTTACATATCTTCTGAAAGCTGAGACTTCAGGCTACAATATTATGTTGGTAAAATTTCGAGTAGACAATCCTAGTCCTACGTAGTACGTAGAGCGCGTCAAAAAAATGATCCGTAATTGGTAGCCTGATCCACAACTGGTATTTTACCATATGAGAAAAATTTGTCTTCGTCCATCAAAAAGAACATAATGAAGGATGGTACCATCAAATTTCTAAAAAAAAATGTGATATGAAACACCTCTATGGGACAGAGGTTTTCCCAGCTCCACTTAGTTTCCTATTCAAAGCAAAAAATCTGCCATTTCTCATCGGAGGTGGCGAAAAAATAGAATCGTTTTCGAAATGACGAAATTAGATACTTATCTCAGAAAATAGTGAAAAAATTTCCAAATTTTTATATCAATTTTCAATATACTTATTTTTTTTTTTTCTAACGAGCAATTGAATAAATTCCTTGATAAAGGTTCACCATAATTTGGATACCACAACATGAGGGAATAGAGAAAAACACCATTCTGAATTAGAATTTTATTTACATTTTCAACTACAGATAACCTTCTCAAAAAAAAAATGAAAGAATGACAATACATTTCCAATCTTCAAAACAAGAATAATCCAACTCAACACTAAAATAATTCGATAAAATACTAATTCAACCTCCATTTATCGCAATCTCACCCACAACCACTCAATTTCTCCGACAACTCGTTGAAATATCGCAATTATAGATCACGTGCTATATCGATACCAATGAGCCATAAAACACATACATTTTACTGCAACGTGGCGTATTTGTAGAAAACCTCGCAACGACATTTGCCGGTAATGCTGTTTCGTAGTAACCGTAAAACGACCGCGAGAGGGAAAAAAAACGAAGGTTGAAAAATCTTCAAAAATAAATCATCGCTATTGGAAAATGGTCTGGCGTTAGCGCAAAATAAATAAAAAATCTTCACGTATATTCGTTCGAGTCTTGAGAAAAGTTGCTTTGTAAATTATATATTTCTTTGTTAGGAGGGAAAAAATAAAATAAAATTTTCGTTCTATTAACTCTTGATAACAATAAAGAAAACGTGGTTTTATCTTAATTTGGCCCGAAGTACCTAGTGGTACGAGTACGACGACGGTGTGCGATAATACAACCAGGACGGGGATTGTGGGATACGTATTTTCTCATGTACATCGCGGTTGTTCCACCAAACCGACGTCATTTTTTTCCCTTTTGTGTGGAATTGAACGGCGTCGACGACGATGTCGGTTTCGTAGATAAAAATGCACAAAAATTTTTCGGTAATTTATTTTTCTTAATGTTTTCAAACGCAATAAACCTCTTTGTTATTCTAGTCGTAATCGCCAAAGAAGATTTTTCCTCGCTGAGATTATAATTTCAGCGATGGAAGCAGGGGATGCCAAGAAGGGGATTTATTAACGCGGTGAATGTAATTCAAAAGGATGGTTTAGTCGTTTTCCATAATTCAATAGCTCGTTGCTCATTCGACGTTCTCAAAATTTAATTGCGTTAATCACGCTGAGAACATACGAGCAGGGTTTGAATATCAAAGCAGCCCAACGCCACTGTCGATACCCAGATAAATGCATTATACTGCCCCATATTTACCTATCGCCCATAAGGGCTTGGTTAGTTCGAGTTTTAGGCCAGGTAGATTATTCGTCTGAGTTGATTTTCAAATCGACACTTCTCGAATAGCCGGTTGAGAGATTCAATCCACTTTATATTTTTTATTTTTCATCTTCGAAATTTTCTCACTTGCTAAGAGCTCGCCAAATGGAGACCTCAAGATCCTTGAAAAAAGACAGCAAGGTGACTTTTGTAGCATAAATTTTCAACGTCTTCCAAGCATTTCCGCCAGCACCTGAATTATTTCCAGCCAAAAAATTACCCATTCAGGAAGGATACATCGACAGTGGCAGGATAGAACGATTTATACTCGAATTTTCTCCATTATTATTCATCCTCCCTCCTTCCCTTTCTTCCTTCCCTCAAAAAAAGCTACATTTCGTAATAATTTTACAATATCACCTATGAATCTTATTACACCGAGTTGACCCCCTTTAATTATTTTCTCTTTTTTTTTCCTCTCCCCACTCGAAAGAACTTCTCGGAATACATTTTCATAAATTATGCAAATCGCTATTCGTATTCGAAAAATTTAATTAAATCTTCGCTTTTTAAATTTAATAATAGAAAAAAAAAGGAACAATGCAACTCGAATATTCTAATAATTTAATTTCTTTCGTTAAATTTAAACTTTTTAATCAAGTTTTATAGTCATGTATCTTATTTACTTTGGTTTTCAATTTCGCCTCTCGATCGAGCGTGATTGGCCAGTGAGAAAAAAATGAGGATTTAAAGAAGAAAACGAAAAAAAAATACAGAAAATTCTCTCCCTTTCGTCGAAATATTACAAATTTTTTTATTCAAATTAAAGCGTATTTTTCTCGGTGAAAAAAAAAAGGAAGCGTTTTGAAAATCAATTCCAAGATTATGTATTTTGTCGTCGGCGTAAATAGCTCGAAATCAGATTTCGTGGAAAAAAATTCGATTAACCGAAGAGACCATTTGCTCGTTGAAATTATTTCCACTTTGTTTATAAATTGACGAAGTCGAAAATTTTTTCCAGTTGAAGAAAAAAACACATCGAGTTTACGTCGAGATAGTTTATCCTTTTATGAATGGCAAATACGATGGAAAAAAGTAAATAAGGTGGTAACATTTTTAATAAAATTTTCAATGGTTATTCGCTTTAAAAACAAAGAACCAGGGTATGACCGAATAAGAAACGCTTACGAAAATCCTTTACCTTAACCGAACCCATTGGGCATTCATAAAAAATTTATAACTGCAAAATAGTCGCAGCATATTGTGCTTTGTGTCAGCAGTTCTGGCTCGGCTTCTGCTTGATGAATAATTTAGTTTCACGTTTTTGAAAATTAATTCTCTTCGCAGACTTTCCAACTTACGCATAATATTCGAGCGAAAATCGTTATTATAAATTTTCACCAGTTTAAAATGCCTCTACCTCCGGATGTGGCCTTTTTTAGTTCGAAATTAACAGTGTCTTTAATTTTGACAAAAAGGGACCAAAAAATGCATATGCGAGATAACCTTTTTCGAAGATCATCTAAATGCACATAAGGTAAAATTTTACCCATAACGTAGGTTACCTCTTCGATTATACCCAATGTAACACAGCGTATGTACATTATATTCATCCCTTATATAATAATAATATTCACATTTGCGATCAAATTGAAATTTTATCGATGTTTGCGAGCCCAAGAAATGTTGCAATTCTGTGAAATATGTTTACTTTAAGGGTTTATTTTTATTTTACATTTTTTTTTTTTCGGTTTAGGTACTTGTTCACATCTGTTATATACATAAACGTGTATGTATAAATTGTTTCATTTACATTTTTATTTATTTTATTTTCGTTGTTCTTTTTTTTCTGTTTTAATATTTTACCACAAATTTTACGTGTACAAATTATATTGCATTTTTTTTTATTTCCCATTTTATTTCATTTTTTTTCTCGAATAGGTAATGTGAAAATTTATTTCATTGATTTTTATTATAATGTATTATACTGTAATAATTCTGAAAAAATTAAATAAATTTCTTACCCATATTGAATTTATTTACGTGTTGAATTACGTATACAGATACGATTTCAGGGAACGTAAAAATTACACATGGATTGAAAAAGTAGGTACAGAAATACTTCGTTGGTACATGAATTTTTGAACATTAAAAAAAGATGTGTTGATTGGTAATATTAATCACTGAAGAATAATTACCTACGGGTAGGTATTTAATTTTCAAACTCAATACACAACGCAGTTTTGGCGAAAAAAATTCACAATTTTCAGAATGAAAATATCGAAGGAACTACAGATGAGTATATCAAGTAAGTTTGGTATGTCAAGAGAAGAATATTAAACTACGTCTCGTTTAAATCATTGCATAAGTTTGTAGAAACTAATGTTTGAAAAATTGGCAAAAAAAAATGATACGATTTTCAACGCAAAAAATTACAATGACACCTCGTACTTTATTCGGAGAATATATTATCTTTAGACAAAAAAAGTGGTTTGAATTGACAGCCATGTGCTGGTCTCCATGAATATTTTTATTCATGAATCGCAACTTTCTCAGACAGAAATGAGTGTTTGAGCGACGAAGACAGATTTTGAACAACTACACAGAGAAAGTTCGATTAAATTAAATTCTGAAAGAAGCTTTCCCTTCGTTCCGTTGAGACAAATCCAAAAAGGTGGTGGCTTTTGAATTTTGATCAATTTTCGTCCGCGTTACGAACATTTTTCTTTCAGTATCCTATCAACTCTTCCTAAAAAAGGTAGTTTTTGGCGTAAAATGACCAAATTAAATTCTGAGAAAACCGCTCGATTCGTCTTGACGAGACGAATCAGAGTATTGACAAAATTTTAAAACCCAAAAGGAAGACATTGGCAGGACTTTTAGTATGACCTTTTCAAAATAAATACTGTCCGCCCCTCCCGCCAAAAAACTCATTTCAGGAGGATAATTTTTTTCATTTCAAAATATTTTTGTGTTCAAGATGAAAAAGAAGAGTTTTTATTAGATACCATATAATTTCGAAAAGAAAAAACTTGTAAATTCACTGAGCCCGAGCGATGCAAGGACGAGAAGATTTTAGAAAAAAGGGGCATCCAAAATCTGAAATATTTTCATCAAGTAAAATTAACGTTTTTTCTTTCGTATTTTGTTTTGACTTCCAAAAAACGATATCTATGGCCTCGTTCCTGATTTCCTTCTGAAAAAATGAGAAATTTATGAAAATTTGCAATCGAGATCGGTACGAGTCCATTAATAAATGAGAAGAACAAGTTTTTTCATTAGAAACTGATAATTTCCTTGGTAGAAAAAGAAGTTTCATACCATCATTTTGAGAATAAAAATCGTATAAATTTACTTAGCCCGAGTGAAGAGAGCAAAAATTTTTGAAGAAAAAGTCATTCAAAAACTGAAATTTTTTCAAACACCTATAATATCATCTTTCATCATCTTACACAGTGCAGCCACTAACGATATTTCAAATATTAAATACCATATTTATTTTGACGGGTTAGTCTCAAAATGTGAAAAAGGACTTTTTACCAAAAAATCACAAAATGAAAGACTTTTTATGGCTCAGAAAGGCATTTCAGGGAAAATAAAGACTAGAAGGACCGGTTAGACACACTGCGAATTTAATGGGGGAAATAGAATTAAATTTGGTCAGAGCTATATGGGCGATTTCGAAATCTTTGAAAAGGAAATCCCCTTCTGGCTTTGAAAACTACAATCGCGAAAAATGGTTCAAATTCAATTCTGAAAAAAGCAATAAATTTGTTTCGTTGAGGTAAATTCAGAAATGTGATCGCTTTTGAATTTTGATCAATTTTCGTTCGAGTTACAAGCGTTTTCTCTCCGCATCCTATCGTCGCGACCCTTCGGAAAAAACCATTTTCGACTCAAATTGACTAAATTAAATTCTGAAAAAATCATTTGATTCATCTCGGCGAGAGAAATTCAATGATGGAAACGAAATTCGATTCGGTAAATTTTTGTCCGAGTTATCGGCATTTCTCCATTTTGAAAAAGTAATAGCAGGTGTCCGTTGTTTTCAAAAAAAAGTCGTTTTTGACGCAAATTGGCTAAATTCAATTCTGAAAACCCCATTTGATTCATATTGACGAGACGAATTAAATGGTGGAAACAGAATTCAAAGTGAATAATGCATCGACGAAAAGTGAAATACCAACTATTTTATCAAGATATAAAAATGCGATAAGCTCGAGCGAAAATTTTTGCAGAAGAGTGCCTTCAAAAGTTGAAAATTCATCACTTCACACCCTACATGCCCGATGAAAAAATTTTAGATCTGATCATATCTCAAAAATGTCCCAATCTAATGTTATCAAATCACATCAAATCATATCTCATTGTATCAATTCACATCTGAAGGTTCAGATCCAGTTTGATATGATGTGATCAAATGACATCTAATTTGATCAAATCATATCTAAAAAAAATCAGATGTAATTAGATATAATTTGATTAGGACATTTTTGAGATCAAATTTTATCTGTTTTGATAAAATCAGATATGATTTTATACGATTTGATCTAAAATTTTTTCATCGGGTGGTGTCTACTGGATTGAAAAAACGAAAATTCATACAGCCTTGCAATCATTTACTCATCATCGGGGAGGACGTACAGATCATGAGACACCTACAGGTCAAAACTACATATCTGAATAAGAGATTTCCAAATACACCGATATAGTGATCAATGCACGCACGCCGTACGGCTACATTCCCGCCTATAGCACGCTATTACGAGGACAGCAGCTCCGTAGGACTATCAACTACTATACAGGCGTAGTGTGAAGTATTTTGGATTTGAGGTACCTCAAGTTGAAATATTTCAAAAAGAAAAGTACCGATAGAGTATTTTCAAAACATCATTTCAAGTGCACACTTATTTAGTTTCTAAAACAGTCTGTTCGACTGTACTTCCTGGGAATCTCTTATTCATTCATCTACAGGTCAACACTACACAAGCATCTTAATGGGAGATCTTCAATTTATACCTACATACATTTACACTCAAAAGTACGCAGTAGTCAACGCGCGCACGCCGTGCGGCAGTATTCTCGCCTATAGCACGCTATTACGAGGGCAACAGATCCGCAGGACTATCAACTACCAATTACATACAAACGAGTATGTGCAATATGAAGTAAAAAGATGTTACTTATCCCTGGTGTCGAAAAAAAAAGTTCTGATAGTGTTTTTGTGATGTGGCCTGTGTCCCGCCTATATGGAGTTTGGGAGTGGGGACAACAACCAGCTAGCTACGACTCAACGTAGATTACCTAGATATAGTTCCGTATACGTAGCTGTCTAGTTATGTACTTGTTTAACCTGTTGTGTAAATATGAATATACTTTCGTTACATGTTTGATGTGTATTATTCATTCAGCATAATTCTACATGGTGTCAGAAGTGTTGTTTATTTTTATTTTAAGCTTTTTATTTTAATATGGTGTTTTAATTCGTGGTTGTGTTTGATCGCGATGTTTTACGTTTTGGTTTGTGAAAACGTAATTTTCAAGTGACTACTTTCAATGTGGTAGCACATTTTAACGTGCATTTATTCGCCACAGTTGACGTGGTCGCACATCTTAACGTGCATTTTTAATCAATTACGCCACCTTTAACGTGGGTAAGTCGCACAATCAACGTGCATATTTTAGCAGCACAATTAACGTGCATTTTTAATCAGTTTTCGCTACCTTTAACGTAGTGAATTTTATCAAACTGAATCAAACCTCAACGTTTGATAATTTAGTCAGTTACTACCTTCAACGTGGTAATTGCAACACACTATCAAGCAAGTGTGGAAAATTTTAGTCGTTCACTACTGAAACGTGGACTTAATCAACGTCATATTAACACATTTAAACGTGTAAAATGACTACCACTGCTTCAACTAGAACCACAACGGCGACGACCATATCAACGGCATCGTCAGCTCAATTTGTATTTAGCCCTCCGAATGCATTTGATTTTAAAAATCCTGCATCATGGGAGAAGTGGATACAGAGGTTCGAAAGATACAGAGTTGTATCAGGCTTGAATTTACAAGCTTTGGAGACCCAAACGGTCACGTTAATCTATTGCCTCGGCGATGATGCGGAGGATATTATTTCGGCTTCATCCTTATCTGAAGCAGATAAGAAAGACTATGGTAAAGTCAAAGCCATGTTCCAAGACCACTTTATCGGCAAACGGAACGTCATTTATGACAGAGCTAAATTTAACCTTCGCATTCAACGTGAAGATGAGCCATTTGAATCATTTTATACGGACCTACGTAAGCTAGGCGAGCACTGTAAATATGGTGCATTGTTAGATGAGCTTATTCGTGATCGCATTGTTATCGGCATTCGCGACAAAAAGCTATCTAAAAGTTTACAGCTTGATGCTGATTTAACGCTTGAAAAAGCTATTACAAGGTGCCGTCAAGAGGAATCTGTTATGAGACAGCAACTTGACCTTCAATCATCATCCACCCCTATTAAACAGGCAGAGGTCAATGATATTAAACATCGACGACCCAAAAAGCCTACCCCTAAGTCAAGGGAAGGGGGAACTTGCTGGAACTGTGGGAAAAATAAACACCCTAAAGAACAGTGTCCAGCAAAAGATGCAAAATGCTTCAAATGTGAAAAAACTGGGCATTTTAGCAAATTATGCAAAGCCGGAAGCAGTTTTGCATCGAAAAATGAATCAACTGGCCAGGATAAACGCAATCAAGGCAAGGCCAAGGTGCATAATGTGTACCAACCATCATCAGATTTATCAGATGATGATGAGAAATTTTTGGGCCAAGTTAAGGCTTATAAATCAACCAAATCAGAGGGAGAAAAATTCCGGATCAACGTGTTAGTTAACAACACTCTAATAAGCTTCAAAATTGATTCAGGAGCTGATGTTACGGTTATCCCACCTCATTTGGTACCAAGAGGCCAAAAATTGGAATTGGCAAGTCAGAAATTAACAGGCACTGGAAGTAATCGCCTGCAGGTATTGGGCCAATTTGAAGCATTAATCAGTGTTGGTAAACGCACTGCAAAGGAGGTGATATATGTGATTAAAAATCAACCTCAACCCTTACTTGGGGTACCAGCAATTAATGCTCTCAAATTAATCACGATTAATTATATTGATGAAGTTACAAGTGATGTGATCTATAAAAAGTACCCAGAACTTTTTACAGGTATGGGTAGATTGCCAATGGAATACAATATTGAATTGAAACCAAATGCTATTCCATATGCATTGAAAGTTGCTCGTAACATACCAATTCCTTTACGTAGTAAAGTCCTACATCAGTTGAAAAGGATGGAGGAACGTAAAGTAATTAGAAGAATTGACATACACACAGATTGGTGTGCGCCAATGGTAGTCGTACCAAAAGGTGATGACGTCCGCATTTGTGTTGACCTAACTGAGCTTAACAAGTGGGTAAAACGCATACGCCTAATATTACCTGATGTTGAGATAATCATTGGATTAATTGGCGACTCAACTGTTTATAGTAAGCTTGATGCAGAATGTGGATTCTGGCAAATACCTTTGTCAAGAATCTCTGCAATTCTAACCACCTTCATCACGCCATTTGGGCGGTTTTATTTTCTGGTATTACCATTTGGTATTACATCAGCACCAGAACTTTTCCAACTATGCATGCAGACCATCTTAGAAGGCTGCGAAGGTGTTTTAATCCTGATTGATGACGTTTTAGTTCATGGAAGAAACAAAGCTGAGCATGATAAGCGTTTGTTCATAGTTTTAGACAAACTTAGAGCAGCTGGCTTAGTATTGAACAAAAAGAAATGTGAATTTTCTGTAACTAGGATAAAATTCCTTGGACATATTGTGGACGGTAGGGAAATTCTCCCTGACCCAGAACGTATTCGAGCACTCAAGGAATTTCCTGTGCCCAAAAATATACATGATGTCCGCAGGTTCAATGGGATGATTAACCAATTGAGCAAATTTATCCCTAGATTAGCGGATAAAACTCAGCCAATTCGTGAGCTGTTGAAAAAAGACATTGTTTTCCAGTGGGGTCCAGCTCAACAAGCTGCACTGGAGAGCATTGTGGGAGAAATACAGGAGGAGATGGCTCTCCTGAGATATGATGTCAATGCAAATGTTAAAGTTTCGGCAGATGCATCAAAGTTTGGACTTGGTGCTGTCCTTTTACAACAGGACCCGAAAACAAAGCAAATTAGACCAGTGGCATTTGCTTCAAAAGCTATGAATGAAACTGAACAAAGGTACAGCCAGATTGAAAAAGAAGCATTGGCTATCACATGGGCATGTGAAAGGTTTGAATATTATATTCGAGGTCGTACTTTCGAAATTGAAACAGACCACAAACCCTTGCTACCTTTGCTGTCAAATAAACCTCTTAATGATGTACCTCCTCGTGTACAAAGGTTTAGAATGAGGTTAATGAGATATACCTTCACAATCACTCATACAGCAGGGAAAGAAATGCATATTGCTGACTGCTTGTCAAGAGCTCCCTTAGAGGATCCAAATCCACTTGCGATTACTCAAGAGGTTGAGGCTTATATTAATCAAATCCGATCAAATGGATTTCCAGCTTCTCAAGATAAGCTGGCAGAGATATCAAAAGCTCAAGCTCAAGATGATGAAGTGCCAAGAGCTCGTAAGAGTTCTCAGTGAAGGATGGCCAGATTCGATTAAAAATGTGCCATTTAAAATTCGATCTTGGCATAATTTCCACCATGAATTATCGATGGTTGGAGATTTACTCTGCCGTGGTACCAGAATCATTATACCAAAGGCACTGCGTTCTGAAATATTGAATCGCATCCATGATGGTCATCAAGGTGTTGTCAAATGCTTAAATAGAGCTAGAACATCTGTATTTTGGCCTGGTATTACTTCAGACATTAATCGTCTGTGTGAAAAGTGTGATACTTGTTCTAAATATCGCTCAGCGCCAAAATACCCAATGATACCAACTGCAACTCCACCTGGTCCATGGGTAAAAGTTGCCATTGACTATTTTGAGTATGGGAAACGACTTTATTTCCTTATTATTGATTACTACTCAAGATTTATTGAGGTTACACCAGTAACTGGGCTCTCTACTGAGGAGTTGATCAGAAAATGCAAACTTATATTTGCAAGGCATGGAATTCCAGAGGAAATTTTTTCTGACTCTGGTGCACAATTCAAGCACAGATTGGGAAAAATTTGGCAAGGAATATGGATTCCGTATTGCTACAAGTAGCCCCCACTACCACCAGAGCAATGGTGAGGCTGAAAGAGCTGTGAAAACTGTGAAAAAGCTGTTGAAAAAGAATGATGATCCAGCTTTAGCATTGTTATCTTACCACTCAACTCCTAATGCCTCAGGGTTAAGCCCAGCAGAGCTTTTAATGGGAGAAAATTGAGGACTCGATTGCCAACAATTAATAATCAGCCCCAGGTTATTGACCATGAAGAATTCAGAACTTGGGATGCTGAGAATCGAGCAAAGCAAGCGCAAAATTATGATCGCCGCCATAGGGTGGTTGAGGAAAAGGCGCTTGAGCCAGGTACTAGAGTGTACATACCTGATCGCCAAGAAGAAGGCGTGGTTGAGAGGTCGAGAGAAGGCTCTCCCAGATCCGTGGAGGTCAATACTGATGAGGGAACCTTACTTAGACGAAATCAATCAATGGTTCGTCCCCTCCAACCGACTCAAACTAGTCCTAGAAAACTAGAGACTCTTCAGGAAGAATCAGAAGAAAGTCCTTCAGCCCCAGGCCAGTCAAGGTATGGAAGAGTCTACAGAAAACCTGATCGCTATGGAATTGACCCCTGAAAGGGAGATGTGATGTGGCCTGTGTCCCGCCTATATGGAGTTTGGGAGTGGGGACAACAACCAGCTAGCTACGACTCAACGTAGATTACCTAGATATAGTTCCGTATACGTAGCTGTCTAGTTATGTACTTGTTTAACCTGTTGTGTAAATATGAATATACTTTCGTTACATGTTTGATGTGTATTATTCATTCAGCATAATTCTACAGTTTTTAAAACCATGGTGTCTCCTGAGTCGAGAAAATGGGCATTTTCATGTTTTGCGTGTCATTTTCAAACAATTTCTCACTCTCCAAATTTCATCGAAAGACCCCCTCCCCTCTCATTACGTATACTCATTTTAAAACGGATTTCAAGCAGTTTTATTTTGATGAGATATTATTTGTTATAGTTTTCTAAATATGACTGGAAAATACGATACAGGGTGTCTTAACAAATTTTCAAAACCCCGAAACGGGACCTTTGAAAATCAGTACTGATGAATTTCATGCTCTCCCACCAACCAACAAAAAATTAAAAACCTATCAAGATAACAATTTTCGAGAAGTCTTCAATAAATGCAAGAAATGAAAGTGAATTTATTTCAAAACTTCAAGAATAAGGAAAATAAAATAACATCGAAAAGAAAAAATACGTAAATTCATTGAACCCGAGCGAAGCAAGGATGAAAAATTTTGAAAAAAGGGCGCCAAAAAATCTGAAATTTCTTCATTAGGTAAAACGTATGCTTTTTAGCGGACTTCTCGCCCTAGTTTTCGTATTTTGCTCGGACTTTTAAAAAAATGATAATTGAGGACTCGTTTTCTGATTTCCTTCAAAAAAAAAGAACCTTTCTGAAAATTGCAATCGAGATCGTAACAAGTTTTTTGATAAATGGGAAAAACTTTTTTTCACTTTGAAATATAAATTGTCTAGGCTGAAAAGGAAGAAGTTTTGTAGGTACTAAAATTTTAAAATAATACTGCGTAATTTTACCAAGTCCGAGCGAAAATTTTTGAAGAAAAAGGCATTTAAAATAGGACATTTTTTCAGACTCCTTGCATCATCTTTCATCATCTTAAAACACTGTTAGCATTGGCGACATTTCAAATACCTATTGGCAATATTTATTTCAACACGTGGGATTTGAAAATTTTTGCAAAAAACTTTTCACTGAAAAGGCCCCAGAACAGGATTTTTCAACCCAAAGCAGGACCAACTTGACTTGCTAGACACCCTGAGTTTTCAAGCTCAACTTTCTAATTTTTTTCATGTTCAAAATTGAATTTATCCAGCTTTTCCGTTTGTTTTTCTCAAATTCCATTTTATCAATTTTTTTTCGAAGTTTGATAAGTAAGCACCTATACATATCTCAAATTCAATGTTTTTTCTGCATTTGAAATTTAGCAATATTTTCAAGAATGTTGAGAAAAAAACTTCTCGAGATTCTCAAATGTATGGCAAAAATTTCAATTTGGAAAAGATTTTGAGAAAATTTCAAAATTGGTAAAATTGTCAGAAAAGAAAGTTTTCACGGCAAAAAATTGAAAAATTGAATTTTCGATGTTCTGGGTAAACAAAAATAATAATTATGGATATTAGTGCTAGTGAAAATGTTTCACATTCTGGTAAAAACTGATGGTTAATTCAACTCGAAATAGTTCTTTGATAAGTTCAAGTCAACTCTTCGCGTCCAAATTTTCTCAAAATTGAAATTTTTGTAATATTTGTTTCCCCACTCTGAATTTCTTTTCTACTTTGACGAACTCTTGTTCCAAGTTAAGAAGTTCGGAGAAAATTGAAATTTTTCTCAATCATTTTATGTTATTCTTCCTCGCCATTACAAAAAGAAGTTTGGATTTGTTATGGTACCTAACGACTTTAATTAATCGATTTACAGAAGAATAGTTTCATTCATCATGAACGCATCCTTCAAGCTTGTGAAAGAAAATAACAACACACACTCTGGGCAATTGGATTGAAACATAGTGAGTATAGCGAATGAAATCGTAAAATATGCATCGGATAATGATAAATTTGATCATTCATCAAGTTTTTAGTTTTTTTTCCTCAAGTAAAAATTTACGTAGAGAAGGATTTTGAAAATTTCCACAACCCACGGAAATGGCAATCATCAGAAAAAAAAAGTGAAAAAAAAATTACAAGGACATTAGAACGTATGATTATCTCCTAAATTTTTCGCATTAAGTACAATTTTTTTCATTGATTTTGAAAGACTACGACAGAAAAAAGTAAATTTCAGGGTACTTACCTAAATTATTTGGGAAAATTCGACTAAAAATAATTTATGATCATCGTTGAAAAAATCAAAAAATTCTTCAGCATTACTTTTTCAACATGAAATTTCGTCAATAATCTCGAGCTATTTGTACCTACCCAAAGCTGAGCACACACCGAAGAAATTTTTTCAAAACCACCTAAATTATACGAAACAGAGCGTTTCAAACATCGTCATCATAAGATTAGAACGAATACGGAAACGTATACACATCTCATTCGAAAGAATCATGGTATCTTGTTTTATTTTTCCATTAAGGGAGATTTTTTTTGACAATTTATACAACGTAATTGGAACCAGAGCGAAATCATTGTCGGAAATCAATTCAATTTAAAACGCTGTTTCGTTCTTCCAATACAAATACAACCACTTAAGCAATTTGTTTGGTTTTCCAATTCGTCGTTACACTGCTGCGATGTCACGATTAATGAAAATACTGTCACTTTTTAACACATTGCTTATATACTTTTTTCGTTGGAAAAATTTAACTGGCATAGTTTCAAAAAGAATACATCAACGTTTAATAAATTAAATTTCTTTCCTTTTTCGTTCCATTTTCTCTTCTTATAATAAATTCCTGATGATAATTCTTTACTGAAATGGCTTTGCAGCAATGATACGAAAATAAACAGAACGAAAAAAAATCAGATCTTGAAATGCATGAAAAAAAGAAAGTATTTTACGAACATCCGTCAACAAAATGTGACAAAAAGAAAATTTCTGACTGGTTGAAAAACTAAATTGAACGTATCATTGCAGAGCGCAAATTCCAAGTGCTTTGTAGTTCATCGGTTTATTTTTAATCAACGTATAGTCGTCGAGCTTTACAAAATTTATGTTCGTCTTGATGAAATTATATGTTCGCAGAGTCTGAATTACCCAACTACAAATTATAGTATATGGTGTATAGTGTATTTCACCAAAGCAAGCAATTTTTGAAGTCACATTTTCGTTTTTATTTAGCTCGATTTTAATTCAATTCAAATATAAACTAAGAAATAGAAAAGTTTGGGAGGGAATTTATCATTCGTGTCTTTTTTTCTCTCTATTTTCGAACCGGGCCACTTCAAGTTTTAAATTGCCGTAGTTTATACACGAAAATCAAATTAAAATCCGAAACTCCGAAAAGAAACATACTCGCGTTGGAGACTTCCAGACTACTCTTTCGAATTACCGATGAAATATCCGATGTGACACCATATTGTCGGCAATTAGAATCGCTATTGTAAGAGTGAATAAGTGTAGCAGTGTCGTGATGCGTTGTTGGTCGACATTTCCACTTTTTTTTTTGAAACTTGTAATATTTTTTGCCAAAAATGGAATTTTTGGTACTCGAGTTCAACAACTATACATACATTTTTTCAATTTCTTCAATTATTTTTCAAAATTGTTCTGATCAAAATTACTTTCAAGTGTAAAATTTTTCACATTTGAATTTCTTTAGAAAGAGTTTGTCATTTTGATTTAAATTTTTTTTTTAAATTTCACATTTTTATACTTAATGCGTTCCCATAACTGAGTAAAACATGAAAAATAATTGAAAAAAATTCAAAATTCTCGAAAGAAAAAAATGTAAGATAATAAGTAGGAAGAAAATTGGAAAAAATTGTAAAAAAAAAACTTGAATTTAGAAAATTTGATTTGTGGAAAAAATCAATAGATTCTGGGTTTAAATTTTATTATTATAAAATATGAATGAGTTACCTATCAAAGAAATTCAAAAAATGAAAAGTTGAAAAAAATCTGAACTTAGATCATTGAAAACGAAAATTCGTGTAATTTTTTGACTATTCAGTGCCGTTTTCGCCTAATTTTCGCTGCTTCAAATTTTCCCAAAAAAGAATTTTCGCTATATCTATTGATGAAAAAAATGAATAAATAAATATGTTCTAAGTTCTTCTTTTTTTTGTGACATTATTAAGATTTTTGCTATTTTCTGTTGGGTTTTCTTTGGTTTTTCTCATCAGTAAACATCATAGAATCCAATTTTGTACAAAAAATAATTGGGAATCAGTATTTTTATTCATTCATTTGTAAATTGCTCGTTTTCTGATTGATTTACTTCAACAGAAAATTCACTCAAGTGAGATAGGTAGGTGATACTTTTTCAATGTAATCGAAGGATTTACAATATTTAGAGTATTTTTTGAGATCGATATTTTGGTATTTTTTGCCATCTTGAAACATTATTTCATTGCAGATGGATCGTCGTGGCGACTGCAGCATTACTTCGAAACCCTCCGGGAAATTTGCCTGCCTTCAAGGTAAAACTTCGCTGTAAAATTGATCAGTCGTAAAAGCGTAGATGATTTTCTAGGAAATCAATGAATCACGTCGCTTGTGCTGAGCAACGTAATTGGAATAACCCGCGAGTATTTTCGACACTTCTTCCGAATCGAGGATATGTTAATTGTAGTTTGTCTCTTCTCTTTCACCTTCCCTCCTTTTTTTGGTTACAAATGTCAATGTCGATAAATGCAAATCAATTCTTGTTTAAACCTTAATTGATAATTTATTCCAACGATTTGGGCATTAATGAAAGGTGTATGGTTTAAATTAATCGGACATTGAGAAATATTCTGACAGAACGCGATTTAGGGCTATACGATGAGGAGTTTGCGTTTCGTCGAAATTCCTACTCACCGGAAATACATCATGTACGTACATTCGGTTTCCAAGTGGAATGTCACAAAATGGCAATGAGGGCAGAATCACCGGTAATTATCGAAATAGAAGAGAATATTCGTATTTTTCAATATAAAAATGAATGCGTTCAAAAAAAATTTGTTCGATTTAACAATTTCTATAGGTACAAAAAATGATGAAGTTTATACATTTTTTAATATTTTCCTGTACTCAATTACTACTGTGACGTCATGGCTTGGGAGACGAATCAACAGGGCAATTTAACTATTACTTCTGAATATTTCAAAGCACAATGACTGTTATATCCGGTACATTGTTTTGATTTTCATGAATGCCACGTGGTAAGGAGAGGACGAAAAACAGTCACAGTGATCTCAGTTTGATTGACTTTCTGAATTCGTGCACCTTCTACCTATTTCAACCTGCTGACCTTTATCGTTGAATCATCGTGTGAGAAGTTTTGCAATATATTTTTACTAAATAGTAACGTAAAAATTAAACATTGTTATAATGTAAACAGATGTGAGGTTCTCGATTTTTCAACAATCTGCAAACTGCAATTTTCTGATGATCAATTTAAAATGAAAAAACTCAAATTGCACATCCTTAGTTTTTTTACCCAAGTATTCATAAAAAAGTACATAATCCCAATACAAGGAATTGAGATCCCTTTGTTTCACCTGCCTTTGGGCCAGGAAGCAAAAATTTCTCTACAGGTGGATGTATTCACTTTCAGAATAAACCGCCATGTGTATTCGCAAAAATAGGATTTTTTTCTGCACTGCCCTACAGTGTACTTCATGTCCAAAAAATTAAAATCACCAATCATTATAATTCTTAAGGACAAAGTGTACTTCATCACATGGTAGCAGAACGTAGATTACTTTCATTTGATATTCCTCGAAATATCCCAGACGATTTTGACCCAAAACACCTTGGAAAAATATGATATGATAAGAAATATTAAATTTTTAAAATCGCCATCAGAAACTAAACGCTTTCTGGGAAATCTCAAGCTCCTTTTCTGATGTCTCAATGACGTCAATTGATTGTGTTCCATTTGATCTCTCAGGTGCTGACATAAGTTCTGAAAAATGGTCCATCCAATAAAAAGCAGTATGTAGGATTGTAGGAGCGATCAAGAAAAATTGAAGTTCAGGAATGGAACAAGAATGAAGACGACTGTTTTTAGAACCTATTTTAGTGGTTGTAAATGCGTGGATTCTCAAATAAAAATTCGTGTAAAAATATAGGAACAATGATTCCATTTTTTTTTTCACTATGTACGAAATTGATTTTCTTTTTTTTCAAGAGTTGAATATACTAATTGGTTCCCATATTTTTGGCGTAGTATGCATGAATTAATTCCGATTTTCTTTTCAGGTAAGCAGGCATGTAAAAATTTTGTTTTAGTGATTTTTATACATACTTATATATTTTTTTTGCAAAGGTCGCGTCATTTCTCATTTGAAATTGAAAAGTGATATAATTGGAATTTTCGCAAATTTTTGGAGAATTTTTCAGTTCAGGGGCCAAAATAGAACCAAACTTTAGAAAACTAGGTCACAGCGTGAAATTTGAGAATCACCCAGCACTGTTGAATCTTTCTCAATCATATACCTATCAAATCGAGAGGTAAAAAAACACTTTTTACAAAAATACTGAAATGATTGTAGCCTGGATGCCACACATGAAACAATGAAGTATGCACTGCTTTTGTTTTTCTTGATGGTTAAAACAGAAATCAACAACCCAGTCGTTGAAATTTTCAACATTCAACATAAAAACGCGCAGTGCATCGAAGAAGGCTTAAATATTTTTAAATCATGGAATTCGGAATGGCACTCAAACGTTGCTACATTTGTGACAGCGTTGTAAGTATCATGACAATTTTTATCGGTTTGTTTATGCTGTGTGTTTTTTATTCAATAAAATATACTTAATTCTAAAAAATCAAGTTTATTACAGTAAATATATCAACTGATGACTGATACATGCAATGTACCATTCAAGAAGAAGTAGGTAGAGGTACGTACATTGCTCCCGAAAGCATTTTCTGGTTAATCACCCATAAATGGAATAATTTAACAAAAATTCTTTTCAATTACAAATCATTGCGTAACTTGGAATTCATTAATTGTTGAATTTTCACGCTTTTAGCTGCCGATTCGATACCCAACCATTCAATTATTGAATTATTCATTTTAACGGCTTACCGAAGATACATTGTCTTCGAGCAATGTTTACATTTTTGAGTATAATTTTGCAAATTACTAGGGTTCACTGATTTTCGCTCATCATACTAAACAGACAAAGAAAATATTATAATGCATCTATGGTACCTGATAGATTGAACTGACTTTAATTTTCAACTGTCTTTTCCGGGATGAATGAAAAAAATCAGTGCTGTATAAAGCATTTGTGGAACTTCTCTATAATTTTTCAAGACCTTGAACGAAAAATTCTCACTCTTAAAATCATTCTGACGAAAAATTACAATAACTGAAATCTTCAAGATTTGGACAGAAATTTAACATTCAAAATTAGTAATGTTCTCAAAAATGCTACATTTTGGTATCCACCCCACAAATTTTCCGTTTTTTCTGGAATTGATGAAGAATTATGCGTAATTTAAACTTCATCCTGAAACAGCGATAGATGGAGGTAGGTAATAAATGTCCATAAGCTGACATGAGTCGTTTTTCAAAATTTTAGTGATCAGTAAAAATCGTCGACATTGATGATTTTCCGATTTCCAGACAGATTTGTAATTTATGCGAAGCACAAAGGCTCGTCTTTCAACAATCAACATCGCATCGTCATGATTAGAGCCCGATGAAAAGTTTTCAAATCAAATCGTATCAAATCATATCTGATTTAGATCAAATTTTATCAAAACAGATAAAATTTGATCTCAGAAATGTCCCAATCAAATTATATCTAATTAAGTACATCTGATTTTTTTTAGATAGAATTTTATCAAATTAGATGTCATTTGATCACATCATATCAAACTGGATCTGAACTTTCGTAATTTCTTCAGATATGAATTGATACAATGAGATCTGATTTGATGTAATTTGATATTTTTGAGATGTGATTACATTTGAAATTTTTTCATCGGGAGGTACCTATTGTGCTATCTTTCTCGCCACAATGTAACATAATATGAGTCCAAAACAACTAGCAGTATTTTTAAAACAAAATCCAACCAAAAGTCATTTTTAAAAAAATGAACAAAATGGGTTCAAAAGCTACCTGGAATATCGCCCATAAGTAATTCTTCTTAAAGGATGTAAAAATGATTTATGCCAAGGAAACCAAAAGAAAAAATATGGACTCCTTTTCAAGTTTTGGTGCAAGTTCACACTTTTTGCACTTTTGAACACTTTCTAAAAATTTGGACTATCCAGAATCAATAAGATCCTTTTTCAAAAAGAAAAAGAGACATCTCACTTCAGGGTCGAGGCCAGTTTTGAAAAAGGAGTGGGTCAGGGGTAAGAAAATCCTTCAGAGCTAAAAAAGCAAGACGATGGAAAATGGCTCGTAAAAACGCAGAAGAATAATTTTGTGCTTTTCAAATATTCCTGAAAAAAATTCACCCTCACTTCGCTCAGGTACTGACCTCTAGACGAAATACTAAAACCGACGCTGTCTCTTCCATCATTCTATAACGACGCGAGCCACAATACCAAAAAAGGAAAGTAAAATTCGATTTGTAAATTTGTTCGTTTTCAACGACGATTATCGAAGTTGGTGTATATTTAATTAGACGTGTAACCGCCGTCGGATTTAATTACCAAGCGCATCGATGCATATTAATGATACACAAACAAATACACGAGACTACTTCATCTATTCTTTATAATTGGTTAGGCTGCATGTAGCACGACATTGTATGTCTATGCATTCACTTCCTCCGATGCGACAAAGTAATTTCTGAAAAAAAATTCCCCATAAACCCCGAAACAGTAATATCTGTGTTAATTATTAAAGAATGTCTAGCTATCTCTACTTCAAACAACTGATACCAAGGTCAGTAATTTGATCACATCGTGATCTCGAATACTTGAATATTAAAAGCCTTGTAGCACTGGTCAAAGGTCACGAATAAATTTTCTTCGAAAGAAACCTCTGAAAAAAGTAAGAAAACGTCATTTCTTGTTCGCACGCTGTCGACAGTGGTAAGAGTGCTGCACCTTTTTTTTTTCAGTGTTGTGGGTATTTCATTAAATAAATTTGTCGCCGCGGTTTCATATGGTGGTGTTTTTACGATCAAGGGTTTCGTTTGTTTGAGAATTTTCACTCAGCTGATATGGATACCGAAGAGGAATTATATGATGTGGTTATTTCCGGAGTGAGTGGCAAGTTTCCATCTTGCGAAAGCTTGGAAGAGCTTAAGCAGAAGTTGATGGATAAAATTAATTTGGTTACGGATCAGAATTGTCGATGGAATAAGGGTAAGTAAATTTTATTCGGCACTAAACTTTGTTTTAAGAAAATAAGGAAAATTGTTAGGTACCATTTCAATATCTATTGGTACCTAAAAAATCACAGTTCAAATGACCATGTAGATGATTTTTTCATCGATATCTAATTTACTCAGACAAGGTGCTGGAAAAGATTTTAAAGAGAATTTCGAAAAAATATCTCAGATCTGACATTTGAACAATACAAATTACTAAACAGAGAATCTTTGGTGCCAAGGTTCGTGTTTTTTTTGCATGTTCTATTTATTTACGATCAGTATTTTCAATTTATATCCTTCAAAAGTCGAATTAAGTTCAACAGTATTATTAGAAAACATTTCAATTCAGTCTGACCTATGAGGTATCCAAAATTTACATTTAGATAGAAACTGGAAAGGAAAAGTATATTGGACCTAACGCCAATGTCATAATTAAGTATGAAAATTCCAAGAAAAACGTCCATCACCTTGAGCAATCAATTAGCAAAATTGATACAATGACGTAACATGAATTTCTCGCAGATTATTCTTACATAATGCAAATTTCATTGTCACAATGTGTAAATTACTACGGCATAAATTATTTATAGACATGCTCATTGAAAGTGATAATGTTATTGAAAGGAACATCTTTAACAAGAGTTTAGGTACCTACATCTTGACTGAAATATCCTAGCGCATAAATGTGTAAATTTTCAGACGAATGGAAGGTACCATCAGCTACAGGGCAAATAAGCGTAGTGAAAAAATTCGACGACACTTTTTTCGGTATATTTTCCGGAGTAGCCGGAATGATGGATCCACTGACGAGAGTAGCCATTGAAAGGGCTTATGAAGCCATTATGGATGCTGGTAAGAATTTTCCAATGGCCAACTCGAATTTGATACTTCCAAAAGTTGGTTAATCGAGTTTCAATACCATTTTCTTATTTTATTTAGGTGTGAATCCAAAAAATCTCAGACATGCGAATATCGCTGTATACACGAACTCTTGTATCAGTGATTCGGAGGCAGTGGGCTGCGACGAAAAATTGACCGCCAAATTTTGGTTATTGGCTCACGTCAGAGCTCTTTTGGCCAATCGTATATCTTATGTTTTGAATCTGCAAGGTTAGAAAATCTGATCTATAAATCAATAATGAGCAAGGGAGGTACCTCAAACAGAATCAAATTAGGGTCCGAAACCAAAAAAAAGTATCAGAAATGCACAGCGAAAACAAAAAATTTGTTTTGGGAATAACAATAGTGCAGAAAAGTTGACGACCCCAAGTGATATCTTCTGATTGAGCAACAGCTTTCAATTCTTTAAAAACAGGGGGTCCGAAATATTTCAAAAATGAATTTATCTGACTTTTCCAGCTTTTCCAGAGCAGCTTTCCATTTTCCAACCATTTCACGCATGATATTTATGAAGCAACTGTTCACGAACTTTTAAGATGTCCCCTTTTCGTCCGTAAACAAATTCGATTCAATTCTGAAAATTTTTGTATCTCCCTCCCTCACACAAAATCTTGAAAATTTAAATTCATTTAGACAGAAATTCGAATACCTACTTAAAAAAGAAAATTAAGTTTTAAAGCAAAATTATAAAGTTTGGAAAAAACAAAACAAATTTAAAAGGTCTCACAAAAGTTGTCTAGTAAAAAGTTTATTACCTTGACCTTTTTGCATGACTTTCTAATTTTTCCATGAGCAATCCTTGAAAAAAAATTTTGAACAAATATAATTTGAAAAAATCACGTTAAGCTCCTAAATTAAAATTTTTCAATTTCTAGAAGAAGCTCAACCTTCGAGTCGAAAAGGTGGACTTTATTGAACATTGGACCTCTGAGCGTTTTGTTGAGATGTCTGTCAATTTAAGCAAACACACTCAAAATTTTTTCGATCTAAAAATTTGAAAAATTCCAACAATTCATTACCTCTTTACCGCTTCAAAAAACCAATCGAAAAGATCATCTATAAAATCAAAGGGAGTTCCCGCAACCTTTTCGGTTTGTCCCAGCGAATAAAAAAATGGATGAGAAATAAAATTTCAATCATTTTTATGAGATATAATAATGTGTTGGACCGGTGAGCGAAAAGATTTTGCGAAAACAACTAGGGAACAAGAAAATTTATTACTGTTCCTTCATTCAAGGTTTCAAAAAATATTGAAAATTACGTTTCCAAAAGAATTATACTTCGACCATATAGTATTAACATGGACCGCGCTAGTAATCTGAAATTCGCGATCAAACATAAAAGTGCCCCAAATGAATTGAGCGCTTCTGATTGGTCATTCGGCTCTTCTATGTCATGGAAAATAACAATTTCTGCCGAGCGCACCGAACGTAAACGCGCGCGCGCGTTTGCGTTCGGTGTTGATATTGGTTCATCCATCTCCTTATCAATAGCGCGACCAATCAGAAGCGCTCAATTCGTTTGGGGCACTTTTTCATGTTTGATCGCGATTTTGTTCAGAATCCCAGCGGATAGCGCGGTCCATGTTAATACTGTATAGTCAAAGGAATTATATTTCAAATAAATTTTGTGAAAGAAAAAAAAGAGACAAAGTAAACACTCCAAAACGGGAATTTAAATTGTAATCATTTTTTACACCACGGTCAACAAAAAATAATGAATAAAAAAATGAAGTAAAGTTTCCTCTGAAAGGAAATGTTGATAACATGAAATGTTTTTTCCACTCATTCTGACATCTAATAATAAGGTAATTTTAAAAATGATATCGAGAATTTTTTTTTTAAATTAAAAAATCGGCTTTTAGCACTCTGATATTTTTTTTGTCATTCTGAATTTCTGATATCAAGTAAATTTTCAGCTCCTGACTCTTTGACATTAAGCTAATTTCAAAAATAGGTATAAAAATTTATAAGTTTTTGAACTTAGATGACACAAAATAGAGTCTTAAAAATTTTGGAATGCCCCCCACCCCCTCCCAGGAGAAAAACACATATATGTTGAAAATCAATTTTTTTGAGAAGTTCATCATAAAATGAGTGAAGAAACACTTTCCAAAATTTTTTTGTATATTTGATTGGTTTACAGAATGGTCAACTTTTCTGCACTAAGCATTACGAGTTAACAATCTTCAAGTCAAAATTTCAGCAGCTCAAGTGAATTTTTAATTATTCAAAACCACCCCATGATCCTGCTAAGCGTAAAATTTAAAACTGGCTTATTAATCCACATAAACGATTTCAATACTGATTTTAAAGCTATAGATTATTCTCGAAAATTCGAAAGATTTGAAAAATAAACTGCAGCAGCTGAAATTTTAGATGACAAGTTATTTTTATTTTGCCCACAATTTTTCTGTTTGATGGTATAATCTCCCTCGTAAGACAACATTTGGACTCTACTAATATTTTCAACGAATATAGGTCCTAGCTGGACTATTGATTCTACGTGGGTTGGAGGAATCGAATGTCTGAAATCAGCAGTACAGGACATCAGATTAGGGCGCGTTGATGGAGCTCTCGTTGGCGTATCAAATGTGGTAATGTTCCCAGATTTATCTCAACATTGGTTGGGATTAAATAAATTGAGCCCCGATGGCAGTTGTAAACCTTTCCAAGAAGACGGTAAATAATTTTTACATCATTCAACAAACATGAATCGCAGCCTGCATTCTAAGAATAATTAATTTTCAGCCAATGGTTACGCCAGAAGCGAAGGAGTAGTTTTTTTATTTTTGCAAAGAGCAAAGGAGGCAAAACGTATTTACGCCGAAGTTTCTCACGTAGACGCTTCTTTCTGCGGAGAAAAAGCTAATACTTTCTTGAAACCTCGAGAAGAAGCATTTGTCGATTTTTTCAAAAAGTTTTACTCCGATTTTCCAATACAGATGGATGATATAGCGTACCTCGAAGCAGATGGATCGGCTGATAAAGTAAACCTGGACGATTTTTTACTTTGAAATTTGAATTCAATGTTCTCGAAAATTGTATTGAATGCCAAAAATTAATTTCGTTTTAGTATTTGGACGAAATAGAATTGAATTCGGTTGGAGAAGTTATATGCAATCAACGAAAAGAATCTTTGCCAGTGGGTTCGGTGAAAAATAATTTAGGTCATACAGAAGGATCTGCCTCGTTGGTATCCGTCGCAAAAGCTCTGATTTGTTTAGATTCTGGAGTCATTCCACCAAATTTGGATTTCAATAACGTTAATAAAAATATTAAAAAATTACAAACTAATGAAATGAAGGTGAAAATTTATTTTATAATGATCATCATTTATATTTTCGTTCTTTTTATGAAATGTTTTTTCCAATTTTTTATTATAGATCATCACCAATCCAACACCCTTTCCAGATGGAAAATTGGCTGCAGTAAACAGTATAGGGCTTTGCTCATCTATAGGTCACGTGCTATTGAAACCAAACTCAAAAGAAAAGAAAGTCGTTTCAAACAAACAAATCCCTCGTTTAGTTTTGGTGTCAGCTAGACACGAGCCTGGAATACTTGGCATGATTGACAAGGTGACTAAGTTAGAATTCATGAATACCAGTAATTTTCGGTTCAACATTTTCATTTTTTGTAATATTCTAACCCACATAAATTTATCAAAATACAAATAGCTAGAATCAATGGCATATGACGCCGAATATTTTGCCATGATAAACGACGTTTTCAAAGAAAGCATGACTGGTCACTTTTATCGTGGATTTTCCATACTTGGAGCCACCGAAAAGAAAATCCATTTTACATTGGTAAATTCTACCCTAAGAAATAATATTATAACGATTGGTGATCAAATAATTAATTAGGATAAAATTTCCAGGAATCTGGAACAGTGAGCAAACGACCAGTATGGTATGTGTTTGCTGGTATGGGATCCCAATGGCCTGGAATGGGTGCTGATTTAATGCATCTTCCTGTCTTTGCCGAAACCATCCGAGAACTCGATACGTACTTGAAGCCTTTAGGAATTGATATTGTTGAAATAATCACTAGTTTTGATCCTACTGTGTTGAAAAACGTTGTAAATAGTTTCGTTGGAATTGCTGCCATCCAGGTATGGTGAAGGAATTACAATTTTTGAAATCGAAAATTCTCTATAAATCATAATAACTTTGATATTGATATTTTGGAATTGATAGATTGGAATGGTAGATGTGTTAAAATCAATGGGCATTGAACCAGATGGTATGTTTGGGCATTCCTTAGGTGAAAATGGATGTGCCTATGCTGATGGTTGTTTTACACGATATCAGACCATCATGGCTGCCTATTTCAGAGGAAAAGCTTCCAGTGAGATACCAATTAACAAAGGATTGATGGCTGCAGTTGGTGAGTAGTTCGGATAATCCTGGTCTATTTTGAAATGGAACGAAAATTTATGACTTTTAGCAATAATTTGGTGACGTCCAATAAAGTACCAATTATGATTCGAATAATGAAATTTGTGATTCGTGACTTGTAAAAAAATGATTCAAGTGTGTAAATTATTGAGTATAATTGCAAATATTTGTTCACGTACTGACTGATAAATATCAAATATTTGAGTTTTTGAATTTTTGAGGGGTCAAAAATACAAAATGTCATGATTTAAATGAATTATTCAGTTTTTCCTCCTCTATTTCCAAGCTGAAAATTTTCAGAAAAAATGATTACTACATTTCCTCGGATATTTTCTAGTTAAACTTCAAATTTTTCGAAAAAAATTACAATTTTACTGCTAAGAAACTAGATTTTTTGTTTTTTTTTGAAAAAAAGAAAAAGAAAAATATTCGAAATCGCATGATTGGAATCAATTTTTTTCATAGGTCATGTATTTGGCGAATGAGATAAAAAACAGTGATATCTTTTTCTGTCCATTATCACTTTATCATGTTTGAGACACGTCAAATTCTTTCATTTTTGACATAATTCATAGTTTCTCGCAGCTTTTCACGGGCAATTTGTAGCAACAAGTTCCGATTTTTGTATTCCTCTGATTGTGTTCCCTTGGAACCTTGGATTCTTTCTTGAGCTGCTAACTTGAACTCAAAATTTTCGATTTTTTGGATGGGAGGGAGCGAAGGATTATAATTAAAATATATCAAATTTCAGCATTTTGTTCTTGAAATTATTTCAATATTTTTTCACCAAAACCTTTCAAAATTCAAAAAGTTATCAATATGAAATTCTACAGAAGGTTTCATCACTCCAAATCGATGAGAAACTAAAAAAAAAAAAATCCAAAATAAAAACATTATTGCAACAAAAATTACCTATATTCCTCAGCAGGAGCAAATTCACCATTATTTACTCATAATTTCCCGTCAATAGGTTTGGGATACGATCAATTAACCAATCTACCCGAAAACGTTCAAATCGCATGCCATAATTCTGTGGATAGTACCACCATATCAGGACCCTACGACGAAGTTCAAGCTTACATGGAACAGTTGAAAAGTCAAAATGTATTCGTACGAGCTGTGAATTCAAACAACGTCGCATATCATTCCAGACAAGTCATTCCATTAGCTCCATTTGTACTCGAAAATCTTTCAAAGGTGATTCAAGTTACATAGGACACTCAAATTGCATGAAATAGCAAAAAAACTTATGAAAATAATTTCAAGGTGGTCCCTGAACCGAAAAAAAGATCAGCTCGATGGATTTCCACATCAGTCCCAGAGCAAAACTGGAACTCTCCTGCTGCTCAATACAGCTCGGCAGAATACCACGTCAATAATTTCTTAGGAACAGTTTTATTCGCCGAAGCTTGCGCACATATTCCCGAAGACGCCATTGTGATCGAAATCTCGCCCCATGGATTGTTCCAAGGTATTTTAAAGAGAACTACTCCAGAATCATGCTTTTGCATTCCATTAGGCAAAAGAGAAATTAGCAGTCCGCTGAATTTCTTACTCAGTTCGATTGGAAAGTAAGTTATATGTTGTAGGTATTCAAAAATATCAGTTTTGGACTACCTATCAATATAAATGCGCTAATAATTTATTTTAGTGGTGTAATGTTTCATTTGTCGTGATAGGCTTTATGTAGTTGGACTCCAACCTGATGTGAATGCGATTTATCCACCAGTCGAGTATCCAGTTTCCAAAGGAACGCCGAGCTTGAGTACGTTGGCGACTTGGAATCATGAAAATGATTGGGAATTGAATGTTTATCCCGACACAGTACGTACTGAATAATTTTCAGGTTTTTCAAAAATACTGAATATTCTAGAAATTTGTAATTCTTGATCATTTCTTTTTTAGTCAAAAATTAAACCAATGGAAATCAGCCTTCGAGATCAAAAATGGAGATTTTTAACCGGTTACAAAATTCAAAATAAGATTTTGGTGCCATTTTCAATATTTTTGGTAAGGTTTCCAGATGATTTGATACATTTCGTTGATTTCGTTCAATCAATCTTTCATTTTTGAATTCGAACGTGCTTATCAAATCTACATTCAATTTTTAGTTCGAAACTTTACAAGCTTATGAAACTACTGATCCTATATTAGTTTTCGAAAACGTCAATATCGAAAATGTCGTCGAAGTCACGACCAACAGTAAGTAAATTCCAATCAAAATATCCACATGATCATTTTAAAAAAATTTTCCAACTATAAATTTATTCACCTATCTAGATTGGATCTCCGTTTACACTCAAGTTCAATATGGAAGCGGCAATTTTGAAATTACTCAAGGCAACACTGTAGTAATGAATGGAACTCTGAAATACTCTCAAGAAAATCTTTCGCCATTTGAAGAGACTTGCGACAACGATATCAACGATTGCATAACATTCAATCGAAACGAAATCCAAGAAATATTTATGCAACATTCGATGCATTTTTCACAGCAATTCAGCCGAATTTCCGAAGTGATATTCACCACTGAGGGTAAGATGCTCGAATTATGAAAATTTCAATGATCCACGAATCAATACCATCTGCTAATAATTCTAGGATGCCAAGCTTCCCTAATTTGGGACGAGAATTTACCATTTCTCATCAATACGATCGCTCATGTCATAATGCTATACGATTTGTGCACCAAAGGTGATGGCCCAGTTTTCCCTTCTTTCTTCCTCAGACTGGCAATCGAAGTGGAAAAGTACTCGAATATGCAAGCAGGTAATTTTCATGAAAAAAATTTTTGTTCATCTAGTACCCATTCAATTGGTCTTCACATACTCAAATTCTAGGAACAATCATCAACATAATTTACGATAAGAACACAAATATTGTCAAAGGACCTGGTATAGAGTTGGAAGGGTTCCGAAATAAGCTTATGCCAATAACGTCGGTTAAAAATGACCTCTTGCTGCAAGATATACAATTTGTACCCTACCACGATCCTCAAACTCAGGTATACCTAATTTTTAACGATTTTTGGAAGTTCTAATTTTACACTTTTACCACGAAAGTTGTGCATAATTTCCAGAGTATAGAGAATTTCTTCAATTTGTGCGGACAAATTATAGGAGAAAGTTTTTACACCGAAGTTGAGCAAGATAAAAACGATAAATTACCTCCTGTTAATGTTATCCTGGCAAATGATCTCAATGAAGAAGAATTTCATATTAAAATGCTCTTGGAAATGTTGTACAAAGAACTTCCCGATACTCAGGTACGTTTTTCATGCATTTTGTTAATATTTCCCTTTGAAAGGAAAATGCCAGGAGATTTTTCCCCATTGAAAATTAATTAAAATGAGGGATAATCTAGAAAATATGAACGCCAATTTCACCCCTTCCTGGCATACCTACGTAGAGTAGGTGATACGTAGGTACTGAGATCTTGATACATGAATTTTTGAAATAATACATAATTTTACAGATCGATATTACATCAATTGATGAAAAATATTTCAAAAATGGAAAAAAGAATTGCACCAAGTATGGCAAATATATCGTCGTTTGTGAAGAAACTGAATCATTCACCAATGGATTGTCTCAAATAGGCGATTTAGCCGAAGACATATTTTTACTATGCTTTGGTAAAAAATCGAAAATACTTGACCAATTTATTAAAATAACCGAAGAAGATTTCCAAAAGAACACAATTTCACTTTGGAAGAAAAAGGTAAGTGCTTAGATACTTATCTAAAAATATAAGTGTACATTATGCAAATTACGGGAATATAAAAATGGAAGAGTAGTTTATTCTCCGTAAGATACTTCCCAAATAGAAATTTGAGCCACTCCCAACATCTACCATAAAATAAAAGTTTCTCTGTCATAATTCAGTAAATAAACATAATTAAGATCTATCAACCCTCTTTAAAATACTCCACGGCTATTTTTCAAGAAACATTTTTTTTCAACCTCTTCTTTAAATCTATCGTTCGATAATGGATTGCGCGAAAAGAAAGAATACAATTTTTGAACAAAACCAGATATTAAGCCACAACTTCATTTTTTTTTCAACGCTCGGCTTTCAAAATATTTTTATTGAATATGAATGGAAAAATTATGGCTTTTTAGTCCATTCAAAACACCGTAGGCATTTTCATCGTTTAAAAATGAGAAAATTTCGGAAAAACATATTTCCGGCCACAAAAACATTACTAAGTATGTTAAGGTTAGAATATTGAAAATTAATATTCAAGTATGGGAAAAATTCATGAGTCATGAACTGAGGCTATGAAATACTGTTTAAAAAATAATACTTATTGTCCTCCCATGACAAATATTTTTTGATTGCAAAAGAACTTAAAAGCTTTAAAGAAGTATGAAATTTGCGTGCAAAGAATTTGATCACATAAATTTTCAAAAAATCTTCAATACTTACTCAGCGTAATAAACCGAGGAAATTTTCATCGTTGGGATTTTTATAGTCAAAATTGTTAGCCTGAAAAAATTGTTACGACATTTATTAAGGCATATTTGATTTTTGTATTTACATTGTTTTTTCAAACAATGTTCCAGAAATTCTGTTAAACAATTTTTCAGTCATGAATATAAATTTTTAATCATAATGCTGACAAACTGTTTCGTAAAAATTGTATCAATCAAAATGTAGTTCAAGCAATGCTAATGCTACATATGAATTCCACAACCCAAAATTAATTTTTGCCGGTCAAAAAAATTTCCAGCTCTGCTCAATGGCGTGCTCATTTGATGAAAAAAATCATAAATTTTTCCATCTTCAACTTCTCAACTCTCTTGAGAGAAAGAAATAATCCAATTTCGAGCCTGATGGATCAACATGTAGGAAATTCGCATCTCATTTTTTCGAAAAGTAAGATTATCAACGCAACCAAAAAAGTTGACAAAATTGTTTCCTTCAAAAAATATCATTACCTACTTTGACCAGTTTGACGACTCCCTGACGCCATCCTCCCTCGGATCAGAAAATACGAACTTTTTTGATGGGTTCGGGCCGAAAAAACAATGTTTTCGATTTTCAAAAACATACCCCCCGCAAAAGTTGTCGGCTGATGAGACTTGAAAAATGAAAAAAAAAATTCAAAATCGATTCATATCTTTCGATCGCGCATTGGCGTTAAAGTTTTCAAAAATTGGCAAGAATTCAAAATTTCAAAAATTGGCAAAAATTCAAAATTGAATAAAATCAATTTTAGAGCTTATTTAGTGCCCACATAGATCAAAAAACAAATTTTTTTTGAAAGAAACAACGTTTTATAATTTTTTTTGATTTTTCTTCATGTGAAGAAATAGCAGAAATTTGAAAAAGGAGTACGGCATGCATTCTTTTCAAAAAATTCTGCTTTTTGGTTTGAATAGTCACTAGATAAGCTCTAAACCCAATTTAAATGAATTTTAGATTTTTTCTAAAATTTTTGAAAATATGGAATTTTTGCCAATTTTTGAAAATTTCAATGCCAATGCGCGATCGGAAGATATATTTTTTTTCTTCAGGTCTCATCAGCCAAAAACTTTTGCGGGGGGTATGTTTTTGAAAATCGAAAAAATTGTTTTTTCGGCCTACCCTAGTTCATCCATTTGAAGTGAATTAATGTGCTAATTTTCGTAAACATTTGTAGCATGTTAAAAAAAAATCACCCCAAAGCACAATATTTGAAAAGAATTGGTCTGGATAAATTATTCTCAGATTCGGAATACTCCCTTATTCATTCATAATTTTTTTCTTTACTAGATCTTGCCAAATTTCACAAATTGCTTCTGTTTTCAGGTTCCTACAAACGAAAAACTGTTGAAAATTGATCCATATAAGGACTCTCATTGGTTAGAAGATTTAGAGGAAGATTTATACGGCGTAACTGCCCAACAATCCATTTTATTGCAATGGAATTCGGATTACGTTGTCGATGTAATGGATGTTATCAATCAAATCAGTGCAGTTGGACCCGTGCATTCTCTCAGGTACCTAGGGTACCTATGGTTCAAAAACTGTCATTTGAATCGTCCATTTCAGAAAATTCCAATTCAATCAAATCAAATCCTCAATTTGATCAATTCTTTTCAGATATCTCGTAATAATGGATGAAAACGCTCCACCATTCTCGAAGGATTCTCAATTCTATCAAACTCAATTAGAAAAGGGTTTAAAGATGAATATTTACAAAAATGGCAAATGGGGCAGTATCAGACATTTATCGTTGATCAGGACATTCTCAATGTTAACAAATATTCAAAAGTTCACTCTAAGAGCTAAAAGGTAATAATTTTTCATTGCAATAAATTTTATGCAATTTAAATTGCATAATATGTACCCCTAGGCAAAAATGAGATAGAATTGAGCATTTCTGACTTTATTTGTAGAATGAAAGATGTCAACGTCGAATACATTGGTTTGCATAAATCTTGCCAAAAAAATCGACATTCGGTAAATATCGAATTTCATCAATATTTTCAAAATCCGTTTATTCGATCTTAGTCTCTCATACTGATTCATAATTCACAGTTTGATAGCAATATTTTTGAGTTCTCCGGTACAACAATTTCGGATAATCGTAAAATCATGGGACTGGTAAACATGACTGAGACCCAAACTGGTGATGTCGATCCTTTCCTTAGTTGGTCAGTTCCAGACCAATGGTCTTTAAAAGATGCAGTTACCGTTCCATTAACCTACGTCAAAGTACGTAAACTTGATAATTTCAAACAGACATTTAAGTATTTTCCTTAAATTTCAGTCAACTTATTTGAAACTGATTCATTCTTTAAGGCGTACTACGGTCTAACACTGCAAGGAAAAATGAGAAGTGGTTATAAAGTTTTAGTTCACTCTGGTCATTCGATGTTGGGAGAAGCATGTATCGCTATAGCACTGAGCTTAGAATGTGAAGTGTTCACTTCGACTGATACCAACGAGCAGACAAATTATTTGAGAAAAAGATTCCCAAAAGTAAATCCATTAATGATTTGCAATCGTAGCCTCGTGGATTTCCAAATAGAATTTTTTACATGTTTTTCTTTTCAGAGCGAGAACTTGCTCCGAATATTTTCAACTCAAAACACACAAATCGACATCGAAGTTTTAAAGGCTACCAATAGCAAAGGTGTCGATATTGTCGTAAATGCCGAAAATGAAACACAAGTCAAACAATCGGCCGCGAGTTTGAAAGAATTTGGCACATTTATTCATTCTTCACCGAATGATATTTTGTCAAAATTCAAATTAGGTAAGTAATATTTATGGCTACTGAACGATTCCATTCACCAACCTCAACCCGATAAAGACGAATTTCTCGACTGTGATATCTCAATTTTTTTCCAGGAATGGGACTGTTTTTAAAAAGCACAACCATGTATAGTCAAACAAATCTATCACATTTGCAAAATCAACCCGAAACTCTGAGTCAACTTCAACGATTGGTAGATGCTGCCTTAAAATGTAAAATCATTACTCCCTTCGAGAGAATCGTATACGAAGCCACAAATGAGTCACAAATCAACGAGTAAGTTGGAAACTTGAAAAAAAAATCAGAAGGTATACTTTGGTCAATTTTCATCATCAAATTTTCAACCTGACGTAGGGCATTAGCAAGAAATGACAATTGTCTCAGCATAGTCACTAAACCGATATCAGAGTCCAGTCCAAATTCTGATGTATTTTTATGCGATGCTGAAAAAACTTATTTGATCATAGGTAAGGTGCATTTGTTCACAAAAATTGAATGTTTCATTTTAAAAATGAAAATTATCCGTTGGTACGAATTTCTTTGCATATAGGAAACAAAACCGAAATATGGTTCAGTTTGATAACATGGCTACTGCAACATAATGCCAGAAAATTAGTATTAATTGAAGAAACATGCAACGAAACCGATTACAACCAGTTTCAAAAACGATTCGAGATATTCACTCAGAATTATCCGGATTTGTCGACGATGCGTTTATCATCGAGTTGTGTAAATAATAAAGAAGAGGCTGTCGAAATGATTCGTACAGCGAATAATTTAGCTCCTTTAGATGTGGTTTTCTGTTTATCCCTGGTAATTATATCGGATAAATTTTCTATTTAGATTAGAATTCATTAAAATATGAATTGAAGTATTTATAAATGATTTTTATACTTTCCTACAGGACGAAAATCAAATCAACAACGTGAATGCTGGACTTTTACAACATGCTGTCAATTTACGGCAACTGGTGTGTTTACAATGTGATGGCTCAAAGGTCAGCGAAAGTCGGCATCAGAAGTCACTTCCGGCTTTGAATATTATTTGGGATAGAAGCATAACCGAGTCAGCATTCCTAATCAGAAGTATCGAACAAATTGTAAATAGTTGTTGGGGTCTTAATTCCCCTCTTATTTATATGGCAGATTCGACACAATTTCGATATAAATTTGGTAGGTACTATTTCAATAAATTTATTACAAATTAGGGCGAAGTTGAAAAAAATATTCATTTAGATAAAAATTGCCAAGTTATCTTCGAAGGGAGGGGAGGGAGCATCTCATCAGAGGGCGAAACTTGGGGGGGGGTGTGGAAGGAACACCCCCCATCCCCCATGTCAGACGGAAAATTTTGAATAAACTTGAAAAATTTTGAAAACAGTCGGAAATTTTTGTGAAAGTCGGCAAATTTTGCAGACAATGAACACCTATTACAAAACGAACTATTTCCTTTCTGGAAATCATCAATTTTTCAAATCTTAGCCCTCGCTTCACTCCGGCATATAAAATTTAAAATACATATAAGAAACATAGGTTGTAAATATCACCTCCCCTTAAAAACTAAAACATCAATTAAAATGAAAGAATTTTAGTTTGAAATACTTTTTTTTAAAAAAAAATTTTCGCCCTCCTCGCTTCGCTCGGGCTAAGTAAATTTATAAAATTATTTTTTAAAAAATTAATTCTTCTCGTAAATGAAAATCAAAAAAATTGGTAGCCATCTCAAATGAAATTTTAGAAAATGTTCAATTTTTTGGAAGGAGGTAATTTCAGAAATATCATTATTTTTTTTTTGAAAATCGAAAAAGTAGCACCAAAAATCAGAATTTTTTTTCATTTTCAATAAGTGTAGTTGGTAAAGTTCTCTTTTTTTTTAAAAGAAATAATGGTCGCCAAATTTGATTTGACATGTTCACTCGAGGTTTTTGTACTATTTTTGCCATCTGAAAGGAAGTTGAGAACTTGAAGATCGTAAATTGGAGAATTTTCAATTTCTGCAGAATTCAAATCGCTTTCTCAAACACTTGAAAATTCAAATCAAAATTCGTTGGTCGGCTAAAATAATATTTATTTTAATGTCTCCAAGTACATACTTGCATTTTGATTCACAGTAGTTTCATAAAATTCAAATCGTTCAAATTTGTGGATTAACGAGAAAACCAAAAAATAATTCATCGCGCTATCAATAAATCGTAATTTCATGATGAAAATTAACGCAAATTAACATGCAGTTGGTAGCACTGACGTGAATTGTATTATATTTTGTCACTATGACTGATTCAAAGTGATAAAAAATTTTTTAGCTCGGCTTCAAAATTTGAAATAAGCCATCAGGAACTTATTAAAATCAAATAAATTTTCAAATAATTCAGAAACTGCAAATGTTCCACTCCCTCGTAATACCTCGTCAATTTTCATCAAAATCAACCTTCCTTTATTCACGCCTCCTATTCTCGTGTCCATTTTTTATCACAAAAATGTGGTCTCTGGTATTCCAACGATTTAAATTCATTTTCAGATCACACCAAACTGACCAAAATTGGCGAATTTCTACCTCAATACTCGGAAACCGAAAGCTTTAAAAATAGTTTTTCGACGACGGCAGTTTTCGAAAAAATCGTCTCCAAATGTTCCGAATACAACACAAGAACACAACTATTTCCAATTTTCGTCATACCAGGATTACATTCCCAACGAATTGAACCTCTCGTCAAAAATCTCATGTACCCTGTATTTTGCGCCAAAGCTTCACCAGCCTATTTGTCACCGAGAAATGCCGCTATGCAAATGATTCAGGTAATAAGGAGCACCTGAATACGTCAGAAACTATATAGCATAAGGTTTTACATTGTTTTATTACTTCCAAACAGGCTCTCAAACAAATCCAACCCACGGGACCATACACTATAATAGGCGAATCATGGGGAGGCGTTGTAGCCATGGAATTGGCCTCCATACTCGAACAAAATCATGAAGATCGCGTCCAGCTCATTCTCATCGAGGGTATTCCAAAAGACATGCAAGAAAAATTAGCAGTTTTGGGTAAATTCGGGAGTCGCGAATTTTTAGATAATCTCTGCGAACTCTGCTTTGATCAGAAGGTAAGTTTTAGAGAAATATGATTAGAAAAATCCTGTCATATTAATTTTTGGGGAGAGAATAACAAATACTCAAACACTCTTTTCGATCTTCTTTTTAGATTAACAAAGCAATGTTGGAAAACGATAAATTCAACGTAGATAAAGATCAAATTAAATTCTTGGAGTTACTGCAAAGAAAACTGACCACTATCTTTCACTACTCCCCGGCAAATCTGAATATCAACAGTCAAGTGATCGCCATTAAATTATCGGATAATGACGTTTTAAATACATACATCAATTTTGAAGGGGTAAGCATAATATAATGTTTTTCAATTCAAACTGATTGTGCAAGGAAAAAGGACTGAAGCGATGAAATTTTTTTAGCACTACGGACCGCATTTAGATTTGAAAATTTTACAAGAAGAGAAGTATGCAGACTTGATCAAAAGTAAAGCTCTCGCAACAGTCATCAATGAAAATGTGTTATTCAAATGGTAGTTGAAAAGATGTTTTCCAATGTATCAAACGCACCTTATTATTTTTCTAATTTGATTAATTATTTGTATTTGTAAAATAAATAAAAGATTTATTTGAATGTAGATATGACTATGTAAATGCATAAAAATCTCACCCGAACCCTGCAGTCAAGTGGGCGAAGTAAAATAATAATTAGGCATGCATTAAAAAGTAGTCTTTCTATAATGAAACTAGCAAAATTTTTCTCCAATACAGTATGACACAAAAGTCTTGTCCACGAAAAACGATATCTCGAAACTGAAAAGAGATATCGGGATGATTCAAACGGCAATATGTTCCTGGAGACAAGGACATAGAAGATTGATAGTCAAATTTTCAGTTCTACCTACAGGGTGTCCACAAATTGAGAAAGCGGTTTTGATTAAAAAATGGGGGTCTGGGATTTTTATGGATTTGAAGTCGACACACTGAGACGATTAAAATGTGATGATTTTTTTTTTCGAAACCGGTTCGAAAATTTGCAACCAGTTGTTAAAAATGCTCCAAAAATTGAGATTAGAAAAAATTTTTCAAATGAAATTTGTAGAGCTTTGTAAGCCAAACATTGTCAGTGAACTCATTTTTTGAAATTTCAACAACAAAAAAAGATACCTATTAAATTTTTTTAAATTTTCAACGGTGCGGTGTTCAACATACATTATTGAAAAAATATCTTTTTCTGTTGTTGAAATTGTCAAGTTGCCGAGAGTGAACCGATTCAAAAAATGAGTTCACTGATCATGTTTGGCTTACAAAGCTCTACAAATTTCATTTGGAAAATGTTTTCTAATCTCGATTTTTGAGGTATTTTTGACAACCGGTTGCAAATCATCAAACCGGTTTCGAAAAAAATTACCACATTTTAATCGTCTCAGTGTAGACTTCAAATACATAAAAAAACCAAACCCCCATTTTTTAACCAAAACCGGTTTCTCAATTTGTGGACACCCTGTAGGTAGAACTGAGAATTTGACTATCAATCTTCTAAGTATGTCCTTGTCTCCAGGAACATATCGCCGTTTGAATCATACCGTTATCTCTTTTCAGTTTCGAGATATCATGAAGTGTTTTTCGTGGACAAGACTTTTGTGTCATACTGTATATGTGTACATTCGCCTAACAACGTCCCACTTTGTCGGTTTGGAGTTAAGACCACCACACTATACTAGACAAAATTCCCCATCAAATGAGACCTCCCTGAGCATTTTTGGTCCAAAACTTTCTGAGATATGGCCGTTTGAAGTTGATGTTTCAAAAAACCTAGTTTCGAGGAAAACACGTTCAACTGAAATTATGTAAAAAATGTACTCGTTATAATTCGCGACCATACAAACAACAAGAAAAATCGGATGTACCGGAATTCCAATTTGATGAACACTCTATGCCTTTCCAAAAAATTGGTATTCTTGGCACTCAGAACTGTAATCGGCAGACACCAAAAGCCCACATTAATTATATCAGATAATGCACCACAGTTTAAAAACGTTGAAGAAAATTTCAAAATTTCCTACCAACACAACTGGAGCTGGAAATACATCCCCCAGCATTCCGACATTTCCAGAAATCTTTACATAGACTTGTCTCTTGATGTTTCACCAGGCAAAACATTTACCACATTTTGGCACATCTCTACATACGTGATCATCATCCGTTTTATAATTTCGTTTTTTTCAGCTCAACTTTCTCTTTCCTTCCTCCTATACAATTCAAGTAAGTTTTGGCTTTTTCCCTGTTTGATTTCAATGTATTTGATTTTTAATGCTTTTTTTATTGTTTTGCAGTCGCCCCTCTACACCTAAATTTACTGTTTATTGTGATGTGGACGACATTCCGGAGGACTGGTTTGTCCCCTCCTCAACTTCGTCACCGAATTAATTCTTAAAATATTTGTTTTTAGTTTTAATATCTATTTTTTAAGTAGGCTAATTTTTTGTATTCGATCTGTTTTTATTTGTATTTTTTTTATTTTTTACACAGATCTGTTTGTTTAGGCTATAGGTTTTACTTTTTTTTACTTTTTTACATGGATCTGATTTTTTAGTCAATAGTTTTTACTTTTTTTTTTTTTTTTTTTACTTTTTTACATCGATCTGATTTTTAGTCAATAGTTTTTACTTTTTAAATCGATCTATTTTTTTACATTATTGATTTTTTCAACGAGCTGTTTTTTTAGACATTTCTAATTTTTTATTTTTTAATTTTTTAGACAATAGTTTTTTTACTTTATTTATTTTTTCAACGATCTGTTTGTTAGACAATAGTTTTATAGTTTTACTTTTTTAGACATTTCTTTTTATTATTAAATTTAATTTATTGCACCGATCTGTTTTATTTTTTTACATCTGTTTTTTTTTTGACATTTCGAATTTTTCATTTTTTATTTTTGGCACCAATCTATTTTATTTTTTTACATCTGTTTTTTTGACATTTCTAATTTTTTAATTTTTATTTTTTGTCATCTATCTCATTTCAGTTTCCGTTTCCGTTTCCGTTTTTCCTTCTTCTCCAAACTTCTAATTTCTCCACGAATTCTCACCGTCATCTCATCATATAGGGTCGCTCGGGCTCACTTCACCGATCACATAGATTCTCCACGGTACCTCGCGGAAATCTATCGCCTGATCTCGGAGTGTCCCCAAGTGACCCTATTACTACTACTTTCCGCATTTTTCAGAGTAATATGTGTAACATAGGAATCCAGTCATGCTGTTTATGTTATCAAAATGTGCACCTTGTTTATATAGGTAAACTTTTATATCTTGGCTGACACCTTTGTATAGAATTGAGTTTCCTCGATCTGTGTCAATTATAATAATTTGAATTCCCAGTAATTGCTCAACATTTTTAAAATCTTGCAAGGTAAATCCAGTTTCTGTATACGAACCAAGTTGATCACATAATTCTTTTGCAACATCTTTCTGCAGCTTTCATCCTTTATAAATGTATTCAACCTCATTTTCAGAATATGGTTGCCCAAAATTATATTTGAATGATATGTCAAGCCTACAACTACGGCTCTTGAATTACATTGATACTTCGTTTTAAACGTTTATCTCTTGCTATATTCAACATTTTTCTTCTGTTTACCACCACTTGGTAATACCACATTCAGACTTTGTAACAAATCTACTGTTTGATCGGATGTCACAATCTGCATAATTTTTTCTTTCAGCGATTCAACTTGATCTTCTTCACAAAATTCTGTGGTGATCCATCAGCCATTGAAATCCACATTACTCATTCCTAAATCTATCCTATCCCCAGTTTCTCTCATGTAATTTTTTTATTTTTGTATATATTTATAGACGTTGGCAAGTGCCTGGGTTGGTTACTTCATCAAAAACTAGGTGAGAACTGTTTCTTTTTTTACCTTATTCAATACCTAGAATTCGTTTTACTATTGATTTTGTCGTTTTTTTATTTATAGACCTCGCCAGGTGTCAGGGTCGGTGAATTCATCACAAACTAAGTGAGAACTTTTTCTTTTTTTACCTTATTCATTACCTAGACTTCGTTTTGCTATTGATTTTGCCGTTTGTTTATTTATAGTCCTCGTCAGGTGTCTGGAACTGATGAGCTTCCCACTGAAGTGACTTTAACTGCATCTTACCTAGAAATGTAAGTTTTTAATAATTTTTTTCTTCAATTTTTTGAGTTTTATTATTTATTTCTATTTGTAGTGATAACAAGGTTGCTCACTGGTTTGAGGAGGATTTTCGCCATTCGCCACCTCTTTCAGCCTCCTACTCGGAGGCCAATAAGTATGTATTTTTTCTTTACTTATTAAATTAGTTTTAGTTTAATTTTTTTTATTTTTTTTGTTCCCTTTTTTTTCAGCTCCACCTTCGAATTCCTTCCACCTACAAAATTTTTGTAAGTTACAGTCAACTTTTGTACCTTCATTTTTGTTATTATTTTTTTATTCTATCCTTTTTTCTAGGCCTCGTTTTCAACCTACGCCAGTTTTCTACAGCGATGTGATCGATATTTTTTTGTTGCCTTGTACATCCACACCTCTTAGGGATGTGATGGATTTTAGTGTTTTTTGTGATTCCTAATTTTAATTTATTTTACCCATATTTTTAGACTTGTTCAGTTTTTTAAATTTTTTTACACAAATTTTAAGATGTAGTTGTTTGTTTTACTTTTTTTTAGTCTTGTTTATTTAGGTTTTTTTGTCAAAATTTTAAGATGTTGATGTTTGTTTTACTTTTTTAAATTTTATTTTTAGTCTAGTTTTATTTAGGTTTTTAGTCAAAATTTTAAGATGTCGTTTTCTTCTTTTTTTACATTCTGTATTTTTAGTCAACGTCTGTTTTTATTTATATCAATTTTTTTGGCATCGATCTTTTTTGTTTTTACATTATTTATTTTTTACAACGATCTGTTTTTTTACATCTGATTTTTTTAGACAATTCTTTTTTTTAAAAATTTTTTAGACAATAGTTTTTCTTTTTTTTTTACATCGATCTATTTTGTTTTTACATTATTTATTTTTTTCAACGATCTGTTGTTTTTTACATCTAGTTTTTTTGACAATTCTTTTTAATTTTTAATTTTTTCATACATCTTTTTTTATTATTAAATTTAATTTTTTACACCGATCTGTTTGTTTATTTTTATTTCATTTTTTATTTTTTGACATTTTCGTTTTCCTCCTAATCTCATTTCGTTTCGTTCCCGATTCAGTTTCCGTTTCCGTTATTTTCCTGCTTCTCCGATCATATAAATTTCACCACGATTTTCTCAACGTCTTCTCATCCTATAGGGTCGCTTGGGCTACTTCTCCGGTCACCAAGATTCTCCACGGTACCTCGCGGAAATCTTTCGTCTGATCTCGGAATGTCCCCAAGTGACCCTATTACTACTACTCTCGTAATTACAACTGAATTTTGAAAAAAATCGATAGTTTTTAAAAATTTTATTCATGTAAATTACTTATGGCTATAGGATAAATGCATCGAAGACTACTAAAAAAATTAAATAATAAGAAAAACATACATCAAAGAAATCATAGACTCGTCACAATGCCAACTCGTACTTGGCAAAACATCAAACTGTTACACCATTCAAAAAAAAATTGTTTTTTATCATTTCATTGAGCTACTTCATTGACAGACCAACTCAACATATCTACATATCAACATTCGACATTTTTCTGCATCTATATTAGCAGTAGCGAATGTTTGTAAAATTGATTTGGTCCCATATTCTTTGATAATAATACTGACCTCATTGATGTCCCACCTCAAGTCATAATGAGCTGATATTCCTAATGTGACCCTCTTTTATAGAAGTTACGATCTAATAATATTGGCTTGCTCGATATCGATAAGGAAAATTCGCTCTCGATCTCAAACTGATCTCGTACACGTCAACTTTTTGGACTTCAATCTGCATACACAAAAGATAAGAATTCAATTTTAAAAAAAGAAAAAAAAAATCGTTTATTAATCCGCAAATTTGAGCAAAAAAGGAAGAGAAAACGAGTTTTTATAAAATTACCATTTAAAAAAAGTTAACGTAATAAAATAAAATGGCACGTCAAGTGAGATTATATTATAAGACTATGAAAGTTAATTCATTTTAATTGTTCTCCTGTAATATGGGATACTCAACTGATCCTTTTTCTTGCGGTCTTGGATTTTGGTAACCTATGATTGGTCGTGGAGTTGGACTTTGTTGCGATGCTGGTTGATTTGTACCAGAGTTTCGATTAGCTAATGGTTGTTGCCCATTACCATTCGGCCGGTTGGTAGGTGGTTGTGGTTGTTGAGCAGATCCATTGGGTCGTTGAGGTGATCCTGCTCTACGAGTCGTTGTACGGGGAATAGGAGTGGTGGGTACAGAAGATGGTCTGCTGTCGAAACCGTTACGGTTGTCGACGGGCAAATATTGTACTGGATCGCTTGACACGTCCGGAGAATACAGGATACCTTCGAAGAGGAATCCGGAATCATGTGTGTCGCGAATGAAGTATACAAAGGGGTGATCTGCTTTAAATTCCGGTGAGAAGCTTGCACTGAGTAGTACGATATTAGATCCTACGGGTGAATTATTAAAAAAAAAATTAGCGAATAGAGGTAATAAATCTGCATACTGTTTCGCTGAAAAAAGGTTTTCAAATTGAATTTTAATAGCACACAGTTTCTAGATGCAAAATTATAGTGTCAAGTTTTCAAAAAGTTCAAAATTTCAAATATTGTCTTTCTTGGAACTAGGTAGAACTAGGAAGAAATTAAAAAGTCGAATAAATACAAAAAACACAACCAGAAATACTAGAACGTTCATAATGAAATCGAAGTTCCAATTTCAATAACTCTTTTTTTTTTTAAAGATTAAAAGCAAGAATTTCAATTTTTTCTCCACACATAAAAAAATTGCAAAACAAATAAATTAAATAATCCACAACTTAGGTATAGGTACCTATCATGTAGGTAGTATAGTATGTACCCATTACCGAACTACCCATGTACTCATTGTACTCGTATGAAAAATTGTTTCGAGAAATTGAAAATGGTTCCCCCAAGGAAGGGGAGGGGGATCAGTTACATCGTCTTCAACATATGATAATAAAATAATATTTTAAAAAGTTGTTTCGAATATTTTTAGTGACAATGAGCAATGGAGTCTCTCTAACACTCATTTAAGTATTAATTTAGGAAACCCTTTGATATTTCGGTAAGGAATGGTCTCAAATCATGACATATTTCATTCTGGCCAAAATGTTGAAAAAAAAAACTCATTTTGGATGAAACAAATATTTTGTAAAAATGGCTACTGGCCTGCCAAAATGAATTCGATTTTGATAGGAAATTTGAAAATGTCATTTGAATTTTCTATCACTCGAATCGTCAAGTTGTTATAATGAATTTTTGACTCTTTGCAATATAGATCTTGAAAGCTCAGAACCGATGCATTCCGCAAAGGAGGGTATGCAATTTACCAAATAAGACTAAAATTTGATGAAAAATTCGAAAAAGCGATTGAAATTTACTTTCAAACGATACTTACTGAAGATTTTAGACGCAAAATTTCATTAGTTGAAGAGAAATTCACAGAAGAATTTTACAAAGAAAATTGGTAAAATTATGAATAAGTTGGGAAATTTGTAAACAAAAAATTTGAAGAATTTAATGAAAATTAATTGAAAAATTTTGTTGGGAAATAAGATAAGTAGTTTGGTGAATTTGGAGTCAAGTTTTTCGCCTCCTCTCCCTCAATAAATGTTATTCTGTTTATTAGGATTTGGAAACTTGAAAAAAAAAATAGACAAATTTAATGATGCAACAAAAACAGTTTTCCCCTCGTTTCACTCCAGCTCAGAATTTTGTTCCCTTCTAACCTAGAAAAATTGAATATTTTGAAACCAAAAAAAATTGTCTTTTTTCTTAATGGGGGAGACTTGGTGATATAACGAAAACAATTTTCAAAAATTGTTGAATTACATGGATGTTCATTAAGGAATTAGATTTTTTCAAGTCAAAAAAGTACCTACAAATAGCCCATTTCTTTTTTTCTATTTTTAATAGGACTAGTGGGAATATTTCTATTTCTTAACAAATTACAATTGATAACATTTCTCTTTCCCCTTGGGTAATTTTTTTATTTTCATTCTCCTCTCAGTCAACCTTGATTTTCGGAAAATTTTACGCCTGAATAGTTCTTCTCAGCTAAATTTTCCCCTTAAAACTTTTTTTAATTTCTCAACTCAACTTTTGTAACTTTAATTTTCTTCAAATGAAATGACAACTTTTCTTACATTTATTCGAATCCGAAAAATCTGTTACTGTCGCATTGAATAAAAAAATCGTTTTAATTGAAAAAAAAAAAGATGTCTAACCGTATGCGCCTCTGATTATTTTTCCATTCAATTCAAAAGTCGAAACAGTTGCAGGTACTCTTAAATACAAATTATGTCCAGGATAAAGGAATGAATACAGTTATTTTCCAAATTCGATTTCGCACATGTTAATTTCAGACTTGAAATTCTCATTTAAGTTTCACGTTTTTTAGCTCTGCATTTCAATACCTAATTGTTCTTCATTTCGGGTTTATCTATTTCATTTTATTCTGAAATTTTTTCGTTTTTTTTAAAGATGATTTTTTTTAACAAAATTTTTTCAAGGTTTTCAACTACCTACAAACATTTTTCCAGTATTTTTAAAACAATAGGTATCATTTATTTTGAAAAAATGTAATTATTAAACTGCAATAATTGTGTATTTACTTGATCCCAAATTTTTATGAAACCAAATTTCTAGTTGTTAAATTTTTTTCTGTCATAAAATTTCATCACTTTTTGAATCAAATTGTTTTTGACATCATTTCGTTTAGTGATACATATCGATCACTTGTTTTAAGATTAAAAGTTGATGTTCGTTGACTTTTAATTTTGAAAACTGAAAATTAAATATGATTTTGATTTTTTCCCCATTTCCTGGAATTGTTCCATTTGGTTTGTATACCTTTCGTTTTTCAATTTGAAAATATATATAAGTTATGTATATTGTCAAGAAAAATTGATTTATTACTTTATGTAGGAAAATTATACTTGTACCTATTATTTTTTATTTGTATGTATATACTAAGTTGGATTTATGTTTTTCGCAGGAATTTTTTGGTGATAAGTAAATGTGTTATGAGTAGGTGGTTTATGAATTATTTTGTATATCATTTCATTTTGTTTTTGTACATCAATAAATACCTAAATGAAGAAAAAAAAAGTTACCAATTTTTTAAGGTTAAACCTAAACTAACTACAATCATTTTAGGTTTCAACCCCAAAAAATGAAATTCTTTCAGCTGTTATTTTCAATCCGTACACACGGCTATTCATATGTACACTCATTCGTAATGAATATGACAATCGATATGAGTGCAATTCTGATAGTCACAAAATGTATTACTGACAGTCATATTCACCATTTGTGATTACCTGGGCGGTCATATGTAATAAATGTGACAGTCAATCTGAGCGGAGATATGACTGTCAAGCATTCACACAGAGTAAACATGACTGTTGATATGAGCGGAGATATGACTGTCAAGCAGTCACACAGAGTAAACATGACCGTTGTTCTGAGTGGAGGTTTGACTATCGGTTGAGATGGAACAGCCTCTTGAAAGTTCACCTCGAGGTTCCTGATTGGCTACTTATGAAAATGTTACTGCTAAAACGGAGCTATTGTGAGAGGCGATGTGACAATTAATATGACCGTCACAATTCTCTGTATTTTGCCAATCTGGGAGTAGTATCAAAGTTCTTTTGAAAGATATTTGAAATTCATAAATTTATGTTCATTTTTCGAAACAAAAAACTTTTTTAAAAACTGACTTCAAAAAAAAAATCAAGGAGAATTGAAACATTCGCGTTTCTTGATCATTTGCGTTCACTCAGAAATATAATGTTAATTACCTGATGCCGCAGCAGCTTTGGCACCTTCTTCAGTTAATTCGATTTTCGCATTGTGAAAGATATCTTTGACATAAATTGGTTTATTATTTTCCAAAATTCCGGTAAGATTAGCTTTAGAAGTGAACACATCTTTGATATCGATATCACGCTAGAAGGTAGAAAATGAAATAGAAATTATTGTTAGCGTTGAATTACCTCATTGGAATTTTTCAAGAAAACATGCTCGAACTAACCAAGGATAATATATCAGCCAAGGGAGTTTTGAATTGAATGGTAGTTTTTGGTAAAGTGACTTTAACTATAGTATCCTTAGTTTCACTGAATAATTTTAATAAAGAATTGTGTGGCAAATCCCTCAGTAATTTTTCGATACCATCTCTTCTATTTGGTAAAACTATCGTAAACGTGTATCGTTCATCCTGTGAACATTGACAATCGAGCAAGATATGCATTAACATATAATTTCGGTCAATTTCATGTTAGTGTAACATTGGTAAACTGACTTTGAAAGGTATTTCGGCTATTTTTGCATCCAGTGTGCTATCTTCGTGGAACTTGATCGGTATTTCAGCCGTCATGTATTTTGTTTTTATTTCTGGTTCAGGAGTATAAAAGTAATTCGTATAAGTGGATTTTTGATCAAAAGCGGTTTTCCACTCCCCTTTGAAATATATGCAATTTGCCAATAGTAATCTAGTTCCTGCATCGAGATCCTCTGCAAGTTTCAAAGTACGAATAGGTAATTAGAAATTGTTAGTTGATGAGTTAAATTTTTCAGAACACCTGTTAGTATTTTTTTCATACGTGTACCTTTGGTTACTAATGATGTGATCACTCCTCTGGTAACTTCATTCACCCAAGAGTTGATCGTATTAACAGCCTCATCTTGTTTTAGAAAGTTAACATTTTGGAATTCAGCTCCGTAATTTTTAGATAACACTTCGTAGTAGCGTTTCGATAGCTTTTCATCCGAAGCCAAGAATACTTTATTTTGAGTATCTACTTTTACCGGTGAATTGACATTCTGAAATACATGATTTTTTGTTGGTTTTTTCAGACTAAAAAATGTGAAATATTTTGTCAACGAAGCTCACTCTTATTGCTGCGAGTTGCTGTTGCAAGACGGCTAAAGCTTGGTGTTTATCTTCCGGTAGCCTAAGAGCATCTTTGAGTTCTTTTTCTGATTGACCAGCGGCTCCCTCAAGTAATAAAGCCAACATTACTTTAACGCTGGCTGGCGACAAAACAATGTTTTCTTTTGGGGTGGCTTGATGATAAGTTTTCTAGAATTATTACCGAGTGATAAAATTAAAACGCATGCGTGGAGAAATAGAAGAACTACAAAATGTCTGAACAGATTTTTATTCTCAAAAATTACTTCTTTCTCGGCACGTTTTCAAATTATTTTCGACAAAATTTTAAGAAACCTTTTTACAGTCCACAAAAATGACTCAAATTCAATTCTAAAAATTTTCTGACCTTCTATCCGCACAAAAAATTGAAATCTTCACAGAAAAAATTTCAGATAGGTATCTGCTCATTTTGAAAGTAATTAACTATTTTTTTTTTTAAATAAAAAATGCGAATAGAGAATGAAAATGAAAAATTTTGAACAAAAATTTTCAATTTTTTTGAGATCATTTTTCAATTTTTCCCTTCATTTCCCTTCCACACCAAAAAAGTACCTCAAACTAATGAATTCCACCTACGGTCTTGCAAATTTTTCGATCATGTTGAATAAAATAGAGAATCAAAAAAATACTTCCCCATTGTGATTTTGAAAAAAGCTAATCATTTTGCATTTAATTGTTGATCAAGTTAATATCATTTCATTTGATACTTGGTTCATTCAACCACTTACAAAATCAGTTTTTTCTTTACCACTCTCACTAGTTGTTAGACATCTTGTCTAGAAAAAAAAACTTACTATCAAGAGTTCCTTATCGAAGTAGTTTAATTTTTCGATGATATCTGCCGGCAGTACTTGATTTGGATTATATCCTGCTTCTTTAAATTTGTAGATGTTAGTTTTGATTCTTGTGTAGATTAGAGAATATTTTATTATGATTACTCACGATTAACTGCTTGCTCACTGGGTTGATACCCCTGTGGCGGTGAAACGGGTACCGAAGGAACATGATGATGGACATTGGCGGGCAATGGTTCGATTACCTTTCCTATGAAAATTATGTTATTTTGGGCTTCGTCAGCGATCAAAAATATGAACGGGTGAGTGATATTGATATCGATAGGAGTTTCTGCACCAAATCTCGAATCAATTACTACATCTGCAATTGATTTGTGGGTGTTAGGTACCAAATGAAATACATTAATTCGTGGATTGGAATGATTTGTAAATGTGAAATTTACTAGTCGTGGCGTAGGCAGTGCTTCCTTTCTCGTTAACTTCGATTCCACTTTTTTGCAGAATGTTTGAAACCACAAGGGGACCTTTTGGGCTGGAACCAATACCTTCCAAATACCCTTTCTCAGTGAACAGTTCTTTGATGTTGAGCTAAATGTGAAATATACCGAGTAAGATGATAATTTTGACTTTAGTAATAATGGATTGATCATGGATGCCCTTATACGAACCATTTTTAAAATATCAACCAATTCAGCAGTCGATTCGAACTTAAACTTTGGTAAACGTAAATTGATGGTTTTTTCGGATCGTTGTGACAATGATTTCGCCAGTATATCTGGTTTGATTTCTTTAGCCAGGTTTGCCAATCCATCGACTTCATAGGGGTAAAGAATATACATGGCGAATTTATCACCCTTGAAAAAAGATTCAAGTTCATTGAGAAATTAATACCTTATGAGAGAGTAAATTTATGCACTAAGATTGTGATATATCAAGAAAAAATTATTCTTACCACATAAGGTAACCGGATTAAATGAGATTTCACTTCTTTCATATCATAGTACCCGAATTTTTCAGTCAACGACATCATATGAACATTTACAGCCCTATTTCGCGAAATCGAAAACATCTGAGGTTTGGTTTCATTGCGAGCAAATGGCAATTTCCATTCACCTCTGAAATATATCGCGTTCAACAACATCATGACAGTGTCGTCGTTGAAATCGCCTAAGAAATCTCAGTTTTAGCCAAAGTCATAAGAAAATTCGTGAAGTTGAGTCTATGGTGTAATTTACCTTCGTCGACCAGTTGGAATATTTTCCCTTTGGTTATTTTATTGCACCAGTCGTTGATTTCGCTCATTGTCAGGGGTTTATTTCTGAAGTCTAGCAGATGGACGCTCGAATTGTAGTAATCTTTTATTTTTCTGGCAAATTCGGAATTTATTAGGGTGCCCAGATCGGCGAATATTTTTGTACCAATATTCAATTCGTAGGCTTCTTCTTTTGACTATTGAGAAGCAAAACGTGAAAAGAATAACTGAATAAAGTATTTATATAAATAAATTATGAGTCGAATTGCTGGCAAAAGGTGCTAGAAAGGAACATCTTCAATGTAAGTAGGTCTAGGTATCCATGATTAGATTTTTGAGGAATAATCGAGTGAATGAGGATTGTATTTCTGAACTTGATTTCAATTTTTCAAAAATCAAGAAAAAATCATGCTTAATATTGAGAAGCGCACCCAAAAATTAATTGAAGGAGCGGCTGGGAATTTGAGAAAAAATAGGGAAGAGAGGGCCAATTTCAAATCTGACATTTTTCACTAATCTTCCCGTCAAAATTACGGTTTTTTCTGACAAATTAATAATTTTCAAAATAATACTGCTCAAAGAGCAAAAAAAGCATCTTTTCACGTTCTTTCAATAAAAAAATCCTTTACAACCTTAGGAGATTCCGGAGCCTCCTGAGCCCTTTCCGGGTGTGCGTACGTAAATATCAGTTTTTCCATAAGTTTGTTTTTTTTTACTCCCAAAACTAATCATTTTCAAGTTTGAATTGAAAATTTCAGACATAGAAAACAAGTGAGACAATTGGCAGATGATTTGTTTTTTGATACTTACCAAAAAAGGCAGTCAAACATTATCTAATTGATAATTTTCTGAAATTGATTTTTTTTTATATTTCGATGGCACACGTGAAGAACCTTTCTTTGAGCAGAAATAGTACGAGGTTTAACTGGAGAACAACCTGTCCCAGCTTCTATATTTAGCTGAGATTAAAGTAAAAGAGTTTCAATTTTTCTTGCCAAATAAATCTGAAATTATGAAAAAAACAGCTCCCAGAAACGGACCGAAATTCAATAACTGGGAGAGAGGATCAATATTAGGAAACTTTCGACTGGAAAGAAAAATTTTTGGATCTTCAGTCGAAATATAATTTTTGCTTTAGAGATTTTTCCATAAAAAACACAATTTTCCCCACAACTTTTGAGCCAGCTTCCTTCCCTTTCTTACATTCGTTAATATAGGTATCAATACCATACCTCCAAAGATCTCATAATCGATGAAAATCTTTGCTCTACGGTCTCTTTCAAAGTCGAATTGATAGCAAAAGCTTCCTCTATTTCTTTGGCCGCCGGCCCCTGAGTTCCAAGGTACAGCATGCTGAGGGCCAACTTTACGCTCAAAGGAGATACAACAAAATTACCATCTTCCTTCGCGTTCAAAGCCTATACAACCGTAATGAAAATAAATATCTTATCGCAGAATGCCGACAGATTTTTGAAATCTGGGCGAATACCTCGAACTTTTTTTTTACCTTGCTTAATTTCCAGTCGAATTCATTGTATTGTTGGTTATTCAACGGTTTCAGCTTATTTTCCAAGAGTCCACCACCTCCTTGGGCATTGTTCTGTTGATTTTGGGCTATTGAAGTGCTTGCCAGGAAGGTCAGAAGGAAAAATGAAACTAGAATGGATCAAATGGTACCCATATTAATATGATGTGACTTTGGCAAAATTGGACTACTCATTTTTTTTACTCATTAATGGAATTTTTGCAATTGATATTTCAACATTGAAAACTCCAAGTGACTCAAAAAGTCAAAATCATGAAAAAAAATCTCATCTCTAGTACCAGACCTATTCTGCTTATAAGTATTCATTCGCATAGGATTCATAAAAGTCCATAATGGAGTTTTCATCTCATTTAAAATACATTTTCCTTCTACTCAAGTCTACCACAACGAAGAGATATTTCGATATTCATCCTTTGCCGACCAATTTTTGGTTTTTTGAAAATTCGAAAATTTTCCAAGATGAACTTGACATTCATAATAATCGGTTGTTTTTTTCTAGACCGGACTGAGCTATTCGATAATGCCAAATTTTTATCATAATATTTCGCCTTATCATCGATATTTTCGTAATTTTTCCAACAAAACCGAATTCAGCCAACGTTCTAATTAACCAACGTTCGTCGACGATTTTTTTATCGTTGAAAAAACACATTAACGAACAAGCGAAACATTCAAAGCGATAATGAAATCATGTTCAATGGTGGGGTACACCTACTACTCTAAATTAAACCATCTTCATTGTACTGTTTTCAATTTCTTTTATCGCGAACAACGTTTATGAAAAAAGGTCAGGGTTCGCAGATGCGATTACCATCGGTCGATTTGCATATATTGTTTATTTTCGAAGAATTGAGAAAACCGCGACGACGAGTCATTTGGGTTTTTTCAGCAGAAGGCTTGTTTACGTTATCTATTTTTAAAATACATGTATCGGAGAATAATACATTCGTAGATATTGAAAAATCGAGATGTACCACCGTTGAATACACGAGTGTACCTTGAAAAAGTAGCTAATTGTAGCCTACATGATTTTTATGCACACAGATGTACCTATCTATACCTATAGCTGCCGGAGGTATACTAAGTCGCATATATGGAAATTGGTTTAGACGATTTATACAGAAAAACCGGTTCCGACGGTACGCGAATTAAGCATAAACATTGTTTCAAGTTTACAAGATGCAAAAAATATAATCAGCGATTCGATAGAAGGCTGCAGCTGTACCGATGATCGAGACTACTGATCGTATGATTAATGCACTATGGAAAAATATACTTAGGTAGGTACCTATAGATCAGAGAATTGGAAAATATTTCGTACGTATTTGTACAAATAATGGCTAAAAACTCACCATATAGGATTGCACTGGCCATGATTATCAAATAAAGAGAACCGGTTTAAAAATTGATTAACACGTACGAGACACTGCGAAATTTTTAAAATTTTCGTACAAACACAAGGAACAACGAACGAACGAATGGAACTGGTGTTGTATTTCCGTATTTCATCTTTTTTCAACCGATATTCATTTTCGCACACTATTCCAAAATGAGTTTAAATTTTCAGCCGATTTATAAGCGGCCTGGCGAAATCAAAAAAGCTTTTTTGGTTCAGCAATCCGGGGATATCGACGTATTGACCACTTCACTACTGGTATAATCATGTTTTATTAGCGGCGCGTTCGCGCAGACCGATAACCGAGACCGAGATCATCTTCAAACGTTTATTGCCGGACACCACTCTTCTCTCCTCGACACAGGCGGGAATCCCAAACCCCACTCAACGACCGGTTTCTCAATGTACAGTAGTTTGTTTTCCGAACGACGGCTACGTACGTAAACGCGTCGACGTCATGTTTATAAAAGTAGCTAAAAATGAGACGCAAATTATGCATGCAACGAGACTGTAATATGGTTAATTTCAGAGATAATGGGGGTTTCTCCCGTTGGGAATTCTGATAAGCGTTAAGCAACGGGTATCACAGTTGACATTGGAATGATACCGGTATTGTGATCAAATTTCTGGTACCGATGTGGAATATTTTTTTTGATCCACCCGGTATATCGAAATGTGTACGATTCCGAATGCTGTTCGGATGATAACGTAAGCAGATTTATAATTAGGTGGTTGTAGGAATTGATTGGCGATCGAATTATTCTTCTGATGCGATATTCCCCGTAAGGTGGAAATTTTAAATGTTGGAGCAGGTTTTCGTGAAAAATTACGGTGGCGGAAATTGTACTGGTTTTGTGCCCCTACGTAGTTAGGCGATTATATGATCAGAAAAATCGGCGAATATTCAATTGCGTGATTTTTGTTTTGATGTTTCATTTTTGTGACTTTTTTTCGACTCGTTTCTAGTGTGATGACCAATTGGTCCTTTGTCAAATTGTAATAATTTATTTTCTTAGCCTTGGCTTCTTTTTTCAACTGAGTCACAGTTTTCTTGAAATGAGAACTCTGTTTTACCACATTCGTATCAATTTTTTCATTTGGGAGTTCATATTGATCTTTTCCAGGTTTCCCAAGTACTGGTTTCAAATTACATTCATTAGTACTTTTTTCTAAACCAATATTTTCATTTAAGGATTCTAAACTAAGTAAATATTTTGAAAGACCAGGTTTTTCCTAGTTATTCCTAATTTTCTTATCAAATAAACTATCATTAAAAGGAATATCAGCTAACTTATCATTAACTATAACTAAATTATTATTTTTTGATTTTTTTTTTTTTTTTTTTTTTGGGGGGGGGGGGTATTACAATTGGTTTAATATTATATTCTAATGCTACAATAATATCTATTTTTCTAGGTGAAAATAAGGAATTTTTGCCTCTTTGCTCATCACGTCATCAGTCTAAGTTCATGGACTTTTAGTCTTTGATAAGGACTATTTTTTACCAATTTAATATCAATTTTTATGTTGTAAGTCGTATGTTCGTGGCAACACTGAAACTCAAAATTAAGTTAGTTTAAAGTCGTTGTTTTCAGCAACAATGTTTTTTAGGCACTTCACTTTGAATGCCGATTTTAACGACGTGTTTGTAATCAATAATATTATAAGTTTTTAACCAAATAAATGGTTTTATTGGTTTTATTTTCGTTTAATATTTTCGCAATCTAACAGGTTATGGGCCCAACCCCTAACTCTGCCGTGAACTTGTTAAATTTTCTAAACTAAACTTAAACTTGTGCTCTCGTTGAACTTGAAACTTGAACTCGAACTCGACCTCATGGAATCCGCCACACATCCGCTCTCCTTGCCTAAATTGCAGGGTAAATCAAACTACAGGGAATGGAGTTATGCATAACCCTAAATCGCCAGTAAATTTAGTATCAGTATTTAGATTGTTAGACAGGGGCGTAGCGAAGAATTTTTCTGGGGGGGAGGGGTGGGTGATGATCACGATTTTGCCAATTTTGAAACTGAAATTTTCCAATTTTGAAACTTAACCTTGTATAGGTGCTGAATGTAGTTTTTAAATAATCGTTATTTTCACATTTGCGGCGACAGAGCCAAAAATGCTTCTTTTTGCCCTCCCCCCCCCCCGAAATCCTTCTGATATTCCAAGTCTTGGAACTCAATTTGTACACTCCCAAAAAAAGCTTCCGACGCCTCTGCATACAATTCTGGTTAAAATCTGATTAATGAAAAAATTGAAAATTCGTTGAAAAAAATTTTGTCTGTCGTCGGAAATGGTCTTGGAAGGAGAGAGGGGAATTCGAATGGAACGTGATTTATTCGGCGAAATAAAAATGGATTGGAAAAGCTTCTATAAATATATACGAACGTACGTTGAAAAAGCACAATAATCGCTGTTAAAGAGGCTCGACTATGTACAGCAATGTCCTACTAGTCTTACTACCTATTTCAAAAAAATCTGTTGTCACCTGGTATTTCTGTCCCTCAGTACATTCACCGGCGGGAACAATAGGAAGTATGCCGTAAAATACCTCGGCGATTTTTACAGGCGCCGATCTTCACTTTACAGTTTTTGAAAAAAAAAAAAAAATGAAAAGAGAAAGAAAAAGATATCTACAGTCTGCTGGAATAGCCAGCCAGCTCCAACCTTTCAAGTCATTATAGTCGAAGTCGAAATGGATCTGTTTGAAAAATTCGGGGAATACCCCATGTGGACAAAAAAAAACCTTAATACACAACTGTATTGTGCGTTATTCTAGAACAGATTTAACCAAACGTAAAAAAAAAACTCCCTTTCATTCGCCAGTCGTAAATATTTAAAAACTGTCCTTTAGATCATTAGTGGAGTTCAATGGCATTACTTTTACAATAAATCATTGTTATCTACCTGACGACTCTCGCGATTGGTATACATATACAGGTACACAGTACAGCATACCCACACTAACGTATACATAACAGAATTCAAGGTACGTAAGTCATCAGGGCGGGCATCGCCGCGCCGATGGCGCTAAACCTCCTCCCTAATAGCACTTGAATACGTATCTCAAACAGACAGCTCAAGCATGTATCTACTTCTGACCAGCTATCAACTTGGAAATTGAACGAAATTCTTGGAAATTGCTTGTATAGCAATCAATCATAATCCTCAGAGAAGGAAACTTGAAAATTTTTGGAACTAGGTATTGTAGGTATAGGTATGCTTGATAGGTACCTACCTACTCGGTAATCGGCGCGAGTCTGCATGATTAAGGTGCGATCTCAAGCGCTAATAAATCTGGTGCGAAATCCGCACAATTAAGGTGCGAATTCCAGCACTGGTGAATTGGCGCGAACCTGCACAATTAAGGTGCGAGTTCAAGCGCTGAGAGGCGAGAAGTGACAAATAGGAAAAATTGACCAGCTAGTGAAATACGAGTGTATTCGCGAACCGATTCCGTGGTACTCTCTGGCGTCTATGCTAAACAACTTATATTTATATTAAAAATATGAAATTACTGTGACCAATCGGCGCGAAGTATTTTGGCTAAGGTGGTTTTAAAAAATAACATCGCGAGAGGTATGGCAAGGGGGTAACGTGGTCTCCGTTACAGTATTCCCCTTGCCATAAAACCGAATGTCGCGCGATCGCGAACGTCATAAAAATTAATACTTAAAACTACGTAAGCGCCTACAGTATTATGTGTGAACTTGAAAGAAAAAAATTGAATCGTAATGATTTTGTAAAAGTTGAATGAATCTTTGTAGAAATTTTTTATTCAACTCCTTTCTTTCTTTATTATTGAGGAAAACAGAATTTTTGATATTGGCAATGTTCAAATTTTAGGTAAAAAAATTCTAACCAGGCCCGCCGAGAGGGGGTACAGGGGGTAAATTTGTACCAGGCCCGCAATTTTTAAAGGGGCCCGCATGCAAGCTCTTTGAAGGAGATTTTTCAACTACCCACACAAATGTAAAAAGTGCATTTTTTGTTATTCGAACAGTATTTTTTGAAAAATTTTTGCCCTCGCTTCGATCGGGCAATATTTTGATCGTTATTTTAAAAACTGATAATTTTTCACTGACTTTTCAGTTAAAAATCTTTTTTTTCAATCAATTCTTAATTTGTCAAAAAAGAGAGTCAATAATTTTGACTGAAAACTCAGTGAAAAATTACTGTTTTGAAACAACGTCAAAAATTAGCGAAAAAATCACCTAGGTATTGTGACCAAAATTTCTTTTTTTTTTACTTCCACAAAAAATTTCTGTCCTCGCTTCGATTGGGCATAGATTTTTACAATATAGCGTAACAATACTTTAATAGTTAATTCACAAAATAATAGCATTATTTTTCCTTTTTAACGTGAGACTGAGGAGTAAAAACGCAAAACATGCACCAAATTGGTGAAAATTTGTGCCGTTTACCACAGTGCCGCAGCTCATTCAGCAAATAATCGCCAAAGAGCCGCGGATCCCTGGAACCACCTCAAACGCGACCCAGCAAATCGAAATTTGGAACCTCACGGCAGTAAAGAATGTCGGGGGGCAGTTTCTGGATCCACTGCCTGGAGCGCTCACTTCCAAGCTCCCTGTGATTATGCAAGATACAGCCGCGACCTATAATTCCTATCTTTACAATAGTTTTTTAATTTCATTTTTTACATAGATCTTTTGTTTACACTGATCTGTTTTTTTGCATTTAGTTTTAGAAAATAGTTTTTCAATTTCATTTTTTACATAGATCTTTTGTAATATTAAATTTAATTTTTTTTTACACCGATCTGTTGTTTTTATTTTATTTTATCCCGCTAAATTTGCACTGATAATACCGAAAACATGTTGTTGTGTTATGTGATGTGTACACTCGAATTGTTTTACAACCATAAAACAAAGCTTATAAATTGGTGGCAAGAATATATTTCGAATTGAGACTTCATCATGAAGCTCACTGGTTGAACAAGAAAGCTACTTATAAACTAAGAATGAATACCGCGTCTACAACCATTTGGCAACATGAATAGCATCTGAAATAAAACCGCAGTGTATACAAAGTAAATGAATTCTTCAATTCACATTTATTATTTGTTTTCTGTCGTAACTTAGCTAGAAATTGTAATAATAAAAAATACATCCAGTTTGAGTTTCGCATACTTTAAAACACATATTTTGTGGTAATGAGCAACAGCTTGCTTCTAACTAACCAGGTGCTATCAAAAGTAACACAATATTCAAGTTGTCATTCCATTTCTTCGCAACTGGTTAGGGGATGGCGAGCTTCGAATGTGATCTTTGTAGAGAGACATATCTATCTTGTTTGGTCTGTCGCGAGTGATTGTACCATCTTGTGTTCGATATCTTATTTTTTAGTCCCGTCTTTTCATCTTACCATTGTGTTGTCAAAGAAAGCTAATTGCATCATTGGTGAGTTATTTCTTTATATTGAGATTTCTCATTGAGTACCAAGATTCATGACTGCCTGCTCAATTTTTAATATTATTAATTAATGCTTCAATTGATAAGAGTAGGGTAGAGAAAGAATGCAACCTCATGGCGGTCCATAATGGAGGTCCAGGTGTGAAGGCTAACGTGGCGGTCCATTCCTGAAGTCTGATACAAAAGCAAAAGAGGGCACCTGCATGGTTCTCGAACGTGATTAGTTAAAGGAGCTATTCTCTTGCTATTTTTGTTTAAATAGGTAAATTTAGGTGGTACTCAGACATGATTTTTATAATTTCAGGTGATATCGTTGGAGAGAGGTCCGGCTCACACTTGCTCACAGAAAGGCTCTTGAGACAATAAAACATTATCATATTAATTTTCGTCCCATTCTGTAAATTTAAAACTAATTATATAATTTGATCCACCTACCCTAGTTAATTTTTGAAAAACGTAATTATACTTCCCTCCAAAAATTCCCTTTTCTCTTATTCAGGGTTTTCATATTTTACAAGCTTCAGCCTCGCTACGGCTCAGCCATATTAATTTTATTCTTTCATAATTTTAAAACAATCCAAATCCCACAATAATTATAAGTTTCCTCAAAAAAATTTCAACTCATTTAGTAAAATTCTTTTTTTTCCCCTTCGAAACTCATTTTTGATGCCTAGAAATCAAATTTTTTAGAAGCTTTGGCCCCACTGCGCTCGGCCGTATCGTATATCTTTTTCAATATTTCTTGAGTACAAGTGGCTACTTTTTTTTTTTCATCAAGTTAGATGATCAATTTATAATATATTGTTTTATTGAAATGGAAGTCGAAGTAAGTATTCTATTTAAAACTTGAATCGTTCTGGACTTCAAAATCAACATTTATTTTTCAATAATTGATCAGAAAAAACTCCTCTGCTATATTGGTAAAAAATAATTTTCGGCTTGAAAAACCCAAAATCTCGAAATCGCGGCAATTACGAGCCCAAAAATCAAGTTAAACGACTTCTTTTACTTTTTTTTTTTTTTTTTTTTTAGGGTGTCAAGACGGAGACTTTTCGTTTTAGTTTTTGACTTTAAAAAAAAATTATATTTTCTATCAAAATTTTTTTCTTTTCCTGGGCACAATAAAATTGAAAAAAGAAAAATAAAATTTTTCAAATATTAGAGCAAGTGCTCAGGAATGAGGTAGTTGGGACTCATTTAGAGTGTAGCGGAGCAGATACCAATACGAAAGTGTATATTTGTACCTGTCCTTTGCATTGTATAAAACCAGTTTAAGAACTTTGAAAAACCTCTTTTTTTCAAATGAATAAAAGTTTGATATCTAACACTTTTCATATGCTTATTATTTTTGCCTAATGTGTAGGTACACCCTCTATTAATGTTCTCCCATCATTTGGAACACATTTCACTTAGTAGATAACCTGCGACTAGTAAGTGGGCTACTTGGGTACAAATAAAATAATATGAAATTTTTTCTCAAGTCCGTTATCAGCCACGATCAGCCATGCTATTGACTTAATTAGCAGTGTGATAGATAATTAGATGCGAAACCGAAATGTTAACACTTCGTACTTGGCAACTACAGTAATTTCTCTGTACTTTAATGAATTTGTGTATTTTTCTCTAGTAGGTCGGACCCATAAACTACTTTCCAAAAATAACAAAATTTACCAGTGTTTTTCCAACAATACTAACTGATAAATTCAGATTCCAAGTATGAGGTATTAAATTAAGATACAAAGTACCTAACCCTAAGCGCTACTGGTAAGAAAAGAGTGAAAACATTTCCCACCTACAAATACGTTTAAAATTACCAAGCAAAAAGACTTGGGGTAAACTTTTACAGTTAATTAAAATTTTAGTTAATGAAAGATCATTTTAAAAATACTCGCAAAAAAGAAAGTAATAAAGGATTTTAATTATAATCAAACTTATGAAACTTTTGTTTCATACTCATTCGTGTCCAAAACTTTATATTAGGGAATTCGTGAAAATTAAACGTATATATTCACTTCTAAGCTCAAGTACATAATGAAAAAGTTGGAAATTTTGCAGTAATTTTTTTTCTAGCTTTTAAACGCGCCGAGTAAAAGTTTTAATGAAAATTAAATACTTTGCGTTGTAAGTGTATGGCGAAGGATGACGGACACAAAAAAAAAGAAGGGAGAGGAGCGTGCGAACAAGTGGTGAAAAACTGAGAAAGTGTACAGATTTTTTTCGCAAGAGGGTCAAATTGAAATTTGTTGGCCGATCAGTTCTGATATTGGACGAAGTTTATAATACTTGGCCAAATTGCATTAAACCGATAGCCAGCGAAATGCTTGCTTTCAGGTACTTATAATTGAAATTAACACCTACTGATTTTTCATTCTTTTTCCCTATTCACTGTTCAGTGATATTTATTAAAAATTTGAAAAGTCAAAGAAATCTCCTGTTGTTTTTGTTTTCACGAAAAAGTGTACGAATGAGTGCCAAAAAAGTGAATGAACATTTTTGCATAAAAGTATAGTTTCAAGTTGACATCAGATTATTTTTAAATGAACTTTTGTACCGAGAAGAATCATGTTTTTATGCTGGTGGCAGATCAATTCTAAGTAAACAAGTGTCTAACAAAGAAATTCCATTGTACTCAGCTGGCTTCTTTTTTTTGCATTCATTAGAAATTTGAAACTTAATAAGTTGAATAAGCCGGCTGTTTTTCATTTTTCCATTTCTTTACACATGTTTTAAAAAATTGTTTACAATTTGAAAAATTGAAGAAACCTGCTATATTTGGTTACTCTAACGTAAAGTATGCGAACGAATTTTTAAAAATTCATGATTTTTTTTCATAGAGGGATCAATTTATAAGTTTTTGGCAAATCAGATGAAAAAAAAGTAACAGAAAAATTTCATCGATCGAATTCAGTTTGTTTTTCTTTCATTTTTTTCTTTATTCAAATGAATAAGTGGAAGAACACTTTTTTTTTCATTCTTCATCTTTTTCTTTTGAAATTTATTCAAAAATTAGAAGAATAAGGCGACCTGCTGTTTTTGGTATACCTGTTTTTAATTGAACATTTTCACTCTTCAAAACAAATTAGAACAGAGCAAAGATATCACCCCAAGAAATATTTTTTCGCATTCCTTCTTTTAATCATTACAAAATATTCTGATTTTATTTTTTCATTTTGCGGTACAAATTCTCAAACTGACATTCGATTGAAATTTGAAGATGGAAAAACTTTTAAAACCGACAATTTATTTCATTTCTGTCAGTAAATTTTTTGAAGATTCATTTTAAAATTGGAAATGAACTTGAAAACGTGAGCTATTTTCATTTCTCCATGTTTTCAACATCAAAAAAAATTGCTTCACATCGCATCGAATTAAAAGTTGAATAAATCCGCCAATTTTTTACATTTTTTAACCATTTTTTTTTTACTTTTTTTTAATCTTGCTTTTAAATATACATATTTTTTTACATCTCTAATATTCATTTGAAATTGGAAAATTGAAGACAAGGAACTCTGCAGCTGCTTCAACTTTATTTTTTTCTCTTTCCATATTCATATAGGAATGATGAAAAATCATCGAAATTTTGTACTCGGAGGAGTTTACATCACACTTGTCCATTCAGTTCTACATATTATAAAAACTGAATTATATTCAATTACAGAGTAATTGTCACACGGTCTCTATGTCTGAAGAATAACAGCAGCTTTACAAGACTGCCTACGTAGAGAGCTAGAGACAAAGACAATCAAGCTTCCATTATTTTCTAATATGCGATACACAGCATCGCTAGCCGGGTTTTTACAACCCTGAGTTCAACTGTGGACCACAAAATTGTCTCGAGAACCAGTCAGAATCATTAGGTACCGAAAACCGATTCCATGATCCGTAAACGCCATCTCGTCGAAGCAATCAAATTGCTGGTCAGGTTATATTAATCCATACAGTAAACGATGAAACCAAATTTAGGCTTCAACACATAAGTTTTCGTTTCTGTTATTTCTACTTTCGACTTTTACGCTGCGAAGTCGATTATTATGAGCAGCAACAATCAGCGTGCTATGATGGCAGAACCAATGACATTTTTGTCAATGAAATCACAGATCTAACGTTACATAACGTCACAAAATACTCTTCTCGAATACAAAATTTCAGCTGATTATCATTTTTTAAATATTTTATTGTCATTAACAATACCAAGTTCTCTTCTCATGATAAAATTTCAAATGAATATTAGGACTCACGTTTTTTTTTCTCTCTCAATTTTGATCAAAATCTAATTCAACGTGGATTTTTTAAAATTCTAATTCGAATGCGATGTGAAAGCGTATTTGATGTCTCTTTTTCTCAAAAAATATAGGAGCCATTCATTGAATTTCTGAAGAAATGGTAAACGAAAACATCAAGATGACTTTTTCAGTTCTTTTAAATTTGTTTCACGTTGTTCCAGGAATTCCAGACAAAAATTGAATCAGTTTTCAAAGAAAGTGGTACCATAACTTTGAGGTAATTTGTTTTCCAAGTGAATATATTGAATTCAATTTCAAAAACCTATATCAAAGTTTACGAGATTTTACAAAGAGCAATATTAATACCATCAGATCATTTTGTACGGTACTTTTCAATGACTATTTTAGAAAGTGATACACAGAAACAAACAAAAAATTACGAGACTACCGAACTGATGTATTAAAATGTGACTTGTCCGGCATTATTTATTACAGCCTCAAGATCAATTAGATTTTTTCAAAGAGTAACTTAGGAATTGATTTGCAAAACCAACATAAAACATGAACACTCAAAAAAAATTAAAAATATCACATTGAGATCGCTTTTTTTCTTTCAACAAATACTTCAATTAGGATATGATCAGACCATTAGAAATACGAGGCAGAAATTTCAACGAGATCGGCCAACTTACAATCGAGTAATCGCGTTTTATATGGGAAAACATCAAATTTCAACAAGAACAGAAACCATTAGGTAAAAAAATATGTTGACCATTTTGATTATACAATTTCAGCATGAATAAGTTTTGGAATTTTTAACAGCACTTAGGTAGGTAGGTAGGTAAGTAGGTATGCCATTTTTGCTGGAATTATTTTACAATTTTTCTTCAATGGCTTGTTCTTTCAACGGTTGAGTAGATAAATATTATTTTCTTGTTGCCTATCTGATATTTGCTAGGTCCTTCACATTTTGGCGAAATTTTCATCTCAATTGCAGCTTCCATACCTAGTACGAGATTCCTGAATTCAGTGAATTCAATAGCTCCCTTGAAAAATGAGTGTCATTGAAATTTTTTCACAAAAATCTAGAGCATTTTAGGATATTTTCCATATGTTAGGGATGATTCCTGGTAGGTCAATGTCTGTCCCATTGTCCACAGACCTCAGCAGGAGATTTAGGGCGGCTTCCTTGGACTAGCTTGTTTGGCTTTAGTTTCCTTTGAGAGTAAAAGGGTATAGAAGTAGTGGTGATTACCCTACTCACACAAATGCAAAATATAAGTAGTTTTACTATTCTCCTTTGTTAGTTGTAATCGATGCTTAAGAAAAGTGCGCAGTTGAAAATCGATGGCTTAAGTTGAAGTTCCAATTTTTTGTTAAGGGAATAAGTATGTGTTCGGATAATTTTTCCGAAAATTGCGACGGTTCTGAAAAAAGTTACATAATTTTTGAGAAAGAGCCTTTACCTATTAGATGGTGAAATGGACCCTTGATCCGAATCGAATAAATACAACACATATACAAAAAAATTTTCCTCTTGCCTATCTCTTTCATACAATACACCAAATAGGGGCATGTCAATGCCCCGAATAGAATTCTTCACGTATTTTCTTCCCAAAAGAATAAAATGCAGATACGTACCATGTGTCAACGAGGGCAAAATAAAAACATCGAAAAACCATTTCTCTGTGACAAATGTGGAAAAGAGATGGAAATACAGAAGCAATTAAGACTCGTGTGCGGACACATAATACATGAAGATTGCTACATAACCTCAACAAAGGAAGAAAAATGCCCTGATCCGACCTGCAAGAAGACGATACAAAACCGCCTTCCGCGAGAAATATATCCAGCATTTCAACAATACCGAATTTACATCCAACAAAACGTGGAAAATTATTATGGTGATCAAAATAATTACGTTGATCAGAACAATAATTATGGTGATAATGAAGATCTGTATTTGATGTATGATAGTGATGATGATTTTCTTGCTCCTCCTCCACCCCCTCCAGCCCAAGCAGCTCCTGAGGTGCAATATGAACACCACCCATTTGGTCTGAACAATAATGGCATGAATTTAATGGTGAAATAACTGGTTCGGATGAGACAAGGTGTTGCAGCTGTTTGCTACATTATCCAATTGGTTACCTCGCTACCGTGCAAAAAATTTGTCGGTCTTGTGTAAGGTGACGTGAATGAATAACCCTCCAAACACATGCCCAATGCTTAGACGTTCTGCTCTGAATGTACCTAATAGATTTATAACAATTTGAACATTTTAAAAAATTTATCAATTAAAAAAATAATAAATTCAGTTGAATTTTTCAAAAAAAAAAAAAATTATAATCTAGTTATATAGTATTAGAACAGAACAAATTATAGCAGAATTAAAATTGTCAGTATGCACAATTTCATATATTTTGAAAAAATATTTCGCCATCTCATTTCTTCTTTCCAAATATCCAAATAGTTGGCTGTTTCGAGAATATCTTTCTTTTTCACTGATAATTCAGTATGAATTTTGAAAATTTTCATTTTTCAAAATTCATTTGAAAAAATTTTCCATTTGCAAAATCTCAGGTACATTAAAAATTATTGTAAAAAAATCCTTATGAAAATTTATAATGCGAGTAAGTTGGAGACAAAGATTCATAACTCCTTGGAAAGTTTAATGTGTTTTTCAACAATGCATGATTATAATGATCTGAAGCATGAGGGTGGTTGATGTATTCACAAAGCGTAATAAGGTGCGAAAAATAGTCGTTTCTCCGGTAGGATCTAAAATTTAGGATTTGAAGAATTAAATACCCCGATTCGTCGCAGAAAATTACCTAAAAGACTTGATGGAAAACCAGAGACAGCAGTGCAACTGGATAAACATACATTATATCGGCAGCATTTCAAATTGTTGTTGGACAATATGATTTCGTACATGAAAGAAAATGTAAAATCTTTTTGCCAAGAAGTAGAGCCTTTTTACAAAATTTTTCAAATTCCAGTAAAATGTGAAAATATGACTGAGGAAAATTTGAAAGATGTAATGAAATTAGTTCCAAGCCCGAATATCATTCCTCCTACTGTTGATATCCAAATACTTCAGACCGAAATGTACCATCTTGCTGATTTTTGTAGCAGTGCTACTAGCTTCGCTGAAATTTTGAAAATCTCAGAAAAGCATAAGAATATTTTGAAGCATGCAAACGCCTTGTGCCGGTTCATAGGGACAGCGCCAACAAGTGTTGCTGAGAATGAGCGATCATTCAGCAAATTGAAATTTGTTGAAAACAAATTGAGGACTATGATGACCGAAGAGAGATTGGACCATTTCATGCGAATATCATGTGAGAAAGACATTACAGATGGGCTACCACTAAAAAAACTTGTGGAAAAGTGGTCAGAATTGAAGAATAGAAGGATTAAGATTACCTAATCTTTAGTTTAATGCGTTGAAGATTGTTTAAATATTATAATATTCTGTGTAAAATAATGAGTTAAGTATGTATTTTTTTTATTACAAAAACCAAAAATTTTAAAAAATAGTCGGGAAATTTGAAACTTGCCCCCCCCCCCCCCTTCTTTCAAAAAATGAGTCGGAAATTTTGAGACCCTCCCCTCCTCCACGAAAATTGTGTCGGAAATTCTGAAGTTTTGTCCCCCCCCCCCCCAATATTCCAACTTCGGTACGTCCCTGCCCCGAACACGAATGTTATATGAGCTTAGCGAAACTAAAAGTATCCTTGTCCGATATCCACACATGAGAGGTAAATTCGCACATGGATGTTCATTGAAACGACGCGACGTCTAATTAATTTGCAGCGCAGAGGTACTCGAAATTATTGTTTAAACTTATGATACGTGAACGTTGGCCCGTTTTTGTTTCACTTTAAAAGGCTCTCTCTTTTCGTTGTTATAATACATTATTTTTAGCCATATTAAAACGAGACCGAGTATGAATAAAAGCCCGTAAATTTGAAGCTAATTCTTGTGTGACGGCAATTAGAGTTTTGTTTTCGCTACATTGAAGAGCTAAATTTTCCATCCCATTTCACGTAACCTATATTTTTGTTATGGTTTTCATTTTGGAAAAAAATAAACGGGTATTTCGAAAATTCATTCAGGAAAAAGTATCGTGTGACGGTGTGATTGGACTCAAATGGAAAAAATCGAAACTGGAAAAAATCGAAACTAGAAAACTTCAGGAGCTACTGTTCGAGTACCAGGGTTGGTCTTGCCACCCCTCCCTTTTTGGTACATCAAATAATTTGTTAAATTCAAAAAAACCATCGCGAACTGAGAATAGTACGTACAGCTTAGCATATAACGACCAATCAAGGTTTATCTGTGCGGGGGTGCCAGGAATTGTTGCAAGACAAATATGATGCTTTGCATTATCCTAGTAACAACTTGATTAATTTTGTTGGCGTTATGGAAAAGCATGCTGATAGCACGCCCAGGAAATGTAACTAAAAATTTCATATTCGAAATTGCTCATTCAATGATGGAAAATGATGAAAATTTCCAACTTCCTACTCTTGGCTGTACTATTTCTAGTAATAAATTAAGTTTTTCAAAATCCATTCTAAATTTTTTATCAACTGTTAGAACCTTTTTCATTTTAAAGACAGTGAATCAAAATTGTTCTGAAAATGAAAAAAGCAAAAAAAAAAAGAGAAAACAATCAAAGTTATACATAAAAGTTATTTGTTTTTCGCGATCTTTTCTTTATATGATTATATGTAACATTCAATTTTCAGAGTAAAGTTCGACACGCGCGCTGTAAGCGGCAAAAAAAGTAAAGATTTTCTGAATAGGCAGAAATGTTATCAGTTGACATACTTGTCTTTGTCTATATCACTTTACCCCCGACTCTTCCAGATTTTCCAGACCAATTGGACTAACTGAATCGACCCTACCACCTCGAGGGAGCCTTGATTCAGAGTGATGGATAAGGCCATCGCATGGTAAAAAATTGCCATCAACTCAACTCCTTTCGCGCAACAATTTTCGCGACATCCTTTTTACCTGTCACAAGGCCTGGTAGAAAAGAAAAGTACTTACATTACCATAGTAAGATTAAATCAAAATAAATATTATTCATCGGGTTCACTGATTTCTTCGGTCGCAGCTGGATTAATAATCCTGAGATGGACGCCAGAAATCAGGATGTTCACTATATCTCAAAAATAATTTTCTTTGACTTTTCCAGGTTTTCCAAACCAATTTTTAGAAATTTTCCAGACCTTTTAAATATGTGATTTTGAGACCTTGATTCTATAACAGAAAAAGTTTCAAATGAAAAGCAATCTCAAAATTCAAAATTTCCTTTGTTTCGTTTAGACTTTCAAAAAAACAATAACTATGGACTCGTTCCTGATTTCCTTAGAAAAAATCGAAACATTTTTGAAAATTGCAATCGAGATTGTTACACGTCTTTTGATAAATGAGAAGGACAACTGAATTTTCTTCACTTGAAAATATTAAGTAATTGTATACGCTGGGAAATTGAGAAGTTTCCCACCATCAGTTTGAAAATAAAATTGTGTAAATTTACAGAGCCGGAGGGAAGCTGAGGCGAAAATTTTTTGAGAAAAAAGTATTCAAAAGCTGCACTTTTTTCAGGCATCCATATCATCTTTCATCATCTCACACAAAGTTGCCACTAGCGACATTTATTAGTGATTTATCTTAGCATTTGGGCAGGTGAGTCTCAAAATTCGAAATGGGAAGGACTTTTTACTCGATATAAGAACTTCGGAAGGACCAGAAGGACCCTTCAGCAAATATAAGGACAGGAAGGACTTGCTAGCACCCTGAATATGAATAGATACAGCAGTTTAAAAAATTAAAGAAAAAGAAATGATACAGTATTTTTGTCCTCACACAAGCTGGCAAATTTCTCCAGATTTTCAAAGAATATCAGAGAGAAAAGGGATGTTTTGAGGCGGTTTTGGAACCCTAAAAACCTTCAGTGGTGTATTCTGTCAAATATTGAAAGTTTCATACCAGAAAGAAATTGAAAAAACCAATTGACGGCTCGATTACAAGTGGCTCCATCTATCCGATGTTGTTGCAACTACGTGCCGCTGGGGTGATACAATCATATAAAATACATTGGCTTATATGGGAGGAATAAAGTTTTTCAAATTTTTAAGAAAAACGGTGGGTCTACGTAAAATTTACCCATAATAAGAATTGAAGATGATGAAATTTCCTATCGATTGGTGCAAAAAGTTTTGAATTTTGTTCAATAATAAACATTTTATGGGCATTTCTTTTTATTCGTTTTTTGCTCACGTCAGATTTAAATTAAAATAACTCAAAATTGAGATCGACAACACCAATTTTTCATTGCAGTAAGTTGTAGAGAATTTTATCCTCTTTCCAATGATGTATTGACGAGCTTAATCGCGTTAATATTCCAGCCGCTATTCACGTTTTAATGCGTTGAAACAGTTATCTTCATATTTGAAAACATCTGATTAGCTGATCCGTTATTTTCAAAAATGATGAATTTGTTTCAATGCATTAAACCGTGAATAGCGGCTGGAATATTAACGCGCTTCAGCTCGTCGCTCCATCATAGGAAAGAGGTTAATATTCTCTACACCTTACTGCAATAAAAAATTGGTGTTGTCGATCTCGATTTTGAGTTATTTTAATTCAAAGTTGACATGAGCAAAAAACAAATTAAAAGAAATGTCCATAAAATGTTTATTTTTGAATGAAATTCAAAACTTTTTGCATCAATCGATAGGAAATTTTGTCGCCTTTAATTCTTCTCATGGGCACATTTCACAAAAACCCACCGTTTTCGATAAAAATCTGAAAAACCTCCTTTCTCCCATATAAGCCAATGTATTCTATCACCCCAGCGACTTTAGCGCTCCCCGTGAGCGTCGAGTTGTCAATACCATTTTCAAAACTTGTGCAACGATCGCAAAAGAAATGTCCATCGGAGTACCTTTGACTTGCTGAACACGAATACCATGCAGGTTTTTATTCGAAAACAACACTCGAACTGTTTCTTGAATGACCCGAATCGATTCATTGGGATATTCATCCCAGATACAAGAGGAAAATTTAAAAAAAAAATCATAAAAACAATGAAACCTTACAATTTGACAAAAAAAAAAAGTTAAAATCTTAAACCGGAACGGAACGATGCCAAGTTATCGTTTTGTTCTCAACTGCTGCTTTTAACGAAAAAACAATACAAAAAACTCGCCACTTTGGAAAAATCTTCATAAAGAAATGGATCCCTCTCGTGTAACACGAAAATTTCCATACTTTCATATGTAAATTTAAATTAACCCTCGAGACATTTTTAGTTGCTCGTAAGTGGAACGTCGATTTACGTAAAAGGGGCTTTATCCTTTAACCAACTATCACAACGTAATCGAGCACTTCCCTGGTGGAAAAAAAATATCAACAATAGTGACGCGGCCGCAACAATAATTATCATTCACTTAGTTGGTATATTTCTTTTAGCGTATTCCTCGAAGCGTGAAAAAGTCAGCATCGTTCAAAGGAATGACATTAAAAAGCAACAACGTTTTGTTCTTAATTTCGGAAATTTAATTTATTTATTCTAGCGATAAATTAAAGGAACGCGAGCTCCAACACAGCACAGATGGGAAACGTAACGTCGCGAGGAAGATGGTAAAAATAAGACGCAGGCATTCCCCGTACGAGAATGACTATGCAAACCTACGTACATAATGTGTATTCTGATTGCACGTAATGTACACGCGAAAATTTTCACCACCATAAATTTTATGCCTGGAATACGACGAATTGTATACGTGTTACGACGTTTACCCATCCGAAACATGGTGAAATACACACCTCCCTGGTTACTCCGTCCGGGGCGCAAATACCGATGAATACTGTGTAAATTAAGTACGAATTTTTCAGATATTTCGCGAAATAACCACGGTTACAAAGAAGCACGTTCGGGAGTCTTTTTCTTCTCTTCAAATGGTGTGCTCAGCACGTAGGCGACGGAGTAATAATCGCTCGGTAAATTTTCTCCGTCAGAGTGCGTCGAGAAAATCAAAGTGAAGCACGTGAGTAAGTGTAATTTACAGATTTGAGGGTAAAATGCGAAGAAAGCAAAGCTGCGTGAGTATAATTTGTTGGCTCGATTTTTGCAGCAGAATCTGTCAAGTATGACTACTCGTGCAAATGAGTTACAAAAGTTTACCATCATATTTGGTAATTCATCCCAAACTGGCTGATGGCTGTAGCTTACTTTCTCGGGTCAAGCCAACTTTAAGTATTTGGTAAAATGAAAAATCAAATTCTGCAGAAATATATAAAATCTGCGAAATCAAGGGACCTAGTGTAAGACAAAATCGATGTCTCATTTTTCACATTTGGTCCAAATGACACCAAATCTGAACCAAACAAATGAAAATGAAGTCATCGATTTAAATGACACAAAGTCCCTTCTTTACAGCAGGGTCACAAATGCTCAATTTTTGTTCAAACATACGATGGATAGATATTTTTTCTGTCTGGGCGAACGATTCAATCGACTCTGCTCCTCCCAGAATCGAAGGTACCTGCGTTTCTTCAGGGTGGTTCATTCACTCTCCCCCTTGGTTTCTCCAATGGCGAAACGTAGCTCTGATCTCTGCGAACTGTGAGCTGTAGCACTTACATTTCGTCTGTCTGTTGTTTGTTTCTTTTTGTCTCTTGCTGTTTGTTTTTGGAATAAATTTCTTTTCTAGAAATAGTGAGGTCCACGGGACCTAGCAACAGGGAATTAACAGCGACCCTTGTGCATTATTTTATCAGACTTCTCATGTGCATATGGGAAAAGACTTGCCTTTGACCTGCCAGCAGTCACTGGTAATATGAAAAAAATAAATATCCCTTCCAATTTTGGCTCGTATCTCTGGCATTGAGATACCTACTTAACTCGGTAGACGTGATGTGATAAATTTTATTCGCGAATGGTGCGAAAACTACGTTTCCGGCAAGCTGAACACACGTGGTATTTTACTACTGATTGATGAAAATCATTAAAACGACAAGCATGACGACAAATCCTGCTTCAACGGATGTTACGGACCTGGTCCGACTCCTGACTCATTTGCTGAAACAATCCGGAAACACTTCGCTACCTGATAATCAATTTGACTCCTTCGATGAGAACGTGGAAACTTTTGACACCTATGTGTAAATATGTGTTTTTTTCGATCTTTTTTCATTTTGAGTCGCCCTGTTTTAGCGAGTCCTGAGAAGCAGTGCAACGTCGTATATACATTGCAATTGCAAACCAGTGACTCGCTTTCTCGACTTTCCCCTCTGGTGGTCCTGTTGGCTAGCATACTATCTCGCAACATAGTAGCGTTGCCAGTAGTGTTAAAAGTGGCGCTGCGGACCTGCGGTAGCGCTACTATCAACGCTACTAGAAGGATTTAAAGGTAGCGCAGCATGAACCGCTAATATCTGCGCTTCTAAAGCAGGATTTATCTCAATCAACTATGATTAGGGTAGAAGGGGAGGGAAGGGAATGTAAATACCTTTAACTGGTTTGTAAGGATACTAGTATATGACGTTGCGGTGAGGGGTGTAGGAATGGCTATTTTGGCGACCACCAGCAGCATCCATTCGATCCCCAGTACAAATTACTAGTGACTCGTGGCTCGTGGCATGTGACTAACGTAAAGTTTATCTTTATCTTAAGTTTGTTCAGTGTTTTTCTCAAGTCATGGTCAACGGAATAAAAAAAAGTATACAGTGTGCCTGAAGAGCGGCCATTTCGATAGTCCGCACGATGTGCAGTTTTAAATAGGCCAGGATTCAATTCTTACACAGGATGTCATAAATATACAATTCAAAGTTCTTACCTTAATAGAAGGATGTGCTTCTTAGGCATAGATAATGAACCTTGAACCATCGACCAATTTTATCATGATTATCGCCATAAAAACAAAGAAATAAGTTCCGAACTGTTGAAAATTGAAGGGTTCGATGTTGTAAGAGATGTTCTTTCAGACTCCTTACATGTTGTTGATTTAGGAGTAATGAAAAAATTATTATCGAATTTATGGGTACCCAATTTTCGACCATCAGAGAAACAGAGATTATCTGAGAAACTAAAAGCTCTTCCAAAGTACTGCCCAAATGAATTTCAATGGAAGCCTAGAACATTGGCAGACTTAGCACATTTCAATAGAAAAGATTTTCAAATGTTTGTGTTATACATAGGTCCGGTTATATTGGAAGGCTTCCTTGATAAAACGTTATATGATCATTTCTTGTTCTTGCATGTAGCAATTCGAACTTTAAACAATGAACATCTCATTAAAAAGACTGGATACATCGACTGGGCTGAAAAACTACTTCAGTGTTATGTTACAGATATCCCCACAATTTATGGTGAAGAATTTACTTCGTATAATATACATGCTCTTTTGCATTTAGCAAATGATGTTCAAACAACATCACAAACGTTGGTTGAATTTTCATCATATGCATTTGAAAGCTACTTAGGTTAGCTGTGCAAACTGGTGCAATCTGCTCGATTACCAATATAGTCATTGTTTAATGATATATGGAAATAGATTACTTCATTTTTCAATTCATTTGCATCTTATTTAAAATGATGCGGCTGTTAATGCCGTATGCCCACCAGAGGGTAGAGGAAATTCAGTCTACTACAATTATAATTTAGATAGATCTCTTTTGGTGATACTCAAAGGTGCCTTCTCTTTCTGTTTCAGGTGATTCACCTCATACTGCAGAGTCCGGCCCACATTTCCGCCCATTTTTACCTGGCATGATTCTTTGTATATGATTTTCCTATCTGATAATCAACTGTACATAAAACTTATTATATTATTTCGATTTTCGCCGCTTCTGGCTATTTTTCTTTAAATTTAGGGTGTTCAGTGGTGCTTACCAACATTTCCCAAAAAATTTCCCTCTTTTCCCTCCATTATTTTACACTCGCATACATTGTGCTGTTCTCACATTAGCTGGTAAACCATTCCATATGCTGCACAAAGAAACCATAAAATCATCTCCTGGATTATTTTTTGCAGAATAAATTGAACGTTGAACTCTACAAAACTGAATTGGACGAAAGATATTGAAAGAATTGAAAAAAGGAATACCACGAGGCACCTTCATATCAAATAGATCCCGAGAAGTCAGAACTTGTGGACCTAATCACTCATAGTTTGGCTATCATGCCTAGAAGTGGGATATAACTGGACATTGTCTCGATGATATCACTAGGTGTTCGTGTGTAGTATATTCACGTAGGCTGTTTTTTTTTTTTTATTGGTAAGAGTGAATATGGCCCAACCTCCCTTCTAATGAGATCTGACAACCCTGGCCGCGGTTGGTAGAGGGTAGGTAGCGATGTATCTCTCGATGCATCGTTACATCAGTATTCTATGTAACGCGACTCGAATCGGTTCTTAGGGTATTCACCGGGTTTACAGGATTGCCTTTGGCGACTGGATCAACGTAGTTAGATCCACCTGTATTCCAAACGTATATCGCGTATGTCAAAGTAATTGTAGTGCTAAAGTATTTCGTTTTGTTTAATGTAATTGCATTATAAGTGTATATGATCGTGTTCGAATGTCTCGAGATTATATTTCTTATAATAAATGTGTCCTGTTCTTATTACTGAGCGAAGGGTGTTGAGTTTGTTACCGCGCCGCGTTTTGATATAAGACTCGCGAGGAAGGTAATAGTACAAGCGTATGTTAGATCGTAGGGGCGCGAGTATTCTGAGTTCGCTACTGCCAATACATCGAGCCTAAGTCTCAATACAAAGAGGGCCCAGAGAAAAGGATCCGTGGGCCCTTAACGGATCCAAAATCGTGTCATCCTACCCAACCAAAAGGGTCAACGCTTCCAATACCCCCGAACCCTCACATATTTTCACATTTTTAGCCTTACTATGGTTCGTGAAAATAATTGTAAACGTGGCGCGGAACAGAGCCCGTCACCTCACCGCGTACCACCACCCCCACCTCCTGCGATGCACCACGAGTTAGTCGAATCGCTCAACGCTCTTACTGGCGCTATGACACAGCTAGTGAAAATTCAGGCTACAAACCTGAGTAACCAGCCTAATCAACACTCCCTTCCAAATTAATGGTATCCACATGTACCTTTTTATCTGACCTTTTATTTAATATTTTAATATTTGTTGTCTGTGTGAACTTGTGTGTTTGTAGTGGTAAGTGATATGTCGCCTCCAGCTACTCGTACGATGTTCATTATTTGACTTGATTTCGTTCGATTAACATCGCCTCTTGGTGTAGTGAATTTTTAAATTAATATTTAATATTTTAATATTTGTAAATTAATATTCAATGTTTAATATTTTAATCTTACAAGTAACAATGCATCAGGTTTATGAACAAATGCTTTGCTATTGCATCTTTTTTTTTTTTCGATTTTGTTGAGAATAAAAAGGTACGAAACAGATTTGTTCCAATACTATCTCTGCAACTGCCAAATTTGTTCAAGATATGAATAATCTTTTTGATTGCTTGAACTCCAGGGTGAAGTATAACAAAAATCCTTATCTCCATGCTTTATCTGATGAGAAAGATTCTGTAGTGAAAGACACATTAATCGAAGCCAAGATAATTCATGGCGAAATTTTTAAAAAAGTAGGACGCACACCCGATTGCTTTCAAGGTATGGTTTGGTCAATAAATGCTATACTGGCTCTTTTTGAACATCAAAAATTGAAAGGTTTTCACTATTTAATGACCAGGCGATTGAATCAAGATGTTTTAGGGAATCTTTTTTCAAATGGTATTAGAGTTCATTCTTTTCCATATGTATTATTTCGTTTTAGACCAGCATTGGAATCAAAAGATGAACAGTTGGGTTTCAAAACCTACTGAATGAAAAAAGTGTTACAATTTTGCAAGAAATTAAAAACTGTTTAAATTCTTAGTTTTTGAGCTAAAAGGAAGATTTTTTCCCAAGTAAAGGTCGGTAGGTTTGGTTCCAGCTACCCAAAAATCCAGACCATAACTTCAAGTGCAGATTCAAAAGTGAGTACTAGTAATAACTTCACAAACTGTGACCATCGATGACTTTTTCTCAATCAATTCGCGACTATTTCCGATTTTGTCAATCAACTGGACTATCTCGACCCCTTATTCACATTCTGGAGCAAAGCTATTTTTGGGATGAAACTGCTGCAGATCTAAGTGCTGGAGGCCGTTCACGAAGTACATAGCTACAAACTTAATAGCCAAGGTTATGTAGCATCGGGAGTGCTCATATAGTGGCATCCATAAACAACTTGCGGCACATTTTGTAGCCATCTCGGTGGCTGGCTACGCGTAGTGGTGTGAAAATGGGAGAACTCGAAAGGATTATAAAGCAATTTTGTCATTATATGAACACCCATTTGTATTTCTTATGACAACAACAAATTAAATTAACCCATGTGTTTTGAATTAAATTGAAATTATGGATTTTTCAAATGTGTTTTTAAATTTTCATATACCATTTTTCATTTTTTTTTAAATTTTCAATAATGGATATTCAAAAAGGTTTTGACCTCGACATAGAGGAGGAAGATGTGAAGTAAGTGTGGTATATGTCAACATGTCAGAATTCAAGTTAAACCACTCCGGTGACTAGAAAGACTGAGCGCGGCTCAACGAGGCGTTCATCAAAAACACCTACCAATTTCTGTAATGAAGAATTGCCACGTTTGTTTGCATCGAGACGACCAATGGAAAAGAAAAAATTTGATCATTTACAAGAATTAAAAGTAGTATTTCCGGCAGATACATACGCGCTTTACGATTCGATTCCTTATTCTACCCGACTACTTCTTCAATATATGAAGTTTTTAACTTTTCTTTTTTCATAAGTATCTACTTATTTTATGATTCGATTAAGTACTTATTTCAATTGAATGCTTTTTCAATAAATAAAACGTTTTCAACTTTTTTCCTGATATTATTTCGTTTCTTTTTTCAAGGGCTAATTAAAATAAAAAACCTCGTAAGTCCAGAATTTTAGATCAAATTCAAGTGACAAAACCTCATAAGTCCACATTTTATTAAATAATTAAATATCAGCAACATTGCAATGATTTCTAAACATGAAAATTATATGAAGATGGACGATTGAACCCGTGAAAGTAATTAATTATTAAAAATCTATTCAAATGAAATTTTTAATCAGTTTTTTCCTCCTCCTGAAAAATTTTATGTTTTGTACTTGCGTGGTTTTAGAATGTCCTCGACGATTTCAGCAATTGTATCACCTTTGAAAATTCTTTCAGGAAAAAAACCATCACTTTTAATCTCCCCTCGTCCTTTTTGGCAAAGGAGCAAAGATTTTTGGTATTTTAATACGATTATTTATTATTAATAATTTAGCTTTGTTTTCATTTTCCTTGGTTTATTTTACGTTTACAGCATTAATTTGAATAAATACTCAAGAATATGGTTAAACCACATATTAAATGACGTACGACACGTTAACTGGGTAATCTGCTACGCTTATTGTGTAATTGAATCCGGTTTCGGTATATTAAAGGAGCTATGCAAATGTGTGAGTGTAGTGAATACTTTAAACGATAGTTCAAATACGAGTATGATTAAACTGCAGCTCCATACGAATGAACCTATACTGTACAACTGAATAGTACAATGTACATACGTTATTCTCATACCTTGTACCGCCAACCTACGTACATTACAAACGTATAATGTAACAATCGCAGAGACATACTCGATACATTTATACGCATACTGCCGAGTACTTAACAATGAAATGTCTATTGTCAACGACTAAATATCATTTTCAATGGTGTACGGCGACGTTATTAGGTATTATTTGATTTTTAATAGGAGAAACGTTGCAAATTACTTTTTTAATTAAATTCTTCTGGATATTAACAAGTGTCGGGTGGTCGGAATTCAGGTTAGTGAAATTTTTCACCGCTAAATAGTAAATACATACTTAGAAGTATGTATGAGTTGTACTAAGATCCACCTACATATTTATACGATATTGAACTACTGGCAATGGGATTTCAGTTCGGTGAGGTATGCGGAGTAGTACGATGTTCGCTGTGAGGTGGATTTATCAATGAACCGAAAATACGATCATACATTCGGAAGTGTCTTAAATCACATTTTCAAATTTTTCATGCAGGTTTCACCTTCTGAGGTAATATTTTCTCCATTAAAGCAAAATTTAAGATCTCTAAATCAAATACGAGCCATGCAACTGAACTCTCATCTTACTCTTAGAGGGTAACGTGTGATGAAAAAGAAAAAATTCTGCGAAATAACCTTTCAAAATAGGTACAAAAAAATTACTTTTATGAAATGGAGCTACCTAAACTCCGGTAGGGTGATTTTTTTGAATCAAAATTTCATCTATTGGAATCAAAATTGACCTATAGGTATTTATAGAACTTCGAAAAATCTTAGGGGTCTCGCATTATTTTTCTTTTTTTCTTCTTTTACACAATATCGCATGTTGAATTCCACGATCAAAAGGGACATTCACCCAGCTGATGGCCCTTGACAAACCAACAAAAATGACAAAAATTAAAGAACTTCATTTTCAGTAAAAAAATGAACAATCCCGAGAGGTGAAACCTCCAAAATAAATAAAAAATCTGCGTACGAAAAAACATCAAACTGTAAATACAAATTACGTTGTTCGACCATTCGATATCAACCCGAGAATTTCCAATCATTTTCTCAGATTTTTTCATTTTTATAATTTGAATTTTTCTCAAAATGATGTTCAACCTTCAAATTTATGATTTTTTTTCCAACTCCGAAGTGTTTTTTTCAATCTTTTCGCATTCGTAATTTCCTTGTATTTTTTTCGAACACTCTGTGGTTTTTTTTTCAGCTTTTTAAAATCATTTCCGCAGAGTTTCGAAACATTTTTCAAGAATTTGAAATTATGTGACCAAAAAATGTTGAAAGAATTTGAAATTATAATTAGAGTAGAGTATTAAAAATGTACAAAAACTTGAAAATATTTCCAACAAACGGCAAGTAGATGACCAAATTTTCAATTACCACATAAGTCACTTGAACTTGAATACTTTTAATGCGAGGAGCGAGTAGGCAACTAATTCATCATATCGACACATTCTGCGGAGACTTGAACTGAAGGAGTATAGTTTTTCTTGAATCATTATTGACGTAGCAGTAATTCGATGAGCAGTGAAGTCGATTTCAAAGTTCTAAGTGTGAATTAAAAAAGTAGAAAACTAGTTTTTGAAACTCCTTTTCATGTAATATGAGCTGATGAAAACTTTGAAGTCTAGCGAGAATATCTCACGGAATCCGGTACTTCCACCCCCTTTTTAGGAGAAGGTGGGGAGGTGTACTTTTACGACCAAATTATTGTAAGATTTTAGGTGGAAAAATGGTTGGAAATTTTCAAGCTTTTTTGAATAGCTAATCACATTTTTTTCTCATCTCATTAATTACGTATCATGGTTGAATTTTTCGTTTTCGAAAATCGTATGCACTGATATAGGTTTTATTTTTAGGAAACTAGTGCCGCCTTTGAACATTTTATTCCATAGAAATAAAATCGAAATCGGCAAACTTGAAAAATTGTCGCGAGAAAAAAACGACATCGTTCCATTTTAAATTTACCAATGACATTGAAATTCAGTCTGTAGAAGCAATTCAAGCTTGATCCTTTGTAAAGGCGGAACAAATGCTGAAAAATTTCCGCGCGCTTATTTTCGCCAAACTAACACTATTTTCGGTATGTATGCACATCAAGTTTAATAGGTTAGGAAACATTACGACTTCTTCGATTCCAGTTACACATCGCTTCCATTTATAATAGGGAAATAGGTTTTCTTTTTTTTTTTCGAAAAAAAAGAGCAAGCAGAAAAGAAAAGAAAACGCCACATCGTGCAACCGTAGCAATTTATCAGATCTCACGAGACTATGAGAAAGCAATCAGGCGAATCGCTGCGCTGGTAAACCAAAAAAGATTTTCTTATGTACGGTAAAAGTTGGTATTCAACGACGTTACCGCATTAAGGTCTTCCATGAAATACTATTGACACTTATTTTTCGGGGTATTTTGAAAAAATAAATAGTTGATTAAAACTGGTGGAAAAATTCTTGCAACTGAGTTAATTCGAGAACTTCTATTGCAGTATGATCGAAAAGTTCAGCGAATCCAGTGATTTTCGATGATTTCTGTTTTTTCGTGTAAACCTCGGTAAAAGCAAAGTTGACTAACTTGGTAATAATCTAATTTAAAATGAAATTACAAGTATTCTCTCATTGTACATAATATTAAATTTTTTATAGTTTGCCACACTGTACTATTGCAATAGTTGAGCAGCTATCACTAATCAATAGTAAGCATAATTAAATTTTACTTCATTTCATCTCATCGTTTTTGCAGAATTTGATCAATTGTAACAACCATTAATGCTAGGTAAAATACAGTTTTCGAAAGCTTTGGGTTCTTAGATGTCGGACTTCTTTCGATTTTATTTGTTCATATTAATCACTAGATATTTTCAATAGCTCTATTTTTCCTCGAGCTCATTCCAACTTTCAAACAAATATGAACGATTGGGAAAATTTTTCAAAAAAAAATTATATAAAAATTCAATTTTTGTAATATTAAGTCTTTTCCTGAAAAGAAAAATGCAACTTTTTTAAAGTCCTCCATTCATCAGTTTAACCCTCATTTCATTTCTTCCTCGAATCATTTAAAATTTCAAACGCCACAAATGAGCATAATTACGGATTAAAACGATCGCAGCATCATCGCTCTACATTCATACGATAAATATAGGTCTTCCTATGCTAGTTTATGGCGCTATGTTCCATCTCCAAAGAAGAAAAACATATCTACAGAGTAATATTAAAATATTACACAGTATGCACTTACGAAGGCGACCAGTAGGTATATGGGTACGGCGAGACTTGAAAATGGAAACAATTAGATTCTGTTACGGTGTCGGATTTATTCATAAGATTAGCTTTTTTTTTTATACGCGACACGCGCATCATCGTCGGTCGCATTAATGCAATGATGCTGCCTGACGACCATGGAAATTGAATGTAAATTGAAATAATTGTCTCGACTGCTCGAAATGATGTAGTTCCAGCTACTGTATTTGAGATGATGTTCGCGTATATGTACTTTACTTAGGTAAAGGTATTGAAATTCGATACTTCCACTTTACAAGAACCGGAGGGCCAGAGTACCTTGTCGTAATGAGAACGTAACGGATGTGGGAGTCGAAAAAAATGTTAATTTGCAGCATGTTCACTAGTAAAAAACTATGTACGTTGTTTATTGATAGAATTTGTGTGAAAGTTTAGAATATTCGAAGAATTGGGTGCAAAATTCGATTGCTTTGCAAAACATTTTTTTCTTGAAATAGCAATACACATCTCTATTTGTAATAATCTCTCTAAATCTGAATTAGTAGTTTTTAGTACCGTTTCATTCGGTTATCAAAAAAACAACTAAAATTACCGTGAATTCTACCACTGACAACAGAGGCGAAACTTTAGGGTATGAATGCCAGTCGGCAAATTTTGGAAAACATCAGCAAATTTTTTGGATAATGAACCATTACAAAACAAACTGTTTTATTTCTGGTAAATCATCAATTTTTTCAAATCTTAGCCCTCGCTTCGTTCGGGCACGTAAAAGTTTGAAATCTGTATAAGAAATTTGAGTTGAAAACATCATCTCACCTTGAAAATCAAAACATCAATTAAAATGAACAAATATTAGCTTAAAATGCATTTTTCAACAAAAATTTCTCGCCCCCGCTTCGCCCGGGCTCAGTAAATTTATGCAATTATTTTTCAATAATTTTAACTCGCTTCCTTTTCAGTCTATACAGATAATTCAATATTTTCAAGTGAAAAAATCCATACTTTTCGCAAATGAAAATCAAAACACTTGGTGACCATCTCAAATGAAATATTCGAAAATATATTCAAACTTTTGGAAGGCGATGAATTCATCAAGGAATACTGTGTTTTTTTTTTTTAAATCAAAAAAATATCACAAAAAATATGAAATTTTTGTTTTTTATTTTCAATGCGTCTAGTCAAAGTTACGTTTTTTTTGTTTTTCTAAAGAAATATTGGTGGGCAAATTTTTCATGTTCACCCGGAGGTTAGTGGGATTTTTGCACATGTTTTGAGGAGAACTTTGAGTCGGTAATTTTGGAAAATTTATAGGTTTCGAATCGGCAAATTTGTGGATTCCACTTCCATCCCCCTAAACCAAAAGCGAAGTTTCGTCTCTGACTGGCAATATCAGTCTAATTAAATTTTCTACCGTTATAATCAGTAACTTTTTTTGACGTGGAATCGATAATCACAAAATCTACAGATTTACAATAAAATACAATTTTTATTTGTTTGTAATAAAGTATGGGTTTGTCTACAAACTGTGACAATAGCGGGCTATCTTAAACTACCTACTTAGCCCAAGAAGACTTCGTACCTCCACCCATAAGCTGGGAAATGGATTACAAGAGCACAAAGGAAATACTTCCGGGTAACTTATCACATCGCAGCCGGTAACCGAGAAAATCTTTTGGATATCCTTCTGTCCTGGAAACCAATTCGACACAAACTTTCTATTTACGGAGCTACATAGGTACTTCGAAGGTAAAGGGTTCAGGTAAAGGGTTCAGGGTGTCAACTATATCTCAAAAATTATTTTCCCTGACTCTTTCAGGTTTTCCAGACCAGTTTTTCGAAATTTTTCAGACTTTTCAAGTACGTTATTCTTAAAAAAGAGAAGAGGGTGGGTTTTTCACGTGATGAAATTGTGCAAAAAGAACATTGAAAATGCATAATGTTCAACAATATTATTTTTCAAAACCATCACTTCTTACAGATTTTTCGATTTTCCTTTTTCCAGTCACAAAAACGACTCAAAATTCAATTCTGAAAATTTTTGTCATCACCTCCTCCCAACATATGGTACATACAAACAATTCAGACCTTAAATTCAAATGTAACAGAAAAAATTTCAAAAAAAGGGAAAACTGGTGTCGACCAAATCTTGAGGCAAAAAGTTAAGATATTTTCAATCATAAAAATGAATAATTTTTCCACCATTCATTCCCCCTCCCATACCCTCCAAAAAAAAACATTCGTACTTCACAAACTTGAAAAATTCCACAACTGTTTCTTATCCTGGTACCGTCCAGAAAATAATAGATCGATGAAAAGTGAAATATCAACTATTCTGATAATAAACATAAAACTGTCATGAGCTCGAGAGAAAAATTTTGCAAAAGAATACCTTCAAAAGTTCAAAATTCATTGCTTCACACCCTGCATGGTGCCGATTAAATCAAAAAAATGAAAATTCATACAACTTTTCAATCATTTCCTCCTCATCATTGCACAGGACGTATAAAACATGAGACACCTACAATTTAACGTTACATACTGGTATCTGAATGAGAGATTTCTAATTTACTAGGTACATGTACTTAATTTTACACAGATGTAGAAGTCAATGCGCGCACGCCGTACGGTTACATTCTCGCCTATAGCACGCTATTACGAGGGCAGCACTCCGTAGGACTATCAATTACTATAAATGTGTAATATGAAGTATTTTGGATGTTGGGTATCTCAAGCTGAAGTGTTGCGAAAAATAAAGTACCAACAAAGTATTTCCAGAACATAATTTCAAGTGAAAATTTTTTGATATTCCAAGTCCAACATATTTTTTAAAAATTTCTCAAACAGCCGGTTCAACAACATTTCCTGGAAATTTCTCATTCATTCATCTAGAGGCCAACACTACACAGGCTTCTGATTGAGAGATCCTCAACTTTATACATATATGTATCTACATTATGTGGTAGTCAACGCGCGCACGCCGTGCGGCTACGTTCCCGCCTATAGCACGCTATTACAAGGGTAGCAGCTCCGCAGGACTATCAACTATACATAATATACATTCAAGTATGTGTAATGAGGGAGTGTTTTAGATGATACCTATCTCATGTGTTGCAAAACAAAAGTTCCAGCGAAAATACCGGAAATTTCAAAATTACCTGACTTTCTGGTTTTCCAGAGAATGGACACTCTGGAGTTCAGGGTGTCTAAAAAACTTTCAAATCCATAAAACAGGACCAGCAGAACCTTCAATAGGACCTTTTCAAAATCAGTAGGTACATTTTTCAACCCCCCCCCCCCCCTTTAAAAAAATTTAAAAACCTATCAAGCAAACAATTTTTTAAAAAAATTTCAATAATTGTAAGAAATACCTAAGTGTGAATTTATTTCAAAAATTCAAAACTAAGGAAGACACATTGAAAAGAAAAAATATGTAAATTCACTGAGCCCAAGTGAAACGAAGGCGAAAGGTTTTGAAAAAAGGGCACCCAGAAACTGAAATTTCTTCATTAGGTAAAATTCGTACTTTTTTTAGTGTTTTGTTCTGACTTCAAAAAAAAAGATATCTAAGGACTATTTTTCTGCTTTCCTCCTAAAAAAACGAAACAAAATTATAATCGAGATCGTTACAAGTTTTTTGATAAATGAGAGGGACAATTTTTTTTTCACTTTGAAATATTAATTGTCTAGGCGGTTGGAAATCCTTTATTTTAAAATCCAAAATTTTTTGTATTTTATGCTCGGAATGAGAGATATGTATGTACCTATTCTGGTTCCGGTTAAACGTTTGTTCATGTAAAATGATAATGAACCCTCAACGGTCTAGATTAAATGATAATAATTTCAGAGCCCTTCGCTTTTTGAAAGGCAATGAAAATTTTTTCAAGTTGTAATATTATTTTGCTTCTAATTTCAAAATGAAAACTTTCAAAGTTCAGCATCTTTTTCATCGCCTTTACACCTAGAATTAGGATTTTGGATTTAAAATCCTTCATCTCGGAGTTAGCCCATCCCTGCTTTATTCGAACTTCGTTCAGAGTGACATTTTCAATTTTTTAAAATTCATTTTTCACCACCACCCTCTCCCCCGCCACTCTAAAAAGAAAAGAAAATGACTCATTCTTTGTCGTCACCAAAAACACGATTGATTTTTACTTTTCCCAAAAAATAAAATGTGAAAACCAAATTAAATTTTTTTGGGGTGTCATTTCAAAATTTGAATTTCTTTCAGATTTTCAGACCTTTTGTACTCAAGAAAAAAGAACATTTTAAAAATATAAAAACAAGAGCACAAAAGTATCAATATTTTAATCTTGAAACAAACTAAGGCATGCGTGCCGACTTTGATAAATAATGAGCCCCAACGTATCTAACGCATTCGCTACCATAGGTATTTCAAATACACGATAAACAATTTTCACGGATCAGAGTATTCTTGAAAGAATGATGAATGCACCTATGACCAACACGCTTCACTCGCCGCGCCGACAACCGTGTCTCATGTTGCTACAAAATTCACAGTAGTACTTCACAACTATGTGCAAAAAGTCTCAACACGAATACCAAGTACAAGTGAGAGTACTCGTAAAAAGAATTCGTAGGCTGGCAACTCATATCAATTGAAAGCTTTACCATGCAATTATAGATCATAATATCGTGCATATCGTACATCAAAAAGTACCGGTGCTTTTAAAAATTTTTGATGGGAAGAATTTTCATACACATGGTGGCTTTCGACTGACCGCGTTTACGATTTTTGTGAGAGGATGGAATGGCTGGGCAACTGGAGTATTCGCGTGAACTCTGTAGTAATATTAGTAAATAGAAGCTGGCTTTGATCAAGAAAGATTTGCCAGTATTTTATCGAGATGATTTTTAAAAATTTGGCCAGGCTTGCATAAAGTGATTCTTTCATATCCTGATCCACACGGAATCACAGTTCTACAATAAGTTATGATTCCATTTTCAAGAAAATTAAACTAGTTATAAAAGCCATGTGGAATCAAACCATCATACTCGCTCATTGATAGAGGCTTCGGTTATCGCAAGTGAGAAAATTTTAGAAGACCTCGAATCCAAAGTACAATAAAACAATGTTTCAAATTACTAAATTTGCATACAATCGATAAATTTTACTTTAAAATTTTTGAAAAATACGATTGGGCCGAGCTCAGTGAGGCAAAAGCGTTAAAAAAAAATATGATGTTGAAACTTCGAAAATGAGTTTTAAAAAGAAAAAAGTCAAGTAACAAAATTAGCTGAATAATTTTGAAGAAAAATATGAAAAAAATCAGTTTTGCAGCATTTGGCTCATTCAAAATCACTAAAGGAAAAATTTGATAAGGCCGAGCGTACTTAGCGAGGCCGAAATTTTTGAAAAATTTCAATTTAGTGAGTAAGTAAACCCATGACGAATTACCAAAAACCTAATTTGATAAAATTTTCAAGATTTCGCCAGATTTTCGAAATTTTTCTGGAATTTCCGACTGAAAATTGGCTGGGAGAATTATTTCCCCTATCCCCCCATTACGGCGCCCCTGAGTATCCCGAGCGAAGCGAAGGTGATTTTTTTTTTTAGAATTTATAAGAAAAACAACAAAAAAGAAATGCATTTTCAAATGATTTCTCCTTCTAAATTTTTAAAAAATCCAAGTAAAATCACAAAAAAATGCTACGATTTTTCCAAATTTTTCAGAAAATGGATACAAAATATCCATTTTTTTGAAAAAAAAAAATCAAAAATCCCAATTTATTATGATTGCAAACACGTCTTTCAGAAGAATCCAATTTTCGATTCAAAATATTCAAGGAAGGTTTGAAATTAAAAATGAATATGTAATGGTAATGTATGAGCCTGAGCGAAGCGAGGGCGAAATTTTTTAGAAAAATGTGTTGAAAAAGCTGACATTTAATTTAAAAAATTGTAATTTGGGAAAAATTCGCAACTTTGGGCGACCGGTAGACCCCCTGTTGCAGCTGAATATGCCCAAAAGGACGTCACTGATGCGGAGGAAACTTGGGGGAAGAGGGAGGAAAAACTCCAACATTTTCGATCGTCGGTTCGTACGCTGGTGACCGCGAGAAAAGACCATGATTGGAGGGATCAGAGGCGATGAGCGATGGAAGATGCAGCGCAAAAGACCGCCTCGGTTGCTTGGGCTGAACTGAACAAGGAAATGGAAGCAGACTTATTTGTAATAAATCAAAATAGTCTATGTATTTCAAGTTGAATCATTAATTTATGAAATTAGGTAATATTTTTAAAAATTATTTTTATAGAAATTATATTTTTTTCTTTCAAGTTTGTCAACTCAACTTTTATTGATTTTTATACAATTTTTTTTCAGATAGGTAAATTTAGTTAGAAAAATTGACAGATGAAACATTTTATACGTTATGGAATTTGAGAATTTTTTCAATGCTAAAAAGTATTTGTAATCTACATAGTTAACACTTCGTTTTTCCATCTCCTCTCGAGTACAACAAAACCATCAAAGGTAGTCGACTCCACTATTTTTATAGCGCTACAATAGATACATTTTTTCACATTTTTTCACTTTAAAAAATATGGCGATTGGCGTCAGAAAGGAGAGTTTGAATATATATATATATTTTTCAAACCACCTTAGATCAATTATAGATCTGATTTTTTTTACAATTGTGTCATTTTAATAAATATTTTTATATTAAATTCATTTCTAATGTTTGCACACTCGTATGCGTATTTTTCAAGTAGGTATTTCAATTTATAGATTTATTATTTATCTATTTATGGAGTTCTTTCTAAATCTGTTGATTTCTTCAGACAAGATTTACATTTTAAATTTATAAAAAAAAGTAAACTTAAAGAAGCTAGCTACACCCAGAGTTGGGAAGCCAATTTTAAAACATTCAAGCAAGCTTCAGCTTTTAAAGAATACAGCTTCAATTTTCATATCTTTCACCTTTAGTTTTCGTATATTTCAGCTTTCATCACAATGATCATCGTTGTAGTCTCGGAAATTGCAACTTCAGAGAAAACAGAAACCGATTTCAAACAACCGCAAATGAAATTACTGAAACGGCTGGATTACGAGCATAAAAAAAATGTGGTAACATTGATACCACTGCAGTGGCTAGATTTCGATGACAAGAAAATGTGGTGGCCCCCGCCAAAGAAGAAAACAACAGAAAACCACTTCACAGACGATTCATCTTTTTTTTGGGTAAGTAAGTAATTTTTTATCAAATTCCTCCAAAAATTTCACAATAGTTTGATTTTTCTAGACTCGCAGAATTTCCAGATTACATAATTCAATTTTTCCGGAAAGGTGACATCCTGATTTATATTTTGATTTCTTTATAGCATACGAACATTCTATAATGCTCCAACACATGGAACCTTTTCTTACCTCAAACACAACAAGTAGGTGAAACGTATAAATTACTGATGGTAATCGACGATATGGCAGTTGCACATCGAATACGTACAATTTTAACACATGAAGCCGCCATTAGACAATTTAAACGAGTAAAATTATACATTCTGGCGTTTTGTCTAGTGTGTAACTGTGCAAGTATGCATCCGTAATTCAACCCAGACCGACTACCCAAGGCAAGTACGAATCCTATCCATCGTCTGGTCGCGGTCGAGGACGTCGTCCAAATCGACCCAGCTCGTCGTTTTCATCGACCACGATGTAACGTTTTGACGAGCAGAGGGACAACCACGCGGAGCTTTTAACGACAATGAACCGTCGAATGGGTTATGGAAAGAAAAGTGAAAATATTCGTTTCACTTTCCACTCGACTAATTAAAAAATCGAACTCGATCCATTTGCACGATACGTTTCAAACGTGGCCATACCAATACGTAATTAATTACGACGTGCCACTGCCAATCGAGTGCGAATTATTTTTTTTTTTATCACGATGCAGCGTAATGTGTGAAGGAAAAATGCCGAATGTGAGATGCGACGCGCCGAAGACGATCAGTTATTTTAATTATCTCGCCGGAATCGTCTCATGCAAGTCAATATTTACCGTGGGTACGTTATAATTGCACGTGTGTGGCTTGGCTACGAGAGAAAACGGTACCTGTAATTTTTTTAATTAAAGCGAAATTCATCCGCAGATTGGTTATTGCACTTGAAACCTTGAAAATCGTAACGACCATGCAACTCGATAAAGTACAGATCTGTTTTGTTTTCATTTCTGACGCACTCGCACTTTCCTTCGATGATCTTCTCGTGTGACAAAAATCAAAGTCGTAAAATACCTGGATTCGTATGTGATCAGATTGTTTGGCGAATGGCGACAAACAGACTAGACTTTCGAACAGCTTCATCGTGATGCATCGTACGTACATCTATAGTTTTTGTGCTAAACTTCGAAAAACCATACGTAAACGTTTTAAGGCATGGTCGACGATGACCCACATAACGGAAAATTTATCTTAATAAGCTGGTCGACGATATCAATCGCGTATATTTGTACGTACTACATACAACATTTAGCCCAATTAATGACGTTTTTTTTTCCTCCTTCGACTTTCATCAGATCGTATAAAGCAGATTAGCGAGAGAATTTTCGAGATTTTCTCACGTAGAATTAGACAAGCGATAGAGAGAAACGAAAATTTAAAAAACTTAATAGTCGCAGAGATAGAAAATGGTTATGTTTTTGTAGGATTAAAATCCTATCTTGCCTTACCTATCTGAACATAATGTTCGATGAAAGTGAAATAGTATTCAGCAAGAACGTCTTGTGTGAGCCTATATTGATGAATTTGCGGTACGACTACCGAAGTGAATTGACTGTATTCATCATTATGAAAATATACTGGAGAAATGATCTTCAATTGTGTATATTTATCTCGTTAGAAAAACCAAGTGTTTAGATATTGTTTAGCTTGACGAGGATTATAAAATTATTATTGCAAGGTTTCAACAAAATATGGCGTTAATGACCAACCAGTAATGACTATGCATAGTTAATAATCGATGAGGGGGAAACGAGGTACGACGATTAATGGTCGATGAAGGGAGAACGAGATACGATTAGTAGTTGGTAAGTCTAAGTACCCAGTGACATAGAGACGAGAAAGAATGTGTTTGAAGTACCGTCTACTGCCTGTATGGTCTTTTTTTATTCGATTCGTTTACCCGAAGGTAATGTATCTTCAATGAGATGAACATTTGAGTAGGTTGAGATAATTAATGTGGCTATTTGGTGTCATTGTGACACTGGTTTATTGTCAAAGGCGGATTCGTCAGTAATTTGTACGTAAATGGTTTGCTTATGAACTTTCGATTCGTATCAATTTTTTCATTTGGGAACATATTGATCTTTTTCAGGTTTCCCAAGTACTGGTTTCAATATTTACATTCATCAGTACATTTTCCTAAACTAATATTTTCGTTAGATTCTAATTTTTCATTCAAGGAATGAAAGCCCAGGTGTTTCGCAGCCATTCCTAATTTTCTTATTAAATAAACTATCATTAAAAGGAAAAATATTAACTAACTTATCATTTTCTATAACTAAATTATTATTTTTTGAATTTTTTGGGGGGTCTTACAATAGGTTTAATATTATATTTGTAAGTAGGTATCGTACCTACGAGTAGGTACTATCCCTCCCTCTAAACACACTACGAGTTTCCACCACCACGAAACCAACCCTCGAGCTAGCTAGCACCATCCCTCCGTTCAGTGGATCAACGGATCAACCAGAACGATTTAAATGGTTGATAAATGAACACATTTATCAACTATTCTCGGTAACAATATTTTAATGCTACAATAATAATTATCTATTTTTCTAAGTGAATTATAATAAGTTATTTTCCCCTCTTTGCTCATCAGTCTAAGTTCTTTGACTTTTAGTCTCTGATAAGGGCTATTTTTTACCAATTCAGTATCAATTTTTAAATTGGGAAACATTTTATGTGAATACTCCATTTTTATGCTATGATCTAATTCTTCTGTCCTTATAAATACTTTTTCAACAGTTGAAATATTCTCAGTAGTCATTTTCATGCTCTGATCTATGAGGGACGATCAATATGTAAGTATATTTTTGTAATCTACAAACATTCCTCTATTTTTCAACTTAATCTCCTAACATATTCAAACATTTTTGATAGCATGGCACTAAATTTTCGATTCCTTGTTTATAGAATTTCCATCCAGATTCTTATAGCCATAATTCAGTGACAAAATTTTTAACGTCTTCGTCGCTCAAAAAGTGCTGTCCTCTCAAAGCATTTTTCATAAGACCGAATAAATGGAAGTCACAGGGTGACAGGTTGGGGCTGTAGGGTGGATGTCCCACACTTCCCGAAGGGCCCCAGTTACACAGGTGGAGTGAGGAGTGGCGTTATCATGAAGAATTATTCCATCGGTCATTTTACCCTGCCTGTGATCTTTTATAGCCTTTTAAAGGTTTCTGAAGGTTTTGCTGTATGATTCTGAATTTACAGTCAAACTTAAGACAGCACTTTTCGAGCGATGCAGAGGTTAAAAATTTCGTCACTGAATGGCTAAAAGAATCTGGACAGAAATTCTATAAACAAGGAATCGAAAATTTAGTGCAACGCTACCAAAAATGTTTAAATATGTTAGATGATTACGTTGAAAAATAAAGGAATGTTTGTAGATTACAAAAATATATAAACTTTATTTTTTACAATTTTTTTTCATTTAGTAATCGAGAAATGTAACATACTTATTGATTATCCCTCATAGTCCTTCTGTCTCTATGAATGCTTTTTCAACAGCCAATTTTTTCTCAGTCACTATATTCATACTTTGATTGAGTTTATCTGCCTCTATCAATATATTTTTACCAGCTAATTTATTTTTACTATCATTAACCAAGACTAAATTATTTGTTTTTTGAGTTTTTTTGGGCCTTACAATAGCTTTAATATTATATTCTAAAGAAATGTGCTTTAATAATTTGTGTTATTTTATCTCATTTCATTTTAAAGTCAAGTTGTATTTTTTATTTTAAATTAATTTGAGGGGCATAGAAGAAAAATGATTCTGCAACGAGATGCTCATGTTGAATTAGGTTTGTAAGCAATTGAATAAATTCTAAAGATTTAGTTAGGTATAACATTTCTTTTTTTTCCCCCTCAGATTTAAGACATATATGCACCAAATGTAAAACTACAAAATCGGTGCTTAGTGGATTGTTTTTTGAAAATAAGAGCATGTCATTAAAGAATTATCCTGTTTATTATACTATCTTGGGTGAAGAAGGACACTGTGTTTGGAAGTCAAACCCTACTCGGCATACGAGTACCTAAGTAAACAAACCGTAGTTCAATGGCACCAATATGTCAGGGATATTCATTCTACTCAGCTTATGAAAATTTGGAGTGTGTTATAGGTACACATGGCCTTCGCGTCATGTAGGGGTGGTAACTCCTAGTGGCGGGAGAAATAGGGTTTCTAGCTACGTTCGATTATGCAAGATACGAGTGAGTGGAAGTTCTCGACCGGTTCGAGTCCGATACAGACGTTGAGCGTTTCATCTCCGGGCTTCGGGCCCATCAAGGCTTCTGCTCTGGCGGAGACGGTGGCATCTCCACGGTGAGTCGTGGAGTGCTGCCCACAGCTCCCCAAAAGAAAGTTATACGCCACTTCTCGCCGTCGAGGGAAGTGGCTTAAACGTATAATTGTCATCAATTTAATGATACCTTACGTCCGCGATCGTATGTGTTACTGTGAGTCGGTAATTATATGTACTTTCGCGATGCGCCAATATATCGTACCATATAGAATCGTGTCGGTTATTGTCTACAATTCTCACCCGCGTACTCTATTCGCTTGCGTAATTGGCAAGTCGGTGAAGCCGTCGCGTGCTCAACTTGCCCAAAGCCTGTCGATCGCACCCGATGTGAGTTGTAACCGAGGGGGCCCGTAAAGACAGGGACAGCGAGCGGGACCGGGACGCTGGTCTCCGTCCCTGAATACCACAATGGGGGCTTCCAGGTGGGCTCAACCGCTGGCAACCCACTGGACCATGTGAGCGGCAGTATCCCTCAGCCTCAGAGGGACCTGCCACCTGGCCAACCATTTCCAACACCGACCAAGATGACCATTTACCCGGTCCATCTTATCTTATCTTTACACTGTTCGTAGAATGGATGCCATCATAGTATGTAACGACTGCTCTCAAAATCTCATGGTAGACGGTCCACACCGTACGGAGCAAGAACATGAGGTAGTGGAGGGCAGCCAGTGTGGGCATCTATTCCATAGATCTTGTATAAAGCACAAGAATATTATCCGCATCAATAATTTCAAAAGAACCCAAAATCCTAGATCTCGTGAAACGAATTTTTCTCCTCATATCCTACCTTGTCCCGCCCCTGGGTGTGGCAAGGCAATTTTGATCAACTGTCTATTAAATGTTCACCCGTTGGGTCTCCAACGAGACGAAATTCAGATGCCCTGGCTGGCTGCCCACCAGCAATTAGAATCCGAATGGTCAGCTAAGATGGTAATTCATCAACAGATGAACCAGGCTCTCGCCGCAGGGAATGCGCAGTTGCGCAGCGAATTAATTCTTCTGCGGACGGGTCTGGAACAGATGACCGCAATGAATGCAACCAAATTAGCTGAAAATTTGGGTATGTACAACTGTTTTGGTGCCGGTGGTCCGACCCATGCGTGGGGCACGGCCGCCGCACCAAGGCAGTCCAATACATCAACCTCTAGTTCTTCTGCCTATGGATCGGCGGTGGACGAAAGACCGCAGGATCTATCAAGGAGAACTACCATCACAGCGCCGTTCAATACGATAAGATCGAGCAGCATACTAGACTTTGGAATATACGATGGTAAAAAAGCGTATTTCATCGACAGTTGGTGGGTTCTGGGCGATGAGCTTGCCTACAATATAGTCTTTCCATCCAGCACCAAGAAAAAGTCAACAGAATTCAATATCCCTTTCTTCCAAATTTCTAATCTGAAAACATGTCTTGAAAAACTTTCATATATCCCAAAAAAGATCATTCTATCTGTTGGGGGTCATGACCTCCAAAACGTGGCCATGACCTCACAAGATATAGAATGTCTGTACAAAGATTTTCTCGAATACCTTCATAGTAAATCCGTAACACATTTAATCACTTTACCTCCAATACAATATACTGGTCAGCGCCCAGAACGCCACCAACTGAACAGATACGCCGAACAACAAAGTAAGTGTGACAGAGAATGGTGACACGTGCATCTCTCCGATTTACTAACTTTCATAGGAAGAAAGAATCCAAAAGTCATGGCGGGTTTCATCTCCGGGCTTTGGGCCCGTCAAGGCTTCCGCTCCGGCAGAGACGGTGGCATCTCCACGGTGCGTCATGGAGTGCTGCCCACAGCTCCCCAAAAGAAAGTTATACCCCACTTCTCGCTGTGGAGGGAAGTGGCTTAAACGTATAATTGTCATCAATTTAATGATACCTTACATCCGCGATCGTATGTGTTACTGCGCGTCGGTAATTATATGTACTTTCGCGATGTGCCAATATATCGTACCGTATAGAATCGTGTCGGTTATTGTCTACAATTCTCACCCGCGTACTCTATTCGCTTGCATAATTGGCAAGTCGGTGAAGCCGTCACGTGCTCAACTTGCCCAAAGCCTGTCAATCGCACCCGATGTGAGTTGTAACCGAGGGGGCCCGTAAAGACAGGGACAGCAAGCCGGACAGGGACACTGGTCTCCGTCCCTGAATACCGCAATGGGGGCTTCCAGGTGGGCTCGACCGCTGGCAACCCACTGGACCGTGTGAGCGGCATTATCCTGCGGCCTCAGAGGGACCTGCCACCTGGCCGACCATTTCCAACACCGACCAAGATGACCATTTACCCGGTCCATCTTATCTTATCTTTACAAGTGGTGGATTCAAACTGGGAGGCGAAGGAAAAATCATCGAGATTGATGAATCTCTTTTCACCAAACAAAGATACCATCGCGGAAGAGTGTCCAAGGCTCAATGGATCTATAATATTGAATAATGAATAATCAACTAGTTCTGGTAAAGTCTCCGGCTTTCTACCTGTCAAATGCTCTCAGACTAAGAAAAAGTATGTTCAATGTGCTTTTTTCTGTTACAGTTTGGATTATTGGTTATTTTGCCATGTTTTTTTGTTTTAGGTCAAAAAACAGTCACAAATTCCTAGGCCCAGAGTACTCATTGATTCCCAGAATGGTTTAACACAAACTAGAGTTTCAAAAACAATGCGAGTGCCTTTTTTGTTAGGGCTAGGCTTAAGTAAATTTTAGTTTCTTCACGTTTTTTTTTTTTTTCATTTATAGGCGGATAAAGGAAACCAAGTTCGGCACTTATTATTTGATTATTCTGGAAAATGATCTGCTCTTACTTCAAAATAACGTGTCTCCGTGGAATGAAATTGAAATAATTTGGGAACAGACCTTTGAATCTTATTACACGTTTATGAAAATTGAAATTCCATAACATTCAGCAATATTTACACGAATCTAAGTGTGTAAAGAATGGTTTAAGTGGTTTCAAATTGGTACATATCAATACAATTTTCTTCAGTATGTACCGCAGGAATTCCAAAATTAGATAAGTAATAAGTATAATTATTTCAACATAATGACATCGAATGAGAATAAAAATGATTATGCCCGGCATACAAAAGAAGACCTATTGGTTGAGAAGTGGTTCACATTTCGAGGTAAATTATGAACCTAAAACCTAAATTGGCCAACGAATGGGAATTTAGACAAAATTCAAAGGTTGCGCCTGATGTAAAATGAATTTCTGAAACAAATTATTAATGGTATGGTACTGCTCATATTGGATCACATTTATTTCTATTCTTCAAATTGTTCTTTCTATGAACAGAGTCGTGAAAACGAATATTAATATTTGCACTAAAATAAATTTCATTTTTATGCAATAAATTTTACCAAATATTGCAATAAATATCATTTTTTTATAATATATTTTTGAATGGGGACGCGTTATTAATATACTTTAATAAAATTTATTATTATTTTTTTCAGTGTGCATTTTTTTTGTTTCGAAAAATAAAAAACACAATCTTATTAATTTTTTTAAAAAAATTTTCCAATTCATTTTTTTAAAAAATCTTTTCATTTTTTTTTCTTCCTGTGATTTAATGATATATTTGGAAAAAAAATCGACACAGATATGTGAGAAAATGGTCATCAAAATTACGTTTTTCATTTGCTAAATTACGATTGATGGTGGTGAAAGCTCAAAGTTCAATGTAAGTCAAAATTGGCAAATTTCCATCAAAAATCGAATCCTCAAATTATGTAATACAGCTCAAAACCATCCATCCATTTCTTTCCAAAATCTGATCCTCGCAAACACGACATATTCCATAATTCCACCAATAACATATAATTAGCTCATTTCATCAATTACACGCTCGTGCGACTTCGCGTTATGGAACCATTTCGTAATTTTCAATTCTGTCAAACGCGTTCGCTCTCGAATCATGGAATAAGCACAATCCATTCTCATTCAGCTGCTCATCTATTTCAAGCAACGTAATAATTACAATCATGGAAATATTTCTACGCAAAGGCTCTTTTTTTTCGATTCTGATATTCGTTGAATCAGCGTCGATTTGCAAGATATAATCAAGGATATGACCGATATTAAAATAACTTTCGATGTCAACGATTTGCCGCACCTTTATCTCGGCCCAGGCCCGAAAATTTAAAGTGAAAACTCGTAATTTCACGGCTACTGGCGACCGCGCTTCACAAAACGCGTAACTTTTACACTTTTCGAAACATCGATAAACGCAACAATTAAAAAACACCGGCACTTACAAATTCATTAAGCTCGACCAACATAATCGTATAGCGCGCGGAGCGCCACCTTCTCCGCTCCCCGACACCGGTGAAACGCTCCAAATCAACTAGGCAAATTATTCAACTAAATAGATTGTGTCAAAAGAAGAGAACTTCTCTCCCTATGCACTTACACCAGCACACATACGAACTACTTACTCTCCTCGAGTACCTAGACACGTATCTATATAAAATCCACCTACGACGCCGGATTAAGGATTATTCGCTAGTCATACCGAGAGGACGGCACAGGTCCTCAATTTTTTTTTTAGACCGGTTCGTAGTTCGCGACTAATACCGCGAGTGTAATCGCGGTGTCGCTATCAAGTGCTGGTTTCGCGGAGTTCGTTTATTTTTACCCGGATTTTGGTTTGTTTCGCCGAAATGAAGTTTTTGATTGTTTTTTCGCTACTGACTGTGTGCGTTTTCGGGCGTTATGTTAGTCGAGCTGATAATAATATTTTGAATAAATGCGCCGATGGGATACAGGAGTTCACCGACTGCATTAAATACAAAGCCATCAAATTGATCGATCGAGCTATCACGAATAAGAAGCCGATTCCGATTGCCAATTTCCTCTACCTGACTCACGATAATGTTACCAATGGCGCAGCCGAAAATGTAGTCGCCGATGAAGAAGATGCCCTCAAGGACGAAGACGTCGATAATAAATTAACCGAGGTGTTGATCAGAAGAGTCCGGATGTTAGCTCAGACTAAAAATTTACAACTCAATTTGGACGCGGAGGAAGGACAAAGCGAAGGTAAGATCGTAATGTGGAATAGTGTATTTTGTGAAGGGTTTTAAGGGAAAGGGTTAACTTTCTTCGTCAATTTGACTTTTTCTTATGGAAAATTTTTCATTTTTTATGATCAACATTGAAAATATTTTTACGATCTTCTGTTCATTTTCTCGACACATTGAAGTTGAGAAAAAAACGCAAGTATTTCGCACGTGATTTGTGATTGATTTTTATTCAATCGTCAGACTTTACATCAACGTGTAAATAATTGACAGCGAGCAATAAAAAAAACGTTCGATTAATTTGTTTATTTTCGAGCAATTTCGATAACTTTTCTCACAATTTACGAGTTGATAAGTATTCATTTCTTTGGCCAACTGATTTTGCACAAACAAGGTATTTCTCAGTTTTGGTGAAAAGATGAGAACATCAGAGCTCGAGAAAAAAATAAGCACTTATGGTTACGAACTCAAAATCTCAACAAAAAAAATTTTATGAATGATGAAAATCAATACAAGCTATTTCTAGAAAATTTCAACGTTGTTGAAAAATGAAAAAAAAATTGGGTTTAAATCCTATTTTAATTCAGAATCAACCAATGTAATTATTTTCATGAACCAATTATAACACAATTCAAATGATCTAATTGAAAAAATTGAAGTGGGTGATGAGACAATGAGGGGAGGAAAAATAAATATGGGAAAATTCACTCGAGAAAAATTAAAATATTTTCCATCGTAGATTTTTTCTTGTAGTTGATCATTTGAAAAAATGATTAGATTTCTCGATTTCTAGGAAGGTTCTCCTTTCACAGAAGGTCTACTGGATCAACCTTTCAATTTTTTGCACTTTTTCGTTTCTCACGATCTGTTCAATGATTTTTCGGCCTTCTTTTTGTAAAAATTACGAACAATTTTCTACGGTGCAGAAATCATCAAACATTTTGTAAATTGACCACGAAATTTCACATATTTACGAGTTTCATTGTTCTTCAAATTGTTTCACTTTTCAAAAATTTTTATGACCAGTAGAAACTTTGTAGGTATCGAAAAAAAAAATCAAAAAACTCCGACTTCAAAAGTGACTAAATTCTCGTTGATTTTCATCATTTTAAAAGTTCATTCAATTTACGCATATTTACTACTTCGTTCCATCATAAAAAAAATTCAAGGGTCATAATTTTCAAAGGAAAAAAAACTACCACATTATCAAGGTGTGTACAGGATTGAGAAAAAATGAAAATTCTTTTCTTTTCTGGACTTGTTTCGCTATTTTCAACCCGGTTTTCTTCCTTCAAATATTTCTAAAAAAAGAATACCTTTTCCCCTTCAATAATAACATTTTATTTCAAGAATTGCATAGGTTTTGAAAATTCTTGCTTTTCACAACAAATTTCAACAGTTATTGCTATTTTTGGAGTTTCTGGCTAAAATCTGATTTTCTTCTATACACAAGGCAAAATTCGCACAATTTTCTCATTTTTTGCGATTTTTTGCCACTTTTCAAACATTTCGATTTGAGTCTTTTTTCATCTTGAAAATTTTCTCAGCTCAATATACTTCAGTTATAACCGGTTTAAAATGATCTTGTATCATTTTCATTCCCCCCCTTTTAGAAAAACGATTTTCGCTAAAAAAAAAAAACAAAAAAAAACATCTAAAATAAATACGTCATTCGCTCCAAAAAATCATAATTTCACTGCTCAACACATCAATATTAATATTTCATTGCTCAAAACATAAACTCTTCCAACATCAACCTCGAAGCTCAACTCAACTCTTTTCCTAATCTCCCCATTGCCTCAAAATCACATCTAACTCAGTTGTAAATTTCTGTCCACAGGCCGTAAAAAGGAAAAAGACAAGGATAAGGGAGGTCAAATGACCATGATGATGGGAGCAGGAGCGATGATGATGCACATGGCCATGTCAAAAATCGCTCTGATCGCCGGTAAAGCTCTAATTGTCGCGAAAATCGCCCTCATCATTTCAGCAGTCCTAGCTTTGAAAAAGATGATGGGTCAAGACGAGGGTCACGAATCGACGCAAGTAATCTATAAACAATCAGACTCCGGACACGGGTACGGAAGTGGTGGCGGCGGCGGCGGTGGCGGTGGATGGCATCGCAGCATGGACAACGACGCCCATGCCCACCAAATGGCTTACGGTGGTCAAGTTCACGATCACCATTCTTAAAAAGATTAACGTCATATTCCGAATGCATTTTTTTTCTTTCATTTATTTATTTATTTTCTCGCATTTCATCGAGTATCTATTGTAAGGCGGATACGAGTGTGTTTTAACTTCTTTATTGTTTGTATGTTTGTTTTTTTTTCTATTTTTTTTCTTCTGTATTCATGTGTCAATATTTTTGTTTGCGTTTGTTATTTATTTGATGAATAAAATTTGTCGTTTGCGAATGAATAGAAATACGATTAATGAAAAATCGATATTACAAATGACGATTTCGAACGTGCAACAGAAATATCTCCCACGATCTTACTATGCCTCTCTCTGTGCTTTATTGTATCGTTAATATGTATAGAAAAGGGTTAACAGGAAAGTACTTTAGATGACCTACACGAGTACCAATATGTACAGTTATATTCGAGGTATGTCGATGATTCATCAATTCACCTAGTTTCAGAAGAGTATTCTCAATACCAAAAATACGAACTTTTCAAAGAACTGAAAATAAAACCAGGCACACAATCAAACCGCAACGTATAAAATTACACAAAACTTGGACATACGAACACCCAGCACATCACGTATTAAATAAACATAAATTTCTCTTTCGTATGTTTATTTTATTCTGTAATAATTAGGTAGATTCTCGTGCAATGGGAAAAACGCAGGGTAACGGATTCACCGCACATCCCCGCTGGTTCCATTTGCTCACTTATTAAAAATGAAAACTGACGAATTTAAAATTATTATAATTTCTCCCATATAATCATACCGTTTTATACGACCGTAGAAAGAAGGAGGAGAGGATCATTAAAAATACGCATGTTTAGCGATACCTACCTAACAGTGTTTTTTGCATTAATTACTTAATTGATCGTCATCTTCAGTTCGGTGAATTGATTTCATCTCGAAGCATAAATATCGATGAGACCATATATTCCATAGCAGAGTACACCGTTAAAAAGGTAAAGAGAGGTAGGCAGATTATTAGTGAAAAGTAAACAATAAAACGTTTCATTTCAGTATCATTGGTAAATCACGATCTTAATCGTGAGAAATGTACCAGAATCACGATTTTTTCGTTGTACCTACGCATGTTTTTTACGTGGATGGGTGAAGTATGTACATTTGTACAGTTGATTTGTCCAAGTATCTTGAAAAAAAATACATTCGTTTTCTATGAGACGTGATATCGAATGCTATAGTTCGTGAAAAACAAAAAGGAAATTGAACTTTCTACTGTGAGTAAAGTTAATTACAAAGACATATGTGCGTATGCCGACTAAGCTACTGTGAACTTGAACCCTTCACCTGAAAAAAATTATACACAGTATGCATAATTAAATACCTACCCATTCTGGGAAGTTTCTCTGGAATTAATTTCCATTTTGTTTAGATTTTTTCATTGCCAAAACAGTCAGTTTTTAAATAAGTATTTTGTATTTTTCGAATTTTTTATTGGAAAATCGCTCTGTATTTCTGTGGTGGATATCTCTGTGACTCTGTGTGACGATCACGAACCGATTTTCAGGTCTTCTCTTTCAACTTGAATTAATTTGTTTTGATGGAAATGAAAATCATTGTGGAAGTTGTGATAATTCATAAACTGAGGACCGTCGCAATCACAAGACATGGCATCAACATCACTTTGGAATTGTTGATTATTAATACGTGTTTCATACTTCAAACTGCGATTTTACTTTCTGTAGCATTTGTTTCAAATGGAAACTTTATATTTACAAAGCATATCTAATTATTGTATTCCATCGTTATATTAGCAAATTTATTCATGCCAGTAATTTTTTTTTCTACAGGGATGCAGTAAGTACAGACCAAAATGTTCCTCGAAAAAGGATTAAATTTTTCCAAATGCTTTTGGGCAAACTTCCATGCACGTAAGTTACTCATTTTATCTAGTAAATGATGTATCCTCATAAGAAGATACTGATTAGCATCCGTGGAATGTGAAATCTAATAATGAGATGAATAGAATTTTCATGGGATGGAATTATAGAAAACGAGACATACAGATTAATTGCAAATTCAAATAATTCCAAAAAGACAGGTATAAGAAAGAGGGTGCTCCAACGTCTCTGAGACCAAAATATTCAAGTGTATTATCAATTTCGAAAGAATAATACGAATTCTTCAAATGTGATATTCCTCAACACTTGCATAGAAAATACTCTGATACTATTATGTGTAGGTAAGGTATTTCTTGGGATTCAAAATATGACATCATGTTATTTAATCCCTATCACATTTTTTTATCTTACACTACCTATTCTTTATTGAAAATTGGTATTTCCGACGTCTTTCAAAAGCGGCAATCCATCTTGCTTGTCTTTGAGGATTCGCAGTCAATTTGTAGGTATTTCTCTTAACCTTTAGATGTAAATCAGTCGGACAAAGTTGTAATTTTCGAATCAATGGAACAAATTTCACTGAAAATCGATCATTTTTCCCGATCTTTCAGTCGAAAAATCAGTAATTCCACCCATTTTTTTTTTATAAAAATAAATATAATAATAAATTATTATTAAACTTGAATAGAATTAGATACTCTATTATATTAATTTAAATTAAAATTAAATTATTAAATAAATTTATTAAAGTTATTAAATTTTGGCAGCAATAATGTTTTAAGGGGGAATTTTCAAAAGTTCTATTGGCTTCAGTTATGCGAGTATGCGTCGAAAATACTCCAATTACCTACATCAGATTGTTCGAATTATTTATCAAATAAGCTCGTAAGTATTGATGAAACCTGTGTAAAATAATTCTATAACTTTTCTCCTAATGATACTCAATTAGTTTACTATTGCAGAGGAGCTGAGGTTAGGTTTGGATAGGAGGGTTGCACTACAGCAATGAGCCGATGAAAAGTTTTGAATGCGAACCAAAAACCACTAAATGCAGATTTTGCCTGATTAAAAATTAGAAAGGACAAAAATTTACAAAAAAAAACACGAGTTTTTGTAAATTAGGCAACACTATTTCTACCTCCACTTTTCCAGAAATTCTGTGTACAGCGATCGCGTTGTCCCTTGCTAATCTACATATAGGCAACCCTTCATTCAAATCAACACGTGAAACAAAGTGGAATAATAACTGAATTATTTACAAAAAAAAAATCAAAATCGTTGCGTTCCTCAACTTTTGGGTGACCCATTACATTTTCCCCAATTTTTGGTCATCAGACTCAGGATACTTCCATACTTACAAAAATCAGATTTTCGGTTACAACTTTCAGTGTGGTAGATTCGGGAAAATACACTTTACCGCAGCAGAACGAAAGTTGAACCAGGTCATAGAGTGTCCACAATATTTCAAAACTGATTTTCCTCGACTTTTCCAGATATTCAAGACTAATTTTTCAAGGTTTTTCGGACTTCTGCATACGAAATCGTAAAAAAAAAGAGAAGGGGTAATTTTTTCCTGTGATGTCTGATAAATTTTCTTTCAAAAAGCGCTTTTTTCACAAGATTTCTAAATGCTCTTTTTCTGACCACAAAAACTACTCGGATTCAATTCTAAAAATTCTCGAAGCTCCCTTGACCAAAACTTGAGAACTTGAATTTATCACAGAAAAAATGTAAAATAATAAAGAAAAACATTACCTATCAAAACAAAAAATGAAACAAATTATGCCAGAACGTCTACCATATCATGTAAATGAAAATTCTGAATTTTTTGGCTGAAAATTTGAAACTACAAAATTTTTTGCTCCTCTTCCCTTCCCTTCCCATCCCATCCAAAATAAAATAAGAACTAGGTGCCTCAAACTTCTAAATTCTACGCAAGCTCCTGCAATTTTTCCAGCTTGTTTAGTAAATAAAAAATCGATAAGAAAAAAAGTAACAATTTGTCCCGGATGCAGCAAGGGTAAAATTTTTTGAAATAAAACCATCAAAGAAACACTTATTTGGATGATTTACTCTTCTGGCGAATTTTCAAAAAAAAATTCCAGTATTTCCTGATATTTCCCTGACTTTTGTTCATCACCAAAATTCTCTGACCTTTTCAGAAGTTTTCAGAAAGTGGACACCCCGCATTAACATTTTACTCCAATTCAGTTCTCTCTGATCGGAACGTACCTACCAACTACCAGCTTCTTTATCGAAAATCAGCTCCCGCGATCTCAGAAAGAGACAGCCAAAGCGAAACTACTCTCTAAAAGTGGACACGCTTTTAAATTTTGTTTTCGTCTTTTCACCTCACGATTTCAACAGGTGAATAAAATCTTGAAACATCAAACTTGAGGTTTCAAACAAGAAAAATAATAGAAGGTGTTAATTTTTCCAGAGAAAGCTCTCGAATAGACTTCATTCAGATCATATTTGTAAAAAAAATTAGCTCTGGCAATGTATGGAATGTAAATAGGTATCCAGCTGCTATCAACGTCAAACTAGGTCTACATGCCTTGATCATGACCGTCACTTTGCTTTCCTTCCTCGTAAATGATTCGTACATTTCGAATCATCTCCGTTACATAGATTGCAATCTGAATCTACGAGCATCATCCATCATTAACACCTTTCCTTTCGCGCCTCAGCGATGATAAAAATCACCCACACTGTCATGACCATTGGCTTTGGCGAAACGAAATTCCGACCAATGTTTACATATTATATTTCTCGCGGTCGAATTTTACTTTTATTACGATCTCACACGCAGATAGAAGCGGATCGAGTTGATATTCGACTCGAATTCGATGCTAAGTATTCTTAATAAACCACTTACAAGCATCCAACGAATAAATACTCGGAAGAGTTGGCATCGCGAGACGACGAGAGGGAACTTTGAAACAAAATAATAAAAAGAAGAAGAACTGGGACGGATGGATTTTATACCGAGGAGTGAGAGTAATAAGATTGCCGCTTTGATATAAATCGTATCGATATAAAGGTACAGCTACAGATTCAAGTACAGGTACCAATATCAATGTGCCCAAACATACGTGGTTCCCCGCCGAAGTTGTCTTCATCGTCGTCGTCGATGTCAACGCATTAAAGAGGGGGTTATTTCGACTGGTGATAATTTAAACGGCGAATACATATGCTCTTTTTTCTTTCTCATTTGATATTTGTATTGTTCGATATAAAACGCCATTGTCATTCATAAAATCGGACATTTTGCCTCCGAACTTGATCGTCGTCGAGTGAATTGAACCGTGTGTGTGATTCTTCTCAAATAAGCTGAAGAATACGACGTTATCGGTGCTACGTTTCTGATGTGATTTTTTTTCGATTTCTACTTCAATTTTTTTAATTCCGCGATTAGTTTTGATTTTTTTGGTGATTTTGCCGCGTAATTAGTTCGGTTTTGTTCTGAATAACTCGAATCAACATGATTGAAATTTTATTGTTTTTATCGTTCGTATCAATCAGCAGCGTTACCAGCAGCAATACACCCGTCCCACCTACAACTTCAACCGCAACGGACACAAGTTGGTCAATATTACCGACCTTTGTTTCAAAATTATACAACGACTGTGAAAGAAAAGAATACGATTTGTTGGACTGTCTGAAAATCAAATCGATCTCATTACTAGATCGCATCGGACGCAGCGATACAATCGAGCTAGATGACTCGGTGAAGATCGTACGCGAGGGGAAAAGATCAGAAAGTGCGAGGGCTCTGACTGAAAACGACATCGAAAGTTCTGTCACCGGGACTGATCAAAAATCCAGCTTGTTGAACGACATGCTGATCGAAAAATTATCCAAATTCGCCAACACCCACGTACTTAAAATAGGATTGCCCAAGTTCGACGCTACATCGATAGCTAAAAGCTTAGAAGAAGGTATGTAAATTGGACATTTTCTATTAAATCGAATAACGTTTACAATTTAATCGTACCGTATTTATACACCATTTAACACGCCGCAGCGTCTGAATCGTTTAATTCCTTCCCATAATGACACCAGCACCATGTGCTCGTCGAACTTGAACCTTTCATCCATTACCATTAACATGCTGCTGTTTCCGCCTCTCTCTCGCTGTATCTCTTTCTTATACTTATTCAGTATTCGTTCTTTCGCAGTATGTATTCGACGTAGCATATATTCTTCTTGTAAACATTTCCAATAACCAAAAGGAAAAGCCAACATAAAAATCAGTTTAAATCGTGATTAACAAGGTAATAAAAGAAATCTTCCAACTATCTCTTTCTTTCTCGCAGATGGATAAAAGCGAACTGTACTTTGTGTAAGCCAAGTACCTATACATTTGTGTGATTTTCATTCTTTTTTATCAAATAAAATATTGATCTGAGCAGTTAGCGATGGATTTCGTATCACGATTATTGCCAAAATCCCGCCAGAAGCTGGGTAATTAATCGGTAATACGTGTAATCTCTTTAATGGGGAATGATTATGTACCCGGTATGGTATTTCAGGATGCTGATTATTTTCAAATTTTGTGGACGATTATCTATTTGACTTTCTTTTTATTAATATACGTAAAATTCTTCCACCAATGGTAGGTAAGTATTTCTCAAAAAATAATTTCTCAAGAAAAACTTTCTAAAGGAAAACTTTCCTCTTTGCTATTCAGTGAAATTGGAAATGAAATACGTTTGTAAAAAACTCAAAATATGATTGCTAAAGTGAATCAGGAGATAAAATGAAATAGAAAGTGTAATGATGAAAAATATTTGAAAAAATTGAATCAAAATTTGATTCAATCTGAGGAATATTCAGAGCTTCAATTCCTTAAAATACGATTGAAAATGATGCGAAAGGTAGAGCATGAACTCACTTTCATCAAAAGTTTCGATACTGAAATTATTTTCTTTTGTTTCATTATTTTTAGCAACGAGGATGAAAATTTTGAGAACACAAATAACGAGGAACCAAAAACTAAAAAAATTAAATAGCTTAATCAACAAATTCAATTTCAAAAATTTTTACTACAAATTCTACATTTTTTATTAGAAAATTTATTAGTGAAAATTTGGATTTTTGCGAGCCTTTCATAGCCATTCATAATTACAAATATCACAGAATAGGCACATTGAAGTACTCCTGTGTTGGGGAAAGTAAAAGGGCAGTTCATGAATATCTAGAACTAAATTTTCAAACGATTTTCAAACTTGTTCTGCTATTCTTCGAAGTGAAAAAAGATTTTTAAAAATCATATTACCCAAAATCAACACAATGTTCAATGTTCAACATTTTGTATCGTTCATGTGAACCAGTTTTCCAGCTGAGCACAATGTAATACAGAATACAGTGTTTATCGGTTATAAGAACTCCGGTTATAAGAAAATATTGCTTATAAAAACCGATTTTGAAAGTCCCGGCAAAACTCCCATAAGACATAATGTTAATTGTAATCGGTTATAGGAACATTGGTTATTAGAACATATCGCTTTTAAGAACTAGATTTTAGGTCCCTGCAGTGTGAAATATCGTATATAAAAACATACAGGCATTAAAAACCTTTTTTTGTGTGTGAAACCTGAAGTAACTCTGGTTAACGAAGACTCCAATCTTGTAAATGTGTTAACAAAAACATGTGGACAAGTACAGTAGAGTAGAATGGGATCGATTCGTCACGGGTATTAGTGTTTTTAATTTGGTCCCTAGTTGTAAATCTTGGGTTTCTAAATGTTGATTTGATGGGTGGCGAGCACTGTATTCATTTTTTTTTTTAAATAAGGAAAAAAGAATCTGATACTGCCTCTTTGGTCATTGAATAAATGCCGTTATATCCAAATGTGTTTCAAAGTGTACAATAGCTCCGCTTCGATCAATTGCCCTTCATTTAAATTTTACACCCCCCCCTCCCAAATATCCCTCTAATAACGAAAAAAAAAACATCAAAAAAGGCAGTTTTGGTTATAAGAACATATCGGTTATAGTGACGAAGTCTCCGGTTCCCTTCAAGGTTCTTATAACCGATAAACACTGTATAATAATGTCTTCGCTAAGTTCTCTCGTCTCATTGAAAATTTGACAAGTCGATTAATACGCTACATGGATGAAAAATATACGACTTCAGCATACTTATTCTTTACTTATTCAATTATTACAATTAGGACAATTGATCAATTATGATTTTTTTTTTGTTGAGAATTTCACTTTATAGACTTACGATCTCACTATGCATCCAATTTTATGAACTAATCAGAAATCATGACTAAATAAGTAGGTATTGAAAAAAAATCTAGCAAAATTTTGAAAAAAAAATACTGAGATGGAGTTTTCGAGCCTAAATTAAATTGATTACAAAAATTTTTTCAAAAAAATGTGTTTGCATTAGAGGTACATCTATGAAATTTTTACTGAAATTCAAACCTTTGAAGAAGTGTTACGCTCAAGATTCTTCATGAGAATACCTCCATCGACTTTCAATATTCTAGTTCGTTAGATAAACGAATTTTGGAAACCTGTTTCTACTCACTCACAAAACGGTATAAATAATCGAAAATCATAGGGAAATAGTCTGAATTTCAACACAGCAATAAATTAATGAAATAAAACCACGGAAAGCAAACAGTGAAAAAAATTTCTGAGAAAATCAATGAAACCGCCTAAAAAATCCGCGAAAATCTGTCAAAAATTGACGAATTTTTCTAGTCAAGTTCATTTTCAAGGTCCTTTTTCCAAAAAATAAAGAAATTAGCTCTTAGGATGGAATGTTTCAACTTTTATTTCACTAGAAAAACTAAAATTAACCTTAATATCAAAATTGAGAATCAGGGTGTCTTAACGAAATTTTTTGAGAAAAATACTTGACTCAGCTTGATCTTTTCGAATGACTTTTTTGAAAACCAGCCCCCAATTTTGTGACCCCCTTGCATATACCTATTCGTCATTAAGGAAAATTTCAAGCACTTTTCAGTCCCTGCCTCGAAAATACTCTTCCTTTTCAAAATAAATTTTCAATATTTATCAATGGTATAAATGGAATTTTCATGATTTTCGAAATTTTTCAAAAAGCTTGACTTTTCAGAACCAGCTTGACCGCAATGCAAAAAGCTTAACTCTGATAGACACCATCAGAATGAAGTACCTATTAAAATGCACGCTTTTTTCTGTTGTTATTTCATCTAGGTACTCACTAGAAAAATAAAATGAACCTTATGCAAAATCAAAATTGAGAATTTCTGAAAAGCATATGACAAGGTGTTGAAATGCATACTTTTTCGGCATCTAAAATCCATTTATGGGGGCTGTTTGACGCTCAACTTGATGAATAGCCAGTATGTGGGGGAGTGAAAGGCCAAAATGATTTTTTTTCAGTTGTCTGAATTTTCGAAATCGACACCACCACCTTAAATTAAAATACGTTGAGGTTTGAATTGATATTCAAAAAAAAAATTGAAAACTGATTTTCAAATTCAAAAACCATTAATCTCGATACTCAATTTTCCAATTATGGTTTATTATACCGTATCTTCCAACTTTTTTTGGGCGGGTGGCAATTACCACAGGGAGAGAGGATTCAAAAACACGAATTTTTAGAGCAAGCTTGATATTGCTCATCCTGACCACTTTCTTCTTTTCATTCCTTTTTACTTCAATAAAGACCCCTGGAAAATATTAGAGAAAGTAGGTATAGGGAAATGTTGTCAGTGGTGTTTTAGTGTAAATATATCCACAATAAACTTCATTTTTTCAATTTTAAATATAAGTAGAATAATAAAAATAAAAATATGGAGTCAGGAGAAGAAATCTAAGTTTTTATTCAGAAAACAGTTCAGAGGCTTCGAATGTCATACAAATTCTACTTTCCAATTTTTTCCCAACAATATTATGTTTGAAATACTTCGATGAACTCTTCTCTATTTCTTATTTTTTCTACAATTTACAATTTCCTTTGGTACTTTTCTACCCTGCGGACGCTAAAATTCTAAAAAACAACAATTTCAACTTAAAACCAAGTACACATCAAACCAGTCTACATAATTCACTTCTGTTTCCTTCTTCCACAGGCCGAGGCAAGATGAAAAAGACAATGGGAATGTTCATGATGGCAGCCATGATGAAAGCCATGATGATGATCCCGATGTCCATAGGAATCCTCTTCATACTCGCCGGAAAAGCCCTCATCATCAGTAAAATCGCCCTCGTCCTATCACTGCTGATAACTCTGAAAAAGCTAATCTCAAAACCGACCGAACACGTCGTCCACGAAAGCCACGGCTGGAATCCATCAGCCGGCAGTGGAGGCTGGGATAAACGCTCATACAGACCTCCTGTCCAAGACAATGGTTACAATCAAAACGTCAACGCACAAAATTTAGCTTATAATTCGTACGTTAACCATTAACGTTCTCATCGCGGGTCTTCGTTCGGTTCATAACCTATATCTCGTATTGCTTACATTTTTTACACACGTCTAACGTACGTTTGTGTAGCAAACCTCGATCGAGCTATTAGCCAATTTTCCAACCGTGAACGATCCTCGCGACTCGCGTCCTCATCGACAATGGCCATGCCATTGTGGCTAATTTGTTCATAAATACAACATAGAAACATACATTGCGTACGTTGGTACTCGTGTTTCTACGTATATTTTACCTATTTTTGCTTTTATTTCTTCAAACACAAGTACGATCGTACGTGTATCTAGTTAAATAGTACCTTATTAAGTACTCCAAGTGCCACAATGTGTATCTATGTAACGCTACATTTTGCATGGCTGTTACGTCTAGTCGGCTCGTCTTCACCTACATCGTTCCATGTATCATACCATAGGTACATTCGGTACGAACGTATTCTCATGTGGGAAAAAATGCGGTTTTCCGGCTCGCGTGTCTCGATAAATTCGATAACGCATCGATCTCAAGACCCAACGCGACGAACGTGGTCATTTCCATCGCACCGTCAACTTTCTAGCCATCGTATAAAGACTTCATGTCAATCTGCCATGTCGTGTGCCCACGATAAACGTACATATTTCTCAAATGCGTATATGTGACCGCGTACCTCGAGTACGAAATTCCAATTGACGAAAATTCCATCTTTCAAATCATCTCCTCTTTTACCTCGGATCGCCAACGACAAAGAGAAAAAACGCTCGCTAACCGTACCGCGGTGAAATAAAAATTTGACGAAAATTAAAATCACGAAAGCGCCGTCAATTAGCTTTGAATTACGAGTGAACGAATAAAATTACCATTAAGTACATTCATCATCTGACGAGCGTGGTTTGTATGACTAATGTAAGATTGTATGTAGATCCGGTAGCGATATTTAAATGGTCGCATTACTTTTTTTATTATTATTTAAAATACTCGAGCAACTATTTTGCATGAAAATTTTTTCCTAATAACTTTCAATTTTACTATAACTTTCAAATTTTTTAATATACTTTCATTGGTGCCGCATCTGCCTGCAAATATGGAACTAAGTACCTAATTTATTTTCTTTTAGCATTTATTGGTGGTATTGATGCATGTATGTAATATTTTGTAGATTTTTTACCGATGTTTGTTGTGTTTGTTAATTTTTTTCATCTCTCTCGCGTAGTTTTAATTTTCCTCCTTGTATTTTGTTCATTTTTTCTTTCATTTTTGTACATTTATATACAAATTTATTTGGTTATTTTGTATATAAATTGAAATAAAACCCACCTATTTTCTTCTTCTCAAAAATCTTAGTTTTATTTTGAACAAGCAATAAGAACAAGATCAAAAAATTTATAAAACAAGATTCAAAATGTTTTTGAATAATCCGAATGATATTATGGGTTTCAAGTTCGATGACGACTCCACCTCCTCGGATGAACGGATGCGGAGTTCATAGTGAATCAAAAGAAATCCTCCATCGAGAATATATCACAGGCCGAAAAATACTTCTTTCGAAGAATACCATGAACGTGAGTTTGATAAATTTGATCGAATTTTAAAAAATTGGAAATCAGATTGGCGGCAGCCAGTAAAACTTTAGAAATACATATGATTTTATTTTCTGAGTTCTTCCAAATAAGATTATAATACTGAGAGTTGTGAACTACTGACATTGAGAAATCATCAGGTAAGTATAAATCGAAAAATATTAAATTTTTTAGAAAAGGGTGTCCACAGAATCTTTCAAATCAAAATTCACGACTTTTTTTCGACTTTTCCTTATGGAGTCATCCTTTCAATTCAACACCCTCCCTCTTATAAAAAAGAAGTAATGTGATCAAATTTATTTCAAAAAAATTTCCAAAAATTTCAAATCGGTAAGAGCGAGGGCAAAATTGTTGGAAAAAATGTTCAACAAGCCAAAATATTAAAAAAATCGCATTACACAAAGAGAAAAAATTGAGGAATTCGGAAAAAATTCACCACTTATAATAAATTTTAGACCCCCACATAAAACAAAATCGATCGTATCTTTCAGCACGAATGTTCTCGTCTTTAATTTTGAGAACCCTCAGCCTCCTACAGGGATTTGGAAGAAGAAGGTCCGGTCCTTCTGGTTCCAATCCGATTCCAAGAATTTCAATGAATTGCCTCCGGCTGTCTGGCTTCAGGTTCAGCTCCAAAAAATTTGCATAAAAAGGGACCTTCTCCTCTTCTCAGCTTCGCTCCGGAACAGGAGATTTTTGATTCAAGACCCTCTACTCCGGGTCCAGAATTTTCAAAGTTACGCCTCCGGCTTCGAAAAAATTGTCCGGAGGAGGCCCTCCTCCCACCTCACTCCACTCTAGCTGGGCTCCGTCCCTGTCCTCTTTCCAGGCCCTCTTGATCTAGACCTCCCTTGTTTTACATAATTTTCAAAAATACTAAAATAATCGTTTTACTCGCATTTGACCTTCAAATAATCAATCATTTTCATTCATTTTTATTTTTTTAGAAATGAAAATATCAAAGTCTTGCAAAAAAAGAGAGTGAAATTACCAGCAATTTTTTTTTCTCGATACCTATACTCTTTAACCTACTTTCAAACTCTGATTGTAACGCTACAAGCGGAGCCACGTCGAACCATTTCACTGGTTGGATTTCTCACAAGGCTAACAGTGTTTATTTCCACTCAATCAGCGGAAGTTTCGTTTAGTTGTGTGGTGTAAAATGTGTGAATGTGTGTAACAATTGATAAATAATAATTGTTATTTCGTGAAGTTTTGTATAATTTTACGTACTTTTATTTCAAAAAATGATTACTTTTGATGATTAATTCGTGTTTCATTTGCTATTTATTTTGAATTGGTGGATCCAATATTCATATTGACTACGTTCAGGGAGTGTTGATAAAGGAATGCGAACAATAATGTAAGTATTCAAACTTCTTAGAATAATAATTGATAACCATACTACGATTATGTGATTAGCGGAATTTGAGAAAGTTGTGATAAAATTACAATTCATTTACGTGTGTTATCCATTTACATAAACTATTTGACCAATTGAACCATAATTTTCCAAAATTCGTAATGATAAGTTGATTTTGTTTTTTTTCTAGCAGAATTTTTTTTTCAAAAATACGTCAACAGCTCACACATTAAAGTAGAAAGCTGAAAGCTGGTAGATATACTATTCTTGACCTCAGTCACCAATACGGGTAATCCCCAATTGTGGGTGCTAAGATTCGTGCGAATATTTTTTCAAGTTTTTCTGCGGTGCTGGGGAATTCCAAAATTTTCTTATGACTAAAACGTCTCAAAATCGCTATCAACCCATTCGAGAGGGCAAAAATAGGATTTTTACCAGATTTTAGATTTTTTCGATGTAAAAATAAAATTATTCTAATATTTAGCAGAGCAATTTCAAAAATTAACCAAAATTCGGAAAGTGGACCTCAGTACTTAAAACGTTGGAAATGTTGACGATTCTGATGAACGCCAGCTGATTAGCAATTTGTTTTTTGTGCTCTAACTGAATCTGATGGGGGGGGGGGGGGATCTGCAGATCACCAGAAAAGAAATAAACTGGCGACGAAAAGTTTTGTGTTCTGTGAACATTGACAATCATGTCACATCGTTTGATCATTCACGATTCCACGTTCGTTGACTTTTACGGCGAAGTAATTACGAATTGCCAAATGGTGCGTTTCCGCTAGCAAACGTTCAAAGCTGTCCAAAAATTTAATAATTCAAACATGTAATAGCCCAGAAGAAACGTCATGGAAAAAGTGCTTTAAAAATAAATTTGTTGGTCGCAATTTCATTGTTTTAAAAAATTATGGCGTTTACAACTTGTGGTAAAAAAAAAAAATCAGAAGCCCAGCTTCTATTAGCTTTTTGAAGAGGCGGATCCCTATACCGAGAGAAAATTTTTTCGCACCGATTTCAACCAAATTCTTCTCAAGGGTTATTCAAAATTAGAAGTCGTACTTACAAAAAATTTTCAGGTCCCCCTCCCCATCAACCTCAGGAAACAGACAATGTTTTCTAAATATTTGTAAAGTTACATAAAAAAATGATGAAAAATGAAGATTTCGACACGTTTTCGTAGGCACACGAATTTTTTTCAAAAATTTCGAATCGAAAAATTCATTTTTTCAAAATTGATTTACACTGTATCAGTTTCACAGAAATCACAAGGGATAGGGATCGCGTTTTCACCAAGCATTCGTAAGAAATTTCAAAGCAAAAAATGTTCAATTTCTAGCGAAAAGTCGTTTTTTAATCGTAAAGGCAAGGGCCAAGAAAAAATTTATGGGCTAGTTGGATTCATAATCTCAGAATTTTTTACACAATTACTTACATCAACTTGGAAAAAAATTGAAGCATTTATATCTGTATGATCGAAAAACTCGTTTTTTTGTCATTTCTAATATAATAGTGAGGTCGCGGAGGGGCTGAAAATTTTCTGAGAGTGCTTCCACAAACAATACAGGCTGGGATTGTGACTGATTATCACAGACTCCGGACATCATAAAGCTTCTTTTCAAGGGATAGAACTGCGATTAACATGTATATCTTTTTTCGACGTACTTTATCTCCTGGGCAATAAGGAGTAAAATGGAAGAAGCATAGTGTTTGTGTAATTTCAACATATTATCGTTCGTGTCACTTTGGCATTTCCCCAGATGTACGAAATCTCAAGTACGATCGCACGTGCCAAAAATTTCTTTCTATATCTTCTCAGTCGAGCATCAGCGACATAAAAATTCTAGTTTTGTAATATTTAGCTAAGAGTGCGAGTGCTGCAGGTGCTCGATTTTTTTTCATCGACGAGCGTGCGCCCAATTATTTTCTAAATATGTGATGTGCGAACGTCTATTTTCCTGCTATTAATTACGTCATGCGATGTGTATTTTTTTAGCCTCCGTTGATCGAATAATGAGCGCCGAAAAGAAACCTCCGTTTATGGTTCAAGCTGTTTATTCATTTAAAGGACAGAACAATGACGAAGTAAGTTCTGATACAGATACAATGCTATAAATTCCTTTAACACGTGTTTGTTTCTATTTCCTTGTTTCAATTCGCCTCGTAATTGGCCGAAAATTATTTAGAACGGCGGTGGTACGATTGCTCGTTAGAGTGACAAAAGAATGGAAGGGAGAGCAGAAGAGTGGTCAACCCCTCCACTTTTGTTTTCTCAAAATGTCGACAAATTCCATTTTAAATCGGCAAATTTTCTCAGAAATTCGAAAAAATTATTTCTATAATTTGGCAATTTCTGTAGTCAACTGGGACAAAAAAGTATGAAAAAAATTCCTATGTGGCATCAAAGCACAAACAAATTGTAAAATTCTGTTAAAAACTTACGAAACTTTTACTTGAAATGTGACGGATTTTATTCGAACAAAATTAATTATCTTATTTTTGAAAATCAATTTTTCAATTTCTGACCCTTGCTTTGCTCTTATAGAAGCTGAAAATTTAGCCTCCTTCTAAATGCTACGATACTGAATACAAAATGAAAAAATTTCAGTTAGATGTATTTTTCTTCAAAAATTTCTACTTTTGCCTCGCTCGAGCTCAATAAATTCGCAGAATTCATTCTAAAAATGAAAGTTTTTCCATCCCATCCCATCCCATCCCATCCCAACAATTGAACTTTTTGAAGAGGAAAAAGTTGGTTTTTGTTATTTATCAGCGGACTTCGTGCATGGTTTTGCCACGTAGCGAACTCGAGTGGAATTTTTTCAAAAAAAAAATTATTTCATTTCATGGGAAGGAAGTAATGAAGAAATTTTTCAGATTCAAAAAGTAGCACGAATTCTTTGTTTTCTGATTTCAGTAGCACTGGGGTCGGGTCGTCAAATTTCTTTTTTCCTGAAAATATTAGTACCTATAGTCAGGTGATTTTTTCCTTTGTAAATAAAATATCAAGAATTTTTTCATTTTTCTCTTTCTATCGATGTTTCATATCTGGCTCGTTATGTACGTGGGCGAAGTTCAACTCTTCACTTCTGCGTGAATAATGCTGAAAGAATTTCTCATTGTTTCAGCTTTGTTTCAAAAAAGGTGACATTATCACCGTCACTCAAGTCGAAGAAGGAGGCTGGTGGGAGGGAACTCTCAAAGATAAAACCGGATGGTTCCCTTCTAATTATGTGAAGGAAACAAAACCAGGTAAATTTTAATCCAGCTTAAAAAATGATTGAGATTCTTAAAAATTTGCGCAAAGACTAATATTTATTGCTCGAAGCAGATTCACCGTCCGTTAATTTGAACCCATTATTGAAAGCGTCGGCTGATCTGCTAGCTCAACAAATCGCCAATCGAGCTGTAATCGTGAAAGATTTAATCGATTCGGAGAAAGCTCATGTCGCCGAATTAGAAAACCTCATCAATAAATTTTTAGTTCCTATTAGTACCTGCGGAGCGTAAGTAAATTGTGACAAAGATTTTAGTCAAAAAATGTTTACCAAGGGTTTGAATGAGAAACTGTTTTGATTTAGATTGACTCGCGATGAATACGACGGGATGGTGAATAATATAACGGAAATCGTTGAAGTGCATGAAAATCTATTGAAAGGGCTGAAAGAATGGTATGCTGTGGCTCCGGAGCAACAAAGAATTGGACGGCTGTTCATCACTACGGCTGTGAAAATGAAACAAGTGCACGAGAAATATTGTTCTGCTCATCCAAGAGCTGTTATGATTCTAGACAAGCATAGGTATGATTTTTCGAAACATTTTTCCTACCTCAATAATTTCAATTCATCATTACAAAATTTGAAATTGATCTAACATTATTGGTTCATTTTTTCATGCTAATCGCAGAGATGAGGAGGTAAAATAAATCCTTCTCTCCCTTGTTTATCGATTAGATTGTATCGTAATAGTCCAACATTTTTGATATGTTCTTTGCAGAGACGACTTGAACAGAATAATGGAAGAAAATGGCGCCGCTACACCTGGAATTTTGGTACTAATCACCGGCTTGAGTAAACCATTTCGGCGATTAGATAAATACGACGGAATACTCCAAGAAATAAAACGATATATGGAAGAAAGTCATGTAGACAGAGGAGATGTTTCTAGATCGATCAGTGTTTTCAAAGATATCGCTGTAAGGTTTCATTTTTTTATTCTTATCTCGAAATTCAAAATTGAAATTATTCATTTTGATGATTTTAATTTCAGACATCTTGTTCGACAGTCCGCCGCCAGAAAGAATTAGAATTGAATATTCTAAGCGGTGGAGTTCGCGGATGGGAAGGTGACGATTTGACGACTCTAGGAGAAATTATTTATATCGGTTCGGTGGCTGTGGGACCTGAACTCAAAGATCGTTATTTTGTCTTGTTTCCCCATACTTTGCTGATTTTGTCTGTTTCCAATTCGATGACCGCGTTCATTTATGAAGTAAGAAATACGAAAAATTATGGCTTGATTTTCAATGAATGAGGGTTGATTTGTACAATTGCTTGCATTTCAGGGAAAATTACCGTTGACTGGAATACAAGTTACCAAATTAGAAAATACAGACGAATATAAGAACGCGTTCGAAATTAAAGGTGAATCTAAAATTACTTGTTCGAAAACAAGAGATTTTTAATCGCATTTTCCATTTTTATGAGAGAGAAAAAACGAAAAGGGTCTTATTGGCTGTTCGATACAGGTTCTTCAGCGTAAAATTCCATCAAAAAGTAAAAAAAAAGATTCGGTTCAATTTTTGATCTGAAAATGATATTTTTTGCCATTTTCTCAATTCGTCTCGTCATTTCCATACCATTTTTCTGGCATTCAATTTTCCCAAAAAATACCTACTCTTTTTACCTTTCAATTAGAAAATTCAAAGAAGAACAAAACTTGTAAAATTCTTCTTTTTTCCAATAAAATTTTCAAAATTTTTGAAAATTTTCGAATTTTTTTCGTAAAATTTCAAAACTTATTGCTTGCATCTCATTTCTCCAAAAAAAAAAAACACTTCTTTTTACCTTTCAATTGAAAATTTAAAGAAGAGCACAACTTCTAAAGATTTTTACCATTGTCAATAAAATTTTAAAAATTTCAATTCTTTTTAGTGAAATTTTCAAAATTCTCGTTTTCTTCTATGTAGTAAAATTTTCAATTTTTAGTGATTTTCTTTTTTTTTGCCACGAAGACACCTAGGTGAAAATCTTGCCAATTTCTGTTTTTTTTTCTCTCAAGTAGACACTGTTTTTCTTCCTCTTTCAATGAAAGAATCCTCAAACCATTTCACCAGCCCCATCTTGAAATAACTAAAAATGGAAAATCCGGTTAACATTTCGTTTTTCTCATGTCATATTTTGAGCTCACGAGATTGATTCGATTTTGATATTTAGGTCCGATGATCGAAGAAATCGTAGCCATTTGTCAAACAAAAGAAGACCAGCAAACTTGGATAGAGAAAATAGCCAAACAGATGAACACGGCCAAACACTCACCATCATCCGTCACGACCACAATCACCACCTCATCATCGAAATCAGCCAGCGGTGTTTTCTACCCAAACGTTGCCATCACCTCCGTACCCAAACCGCCACCACACGCTGTAAGTTCTATTCCGTACATTCATTTAACAATGTACCTCGCGCGTCTCGTACGTAAACGAATCATCACCCGAAAAGTATTGAAAAAGCTGCTGTATAAAGATTTCATGAGCCGGTACAGCACGGCGCACATAACTCGGAGACGAGGCCATAATGGGGTCGTGCATCGCGCCGAATACGTTATTTTCACCCCCAAAGACGAGCCGACATATACCTGGGTGAGCTCAACCACCAGTGGTAGCTCATTAGCTGAGGTTCAAGACGCAAGGAGGGCGACTATCGACGAAATTGAGACCATCGGCAGTACCGACGATGAAGACAATGAACTAGACAGCGTAGCCAGCAGCTCGTTCGATTTCGTAGAAAAACCAGTTATGCGTTTTCGAACCACTATCACGATGGGCGATAGTGAAACGGGCGAGGGTCGCATTAGATACGGTACCGAGTTAAAATGCATGCCAAATTTCGCCTGCGAAGATATCTCAAAAATGGATGATAACACGAAGATCAAATACGAGCTTTCGAAAGGAGAGAATTTCCAAAGAGATGTCCGACAAAGCGAGCCAATCTTGGGAAGGGATAGTGGCGCCAATTACCAATTACATTCCGCTTGCATGAACACGGGCTTTAAATCGTTCTCGATTAACGTCGCCAATGCTCCACAACCCACCAACGAATGGTCCACTCCTCGTGATCTCCGGTACGTTCCGAATAAACATTGCGTTTCCACGTCGAGCTCCGAAGCAGCCAAACCATGTCAGAAAAAATACTGTTCGTCGTACAATATCTCGAGTCCGATAAATTCGACTTACGGAGAAAATGAAACAGATATTCGGGTAGATGGCGACCCGGACAGTTTCAGGTCTTCGGACAGTGGTTTAGCAGATATTACGTCGCCTCTGCTGCATACTCCGGTACCGGGCGGCACGGCCGTCGAATCGGATCGATCGAGTAATTTTGAAACGCAATGTAATTGCGCGTTGCCATTCGATACCACTCCACATTCCAGCAGCGGCGCTGAAGATAAAATGTATACGTCGGAACGTACCGTCGAAACGATCGACGAACAGGAACCAGTTACCTTCAAATCGGCCATGTATGCTCATTGGTGGCTTAAAACTAAGATACCGGCTACTGTGCTCAAGAATCCAGCCATCTCTTCTAGGTTCAGTTCCGAAACAGGCAAGATGAACTTTACGTGTGTACGCGTGTGTTCTCTGTGCCAGCCTCTCTCATATTAATACCTCATCGAGTTCATTTTCACTAATGCCATGCCATTTTTTAAAGCATTAATTAGTTCACTATTTTTTCGATCAGCTGAAAAGTTTCACAAGCTTATGCGTACTGCTTGTTTAATTCAAACGTATGGAACTGTCTGAATTTTGAATTGCGTGCACTCTGTTGTCTAATTTGAGAGATCGACTAATTTGAAAACGAATTTTCCCTCGAAAAAAGTTTTCTTGTTTATTTTCTCTGATGCATTCCTTAGATTTCTTTTTCGATTGAGATAAATTTTTTCCTTTCTTTTTTGCATTCGTAAACTTGGAACACCACACGCGTACACTGTAAAAGTTTACGCCGTCAAATCGGACGAACAACGGAATTTATTTTTCAATAATGCATAGATGGACTACAATTATTCATAAATCTCAGGGGGAAAAAAATCCATCGAAGATTGCTCGCTTTGTATTTAGTTGACATGATGCACTTATTGCTACACATCATTTCATCTAAATCATCTCTTTTTCGTCTTGATTAATTACGATTATTAGTTATCTTATCGAGTAATTTAATAAGATACCGATCATTGAACTTTACTAACAATTTCCTCGCGTTTTACAGCTTACGAAAAAATTTAGCTGTTTTTGTTTTTGAAAAATGTTGTATGTGGAGTGAAATTGATGCGAGTATTTTTGTTATCTTGTTTCAGCAGATCTCATCGACCAATCCTCAATCTTGGAGCATCACTAAATTACGTCCTTCCCCTCCGATGCATTGTTGTTTCTTGAATGGGATTAAGCAGCAGCGTAACAGTAGTAAGCTTTGTAAGTAAAATTTTTCATACAGTATGTTTCGAAAGTTCTTTCAATGAGATTCCAGCTCGTTTCTGGAAAACTTAGGATATGATTTGCCATAGATGGTGATTTTTCACGAAGGCTGAGGATATTTTGAAAAGCAATTAGGTTCATTTTAACTGAGTAAAAAAAATCCAGAAATGCCAATTTCTTCATCAATAATTTTCCAATTTATAAGAAATGTACCCACTTCAAGTTCCAAAAATAGAGTCGTGTATGTGGAAGGGGGAGGGAGTGTTGAAAAATTCAGAACTGAAGTGTTGAAACACAAATTAAAATGAGTCATCAATATTTTCCTTTTCCTTAATAAAATTTCTAACATATTTTAAAATCTAATTATGTATTTTACTCAAAAATCACTAATTCAAGTTCAGTGAGATGATTTTTTTGTAAAAAAAATCCGTTCGAAAAAGGTCACAAATGAAAAAAGTAGTAATTTTTTGGGACACCATGCCCAAACAAGTGTATTCTGGGAGGAAGGGAGAGGAAACACTGTTTAAATTCAAAGTTTTTGAAATACAATATCTAAACTAAGGGTTTCTGAGACTTTTGAACCGAACTGAAGTTTTTTTTGTACCATGTCCAAATTAGAAGTTTTTTGGGCCATTTTCTCAAAATGGTTCAGGATTTTAAGATCGAAATGTCAGATTTCATACCTGATTCGTATCAATACGTGTTATAATTTGATGAATTTTAGTTCGAAGGTTAGATGCGAAAAATTGAACTGATCATTCAATTAAAAGTCATCAATGTAATTAGTCAAAATTTCCAGGTTAAAGCTCTGAAACTTGGGTATCCCTTTACAAGATTGGAACGAATCCACCTGAAACTGTACCTAAAATCGAATCCGCAAATCTTTTTTTTTCCTTTTAGATTCGAATCCGATTACGAATCGTCAAGTGCATTCGTGGATTATATCCTCAAATCACTCATTTACGAGAAAATTGAAGGGCAAAAAGTAGGAGGATCTTACATATTTTGACTCATAAAATAACAACGGTAACCAAAATAAACGAATATAGATCTTCTGCTTGATGGAGGGGGCTTTTCGCGACCAAAAATCATTTTCCCTCTCTTTGCACAAAAATTGGCCCCTACAGATTCCCAAAAGAATTCAGAGAAACAAATCCGAGTGGTTCCATTCAAACGAATCGAATCGATTTTACGAATCAGCAACTCGATTCGAATACTTTCCAACCTTTCATCACGATTGAAAAATTTGGCCAAGAGAGAAAAACTGAGGTAGTTTTGCGCACCTGACATGAGTACAGGCAAAAAAAAAATCAGCAGCGAGTTTACCTTCATTCTATTTTTCAAATTTTCAACTCTCTCATTTACATAAAAATTGGTGAAAAAAATCGAAAATCACAGGAAAACAGAAAACAGTCAAAATTCTAACAGAATAAAAAAATCAGTAAAAAATTCAATATTAGTAAACTGGGAGAAAAATCACTGGAAAATCAGTTGAAATTCACCGAAGTCAGAAAAATATCGGAATTTGCTGAAAACTTATGAAATTTTTTAAAAATTTAGCAAAATTCGCTGAAAATCAAAGAATTTAGCTGATGCTTCTTATGCTGCAATTCTAATTTTCATCAGTGATTTTTCATTGAATCGAAATGAGAGTAAATAATTTTATATTTATTGCCCAACACAAGTCGAAAGTCGCTGGAAATTTCTAGAACCTTCGAAACAATATTCCTATTTCAAATAATTCGAATCTCTACCTGCTCAAACTAAATCTTTTTCTTTCATCAATTTTTGCCAACAGGTGAAAGAAGTTTTACCGAAGACGCTCAAATATTACAGGTCATCGAAGGGTATTGTACTAGTGCCAAGTTAAGGTATACCGTCAATTCAGGTGAGTCAGCGAACGTATGTCGAGGAATCGCTAGATGATGAAAAGAATTGTACGCTAACAAGTGTGGTAGCTTTTAACGCTATTTGCCGCGTAACCTTTCACACAAATCATACAATAAAATCGATGCACTGTTCTGGTAGTAAAGGAAAACAATCACACAAATACATAGAGTAGATACTCATAGTTTATCTCATACACGATTCCGATTGAAACGTTTGCGAAACACCTGATGACGGTGACGATGTTTAACTAACGTTTGGCTTGCGAATTGCGCCAGCCTCTCTGCCTCTACCTTAATCCAATACGCGTGTGCGTCGGGTAAATCGTAAAAGAAAACGTTATTTACGGTCGCTTATCGTTTATACACAGTGGATTTATCTCAATTGCGCGATTTATGCACGAATACCGAATTTCTTCATCGTGACGGATACCATAGAAATGCGGCGAGAAGAGCTCGGACTCCGACTTGGTGTTGCGGTAACTTCGTTTTGCAAACGTTAGCCGAAGCAGATTTTGATTAATTAATGTCACAACATTATCTGTTAACTGTTAATATATAATTTCAAAATATCTCCAAGTGCCATTTTAGGATCTCTGTCCAAAGCTTTATCGATTTTTTTGCAATAAGGTTTGTTCGAAAAATTTGACCGTAAATTTTCTCCTAGCTAATGTGAAAAAAAACAATGCTGAGTTTTATGGTGTAAATTTCATTTCAAGTAATGCTTCTACAAATTTTCATTTCGTCCTGATATCTCCCTCCAAACCACCAATTTTCATTTAGAAAGACGTTGATTTTCACTAAGCTGATTATAACTTAATTTATTAATGAAAAATGATTTCTGAAGACTGGTATTTGAAGCGTTCATTTGAAAAAATAACCACAGTTCAAACTTGGGAAAATGTTTTCATTATTTGTATAATGAAATTGATTTCGGATTTTATAAAAACTATACTTCTTCTGTTTTTACAAACAAAAAGCTCGAAAAACTTTTCATTTGAGATTGCTAGGAAAACTCTATTTCAATTTTTTTAAAACGAAAGAGCATTCAACAGTCAACCCTGCTCTTTGTAAAATTCCACTTTTGAACTCTACGGTCATTTCTTCAACGGACGCCTCATTTGTTTATTAGTATTATTACATGTAGTGAGTGTGTATTTATAATAAGTATATATTTTTTGTTGCTTTTGAAACGGATACATACAAGTAAGGGATATTAGTTGTTTATATTTCAATTCAGATCTTTTTAAAGATGTGCTATTTCCAATTAGGTAATTTATTGAATCATACGAATATGATTCAATATCTATGCATTTTTTAATAATTTTTAATGAGATATTGGTTTTTTTATTCAGTTGTATTGTTTTGTTTTATCGAATACTTACCTGTTTAATTTATTTAATTACTTTGTCTTCCTGAAATATAAAAACGTTTACAAAAATAACAATTTTTTTGATAATTTTTGAAAAATTTATTGAGCCGCTATGGAAGCACTAGAGTTGACTTTGAAAGTGGGAGGGTCCAAACTCATGATTCTTTTTCACGTTTGACCATAAAAAGTGGAGCGTTGTCAAACAGCCAAATTCAAAGGCCGGGTGGAAAATCGCTAGACAAATATAAGGCTTCAAGAGGAAATAAAATCGTACAATGAAATAAAAAATTCTAAATCAGCAGTCAATCGATGATAAATTAAAACCTGATGTAGTAAAACTCGATAGATTCATTGAAAAAAAAAAGCAATGGAATTCTGAAAGACTATCTAGATTTAGGAAAAGAAAATAAATTCAAATGATTTTCTAGGCAGCATTTCAAATAGTGAAAAAAAAAATTCGGACGTGACATCCTGAAGTTTTATTGAATTTTCTGAAGACAAAAAGGCCATAAAATTTTGGACCACCATTTGGGGTTGGATAACAATAAAATGAAAATCACGCCTGCAAAGTTGGAAAAAGTTCCAAATCAGCACTTTGAAAAACCTGATACATTTTCAACAGTTAGAGTTTTTGAAAAACAGCGAGCAATAAAATTCATTCAAAAAATCAGCATCTCTATTATTTCCAACGAATAATGATGAATTTCGGACGCGAAGCCATAAATTCAATTGGAATTATAGGAGCACAGGCGATGAAATTTATAAATTCAAGGTCGAGAGTGAAAATTCGTGTTCTTAATCTAAACTGATAGATTCGAAACAAAGTGTCATGGAGAGAATTTCCTCATATTCATTTTTCAACTCATCAAATCAATTTTTTACCTTGAAAAATAATATTTTTACATTGCCAACATTCGCGTTAATAAAATTGCATACCGAATTCGCCGTCAAAACACGCCATAATGAAATTACGGCAAATCGATTAGGCAATTTTATCAACGTATTTTTCCTCCAGCTGTCTGTTGGAAAATAAAAATTTAAAAAATTAACTGAGCGCAATCAACATGAAATTGCAGGACAGAGAAGTATTACCAAACATTGTAGATTTCAGCCTCAAAAAAGCGAAGGTGAATTTTTTGACATCATATTTAAAAATTCAATGAATCAAAATTAATTTACACAGGTACAAATAATTCACTCGAAAATGAAAAAATTAATGTCTTGAAATTAGAAAAATGAATTTGAATATCTTAAAAAAATTTACCAGAAGTCATTCGTTTGATTCAAGTAACAAAAAAACTTTTCAAACTAGCAAACACGAGTTCAGAAAAAAAAACAGCATCTAAAACATAAAAGTGAAACCATAAACAGAATTTTTTACTTCATTAGGTACCTACTTTTTACGCGCAAATAAATGTAACCAAAAAAAAGAGAAAATCTCTGAAATAAAATTGATATCTTTGACCACCCGATAAAAGTGGTCAAATTCCAACAACAGAGTCGAAAAAACGAAAACGAAAAAGTATGCTACAACGTAGAAAAAAATGTTACGAAAATATACCTACAATAATGAAATCTCCTGAGATACGCGGATATGAAAGAGAACTGTTTAAAGAGAATAGTTTGGCGGAACGTGTTAATAAGTTGACGATAAGGGTTTTTGTTGAAAAAAGAAAATTTCCAGCGTGTATTTTTTTTCATCCCACACAACACACGCGGCATTAATATCGCTCGAGAAAAAAAGCAGGTTGAATCGAGCGTCACATCATCATTTCGTATCAACCCGTAAACTGCACCATTAAAGTAAATGGAAAAATTCTTTCGATGTGTTAAAAAGAGTCGATCTGATTTAAAACGATGAGAATTTTCAAACTGAGGTAGGTTGTGGACAACAGTAAGGTTAAAAATTGGATTACTTTTGGTGGCACAACATTTTACGCTGCTGCGATGACTAGAAAATGCGATACGTTCAATCCCAAACGATCAAATAGGATTTTATTATTGAATTTTAAACGTGATCAGTGAACGTGAAGGGGGCAAGAGACAATTTCGTCAAAGGACGAATCATTTCTTGGTCAGATGTTTCAACTTTTCCCAATACCAGTTACCAATTGATCGAAATCCAAAACAACTGATTCTTTATTCATGAAAAACATATGTTTATGGCGAAGTATCGTTGTTTATCATGAAAATTGAAGATAAAAATGTCAATGGTAAAATTATCGAACAACTTACATAAAATTCATCAGTAACTGTAGAGATTATTTTTCTTTTCAACTCAAAAAAATTAATAATCATACCATACTCAAATTCAAAAAATCAGACAGAGGAATTTGCATCAACAAATTCAGTCAGGCTCGAGGAAGGTTTCACACCAGTTCATATTTTTTCAAGAGGTCTGTTTGTGCTGAGAAGATTCGCTTTTCCTTGTCGGAATCCTCAAACAAAACATTTTGGCTGAACCACATCAGATCGAAGTTCGAAAGACCTTTTTCTCGTATATTTTTTTCTCATGTCATAATAAATGAAACAAGAAAAATAATGCCACAAATGGAAGGCAGAAATTCTTCTATTAGATAATCATTCACCTGCTATCATACCAATTCTTAATTACCGTATAAAATCATAGCTCATTTATTTATAGCAAACACATTCGGATAAAACAATTGGCAAATTCAAAACGTTATGTTGAAAAGCCTAATAATGGGAACTAATTATCTCGCGATTCAAATTCGTAGATATTTGTTTGATTCATACAGTATGAAATGACTTATAGACATTCTGTGATGTTTTCGACACAGACGCAATTTCAAAGCCAACACCTTCGTCGTGTAAGATTCACTCTAACAGATTGAACCGTATATTTCTCTTCATTCATGTAGTTTCATCATCAAAATAGCATTATGAAAATGACAGGATCGATTCGATGAAATAATAAATGATATTTCATTGGCATGATTATATCAAGATATATCTATGTTTTGAATCTCATAAATCAGTATCCCGGCGCATTTTAGGGGACAAAATTGAGCTCGAAAAAAGGGTTCTTGTCGAGCGAGCTTTGGAAAAAAGTGCCATGGATTCAATTTGGTCCTATCTACATCGAGAATATTATCGATGAAAAATCCATAGCTTGAACCTCATTCTATTACATTTTCAGATTTCTTATTGCTCAATTTTTTCTAGAAGACAGAATACCGGTGGATAAGATGGGCGAATTTGCCACACGTGTTGAAATTCGAAACTCTGTTATACGATTCGATTCTATACATTTGATTTTCAAGTAAATTTTAGTTGCCATATTAGAATTTTTGGCGAACTTTTACTCCATTTTCGTAGGATTACGAATACTCTACGCTCAAAATTCTCAAATATTGCTGAAAAAAAATGTTTGGTCAACATTTCCAAGTTTTTGATAAAATTCTATCCCATTTCCACTTATCAATCGTCAGTTTTTTGGAAATACTTCGAAATTGACCGAATTTTCAGCTCAAAATTTCTTAAAATTGTTCAAGATAACATTTTCACCAATATCTTTGTGCTGCTTGCAAAACTTTATCCCCATTTTAATGGGTCGTAAACCATACTTCCAAAATTTTTTGGATGATTTAGTTTTGGCAAAAAGGGGCAAAAATGATGCGTGTTTTCAATTTTGAAATATTTACCACGACTTTTTGTGCGGACCGTTTTTGACAAGCTTTAGCTTAATAGATGAGGAATGGATTCATGTGTTGAGTTTTTTTTTTGGCCTGCAGACCATTTGACGCCTACGGAGCCATTATACTGTGGACTAATGTCATTAACAATTTCCAATTGTTCGTCTGCTTGGTTTTAGACTTCCAACAATTTTCTCAGAAAATATTCCAGTGTTGGATATAATCTAGGACTGATGAGATGTAAATTTCACGAACAGAATAATTTTACCTAAGTACCGTTTAATTACACCTTGCCACATCATTTTCACATCCTTCTACACGTATGTAAACTTCGAGATTCGCAAACACACATACCTAAAAACCACTCTAGGAGAAAATTTTCGAGTAAATTACTTACATACACGACAATTCGAGTCGAATTTGTGTTTGCCATATAAATGTTGGTATTCTTATACTTAATTTATCCTTGAATTCGTACAATTCTCAGAGACGTCGAGTTTCTTTTTTTTTTTCGTCGTCCGCCCTTAATTTCATCAACCTTGCGAGTAACGAAAAATAAAAGGAGAAAAAGTAGCGGTATTCTCACGAGTACGTGGTCATTTTCACTTCTATATAGTTTTTCTTTACTCTCGGTCTCCGCGGAATTAAGACTTAATAACATTCTTTATCTTATGTTTCGTCTTGAATACTTCTCCAAGTCACAAATTAAAGAGAAAAAAGATCAACCGTAGTACCAGAATAACCAAAAAGGCAACTACGCTTTGGTTCAAAAATAAAATTAGCTCTGGTTATAAAACCAATAATAATTTCTGGGTGATTTGTCGTATTATCATTTACCGAATCATTTTTCTAATACGTTATTAAACAATTTTCCTCTGATTTTTTTTTGAAAAAAAAATCATATTACGTAATATACTTTTCATTTTTTTCCCCACCTCGACATAGCTTTCGATATACGTTCCCAGCTTTCTTTCTGTTTCTATAAAAATTATACCGAAGAATACTAAGATGAGATAGAAAAAATTTCATTCATAATCATAAACCTTTCATCGCGACACGAAAGGTTTAAAAAAGGCAAAGGCAAAACTCGAATCTAGAAGCTCTGAGCTTTTGACTTCACGGGGTTCATTTGTTAGGAAAAAAAAATGGTAAAAATGATAGGAATATCCAAATATACGTACCATACGAGAGAGAGAGAAAGAGATAAATAATAACACAGGTTCAAGTACACGAATGAATGTAATGAGTGAGTGAGAAAAACACAAAAAGTCAGTGTCACGTAGCAACGGATAGAGACCGAATGATACGGACGAGTTCACAACCGTAGGTATAGTGTGCAGTGAGAGCGAGCGAGTCGGCTGCGCTGCTCTATCACCACTTCCACCACTACCGCTAGGCGGAGCAGTGTTGCCACATACGTAGCCAGAATAGAATATACTTAACACTCCCTCCTTTTATTTTAAAGAGCAAAATTTTACAATCTTTTTGGATGGGAGGTAAAAGGAATAAAAAATATACAATTCAAATTTATCGATCTTTTCTTCACATTCTTAGTTCTCTTCGTCTGCAACAGATTCCATCTGGAGTTATTCAAAATTCTTCATCGTCATTTCAATTTCAAGTAAATTTCTTCCATGTGGTCTCTTCGATTTTGTGTATACAGTCTAATATTTGCAGTCGTTCTATTCCAAGGTTTAGTCATCTAATTCGATCTAGTTTTGTAAATTTTGTGAATTTAAAATAAAACATATTCTATATTCGATCTACTCAGAAAGCTCGGGAATTTTTGAGACAATTTTCGATCTTAACAAAGTGAATGGTTTTTCGGTCAATGGTTTTGTTAAAATATCAGCATCTTGCTCTTTTGAGCTAACCCAATCTACTATTACACGTTCGTTTATTACTTGGTCTAAAATATAATGAAATTTTATATCTGGTATATGCCTCAGGGAAGTTACACCAGGCTTTTCTGTGCATTGGATCGAAGGGGAGTTATCTCCAAACAGTCTAATAGGTAGGTATTCTTTTCCAATCGCTCTATTTACAGTTGCATTAGTTGCAGTTGCTTCTTGCAGGGCTGCATTCATTGCCACATATTCTGCTTCACAGGTAGAGAGTGGATACATTTCCTTGTCTTTTGATGACCATGAGACAACGTCTCCATGCAATCTAATAATTGTTCCAGTTGTGGCTTTCCCTAGTGTCTACATCATCTCCATAGCTTGCGTCAGCATGTGCTGTTAAAGATCTTTCTTGGCTCTTGTATTCCAATCCATAATCTTTCGTTCCAACTATATATCTAAATACTCTTTTTACGTTCTCCCAATCTAATCTTGATGGATTTGCTTGCTTTCTACTAAGCATATTGACAGCATAAGTTATATCTGGTCTAGTGCCATTGGCTAGATACATCAAGCTACCTATGGCTTCTCTATAAGGAAAAGGTGCTTGTTCATATTGTTTTTGTTTATTCAGCTTTTTCAACGCTCTACGTTCTTTACGATTCTTTGGTTCAACTCCTTGTAATAATAAGGCGGTCAACAGTCGTTCTTTATCATTTCGATTTTGATAGATCATCGGAATAGGATATGAATTCCGCTCTAAACATATTAAATCTTTTCAAAATTTCGATTGTATAGTTCTTTTGATGTAAATAATAAATTTGTTCTGATCTTTTACGTATTATTTCTATTCCAACAAATTTCTAGGTTCACCAAGGTTAACGATCTCAAGGTGTTCTAGTAACTTATCAATCAAATCATTCATTCTAGGTATATCATTTCCAGCAAATAAAATATCGTCTACATAAAGAATTAAAAATGCTTCAAAGTCACGATCTCTAATCCAATAAATACATGGGTCATTAATGTCTTGTTTGAATCCCAATTTCTTCATCACTTTATTAAAATGTTCGTTCCATTTCTTTGGACTTTGTTTCAATCCATAAATTGCCTTTTCAATAGTAAAATCTTCTGTCTCTTAATTTCAGGATCTACATTCATTGATTTTGGAATTTCTAAATAAGTAATAGCGTCTAAGTCTCCATGTAGAAATGCGGTCTTTACATCTAGGTGATATGCTTCTAAGTTGAATTTGTTTATTATGCTGAGTGCAATTCTAATCATAGCTAATCTCGAAACTGGTGAATATATTTCCGATAGTGAGTAAAATCTTTTATCTTTGTAACCGCGAGCTACTAATCTCGCTTTGAAAATCAATCTTCCATTCGTATCGATCTTAGTTTTTAAAAGCATAATTGAGTCTACAATGGTTGGTTTTTCTTCGGGTTTTGGTCTATCTACAAAAATATATGTATTGTGTCGATCATGAGATTTAAATTCATCACTAATAGCTTTTTCCCAGTGTTCACGGTCTGGCCCAGATAGCGTTTCTTCTACAGTTATAGGATCTCCAACTAATCCAGCCATTAAAGCAAAAGTTTCTAAGTCTTCATTGTCGGCTGTTAATGCAATGTATGCTCGAAGTCGTTCTAATTATTTCTCAAAATGTTCCTTGATAGTAGTCGCTCCTTTGTCAATTTCAATGTTTTCATCAATCTTGAGTGCTGTTTCACTATTTTCGATATCACTTTCAATTTTGATTCTCTTCGCTCCCTCCAACTTTTTCTCTCTGTTGAGGGTTTTTCTTTTCTTTGGTCTTCCTTTGCCTCTTTTCTTTGGCGGTTTGTTCTTATTTTCAGTCTTAGGCTCAGTGTCAGATTTCTGCTCATCTACTCCCTCCGATTCCTTGATTTCGATAGGGATTTTAAGAGGTCTATCAGGCATTGGTGTTCCATCTTCGTTTTTTCTATAAATCATTCTAAAGTCTTTTATCCAATCTTTTTCCTTCATTTGAGGTTCAAGATCATCATCTGTAGGTAACCCGGTTAAATGCTTATATGTTCTAGCTTCATATGGTCTGACATGTTTCGTTCTAACAATGTTCTTCGATTTTGGTAACATAACTTTATAACCAGTCGGTGTATAACCAACTAAGATTCCATAAATACCTCTCGGTTCAAATTTCGATACAACGTTCTGTCTTTTCAAAAATACAAGACTTCCAAATCTTCTTAACTGTTCAAAATTGATCTTAATTCCAGGAAATACTCGTTCTAAGGGGCATTCCCATCCAATTCCGGCATGGGGTTGTCTGTTATATACATGAACTGCTGCTCCGAGAGCTACATCCCAATGATACGTGGGTAATCCAGAGTCTACCAGCATCACTCTAATTTTTCCGGCGATCGTTTGGTTGAATCGTTCTACAGTGCCATTGTGTTGGCTAGTTTTTGGTTCTGAAGGTTCATGTTCGATCTTATTTCGCTCTAAAAATTCTCTAAACTCGTCTGACGTGTATTCGCCACCATTATCAGATCTAAATTTTCTTACAAGGTATTTGCGTTCCGAATCTGTAATATTTCTAATATGATCTAAGTACATCTTAAAGCAATTTAACGCCTCGTTCTTTTTATGTATTACATAGCATACTGCAAATCTACTATAGTCGTCAACAAAGCTAATTATCCATTTAAATTTATTTTTGTATGAGAGAGGTGTGATAGGCTCCAATACTATCGGAATGAATAGTGTGAAATGGTCTTTTCGCTCTTTGTCTACGTACACTAAATTTCAACTTTTTCATATTTGCGATCTTACAATCTACACAATTTTCAATCATTTTTGGATCTAACTTAACGTTCTTTAGTAAATTTGTTCTAATTTTTATTTCAATCATTTTCTTATAATCCATGTGTCCTAATCTTCTATGCCAGATCATGCAGTTTGATTTATTTTCAACATGTTCTTCTGGTGTTACATCTATAGGTTCCATTCGAGGTGATTTCGTTCTTATGAATATTCGAGTCATGCGAGATCTCATGTTGAATTAAAATATCATCTATACACTGTCGCTGGTCGACATTTTTATTGTTTCGATCTAAATTTCTAAAAAGTTGAGCCAACTTCAAACTCATCATCGATCTCATTTTCGATTTCATCTTCAATCTCATCTACATTAAATACAATCTTTTTACGTTTTAGTCTTTTCTTAAAAGGATTTGGTACTGTAGGAGGGTCTAAATTATCAGTATCGTTCTCGTTATTTTCAAATATATCATCAATCTGATCATTTGTGTAAATTCTATTTCTCGTTCTTGTTACAAAAGCAGTTGTAGGTTCACAATTTATGAGAAAATACCAAAATGGCGATCTATAAATACCTTTCATAATCACATTCTTTCCATTCATTATCTTGGTGTCTCTATTATTTAAAATGATTGTATATCCTAGTTCTGCAAATCTTCTAAATGACAGTAAATTTTCAGCCATATTGGGAACATATGTGGTATCAGGCATAACGATCTTATTATTACAATATTCAGATTTTCCAATTATCGTTCCTTTCATGTTGGAGTACATTTTTGAGTCAGATTTAGCTCCATCGATCGTCGATTCACATTCTATTTTGTCTTGCAAATTTATATTCGTATTAACAAAGTGTGATGTCGCTCCAGTGTCGCCAATAAATTGTAAATATTTGTTAGTGTCTTCTTTCGCAAGATTGGCTCGTTCTTCTGTAATGTCACCATCTCGTTTTGCAATCAAGGTACAGTCTAATTGGCAGTCTTTATCCATTTGAATAGTCAATCTGGGATTTTCTGTCTTAAGGTTATCTGTAATTCAATACAATTCAATCACGATCTATTTATTCTCTTTTGTATTATTCGTTTGTCCATCATTATTCGTATCAATATGTTTATTTTTATTATCATTCTTATTGTTTTCAGAGTTATCAAAGTTCTTATTGAATCCGCGTCCGCGTCCTCGTCTTCTACCTCTTCGAAAATTGCGATTTTGTCTATTATAATTACTTGCATCGTCTTGATAATTTGCTTGGTGGTGGGGGCGGTAATCTTCGTTATAATTATTATTACGATCATTATTGTTATTAAAATTTCACGATTCGATCTTCTACAATTATTATTGCGGTACCAATTATTATTGTTATAAGAATCATTACGTTCAAAGTCATTTCGTTGATAATTCGATCTTGAATTAAAGTTTCTATTTCTATTATAGCGATTGTTGTTTGATTTGTACAGTCTATTGTCTCTATAATTATTTTTATACGATCTAAACATACGTTGGTTCTTATTCAATTTCTACAATATTTTGCATAATGCCCATTTTGTTTACAATTATAACAGAATTTTGGAAAAGTACAATCTATTCTTCTTTTATGCCCAAATCTAGCACAGCGATAACAAGGTTTTTCATCTAACAAATTATTTCTTACACGATTCGATCTAAAATTTGAGTCTGATCTATTCTTTGAATAATTCACTCTTTGAGGTTGATTGTCTTTCGCTTTCGCTTCTTGTTTCAGCAGAAAATTCTTGATTTCACGAATGCTAGTTTTCGGATAACCACCTCCATATTCTAATTTATTATTGACTTCGGGATAAACACGTTCTGTACCATATACGATCTGATCGAAAACATCTACTTTTGGTATATTTTTACCTACAATTGTATGATATTGCGCTCTAATTTTACGTAATCTTTGAAAGAATTCAGCGATCGTTTCAGAATTATACAATCTTAATCTAGCAAATTGTTGTTTTATTGATCTTGACGACTGATTAGATTCTGATCTACGAGTTTCTTGTAAAATTTTAATAGCTTTCTTGAAAGTTTTACATTGCACGATCTCATCAACATACATCTTATCAATACGCATCATGAGTAAATTTAACATATGATTATTATCTAATTTAGCCTGTCGATCTTTTTCGGGATCTAAGCCCATACCCTCAAGTTCTCGTTTAAATCTAGCATACCAGTTATCATAAGATTCGTTCTTTGTCAATTTATATTTTGCATTTGAAGCAACTGTTCTAAATTGATGTATTTTAAGTAATTCAAAATCATTTACATTCGATCTAGATGGTATTTCATTATTTGTTCTAGAATTATCTGAATTTCTGGTCTTCTTTTTCTTCTTATTCAATTTCTTGATCGGTTTCTTTTTCCGTTTATAACAATCTTCTTTGTCAGAATCACTCGAGCTAGAGGAGCTTGGTGATGACGGCGGATCTCCATTTCTCCAGCATCCGAAACAGAGTCAGAATTCGATTCGTCGAAATATATTGCGGAGAGTCATTTTGTAAGGCGTTCTGATTGATCTCGATTGGTGGTCTATTTTCAGCTTCAAAATTTTCATCTTCTTCGTCTGAATCTCCTTCAAAATAATCGGAGTCAGATTGCCCATCGTTCTCAATTAAATTTATTGTTTCAAAAGTTACATTCTTATTAGTTTTTCGATCTAATGTTGCCGTTTTGAACATTCGTTTGTTTGATTCTATAATTTTATTAACAATTTCTTTTTGAATCCGGTCTTCAGATATATCTGCTCTAATTTGAATAGGTTTATGCTCGGATATCGGCACTCCAATGGGGAAAAGATAGGAGGCATTATTGAACTTTCATTTTCGGTGGTATCAGTCTCAGATTCACTTCTAATATAATTATCAGTTCTTTCTAATTTAATATTCGGTCTTTCTACATTTTTATCTAGTTCTAAATCAATAGGTTTACAATCTAAATTTAATTGGGTTCTATTTGTCGGAATTATTTGAACAACATGTGGTCTGTCTGGATTTGGAGTAAATAATCTCGGCCTAGTGTTCGATCTTTGAGTTTGACTTTCTCTAGGCACACCTGACGTACAAGGTTCAGGTTCAATATCAATAAATTCGATCTCATCTTCTTCAGAATCTGAAATACATATTCTCTGCACATCTGCACATGTTTAGACTTACTTAGGGATTTCGTTTGCCCTTTTCTTTGGCTGTTTTTCACAATCTGTATTTGAATTTGTTTTTGACAATCTTTTATCGGCAATTTTATCAGTATTGTTCGATTTTTGTTTACCCTTGACTCCAGCATTCCCCTCAGATAGGGAAGCCGACGTGGCAGAACAGTGTTCTCTTTTTGAAGTTGACTCCTGTATTGAAATATGCAAGCAAAATACAATCATATTATTATCATTCGTTTCAGTTTATGAACATTCTTCATCTAATAATCAAATTACTTCAATTGTCACATCTAGATCTAACTTCTTTTCTTTGTATTATTTCGATCATCATCAGAGCAGCCAGAATTACGACTGTCTTTATTCATCATTTCTAAAACAATAAGCAAAATTTCATCTATTTCAATAACAAGTCATGATAAATTGAACAGGAGTAACTCCATTATGGCAAGCGTAAGTCTGTATGGAGTACTTCCAAACTTACGGCGATATAGATCAAGTGGCGTTACGCAAACACTTCACCTATACCCACTGGCGTGCTTGAGTCAGACGATAACCTGGACCACACAGGACTACCATTGTACTCAAACAAACCACCTGCGAACCTCAGTGAATTGTCTCAGTATCTGGTCGACTGGCGTACGTACAGATCAACCTTTAGATACAGTAGCATAGTAGCAGTATTTCATTTTCAACATCAATAAACTCAGTTTCTCAGGCATTGTTTTAAAAATTTGTCATGTTAATTTTCATCTAACTGAACAGGCCTATATGTGGAGACCATTCCAGATGGTTTTATAAACTCCACTTGTTCAAGATATAAGAAAATCCGTCTAAATTCATTCTAAATTCATCTAAAATCGTTTTAAAATCCATCTAAGATCATTCTAAATTCGTCTAAAATCAATCTAAGTTCATCTAAAATTTGGAAACCACTCTTTAACTGGGCATTACTCCATTTAAAATCCGATCTAATATGGTCAAGTAATTTTCAGACCAATTTTCAATCTACAAAGTTCTTCTAATAATAAAAAATCCGCCACTCTATAACTGGGCTTTTATTCCTTTCAAAAAAATACGATCTAAACTAATTGCGGAGACCACTCTATGACTGGGTTTTACCAAACTCAATTAAGAAACCACTCTATGACTGGGTTTTACATCTAAAAAAAAATTTTGCGGATACCACTCTATTACTGGGCTTTACTCGATTATTAAAAAATAAAAAGCCAATCTAATTTGCAGAACCACTCTATAACTGGGTTTTACTAAACTCCGATCATCTAATCAAAAAGTATACTGAGATGTTGCTATCTATGCATTCACTGAAGTCCACCCTTGCAATTGGGCTTTTTAAATATGGATAAACAATGCAAAAACTCCATTTTTCCACGTTGGGTATTAAATTGTAAATATATGTATCAATCTAAAACTATTGAGCAATCATTAAGCACATTAACTATTGAATGGCTAATTCATCTAAACGCAACGTCAATCTATGCCAGTTTTGTCAGGTTCTAAATTCCAATATTCATCCACAATCCAATATTAGTCATATTAACAAATTCATTATCAATCTAAAAATTCTATTCGTCGTAATTCAAAACTTATCAGCGATCTAAACTTCGTCATCATGTAGTACCAATCTAAAATTCCAATAGTATTCATCATCAATCTAAAAATATTACTCATCATTCTAAAAAAATTCAACAAGTGTCTATTAGTCATCGATCTAAAATGTTCATCATGGAACTAAACTTAGCCCTCCGAACTAAAGTTAGTCCGAGATCTAAAATTAGTCATGAGTTTGAGATTAGACATAGTCTATGCTCAATCATGATCTAGCATTAGTCATCAGTCTAACATTAGTCATTGTTCAAAAGTTAGTCCAGATAAAATTCTAACGTCTTGGCCATGAGTCATTTCTTCTAAAAAATTTATCAAAAAAAATTCAATTCATTCTATCAATATGTCCAAATACAGTCTACAGCAGATAACATTCAAAATTCAGTCGTAAGGTTTTTATCAAATCCAGCCACATGAAATTCTCCTACGTCTCAATCTATTATATTCAATTCCAACAAGCAAAGCATGATTCATACGTTGGATATTTTTTCGATCTAAAATAACATTCGTCACCCTTCGGTGCTATTGTATTCATCTAGCAGGTATAAAAAAGTTGGCGATAAGGGTTTACGTAGCCCGGCCAGTATTTCTTATCTATTACGTGCTTCACCATTGATATGGGTTTTCCATACGATCTAACTCAGGCGGCATGATGTCATCGCCTAAAAAATTCTTTCTAAACTCACTAAAGCTTGCAAATTCTAAAACAATAGTTCGTTCTAATTCAATGTCAATTTTTTACCCCACTGTATTTTCCAGATTTACGGGCTTATCATTCTAATTAAATAAATATATTATCAACAATCTATGTTCAACGATCTAATTACATTTTATTATGCCGATTTTACATATTATGACATTCTATTGTATGAATAAACAATCTCTAAGCAATCTAATTTTGCCAATAAAATATAGAAATATCAGCTCACTAGTACAACGATCTCGTAAATAACCACTATCAACCATCTACTAAATGCACTGTCCAATCTTCAAAATATTGGTCAGTACCTTGCTGTATAAATTTAAACTTACAGGTTTAAATATTCATCCGTTCTAATAAATCAATTACATTCTGTGAATTCGATCTTCATGTCTTTATCATGTAATTCATAAAAATATTGCCGTTGAATTCGTTCTCAATCTTCACCTAGCTGTATAGAACAGAAACAGAGCTTTTATAGGTGTAAATTAATATATAATTCAATCACAATCTTCAACCAACTGAATAAAATCAGCAACATTTTACAGGTACCTGACTAAATAACGATCTAATTCTCATATTTGTGACTATAAAATTCAATCTAGCCCAACCTGATAACACAGCTAAATAATTTTACGAAAGCAGCCATTAAAATAAAATAATCGTTGGCAAAAATACTTCAATCTATTAAAATTATCACTTCTAATTAACAATCTAAAATAATTCGATATGATTCAGCATTCTAATCAAATATTCCGGTCTAAATAAATTTGGCATAATAGCTCAACGATCTTCAATCTCAACGTTCATCAATTTATTTCATCATTAAATTACGCGAAATAATTTATCATTTAAGTTTTAAGCCACTTCAAAAAATATTCACTGATTAAAAGCAAAGATAAAAATAATGCAAACGATTGTCAGAGGTGAGAATCATCTCCCGGCGACTAAGGCCAGCCGGAAAATCGTCAACTCAAACGCTCTGCTTACCATGATAGGAATATCCAAATATACGTACCATACGAGAGAGAGAGAAAGAGATAAATAATAACACAGGTTCAAGTACACGAATGAATGTAATGAGTGAGTGAGAAAAACACAAAAAGTCAGTGTCACGTAGCAACGGATAGAGACCGAATGATACGGACGAGTTCACAACCGTAGGTATAGTGTGCAGTGAGAGCGAGCGAGTCGGCTGCGCTGCTCTATCACCACTTCCACCACTACCGCTAGGCGGAGCAGTGTTGCCACATACGTAGCCAGAATAGAATATACTTAACAAAAAATTCAACATGACAACATAATTTATTCCATTTTTCAGCTACTTTTCCACGTGCTTGGAAAAATGTAATAAAAAAAGTGAAGAAATGGAAAAAAAGATCAAATTTGAAAATTGCACATTTTTCATGCAATTAAATGTTTCACAGTAAATACACATTCCTTCAAAATATTCTCAGATTTAAAATATACAATGGTAGAAACATAGTCATTTCTATATAACTTTTAATCTAACTTCTGCTACATTTGAAACGCTTAGAAAGATAGCTAATAAACATAAACGAACCATAATCGAAATAGAAATGGTTAGCTGTTAGCATTATTGCACCCATATGGTAAATATCGTTTTCTGGTATCGCATTTATCGTATAAAATATCACCTTAGATTTTCGGCTTTCTACGTATACCAGTGTTCGATAGAACAAGAAATTCGCAAAACTCGCGGGCTCTTCAATGTTGTTTGTTTTTATTACATTAAAAGATATTGGTAGAATGATTGTGTAGGAGATGGTTTTTCACTATAACGATCGCTTTTCTTCGGTATATTGTGAAAAGGGGGATGGAGTGGTTTTTATGTTTAATGTTTTGTGTTTTTCTTCACCCTTACACGTGTTTGTTTTTCATTTTTCGCGCCGAAAGAATTGATACGAATGATACGAAATGAGTGAAGATAAATAATACAGGGACGATTTCCGGACAAATTCATATTGCTGAGTATTAGTACATACAACTCAAAAACAAAGAAAGTAACCAAAAATCTAGGTACTTTTTTAAATTGCATCAGTCAAAAATCACAGAAAAATTCGCAAGAATTAAATTACACTACTCTCGTTCATAAATCAGTGAAAAATATCGAAAATCATTGGAAACTAAATATTAAAAATTGTAGCTTAGCAAAAAATTAGGAAAAAAAATCACTGAAAACAAACAGTGGAAAAGATTTTGGAAAAATAGGGAAAATTCATTTAAAAAGTCAAAAAATGTCTGAAATTCGTTGAATAAATCAGTGAATTTCCTTAAAAAATTAGTAAAAATCGAAAACTTAGTGAAACTTTTTAAAAAATCAGTAACAGTCTGCAGAAAGTTGAAGAATTTTGTTGGTTTTTACTGTGTTGTTATTCTGACTTTTTTCACTGATTCGAAACGATGAGGAGTTTAGAATCAGTGAAATTTCACTTCCAATTGGTGAAAAGGTACAGATTCAATAAAATTGTAGAGCTTTTATTTCAGAATTCGTTTTTTGTTTTTTTAATGAATACTGAAATGATCTGTAAAAATTTACATTTATTGATTGAATCAATAATAATTGTGAAAAAAATTGTTGATTCAAAATTGAAAATTCACTAATCGAATCAGTGATTTCTCAATTGATTTTCGCAGTGACTCTCAATTCTGGCTTTTTCATCAATGAATTTTCACGGATTCAATTCAAAACAATATTTCAAATAAATATACTTCGGCAATTATCGTTCTCAAATAATTTCAAGTTTCACAATGCTACGAAATATCGCTTTTATTAAGTACTCTCATTCAGCTCAAATACATAAAATGAATCAAAAATCGAAACAAAAAAATTGAAAAATGAATCAACAGATGACAATTAGGCATCTGTATAATAGGTATTCAGACCCTGAAAATTTATAATACAAATAGGTATGTACAAAATACAAATGTGTTATCACGAGGACTTTCGTGAGTAAAAGTAACACGTAGAAGTTGGAAAAACGGTAAGTTGGCTTATGCTGTTTTCAATTTTCGTGTGGTCGACCTACAATACTCGAATAACAAAACGCAATTTATATTGGAAGCGAGACAGAGACACAGAGCGAGGCGAACATACAACTAAATAACACAAAATTCCACATATTTTTTATGTCTGTATACCGAAGCGAAAATGGAAATAAAAGTCTTGTTTTATTACGACCGTAAGAAAGTAATTTTTCCCGTTAGCTTGCCCGAACAAATATCCTAAGGGTATAATTCTTCACCTATGCTGCTTTTTTCCTTGCTTTATTCTACCTCGTTTTGCGAGTATCTCAATTCCTAAAAAGTTGGCCCGCTTCTAAAGTAAGCCCTTTTATAATCAAAAAACATTTGTATCAATATAATTTCAAAAATTTCCCGAAATAAATATTGGCCAAAGTGGAGAATTTTTTTTCAAAAATATTCGCCTCGTACCTCATTCATCCACAGTAGTCAAGTTTTGTGTCTCAATTGTACCCATTTTGAAAATTTTCAAAATACATATTCTAGATACATCAATGGAAAAAAATTTCTCAATTCACAATTTTTTTTTTGTTATCTATCGATAGAATTTCGAGTTATACTCCTCAATGTTGTGCTCTTGATCTGTGCAGATACGGTTACTTCATTATAACTATTTCTTCGAACCTTATGTTCAACTTTTCTCACACATTTGAACCTATAGCTGGCAAAATTTGAAAAATATTTCCCTTGATCAACAACCCATGACACAATATTACATGAAAATTGAAAACGTATCAATTTTCCTTTGGTGGCCGAGATGTTGTCGATACTAATCTGACGAAAAACAACGAACGTACGCCAGGTAACGTTTTCATTCGATATAACGATGCATCCTCCAGAGGTGGGAATTCGGGAAATGTTTATCCGTTATTACGACCTTTCGTTATATTTTCTTGTTATCGACATTATACCTTTCCGAATACAATGTAAGTATTCTCTTTACATGCATTATTTATACCTCGAAAGAGGCTTTTGTTAGGTAAATTTTACTTCATTGAGTAAAGAGCTGATATTTTCAGCTATAGCTATAAATATGCAGAAAGACTCGAACAAACTGAAGGATAAAGTTTCATTAGTTTTGGAACCAATCACCGAGTGGCGTAAGGAAAAAGTTGATCTTCAGATGTGTAACATCTGATTTATGATCTTTCAAATCAGAATTCCAAAATTGAATATTCAAGAACTTCCTCGTGCTATTCTCATTAAAAAACATTCAATACATACATGATTCTGATGTATCAAAATTGAGAATTCTGAGATAATTTCCGCCATCCGTTGAAATTATTATAGAATGATACTTGTTTTGAAGAATTATTCATAAAAGATAATTTCTTATTAAGAAAATATCTCGAATTTTTTACAAAAAAAATTACAATCATAGTTTTAAAAAATGTTTTTTTTTTCAACAACATTAACGGCTGCCAAATCAACCAAAACAATAAAAGGTTGAAAGATAGTAGCTGTAGTCGTAAGGTACATTATTCAAGATCTCGCGAAATAAATTTGCAAGTAGGTATAGTAGTCAAGATTCTAAGACTTCTTTGAGAAAAAAATTAAACGTTCGATTAAGTAAACTCAATGAAATTAATGTAATGAAACTGGTATTCGATTCAAATCACTAGCACCTTATTTTCTCTTTCATCCTTAAAAATTCTCAATTTCACCGCAGATATGAATATGGAGCTATCTACAACATGAGATGAACTTATTATCAACTTTCACAATTCGTAGATCGAATTTGTATCACATCAGCGCATTCTCCAAACGAAAGAACGATTTTCAAACGCGATGTGGATGCTCTCAACATGAAAAACATCCAACTAAATTTTCCAGTGTTCCTAACTGTACATTCAGATGTCATAGAGTGGTGTTACCCAAACCCTTTCATAAATGCTAATTTTACAGTGAAATTGATGGACAGTATGTCATGAAATCGCGTCGATTAAAAATATTGCTAGTTTGATGACCCAAGCAATTTATAAATTGAAAAGAAAATTAGATGTTATGACCTCACAGAGAGAGGTACATATTTACGCGACGTTCAATCAATCTTCGTGTGTGTATCACAAAATCAATTCATTTCTACACATAAATCCCGCCCATTTAGCGAGAAACGCCAACCGAAATAATATTTTCGATCAATTGCATCGAAGTAAATTTACTCGGCATATTAAAAATATTACTAAAAGAATGTTCGCAGACGAAAATATGTAATTTTTCGGAAAAATTGTTCAGAAATTGAAAAACTACATCCTCGTAATAAGTGTTTGAACAATAGAAAATATATTTTTTCATTCAAAGGTGTATATTCGAGATTTCTATGCTTTGAGAATTTCATTTTTCAACTGAAATCGGTACGCTGATTTTCAGCAATTTCAAAATCACTCGAATGATAAATTTCGAATTCCAAAAATTACGTCACATTTCAAAATTGTATAAATTACAAAGTTTATGAAAATCAAGCTTCTTCAAAATAAGGCACATCTGGAGAATCAAAGACTTTACTTTCCATACCCTATGAAGTGATTAAAGCAGGAAGTCGATCTAGGCAACCGGTTCATAAAACAGGCACAAGAAATAAGGATTCTGAATTTTTTGTGCAAGCTTATAGAAACGGAATATCGTAAAAAGACGATTTTTCACCATATTAACAAATGAAACATTGTGAGAAATAACTTACTCAAGTTTCTGTCCAGGTAGCAATAGAAAATCCGTAACTCACCTGAAACAAATTTAAAAATACATAGTTATTTCGTCTGTTAATAGGTAAATGGTTTTTCAAATCTGAGATAATTTTTTTTTTTGAAAAATTATCTTAGAATCACAAAAACTGACTATTTTGAGCAGTAAACAAATATTGCGGTAAAAAGGACATTTTTGCATAAAAAAATATTCATATTTTTGAGACATTTGGATCACTAGAACAAATTTTACTGAAAACGATGTTTTCATTATTGAATTGTTTAGCAACTAATGGAAGTAATAGTGGCAGTCGATAATTTTTACACGAAAGCCAGATATAATTTCAAGTGATTTTGAACTCATTTAGTACATTTTGCGAGTTTCTTGGGTGTTGCCTAGAGTCAATCTTCATCATAATTACAACCTAAGCTCCAAATTGAAGTCCAGGGTTGGGGGTTCAAATTCCAACATTCACATTATTTTACAATGCCCTAGAACCAAATTTGCAAATTGGACTTTTAATAGACCACAACGTTAATTTGAACCGATTTTTCTATATTTTTTTAAATTGTAATCGAGGTAAGGAGTATGGAACCAATGCGTACTCAAAACACGACTCTAAAGACTCCTCAAAAAAGAGGGAAAATTTTTCCGGATCATAGGAAAGTTCGAATATGTTGAAATACATCTTCCATGCTTTCCCATTCGCGTGAATTTTTCCGGGTCCGAACCAAGAAATTACTAACTATGGGTCAAGCAGAAACACGAATTTTTAATACATCAGCGCAGTGCAATGTTGAAAAAAAAAACTGAAAATTTTACAAAGTTCATCGATAACGAGCTAAAAACCGGTTGGTTTTCTCTCATTTCATTTTTCAAAATTTGAGAAACGGATAGGTATAAAATCTATAAGTATCAAATTTAATTTCAATATTTTCCAAAATAATCTAATTTTTGTAAAATCGTTGCTTCACTTTATTATTATTTGAATTTTTTCATCATCAATAAAAATGGGCATGAATGCACCCTGCACCGATTTCATGTACTTCACTGCATCAGTTTTGAAAAATCGAACGACCAACAGCGAAACGAAACGAATTCTAAATGATTTAAAGGTTTACGATGCGAAAATACGCTGCTGCACCGGAGAGAAGTGACCAGTAATTTATCATATCGAATGTATCAGTTCGATTGGTATCGTTAGAATTAATTTATACGTAAGGTTTCACATAGAACGCATAAGTGATCTGTTTTTGACCCAACCGCAAAAATATCGTTCTTCAACAACATTCTTATTCTAAATTTAGGACTGGCGTTGACTTATTCTCTTTCGTACACGACGGTTGTTTTTCGAGCTATTAGAAAATTAGCGATGCGAGTGTATAGTTGGAAACTGTTCGTCTACTGATTGTTTCGATGTGTTCGTTTTGGGCGCGTTTTTCGAGTCAAATTCTGATTATTACGTGATTCGATAAAATGCGATCGGGGTCTCATCGAAAATGAATTCGTCATTTTGTGCGGCGGTTACATCATTATCTCATTGAGTTACTTGTTCGTGTTGAAATTTGATCGAGATTTACGACATCAACGTTTAATTAATTATCAATAAGTTGTGATGTTGATTGAAAAGACACTGGTTGTGTTACCTATTATTGCCTAGTGAGCGTTATAAAAGTGATTTGGGGTTGTCCCTTTCAACAGAAGTAGGTAAGTTGTAAATATATATTAGTAATTTTTTTCTGCATTTCTTTTCTTTCGAGCTTGAAGCTTGATAGGTGATAAAAAATTAGATACATTTACGTATCGTCATACTTTATCCTGCAGACTGCTTTTTCAAAAAGTGAGTACGAGGAGTGAACTTGTATACTGACAACTAGGAAAGTATGAGAGTGTGTAGATGGGCTCGTTCGCCATCTTGAGCTTTTCGAAAACATATCAATTCTATCAATGAAAATTTCAATGGTGAAGCGAGGAGTTTTATTGAAGATTGTCCGATCAACCGAACGAAAATTATAAGAATATTGTCTTCAAACTAACACGACTGTTTTTCCACCTTACATCACAAACTCCAAAAATTTTAAGGGATCTCGCCGGTATTCGAGGAGAGAAAAATAACTCACTCCACATCCCCACAAGATGCGATGATTTCAAAAGCTATACTCGATTAGACAAACAAAATTTTTTAAAAATTGGAAATTGAGAAAACGAGACTGGAATTTCATTTTTACATCAATTTGAACATATTTCTTCACCTCTGAACTTCTATAAAATTTGGGATCATCAGAAAACTTCATCGACGAAGATCATTTTCTTCACCTTCCAATGTTGCATCCGCTCAAAATTCTGAATATAAACCAACGTTGAATTGCATTTTTACAAAAAATAACTTCCATCATTCGGGTTGTTCACCTTTCAAACTGATTCTATCTCGTACAAGACTTCACGTAGATCTTTTCAATACCAAATTTTTCTCACACATTTTTCTAAAAACAAAATAATAAAATTCCATCAATTCATCATTTGAAATCCGTATCGATATGTTTGAGAAAAAATCAAGATGGCGGATCAACATACCCACCTTTATAATGCCCTGTCATAACGTACCGCGTTCGCAGTAGGTACAGTAAGTATTGGCATTTAGCCTAATGCATAATCGTCTACGTTTCTCCACCTTATCGGTCATAAACGTGTGCTACCGACAATGTATTCTTAGGTAGAACACCTATTGAAAAATTGAAAAAAAATTCAAGTGAAACACAATCGCGTTAAATCAAGATGGCCATGTATCTAAATGGTTAGATCTAGTAGGTAATAACTACCTAGCTACCTGCTAGTACATTAATATTGTTTGTCCGAAATTAAAAATGTCTGATTTCAAACTGATTTGTTCATTTGATTAGAAAAAAATACAAGGCGACGTTGAACAAATATTTTGCAAAAAATCAAAAGCACATTGAATTCAAAAAAAAATAGTAATAATCGGTCCATGAGAACGCGAATTATTTTTACAAAGGTGCCTTTTCTCACGACATTCAAAAACGTTGGCTTTGTTATTGATGATGTGACGTGACGTCACACGGTTGAATTTACGTTTTACGCGACACGTTTACGCCGCGCCGCAGCGTAGCCGTTTATTTTAGCAGCTTCTCGATTTTTTTTCTCGGTATTTGACATCGAAAGTCTGAAGTTTGGAAAATAACTTATTTTTGACCTTCCGAACTGACTGGAAGCGTTTTTGAAACGTTTCGGAACCCCCAGAAAATTTTGGAACTTTTCAGTACAGAAAAAGCTTATAAAAATAGTTCATTGATAACCGGTCTGATCAAATGAAGCACGATTTTCCAAAATTGTTCTCGAGACATCTATTTTTTTTCGAATATTAAAATTTCTTGGCAAAAAATATGGATTTAAACCGGGAAGAACGAATTTCAAGAGAAAAATCTTACTTCAACAGATTAAATAGATTATTGCTACAAGGAAACGGTGATTTTTAGAACTGATATTTAAGCCATTTTTCTATACTTGAGAATTTCAAAATTTTCTGGAGGCTTCGAAACGTCTTGAAATCTTTTTCAACCGATATAGAAAGTTATCAATAGAGTACCTATCCCAAAACATTATCGAGATTTTCAGCAGAAAAACTGACAAATTCTGATAAGATTTGAATTTGAATTCATTTCGGCAACCAAACATTGAAAATTTTCCATTCGACTGCTTAAAAAATTAAATTTCCAACAGTCCAAAAGAATCTTATGGTACGTATCGATGCCATTATGCCCTTTCATTCGAATCCTCTGCTCCAGAGAAAATTTAGTCAAAACGTTAGAAATCAACAAACCAACACTAATCTCGAATTTCATTTTCATTTTGACCATACATGGCGTAATTGAAAACTGTTGTAAATAAATTAGGTTAAAGCAGATTCGTCTGAATCAATATTTACTTTACTCAAATTTTACTTTTTTCGCGCGAATCAAACTAGAATATTCTATTTTACAGACACCCACAGCGAAAAATTTTCGTATTCGTGATATACTCCGTCTCTAAAGACGAGAAAATCGTAAAATGGAAAGAAAAGAATACAGAGATGAGTCTCCAGACAGTGTGGGATACATCGAAGAGGATCATCCACTCCATCCGAACCTCGCAGTACAATCAGTCAGACTTTTGCAAATACCACCAAACGACGATGACAAATCGTATTCTTTCACAGCTTCGTTCACCGATATGGATGTGCCTATATTTACCAGAGAAACTTTATTCGAAAGGGAGAGAAAACAAGTAAGATTTGATACTTCTGCAGTAAAAGCTCAAAATACGTAGCAGTCAAATTGATATGTAGATAGAAATACCTATACCATCATTTGTAACGTACTTATGTGTACATTCGATATGAATGTACAATCCTACCTTTTGATTACTTTACCCAAAAGTAATGAGTTTAGGAAAGTAGAAGGAAATAATACCTGCCAGATGCCCAGTTACCGTGAAGTTGATTGAAGGTTAATGTTAAGCGTAAATAAATTAGGTATTAGACATCTTCGTGATATCCTGAATGCGAAATATCAGTCGATTTGAATAGACATTGGTAGCTAGAGGTGAGGTGCGGAGTATGATTTAGACCGTGGCACCGCAAATAACTCAATGCGTAATGTCATTTGTGGAGTTTTCGCTCCACGAAGTAATTTTCTTCTCGAGAGTATGCTGTATTTAGAGAACATGGAACTTTATCACTGTCTAAGTACTTCTACTTATCCATTTATTGGTCCCCGAGGTGTTGACATTTTACAGCACTTCGTATGTACTTGATACATAGATTTAGATACCTTATTATTGCAGTTATACGAGATATAACAACAAATATTAGGTAATTTGTACTTCGTGGAACACTTTCATTTTCATTCGTTATTGATTTAAATATTTGATTCAGTTTTGTGAATTGAAAACAGCAAACAGCTGTTAGTAGCAAAGAGTGCAAACACCTTCCGTAAATCAAAAAATTGCGTTATTGCGATAAAAACGAGTACCTTCAGTTGAATAACTTTTTTCGAAATTAAGTTTTTCAATCCCAAATTTTTTTTCGCAATTTTCCATTCAGTAGGTACCTAGCTATAGCTACAGATCTAAAAAATGTTCTTTTTCAATCTTCTCCAAATCTTTTTCAGCTTAAAATTCTATTTAAAATGTGTTTCAACTTCAAATCTAAATATTTATACATTTGCATCCATAAGTTTTTCAATTTCGATTCTCTCTCAGAACTTCAAACATGCTCAAATTTACTCAAGATTTTTGTCAACTTCAAAAGAATTTTTTCAAATTCATCGACTCTGAGCTTCCTCAAGATCTTGGTCAACTCTAAAAATTTTCACATCCTAAAATTTCGCTCAGTTTCTTTTCATTTTCAACTTTTCTTCCGAGTTTTTTTGGATTCAAATATTTTTTCCTTTTAGAATTATTAGTCAAAATTTTTTCTCAACTTGAGATTGGCTTAAAATTCTTTCAACTGCAATATTGGTTCGAAATTTTTTCCAACTAAAAATTTCATTCAATATCCCCAAAAATACTGATTCTCTAGCTCGAATTGAGGTCCCTCAGAAAAAAAAACTCAAGATTAGATTCTCAAAAGGAGTAAAAATTAGTTGGAAAATTAAACTTCAGAGGGACAATTATGAATACTTATTATTGCTAAAAATTTCTGAATTTGATTTTTTCAGATCGGTTTTGGAACTTTTTTGAAAAAGGACTATCTTGATATCGAGATTCAAAAATTGAAAGTCCTCAAAAGGTTACCAACAAAGAAATAATTTTAAAAAAATTATGACAGAAGCTCAAACATATTTTTGGTCAAACCGCATAGAAAAATGACCATTCCCTACCCTTTCTTTCAAATCAACGACTGACGCAATAGCCATAATTTTTTTCAAAAATCCAATCTACAACGGTACAATTTTGTAAAATACGATCAGTAATTTTATTGTACAGGTAAAACAAATTTTCGAACTTGAAAACGTGTTAAACGTATCAATACATAAATCTAGGCATACAGTAGCTCTGCCTGTTTTACTCTCAATATCCAACAACAATCTATTCTATTTCTTCCGACATTGTATCGTATCAGTATCGATCCTATTTACGCCGCGCCGGTTCGCTGGTTTGTCAGTTCATTCATTCGTTCAGTCATTCATTCATTGAAAAAAACGAACAAGGGAGTTCCAGAGAACGTGACATGAGAGTTCTCATAATACGGTACAATAAGTGTTTTATGAGACGTGAATTTATTTCTGCTCGAAAAAAGGACGATTTTGTTTCGTGTGGTGCACTGCAGTCCAAATTCAAATTAACCATTGAAAAAAAAATCTGGAAAAGTTATTCAAGCTCTATAATTTCTTCAATCATTGAAAAATACAATTTTCAAATTCCAATTTTCCCTTCATCATTTACAAATTAGAATTTTGTCATACACTCCTAAATAAGTGACCCTGCCGGAAAAATAAAGGGACCTTGTGTAAAAAAATCGATGTCTTTATTTTCGAGTGTTGGGTTCAGATTTGGTGTCATTTGGACTAAAAACGTGGGAAATGAGACATCGATTTTTTTTTTACACAAGGTCTCTTCTTTCCGGATGGGCCACATAAGAATAATTTTGCCACGCTACTCAAGCTCAATAATGAAAGAAGTCATTTACGAAGTCTTTCGATTTTGAGGTAAAAAAATATACAACTTTAAAAAATTGAAATTCTAATGAAAACTCAGAAAAATCGAACTTACAAAAAAAAATGGCAAAAATTTTAATTAGATAAAGAAATATCGTGAAAAATTAATTGAGAAAATTCAAGATTTGAAAAACAAAATAAAAATGAAAAAACAGAACTTGGCAGTCAATTCAAAAAAAGTAGAAATTCGAGAATCTGGAAAATCATATTGAGAAAACCGAACTTGTAAACTATTAATAATATTTTAAAAAATTGCAAAAATTCAAGCATTCGCTAGAAAATTTCAAATTTAAGCTATAAAAGAAAAGTACACCACACGAAACAATACAAAATCGTTCTCCCTGCGAGTACGAATAGACTACTCTCTCTTTTCTCTTTTCTGATTGGTTTATTCAGTCAATATAAGGTGACTTTATATTACACTAGATGGCGTTCTTGTTTTAATTTAAAATCTGATGAAGAAAAACAATAAGAAAAAGAAGAAAATACGATCCTGAGAAAGTCGAGACCCTAAAAATGGGCGTTTTTCGAAAACTTTCTTTCGTCGCTGTACATGTACTCGGACGGTCGTCGCTGTCGTTGCCATCGCCGTTGTAGATTTTACCACATCCGCATATCCGCGTACCTACATTACTCTGCTCCCATTCATATTGCTTGGTGCTTAACGATTTTCATGCTAGTGTAGTAACCATAATACCCGAAAGCCGACTGCCGACACCCGACTACCCACCGGAGTACGAAAAAACTCACCGCCAGTTCAATGTCAGTTCACTGACAATGAGGTAGTGTTAAGTTCGTTCGTTAAGGACGCCAGGTTTCGCGTACGGTACGGTACAATATCATATTTCAAAATAAAGCGTGTATTCGCCGCGTTTCAACTTTTCCCGTACTCGACAATAAAAGAAGAAAACCGATCGTTAAATTTTCACTCGTACCTGTACCTATCGTAAATAGGTACGAGTATCTCTCTCCTAGGCCTTCTTCTGTCGCCGCAGCCTCTTCCATAAATCCGGCCGTAAGAGTAGATAAAAATGTCAGATGATCCGGAAGAAAATGAAAAAATTCGGATGACCGAGGTTAAGGACACCAAATCTCATCAGCCACCTTCTAGCAACCAGGTTTGATTTGAAAATGTTTTCATTTGCTTTCTCCTACCTTCTCCATGGTTTTTTTTGCTAATTAAAAGGCGATTTTTCGTAGAAAGGTGTGTTAGGTAACTCGAGTAAATAACGTAAGTGTAGAAATACAACCGTAGGTGTATCTGCATACATATTACTTGTACTTACATAACGTAAACACGTAATAAGCCATGCGCCATGAAAGTATTATTTCTCATTAAAAGTTCGTTGTGCTGCGAGTATAGAAAAGTGAAACAAGAATAGAGTAATTTTTGCGGTAATTTTCAAAATAATGTTCTTTCGGGATTAAAAAATTCGTAAAAATGCTCCAGGCACGATCCATAGATAGACGTAATACACTGCGAGTATTTTCATTTTATATGAGGCAATGTTTGAATTTCTTACGTAGATACTAAAAAATCTAATTAAAATTCAAAATATGCTCAATACTTGCCCAAAAAGTTATAAAAACACTAGAATAATGGGACCTTTCGTACGAAAATATAGCTCTTCATACCAAAATACCTTCTACAACCGACAAAATGAAGTGTCCCGAGCTCGTGACAAATTACATGGGCAACCGATACTGAATACGTAATTTGTCGACGGGAAATTCAATTTGAGAATAATTTATAGGTACATACCCATCTACCAAGACTGTGGGTAGGTATTTTTAGTTAGGAAATAAGGCGGAAAAAAATTGCCACGGGTTAGTTTAGGTACCTACTTTGATTCGTGAACAGAATTTTCAACGTCGCAATTCCCCCTCCCCCTTCGCGGTTTAAGGTGACTTTCCATTAATTTTCCTCTTACCGAATGTTGCGCGGATTTTCCAACTTGAGTTTACAAATTCTCGAATTATGAAACAAGTATCTGATTTGAAATTTGGGACTGTGTTTTTTTTTTGATTTTTTTAAATGATTGATTTCAATTCGCATCGTGATGCAGAATTTGAATATCTGCAGGCTTGGTTGAATGAGCAAAATAATTTGCATAATCGTGAATATTGAACAGAGACAGTTGGAGCGAATTTTCCAAGGAGGGGAGGGAGGGTTTGGTTGAAAAAATGTCGAATGTATTTTTCCATACAAAATTCTGAAGAGTTCGAGAGAATCGAAAGCAAAAACTTTTTGCAAGTACCAACTTTAAAAAATATATATGTACATATTTTTCCCATTTACAATATTTCAGTTTCAAGGATAATATTGAACCTCTCCTCATTCATACCGATGAAAAAAAATGAAAAACTAGACACACTGTGTCAAAAGAGCGGACTTCCTATTATATACAAACTGGTGACTAATTGCACAAATTCAAACTTTCAATTCATTTTTCTCCAATACTGTGAGCTTTTCAGACCAATTCTTTTTTTTTGGCATTCATCCTAACTATTCTTTTGGTGTCTGTTTTACCCTACAAAGCATCATTCTGGCGAAATACATATTTTCAAAGACAGAAATAAACTTTAAACTTATGAAAAGCTCAACTTTTAAATTATGAATCGAATCATTCACAAACGAAATCGTTCGCGAACAACTGATTCAATCAAACAAATCGTTCGCGAATGACTGATTTAATCGAACAAATAACAAATCGTTCGCAAACGACTGCTTCAATTAAACGAATCATTCACGAACGACTGATTCATTTTCATTATGACTGATTCATTCAATCGAATCATTTGAAAACGAATTTATTATTGGCAACACTATGAAATTAGTTTTATGAAGAAAACACATAACAAGAATTGACCAATCACAGACCTACAAACTTTGAACTTAATTTTCTCAAGAACGGTGAGCTTTCAAGAAAAATTCATGAGAACCAAAGTTGTAGAGCTTGAAATTCCTGACCATCAAAATGCCCTCAGTTTTTCTCTACGATGCACTGTTCGCGAGATATTTTCGAAAAATCAGTGGAATAATGAAAACAAAAAGTAATAGAAATCAAATCAACCAATCACAAGCCTTCAAACTTTAAGCTCAATTTTCTCGTAAACGGTGAGCTTTCAAGAAAAATTCATGAGAACCAATGTTGTAGAGCTTGAAATTCCTGACCATCAAAATGACCTTCGTTTTTCTCTACGATGCACCGTTTGTGAGATACTTTTGAAAAACTGAATAAACTTTAAAGTCGAAAAGCTCAGCTTTCAAAGCTCGGATTGACTTCAAAATTTAATCAGTTCTTCACCTATACACATTCTAATCACCATAAAAATTTCAAGTCGATTGGTCAACTCTAACGGAAGTTATCGCGTCAGAAAGAAATGTACCAAAAATGAGCTTTAAAGTTGAAAAGCTCAGCTTTCCAAGCACAGAATTGCACCAAAAACTAATCAGCTCTGCTTCTACACGGTCTACACCTACTGTAAAAATTTCAGCCCGATCTGTTTAGTTAAACGGGAGAAATCGCGTCAGAAAGAAAAGGCTTCAACAAACATATAAAAAAACAAACCAGTATGATTGCAATAGCGGATTCCCGCTAGGGCGGGAAGTCCGCTAATAAATAAATATTTATGCCCCAAATTTGTTGCAATTTAATATCGATTTCATAGAATAATATTTCAAGTCGTAAATAATGTGGAACAAAAATTCATTATTCATTAATTGCATTCTAGAGTATCAAATTTGGCATTCCAAAGAAAATATTGACAGATGTAAAAACGTCAAGATACTCAAATTATTCTCCACCAAAGTTTGACCAAGAAAACAAAGCAGAAAGATTCAGAATTTTTCAAAAATTTACCTTAGTTCATCGAAATTTTACCGAATTTTATCGAAATGTGAAGTAGGTACATAATATTGAAGGGGCGAGTAGCACGTGAGCTGCGTCTACATTTCAAAAAACTGCGATAAAAAATTTCACTTCCAAAGTTTCATATTATTTACTTTTACCCGCCCAATCTTAAAATCTGTTTTGGTTCACAAAAATTCTGAAAATTTGAAAAAAAAAAATGGTTGCGAATTTTTTTTAGAAAATAGTCTTTGCATAGATACAATTGAACCAAAAACATCAGTGGTGATGATTTTCAACTCATTTCTTTTTTGATGCGGGTGGGGGTAAAAAGTAGGAAGAAAATGGATAGAACCGCCCCAAACGATTCAATACGATGACAAAGGATACTGAAAATTGAATATTTTTAAATTAAGCATCCTGTGAAATTGGAGGAATTGTTGAAAATGACTTTTTTTTAAAAATTTAGCGAAGGGGGGAGGGAGGATGTAAAATGAACGTATGACGGCATTTTGAACGAAGATTCTACTGAAAAAATCGTAAGAAAAAATTTTGGAACTTTTTGTACATAGGCACTTGGGCAGATTTCAAGACTCGGTGGGGAAAAATAAATGAAGAACCAAGCAGAGAGTGAAATTTTTACTCACAATTTTCAGACGTCTAGACACAACTTCTGTGTCACTTCCCTCTCAAATTTCTAGAAAAAAGCAAAATGATCACCCCTAATAAAAATACTCATAGTCCTTATATTCTCGGAAAGGCAAACAAAAGGTATATACGTAGTTTGTGGGACTATGTATAGGTACCTATTTGTATAAAATCGAAGAAAAGAAATATTATTGAGACGCGTTATTAGAGTTACGAAAATTCGAATACGCTTTCGTCATATAGACAGTATGACTCGGTCGCCGGCTTGCGCGTTTTATTCGTCGAGTATCGATCAGTCGACGCGTTCAAAGGCTGGTAAAAGCTCTTCCTTTGGTAGCCTAGGTAAACTCGCTTTTATACAGCAGCGAATTTTGTAATTTGGTTCCCAGACCTATCTGTACGTATCTACTGATACGTATAGTCTCAAGTATTGCTCAAGTTTATGTAATCTCGACTAGAGAGAAAAATACGCGAATGTCGACGAATGTGAAAAAGGCAGTGCTCGAATGCGCCTAACATTGTAACCATTTCGAGCTGGTGTTCGCGCTTTTTCCTCATTTTAATAAGTACGATTATATTTCCTTGATAGAATAAATACTTTCAAAGCGTATCAATCACACACCATCTAACTTCAAAAAGAAAAATTAAAGTTTAAAAATCCAAAATTCATATAATAACATTATTTTACAAATTTTTTGAGTAAAAAGCTTGACTTGGCTTGACCTACTAACATGAATTTTTGAGCTTTTTCATGGTCTACCCTCCCACCACGCAAAAAAAATCCAATCAAATATGGTTCAAAAAATTACAATGAACAATTTTTCATCCAACTAAATTAATTATACCAAAGGCGAGTGGATTTTTTTCAAATTTGCAGAAAAACTTGACTTTTTACTCAAAAAGCTCGACTTTGATTGGCCTCCTGTTCAAACGATGTTACATTTTCCATACCTACTCTCTCAAAACGCATTTAAATATCCTATTTCTTCCAAAAATAACATTTTTACAAGACTTGAGTACTCTGAAAAATTTTTTCTAAAAATTGACAGAATCATCTTCAGAATATTTTGTCAATCAAAATAAAAGTACGACCCTTTCTCCACGAGGGGACTCGAAAAACAATAGTTTTATAACAGTTTTACAAGAATTCAACCATTTCCGGTTTTTTATCAGGGTTGAGTGACTCGTCAAGTCGTATACGTATCTGAATACTCTCACTTTCATCGCGCTGCACCATAAGCAAGCACGCCTATATCTATAAATACAGAAATATCGAAAGGTATTCAATATTTCTGCACGTAGATACGTTATTACGTACAATTAGAGGCGTCGCGAAAATAACCTTGACCACTATGGTCAAAGTGAAATGTCGCACATGACTAGGTAAAAATTGGCGAGCCTCCAAGTCGTAGCAACGAATTCGCGAAATAAATAAAATAAAAAATACGCGTAAAAGGCTCCAACAGGCGAAGTAGATATGTTGATTTGCTCGTTGACCCAAAAATTCGATTTTAGGAGGCAATCGTTACCTAGATAATAGAAGCAGATAATAATTTGAGATTAGCAAATTTTTTTCATTTCCACCTTCCTTCAAGTCATTATTAAGGGAAATTCGCCATTTCCAATTGTTTTCAAACTTTATCATACTAAGTATATGAACAATTCGAGAGAAGTGTTGTGAAATTTTTTCATATTTTTTCGATCACTCCACAAACCTGAAAATTAACTTTTAAGACGTTGAACTGCAATATGGGTGCTTTTGTCCAATAACCTTATCTCATTTCCGAGAATATGTCAATTGCATTCAATCGATAAGTAATGCATTACACCCTTCTACATAACCAATCGTTATCAAAATATTCATGTCCAATTATCCATTAATCACTTATTTTATCACCCCGAAACTGCGAAAGGAAATCTTGCAATTGCACTTCCTCAGATATACATCTTCATTCAGATCAGACTATATCAATTAAAAATATCACGAAATAGTCTTCACATCCTGCTCAAAAAGCAAAACTACGTATATTCTGTAAAATTACGAATCTGAATCCAAGAGAACTATGCTAAAATATAGTTCAACTAGAATGGAACCAAAAACAAGGGATCGTTTCTATCCTACTTCGATTAGATTTATTCGAGATAACTTTCTCAAGTCTTGAACCAATCCGAGCTCGAGGATATCATTAAGCCTATGAACTTCCAATTCCATAATGTAAAAAACGAAACTAAGTAAAACTTGGCAAAACTCCAAGTAGTAGCAATGAATTCGTGAAAAAAAATGAAAAAATACTCGTGAAGTTTATGCAAGCTAAGCATGTTAATTTGCCCGTTGACCCAACTGTATAATTTCTTGGAGACATTCGTTCGATACTAGTGAACGATTTTTGAGCATTTTTGCGGATTTTATACTCAATTCTGGATGAAGGGGGAGGGGGTAGTGGCAAAACTTATATTTTGCGTTAAATTCGCTACTTCCAGAAGTTTCAAATCATTTTCCAACTTTCACTTTCCCATTTATAAATCAGTAAAACAAATCGAAAATGACTACAGCACAGTATTAAATAAGTGAAAAAAAATTAGAAAATTACAAAAAAATCATTGAAAATCAGATCATTTTGTTGATTTTTCCTGAGCAATTCTGATTAATCATTTGGGACTTTTGATTGATAAAAAGAAGTTAATTCAATTTTCCTCATTCTGATCGTGATACAGTTTGAGGTGAAACTCAGCCAAAAAAAATTTCAAGTTCACAAAAATGTCTGATCAGTGAGTTGAAGTCTTAAAACGGGACTATTTTTGGAGAAAAAAAACTCCGTCATTGAATAAATAAGCTACCTACAAAAACAAATATCTTTGTAATTTATACACAGGAAAAAAGTAAATACGCCCACCATCAACGTAGACATACCACATCAATCCGCATTAAGCGAGAAAATGCGATGATAAGAGAATTACGAATACATGGAGAATCGAGACACATGTGTCTAGCTAGCTCTATACGGCAAGAGTGACGTACATAGTATAAGTACATATTGTCAACTGCATGTGTGATTCATTTCAATCGTAATAAGTTTAATTTAAAATACTTGGTAAAAATTAAGCGTTATAATGTCGAGTTAACTTGTTTTGATTTGAGCAAGTACTCTCCGCGGAACTGCTCCGTCTATTTTTAATTTTCATCACAATAAAATACTATCGAAGGTTATGTAATGATGTGTTTAAAAGTGGTGGTCTAATAAATGCTTTTTAGGAGATATATTTAATAGACTGTCGCAAATGGCTCGTATAGAAGTGAAAAATTATCCTATACAATGTCGTTACTGAAGTTGAAAATTTTTCGTACACAAATCACGTCTATACTCGTTGGTGTGGATTATGAGATTACCTTACTTAAACTTCGCAATCATTCAGCTAATTTTTAAAATCTCGGGGTTTTTGAAGAACCATATAAAATTTACCAAACTTTTTTCTTTTCGTCACTTTTCTGTATTGGTTTTCAGATGAAATAAGGGCGCCATCTAGTCTGGGTATAAAGCAAACTTTACCATCGCGTCAATAAACCAATTAGAAAAGATAATAGAGTGAAAAATTACGAGAGCCCATTCATTCTTACGAGAAGAACAATTTGTATTGTGTTTCGTGTGGAGTATTTTCTTTTCTCAGGCAGAGATCGAATTCTGCAATCAGCTCAATTTCAACATTCAATTCTCTCATTTTATCTATTACAAATTTTCTCAAAAATATTTCAAATTAAATTTTTTTTTCAACTTTGGAATGTTTCAAAATATTCTTTTCAACTTCAAATTTTTTCAAATTTTACAACTTTTCAGAAATCTTTCAAAATATTTTCATTATAGCAGTTCGGGTTTCTCAAAAACTCCCAAGTTTATACAAATTTTCTTTAATTTTATATTTCATTTTTTTGATGTTCTCAAATCTTCACAATTATTATTCCTTCAACAGTATTGAGAATGTGAATTCTTCTTACATTATTTTTCAAGTTAATTTTTTTGAACTCGATCAGAAATTCAGTTCAAAATTTTACAACACATTATTTTTACAGTTTTTTCTAACTCAATCTCATCAACTTTGCTGAAAAATTGGTGTTTTTGAGTGAGAATAAGGAAGGAAGGGCGAAAGATTTTTCAAAATGCCATTTCACTTATACTACCACAGTCGAGAGGGGCAGGACCTTACCTATTTAAACGATCTCAATCATCATTTACCAGACTATTTAGATAGGTACATATTTCCTTATGCAACTACTAATGACTTTCTTTTTACATTGATGTTTCAGAATCTCACAGGAAGACTTCTTTTCGCCACGTTTGCAGCAGCTGTTGGGTCAGCTTTCCAGCATGGATATAATACTGGCGTTGTGAATGCACCTCAGGAAGTAGGTACTTCGTAATCGTAAAATAAAAAAAAAACTCATTTTTATAAATTATTTGAAATAAATAGGTACGTGAGGAATTTGAAAGAGCCATCAAGTCATTAATATTGTCAATTAACAAATCAATGTCTTTGAATTCGAAGTATTGTCGCAATTAAGAGAAATCAGTAATTAGAAATGCAGGAGGAAGGAATAGGTTGGCGAGAGATTGAAAATTCCCAACTGCTCTCACCATTAGTTGAATGGAAAAGTTTTTACCAATTATCATTTTGGAAATTCCGGTGCTTTTTACCGACTGCGATCTACCCAACTAAAACGGAAGGGAGGGGGGGAGAGAGAAGGATGAGGTCGCCAGTTCGTAATACCCGACATACGCACGAATTACACGGTACAGTCTGATCGAAAGCTAACGTTCGGTACTTAATAAGTACATATTTGTTCTTTTGGCCGCCTAATAAGTGCTCCGAGGCTTTTTCACTCCGGTCGCGTCGCGTTGTTAATTATCTCGGCATTATGTCGATGAGTATAACTTGTATCTTTAAAGAATAAAGAAAATTAATCGGTGGAACCGTCGGTTAATTTGACGTTCGTTATAACGAGACGAGGAGGCGACTAACTTTACCATTATGAATAGCCGACTGCGACTTTTTTTTTCGGCTTTGTTTTTCTCTCGTTAAGTACTTACCCACGTACCTACGAGTAAGGTATTATTTCTTTTATCGTTCTTTATTCCGGCTCGTTTTTGAAACAGTTTGATGGCTTTGTTTCTTTGTCGTACGAATAATTTAGGCGTTTAGATTTACATGTACCGGAATTGGACAATAGAGATAGGTATAGGTAATCACTGGTATGGTAGAGACATTTTTTCACGTGAGAGAGGTCTGAGTAGGACCGAGTAAATGAATATACAGATACTGTCCATTATCTCCATTACTAATATCAATTCATATTATCTATTGTGGGGAAAAGGGACATGGAGATTTTAAGGGTACAAAAACTGGGCTTATAGTTTTCGAATACTCATTAATTTTTTCGAAATTTTTGAAGAATTCGAAGGATAATTCTTCCGAAAATTGTACAATTTTCCAGAAAAATTCAACCTTTCCAAAAAAAATCTGCTAAATTATCGATAGGTAACTGTAAGTTTTTCAAAGCTTGAAAACCGTTGAAAAAATTGTACACTTATTAAAAATCCGGAGGAAATTTTCAAAACTGAAGAATATTTCAAATCACTGACGTTACCAATTTTAAAACTGGAAGAGCCATCATCTAAAACTCAAACGTTCTCCAAAAAAAAAACCTCGAAAATCTCCACAAGTGTTCATCATTGAAAAAACTCAAAAATTGAACAACTTTTTCAAAATTCCAACTATTAAAAAAAAAATGGTGCGAACTTTTTCACAAATTGGAAAAAAATAAACTGGAAAACGTAACCACTCTTCGAAAGTGACTTTTTTCAATCAATTTAAAAATCAGAAAATGAATTCAAACGTTCTGATCCTCCTCAACACCATTCCAATCATTTGTATGATTAGATTTCAGGGATCGCATATTTTCTTCAAACCTTGAAATACTCTCCAAATTTAAAAACTTTCAACCTGACCATTCTTCAGAAATGAATTCGGCTCCGAGTGGATCATAGTCCTAAGAAACCCGATTACAATCTAATTTCATGTTGTTTTTCCAATATTTCAGCTCCTTTTACTCCCTTTTATGGGATTAAAAATAGAGATTTTGGGACTTTTTTTGGTAAGAATATTGATAGAAAGAGACAGACGGTGGGAAAAGTGGCTACTCAAGTCGCTAAAATGTGACCAATTGAACATATTGATGCTATACGTACATTTAGATATAAAACATGACTTGTGTACAAAAGTATTAATGTCTACAATAATCTTAACCCTCATGTTTCATTCACAGCTGATCGAATCATGGATCCGAGATTTACTACAAAACGATTCTTTGGCAAATGGAGGCGACGGTATTGTCAACAAAAATACGCCGGTATTCATTTACGCGACGGCGGTTTCCATTTACTGTTTCGGTGGCATGATTGGAGGCCTAATGGCGGGCACAATTGCCGAAGGCCTGGGTAGAAAATGGGCTATTATATTGAATAACATACTCGTTTTCATCGCAGCTCTTCTCATGGGTAATAAAAAAACTACGCTTTATTTCATATCATCTTTCTTTATCGCTCTTCCAGTTCATAGAAACTATCATTTTAGGTATGCAGCTTTATAGCTACATGCCCAAATATAAATAGGTACCTAAGCTACTTATGTAGACTACTGGGTAATTTTCTAAAATGATGCAGGCTTGTCGAGAAGATGCGAGTCCTATTATATGCTGATATTTGGTCGTTTATTCATTGGAGTAAATTCGGGGCTGAATGCTGGTTTAATTCCCATGTATTTATCAGAGATCTCACCTACCAATCTAAGAGGAATGGTACGGTAATAACAAGTTTCGCTTAGTTTTTTTTCATAATATTATGCCTATCCACCTAAACCTTAATTGTCTTGTAAATTACCGAATTCGTTCACCCGCTTCTTCATCGTATTCCAGCTCGTGATTTACCCACTCAACGAAATGGGTATTTTTGTACCTACTACGAACCTCACCTTACGTAAATTTGCCATTATTTCAGATTGGTAGCTCTTATCAGTTGGTGATCACGATTTCGATCCTCTTATCTCAGATTTTAGGCATGAAAGATGTTCTTGGTACGTCAGACGGTTGGCCCATTTTATTATCCCTAATCGTAGTACCCGCTATACTACAAATAGCCACCATGCCGTTCTGTAAAGAATCACCCAGATATTTGTCCAGCAAAGGCCAAGATCAATCTGCCATCGAAGGTAAGATTAGAAATCAGATCACCTATACCTACGAGGATAACCACGTAGTACCTATTTACATATCAATCAGAGCTGATGGAACTCAGAACCGCGTGAAGAAGTTGCGAATTGCGAATCCCAAGTCTAATTCCTTTTTTATGCTTTTACTCAAGAATTGTATATATTTTATAAAACTCATGTACTAATAGGTAAGTAAACCAGGCATCGATAACAAAATCTAAACACACAAAAAAAAAGGTCAACTTCGGTATAATCTTTTAGAGCTGCAAAAAAGGCAATCGGGAAATTTTTTTCAATATCTCTTTCAAAAATAAACACTCTGTCCTATATTTCTTTTGAAATCGTCGAGTATTCGAGCTTCAGAAAAAATTAATTCTATTTGGATAGAAAAATATGATCTTGAGAAGAAAATTCGAATATTTGGGGCTAAAAATTCAATATAACTCTCATGATTTATTTATTAATCCCTCTACTCTTTCTTTCACTAAAAAAGATGAAAAAATAAGAGATTCAAAATTTCAATTCCATGCACATTATTTCAATTTTTTCGTTCTATCTTCACTGAATGAAACTCTCTGGTTGGACCCTAAGATCTTGCAATTTTCGAAAAATCTCAAAATACTAGAAAATTTTTTCTTCGATGTTTCCTTCAATGATCTCAATACGAGTATCTTCATAAAAAAAAAACATTTCAACCATCTAATTTTTCAAGGGTCCTTCAAAACTGTTACTTTTTTCTTGCTATTTAAAAACTCGACCGAAAAAATCCAAGAAAACATGTTGGAAAAATTTTCCCTCTGAATATTTTTTCATTAAAATTATCGGTGGCAAAGCCATCCATTCGAATTTATGGAAAATGCATTGCACATGTCTTTTTTAAAAATTGGAGAAAAGAGTGGAAAATCGACTCTGACAACTTCAATACAAGATCAGATTTCAGATTCCGATGAAAAGGGGAAAATATGTAGTCAGGTGCATCAAATTATTGGGTACCATTTTGTTTTGAGGTCAATGCACCACAACAGATAACTCAAGTGTCACTGATCAAAGTTTAATCTTATTCGTCTCGTTATAATTTTTCCTATTTTGAATCAGCAAAAAGCTAAAATCGCAATAATCAGCAAAATTCTTCAATTTTTGCTGATTTTTCCAAGTGTTTCACTGATTTTTTTTAGCAAATTTCAGATGATGCACTGACTTTTCAATGAATTTCTGGTAATTTTCCAGTAGTTGTTTTCACTGTTCAGTGATCGCTCAGAGAAATTTTTCAATTACATATTTTTGAAAATTTTTAACGATTTATAAATGAGATGTTAGGTAGATATAAGCTATAATATTATCCAAAGGGTGATTTTCTGATTGCGAAAATGCAATTGTAAATTACAAAACGGACGTGGAGAGTTGGACCTTGAAAAATTCGTGTTTTTTTTGTCAATTATTTCATTTCAAAAGCCAAACTTGTGATTCGCCCGACTCTTGAAAAAAAAAGTTGTTTGTACAGATTACTGAATGATCTTACTACCAAAATTAAAAAGTAGCCACAGCTCTGATGACCTCACCGCTGCTTAGACCACTGCACCAATTCTATCTAGCAAACGTTCGCGACCTTAGACAGTACCTTCCTCAGATATTTCTAGACCTATTCGTAGATACGTAGATTACGCATTACGCACCTATCAACACCAATCTGTTCACCTATCTTTACGTATATTTAAAGTTATATTTTCGTTTATTTAAACCGTTTAGCTTTGCAGTGGTTTCGAGGTACTTCCGACGTTAACGCCGAAATCGAATCAATGAAATCGGAATTCAATTCACAAAAATCGTCCGGCAGCGTTACCCTTGGACAAATGATGAGTAACTCGATGTTACGAATACCTATGCTGATTTCGATTGTAATCATGTTGGCGCAACAACTCTCAGGAATTAACGCGGTATGTAAATGAATGTGCATGGGTATCAAGGTACCAACATCCGTCTATTCACCAAAATTTCAATAATTCGGGTACCATGATTCTGTTTCGTGAACGCAGGTTATATTCTATTCTACTTCGATATTTCAAAGCGCTCATCTGAGTGACGCAGCGTCGCAAATTGGCACTATTGCGATGGGCGCGATGAATGTGGCCATGACTGTTATATCTTCTCTGTTGGTTGAAGCGGCCGGAAGAAAGACGCTATTATTGATCGGATTCGGCGGAATGTTCATTGACACCTTACTATTAACCATCGCCCTACGCATTGTTGTGAGTCTAATTTAACGACTTGCACTAATTTTTCACAAACTAATCCAAAAAAGGAATTCGTATTTTTTTCCGCACAACACAAAAATTTTGCGTTTAGTAAACCTGACCCCCCCACCCCTCCCTCGCAAAAAAAATGATGAGATGAGTGAAAAATCAAAGAAACCACTCGCATAATTTTTCAGTAGTTTCCAGTAAATTTCAAGAAAATTAGGCAAATGTGTCACATAGTTCGCGACTTTTTCGCTACTTTCACCACCGGTAGACACTCAGAATTTGAAAATTCAAAAAAAAAAAAAACATTGTCTTGCTTTTACTAAAAAATTGAACGCTCGTAACTTTTGATTTCTGCAAGATAGAAAAGTAAGGTTTACACAATTGAAAATATGAAACATTACTTTCTCAGAAATATATCCAATTATGGCACCAAAAGAGGGAAATTTTTTCCATATATTCCAAAAACAAGAAAATGAAAAAATTATCAACACCTTGACACGCGTTTTTCGAATATTTGATGCAGTACTATCGAAAAAAGCAAACAAAAATAAAAAAAAGGCATTTCTTCTAAAAGTATAACTCCAGTCCCTGCAATTCAGAGGTTAGGCAAGAATAAGTACTTGAATCAGGATGAATTGCCTACCTATTGATTGGAAGGAGCGTGGTCAACTGTGAAACGTCCTGTACATTATGAAAAAATGAAAATTCTTTCAGCCCAAGCCAAGCAAGAGTGAAAATTTTTGCAAAAAATTAAAAATTTCACTATTTTAAAACTTCCGAGGGGGCAGAGGCGTTACAGTTGTCCCCTCGAAAAATGAGAACTTCAATCAACACAATCATCTTTTCTTCGACGAGTGAATTCCAAAAATTATCTTGAGAAAAGTAGGCACCTTTGGGGCAAAATTCATGACCCAACGATCTTCTGCAAAAAAATAGGACTAATGCGGAGAAAAATCAAATTGTAACGCGAAGTTTGATGATACAAAATTTTGAAATTCATAACGTTTTTTACAGCTTGGAACAGGTTCGGCGATCGTATCCTATTTCTGCATAGTGTTAGTGGTCGGATTCGTAGTAATTTTCGCCACCGGCCCGGGATCAATACCGTGGTTCTTGGTCAGCGAATTATTCATGCAAAACGCTCGTCCATTGGCCACCAGCATAGCAGTCGGAGTCAACTGGACAGCCAACTTTTTCGTCGGTCTTGGTTTTCCTATTTTACAAGTACGTACTACGTACTACATATTTAGGTAGTTTTCCCAAAAATCTCATCCTTGACATGGCCAGCATACTAACGAATTTTTTTCGATTTATTTTTCACTCTGCAGAAAGCATTGGGTCCTTATGTATTCGTAATCTTCGCCTTACTACAGCTGATGTTTACGTTTTTCATTTACAAAAAAGTACCCGAAACGAAGAACAAAACTACCGAAGAAATATCAGCCGTTTTTCGCCAAATGTCGTACGAGTAACGCGCAGGCGCGAAATAAAATGCGTAATCTCGTACCAGCGTATTTGCTTCTACCTACCTACTTGTTTTCTTAAATGTTATCGAATATCAGTCATTATTGTTGTAGAATGTATTTGAATAAAATTATCTTCCTTATTTATTCTAATACACGTATTTACTTGGGCGTTTAATACGTAACCATGGGCCACGGACCAAATGGTGAGAGAGACAGAGGAAGGGAAAAAACGAACCATAGTTTTTTTCAGTCGTAATGTTGAAATGTAATTTTCAATTTTTTAGCCAAAAAATTACGATCGATTTTTTCGGATGAAAAAATTTTCAGAGTTGATTTTTCGGCAAAAAATCAATAAATGAACCTGCCTGTACTCGGTCTGGGTACAATCTAAACTAGATTTTCTGGTTCAGAGAAATTTAAACGTAGCTTACATTATTCCGATACGTCCATTACTGGTGATTGAGTGAAACTAGTTTCAATAAAATGAAATAAAACGAAACGTATGAAATTTCGCCGCGTTTCATGACCTCTGACACAGAGAAAAGACAGTTTTGAAAAATTACATCTTGAGACGATAGTTCCTCGAATACACACCGGCGCTACGAACATAGAATTGCATTGCCGCGCTTTTTCAAATTTTAATGTTGTTAGAAGTTGGTTATGCTGAAATTCTTTTACGAGTTCTTCTCTACGATCAAGTTAAGTAAATTGACTAATACAATTTCCATAATAACCTTCCAGGAGGTCTCGTATTTTTAATATACTGGACTGTCCTTTATTGATGATCTATTCATCTTTCAAAGCTTGGACCTCGAAAACAATTCTACATCGAGGTAAAGTTTTAACCAAGTAGAATTCATACAATATTGAAAATCAATAATCTAATTTGAAAACTCAATCTGAACTCAACTCAGTACATTTACTACTCTCTGAATATAACTCAGGAATCACGTCACAAGTCAAAATTTTTCAATTTTTTTTCTTCAACAAATTAACCTTGCATGTGAGGGACCCAAAAATGCCTCAAAAAGAACATTGATTTCAACTCAGCACCACCATTTTCTACTGGAAGATTTGAAACAACGAAAGAAAACACTCCAACTAAGAAATATCTCGAATTGGACGACGACAAATTTTTGTCGACACTCAACAGCCCAAAAAAAAAGTTCATAGTATTACAGAAATTATTTCCCCAGACTTCTTGAGATTTCTAGACCAATTTTTTCGGACCTTTCGGACATTAAAAAATATGGAGATAGAGCAGGAAAATTTAATTATGTCACGTAAAAATAATCAAGGTATTCGTATGTTCTCAAAGAAAACGATTCTGAATGAATTTTCGAACTGACTTGAAGAAAAAAACGAATACTCTACACGTAAGTATGACTTTTGCATAGGTAAAATTTTATATTATACTTGATAATTAAAAAGTACCACCTTCTTTTGATATGAGCAAAGATTTAAATAAAGAAGAGGTGAAATTATTCACGTCATTTTTCTTGAAATTTTTTCAATAGTTGGAGCCATAAGGTATTCAAGATTGCGCGAAATAAATTGATAAGTATTCAGAGGTTCAAAATTTGTGATTCTGATTTCATCGGTGAAAAAAAAAGAAGAAAAAGCACGATCAAAATCAATGAAAGTACTTGATACAAAGAATAAGATTGAGGTCTCAAATTGATGTTTGATTCAAATTATTGAAATTCATTCTTCTCTATCACGATTAAAAATTCTCAATATGACCGCAAATATACATAGGAAGCTATCTACCAATTTGAGATAATCTCATTAATCATTATCAACTTTCACACACTGCAGTACAAATTTCCACCAAATCAGCGCATTCTGCAAATTGTAGAATAATTTCTAAACGCGATCTAGGTGCTCTCTACATGAAAAACATATGACTAGATTTTCTAAAATGTTCCAAACTGTACATTCAGATGTCAGTGGGTGGAATAGCTGGATTACGAAAGCATTATCAACCTATTCTAGGTAGAAAAATATACATTTACTCTTATAAATGATAATCATATTATGAAATTGATTGACAAGTGCCAATAACTCGCGTCAATTGAAAATATTGCTCTTTTTTCAATAACCTGAACTTTTTTTCAAATTGAAAAGAAAATTAGACGTTTTGACCCCATATTGAGAGGTATGTGCGCGACATTTAATCAATCTCTGTACCTATATCATTCATCCATAACATAATAATTAGACTACTTCAACAAAATCGATTCATCTATACAGATAAATCTTGTCCATTTAGCGCGAAACGCCAACCGGAATAATATTTTTAATTAATCGCATCGGCGCCAATTTGTTCGGCATGTTAATAAAAAAAAAACAAAAACGATTTCGAAATCCGCCGTAGTCCGATGATAAATTAACCATCGTAATGAAAATGTTTTCCGACGAAAATAATTATTTATCTGGGAAATTGTTTCTAGGTACTTTTTGTACGTAATGGTCGGCAATTTATAAAGTTTATAACATAACATCCTCGTATCAAGTACGTATGGTATTGCTGTTTTGTATATACGTACAATTTAGGAAGATTTTTGTTCTTTAGGGATTTCTTTTTCAAATTGAAAGAGAAATTGATGAAAGGAGAAGGGAAAAATCAACTTTTACAGGATTGTTCTGTTTTAAAAATCGAGGTGCGATTTTTTTGTTCGAATGTAATAAGACTTCGAGTTCCTTTGCAAATTCTCAAATGCATTTTCATGCTTTTAGTGTCCTCTGCGTAAATTGGTTCAACAGACCAAGGACAAAAAATAATTGGAAACATTTCACGACCTCAAAGTTTTATAATACAATGCTCATTACCAAGAATCTCAATTTAATCATTTTAAATCTGATGAAAATCAAACTTTTTCAACGCGAGACTTATCTAGAAAAACCGAGGATAAAAAAGTTGAAAATTTTCATGCAAACTGGTTTAAGCGAAACTGCAGATACACGATCAAAAAAAATTCCAACCGATAATAAAACATGAACTTGAAAAAAAGTTCTCGCGGAGGACAGCACCACTAGGTGCATAAAGTAACCAGAAAAAACACATTTCCAAATGAAATTTTTGAAAAAAGTGAACATACAGGATATCAAAAAAGAGTAATTGGGGAAAAATCGAAAAAAAAATTCAATAAATTACTTACTGATGCTTTCTGTTCTGTAAGTAGAAATGGAAATTCGTAACTTACCTGAAACAAAAAAATAAATAAATCGTTAGTTGATTAATGAATGTAGTTTTTCCAAGTCAGGACGATTATTTTCAAAAATTAGGTTGGGGAAAATTTTTTCAACTCCAACAAAGATATACGCCATTTAAACCATATTTCAGAACCCGGATATCGCGGTAGAAAATCTTTAGTTTTGAGATGAATGAAGGAAGTACATAGTAGGTTAGGTATATAAAAGTGAATCAGTTTCATTCTAATTGAAAAGAACCTTGCTATCGTGTTCATCTACATGCTCGCTTACGAAATTGACCATGAACCATGAATATTTACCTGATTGTTAATTTCGCATCGATTACAGTCAATAAAACGATCGATGACTTTTCAACGCCTCTACAAATAGGTTCATTAACATTTTACAGATAGTTCTTCCGTACTCCATCTGTCTCCTAATTTCCTTTCCATTTTTTTTCCTTTCAATTTCCGTTGCAGTATGGGAAGGTTATGTAGAATTATTTTTTGATTATTATAGCTGTAAATGCTTACAAATAATCTTTTTACTTTGGCAATTAGAAAATTGTTATACATTTCAGATGTAAATTCATTACCATACGAGTGATTGAAATGTGTGATTTTCATTTTTAAGCTTTGATTAAAATCGAATAACCGATTAAAAATCGTTTTTCTTTCTTTGGCTATTTTCACATAAAAAATCTTTACAAATTGACCGGATGTGGTCTCACAGACCGTAGAAATCGAAACCCCGCATTTGATCAAGACGATCAAAAAATCATTTTTTATTCATTTTGACCAAGCAACTTCATGTAAAACCCCCGAAAACTCAAATTTCAGGTCTCCAAAGTCAAAATTAATAGAGGGGTATAGAAGACTTGGAATCGAAAAGAGGTTTAATTTTCATAAAAATTTAAAATACTTATGAGACGGAAATCAATAAAAAAAAAAAGGAAGTTATGTCCAAAAAAATGGATCGGCTGGTTTTTCGTAAACAAAAACAAAACAAAAAAACGAACTCGAAAATTGACCAAGTGGTTTCAAAACCTGAAAATTCATTTTAAACTTGAAAAAATTTTTTTAGTCATCTCAAACATAAAGTTTCACCAATTTGAGAAATTCAGGTTGGTAAAATAATGGGCTACTCAACTGAAATCCAAAAAGCTGCACTCACAATTTTTTTTTCAATTCCCAATTTGAATTTTCAAAAATCATACTTGATGAATTCATGGACTATTTTTTCTTGCGTTCATTTCCATGATTTCATCATGCTTTCAGTCTGCGATAACCACTAAAATTTTCTGAACGAAAAAATGCTAATTTATAGATCACAAATCAAAGTTTTGAAGTTTCGTAGTTTTTTCAATTTTGAAAACAAACATGTGTTTTTATGACGATTTTAATACCTTTTGATGGGTGATCAGCTTTGTTTCAAAATCTAACCAACGAAAATATATTATGGATGAGAAATATCGCGTCTAAATATTATTTACACTGAGACACCACATCCAAGGGTTAATTTTTTCATCACAAAGATGCAGCGTTATCAAGACAACTACGACGTTCGGGTACGTCGTGAAACATTTTCAACCTCAGCTAAGCACGTAATAATGGGAACTATTTTTCGTGTTTTTTCTCCAAGAAAAAAAACCTCTCCCGTTGTTAAATTAAAGCCTCGTATGTTTATTTTCATTTCGTAACTGCGTTTATTATACTTAAGAAAAACGTTACCCTGTACCAGAAGCTTATTGTTTTTACAGCACGCGCCAATAACACGCCCACAAAATTCTCTCACCTTTAGACAAAGCAACTTACACGATGTGCACATTTTCTCTTCTTCGGTATACTTTAGTACGAGTTTTTGTTTATGTTGTAATATTTTTATGGAAAGCTTCAAACCGAGCGCGATAAATTAAACTTGCATGGCGTTCTTCTTCACCCGCTTTTCCATATTGCATTATTAATCGTTTGGAACACCGAAGCGATGCTTTTTAATTTTTCAATTAACAAACGTCGACGAAATTTTCAACCGAGGTTTTTACCCACGTTCAGAGGTAGACCTCGAAAGAAACATGGTATTATCCGTTCTTCGTATTCATGTATCGTAATTATTCTAGGTTGATGGGGTGAGACAGTAGTGATGGATTGTGATTTGGGAAATGTCTTGGTGATTACCAAGTCAGAGGTAGAAACTGATAAATTTTATGAAAATTGGTGAAAAAAATTAGGTATGTCTAAAAATGATTTCCTCAAGTCCACTGACGACAGTTTTTTTTCTACGAAAAAAATTCAATTCAATAATTTTAATTTTCTTCATTCACAAAGTTTCTTCAATATTTGTTAATTATGGGTGCTACAAAAATTGAATCTGGGATCATTGATTTGGCAAAAATTAATTCCTACTGACGTTTGCAATTCTATCAAATTCAGTTTCAAAATTTTGAAACGTTACCAAAAAGATGAAAATTTGAAACAAATTCGTGACCACTAGAACTTAACCCTAGGTAGACCACCAAAAAAAAACCACCTGGTGCCAAAAACGGCACTACAATGCTTTTTTGAGAAAAAAAAAACCACCTGGTGCCAAAAACGGCACTACAATGTTAAGTAAATCCATTTAGTGCCGTTTTTGGCACCAGGTGGTTTTTTTTTCGAAAAATGCATTGTAGTGCCGTTTTTGGCACTGGTGGTCTATATAGGGTTAAATATGTATTCAAAATGTGTCACTCCATCCCATCCTATCATTTATAGCTGATAGATCACACAATGAAAAAATCATCTACATTCGTATCATAAATTCGTCGAGTTGAAATATTTCCTTCGATTCGACGCATAGGCAACTCGTTTTACGTTACCCTGTAAATGTTTGCATACTCTTCTTATTGCTGGCGCCAGATCACTCTACCATGGGACAGTTCACTTTTTAAAATTATTTCTTCCGCGAAACAATTAGAATTTACTGAATAATCAATAATAATTCAATCAATTTACCCGCGATTACAATTTTTTGAGAAAATTTTCAAAATAACGAAATACGAATTTCAAAATTCAATGACATGACCCACGTCTGTAAATAAAATATCTACCAAAGTACCTCATCAAAATCACTGACAAAATTGAGAAAATATTTAGAAGCACATTTTGATTCTTATTCTGAAAAATTCATTTGGAGCCAAAAAAAAAACTTTATATAATCAGTTTTAATTCTCATGAATTTTTATTCAAAAATTTTTTAACCATGACGCAATTTTGAACGAAATAATTCAATGAAGACGCCAAAAATGTTTCGAAAATTGATTTTCAAACTTTCCAGAATTTTCCAAAATTTATTTAGACAACTTCTGAAAAAAAAAAAAACGAGTCTGTAGTAAAAACTGAACATTTACATCTTCAGGAATCATCATCAATATTGTAAATATTTTCCATTCCTCGAAACAATTTTTAAAAAATTTTCGACTGAATTTGTAGCTGGTGAGGACAGGTAAAGATTAAGTTTGGTTCGATCTGTTTATTTTCTCTCTTTGTATTTCTCTCATATTTTTCGTTCTATTCTACTTTTGATCTACTTTCTTTTTCTAAATGTAAATGCGATGCCGATCACTTATTTAAGTAATAAATTTACTAGCCCAATGTTTGAAATGCTTCGAAGAATAAAATTTCCGACGACGCAACGCCGGTTTTCTACGTACGACCTTAGTTATCCTAATTGAGAACGTGTGGTTTTCCGCAAAACCCAACCCTTACATGTAAAAATACTTCGCAAGAATGCACAGGGTTAAAAATAAAGCCACGCTTTCGACAATAAGGTTGGCGCCAACTCCCCCAAGTTCACAATCAAACTGTTTTTCATTCATGAATAATTAAACGGCATGTCGAAAAAAATTAATTACATCGATTTAGATCCTAATTTTACGACGTTGAGGAAGAAAATACATAAAATTTGACCTTTTGATTATTTTTTAGCGTACGTTGATTTAATCAGAAGACCTCGATCTTGATATGGGAATAATCAAACGAAGAGGTAAAAAAGGTACTAAAGGATATTCGCTAATTAAAAAATTAAATTAGCCTATTCAAATAAATCGACTAGATTACTAAGTAAATATTATTCCAAGACGTTCGTGCGTTCGTTTCTCTAAACATATCGCGTACGAACAATTAACTCCCGTGAAACGACGCCTCGTTACGCCAATCTCTCTAATTAGGTGAAAAATTACCGCTAAAGAATTTTTGTTATTATACGTAGCATTGTAGCAGCATACTGTAAAATATCCTGTGTGCATCGATGATGTAAATATTGCAATTAGTCTATAATTGAGATTTTTGAAAAAATGATCGAGATCTAAGAATAATGCAGTAAAATCTAGGTCAATTCAGTTCAGAGTTCAGACAGTGGTGGATTAAAATTGGTGAGATGACTGTTGCTGGTTTCGAAAACGAAAAAAATTGGCAAATTTGATCTGATTTTTGATTTTGATCTTTCATGAAATAAGAAAGCTGGCGATAATGATCGCCGAGATCGTTAAGGCTATCAATGTCCTCGTGTAGGTATTATTCATTCTCAAAATTGAAGGGCTTCGATAGTAATTTCAAACTTGGTTCGTGAAGTACAGACGTCAATTTTACTCATTTTCCTGAATGAAAACGAATGAAAATCTCCACTAATAATCACGTTCTTACTGAATTGCTTTTTTCAAAAATGATTTCGATTTTGTAGAAAATTGAGCACTTTTCCTGAAGTTTCTTCGAAAAGAGGATGTAAGGTAGGTATTTTCGGTTATAATTACTCACCTAAATGAATTTTTTCCTGACGAAAGTTCGCGATAGATAACTTGATTTGAAGGCACGAAACGAAATCACGAAATCGCATAAGCATTTTGATCTGAGGCAGATGACCAATGATAATGTGAAGAGATTGTCGACATTCAACGATGACCGTACAATATTGAAACGCGATAGTACATAATTCAAAAAAATCGAAGATGACACAGGACACGTCGAACGAAAAATTTTTTAGGAAACCCCCGTTAAGAGAATCGAAACGAACACACGAGCACACAAAAATTAGACACGTCCAACGACCGACCACCACGCTACGAATAGGAATAACGAATATCCTGCGCACACGACACTAATCGGTCCTCGATCCTCGAGACTGAAGAAAATAGTAAAACCGGTCACCTTCTGGTGCAAATCAAAAACAACAACAACAACAAAACTATCGGAGCCGTTGGCTGGAGACGTTATCTTTTTCAACGTGCAGGTCTGTAGAGGCGCCTGTCTGGGCCATTCAAATAGGAATACAATATAACGCTACGATTCTGACTCTCTTCCACTTAGTTTTTTGTCGAGGGACTGATTTGTAATGAAGTTGTTCCAGGAAAAGAGATAAGATGAATCGATAAATGCATACAAAGAAACGTTTTCAGACACCAATGTATTTCGGCGAATTTCTCCACACAAAAAACGAATGCGAAAGAAGTACGTACATTTTCAAAAAATTGGAAACGTATTATCTTACTCGTCCACGTGGGACGTTGAAAGACTACCGCCAGAATTATTGGTAAACAGATAAAACTAGAGAACTGCGTAATTTTCACTTTCTTCTTTTGGAATGAAAATCAGTTTATAAACGGCTGATTCGCTTACATACTAATTAACCCTAGGTAGACCACCAAAAAAAAACCACCTGGTGCCAAAAACGGCACTACAATGCTTTTTTAAGAAAAAAAACCACCACGTGCCAAACACGGCACTACAATGTTAAGGAAATACATTTAGTGCCGTTTTTGGCACCAGGTGGTTTTTTTTTCGAAAAATGCATTGTAGTGCCGTTTTTGGCACTGGTGGTCTATTTAGGGTTAAATATGAATTACTGATTCAAAAAAATCATAAGTAGGACCGGTAACAGGACCAAAATTCATATCGATTTTTCATTTTCTGTTTTTTCTTTTTCGATCAGATCATTACAAAAACCACAGCTGGGTTTAAAAATGGCATATTTTGCCAACGCGGAACAGTGAGAAAATATCAATTCACATCACAGTACATTATTTTTCATCAGCGGAATCCAAATTATCGAAATGGATCTGGCAAGGTGAAAGAGAGAGGGTAAAGAAAACAAAACAGTGGCTTCATCATCGAGTAAAATTTCAATATTCTTTCTCCAACTTCTCCGTCACATTTTTTGAACACATTAAATGCAAATAAAAATAAAATCAATCAATCGATTAATTAAGTAATCGACCAAGTAGACACCCGCCTTCCACTTTCTCCCCATTTTTCAATGGTATTATTAGAAAATTAATCCCAAAATATTTTAATAAAAGTGAAATTTCTTCAATCAATCAATTAAATTAATAATCGACGAAGTTGGTAGTTGGTACCCACTCTTCACTTTTTCGCAATGTTTCAGGGGATGCATTTAGAAAATTATTTTTGAAAATGTTCTTAAAAATATCGAGGAAAAGTTTATCAAGATGAATTCGTTTCGAATATTTTTTTACCCGCAAAAAATCATTGATGGCAATTTTAGATTAATTTTCAAATTTTAGAAATTTCAAAAAAAAAAATGTTATTTAGAAAAATCGCCATGGCCAGGATTTTTTAGGGCAAAGAAATATTCAAAACAAATTTATCTTGCCTTTCAGAATGTGGATCGTAAATGAATTAAAATTTTGAAGCAAAAGGAGTTGGAATTTCAAAATTTCGTTTTTACATTTGATCAGGAAAAAATCTGGAAATCTTTAAATTAAAAAAGAGAGGATTCTACACCATAAAAGTTCTTCCAGATATTGTTATGAAACATATTACTTTTGCGACACCTGAAATTATCAGAAGCGCCAAAATTTGAAAAACATCCATTCCGGGTAGGTTATTCAAAAGCAAAATTTACGGTGTGGAAAGATGAAAAAACTATAATACAATTCATTTGAATTCTCGGTGATCTGGAAAACTTGAGCTCGATTCGCAAATTGGAATTCCGTCAGTGTTCCTCCGGCACAGAACATATTTTTCGACGTCTACTTCTAATTACTCACGAATTTCAAATTGACCCTCCCCCCTTTCTTGACAAAATCTTTTGTTTTTCTGGTTAAAATAATACTTATTATTAAAAACAGACTTAGAAGGTTAAAAACAAGGAATTTCTTATCCATACTCACCCAATAACGCGGAAAATTTTTCATTTTGATTCAAATTCACTCTCCCCACCCCCATCTTTCAAATTTATGATCGAAATAAGCTCAAAATTCGATTCAGAAAATTTCAGATGCTTCGAAAACCAAAATCAGGTTGAAATATTTAGAATAAAGGCGATGCCAACAATTAGTTTTCAAAGAATTAGTATTTCAGACTGACAAAAAATTTGATTCCTTGAAAATTTGAAATGATTTCAGGCACAAACTTTTTCAAAAGTATGATTGAATGGCATAAATGAAGTTGAATAAATCATAGCTATGTTCAGAAAGTTGAGGTTTTGAGATTTTAGCGAAGACTACAAATTCGAATGAAATGTTTGATCATAACATCGCCCAGAACTCCTATTAAAAATGAAATTAACCCTATATAGACCACCAGTGCCAAAAACGGCACTACAATGCATTTTTCGAAAAAAAAACCACCTGGTGCCAAAAAAGGCACTAAATGTATTTGCGTAAAATTGTAGTGCCGTTTTTTGCACGAGGTGGTTTTTTTTCTTAAAAAAGCATTGTAGTGCCGTTTTTGGCACCAGGTGGTTTTTTTTTGGTGGTCTACCTAGGGTTAACAAACGATTTTCTCTAAATTTTTTTCGAAATGAATAAAAGTATATTATTGGTTTTTTCATTTCTCAAAATTTTTCACCTTGAGATATAAAATGAATTTTGGACGTACGAAAATTAATTTTTTTCTAATTTCTCCCTATGCCTATAATAATACAGCTGTTCTCAAGAAATGGAATAAATATTAAAATTTTTAGTCAAAATTTTCAATGAAAAATTTAGCAAAATGAGACGAAAAATCATTCAAAACGTTTCAAGGATTTTTTCGAAGGAAATTTTTGAACGATTTCAAAATTATGTGTGGCAGCTCGTCATGAAATCGCAAACCAGTACGAGTATCTCACCCATAACACTTACAGCTTTACTTCACACCAATACACCATCCAATTCTTCACACTACGTGATCACTTTACCATTTCGTATCATAAAAATAGCCATAAAACACTCGAAAAATGTACGAAAATAGTCGAGTATTTTTTCAACCAAGTTCGCAGCTTGATTACAGTTACACACGGTATCAATTAAACGACGATATAATCTGTATTACCGGGTTAAATCCAGATTAGATAATTTTTATTTTATTCTCGCTCGCGTTACCGGCAACTACCTGCGAACAACCTTATGACAAAGCATCGTACCCAACACACAAGCCTAGCACAACATTAAGCATAAATCCTTTCGTATTTAATTATAGAAGGTGGGAAAAAAACGTATTTAAAAATAATGAATTGCACAAACAAGTACACAATGAGTAGAGAAATAAAGGCGGGACCAGGAAAATTTACTCGTCAGCACATGCGCTGCCTCAAGAATCGCTTACGATGATGCATGTCATTCAGATTTGTTAAACGGTAGTCGGTAGTTACTATTCGATGCCGAGACTTACGCCACCGAGTGCCCAATGTGCAATTTTTTTCGCGTATGGTAAAATTTTTCCTTCGTAAATTTCGGTACGATTTTTTGATCGTTGTCGGGATAATAAAACATTGAATTTTTCGAACCATCTTCGGTTTCTTACTCCGATGCCGGGTTGGAGTTTCTATCTATATTAAATATTCGAATTTTTTCATTTCGCCGGTCGTTTCCGTACTTTTTCTCGTTGTCCGAAGCATGCGATATCGCGATCGTTAGAATTCCGTTGCAACATGAGAAAACTCGTTCAACGAACAGCTGTTTACTGAAGCTTTATGCTGTAAGTTGACGTTAATTGAACTAATTTGATAAAATTACTAGACAATAGGTGCTTGGGAGTTATTCGTAATTGTGCGATCATTAATGTAAGCTGATTTGACCGGTCGATAAAAAATATAATTGTTGATTTCGATGGCGAGAGGTGGAATCAATCCTCAATCCAATTCTGAAACGTATAGCTCAATCTTCTAATTACGAAAAATCATTCATCTACTCCATTGCCTCTAGAAGCCTATTTTTTTTTTCAAATTTGATAATTTTTGACATTTCATATAGTTCTCTTAATACAACACATCTTCGATGCGAGTCAAAAAAATTCAACTCTATGCATCCAACAAGCCAAAATTTTTGAAAAAAAAAAATGGTACAAATGACCACGATCGAATTTCAAAATTACACTCGCGTACTTTGAGAAAAAATGAAGCTCTATTTCGTGAAATTTTTTTCAAGTGGCTATGCGAACTATCAGAATTGATGAAATGAAATCGAAGTAGAAATTTTGCACAGAACTTCTGATAATTTTCAATTTCTTTTTGAATGTTATTCCATCATCTATTATTTTTCAAACTAGCTAATCGGCTAGAGTTGAGCGAAAAAACAGAAATTCACAGTTGAATATTGACGTCCTTGTTCCTTGGAAATATGTACGTATCAAAAAAATCAATCTCAGCACATGAACCACAGTTTTTGCTTTCCATGAAAAATTTTAATCCAACTGGATACTTTGGTCGCAGAATGGATTCAAAAAATATTTTCAAAACATTAGATTTCAGATTCAATTCTCAATTTTTTTCAACATTTTCAGCGACAATTATTTTTCCTCGCGAATTTTACACTAAGTATTTCGATAGATTGCACTCAATATCTCCAATACTGAAAGAATTCATGTTAATTTTTTCTAAAACGAGCGAGGGGTGTAACGGCTTCAAAAAACATGAACTTGAGAGATGTAAAATAATTCAAGGTATTAATTCCACGGAGTCGAAAGTCGATCGGAGTCATTATACAAATGTATTGTATCAACAATGACCAAATTATAAAAAAAATACGACACTACATAAGAATAAAAATATCCACGAGGGCTGCAAAAACTACAAAAAAATGACAGATAATAACGAACAAACGAATTCGATAAAAATGGTCCTATTTCTAAATTTTTATCCAACGTTGAAAACAGCCGCACTTACAATGTAGAAATAGAGATGGATTTTCAATAATTTCTATCATCAGTCTACAAAAAAACAGCAGAGTGTGCCAAAATTGGAAAGAAATCAACAAAACTGAGAAAAAAAATCACCGAAAGTAAGGAAAAAATCATCAAATTGAGAAAAATATCGTTTCCCGCCAAAAACAAAAAACAAACAAACACGCACACACGCACACACACACTACGTACATTCGCAACAATACGCGACCAAAAACGACATGCTTAAATTTGCAAAAACTAAAACACTGAGAATGATGAAATTTCGAGTGTTCGTTTTTCTGAAGAAAAGAAGTACAACATTGATCTTGATCCCTGTCGAATGAATACATAATTTTCTCAAATAATGGGCCCACACTGATTGATTCTATTGACCGAAGTTTTACAATTCGACGAGAAAATGATTCTGAATTCTAGAGCACTTTTTCACTGAATACCAGTTGAGATGTAGTAACCAACACCGAATAGATATCAAAAATTCACCGATTTAGCGAAATTCATTACAATCAAAGCTATTATTTCTCACCTTACTCGAGTTGAACTATGGTTGAACTTGACGTAAGCACATATGAATTGCATGGAAACATTCAGCTCATCGCTAATAGATTACCGACCACAATCACATAAACACCGATATAATACTAGAACGAAATAATATTAAAATTATCATAACGAGATCACCACGAGCACTAATATGCGGAACAATAGACGATTACATATAATACGCGACGCGATCACATTAGATTTCATTCACACATACCAATTATCGATAATTCGACAAATAAACTACAAATTCGTTAACATTCAACACCCAACGCGAATTTTTCGAATAAAATTAATCAAAAACACAACGATTTAATTAAATTAATACTTGAAGTTAAACCAAAAACACGAATCTCGAATACATTAACCAAACATCATGGCGGAAATTGAGAAACTAAAATTTTACGAAAATTAAACTAATTTCGTAACCAAACATGTTGCCAAGTCGAACACCAGAAACAATGATCAAATGCCAAATGGAGATACGTGATTGGTTGAAAATTTTATGATTGACTTTTTGATTGTCGATTTCATGCAACTATAAAAAAAATTTACGATGTTTGGCAACATTCAAATTGAAAGTAACCGATTCTTTTGCGCTGTGAAAACCGTTTTCGCCGTTTTCGGTGCTCTGGCGTCCGGTCGGTATCCGGTTGATCCGGTCGTCAATAATAAAACACGATAATCACGATAATGTGAAAAAAAAGTGAAGATAATTGAAGATTTTCGCGATTTAAATAATGCTAATACGTGAAAATATAAATCAGCTTTGCGCTAAAGTTGTAAAAGAGTATCAATTGTCATCGCGATAACCTGTAACCTCTGCCAATAGCCTGATTTCGATACCGATCGCAGTTTCTCTCGTCGTTCATCTGGAGAGATATTTACCATAGTAAGTCAGAGTAGAAATTAGTTTATACGTTCGTATTACTTATGTACTCATTATTATTAGACATGTCGTGAAAACCCACCTAGTACGAAGTAATAATACCATTTTGTTTCTCATTAAGATCGAGCGACGGTTGTTTGTATACAGTTGTAGCTAAACGCGAACGCGAGTGTTTACTTCGTTTTCATCGTGAAAGTGAATTCGGACGCGGTCAACTTGTTAGAAATTTCAATCGAAACGTGGAGTTTAAGTTTCAAAGTAGTTAGTAACTCGGGTAATGTATTTTATCAACTTTAATAAGTTATCTTAACCGGCGAAAATGGGTGAAATCGATAAAATGCCATTTGGCTGTGTAGCACCCTTGAATATCCCAATGAGTTTATCGTCTTGAGTATTGGGTTACATATTTATTCATTTCATTGTTTACCATTTGTATTTCTTTTGTAGTATGAGATCATTCGATATTATACGATTCAAATTATCGTAATCGCGAATACCATTGGTGTAGATTCGATTCACCGGAGAAACACTGCCGCGTTGGAAGAACCTAATAATGAACCAGGAAAGTAACTCGTCGAGATGTCAACATTATCATGAAACAGCACGACGCGAGCAACGTGAAAATAACGTAATTTTGAAGCTCTCTCTGATCGTCCAACTGTACGTTGGTAAACTGAACGGCGTTCGTAGGAAAAAAGTACTAATTTACACGTAACGTGAAGAAATACGATTTTCTTGTCGACTGTCGTCTATTTTTTTCCACCAATATTCGACGTTTTCTGTTTGGAATTAGGTCTATGTCCCTCGATGAAGCTGAACAATCTATTTCTCGAGGATGTTTTTTTTTCCTTTATCGGTAAAATACGTTTAAACTTCTATAGCCGCAAGTTATCGGTACGTCGTCATTTTTTAAGAAGAAACTTTATCACGGGATTCTTCGCGTAAAGAATGTTCAAGTGACATTCGCTAGATTGATTGGATGTACTGTTTTTCCCCGCGGAAGTGTCGGATATTTCTTTCATATACTTCGCTGCAGCTAACTCCAGTTCGAATCGAATCTACTCGTGGTAAATTTATTAAAATTATTTTCAAATATCATTCAAAATTATATCCTCGGTTTGTATCGTAAAAAAAGCAACGAGATGCAATGAAATACTTATAGGAAACCAGGTACGAGTAATTCCCAAGACAGATACCTTGGTTAAAGATGATTTTTCATCATAGTCGTATTATACGAGTTGGTACCTACGTGAGTAGCCTTCTTTATAATAAGTTGCTCGGAGAATTGAATAAGTTTTCAAATCTCCGATGTATTTCGCAATGGTTTCTTTAATTTTTATCAACGTTCGTCATATCTATAAAATATCTCGTTAAGTTTTGACGTGTAGGTTCTAGTGTGATTGTCATTGGTGGTGTTTCGTCTCTTTTCCTAATGGTCTTTCGAAACCATGAAGATGGATACATCGAGAAACCGTAATTTTTTTATTTTTTTACAGAGTCAATTATTCGTTGGCGAAAAAATTACGTATTGAGGAGTTATAACGTAGACAAAATTACCAGTGAACTCGAATCTACTTTTACGTGCTATTATCAAACGATGTGGACAATTCGTACTATATAAAGGAGAGAAAAATAGGTTTCAAATGGGTATTTTTTTCCTATTTATGATACCGTTTCAGCGAATTCGGTGAAATGAGTCGGGGTGAGTTACAATTTTTTTCGCAACGGTGTAGAACGTTAGCGTTAAGTGGTGTTACAGTTCGGTGTGTTTTTAAAGGCTAATCGTGGTCGAAAGTTGGCAAAGTTTGTAAATAATGTTTAATAATCCAGTGGATTTCAAAACTGCGTAATTTTTTTTCGACGGTGAATCGAAGTAATTTTTGAGCTGTGGTGAGGTGACGATGGGGAATTGGTTGATGTGAGAATGTGTTTTTTCGGAGCCTTCGATTACATCGAATATTTATATATTCTCGATTTTTTTCTAGCCGATTTTTCACATGTGTATTGTTTAGTAATTTACGAATTTCCATTTTGAAAAGGGAAGATATGGTACTATCACGAAAATCCAAATCATTCGCTAACTTTCCTGATACACTTTTTTTTAACGGTTCCTTCATTTTTTAAAATTTGTTTCTGTCATGTTCATTCGATCGATAATTATGTTTTCATCGCAGAAATCAGAAAAAATATTACTTTTTATAATCTTTGTTTGCTAAATATGAAGAAGAAAACATAAGTAGCTTGTGTCGTAATTCAGATTTCGATTGAATTAGAATTACACGCTAGTTTCGAAAGTCAGAATTTCGATAATGTATCTTTCAAAACTGATTATTATTTTTGGATCGAATTGTATTTTAATTTTTACTGAAGGGCCCTAGCTTCATTCATTTATTGTTTAATGTGCATTGAAAAAATATCGGGGAGGAAAAGTGATTAAAATTAAAAAAAAAAAAAAAAAAAAAACGAATTTTTTACATATTTAAGGAATACTCCTTAGCAAAGCGAAAATAGCCCAAGAAAAATGCAACTTAATAGTAAACTGAGAGGTACAAATCCTTTGCCTTTTGAACGTCATTGTTTTTGTTTTTTTTTTAAATAATTGATTTATTATTTAAAATTTGACTAACCTTGTTCCATATGTTACATATTTCTGCATTTTAGACAGTTCTGTCTATCGTTATACATTATTTTTATAATTCTATGTAGCACTAGCATCATTTTTAGATTTCTTGACATCGATATTGTGGCCACTTACATGCATTTTTTTTTTTTTTTTAGAAACCCTGTAATTGAATTGCGACGTCAATGAACATTTTGCCTCACCTCCTCTTTAAAAAAAAAACTCATCGATTTGGGTTTGAAACGATATTGAAGCTTTGTAGCGAGACCGAAATCCATAATTACTTTGTATTGAGAAGAGTTTTGAACTTCGAGTTTGAATTAATTTATTCTGTAAAAATCGAGGGACGTTGGTCACCTTTGATGATTTAATTACTTCTTCTCCTCAACTAAATGCAGCTCCTACGTCCGTTCAAAATATTTGTAAATTGAAAGCATGGTGAAATTCAAGTTTTCAATCACGAATGTTAGGAAATAGTAACGTCAGATTTGAGAGTCTTGTTATATTTTTTTCAAGCTGGTCCATTTCAAGTTCAGTCATTTGGTGATACATACTCGTATAAAATTTATGTATGATCAATTACGTATGGAACGTCGTTCTGAACATTTATGTGTTCGTAATTTATTTCGTTGGAAATCGATGTTTTAATTTGAAATATTTCGACCTCGATTTGTGATTTTTTTGCTATTATTTTTTCAACATGATGTTTCAATTTTAAAATGAAGGAGGAATGGAGAATTGAAAAAGGGATTTGATTCAATATCATTTTTACCTACATCCAATAAAAAACTCGATTTCAGTAAAATTTCTTTGAAATGAACAAGGCTTGCCTAAAATTAAGTATGGGGAAGTAATTTTCTATAGATTCAATGTTTCAATCCGGTCTTCTTTCTCCCTCACTTCCTCCCCTCTCTACCCTTCTCTTCAAAAAATCCCGAAATTTCAAACTGTGAAAACCTTACAAGTTTCATTTCAATAGAAATCTTCAGTTCATCTTTTTTCAATACGAAACTTTCAGGTACCTTATTTCCTTTGTCGACATCCATCAAGTCTCCATTTCGTCTCATGGCATTCCATTCTTTTCCTTTTTTCCTCGTCCTCATCGCTGGCGTTGGGTTTCCCCACGAAATTCATCACATATTCCTGTGCCATATATTTGCTAACCACTTGAAAAAATGATTTTTCGAGACCAGCCGGGCCTGTATTTCTAAAACTTATTACGAAAGCTTAAAAAGCGAAACGTCACACGTTAAAATAAGCATCACCGTTGTACGACTCACAGACGAGGAAGCAAGACGGGGGGTAATTTCGAAAGCATTCATTATTTGCATACGTTTTTGGCTGTCAAAAGCCGGCATCCGCGCACACGTATCTTGAAGAATTTGCATTCGAGTGTGGCAACGTTTGGTGTCGAGGAGAAAATATGTGTGCCAAAAGACCTCTTCATAACGAGTGCGTTTCGTTTCGACCACAGTGTAAAAAATTTTTATCCGCGTAATAAAAGATTTTTGTAGACGTTGTGAAAACCAAACGTGAAGGCTGCTTTAGGTCGACGAGTGCAAACAAACCGACTCGGACGAGCTTTTATAACGGATAATATTAAATAGGGGTACATTATCCTGCGGTTAAACACATAGCCCTCTCCCCTCCTTCGGCCCTCTCGCATCGTATTCGGTAAACCATATATACGAAAATATTTCTCAATATTTTCACGTTCGGATTTTATTGTTTTTGAAAAGTTTGCTGGGCAAGAGCAACGTGGCGAAGCTTTAGCTTTTTCCAAAGAATGGTCAATAATTCAATAAGAAAATGAAAAAAGACTTAAGCTTTTTGGAAAGAACCGTTTTCACACATGCTTTTATAAAATTACAGTATATAAATGTATGGGTTCGGTTTCCAACGGCCCTTATATTCGATCACTCTTAACCATATTTTAAACTTCACATAGCTCCCTTATATACTCCAGCTATAGGAAATCTGCTACCCTTTTTATATCCATAACTCGTACTAATCGGTTTAATAAACCGATATCGAATATTTTTCAATTTGAAAATACATAGTTTGGTATTTCATTTCCGTAATTTTTTTTTTCACGGTTTATTGGCGCCTATTTTGTGCCGCGATGTATAATGGGTGTATAGTATACTGAATTCGACGATAATATTATGGTAACTTTTTCATCGTTTGTTTACTTAAAAACCCATCGACGAAAATACGTTTGTGTATTTTTATTATAGAATTTTTTTCTCATTTTTGCTATTTGTTCTGTACGTGTGATGTGTTCTGCCTGCTTCGAATTCACCCTCCTGGACCCCTCGTTCGCGTCTGTGTGAGTTTTCTCCCGTATAAAATCGTGTTGGAAATATGCTTACTTGTGGTGTTGGTCTGCGTTTGTGTAATTGTACGGGTTGTTTATGATTCATTAGTGCTTGTTTCTGAATTAGTTTTGATTATTTTCATTATCGTTGTGTTTTTCGCGTGTTAATACGCCGTTCTTTTTCCTATATTCGACAGATTTCTATATACGATCGCGATAAATATTATCGTGATGATTTCGTCTGTATGTGCCTAGATTTATTTTTTTTGGTTTGATTTTAATTATAGCCAGATTTAGTTTATTATCGTAATTTTTTATCCTGAATAGTGCGTGATATTTTGATCTGCATCATTTTATCAATGTGTAGGAAATGTTTTCAGATCGAGATCGAAGGATGTTTAAGATGGCATGCGTGGGTGGATATGATAAATTTTTATTTATTCATTTACGTTTCTTCCCTCCTCTCAAATACTTACATACTATTTTTTTAGGGGGGAGGGGGGTTGTATTCTGAAAACCATTGGGATTTTTTGAGATTAATTTTTCTTTCAAAATTGGCAATTTTTCAATTCAATTTGTTTTTTTTCTGAAAATGATGCAAATTTTGTGGTCATGTCTACAAATGAATGAAAATTTTTGGTTTTATGATTTATCTTGAAATGATTTGGAGTTTTCTGTTTTCCTTTTCAAAATACTTGATTTGATTTTTTGGTTTCGTTTTATCTCAAAAATGATTTGAATCTTTTGATTTTTTCAGAGTTTTTGTTTTTTTTTCCTGTAAAAAGAATTCATTTTTTGGGGGGTTATTTTTTGAAAGTTTTGGGTTCTTCTGGTTTTTTTCTTCGAATAATTTGTCCTTTTTCATTATTTTTTAATTTTTCAATATTGTTTTTCGAATGGTTGTTTTGCAGTAGATATCAGTTTAGGGCCTTTCATTTTCCTGCGGGTAGTTGGCCTTTTTTTTTTCATAAATATGATTTTATCTCTAAAAATTTGTATTTTTTGTTTTTTGTTAATTTTGAACGCGGATTTTGTATTCTCATAAATATAAATATTTTTGGCTAAAAATTTTTTACAAGTTTTTCAGAGTATAGGTATCCAAAATTTTGAGAATATAAATTGAGCCATTATAGTTCAGTGTTATTCTGAAAGGGTTTTTTAATGATTTGGGTTCCTTCCCTTCTCCATGTAAATTGTATTTGTATTTTTATTTGATCTCAAAGACGGTTAGTCTGTTTTAGTACATATTGTTCACAAACAATGCAAGTTTATATTTTTTTCTTTGTCTTCAGATATTTTGTTTTTTTCTTCTTTGAATTTTTTTTTTTTCAATTTGTCATTTTGATTTTATTTTCAGAATGGTTCGAATTTTTCGTTTTTTCTCTCTACAATTGCTTATAATTTGGATTTTATCTAAGTACCTATTATAAAAATACTTGTTTTTTTTTAAAAATTTATTTTGAATCGATTTAAATCCCTCCCCTTTTTTTTTCCAGAAATTTGGTTTTCAACTTCATTCTAAAAATTACATGTGTTTCGGTTTTTTCTGGAAACAATTAGATATTGTCTTTTTATTTTTATTTTTCGAGTAATTTTTTGGTTTTATTTCAAGAATAATTTAGGCTCTTTGGATTTATCTTTTCCACCCAGAAAAAAAATGTTGATTTTATTTTCGTAATGTTATTTGAGTTCTTTCTGCTGAATTGAGTTTCATTTTATCAATGTGATTCTAAAAACATGTTACAAATTTTATTCTGAAATGATTTTAGCCCCCCCCCCCCTCTCCTCTCTGTAAAATGTTTTTAGTTTGATCCTTTCATTTTTTTTTTCGTCTAAAAATTGCTTCATTCTTCGTTTTTTTTTAATGATGTTCCAAAATGATCATTTGTTTTCTATTATTTTTTATTCAGATGCGTCATTTCCCTCTCCCCATTGTTTATTTTATTTTCATTTGGAAAGTGTTTGGTTTTTGTGTTTCATTATGAATTGATTACCTAATACCTTGTTTTTTTAATTCATTTAATTTTATGATGACCTTTTTTTAAATCGGTAGATGAGTTTATGGTCACTTCAGTAGCAAATTCTTGAACTTTCGAGCCTCCCAATCCTCAACTCAATTCATTCATTTCCCTCGAAAAGTTTTCAAAACTCGGCGGAAAAATTTTCCAGCATCATCTCAACGAACTGATTAAAATATTAATATCAAAGTTACACGTGCATATTCATAGGCCACACACCAAACAGGAACGGCGAAAAAGAATCCCCCAGTCCGGGCAAGTTTGAAACTATGTAGAAAAGCTCGTTTACTCCAAGACTACGGCGCGGTTATTGAAAAGGAAATGTTAGGTTACGTATACGATGGTCCTTTTTAGAATTCGACCGTGTATAAATTTACTTTGATCTGTAATCAAAGAGGGAATGAAAGACAGTCCGGTTTTTCGCGTACGCTTTTTCATCGACTATACGCATTGATTATAAAGAAAGATAACGCCCCGAACTTGTCAATTTTCTCGACGCAATTTGCAAATTGAAAAATAATAATTGGGTGTATTCGTATGGAGCTCTCTACAGCATATAGGTAAGGGGTAAAAGTGTACTACGAGCTCGTATCATGTCAGCGTATGTTTTGTATCAGCCTTCGAACTCGTGTGAAGGAGTCATTACAAAGTGGTAGCCATGGACTTGTTCTTAATCAACCATAACTTAATAGCTTTTAACAATTAGTCTAACGAATATTTCACGCTCGCCAAAAAAAACATAACGATGTCGGAAAATAATCTAAATTAATTGATGACGTCGAATATTATTATACTGGGTGTGGGTTGCAAATTTCACATTACATTGTTACGATATAGTCGATATAGAAGAAAGTGTTGGGCGTTGGTTGGCAAAATGTCGAAAAATTTTCAAGTTGTTTGATTTTGAATTTTTTTTGAGTGTGTTTGATGCCTACTTTTAGATTTTTTCAAAATCTTATCAAAGAAAAAGTCCATTTTTCAGCTCTTATCAATAATTTGAGGAGAGGAAAGAGGGAAGGTTCATAGGGATAGAAAAATCAATTTTTTTAAAGAATGCATAGAGTAATCCGTCATTGACAGATAAATATTAAAACCGACCTATCACACATGAAAATTGGAAATTCCAAATTATTTCAAATGAGGTTTTCGACTAAATGGCTTCCTTGAGAAGTTACGGCCGTCGGCCATGGTGAAATTGAATTTTATTGAAAAAATATTGCTTTAGTTTTAGTTCACAACTCTACACAACGTTGAGCATTAATTTTTCAATTTTTGACGATGATAGAAAAAGTATGAATTTCGACTTCATTCAGTTCAGAAAAATTGGAGACCTAAAACTGAAGTTTCCATGTTTTCTGAATCTTTCCACTTATAATTTACTAATAATGCAAGAAAATATGGTAAAATTTGGGGAAAAAATGAAGTTATTTTCTACCCTTAAAAGCTCAACTTTTTTTGAAAATTGAAGACCTTTTTTCTGAGAAGTCAATTTTTTCGTGTATTTGCTCCATTTTCTCCGAAACTACACGACAGATTTTTTCTCTTATTTTGTTCAAGATAGTTTTTTTTTATAATTTAACAAAAGTGTTTTCAATGCTGTCATTGTATTTGTGTTGAATTATTAGTTTACGTAATGTTATGCTGATTTTGAATGAATTAATGTCATTTTTTGGGATAGAGTTGGAATTTTCCCAAACCCTCCTGTTCAAATATGGTTGTGATGTTCCTGAATTGAACTATAAAAAACTGAACGTTGCAAGCCACGTTGTTTCTAAGAAAATAGGACTTGTTGTTAGATCTCAGTTTTTACATCTGTTGAAACTAGAAAGTTGCTAAAAAAATTGATTTTATTTTAACCAATTGAAATGAAAAATTTAAAGAAGACTAGAAAAAAGGTATAAAAGTGAAGCCTTATTGGTTCATAAAGATCATTGATGATCATGGATGGAATCTTGATCACACCTTCATTTCCTAAATAATTACCAAGTTCCCCTTCCCCATTGCCTATTTTCAAAACCAGAAAACAGCGACTATTTTGGAAGGAAAAATTTGAAGAAGTCTGAAAAAAATACAATTAAAGTAATAAAAGATATTTAGAGTTGAGAAAATTCTAACTCGGAAATTTAAAAAATTGGGCAATAGATCGTTGAAATTTTGTTTATGGCAAAAATAATGGTCTTGAAACTATTTTGTTGCCGGATGGAATTTCATTTTATTTACTTATTTCCTGGACACATTTTAGGTACCAAAAAATTGGTATTTGAATAAATCTGTCTTTGAAAAAATCATTGGAGATCTTACTTCCCAAATTCTCTTGTAAAATCGCCTCTTCCAGGCAATCTCCCTTCTCCCTCTTTTCCATTAAGGCTGAGAACAAATCCTTTATAACTCAATTGAATAATTCCAAAAGTACTTATCATTGATAATTTTCAAACACAATTTATCAGATAATCAGGCAATTTATTTCGATCGTCCCATTCAGTTCGACTATTCCTAGTTTCTTTTGCTCAGGCATGGGCAAATACCACGTAATTAATCGCATAACTAAACGATTAGGCATAGAGTTGAAATATTTTTGAAAAAATACACGCTCGGTAGAAATATTCAATCAACGTATAAAAGAATCCGAAACATAAATTCTCATAGTAATGTAAATTTTTCTCATCGCCGAGTTCCTATTTTCTTTCACAAATATAAAGATGAATTATTGGAATATTCCCTCATTAATGATTTTTCTTTTTAGAAACGACGCGATGATGGGAAAATGACTTGGATATTAGGCGACTCGGCTAAGGTCACCAATATTCAGTCGACGGTTATTCACAACTGGTTGCTATTTGACCGGCAACGAATACGTTCTGGGCGATAATTACTTTTATTATTATGTCATCGCGTATGCTGCAAAATATGGTATATTATGTGCCTCGTGTGTGTCATTTGTATATGTATACGAACAAAACAACCATATAGGATATAGCTAGGTGTAGTATACATAAAAAAAGAGAATAACCATCGCATTTATACAGGAAGTATAGGTAATACCTAGTAAATTCAAATTTCTCGCCGAAAGGAAGTTATACGCGGGCTTATCCTCCAAGGAATGAGTTAGCTTTGCGTTCATCATTGGTTTTTTTTACAATATTGAAAAGAGAGGAAAAAAATTATAAAAGTAGGTATAGACCGTGAAGAAAATTTTATCGAAATCAGATATTCGTATAGTCGCGTATAAAATACGATTTTAAACCGTGTTCGATTCTTATTCGTATAATGGGCGAATTTTCCACGTTTGGAATATTCATGTATAAGTATACGAAGTTATTATAGAGACAAATGGATTCTAAATTGTCTAATGTTGCGCGCGAATGTTTGAGGCATGGGTTTTTAAATTATTTGTAATTTTATACGTCGGTAGTAGGTACGCAAAGCCTAGCTTTTCTCTTATATATTCGGTCTGTGAATATCTACTTGCTGAATATGGAACGAGTCGGTAGGAGCACGGTCGAATAATAAATTTAAAGCAACGTGTTTTTAACAGGTATTTTTTCAAAATGTGCCCCTTGAATTTATTCGGTTCAACAGTTCGGCCTTTAAAAAAAAAGAGAGAAACTGTCGTTTATATCGTTTGAAAATTTTAGTTGTGAAATCAAAGCACGTGAAAATTTTCAATTTTTGATGATTCGACGTTGATATTGTTTGCTTTGTGGTAATTTGTTGGGGAATTATCGTCTGCTTGGTTATTTATTTAGTACGTGTGTTTTCTTTTTCGAGAGTCAATATTTAGAACAAGGTGATTTTGAGGTTTAAAGTTATCGTCTCGTGAATTAATTTTTTCTAAGGAGGTACGAATTCGTGAAGGTTATTTTATTAATGGTTCTGTATTAATTCCAAACGTGCCAACCGCCGTTCTAATCGTTATAAATTCAATTTTATTTTTTATGAATTGGTTTTTCAAAGTGCCGTAGGTATTGGCGTTTTGGAAACAAAATATACTTCGAATCTAATGTCTCTTGATTCGCTGTCACTATCTATAGATTTTTTTCGTTTTCAAACTTCCTTCCCCTTCTCATTGCATCCCCTCCCCCCATTCCATTAGAGAAGTTCTTTCAAAGCATTAAAACGATGAAAAAAAAATGCGTTTTTAGGTATTAAATATCCAATTATTTCAGTGTCTCACTCGGGCTTGAACAAAATCTCAATTATACATAACTATTTGAGGCCAAAGTGCATAAAAGGCTCTTTTTGCCTTCTCCCCCAAAGATCTTTCTGTTTTCCCAAATCAAAGTACTTACGCATTTTGCATCCACTCAGGAAAAAAGTTTCCGATGCCATGCTATTTTTTTAGGCTTTTAAAATCAATTCAGTGGTCAATTTCAAAAAATAATTTTTTAAACCTTCTCTCTTAATTTGAATCAGTCAAAAATGACTGACTAAAATCGACAAAATCAAGTCACTGTAGGAATTAGTAAAAAAAAGTACGATTCAGTCAGTGAAATTTCACTTCTAAATCAGTAAAAATAAAATTTCACTGATTCAATCGTTAATTAATTACTGATTCAATCAGTGAATTTTTTTTGTCACTGTTTCAATAATGAAAATCCACTGATTTGAATCAGTAAATTTTTACTGATTTCAATCAGTCAACTAATTTTCACTGATTTAACAATCAAAATCCACTATTTGAATCGGTAATTTTTCACTGATTGGCAGTAAAATGACGCTGATTAACTGGGAAATCAGTGGAATTTGACTGATTATCAGTGACTTGATTTTCACTATTTCATCAGTCGATTCAGGCATTTTTGACTGATTGAAATGAAGAGAGTTAGCCATTTTTTGATCCAAGTTGTAGCGTAGAACATCTATGATATTGCAGTATGCAGATTTCTATTTTCATTTTCTTATTCAAAATCAGAAAAAGGTTGGAGGAATTGAAAAAAATTTGGTTATATTGTTTATCTAAATATTATCCCGTATGAGACGTTTTTTGAACCAAGCTATAAATAAACTGTTTTAAAAAAGGTTTTTTTTTTGTAAATATCTTGAGAGATACTGATCATATGATGGAAAATTTTACCCTCAAATTTAAAAGTTGATTTAGAAGTTAATCATGCTCCAATTTGAATCAAAAAGAGCTCCAATCTCCAAAAAATGTGGAAATTATGATTTTTTTTAAAAATAAGGGATTTTTGGGAGATTTGGAGCCATCGATAAAACAGTCTTCATCCCAATTTTTTCAGAATTTTCAGATTTTTTGAGGTTGATATAATTATGTAGCTTGTTAGGAAAAAAATGAATACCTACATTTTCAAGAGAGAATTTTTCAGATGTATTTTCAACCAGTTTTTTGAATTTTCAATCAATTTTCTGTATGAATGAAACAAAATTGATTTTTCATCGCTTAATATTTATTTTCGAAAAAAATCAACCCATGTGTAGAACTGTAGATGCCATTATAATACATTATTAACTACTGTAGTTTATGTATTCTACTATTCTCATTGGGTTGAAAAAAAGTGTGAAACAGAGATTATCTCTGTTTCATTGAAATCATTGATATCAAGATTAGTCACATAATTTCTATGAAAATTTTTAAATTGTTGAGTAATATCCAGGGGTGCACCCAAAGGAGCTCAGGTGGCTCTAACCCTCTTCATCAAAGTGGGGGGAAAATTATTACAAAAATGTGAAATGAAAAATCGTTCAGGCAGCATGCTACAGTCATTTTAATTAAAAAATTAATGATTTTACACTGATATTTCAGACAGAAATCACTGATTCCGCAATCCATAATTTGTCAGAAAAAATCAGTGAAAAACGACTTGATTTGAAATTTTACTCCTCCCCCATTTTTTTCTCAAATTCTCATTCCTTCCCTTAAGTAATTAATTCCTGGGTGCGCTTATGAGAATACATAAATGTTTGAAATATCACTCAAGTAAAACTAGTAAAAGAATTGTAATTATCATTAACGTGAAAATAATTTACACGATGAGAAGAGGTTTCACAAGTTGACAAAAAAAAAATACTATAACTTTTGAGGTGGTCATAAAAACCGTCCAAATATTGATAAAATTTTTGTTAGAATATCATAGAAAAATTCAGCGAACTTCAAAAAAAATTTCAAGTTTCCATGAAAGTGAGAAAATTCATGAAATTTTGTCAAAAATGAGTAAATTTTCATCAATCGTGAGCCACCTTTTTTTTTGTTTTTCTTTAATCAATTTTTGAGAATTTCTTATTACAATTCAGGTAAAAATTTAAGACATTTTCAAGTAGTGTTCAACCGGTTCTGCAATTGACAAATCATAGTACCTAAAAATTGAGGAAAGAGATGAATTATTATACTGAAAAATTATTTTCCTAAATATTCGCCCGTTATGAATTTTAATCAAGTAGGTATAATGATGATTGATGAAATTTTTGAAGATTTTGAGCAGATCTACAAAACATTAGAATTATTAAAAAATTTTTTCAATAATGAATATTCAGAGGTGGAGAGAAAATAGTGATCCTGGATTTTTTTTTCAAAATGCGCTGGATCTTTAATTAGAAATTTTTTGAAAAAACTATTGCCTTTGATATTATTTTCAAAATTTTGAACTATTTTTTTCGTATCTCAATTGCCATCTTCATTTTGAATTTCTAATTTACTATTTCTTCGAGTAAAATATCAACTTCTTGGAACCGGTTTTGGAATTTTATTGTACCAATTTTTTGTTTCTGAATTTTTTTTGATGAATTACCTTGTTTTTTTTCACTTTTTAATAATTTCCTAATACCCCATTATGAAATTGATGCGAAAATCCAACCAAGAACAATCCTCTTCGAACGATTGAAACATGCAGTAATTTCCTACATCTCGGTTTCGAGATTTCACTCCAAAGTTGACACGTTTGTTTCAAAGAATTCCATTTCGTTGTATAAGTAGAGAAAATAATCCTTTTTGATTCGTTTTCACTCCGACATAGAATAGGTAGCATACACGTAAATCTGATGGATACCTTTGGCTTTACCTACACATCGTGTCGATCTTCCACCCACCTCAGGTTCCATTAAAACTACATATAAATTTAATCACGAAGCCCTGATTAAGGTAAACAAAATATAAGGAAGTAATCTGCACTACGTTTTTAATCTTTTAATACCTCGATTATTAAAGAAATAGTTTACGGAGGAGGAAAAATTGAAAAAGAGAATCTTTCCACTCACGCGTTACCTGCTTCTGGCATGGCGATGAAATGAGCGTTAAAAAGTGTACCGGTGAGTACATCAAAGACTGTGAAATTGCACGAGCAACGAGCAAGTACTTGAAAAACAATCGGTTCGAAACAACTAACGAACTTACTTTCATATCGAATGAAAAAATTAACCGTTTGAGACTATGTCGACTGTCGACTAAACCATTCAGAGGTATTTTTTGATCTTTTATGAACAAGGGACGAGACGTTTAAATGAAGTCGTATATGAATAAAGAGATTAATGATGTTGAATTTGACGTGTATTTTTTTTTTTTTTTTTCAAGAATAAGAATCGCTAAACTGTAAGGCTTTTTTATTGTAGGTATATCTTTGTCGAATTTTTCGCGGAAATGCATTGTCTTGGCCTCTTGGTTTGGGATTATTGTTGTTCCTAATGCAGGTGTTTTTCGTGTTTCGACATCGACCAACGATGTCTTTTTGTTCGTTGTCGCGACAAGAGCAGACATCAGGTCTGGAGGAGTGATCTTGGAGACTAAAAATCGAAGCTTTGAATTTCGTTTTCAACTTGGGTAGACAAGGTCTGAAATTAAATAATGATTTTACCTACGTTAAAAAAACGAACGACAATGAACATCTTTTTAATTTGTGTATTCGTGTCAAATTCAAATTGAAAGTAATTCGTCTAACTTTTTGAACGTATATTTAAAAAGTTTCGCCACTTGAAACGTAACTCTTTCCCAATTTTATCCTCATCTGCGGATCCAAATGATCGAAAAAGAAAAAGTAGGGAAGGAAGGGTCGCCACTAAAAACTCGCTTAACCCATTCGGCATACAAAAGATTCGTTCATTTTATCCAAATTTATCAGTAGATTATGCAGCCGTTTAAATATCCAGAGTGAAAACTTATTCAAAAAATACGCGCAAGTCATTTCTCTAAATGTAATATAATTTCACCAAACTCGCTGGAAAGAAGCGCAATTCAACATTTATTCCTGCGAGGAAAAGTTTAATGAAAGAATTTCGAATATTTATTTCGTAAAATAGTAAAGATAAGAAGAACGAGCAGGTCGAACGATTACGACGATAAAAACCTTTACTAATATAATTAGGAGGCGAATTTTCAAGACATTTGACAGTCCCTTGGTTTTCAATTAGTTTGAAAATTTTATTCGTCGAAAATTTTTTAATGCTATCAAAATACTCGCGAACGTTAGCCGAATAATAAAAATTCTCGAGAAACTTTCGGCCTGAACCGGAGTGAAAAATGTACTGGAATTTCTTCAGCTTGATTTCGGTGTCGGTTTACCACTCCGAGAGTATTATTACTTTAATGCTTGCGTTAAGAAGTAAAATTAAAGAATTTTTTCACTCTGTCAACGCGCTGCGGCGATCGGATTTCAAGTTTATTTTCCTTCTTTCTTCCATTTTTTCGCTCGGGCTTGGTAAATTGAAAAATTTGATAAGAGTTTTTAGTATACTACACTTTTTAATCTCGATTATACCGAGTTGCTGGATTGGAACTCGTTTATAAGTTGCTCATTTACGTGAAATGGATTTCGCGCGATTTCAGAACTGAATGGAAATAATTTTTTAGAACGTTAATGAATATCCTGAAAGTGAAATTGATATGTTGTTGATGTTGAAGGTTTCTCGAGAGAGGAAGGGGTCTTCGGATTTGATTTGTTTGCTTTCGTCAAAATTAGTTTTCCAGAACGATAAATTAGGAATTAAGCTTGGAAATTCGCGTAGTGAGTTGATTTTGATTTCTTCCAATCCGAATTGATGTTTTTTAGCTTGGAAAGTGGAGGAGGGGGAAATCAAGAAGAAATTTAAATCTTTCAAGTTGGCAATATATTTTTTGCAATTTTTCTTTAAACCATTGATTTGTTGAAGTGATGGAAAAACAGTGAACGTAGAATCTTTTTTTTTTTTTTTGGAAATATTTCAAGTTGCAATGATGTGTAACAGAATTTTGATTTTATTGGAGGAACATAAATAACAATTTTGAATTAGATGTATCAATACAAAAATTATAATTATTCCTATTCAAAGTTGGATTTAGAAAAACCTGGCTGATTTTATCGAATTGAATAAAGTGAATCAGATGACCAGATACATCTTTTCAAAATTCAAACTACCTACGAAAAATTTCGAAAATTTCAAATGAAATATTATTCAAAAAATATTTCAATTCAAATTACACGAAATTTTATATTGATCTTTTTTTAAATGAAAATCTTACTGAATTACATCAAAATCAGTTTCGTTGATCGTAAATGAATAATTTGTAGTGAAATTTTTACATCAGATCGAAAAATTGGGACTAGATTAGACGACCCAATACTTTTCGAAATAGATCAAAAGAATGATTTACCTACGCAAAAATTAAGGACAAAGTTCTCAGAAATTTTTGCACACTCTTGACTCTGCCAAGTCACACTAAGCTTGTGAGATTATATAAAATTGAACCTTACTCGAAAGGAGGCTGCAGATGAAATTAATTCCACTTCAAAATCTACATTTTTCGAGATGTTTTGTAAAATCATACGCATGATTTTTTCGTTGCATCGAATATTTTTTCAAAATAATTGGATTTGAAAAATCATGGATTCGTAACAAATAAATATAATAATTTTCGAATTCTATTTTTTTGTAAAATTTTCGATGTAACGAGAAAATGTAACGACTTCTCAAGAGCACCTATAAGAAAGAAATTTTACGTCGAAAGTGATCTTATGTGGATTACAGACCATCTCTAAAAACGTAAATTTTAATTTTTGACCCAATTTCATCAGTCTCATTTCGAGTAATATTCAATTTTATAAAATCCCATAAGCTTAATGTAAAACAGCAGACAGAAAATTATGCAAAAGGTTACGGGAACAATACCTTTGAGTAATATTAAATACTCGAATTTTCACTTCAGATGCACATAAGACCACTTTCGATGTAAAATTCCCTTCTTAGATGTTCTTGAAAAGTCATGAAATGGCATAAAATTGCATACAGGGTAATTCTCAGTATATTGGTGTCATTTCATAGCCATTTAAGATCCCTTTAAAAAAAGGAAATGGTCTTCATTTAAATAATGAAATGAAAAGTTGTTTTTTTCGTGGGAGAAGAGAGAGAATGAAACACTCATAAAGTCCTGAGATAATCGTCAAAATATGCTTAAAAAAGTAAACTTGAAGCAAAAAAAAAATGAGAAAAGTTTCGTTGCTTTCAGTAGAATTATGTCTATTTACCTATGAGTGATTTCCTGTTGAACTAAACTGATTCATTTTTCTGCGTAAAACAAAACCCAGTGAGCTCGATTACTGTATACATCTAGACCACGATAAAAATTCAAACCTTCATTTATCACCAAAAAAATTAATTTTTTTCATTTTTTTAAAGCAATTTGAACTTTATGACAGAGAGAAGGAAAAGAATGAAAAATCGATAAAAATTGTGAAATATTGTTGGTAGTAATTACCTAGTTACCTAAAAAAATTGAAGTTTTTTAAAAAAATTTTGAAATGAAAATTTTCTATTTTTAGCCAGAAATTAAAAGAATTAACTTGAAGGCCTAAAATTTTCACCGCGTTTCTTACGTCATACGACAATTTTTTCCCCAAACGAAGTTATCAAGGATAGTGGTACCTTCGAATCCTCTGGCGAGAAATAGAGAACTGTCAGAAATGGTTTGTACTACCTTAAAGTTAGAAATTGTCGTTTTTTGCCTTTCCTACAATTTTTTCACAAAATTATAATCCTTGCTTCTTTCGAGCCATGTTTTTGCCTTTGTTCTCGTAAAATATCGTTGTACTCCTGAAATCATTTTTCATCTTACAAGCCTCTTTTTGTTCCATTTCTCATCAATTTCCGACTCTTCTCCAGGGAATTCCCACGAAAAAAAATTGCATCAAAAATTTTATGCTCTCCTTGAATTTTTTTTTTCAAACCCGATGTTACATAAGCCATAATTTTATGATTCCTTTTTTCACTTCGAAATCACCTGAAGATTCCTTCAACAGGTCGTCCATTTTTCACCAATAAAGTTGATTTTTATGAGAAATTCTGTTCTGAAATACAGATGAGCTAGATTTCTGGCAAATTTTCCCTTCTCTCCTTCATCCTTTGTTCTCCTCCAACCCTTTTGCATGTTTTCAGTTTCATTTTTAAATTTCCATAATTCACTACCTATAATTCCTATACTTTTATATTACATTTTCAAACTCATACTATAATTCGAAATCAACAATTTTCAAAAACGAAATACACGAGTAAATTGAATCAGTAAAAAATCGTCCCCAGCCATATAAACCGATATTTCCTCAAAACATCGGGAAACGAATATTTTGAAAAATATACTCAAGCTCGATAAAAGCATAATCGTGTAATGAAATTAAATTATAAAAATAATGTTTACCGCAGCCGGCTATAGGCGCAAACACGCATATAAGTGTTTTTATGTGCGATGAGCAAATTGCACGTATATAGAGAGATATAGACCTCGTGTGAAAATATTCCACGTTCGATAGGGTTAAACATAAATTTCGGCTCGAGGAAATTGTTCGTATACGTATTTGGCGGTAATATTTCAAAGATTACCTTTCATTAGGTTGGACATTAATGGGTAGATATTTTTATTGATAATCGATAGCTGTGTATATGTTTATATGTACAATATACAAAATACAGCATTATTGTGTGGGTGCAATTTGTTGCCAGATTAAATATATTGCCTACGAATTTCGTATCACACAAAAAAAAACTAGGAAATTTAGGCATAGCTCGTTTCGTTGCGATAAAAGAGGCCTTTACTTATTATAAACTTTTAACATTCAATTAAAAGTTGGAATTCAAACAAAGATGAAAAGTTTTGGTTTTTATGGTTGGTTGAATTCGAACAACGTTTTCATTAAGTTTTCAGAAGTCTTTTAAAATACTATACTCGAATTAAGTTTAAAATAATAATAATTGTAATATATGGCTATATATAAACGTACGTACCTTCGTACACCTTGCATTAGGTCTAAAAATACTATCTCGAATCGTATTTCTTTGCAAACGTATTGCTGCGAAGTTTACATTAATTTAATCCGAAGTACAATGGTAAACGTCTAGAAAATATTAATTTCTACAAATATAGCGAAATTTTCATTTTATACGTAAATTATCAAAGTTAGCAGAAACTAGGTGTTTGGGCGAAGTTTAACGGCATATACCCGACCTGAGGTAGTTAAAAGGCGATGTGTAATCGTGAGCTCGGATCAAAATACGAAATTGTTTTAGAATTACCTTATATGAGGTTTTCAAACAAAGCTTGTACGATATAAACCACGTTTCCTGTTTTAACCTTTTGTACGATGAAATTTTACTTTAAACTAAGACGAATATTGAAACGTAGCGGATATATCGCGTATACCGAACACCCTCATATTCTATTTAAAATGAACCCAACCCCTACGTGTAAGTTAATTTTAGTCGCGTGGATTTAACCTGTTGTAAAATCAGATTTTTTCTGCTTGGTGTGAGGTCTTGGTGAAATGAACTTGAATTGAAGAATTTGTTATTTCGATTGGAAAATCGAATGAAATTCGTGATACATACTTGGAGAAATTATTTCATTTTCAAACTGGTGTGATTTTTAGCTCGCTGGTAATCTTTCAAGGTGGTCGGAACCATGACGGGTATAGGATTTCCCAGAAAACTAGACACATTAACTTAACGGAGGGATGGTGTTGTGCATGTCTAGACATTCTAACCAGGTGGTAGTTTTTCGAAACTTAATGGAGCTGTACAGCTGAATGAATGATAGAATAATGGTCCATTTTACTTCCCCGGTGAGTTGTCTTTTTTTTGTGTCAAAATGCTTCCTCCCGTCACTATTCTTTTTTTTTTCATCGATTTCTACTGCGGTAATGACTTTATTTAAAATCATTTCTTCAGGGTTTAATCGATTACTTGTACTGCAAAACATTTCTATCTAATCATAATTTTGATATTTTTCGGTGAAGAGGTGTGTTTTCGAGATCTCATAATTTAAAACGTTGAAAATAAATTTGAAATTATTGATGATTTTGTTCTCGTCTTGTCATTAGAGAATTTTCTGGTCCTTGAATATAGCTACTTGAATTTGAGAAAATAAGATGAATGTAGTTTTTTTGGAAAATTGTTCATTCATCTCAACGACTTGTAAGAAAAAATTGATATTATGGTTAAAAATCCTTTATAGCGAATGTATGAAAAAGGTAATAAGGCGGAGGCATCAACAGCTTGCTCTTTAATAATGTCAAGATTTATTTTTAGTTGGAAAAATTAGGATTTGAGCAGAGAATATTTATAAATTTGTGGAATTTTTTGGGAAAGCTTTGTTTTTAGTTGGGAAAAATTGAAAAATCGTATATTCTGAGTTGAAATAATTAGAAAAATTGTCATTTTATTTCAAATTATTCATCTTTGATGGAGAAACATTCAACTTCTCAAAGTTATAAGAGTTGGATGTACTGTAAAGTGACGATTACAAAATTTTTTTGAATTCATCGCTCTTACCTCCATATCGTTTTTTTGATTTTTACCTAAAAATTTCCACAAGGTTACTTGATAATAGATACGACTTGATCAAGTTCTATTTTAAAGATACATATGTTCATGGATCATGGATGATAAACTTGCTAAATCAAAAAATGTTAAGAATAATTTTTTGTCCAAAATGTGACAAATTTTACGTAAAATGTTGTCAAATATACTAGAAATTGACGAAATTTTGGTAATTTTCAAATGAAAATTAGTTTTATTTTGAATGAGTTGTATCAAGAATGGGCAGATTCGTGGAATTGGACTTGGTTATTCAAATCACGTCCACGAATCACGCTTTGAAACATGATTCGTCTCGAATCTTTTTTTTTTCGAATCACAGATCAGGTGATGACGTAGGAGTGTTAGCATCTCAGAAAATTAGCTTTAATAGTATCGAAAATTGCTTGATTTGAAATACTTCGAGTCATGATCATTGTGATTCGATTCAGGAATTAAGATAAATAGATATGACTTGATTACGAATCAAAATCATACCTCTGAAGATGATTCAAATCAAGATCTTCGGATCACAAAAAATGCCCATTCTTTGACTAATGTCAGATAGTTTCATTGGTCAACATCAGTCAAGTTTCTAATTAAAAAGTCAAGCTAGTCGTGTCAAGCCAAGCTTTTTGTCGAAAATTGAAAAAAAAATCATTCATTTTTAATACTAAATTATAATTTAAATTCCAAAAAATCTTATACTGTCATTTTTTAATATGTACTCTCTCAATTGTGAAAATTAACGAATATCACTGAAAAACAGTCAGAATTGCAGCACAAGAGAAAATCAGTGAAAAACTTTTCACTGAAAACGAATCAGTGAGAAAAGTCACTGAAAATCAATAAAAATTCACTGAAAAATCAGCTAAATTTTTGAAGTTTGCTGAAAAATCTGTGAAAACCTTTGAAAAGTCAGTGAATTTCGCTTATTTTTCCTGTGCTGCAATTTCGACTGTTCATCAGTGACTTTTCACTGATTCAAAATGAGAGAGTATCATTGGTATTTGCGTTTGAATTTGTTTGTAAAAATGTAAAAGCAGCTCTTCGTTATTTTTTGTTGTAATATTTGTTTGAAATTTTTCATAAGAATTAATTAATTTTTGAAGGAGGAGTGGAGAACTGGAGATGATTCGTAAAAAGTCGAAAAAATCTTGCAAAAAAGTCAAAACTGAGTCAAGTTTTTGCTCAACAATTTTTTTTTGACACCCCTTTCAACCTTCTTTCTTGCATCGGTTCTGTCAGACACCAATAAGTATTCAATATTTATCAAAATATTAGAAAATAAATTCTAATCAAAACTTTCTCAACCATTTTCAAAAAAAAAATCATAATTTTTTGGTCAAATTGGCCGAATAGGTTCAGATAAAAATGGATTGTGCCAACTTAAAATAAGGGCAAATTGATTCACTACTAAAATAATTTTTCATTTTTTTTTTTTGAAGCAAATCTTAAATTGCGAGGTCCAGTGCTTCTGAACACTTCATATCCCTTCTAATATTAGATTTTGCCCTGTTCAAAATAGGTCTTTAAAGCCTTTTTTATTTGCTTTTATGGCAGCTCGTAGAAAAATAATCATTTCCAGTACCTATCCTCAAACAATTTTTCCGAAGAGCAAAAATATTTTTCAAAAAATTTCCATAATAAAATTGTATCGTTACTTTTTATGATACCATTGTGCTCATATTACCCGATTAAATTTTACTCTCTTTGGAGCACCAATAAGCAGAAAATTTTTCTGCCCCCCTCTTTAATCGCAATCTTTCACAAAAAAAATCAGTAAAATTTTCGCAGATTCGTTTGGTCGAGTGTTCTTCTACCTCGAAAGAACTCATTTTCTGGTCGAAAAATCGAGCTTATTGAAAATAGCGATAAAAAAGTGGTGTTTTTGATCGGCGCCAAAAGCTTATGAAAAATTTACGATATGGCATTCGAATAAATAATCCATTCGCAGAAGTAAGAAACTGAATTTTTTACGATTACTTAGATTTAGTTTTCACTTTAGCAAGTGATTTATTCTCTTAAGGTTTAATTCAATTTTCGCCGGTTAATTTTTAATAACGTAAGAAAACTTTTGTACAGAAGATTTGTCGGTGTTTTTTTTGTCGAAGACAAGAGACCTAAAAATGAGAATTTTTTTATCGGTTATGGCGTTCGGGTGTATGAGAAAAGTTACACGCGCGGAAAGGTTTAGGTTTATTTTTCCTCTCACCTCCATGAATCAAGCAAATTATTACCAAAACGATCATTTTATCAATTTTTGTATGCTCGTTATGGTGACATGAGTTCGAAAATCGATTGCCGTTACACATAAACCTACTTGTAACCTCCCTGTGTCTTTGGTCTGCGTACGTGTAGTATATAAAGTGCAAATATAGACTCTGGAAAACCATTACATTTTGTAAATGGATTTAGCTACGTAAGAGACCGAGTTGAAAAATCGCGTAGCTCGACAAAAAAACAAGAAAAATGCGATGTTAAGATCTTTATATAAGCGTTAAAGTTTTCTTTTAGTGTAGTTTGCGATGGCAAAAAAATAAAGGAAAGGCAACCTAACGGGCATTGTTCGATAGAAAATTTCGTCTCTCTTGTGAAGACATTGATATAAAGAGCAGTAAATTTTTATCAATCAATCTGAATTGATCTTTTAACAGCTGAAGAAAATTTTTTTGCATATCACGATATTCTCTTGTGTTTTGATTTTTTTTTTCTCGGGTATGGTATCTACGATATTTTTTTTCTCTGTTTCGATTGCGGCGGTGCGGCGTGCGTTTATGGACGGTCTCTGCGGAGTGGTTTCTTTTCTATAGTCGATTTTCGTAGGTGTTTTTTTGTAATGGTAAAGTTCCCGTTATGGAATTTCTCGGGGAATTGGTAGTTTAACCGATAAATATTTGAGTAACTTGATGATAACCAGGAGAGTATTATTTTTCGCCTTGTACGTATCCTTTTATTTTTTTATTTCGCTTGTAAGGGTGGTAGGCACATGGAAGAAAAATGCTTGAAATGATGGCGAAGTGAATTTTTATTTAGCAATTTGCCAAGTTGCGGTGGGTTTCAATGATGGCATGATACGATGCGATGTATGGAGGTATATTATGTGAATTTATATTTGATGAGAAAATTTTTATTGTGAAGGTCAATTGTTTACACACTGAAAAAAAAATATAATAAAATTTATCCAAAAAAATAATAACGCGTCCCAATTCTCAAATAGGTAAAATATATCATTTTTTTGAATAAAATTTATTCTTTTTGGTAAAATTTATTAATTTTTTTGACAAATTTTATTATCATTTCTGATAATAAATATTATTTTTTAGAACAAATTTCACCTATTTTGTGAATTGAAACACGTTATTATTTTTTTTGAATACATTTTATTATTTTTTGATTAAAATTTATCATTTTGGTAAAATTTATTAATTTTTTTGATAAAATCTATTTTTTTTTTTGATAAAATTTATTATTTTTGGGGTAAAATGTATTCATTGTTTTTTCCGTGCAGATGTAGATGTACGTAGCTTACTTTTGAGTATTATTCAAAATTTCGTACTTTTTACTCAGAAAAAAATCCTTGTTTGATATATTTTTCAAATCATATTAAAATTCATGCCTCTAAATTTCATTTTACTGGGAATTTTTTTTTTTCAGTATTCTTTTTTTGGTATGAATGTTTCACAGAGGCGTGAAAAAGTGATGTGTCCGGGGAGAGGGTGTTCCTGAAATTTTCTCAATTAATTTATCGAAAAATTCCTAACTATTGTTCCCATTTTCCCAAAAAAAACCAACTAATTTTCATTAAATTTTTGAACTTCTTATTGGAAATTTCCCAACGTGCCAAAATTTTCTAATTTTTTTTAGTCATAAACATTGGTTTTGACCAAAAAAATTCTATCCACTTACAACTTCTCAAAATTTTTTACAAAATTTAAATTTTTCAATTTTCAAGAAGAAAACCAGGACTATTTCAAGATCAGAATCAATGAGTACGAAAAATGAACTTATCAGAACCAAAAAAAACGTTTTCAGATTTCAGACTAGGTAGTTTTTTACTAATTAGAACCCAATTTTAAACCAAAATCAACAGTCGCGTCGGAAGATTTTTTTGGGGTTGCTGCAAAATTAATTTTAAAAACTTGGAAAACTAGAATGATTTTGGAAGGGAGCAGAGCAAATAAGAGAAGCCTTATTTCACCTTATTGAACAGTTTATGGTTACGGTGTGATTTTATCCATGCCCGAGCGAAACCACGGCGAAGCTTCGAAAAAATTTTGTATTTAATGGTCAAAAGGGGCATTTTACCCTATTTTATCGCTTTGAAAATTATTCTTTTCTAATATAATTTGAAGAGAGAGTACAATGCACCACTAGCCCCCCCCTTTCCGACGCCGCTGAAAATCAGGAACCATTTAGTTACAAACTAAATTTTTTTTTAAACTACCCGAACTAGAAAATGGACAATTTTTACCATTTTTTCCTGTCCGGCTACCCTTGCCTCTTCCCCCTCCCGGGACAAAAATAATTAAGTAATCCAATTCCAACTTCTTGTTGGACTGCACTTGCATTAAAAATGATAAGGGCAAGAATCAAGGATGAAATTTGGGCAAAAATTTTTGGTTTGAAGAAAAATTTGCCAACCAATATTCCAATAATTATTATTAAAAGAACAAGAAATTTTCTGATTCATAGTTTTGAAAAATGGAAATTTTCTGGCCAGTTATATCAGAAATAAAAAACAAAGATTATTTGTGTTTTTTTTAAGAATTTGAGCACATTAATCGAGTAAAAGCGAAGCGAGGATGTCAATTTTTGAGAAAACATGGCTTCCAAAACCGGAAAATTCTTCATTAAAATTGATGTTTTTTTCTCTTTACTTAACTCTTCGTCGATCTCCTTTCAAAAAAAATAATAATAATGTTTGAAAATTCCAGTTAAGCTTGTCGCGAGTCGCGAAGCTCCTTGATAAATGAGAAGGGCAATTTTTTTCAATTGAAAATATCCATTTGTTTGGACTACAAAGGATGAAGATTTATACTATCATTTTGAAAATGAATTGTGGATAGACAACTTACTTCGCCCGAGCGAAACGAGGGCGAACATTTTTTGGATACATTCTCAGATTTTCGCAATTTTCCAAATTTCCGAACCCAAAGTTGGGAAAAAGTTGGGAATCCCAACTTTACCCAACATTTTCCAATTTTCCCATTTTTTTGTAACCTTGGGATGGTCTGGGGGTGTAATCCCCCCCCCGCTCGTCACGCCTCTGATGTTTTATTTTTTCAAAAGTTGCATCGAATTTCCAATTCCTGTTCAATTTTTTTAAAATTTCAGGTTTTAATTTCTACAAGAAATTAGGTATAAATTAACAAAAATTGATTTTTCATTTCTACATTTCTAATTAATTTTCTTCCCTACAGACTCGGAAATTCTCCCATTTTGAGATTTTCAACTTCACATCTTCTGTTTGAAAATCTCCATTCGAAAGAAATTCGACGATTTTGAATCATACCATTGAAAAAATTTAATCAGTTTTCTTTTCTTTTAAACATTGCTCTATCAATTTCCCTCCAATAGTCGATAAATTGAACTGAAAAGTTATTCTATCACATTGTAGGTTTGTTTTCGAGTTTAGAGTGCTCATTATGGTTTTTTTTCTCTTTTCAATTTAATCAGCATATTGAAAGTCATCATCGAAAATTTGAAAGAATAGCAAAAGTAATCATCGTCGTCCTTGAGATCGCTTAATTTACGAACTACTTTTGGCTATTCCACTTTCGGAATTGAATGAACGTAGACCATAGAGCAGTATTCAAACTCATATGCTGGACACTTTTTACAACTAAAGGTGGTGGATAGGATAGTTAAAAACGATAGTGTTAATTTGGTCGGTGATGAGTTAAATGTACGCTCGTGTGGGGAAATTTCAGTTCAACTCGGCGAAGATCAATCTTGTTTTGTGATTGACTTTACAAATGTGTTTTTTTTATGGTCGCCGGCTGATTGTGATGTAATTCGTTAATGTCCAAAATGTCAATGCATCAACGTGTCCATTCAAGTACTTACGTTTCGTAACTTTTTTCAGCTTGATACGAAAATTTGTCTTGCATCGATTTTTATTTACTTAGGTAAATGTAGCATCCAATGAAAGAATATCCATCGTGCGATATTTTCCCATTTTTACAAAATGGTATGCCAAATTGCAAATCGTTCCTGTCGGACGAATTGTTTATTTCTATCGAGAGTTGAAAAAATCCGGAAAAAAAAGGGGATGAAAGTGCTTCAATCTAAAGTTAATTAAAGAATCAGGTTAGTGGGAATTAAAAACACGGCGGTTGTTTTTTCCCTCGTCGGTTGCTCGTCTTCTAAAACGGAATGCTAATAAATTAACTACATAGTTTTTACGGTACGGTCGAGTCGACCAGAAAAAATCGTTGATTCCGTATTTATACGCGAAATGATGTACGTGAAACAGCATTTTCAGCTAACGGCGCATTTAAATAACTACATTATTCGTTGATACGGCTATTCGGTCTTTTCGGGGATGTTGGAAAAAAAAATAATAAAATTTTCGAATAATTATTATTCTTTTACCCGATCTGTTGGCATTTTTATGTATTCCGGTCTCGTTTCGAGATTTTCTCCTCTCGCCAAATGCCGCATGGTTTCAAATTTCGGAATCATTTTCACGTCAGTGTATAAAAAGCCATCTTCGCCAGTTGCCGCATCCCAGTATCCCAGCTCTACAGTCACGGTTCATTTTTACACCATAACGTGGTCGGTTTTTTTTTTATTCGTCGTTTGTGTACGCCTCGAACGAGATTTATTTTTTTTAAATTATACCATCGCGTCGACCAAGTTCGAAATCACGTTTTGTAACATCTCGCCGGCTCGTACTTCGCAATTAAATTTTTTCGTCGGAGCTGAGGGGCGAGTGTGCATTGAAGGTGTAGGTACATCGGAGTGGCGAAGACAGCGAATACGAAAAATTCTAATTTACTCGTCTCGTCGAAATTGAATTTTCAACTGGAAAAATAAACCTCGTCACGGGTTGAAATCGCAAAGAAAGGAGATAATATTGTCTAATTCTTGCGAATTGTGCTGCTGAAAGCCCAAGAAGCTATGAAATTGGAGAAAATTAAGCAATTGGATACATTCCAACGGGTAGACCTGGGCGACCGGGTTGGAGAAAAACTTCTTAAATGTTTTTATTTAGAGAATTTTTTCCCCGTGAAGTAAGCCAAACCGGCTATATTTTATAAAGGGCGCAAATGACATTTATTATCGTGGAAATTCTTGAAAATGATGAAGTTGGCCAAGTTGTTCAGAATGACTTGGAAAATGTTTAAAATGGATTAATTATGGAGTTTTTATATAAATTATTGAAACTGGTTTAATTAGTAATAAATATTTAAAAATAATATAAATTTCATGAAATGTTGTTTCACATCATTCTAGTACTGTAAAAAAAATTGTACCTAAACCAAAATTTTTAAGTTTAAAAATGGATAAATAAAATGCTTCAAATGAAAGAAAAATCTTTCCATTTTAATGAATGGAAAGTGGAAGCAATTCTCATCATTTGTAATTAGTGAAACGTATTTACACTGAAAATCCGTGATTTTCAATTGTTAATTAATGAAGTTTTGCTGTTGAATTTGTGAATTCAAGTGAAAAATCAGTCAAAATCGCCGATTTTCTTGGAAAATGCATTCAACTCAGTTCACGATAACATTTTATTTTATCAATTAATTCATAATATTCAAAGTGTTCAAATCGCTTACGAAGTTCATTTGAATTTATTGAAGAAAAGTCATGAAATTTCTATAAGCGAGAAAAAAACTCAAAACTTGATGAAACGTCAAAAAACTGTTTCAAATTTCACAATTAATTTTGAAATGGCATGAAAATTGAATAAAATTCAATATCAAGTACCTTGGAATTCAATAAAATTCGCCTTAAAGTCAGAGATCCAAAGTGAGGGGGTCTGTTTTCCCCCGGCTCACGCTCCAACATTTTTTGAAAAATGGCTCCGGCTCTGAAAAATTGTGCGGAGAAGGCCTCCATTGAAAAAATATAAATTTTGATGAAGGTATTCAAAATTTATGATAAAAGTGTCATAAATATTGATTACAGTTGAAAGAACAAAAAAAAATGAATGTAAAAATGTGTGTGTGTGTGTGTGTATTTTTTAAAAAATGAAATCCATCTTCGCCTCATTTCGAGAATATAATTTTGACACTTTTCAGATATTTTGATAGTTTAAATTTTTTAGAATTAATATTATTTCAACTTCATGTACTTACAACTTGGGCCAAAGGTATTGTTACTTTCGAAATACTTGATAACAATATTGAAAACAATTTTGCATATTTTTTTTGCAATATTTTATAATTTTGTTTCATAACAAGAACGATATTATTGCAATTTAAAAAACTATTTAAATGACATTGCAACGACTTTTAAAAATATTTCAAAGTCGTTTTTAATTACTTTTTGCTTAATTTCACGTACCTACATAATTTTTATCTAATATGTGAGCCTGAATATTGAAATCACCCTTAAGAATCAAAAATTGGGGTTGAGTTGAGGTTCCACTTTGACTTTACTCCTTTGAAGGTCTCAAAATTAGTGTCAACTCAAAATCCGATTTTTACCGCTTAAAGGTGATTTCTATATCCAGACTCATGTGATAAAAATTTGAAAGGTATTCATTTCAAGCATCCAGGGCCGTATTTACGCACAAGCTACATAGGCACCAGCCTCGGGCGGCAAATTTTAGGGGGCGGCAGATTTTGAGGAGCAGGTTTTTTTTTAATTTTCCTTAATTGTGATTTGAAAAAAAAAAATGAAAAAATTTACTGTACCCACTGAAAAAGAATCTTTTTTGAACAAAACTTTTATTTACATAGGGCATAGCATTAAAATATGAAAAAAAATGTCTTTTTTTAAACATTAAATTTCTAATTTTTCAAAGCTTCGCCCTCGCTTCGCTCGGGCATATCTGCATCAGGATGGCTTACTTGAAACATTGATACGAAAGAAAATTCTCCTCTATTCTCCTCTTTAGGAACCTTCTGATATTCGAAGCCTCTATGCCCACTCTGTACCTAACCGAAAAAATGATTGAGAAAATTGATTTTTAATTCGTTTTTCATTAATTTTTCTTTCAATGTAATTATCCAAATGAAGCAGGAAGTTACACATTTTTTTTTTTGGGGGGGGCGGCAAATTTTATTCTGCCTCAGGGCGTCGTGAGGTTAAATCCGGCCCTGCAAGCATCAAACAATTATTGCAACAAATTTTTAATGTTTTTATGCAAATGTCATCCTCATCAACATTCGAACGATTCTTGCTACATTTTTAGACAAAAATATGTGCGTTATCAAACATTTTTAAAAATTTTATTCTAAAAATCTTCAAGTATAAATAAAATTGTTTAGGTTCTTTGAACATTTCGTTTGAATAATACAAAAAAAAAAAATTGAAAAATTGTTGAGATTGTCGTAAAAATTATTTATAACTAAAAATCAAAAAACCATTAATTGAATTATTTTAATTAAGATCTTTAAATTTTTTAAAAATGAAATAAAACTGTGTGAAGTGTTGTAAAATCTTTGAAAAATTTAGGTAACTAAACAAAGTGAGAAAAATGATTGAAATTTTTTGAACCGTTCATTTTTTGCTCATAGCGTTTTGATTTTTTTCAATTTCATTAATTATTTTCTCGATTGGATCCCTTAAATTTTGAGATGAGTTTGATTGAAGCTGAAAAATATTCTAATCGTGCCCTGTATCTGAAAAAGGGACCAATAATTTCCCAATCACATTCTATGTAATTAAAAAAACACCTATCGAAATACGTAATTAATCATCTGTCGAACACAGCAACCTCGATTACACTAATTAAATACTTCGACAATAGTTTTTCAGGGGAGTAAAAAAAACAAAAACGAAAAATGCTCTCTGCTGGTTTCCACCATCGTGTTCGCGATTGTATTGGTTAGAACGGAACGTCATTTACAAAGGATTATTGCTTTGAAGAGAGTAACGAAAACATTTTAAATTGAAACATTCGCGTTCGCGTAACGAATACGTTCGCTAAGCTATTCGGAAAATTTCGTATACGATAGACGTACGCTACTGAGGCACGGTATATAATACAAAGAGTAGATTTGTATTAAATTCAGCCTCGGGGTCGGAGTAGGTGAAATTTTCCAGCAATTTTTATTATATATTTTTACCTACCACGTAATACTGTAGGTATTCCTGAGCCCATCATTTACACACCTTTTTGCCGATATATTTTATTATTTCGGCGTTTCGTCGTTTTCGCGTGGTATAGGTTTTGCTTTCGTTTTATCGTGTATATTTTAACGCTACAAAGCTTTTTTCTCAGATTGTAATATCGTTTTCAAATATGCTTTCTGCCACTGACGTGTATTTCAAGTTTGCAAATTTGCGTCGGTGTGATTTTTTTCTCTCTTTGGGTTCCTTTCTCCGGCATTTATAGATAGTGAACCTGGGTGTAGGTGAATTTCAAATTAGCATGTTTTACGCTTCGTTTAATAATTTGATAAAATTTTGTATAGGGTTTATAATAATGTTTACTCGAGAGGTGTTTTTTCGGGGGTAAAATTGTTATTATTTGGTCGATTATTACCCACGCTGGCGAAATTATGGCATTAGTAAGCGTTACTGGGGAAATTAAAGATAAATACGATGTTATTTGATCGTCGTTTATTTTTTCGAAATGGCTAGAATGGGTTTTGATTCGTCGAGCTGGCGAAATCGCGAAAATGTTAAATACCCAAAAATGGAAACGATTCGATATTTCGCTTTGACGTTATCTTTATTGATGTTTGTTTACTCTTGTAGTTTGTAACGTGATTCATACACATAAATCATTTGCCGAATGAAATTACCCATGTACCGCTGCGAACGTAGATTAAATTGAAAGAACTCCGACGCTTTAAGGAACCTATGGTAATATTTAATTTTCGTTGCCTTTTTTTCTCTCTACGCGTGGTAAAACGTGTCTCGATTTTGTCATTTAAGCCAGGTCAATGTTTTCTAATTTATTAAAAAATTGAGCGATCGGAGTTTTTATTTGAAAAAATTTTGCCCTCGTTTTTTTAAAAATTTGTGATTTTTTTGGATAAAGATCAAGAAAGAAGTGCAAGTAAATTTTGAGATCTCTTAAATTCGTAGGTATATTGAAGATGGAGAAAAGAAAATTCGCTGTTCCTAATTCTTGAAAAAAATAAGCATTTTTCATCTTCAATATGATTTGATTCGATTTTCATCACATTTGAATTTTTAGAACTCTCGTTTTGTTTCTCGTTGTTTCCAGGTGTTATATTTCGATTCCACCGGAAGTTTTTTTTAAATACTCAACTCAAATTACGTTCTTTCATTATCGAATAATTCATCAGAAAATGCTCTCGTATTACAGATCAAATTCGTATTTTTTAATTTAAATCATATTTTTGTCTTTTGGATTATCTGGCTGTTGAGTTTGAATTTTAAAATATGCTAAAAATTAACAGAATGTGTTTTTTTTTTTTCATTTTTATTTTACCAAAGTGAACACTTTTCATCCAACGGATTCATATTGCTTCCTATAGGGCAATTCCAAATTTGAGGAAATTCTTGTGAATTTTTGAGGACTCCATTTACACGAACTGGACTAGGACTATGATTATCGTACTGAAGTCGTTCTTGAGTAATATATGTAGGACTTTCGCACCAAAACTATATCATACAAAAAATAAGTTCTTATCAGTTTATAATTTATGCATGTGACATTGTGACATGGTTTTAAGATAGAATTTCCTGTAAAAAATAATTTTGTCTTCTTTTCAGATTCCTTTAGGGAATTGACTGAAAAATTCGGAAAAAGTTTGAAAATTAAATCTCACTCTTAATTGCTACAAAAATATTTCCTTTCATTTTTTTTCTTGAGGGAAAATTTCGCGTGGAATTTGAAAAGGTTGGTTTTAAGGAGAGTATCATGCTCCAAATGCCTTGAAAGACAACCCCTAACTCCAAAAATATCCAATTTTTATTTTTGTCTTTCTGGTGAACTTTTGAAATTTTGAAAAAATTTCAGGGGATGGGAAAAGGCTTACTGGGAATAGTTCCAAAAATGAAGCACAAATTTTTTACGAAAAATTTTTAAAATCCCCATACGATAATTTTTTATTAGAGGCAGAATTCATACCTATACATCAGAAATAAAAAATACGAATTAAGAAATGAGAACTTGAGCATTATTTGGCTATGTTTTGGTGTAGTCAATTTTAATATTGGAGAATTAAAAGTTGAATTCTTATTTCGTATTTCCAAAGTTTGTTAATACACCCTGTCCCTTACACTTCTAAAAACTAGGAAAAATTTCACAAAACTCAGGAAGTCAAGATTTTTGAAGACTTGGAAAAATTTTAATGGGTCGAAAAAATGACGTTGTCTGACTTTTAGAGACTTGAAAATTATATTTTCAGGGTAGAATTTTTGATACTATCGTCGACATAATAGCTTTTCATTACGCTTGAAAAAACTTGGAGAAATTTTAGTTGAGTAAAATATTGACTTTTTATAGGACTTTCCAAAAATTTGGAAAAAATTACTTTGAAAAATTTACTTTGAAAAATTCTCATAAATTAACCATAACATAATAACATTTGAAATTTCTTAGCATTTCAGAAATTGAAGTTGAAAAAATCTTGGTAGAGATTTGTATCGTAATATGATCAGCATTTCTCAAAATATTTGCAAATAAATGAGCATTTTTTTTCGAACTCATTTTTCAAAAAATTATTTTTCAGGTTACTCATGTTTTTCGAAACCACGTCACATGTGCCATCTCCTGCAAGAAATTGGTCGTAATATGTACTCACATTTGCAAATCCTAAAGTGAATAATTGTTCAGGAGTGAAATTTTCAAAATTGTAGAGAGGACTTTCGTCACCTTTTTCTGATGCGTATTTTCTGTACGCGAATAATGCTACTTTAAATCCCACATTGTCTGAGACATCTTCCTCGAACGTTATTGTGCTATTTTTCTATACAGTCGATTATAAAAATTACAACTGATCCGTATGAGTTAAAAATATGTGAGCCTGGATATAGAAACCACCCTTAAGTGTAAATATTGGTTTCTGAGTTGAGGTTCCCCTTTGATTCTATACCTTCTAAAAGGCCCAAAATCAGTGTCAACTCAAAAATAAATTTTTTACATCTGAGGGTGGTTTTTTTATGTCCAGGCTCACATATATGTAGTTACTAATTGATATTTTTTCAATATAAAATTTTAAATAAGCGTACTTGTAGGTCAATATTTTGAAATGAGGTGCTATAATTTCCGTAAGCTTTCAAGAAACATTGTGATTTTTCTTCATATTTCATCAACGTTTCATTATTCCACCAACTTTCCAATATCCCTTCGTGGTTGTATTTTCGACCTGATGGAAAAATCCATTTAGAGTATTTTGTAGCAATTTTTTTTAACGGAGGAGGGGGGTCAATATTCAGTTTTACCATTGCTGTCAAAAGCGTGGGTCAATTCATGTCCTACTACAGATCCCATTGTTCCATAAATTAAGGAACTGAAAATTGAAAGAAAGTTGTGTTAATGCGATTTCGATAGAATTTCATTTGTATATGAACTCGACTTACTCCAAACTGTTAATAAATAAAGGTGACCCCAATATACCTGCCGGAATACCTGAAAGTGATAATATATTTTTAAAAGAAAGTTGGCAATATTTTTAACCAAGTCATTATTTGCTTACTTATCAGATTTCCTGAAATTTCATAAAATGCATTTACGAAGATGGGACCAAGTGTCCAAGTCCAACTGTAAAACATCATAGCATTCAAAATGATGGGTACTTATGAGGTAAAAATTCCTTATTCATATATAAAATTTGACATTTTCTGTTTTCTTACCTTGGTATCGAAAAGTCATCTATCTGGTTATTCAGCTGATTCAAATTGTCTTCAATTTGGCTCTGAAGTTGCTTGATCAATGTGTCTAAAATACTGTGAGTTATTTCAACCTGTAATAATCGATTAACTTATTCTTGTGGAGCGAAATTCGAATTGGTGTGTGTGTGAAGTTCATTTTTGTTTGAGCAAGTGAAAGTTGATGGAATGTATTGGTACTATTGGTAGATCTGGGCGATTTAATTGCTCTACCAATGAACCATTTTTTTTTTTTTTTAATGAACAAATATTTGAAAATATCAGCTATAAGTATCTGAAAATTGAGCTGTTTTCTAAAAAATTATAATGGGCATTAAAAATGTTTTTCCAAATTAGATAAGTTTTCCTAATCAATTTTTAGAAAATCAAACAAGTTTTCAAAACTTGGACAGATTTGCAAAAATTGAATGTGGTTTTGAAAATTGAATAAGTATTTAGAAATTTAACATTTTTCAGATTTCAAACGATTTTGAAAGTTTTAAAAATTTTGAAAAACGTATTTTGGAAGTTTGGATATCAATATTTTTTTGACGATAAAGCTTTGAGAATGAAAAATTGTTGGATAAATGAGTTTTTAAACAATGTTACAACTCTTTTCTGATTTTAATTTTAGATTTTAATGATTTTGGGTACAGATTTTTGAAAAGTGCTTTTACTTACTTCATGTCACTTTTAAATTAAAACTTACATTACCGTACATTTCATCCAGAAAAGCTAATTCGCTCGAATTCGGATATGCGATGAATGATGTCATTGATTCCAACTTCATCAGACATTTTTCTGTCGTCTTTTCGTCCATCCATGTCGATTCTTCGAGTATTGTTTTATAGCTATCTTTTATATATTTCAACATTTCTTCGATCTGTGGATATGATGAAAGAATAATGATGTGTGAAAATAAAGTACTTTTCATTTCATTACACAAGGTTATTGGTAAACCGAGAATTCACGTAAACATTTTTTAGTCAATTAATAATCTCGAAATTGTCGAAATTACCTTGATTTTAACCTCATTGTGTTCATCTTTTTTCAAATACATGTAACTCATGGCCATTCGAAACGATTTAGTCACTACATTTTTACATAATTCTTCACTGAAAATAAATCGAAAAATTACTCATTGTAAAAATTATTATCAATCAGTGTATGTAGGTATATTTTTATTCAATTATTCGTACTTCGGATCATTGGAAAATGTTTGAAAAATTCTGAAATCAGTGTAGGGTAGAAGATTTAACGTAATTTTCCACCACAGACCAAATTCTAAAAAAAAATCAATAAATAGATATAAGTTGATAGTAATTTGTATTTAAACGGAAAATTTTTCTACCTACCTATGTCTTCAAGTTTTTTTGTGTGTATAAATTCGATCATCATTTTTACAAAATTTATTCCCGCTATGGCGATTTGAATGTTTGATGGGTTTCGAAAATCCACAGTCATGTTTTCTATTCCGTTGAAAGTTTCTTCAAGATACCTCGTCCAATTAAACTATTCACAGTCCATAAAAATATTTGTATTGATCGACTAATTCGATAAATATATTTGAAGGATGGTGATAATATTCGAATCCAAGGGATACCTACCTTTGGTATCGATAGTTTGGTATCAGTGACAATATTATCGCTCATGATTTGTAATTCCTCCAGTGTATAAATGGTTGGTACGGATGATAGATCGTATTTTTGGCTGTCGACCTAAGAATAAAAAAAAGCAATGAATTCTGAACCCCAACTGACTGAACCTGAAAAAATTTTATATGAATTGGAGTAAAAATCAATTACAATCAAAAGTTCCGCGTTATTATTCAAATTCGAAGCTTTCACCAGCAATATTTCTGTCATTCTGATTAAATTGTCAGCCTGTGTTTGCAAAATAAAATCTCCTACTCTGCTAGCAGACGACGAATCCCCTACGCTGCCCAAAAATTTAAAAACACCCAAATCAGGTGATTGAATGGAGACAAAATCTATTTGTTTTACCAATGAAATCTGTATGTATGTACCAACAATGGTATTATATTGATATCATATTCTGCGCTTGGTTTTCCTATCCAAATTAAATTTACGCTGTGGTTATAAGGACTGAAATCCACTGCTACGTCGAAAAACATCTTGATCCCTGCTAGCTTAAACGTTCTGGCTAGTGCACTGACGTAGTCAAAATTCGGATTTGGAATTGTGTCAATTGGAATCGTAGGTAAACCGATTTTTGACAATATTTCATTCAGTAGATCGTCTCCTGTGTATGATTCTGTAAAAATTAAAGTATGACAGTTATTTTTTAATTTTGATAGTAGGCAATTTTTTTCGAAATATTGGGACTGACCTGAAATAAACTTAGATTTAATTAATTTTTTGTACCTGGATCTAAGCACATGGAAAATAGTTTTCTTGCTTTGTGAACAGCTTCGGGTTCATTTTGATCGTTATTTTGCTTAAGAAATTCTATATTTAGATGTTGTGGCAAAGTATTAATTTTTTTTTTTTTAATGCCTAATTTAATCATTTATTTTACGGTACCTACCCAATAATTCTTGTTGGTTTCGAATATCTCTTAATTCCAGCGAGCTTATTGGTGTAGGGTAATTAATCAGTTGGTGATGGTTTGGCCAATTACCGCAAGCATATTCGTAGAAATCGTCACATGGGTCGACTTCCATGTTCACTGACTGTTTCAAAATTTTCGCTGGATCGAATTCAACATTTGTTTAAGCTAAAATTATTATTTGTCGAGAAAGTATTGTGTAAAACGCTTGAAGTTGTACCTGAAGCTTTACATTCTTCTGATGTACAGATTGGCTTCGTTTTGGATTCAGTCGACTGGGATATAGATATAATCAATGCTGAGGGGAAAAATGCACCACTAGGAATAAAAATTCATCCGAATTTCTTAACTTAGAAATCTCAAAAATAAATATTGAAATAACTACTTACAAGGTAGAAATAACAGTGAAACGAGAAAACCATTCAACACAAAAAAAATCACATTTTGTTTCATTTTTCCAAAATTAGAAGAATTTTTTTTAATACATAAAGCGAAATTCACCCATCAAATTGAAAAGAATCAAATGAATCGAGCAAGTAACAAGTGTACCTACTAACGAAAAAAACTGAATAATTGAGACGTTTGATTGTAAAATGGAGAAATTTATTAACAAACACTAGAAATTAATTGCTGGTTTAACAAACAATGTTTTTTCTGTATGACGGAAAAGAGACGTAAAAGTAGTTGCAAATATTTTCTGCGTAAAGTTTGTATAACAATGACGATTTCAATGTAAAACTATAACAATATATTATTCTCGTCGATATGAGTCGTGAGTATGAATTATTCGTTTGAATAAAGTGAGAAAAGAGGTGAGTAGGTATTGCAAATTTCTTTCTTTGAATATGAAACACTTGTATGTAGGCAAGAAAAGTGAAAAGAAGTTTCAAATGAAAACAACTAGGTACGTAATACCAAAAATGAAATTGAGAACTGCTCAGCCAATGCATTTTTTGAGATCTTCGTAACAAATTTGAAAAGCAAGAACAAATTTGCCTTTGGAAGGAGTAAGATGAGTTTAATTTCAATATTGCTAAGCAAAGTCAATAAAGCAACTATGGCCATATGGCGAAAAACTGTTACTTTTGTCGTCGGTGCTGCCTTCGATGTCCATTTCTTCGACTTGTTTTCTTCGTAAATTACGCTGTACAATGGACCAAATGGCCACTCTGGACCAAAAAATTAATCGCATGAAATTATTTATTGAAGTGTGGGTAAAAACAATGCCTATTGGTTTTTTTTTTGCTGGAAAGGCGCGTTTTTATGCAGGTATTCAACAAATTAGCTGTTAAAAAATGCCAACTTATCACATCAATTTTTTCTAATATTTTTAAATTCGACTTCAAAACCCCAGAATTTCATACCCATATCGCATTTTTCAATTTTTCTCATGGTACTGCCCTTCTTGAGGATTGAAAAAAAAAATTACCCCAAATGCGAAATCCTCGACCAAAAAACCCTTGATTTTCACACCCATGTCGATTTTTTCAATTTTTTCTAAATATGGATGTCAGTACCGCCTTTCTCGAGGGATACGTAAGAGAAAAATTTTTGAAAATTCTGAATTCAGTATGTAAAGTTGGTGTGGTATATGAACTTTTACCTGTTCTTGGGATCTTTCTGTGAGAATAAAACTTGATGAACAGGTATTTAGCCCATTCGGTCCACTGTGCGCCGGTTGAAATGGCTCGGAATTACTTTTAAACGTCCGCCAGCTGCAGCTTTTTCGATTTGGATAGAAAATTGCGACTCGCATTTTTTTTTTTTTTATTGATTTTTCAAGTGAATAACTTCGACTACAAGACATTGAAGTGGCAACTTTTCTTTTTTTTTTTTCATTACCCATTGCGAATTAATAATTTTGGTACCAATGGGTCGATCTACAATTGGTATCTATAGTTTTTCAGCTTCGAATTTTCAATGGACTTCAATTTTCAACTTTCTCGATTTTCTCAACTGGTACAGGTCGCCCAAAATGACTTGATAACGTACCTATTTTATATTCCGTATTGCCATACACGGGCTACTTTAGACTTACCTATATAAAGTAGACCTACGTTTATCCGGCTACTCAACATTTACAACAGAAAGAGACAAAAAAATGTCTATAGAGGCAAAATGTCTAAGAAATTTTATTATTAGAAACAATGAATTACTTATTTTTTTATCGAAAGTGGTGGTTTTGCAAGGCTACTCAAGATTTTTACCCATTTTTCGTCATCTTTTTTGCCGAAATTATTGTCATAGGTACTTTCCATAGGCTCTTCTTCTGACCGTTTTGAGTAATGCCTTTGGAGATGAATGGGAACAGACTCATTGAATATGCAGCTATATCCATCCATGAACATTTTCTCTCATCAACATAAGGTACAAATTCCTATAAGAGATGAATCGCGGCATCTCCACTGAAGCACGAAGTAGTATTTGAATGGACAGTTACTGTCCATTCAAATATACTACTTCGTGCTTCAGTGGAGATGCCACGATTCATCTGTTATCGGAATTTTTTCGAATCCGAATAGGCTCTTAAATTCTGCCCTCGATTTTTTGAAAGGATGTTTTTTCTCATGTATATAACAGCGAATTCAAAATCTTTAGAAATGCGAACTGTTCTTCGCAGAAACGCCATGTTGGTATGAGATCGAGTAAAACTTCAGAGAATTCTTTTTCAGGATATAAATCTTCATTTATGCTGAGAAAATTTGCCTCGATCTATAATGTTGCAGTTCGCAAGCCATTAAATAACTGCGAGCCATGCGACCAGCCAACCTTCTCTTAAACAGAAGGTTTGCTGGTCACATGGCTCGCAGTTATTTAACGGCTTACGAACTGAAGCATCATAGATCCAAGCCAATTTTCACAGCATATATGTAGCTCAAGGCGTAAATTGAATATGTAAGATGGATGTAATGATGATACAATCATAAGCGTAGAGACAATGTAGTACCATAGTTGATAATAAGTTACCAGCGATTCTAGTTTTTATTTTTCTAGTAAGCTCAGGGTCAGGAGTGTGATGAATCCTTTATGAGCGTTGATGCCTGTGTACATCCACAATTCCACATGTCGTAATATTTCTATAATACTATGAAGGAGGAGGGCGATTGTATATCTTGTTTCTGTATAATTGCCTTCTTGCTCTTGAAATCTCCATCTTTAAAATATTTGAAGACGGATTCAAGGTAACGTTTGATTATATTGATGAAACAATGAAAGTTATTGGAAAACTGCAACACAAGACATCACAATATATGATGTTAGTATTTTTTGTGGATAATTCTCACATAAAATCATCTTTGCTCATAGCTACTCCTTTGCTGTGCAATTTTCGTAATTCAATTTTATATTTTTCTTTTTGCTAGCATCAGAAATTACAATTGTTTAATTATTTGTGGCGAAAGAGCTAAGAAGTGCCTCTTCCCCCTCTCCTTCCCCTAAAAATTAAAATGGTATTCAAAATCTTGGTACTGATTTGTACCCTTTCAAAAAATATGGGCACCAAAGCATGTAAATTACAAAGTAAAGAAAGAAACTCACCCATTGCCTTAATCGATGGTTCTTCTAGTTCGTCATTAACGAATTCCGAGTTGACTGGTGCTAATGGCGGCGATGCGCATGTGAAGGAAATAGACAAAATCAAAAATGCCAATTTCATGGACATCGCGAATCCAGATGCTTCGAGACTGAACAACGAACCAGGAATTTTGAATTCTCTCAATAGAATCATAAGTGCTCTTAAAGGAGTATAGCTATTGAAGCGAAAATTTAAATGTCTGAACTGAACCATCAATTAAACTGTCAGCCCAAGTTCAGATGGTGAAAATTCTTTGCGAACTATCTTTACACAGATTGACCATCCGTCAAATAAGCACAAATTGACCATCTATATATCTATTTGAGTATAACCAAACGTTATTTTATGTAGATTTCTAATCTTATTATGGCTAAATTGATCGAGCTTCATCTTCCTTAATCAACATGATATCAATTTCGATGGGTATCCGATATCCGAAGATGAATTCGTTAATGATATGTACTTAGTTTGGATGATGAAATTGGGCTTCATCTTCATCGCTGCGTAATATCAATTTCAATAATGTCTGAAGTTGAATACCTGGGTAAGGTTGGGTACATACGTTTATGAAAAAATTAATTTCATTTCTATTTCCTAGAATGTTATCAAGTATAATTATCGATAAAACGATATTAAGAAATTATCGACAGACACATGATCATGGTATGACCCCCTATTTCGAAAACCATCGGTCTGTCGATCCACAGCTGCTGCTTTCAAGTACAGCGAAAGCTCAAAAGTTCGCAATTTTTATTCATTGTCGGTCGAAAACATTAATGGTCGAAATTGGTATCAAATTTAAGGATTTTTTGCACTGAATCCGAATACATGGGTCTGCCAACCCATAAGTGCTGCTTAAGCCCCGACAGCCCGGGTAAAAGGGGGAGAAATTTAGATGAAATTCACATACTTTTGGTAAAACCATAGAGTAATTACTCTATGGTAAAACTTTTATAAAAGTTGCAAAATTTGAGTTGAAAACTGTTTATAAATGGTTTTGAGCATCACTCAGGAATAAGGGTGAATTTTTAACTTGATAATCTTACAAAAATTTCATATTCAGAAATACTCATGGACGTGCGATATATCGAAATATGTAGATATTTTCTGGGTCGTTGAACTCGAATATGACAATATATTTTTTTCATTGGGGGTGAGGGAGTGGCACCTGTTTTCATGAATTACCCAAAGAATCACAAATTTTCTTTTAAGAAATCAAAATCTCGCGAATTAGGTATGTGTATATTTTTTTTTAGTTTCTTGAAAGAAAATTTGCGACTATTAGTAATTTATGACCCGTTTCTGATCAATGTGTGGGGTGTAGAGGCCAAAAACCGCGATTTTCGGGTATTTTTCCTAAGTATTGATAATGGTATTTTCCATTCGAAATTTGGGTTACTTTTAAGTTGTAATTATCCGATTTCGAAAATCAAGGCATATTCGTGTTCGAGAAGGTTGAAATATACGAAATCGGCCCCAAAAACGCCGAATTTTGTCAACCCGGTCACACGGGGGGAGAGGTGGGGCCCCAAAATACCACCCCTCCCTATAGCACATATAAAGTGGATCCCGTTCTCTAAAATTTTGTTTTGGTCTTGTTGTTCATCGTACAAACTTTCATTCTTCTTTCTTCAAAAGCCACGTTTCTTGAACAATTGACAGATTGCGACCAAGCTTTGTATTTTTGGTGGAAAAAAGTGGAGAAAAATAACAACAACAATACCCGCTGAGAACGTTAACCACCCTTAACGAACACTCGGACAAAACCCATTTCTTTAATCAACTCTATAAACAACAGTATTGTAGGTATGGGCACCGATAGGGAAAAGTTAACTAATCGTTGCTACCATTGAATAGGCAGCTGCAGACAAGCCATACACACTTCACAGTCTATGCCTATACCTATACATAATATATAGGTAAGGTAACCCTTCAATGGGTTTTTATGCCAGTAAACTCATCGGTCAAATAATGACCTAAAAATCACCTACGAACATAACGTTTGCTTCGAAAGTTTTCGTATATAAAAACAAACTTTCACACGTGGCGAGGCGGCATGGTGGCGGCGCAACCTTTTATAACACGTCGGCAAAATTTTCGGCTAATAAGTTACGATTTGGTAGGAAAACAGGAAATTATTTCTTGCCGTGTGGCCTCATAAACGTCGAAAAGAAACACCCGAAGATTTTTCGCCGCAAATCTCCGAAATAGCATTTTTCTTTGTTTTGACGGCTGCAAAGTTTGGCTCATTTGTTTGGGCTAAAGTGAGACAAGGTTCGCCGTGTGGCGCTCGAATTGTGCCATAAAATAAAATTTATATTCTACTTTTTTTTTACGTTCACCGAGAATGAAAAGTTTGAGTTGAAACTGAGCAGGAAGTGAATTATAGTTAAATACTTACGTATATAAATTATCTTTATTTGTTTATTGTGTAGTTTTTTTTTCGTGCTGGAATTTTTTCGAAAGAGGTGATTCGTTTTGGCGTGTTTTATCGCTATTTAATGAAAACTTTGTCCTTTGCGTTTTCCTCAATGAGTTGTTTGGAAGCAGTGATGCAACGATGTGTAATCGATGCTACATCGATTTTTATTTTGAAATAATCGGAAATAATCGATTAATAATCGATTAATCGGTCCCTAAAGTTTGAGTGTTCTTCATTGGTCAGAGATATGTGACGTTGAAAACTCAAATTGTTTTGATTAGAAAAAAAATTACGTCACATATAATTTGACCAATCAAAACAAATTTGAAACTTTTGTTTACATATCGCCGATTAATCGATGTTCATTCGATTATTTTAATCGGGGGATAAAAATCGTTTATAATCGATTATAATCATAATCGTTGCACCTCTGCTTGGAAGGGTTTCAGATCGATGACCCTGGAAAAAGGAATTTCTGGTTGAAAAGAGTTTTAAAAGTAAGAAAAATAAAGAAATTAATAAGTATTTCTTCTTTTTTTTTTCTGAAGAAAATTGAGAATGCATATACAATTAAACATACCCATGGGGCTCAGGATGATCTCTCTTACTCCAAACAGAAAGGAGAATTTTTAGTGTAAAAAATGTAAATGGTACAATTTTTACTCTTTACACATGATTTTTCGAATAAAAATTACCAAAGCGAAGCACGAAAGCAAAATTTCAATTTTTAGGTGAACGTGAAACTATCTCAATCTGAATCTGTCTTGAATTAAATTCTTGCCTTTAAGAATCAGTGAAATTATTTTTTATCGAAAATTGATGATTTTTCACTGATTTTAAATTCGTATTCACTTCACTGATTAAAACAAATAAATTTTACTAATTCAGATTTAAGAATGTATGGGTACTTCCGGATTATTTGTTCTAAAAAATCCCACTATTTTTTAATGTTTCTTTGCCCAAATCTGTTCATGTACCTATTATCAGTTTATAGAAAATTCTCTGTTCTTTCAAATCAGCAAAAATTTACTGAAAAAAAGTCAAATTTGCAGTTTTGGGAAAATCAGCGAAATTTTTTGAAAAATTTAATCGCTTTAAGAATCAGTAAATTTTGACTGATTTCAATCAGTCAATTAATTTTTACTGATTCAGTAATCAAAATTCACTGTTTGAATCAGTAATTCTTCACTGATTGGCAGTGAAATGTCACTGATTACCAGGAGAATCAGTGGAATTTGACTGATATCAGTAACTTGATTTTCTCTATTTCATCAATCAATTACTCTCTAAATCTGAATCAGTCAAAAAACTGAAAATTCACTAATTAAACAGCGAAAAGTGTGCAACTATTAATCAGTGAAATTTGACTGTCAATCAGTGAAAAATTCACTGATTGAATCGGTAAAATTTTCACTGATTTCTTCAGTTGCACACTTTTGTCTTATTAATCAGTGAATTTTGACTGATTCAAGCTTAGAGAGTACTTACGGTTGGAATTTTTGATTTTAAATTAAGAGAGTACCTAACCTACGTATTGTTGGATTCCAAAGTTCTATGTAAACGTGAACAAACATACTGATAATGTCGTTACTTTTACTCCCTTGAGAGCATAAAGTTACTTTTACTCACTCTCTAAATTTGAATCAGTCAAAAATGTCCAAAATGTCTGATGAAATAGAGATAATCAAGTCACTGATAATCAGTTACTGAATACCACTGATTCCCTTGTTAATGAGTGACATTTTACTACCAATCAGTGAAAAATTACTAGTTAAAAATGATAATAAATTTTTACTGATTTAATCAAAATTCACTATTTGAACTATAGTGATTTTTCACTGATTAGCAGGAGAATCAGCGGGATGTGATATTTGACTGATCATCAGTGATTTGATTTTCTCTATTCCATCAGTCAATAATTTTGACATTTTTGACTGATTAATTAGACAAAAGTGTGCAACTGAAGAAATCAGTGAAAATTTTACTGATTTAATCAGTGAATTTTCATTTTTGAATCGGTAAAGATTTTAATTTACTGATCGAATCAGTAAAAATGTTACTTTACTGATTGAATCAGTGATTAATCACTGATTTAATCAGTAATCTTTTTTCAACTACTGAAATGAATCAGTAAAAATTTCAGTTTACTAATTCAATCAGTGATTAATTACTGATTCAATCGGTAAATTGAAAATTTGAAATTTTTACTGATTAATTTCAGTCGTTGAAAAAATTACCGATTCAAAAATGAAAATTCACTGATTAAATCAATAAAATTTTCACTGATTTTTACAGTTTCACACTTTCGACTTTTTAATCAATCAATTCTAACTGATTAAAATTTAGAGAGTATGTGAATTAATGATTTTAAAGTAGAAAATATTGAAAAAAAAAAAAAAATGCTTCCAAATCTCTGCTCTCTCGCCTCTTTTTAAAAACCAATTGAAACTGGTCTTAAAAATTTCTCAAGTCGAAAAATTTTGAAAATTTTCGAAATTATCGTAAACGATTGATGTTTTGAACTGCTGACGTATTTAGCTACTCGCTTCGGAATAATTCGGTAAATTTGAATTGTTTTCATGAACGAATCATCCCATCTCCCTTTCGACAATACCACGACACCACAATTAGATATCGAATTTTTCTTTCCAACTTGCCATCGTATTTACATAGCTATACACCTATCACTTGTAAACTTTCAATTCGACGTAAAATAAACCGTAAGCACACCAGCGTCGTGCATGTAAATGTTGGGGATTCGAGTTATAAACATTGACAAGCTTGTATTATGGAATTTCAGCGCAATACTTGCCGGCTCGTGTTCCGTTGTATATCGTTATATTTGGTTATTTCTGTCGAATATCATGTAAAAAAGAAGGAAAAAATTGAATTTTTCAACATTTTCTTGGTAGATGCACCTGCGAAAAGTAATTTCCCACAGAAGCCTACGAAAGTGTTAATTTTCTCATTTTCTCTTTCTCGGTATTTTTTCGCAACTTTTTTGTCGAGTCGAGAGAAAATAAACGTAATAAAAATCATTCTAAATTCTAGACCACTTGCGGTGGCCTAATTTCATTTTTTCTCGCCGTAATTTTTTTTTTCTTAATAAAACGAAAAAATTGAAGCTCGATTTCCTTATTTCCAGCGGCTGCCTTTGGCAAAAATACCACCAGATCTCCCGGTGTTTGAATAATTCAAACGCGGCGTGGCTGCGTGGTCTGTAACTATACTCGTATTTAATTATAATTGAAATCGAATGAACGACAACATGACACTTTCCCTCGCTCGGGTACTTTTCTTATGGTGTACGAACTTGGCTTGGTTTGTACTAAGTATATGTAGATATAATGTGTTGAAGTTTTGATCGAGAGTTAATCGCAAACGTGTCTTATTTCATCTTAATTAAAATCGTTTAGCTGTTTATATTTTACACCCAAAGTCTGTTGGTGTTTTTGATTAGAAAATTCGGTTCGATAATTCTACACGATGCGGTTCGAAAATTTCTCGCCATCATACGTGTTAATTTTCAAATCGCTAAATGCGTATATACGTAGACTGTTTTAGTTCGGGTTGATTCAAGGGTGTACTTTCCAAGGTTGACACGTTTTTGACACAAATTTTCTGTAAAAGCATGGGCTTCGCATTCCAATCGAAGCAGGAGAAAAATTTCAGCATAATTTGTTTAACGTAGATACGTTTTGGATTTGGAATTTTCGAAAAAAAAAACATCAAAAAAAATTATGCACATTAATCATATTTTTAAAACCGATTTTTTTTTTTGCATTGGTCCACAGATTGTTTGAGAAAATTATATTTTAATTTTATCAAACATCGCAGCAATTTATTTTGCTCTCGAAGATAGAAACGACACGAGTGTTTGTTTTATTACGAGAGAGAAAAAAACATTCGCGTAAAGTATTCGAAGCGAGTAACTACGTGAGAAATATATTTAAGTAGTTCTATTCAACAGTAAAATAAAATATGCTAATTGAGTGACAAAATTTACTTTTTAGATCTTATTTTTTCATTTCGCCCTCTCTCTCGCACATATACCCACTAAATATACAAATCCGATCGAATATTATACGTTATTTTCGCGCCCTTGAGTGGACCCCATTTGAATATCTATTTGCTTTACGTAGAAATACATAAAACACTGGAGCTTTTTTAGGTGGAGCATCCAAATAGTAAATATCGTTTAACCCGCAAGCCGCCCAAATCCGCCCCAAAAACGTGCAAAGCTGTTGAATAAAATTATTTTAGGAGTTCAAACACACCTCCGCGTTGTATCTGAAATATAACCAAATAATAAAAGGAAATTGTATAAACTTGATAGTCGACGGAATCGTATTCCCGTACAAACCGATGTTACTCCTCCTCCCCCCCTTCTTCAGTGGAAAACTCTATATTTACGAATACCTAGAGTAAATTTTAATTGACATTTCACAAATATGCAAATGGCGTTTACAATTTTGTTTCTTCGGGTCGAAAAATTGAATACGCCGAAGATTCAATTCATTACTGACATGCGATTTTATTACACGTATATTCTTAGGTACTTGTATTGTAATGGTGTGGTCAGTTGGTTGCAATTGGTAGATATATCAATATTCTAAAACTCAAAATATGGTGCTTCACGTTGGGGGTGTTTCATTACAAAATGGAACCTTTTTTTTGATGTGTGTGTGTGTTTTTTTTTGGCTAAAGGAACAACTGATACTGAATTCACAGTTGGAAAAAATGAAAAATAATGATTGCCGGAAAAAAGACGAAACTTTTACGTGCAATTTATTTCAATTTTAAATTATTTATTTATTCTTCTGCTATAAAAAATGTGCTTGATTGTTTTAAATTGCGAAGAAATTTATTTTGAATTTTTGCCAAAAAATTTACATAAAAAGCAGGAGCAAGTACCTACCTCACAATTTTATAACATTTTATGTGAAAGAAAATTCATTACAAAGAAAGTAAAGTGTTTAGGTATCAAAAAATTAACTTGAAACTATTTTCATTTCAAAGAAATGTAACGAGCTGTAACACAATAATACAGAATTATTGGAGGATAGGAAACAGTAATAGTTCAAAGTTGAAAATTTATTGAAAAATTGATAGCTGTTAGAGGTACCTTCTCTAGAAGTAGTCAATCCTGTCAGACAATGTCAGCCTCATCCGTAGTGAAACAAGGAGTTCTTTACGTCAACGATATGTGTAGTGGGAATTCAACGTGTGGTGGACTTGAAACTAATGAAAAAAGCTGAGGAACTCTCAGGTTGGTGACAGGATGGAGAGGTATAGCAAGCTGAGATCTATACGTAAATTAAATTCTGTCTCATCTGAGATGGGACGATTCAGTGATTTGGAGAATCAGATTTGGTAAAATGCGATTCATTAATTTTGATTTTTGAAGAATCGAATTCTCAAAATGGGGTTCTTTTTTCAAAAAAATTGTTTTAGAATTAGATTCTTTGGCAGGTTTTTTTTTAAAAATTTTACAGCATGGTGGCATGAATCAATATTTTGGGTTCAGGTTTGGTACAGGGGTAGTATGTAATTTCTGGATTCAGCTCGGGTTCGGATTTAATTTTTAAAATTTGAAATGAAAAATTAAAAAATAGTATTGAAGAAACACAAAATCTTGATAAAAACTCAAGTTTTTCTTTGTATTTATTGACAATTTTTAAATCCTAAGTATGTGAATATTCATTATTATTTTGGTAAGAGACAAAAATAAATTTCTGAATTTTATTTGGCATGAACCTGAAAAACTCTGATTAATGATCCGGTTTCGGGTTTGGGTTTGGGCTTGGGCTTGGGTTTGGAGGTTCATATTTCAGGTTCGGGTCTCAGTTTTTTTGGGTTCTGGTTCTGGTTCTGGTTCGGGTTCGGGTTCGGGTTAGGATTCTGGTTTGAATTTCATTAAAAGTATCGGGTTCTTTCGGGTTCCAGCTTATAGATTCGATTTGGACCACCATCCCTGTTTTACAGAATTTTGAGAGTGTGTTGCCAGTGAATTTTTTTTCGCTTGTTCACTGGAATTCTTGAGTGTGTTTAGGTTATTCTTTCCCAATTTCGCATTGTTTGGGTTGCCCGTGTTTTTTTTTACGTTTTGCAAGCGGAAAAATTAGATAGAAGAGTGTTGTATTTGAAAAGAATCGCAACTGAGCAATTTCACGATTCTTGAATTGTATGATTCATTAAATTGAAGAATCGAATCGTTAATTTGGTTCAAAATTAGATTCAGAAATTCATTAATTCTGTCAAAAACTGTTGAGCGAACTTTCACACCCCCTTCTCCATCATTTGAACCGAAATTTTCAGAATGGAATTCTCAGTTGCTGAAGTTGATTTTTTGATTTTTAGCGAACTTTTGAAATTAGCTGAAATAGATTACCTATCGATAAATAAATTTGTTGATTTTTGATAAATTAGAAATTCATGAAATGAACCGCAAAATCTGGTATGTAGAATCAAACTCATTTCTACTTTGATAGTGACTTTTTCCAAGCAGATCTGGTAACTTGAGTTAGAGTTTTACTCGGGAAATAATTTGAAATGAAAAACTGCACCATTCTATATACGATAGTGAAATAAGTATTCTTTGATTTTTTTTTTTTGATTATTTTGTCCTTTTTTAAATTTTTTTGTTTTTGAAAACATGTTTGCTTTTCGTTTCCCACCTCCCTTTGAACATTGGCTAAATTTTAATTTTTGAATTTCAAGCAAACTCGATTTGATCGAAATATGTATTGGTATAAAAATGGTTTCATACCAGGATTGGTTTAAGAAATCGCGGATTTGAGTCGAATTTAGTTAAAATCTGCCCTTTTTTTGCTAAAAAAAAAAAAAAAAAAGACGATCAAGACAGTACTCCACTTCTTATTAGAAAACCAAAATGACAAATTAAGATTTAGAAAGTTCGAATAATATTCCAAAATTGGTTTCAAACCTCAATATCGCTCATCTCCAGATGAAAAAAATCGAAATTTCACCTCTTTTTCTCAAAATCGTCACTTTTCGCGACAAAAATTATATGATTCTGTAAATTCCACACTTCTAATTGGAAAAATAATCGCAGAATCGTGTTCAGCGTAGTCGAATTACATGAATAAGGGTACCAAATTCATCCCGATCCCTTCATGTAGTAAAATAGGGAATGGAACTCCTAAAAATCCCTCTCCTTTCCCTTCTCCTTAAGGGAAATTTTTGATAGGATCTCATTTCAAAAATGTTCTCGGGGCCACATTTCAAGTCGTGTTCAAAAAATAAAGCATTCCTGAGCTAACCTCGCAGACGAACTGCCAATTCAAATACCTATAATTTCGGAACACCCTGTACTTCACTTTTGCGATAGTAAATCATATCCATCTGTCAAACTCTATTATCAACCAAATCTACGTAATTCACCCCGATAAAAAAAGAATCGGTATGGAATTCGTCTCGCAACGAAATCTGATAACAGCAATTTCGAATGAATGCACCGGCGCGCCGTCGGGGCGACGATAAACAGTCGATGACACTCGATAAAATCGTCTATTAATCTCCGCACAGGGACGTTGATGGTTATTCACGTGCAGGTTTTTAGGTATACCCAAGATGTACGCCCGAAGAACGATATATGCAATTTTAAGTACAGCATTGTATGACAAATTGCTTAGATATATTGTTTTAGCCGGTACTATCCGGGATGAGGAGGGATGCTAGAAGGAGACCCGTATAGAAAGTAGAAAGATATGATAAATGTTTAGTATTTCGTGTCGTGTGTATAGCGATGACAGAATTGCTCGCACGTATCTCGTATAAAAACTACCCTGCGTACTCGAACTGTACGTATACTTACGTACGAAAAAGGTAATTCAAAACTTCATAAAATGTTGAGCGTTTAAATCAGCGCGTTCTTACGTTATTTCGTATACGGCATGGGCGACGATAAATCGACACGATTGCGAGTACGCAGCACTATGTAGCAGTTTATAAGATGAGATTAATTTGCTATACAATATAGAGATTTTATTTAATATTTACTCTATACGTACGATACGTATAACGTATGTACATTTATAGACTCGTGTCTCTGCCTACGTGTTGATAATTTAATATTTATTCTACATGGGTGTGATTTTTATTTCGTTTTGCAGCCGTGAGCTCGTATGAGACGAACTGGGCAAGGTTTATCGCAGAAAGGAGTGCAACGTTGATGATTTTAATTCCATTTAGTCGCCGCAAATTAGTTGGAGAATATGCAAAGGCACGAAAGTTGAAATCGTATTTTTGAATGGTTTCGCCACCGTATGCTCCGTCGCCGCCGACTTGAATTTCATATCATTACATCGTGTGTAAGTATCATGCTTTTACGCTGTATTCTGCTAAGATGGATTAGGTGGATCGAAAAGGAGGTCTGTTTTGATGAAAAATTGCTGAGATGGAATGAGGGGAGGGGTTTCATGAATTTTTTTGAGTCTCAAGTTCAATCAAATATTCAAAAAATCACTGAAAAGAAAAAAAATTACAAAGTCCTAAAAACCACATGGGAACAATTTTCAATTTTTTGTTGAGAAATTATACTAGATAAAGTTGTATTGATGAGTAAATTAGTGAAAATTGCAATACTTAATTGACACTGTTGACAAATTTGACTTATGTCACATTTTTAGCTGACAGCCAGCAGTAAAACTCATAAATTATTCTTTGTCTCATATCATGATTGAAATAGAGTTCAAAAAAAAAGTAATGATCAGTTTTGAATGTATTTTTTGCTATAAAAAATTCGCTCTCGTTTCGCTCGTGCTCACTTGCTCAGTGAACTGCGATGAGTAAATCAGCAAAATTATTGATACTTCGTTACTTTTTTCAACGCGAAAATTTCCTTGTTATTTTTCTACTCAGTGAGGCACATCGAAAAAATCGAAGGAGCCTGGGTAGAATTTATAGATTTTTCCTTGGGAGGGTGGAAGGATTAATTAATAATTATGAAAAATATTCAAAATAATTTAGATCGAAAAAAATTAAAATTTTCATTTTTATGAATCATTAGTGGACATGAACAAGTGCCATAATGATGAACTCGAACCTTTTTAGTCGATATCACAAAAAAATCATTTTGTTTGAAAGCAAACATTCGATAACTTCAGAAAATATGTGCAGAAGAGAGGTAGATTTTTTTAGAGAGATGTTGAAAAGATTGTGTAACTTTCAAATTCTTTTAGTTACTTCTCGAATCAAAAATAAAATTACTTTTTTTTTTGCAAAATTCCCCTCAGATTTCTGAAATACTTTTTTTTTCTTGAACTTTTCAAATAAATTTATGTAGACTTCTTACAATTTTTGGGGGAAAAACAGAAGAAAACAGAATAATTTTTTTGTTGGGTCATTTTCCAAAACTTATTCGAATAATCGATTTTTGATTAGAGGGGGGGGGATACAATATTCATTTTGAAAAGGTCACGCTGATTGTTGAAAGTCCTGCTGAGGTCCTTCTTTTGGATTTTCAAGCTTTGTTAGACACCATGTCAAGGTGGAATTTGAGTTTCTATATTCTCCTTGGCCATTGATCTCAAAATGAGATACTGCTTTTGACCCTTCTACAAGAAATTGAAACGTTTCAAATTGCAAATTGGGAGATTTTTTGATTTTGACCAAATTCAAATTTTTCGTTCAAAGCTCACAATCAAGATAAGATTTATTTGGTCGTTCGAAATTTGAAGCACGGAATTTGAAAAAGACATTGCTCAAAGACTGAACTTGATGGTGAGAAATGTTTCTTTTGGCTCAAAGCGCCATTTATCACAGGCTGTGTGGTGTATTCTGAGGAGTTCTCAGACCTTATTTGGGTAGCTCCAAAATAATGTGGGCGATCACAAAAAAAGTTCTGAAAAAACATCCATTTCAATATGTGAAGAATAATTGATGGAATCATGAAGAAATTTCAGATTTTAGATACCTTTTTACTGAAAAATGCTTGCCCTGGCTTCATTTTGGGCGATGGTATGAACCTTCTTCCTTTCTAGCCCGGGCAACTGAATAATTTTCTAAGGAAAAAATTGTTATTTATCCATATGGAATAGACTTGATGATTTTGAATGAAACTTTCAAAGATTTTTCAAGAAGCTAAATAATTTTTGGTAGCACGAAAAAAACATGAATTTTAATGAAGAAATTTCAATGCAGAGTTTTCATTTTCACCCCCCCCCCACCCCCTCCCACCGATATTTTCATCTTATTGTCGTCCCTGACTCTCTCGATACCTTCACCATTTCAATGTATCTGTCTATATTATTGAAGATTTTCTCGTTAAACAGGAAGTTAGAATTTAAAAATTCTTCTTCAAAATGGCGAAAGTCCAAAAGCTGTATATGAGAAAAGGGGCTGGAATGTAAATTTTTTCAGCTTTCAACAGCAAAAAAATTGATAAAAATTTGTTTTCTTATGTAAGAATTTTTGACTTAAACCAGTTTGGAATTGAGGTCTTCAAAATTGGATTTCATATTTTTGTTCCGTGAGAGGGAGAGGAAGGGAGGGGTATAAAGTGAGGGTAGCCGGATAGGAATTTTTTTTTTAAAGAAACTTGAATTTTCCAATCTGAGCAACTTTATTAAACTCTTTGGAACACCTACACACTGATCGCAGATAATGTTGTTAAATAAAATGGACCACGAGAATTAGTCATTTTAGACACCAACATTTTTTTTTACATTTTTTGAATTTGCGGTAGTCACCAAATGGAAATTTGGTTATGCCTTTTTTAAATGTCAAATGAATTTTTTTCTTTACTTTCAAATTGCTGATTCATGTGACTTAATAAGTGAATTAGAATTTTTTGGTCAATAAAATAATTAAAATGATTTTAAATTAAGTTTTGAGGTTTTTTTTGCTACACTGCTTGTTAATATTTTTAATGAAAATTCCGATAGTAAAAATTTACTTTGAAGCCCTGCTGTGAATTGAGAAAAAAAAACACCAAAAAATCAAGAATTACTTATTCTGAAGGTTCGATCTTGAGATGTCGGAGTGAGCAATTTGAATTTAGTAAGAATCCGGAACACTTCTTAACTTGTAAGTAGAATATTTAAATGGTGTCTAATTTCAAGATCACGTTAAAGCTTGATTCATACATTTTTTTGAGGGGTGGCCAAGATTTCTAGCTGGTAGCAATCTCGCAAAGCGCTAAAAATCTCTTTTTTCCAATGTTCTTTTTTTGTGGACCCCCTCACGACATTTTTCGTGCAGGTTTCCCACTCAAAATAAACAATCTCATCGCCAATTCTCGTCAAAATTGTGATATTTTTCCATCTTCAATACGTGTAAAAATAAGTGAATTATTTTCACGATGGGTGAAGTCGACACCATATCGATGACGGAACGATTTCAATATAACTCCTATATCCCAAACGTATGATTAATAAAATGGATGATATTCGCGCTTCGAGTCGAGTCGATAACACCTATCGCTCTTTTTGGACTTGGCATCGCGTTGGTTGCGTTACGTCGTATTACGTTACGTATAGGTATAAGAAAATAAACTTTCAAAGTTTCTAGAGCGCGTATATGAAAATTCAATGACACTTGGTTGACGTAGATGTAATTCGTTTCAAAAGTCGAGCCACGCCACAGTGCGTCGAACAAACATATACCCAAGTTTTATAATGTATGGTAATGTAGATTATTTACCTCTACGAAAACGGGGGTAAAGGTATAATCGAGAAGATGATGCTGTTTGCAAACTCATCTCAGAAGCCAATTCCGTCGCCTCAATTGTCTGTCTATATACGTGAGATTTCTTAATTGAATTTTTGTTTCGAGACGTTCCCAGGTAACTTTAGAGAATAGAATAAAATTTCGCGAAGGAGGAAGATTCAAGGGGGGTAAATTCGATTAATATATCGTTACAGTATAAAATATAATACATAATTTTTATCAAACACATACCTCAGGTGAACGTATGTGCGTAGTTGGATCACGTTTCGCGGAGCTATATGGGGAGCTTAGCATAGGAGACAGATTTACAGGGAGACGGTGGTAAGCTCCATACATACGTAGGTAGCTAAGGTACATATACTCTCATTACTTATTCCGAACGTTGTTCTTTCATTGTAAACTTTCGCCGAATGAAATCTGCAGGTATACCGTAGGTAGTTCTAAATGTATCTGCGGCGGTTACCCCGTACCCATGAAACAAATCAATTTTCTAATAAGCTTATATTCAATATGCAATTAGAAGAGAGTTTATTTCTGCGCCGTTGGGGAGTGAAAAGTAAATGTGGCTTTTGCCTGGGTTTATTTCAAGTCTATATGTATGGGGTTTTTTCGTATGCGGTGGTGAAATTTATTCTTGATATTACGTTTCGGGGAAGATCCATTTTTCTAGATTAAATTTTTAATTTACACGATTTTTCTTTACGATATGACAGTTTGACAGGTCGTTTAAGTTTGCGTATTCGGTTCACGCTAGAAAGCATTGTTTGAATTACGTATCGTAAGATTTTGTTGGCTGGTGTTGGTGCTTCGGGTTCGACCCGGTATTTAAAAAATTTTTTCCGCAACCTGAGACCGGGTGCGATGTTCGAGGGGTTCGATGTGTCGAGAACTGATGGCGGTACGATGAAGTGGCTCTACAAAGTACGAGAGTTTGGTTGATGGCGAAACGTGCTGCTGTAATGTGGCGGTGTCAATTTTTTATACGTCGAAATTCATATATTAAGTAGGGTGTGATTGATTTACATTACAAAACTCGATGGTTGAATTTTTCAGAAGCTGGGTTAGTGATCCCTGGATTGATGTGGTCGGGTCGATGTGCCCGAACGATTTGCCATTATGGGTGGAATTTTTATATCGTGTGTGATCGTGTTACGTAATACAGGCGGTTATATGTACTTACTTTTTTGAAATATAGTAAGATGCGGAAGGCTCAGGGGACTTGAGCCGCCTCTCCCACCTCAAACTCGGAAAGGACATTTTTTATTACAAAATATGAAAAAGTGTATTTTTTTTACTCTCATTAGACAGTATTTTTCAGAAAGATTTCATCATAGCTTCGCTCGAGCAATGTTTCAGTTATTTTATTTTGAGAATTGATGATTTTTCACCGATCTTTCAGTTAGAAGGTCGGAAAAAATGAGAAATTTTGACTGAAAGACGAGTGGAAAATAACTGCTTTGAAATTTGACCCTGTCTCCAAGTGCGATTATGAAAGTGATGAATCATAAATTTCTGCAGGATTTTTTAAAAAATTTTCTTGAATATCTTGTTGAATTTCAATATTGATTCCAATAATTATTCTTTTTGAGTTTATCGCAGAATTTTCCATTATCCATTGTAGAAAGCACTGAAAGCAGATGATGACTGATGACTTAGATGTATTCTTCTTCCAGAAGTTTCTGATGCAAAAATTTTTCACCATTCGCCGAAATAAAGGCCGCTCTTTTTCAGAAATTCATTGAAAACATGCTAATCAGGGGGGGGGGTTAAAATTTTTGATTTCATCAAGCAAGTTGTCAAAATGTTCATTATATTGACCTTCCTAATAGTCTGTTTTGGAAGAAATTTCTGCAACAAACGTGTTTCTGAATTATCAAAATCTTGATAAATTGGGATCAAAATCTAAAATTTTTGATTTTTATAGGTAAAATGTCTGAATTATCAAAATCTTGATAAATTGGGATCAAAATCTAAAATTTTTGATTTTTATAGGTAAAATGGCTTCAAAACAGAGGGAGGAGGTAAAAAATCCCTACATTTTATGTTTTGCTGGATAGAATTCAAATATTTTTGATTTTTGTCCCAATTTTTTTATTCCATTTAATTTAGATTTTTTTGTCGCAATTTGTTGCAAAAATTAATTCTGAAATAAATGGATAAAAAAAATGGGAATTTTTTTGGGGGGGATTTTACTTATTTTTAGTGGAAAATGTAATAGAACCAAATTGTAAATTAATTAGCTCAAACAGTAGGTGGGTACATATTTCATTTTCCAATTACTAGGTAAACGAAGTTCCAATGTGTTGGTTTTGAAAATGGATAGTAAAGGTGGTAAAAAAAAGTCAGAAGTTTGATTAAAATTTCAAGAAAAAGTAATGAAAAAAAAAATATTTTTTAAAATACAAAAAAAAACATTTTTGATAATAGACTGGTTCTGGCATAGGAAAGTTGTATTCTCGTACTTTTTTTTTCAAGCAAAAAGAGATATTAAATCATCAGTTTTAAAATTGTTTTCTGGTGTGAGGAGGCCGACGGAGCTTAAATAAGTTTCATCCCTGGATCCATCTAGAGTTTTTTTTTCGAATTTTGGAATCTCTGATAAACTTGGGATGAAATTTTATCCTATTAGTTTTTTCGCATTTTCAAGTCTGCAAAGAACTTGGGATAAATTTTTATTTCAATATTCATATCAAAATTTTTTCGCGAATTTTTGAGACTGAGATGAACTTGAAATAAAATTTCATCTTAATATTCATCCCTAGATTTTTTCCAAATTTTCAAGATTAGGATGAACCTGGGATGTATTTTCATACCAATATTTTTTCGAATTTTCAGAACTGGGATGAACTTGGGATGTATTTTGAGAAAAATAAATTGTCGAAAAGTTCAAAACATCTAAAATCAAAATTTCATGTACTTACCTAAAAAGAAAAATATAAGTTTCAGTGTTTTTAAAAAATCAAACTGTAAATTAGCTCGTATTTAGATTTTAGTATAAATTATTTGGGACGAAAAAACGAAAAAAAAATTATTTTTGTCCTTTCCCCGAAATCCTTCTCATATTCCAAATCTTGAAACTCATGTTTGTAATTTGTATCCTCCCAAAAAAGTTTCCGACGCAATTGTGTGAAGTCCTGTTTCAAAACCACAAATAAAACCTGCTGGATGAACAAAAATAATAATTATAATAACAGAAAAACTTGGTTTTAGGCTTAAAAATCCTCTCCAGTTTTCCAGATGTAGTATTTTGAGATTATGCATTCAATTTTGGATTTAAAAATTTCTTTGCAAGATGCTCCAAAATTAAACTGATATGATTGATTCAAGATGTCGAACTTGTTTTACGAACGTTAAAAATATTCTATATTTCCTTGTACAAATTTGTTATTAAACAAGACGAAGAGAACACGATAGCGATGCGCAAAAAATTCAAATATTTAGATACACAAATTTACCAGATTTGCCATACTTTCGTCTGAATATTTTTGTACCATAATAATTTTTTATGTGATCTGAATTCAAATACGATTTCATAAAGTAATCTCGGGTGTAATGAAAACGAAGAAAATTTTATTAAATTTTTCATTAAAATTCAACGAACTCTGTTTTACATTTTTTTTGGATAATTTATGTACGAGGAAGAAAAAAAAGTAGGTGAGATGCTTATAAGATTTCCTAATATAGTTATTTCGATGCAGTGTGGCGTAATCTAATATAAGAAAAATTAGGTGGTTTGAATTGAAAATTCTCTACAAAATGAATTTTTTGAATAATTCACACTTATTTGTGTTCCTTTGAATTTCCCAAACAATATTATTTCGTCCAAAGTCCATATCTACTTTTTTTGTTTGATGTCCTTTTTAAATTGTCCGAAGTAATTATCAGTCAACTCCATCTCACCTTTTTTGAGCACAATCTCCATCGATGCTACATTCTCTCAAATTCCTTACAACATCCTTCCTCAGCATTCTATAAATTCAAAAAGTAAACGTCGAACTGCTACGGTTGTTCGATTCATGATTTATTCGCGACAAGTACCTTGGCACGATACTGTAGTATAAAAATGACTTCGTCGTCGGGGTATTTTTTCTCAAGTTTATCGAACTTTTCCAAAGATATTTCACCTTGTCTAACCGAGAGAATCCATCGACCAGCCAGGGTGCGTGGAAAAAGATTACGTAAATATTTCATTTTAACGCGATCGCGTTGAATATTTGATTAATATTGACACGGTATGATTAAGCGCGAGCTTTCTGTCAACTTTTTTTTTTCATTTTGTACTCGAAGCTGAACTTTGTTTATGATTTTTAAAAAGTGTTATTCAAGTTCGATGTGGTCAATTCTCTCGCTTTTTTTGCAATTTTACTATACCTTTTCATTAATATACGAATATTTGAAGTAGACATGTCGACTCAGTGAAATAATTTAATCCTAGTATTGACGCCGGATTGGCAACCGTGTCGGTTAATGAAAATTTTCCGTTGTTAAGTACGTTCGTATGTGAAGGTACATATGTGAAAAAAATCCTGTATAGACCTCGTCGTTTACAACAATCAAAATTTGACGGTTCGATAATTTTGCTCTTTTTAATAGTCAACGTGCCAATCAATTTAATAGATGCCAGCGCAGTTAACTTAATGCCACGTCAAAATGTTTCACTTCAAACGACCGATCAATCTCAACCCCTGTTTAATATACCTCGGCGCAATAATACCCGCAGATTTATTAAACGGTTATCTACCCCCCTCCGGAATGGGAGTATTCCATTAGGCACGTCAATCCAACCGAGTATTTTTTCCATCGCCAATTTTCATATGTTTTTCTCGCTGACAATCTTAGCTGCGAGATTAATTAAAAACTCCACATTGTCGACGAATTTCTCCCCATCGACATCCCATATAGTTTGTTTTCGGTACTTTGAATTCTTGGGTGGAAATTCGACGAAGCAAAAGTTTGCCTCGTGTGTCGAAGTCGAAAGGTAAATTAGAATTTGAAACAATAACCTAGCTATCGGCTCCATAAACGGTTCCTGGATTTTATTACGATTGAAAATGCTCTATCGGGCGGAAATGTACATTCCGCGGTTTCCAGCTTTTGAAAATTTGTAAAAATCAACCCGACTGTGTTATGAAAAATGCTTATTATTTCTTTTTATATTTATTTATATTGAATTCTTCGTAATTGAATTCCTATACAATATGGATAAATTTTCATCGCCGCGAACCGTCTCTCGCTCGCAATATGACGTAAATTTCTCCCATATTTATAAATAATAGTTCGAGGGGGAGTGAGAGAAAAAAACTCATTTCAGTGTTGCCGGTCGTACGATTTCCATTATATAAGAAAAACCATTAGAAAAAAAAAGGCGATTCGGTCTTGAAATCTACTGTCTTTTCATCGCGGTTTGCTTGTATTAAAAATTCCTTAGATTCCGAATGAACTACGAGGCTAAAACGTTTCTCGAACGGTTTCCATTTTTATAACCAATTTTCATTTGTTACCTCGGTATAAGTGTATGGATTCAATGGGTAAGGTATCGATAAAATTGTAGGGTTGCAATGCAAAAATCATTCGTAATTCGTTTTTTTTCCATTGCAGATACATATCCGATCTGAATTTATAGGGTAAAGGAGGATTCGATTCGAAAGGAAAATTTCATTTGTAAAAAGAACTTGAAAAATTTATATTTGTGTAGGCATTTTTCGAAGATATCGCCGTATTCGAGAATTATTTCGCGAATTTCATCCTTGTATATATTAATTTTTATACGAATGTGAACAAGTATGAAAAAAATTTATCGAAAAATTTCGACCAAGTTTTTCGCCAAAGTTTTCGTGCTCGCGAATTCGGAGAGTTTTTATGCTTGAAAAATTAACATATCGTAAAAATTACTTTCGCAGGATAATTTTCAAAATGAAAATTATAATGAAATTACTTACCGAAGTGAAGGAAAAAAATATAATAAAAAATTGAATAGATAATTTAACACAAAAGTTGATACCTAGCAAGAAAAAAGAAGGAAAAAACGAAATGGAAACATAGCAAACAATTCGTCGTACATAAAAGTTAAAAACTAAAATGTAAACTTTTCCCCTGAAATAACTTTTAAAGTGAAAAAAATTGAATAATAAATATAAGTAATCAAAAAACATGATTTGAATTAATTAGGTAAACGTAATTTTCGTTTCGAGTGGAAAGTATTCGAATTTTTGGATGAGAGGGGTGTCCTCGAGGTACAAGTTGGCAATATTTCTTTTCTTTTAGAAATACTCAGTGTTGTGTCTCTGGAACTTATCCAGGTTAAGTTTATGGTGAGTTGGAATTCAGTTGTTTTTGAAACTTGTTTTGCAGTTTTTTAGTGCACATTTTTTTGAGCTGAAATTGAACGAAGTTTCGTTTTCTCCAGTCCACAATGGCGATTTGTTATCTTAATAGAGTCGAAGAAAAATGTATGCAGAAAAATTTTCAAATTTATTTACTGGATTTATAATGATAGTTTTTAAACAAGTTTTTAATTGCGAAAATGTACAGATCTAGATAGGTACTTTCCTTTAATGAAAAGTTATTTTCTTATCTGTTAACAGTTTATTGTGAAATATCTATCAGTGCCATGAAGAAATCTATCAATTTCACTCGTTAATATGAAAAAAAATATCATTACGATAAGGTAATCTCATTTTTTTAATTCAAATATGTACTTATACTGAGTATTCTAAACATTCTTATGAAATTAGGATTCAATTAAAATAAAGAAAATTGTTTAAAAATTCAACTTAGATGTTCTAGAATATGAAAAGTTACCGATTTCGTTCGCTTTCTCTACATTAGGAAGGTATTAAAATATCGAAGCCAAGGAGATTCAATTATTTTGAAGAATTAATAATTATTTCAATGGCATTTTCAGCTCAATTTAAAAATGTTGATTTCAGCAGTGTTTGAAATATTTAACATTTGAAACATTGTTTAAATCGACATCTTTAAAACGATAATAAATCTTGGGAAAACATAATTAATATTTTTAAATTGGTCTCTCATCGTAAAAATTGGAAAAATTGGAAAAATTCAAAAATTTAAAAATTGCATAGAAAATGAAAAAGTGGATAAATTAGAAAAATGATTAAAAAACTGTTTCCATTATTTTGGAATGAATTTAAATGCTCTCTGGAAGTTTTCAAATACTTCTCCCGAAAATTCGTCACCTATTTGAAATGATTATAGATCTTGCATAAATGTGAAATTTACAATTAAAGACATTTTAAACGATATAGTTCGAAGAAACGATATAATTAATTTTTTTTTCATGTTTAATTACTATATTTTCACGATATGATAAGACTATAGATCTGGTTTTTGACTGTATTCAACTGATGACGAAAAATATAATTTATTCCCACCACATATTTTGAATACATCAAAGTATCTTTAGGTGACTGGCCATATGATGAACAAGTTAAAGTTTTTGTGAGGGAAGTAACTACACTAGCGGTTACTTTGCCCTGGTGCAAACCGCGAGCCATCAATTTTATCATTCTAAAACACACCAATTTTGTGGTGTAACGTGTAGTGTGGTGTTTTTTTACTTTTTTCATACCGAGTTTAGTCTTTTTCGATTTGATATAAAAAATAAAAAATGGAAGTTTGAGTTCAAAATTTTATCTGTTCAAAGTTATCTTACAAAAAATACAATGATGCATGATTTTTACAAAAACAAACCCCCTACTTTTGTAACTTGGAACTTGAATATTAACTTTCGATTAATTATACTTTATACTAGCACAACTTTCAAAATTCAAAATTAAAATCTATTCAATCTTGGAGAGAATTCAACTTAGATCATTTTTCCTTACCTACCTCAAACACCCATATTCTATTCTCCCTCAAAATTTCGAGTTACCTTCTTCAATGCAGAGTGTAACTTCGAACTTTTATAACTGTTATGATCGGTTGCCAGCACATTTTTCAATTTTATTTCATCTTGTTCTTGTAGAAAATTTCACGTAGATCACTTTCCTCACCTTAAACACCTATGTCCTCACTAAAATTTCGAGTTATTTTTATTCAAAGTGGAAAAAATATGGAATATTTTGTAATGAAAACGAACTTTCGTAACTTTGAACTAAAATACCTTTCGATTGGTTACACAAAATTGAAAAATACGTGCACCATAAAAAAATTCGTGGAATTTTAGATACAAACGGATCCAACAATTGCAAAAAAAAAACTAAAAAAAGACACTCCATATGAAGCTAAAAATTGAAAAAATTTTAAAAATGCACACTCACTCCCATATAAATTCGAGTAAGATCGAAAGTTATTCAAGTTCAAAGTTACAAAAGTAGGGGGGTTGTTTTAGTAAATATTATGCATCATTAAATTTTTGTAACATAACTTTGAACAGATTAAAATTTTAAACTCAAACTTCCATTTTTTTATTTTTTATATCAAGTCGAAAAAGACTAAACTTTGTATGAAAAAAGTAAAAAAACATCACACTACACGTTACACCACAAAATTGGTGTGTTTTAGAGTGATAAAATTGATGGCTCACGGTTTGCACCAGGGCAAAGTAACCGCTAGTAGAAACAACTGCTGGAAAATTTGGAGAACAATGTTTTCTTCAGCCCCCAACGCCTCCAAACGATCGTAAAATCACAGGAAATATCCTGCCAAAGTTCTGATTGGTTGATGATAACGTTATCTTGACCGCATTTTGTTTTTGTTTGATTTTTTCTTCGTATAAGTGTTCATCAATCAATTTTTTTGATCATTGGAAGATTTTTGATCATTGGAAGACTCTTCAAATGTTTCTTTTTCAGATCATTTGTAAATTTTTAAAGTCTTTTGGATATATGGACCGGCGTAATCATAAAAAACAGCTCTAGCCGTTATGAGTTCTTCAATATGGAATTTTTTCATGAAATTGTAGTTTGATTCACAAGAAACAAGTATGCAAAATGTTCTTCAACATTTCATCCAAAATCAGGGTATCATAGTAATCTTGATTTTTGACTTTTTTGACTTTGCCTTCTTCATTTATAGAATCAAGTATTTTTTCATCCTCACGATGAGAACGTTTTAGTAATGTTTTGTTTCATTTTTTGGTTTCTTCGTACAAGCAGAATCACTTTTTGCTTCGAGCCCGATTGAAAAATGATTCCTTATTTTTTTCAGGAGCATTAAATTTTTATATCATTCTGTAGATTTATAGCGGTATCGATCTAGTCCTTGTTCCAACGCAATGCAATTTTCATTATGTACCTGTGTTATAAAAATTATTTTTATTAAATACCAAACCAACGATCAGGATGGAATTAGAATGAAGGTTTACAATATAATAGGAACTTGTTATTTAAAAAATTGAAGTTTTAGCCACTCTAACCATCAACCTCAAAAAAAGAATTAAGTGCATGGTTATCGCTTTCGAAGGCAAATTTTCTTGTGGAAAAAATTTGAGTAGGAAAACTCGAAACGATTAATGCGAACCCCCTCCTCCAACTCACATTTTAAGGACTGTTGCAATAAAATTGATGGACTGAAGGTAAAACGAGAATCGAATGAAAATGTTTACCCACAGTGATTGCGGATCCCGACAAAGATTTTTGGATATAATTCAAGATTGCTTACTTTTTACTAAAGTTACTATTTTTTTTCAAAATTTCCGTCCGATGCCTGCCAGCAGGATCATATTAAGTATATTATGTAGATGGCAAAAATTCCAGTGTAAGATTTTTTTTAGAAAACAATAAAAAAAGTAATGAGAATATTTTGTTGAAGACAAAATTATTTTTTACGTAAAACGTAAGTTTGAAAAATAAAAAAATGCGAATTTTTATTTTAACGTTTTAGATGCATTTTTTGACCTTTCGAGAGAGGAACTCCTTTTCTCCAGTGGACCCGTGTTGGAAAATCCACTGTATGTATTGTAGAGTCAAAAAGATTTTTTTTTTTTTTAAATTATTTGAGACCTATTTGATAATGAATTGTGCAAGCCAAGCAAAAGTGAAATTTTTTCTTATTAAAATCATTTTTAAATGATTATTAATCAGCATACAAAATAAAATAATTCTAATCAAATATCAAAACTGATACTTAATCACATTTTTTCAACATTTACTACTTCGAAATTTCAAATAATTATTGAAGAATTTTTTGTTTTATTTTTGATCTTTCCGTGAAAGATTGGAAATATAAATTTGGAGTGCAGCGAAGTAAATAATTTTTTGTAAAAGAAATCATTTGAATAATAAAAAATTAGATATGTACCATGCTTTCGTCTGATACCAAAGATCAATTTTCATATAATGTAGGTATACATGGGTACTTACCAATCATTGAATGACAGAATTAAAAACCACCAGTAATTAAACAATATAGATTCATCTTCGTGTAACTTTACTTTTCTGTAGATGTCTGATAACTCTAACACGAGCAAAATGTTCTTTTGATCGAAGTTGATGTTATTTGTACGATGCTACGTGACTAGTGAATTAAAAAAATTCATCATTCTAAACTATATAGCCGGATTATTCATTAAATTTTTTTTATCAAATTAATGATTTAGATAAGCGATAATTAACTATGTTTACCAACTTATCTTGAAAGTTGATCATCTTAATCCATAAAATGTACTACATAAATTAATTTTGTAAAATTATTCAAGCTCGTAAAATTGAAAATGTACCAACTTTTATCTTAAACATTGATTATCTTAATTGAAAAATGAACTAAATTGATTTTGTGAAATTATTGAAGCTCGTATGTACTAGATTGAAAAATTCATAAATTGATTTCAACTGATTAAATTTCAGATGTGGGGCTTATTAGTAAACTTCTGATCTTTCATTTATGAAAAACTTATTTTTTTCAACCATCAAACTTAATGAAAATTTAAAGAAAAAGCATGAATAAAAATAAATTTTTATACTAAAATCTGATTAGGAAATTGAAAATATGCAGAAAAATCATTTCTAATAAAATTCGAGCAACTGGTATTGCCTTTTCATACTCAAGACCTAATATTAACCTACTTTCTTCATATTCCTCAATATTCTCAAGTATAAGTATATGGTAAACTACTTAACACCGCTAACCCATTTAATCGAACTTCCCTCAATTTTCACGTTTCCTCCATATGTGTAAATTTATTCAAATGAAATTCAGATTATTTGATCCTTATCAAGCCTATTTGCGAAGAACAAACCCTGCTTAAAAAATATTTGAAAATCTAAAAATAATAATCTTCGGTTCGTTTTACTGTTATGAACCCGCGTGACCGAAGGGAAAAAAATCGAAGCCCTATAAATCGCCTCCTAATGACCACTTTAAGTAAACCGAAGCATGAAAACAACAAAAAAAAAAAAAAACACAAGGGAAATGAAGAAAACGATAAATGGACCCAGTTATTTTTTTGTTTTGTTTCGCTTCTACGTGAAAAATCCATTTGGAATTATTATTTATGTGTTCTACCCGTGTTCGGATTTTTAAAACCGAAATTGCGAAAATATTTACGAATTTAAGGGGACAATTTGGTGAAACGGTGCTGTCAAAAAAGTACACATACAAATGCTCGGTGGATTTTTCTCCTCTTTTTTTCCCAAGTCTACAAATTAAATGTAGTAGTTTGACGTTTTCTGCGGTGATTATTTGCGAACTGTCGAGTGTATCATTAACATTTCGCTTTTTTTCCATCGTCGAGGAGAATGCGAACTGTTTTTTCGAACCGTGGTGTAAGGATATGATATGGGTAGTTTTAAATTGGTTTTGTGAATTAAATCGATATACAGGGTGTCCTGGTTTGTTTTCAATAAGGGTTTTAAATCTATTATGGGGTTTTTTCTTTTACTTGAATTTTTTTATAGGGGTTTGGAAGGGTGATGTCAAGAAATGAGTAAAATCTTGGATTCGAATCACAATCACGAATCGAACCAGGATTTACGGAAATTATTCGGAAAATATTTCGAGCCCAAGCTTTTGTTCAGTGAAATCAAATTATTTACAATTAATTGTAATTTCCATTTTTCTAATAAAAAGACAATTACAAGATTAATCTAATAAAGAAAACTTAAAATTTTTTGCGGAAGTTTTTGGCTTTCGGTTAGCTAAACTACTTCTTGCTTAACTTGAAACACTTCGAATTACGACTAGCTCCTAAATTATTTCGATGATAATGGGATTTTGACGATCCCAGTTCAAATTTTTCCAACTTTACATTTTTTCTACTTCATTAATTCTTTTTTTTTTGAATTGGATCCAATAGATAGCAAAATCTCTTCAACTGTTCAGATTTCAATTTTCTCAAAATTTTTCTGAATTTGATTTCTACATTTTTTTAAAATGAATTTTAAAAAAATTTTAAAAAACACGAAAAAAAATCCAATGAAAAAAAGGTGAAATTACTGGAAAAATTTTTGAGTAGAAGAAGAAAGAAATCAACAAAATAACAGTTGAAATGCACTTTGAAAAATCAAAGTTGAAAAATACTGAAAAAATTGAAATTTGAAAAAAAATCAGTAAAAAAAAGAAAGAATTTGAGCATTGGAAATTTTTTCCAACTTGAAAATATTGTTTTGAATAAGTTACCAATTTTTTCTTCAATTTTTTCCAACTGCCAATGTGAACTTTTTTAAAATTGAAAATTGATGTGCATTTCTTCCGAATTTAAATTTTTGAGGAAATTATAGAAAGGAAATTGAAAAAAATTGTGAAAAATTCAATGTCGGATGAATTTTGAGATGATATACTTACCCACTAATATTGAAAAAAATTGTGGATGGAAAATTTTAAGAAATGGATACAGCTTTGAAAAAAATGAATTGAAAGGATTGAAAAAGTTTTGGAGTGTGAAAAAATTGAAGTTGGCATAAATTTGAATTTGATCGCTGAAATCCCGCATGAAGATCTCTGGAAAAAAAAGTTTCAAATCATTTTTATTTCCGCTGATGTCTTGAAAATGGATAATCAATAATCAATGAAAGTATAATTTGGAACATTTTCATTTTTGGAACTCCGCATAATTAATGAAATTAGTCGAAATAAGAATTAGAAAGAACTCACTTGGAGGGTACAAATCAAAAATTCAAATTTTTTTGTTGAATTCATTGATCATTTACATAATGTCTTATTATGGCCAAGGGAAAATCAAAAAATACCAAGAATTGTACTTTAGAAAAACAAAACATTGCAAGAATGGAGAACGAGAATTTTCAAAATATTCCTCTTTCTTTGAATTTTTCAATTGAACAAGGTTTCTTTTTTGGAAAAATTTAAAGAAATAAAAATGGCTAGAAATATTCAGAAAATAGCTAGAGTTTTTATCAGATCACCATGATTTGAAAAATCTTTGAATAGATTTTGGAAAAATAATGGGTCTTTGTATCTCAATTATTTAGGATTGGAAAAAATTGGTGAAAATTTATTTTTAAAACTTGACTTTATTAATGTCGTTTTGTTTTTTTAAATTACTTTTTTGGTTAATTTCACGTCATTATTTATTTACTTTACTTTCTTTTTTTTCTTCTCTTTAATTAACCTCTAATTTCTTCTAAAATGAGTATCTATGTCAAAAAAGTTGTCTAAATTCGTATGTATAGATATATTGAATAATTTGTATGATTTTTTACCCAAACTTTGACACTGGACAGTTAGACATCCTATATTTAAAAATTACTGTGATTACCTACTGCCTAAAACTATTTACTTTTTATCCGACAAACTTGAAAACAATTGTAATTATCTGACGTACAATCGTTTTCCCAAATTTTCTAACGCATTATCCGAAAAAGAAAACTTTGGTATAATTGAAGCCAATAATACGTAATAGATAGTAAAGGTCGAGACGAGAGAAAGAGTTTAAAACGTTATGTTGTCGTTGACTGGCATGTAATTGACTTTTTCAAAACAGTCGTAAAAAATGACGGCCAAATGAAGGACGGTAATTTAAATTGGAAAAGTCTATAAAAACGCCTTTCCATGTTTGTTGAAACATAAATTGACCATCTTTTAGAAATTTTTACAGCTGGGATCGTATTTTCCCGAAAGTATTTCTGTTTTCGAAGTACCTACGTAAGGTAAACTTTTTCACAACCGTGTCGATTTTGTGCAAGGCTGAATGAAAAAATGTTAGCCCTTATTGCGCGAGCATTTTTCGCCATGAAGTTTTCCTCGAACTAGTAAAATTGGTTATATTGCTCATGCGGAATTTCCTGCTTGAACAAAAAAACAACCCAAGTTTTCATACGTTTGGTTAATTTTAATTTACAAACACTTTTTATTTTTTCGACGCGAAAGTAAAAACACAACGCAGACGGTGTTTTTCTTACTTTGCTCACCATTGGTGTTCCTTTTTAGACCGAAATATTCTCTTTTATAAATGAACGCCGAGTATTCGAGCTTACCTAAGCCTTTAATGGGATAATCACGCCGTTCAAATTAACGAAACGAATTGTACAACGTCTTAAAATACGTCTGTTCGTCTGCCACGCTGTGTGTACGTAGAATACCCTACGAATTCTTAATCTCAAGATGGTAAAGCAAAATAGGTTGAGCATGGTTAAGGGGAAAAAAATTCGAAATGGTGGAAAAGAAAATCGTAGAAATCGGTATCTGGTTGGAGAGCGAATTAGCATGTTTGAATGTAACATGAGGTGGAAATCTGGAAACAGGTGTACGTGTTTATTTTAGTGTACAGAATCGAGCCCCTGAAAGTCTCCTAGCTTCGCGAAGTGTACTTTGTATCTTCTCAAGTATTGATTGTTGCTAAAAAGTAGCTCGCTGTTTAATTTTAATCTAGACCTAATTTACAATCGGATAAGCTGTTTAGCATTTTACCAACTTTGTCGGATGGAAATGGAACAAAGGGTTTATTAATAAAGCTAGTTAAGGAAGGAGGAAGGGGGATTAGGACGAAATCGTGCAAAATTACAAGTATCGTTCGACGTAGGAAGTTTAAAATGATTTCGAAATTGTTTTATGAAATATTATAAGCTTTTTTTCCCCCTTTAAATGGACTTTCAAGAAACTTATAGTATCAACTAAGATGTAAAATTCTGATTGAAACAGAAAAAAAAGTACATCCATAATAATCTCTAATCAGGATTTCAGATTATGAAGTTCATTTTTCAAATTTTGGCGAATTTTTAAAGATTTAAAAAATTATCAAATGGCTGTTGAGGGAGAAAATTTTAGCAATTTGATCTGATCATGATTAAAAGCTTGAAGTTGTATTTCCATCTTCCAAATGAACTGAGAGTGATTTTTACAAATTTTTCAGAAAAAATACCAGGTTCCTGGACATTTCCACAATTAAAATTACCCCCAACGAACCTTTACCCGAAATACGTTTTTCCCGAATGCATTAATACCCGAATTAATCCTAAAAAATATTTATTAAATCGGAAGGAAAACAAATTATGAACTACAAAGAAATGTTACCTGTGTGATATAGTTCGAAGATAGAATTTTACTGATTTGATTATCTTTATTTCATCAGTCAATTTTGGCATTTGCAAAAACAACTTTTTGAAAAAAACTCGTTCAAATTTTTTCCTTCAAAAGTAAGAGAATTGTTTTACGCAATTTTTTTAATGGAATTTTAAGGGATTCTGAAACGTTTTTGAAGGGAATTATAAATGAGCCTTTCAAACTCGGGAAATTAGTATTCGAGGTAAAAATTATTGGATTTTTATAGTATTTCGGGTATTAGAATTCGGGTAAATGTCCTAGAATCCCAAACCCTTGATACGTTGATGGTGGCTTATTTTTAACTACGAATCAGTTGGAAGTAGTTTTGAACCGATCTGAAGCCTGCTCCTGCGAATTTTTCAGTGTTTATTAAAATTTTTACTGGAAAAATGAGAGGCGTTGTGCGATAAGGAACCTTATGGAAAAAATTCGATTTTTCCAGGCGAGTCAAAACAAGATAAAAGTGAAAAAGTGTGTTTTTCAGAATTCGTCATTTTCCTCTCGTTCCAATCTGAAGTCCCTGCATAAGGGGTGAAGGAAGTGGATATATTAGGGTGTTCATTTTCTGGAGTATTGAAAAAAGTCAGAGAATTATTGACCGTCTGGAAAAGGCAGGAAAAATTTAAGGTTCCAGAAGAAGAATAAATTATCTGAAATTTTTGGACTCATTTTATTATACAGTTTCCAAAAAAATCCATCACTCCGTTGTAACTAATTTTTATTTCCATACCTTTTTTTGTTAATCGTAATGTACCTCCCATGTACATGAAAATTTATTTTTAAACACACGTTTTTGTTTAATGAATTTTCAAGTTTTTAAAAATTCCGTCACGTCATCACGCTCGGAAATAATAATTTACGCTGTCTTATTTCTACAGAGATTTTTTTTTGAACTCGTACTTTTTGATAAAATGTAATGAGAAAGGAATCACGAGAAAAAACCACCCCATCTCCATCCTCCAGAAATAAAATATTGTTCGCCCAATATATCTTGAGACGTGAAAAGCATTGCGGACCCACAAGCAGAGGTCTCAAGATATATTGGGCGGACAATATTTGAAAGGTCTAGAAAATAAAGAAAAATTGGTCTGAAAACCCTGAAAAAGTCAGAAAAATTCATCTCCAAGGTATAGTGAACAGTTGAACACCCTTTTATTATTCTTCGAATTTTATGAATTGGCGAACTGTTGGGCAGCTATTTATCCTGCAAAGAAATTATTTATCTTATCAACGTGGTTTCATAACCTAGGACTTCGCAAGGTATTTATTTACCTACCTTTTTCAGAAGTTGAATTGTTTGGTGTCATGTCAGTGCTACGAAATTTTATCAATTTTAGTTTGATTTTTGGTGGGGACTTTTTTCAGTAAAACTTATCGTAATACCCCAGGTCGTTGTTTTTCACAACTTTCATTCTTGGTATTCTGATACATATAAGTGTGTTACCTACAGCGGCGAACTTCGTAATTTTGCGCATTAGGCACAATTTTTTCTCGCGCCTTCGACTTCTCTCTCCTTCCCCACCTCTCCAATTGACCCTCCACCTCTTGAATTTTTGTTATCCATTTAAAAAAAAAACTTTTTTTTTGAATCTCTCAGCAGATAAATTGACAGAATTGTAGCAATTGAAAATTCAGCAAAATTCACTCATTTCCAATCAATTTTTCTGAGTTGTCAAAGAATTTCACCCAATTTTGGAAAATTTTTTCAATTTTGCCGACGTTTCAGTGAATTTTTCGTGGATTTTTTGATTTATGTCCGAGCTGTATTTCTGACTATTTTTCAGTGAATTTTGATTATTTTCTCTGATTTAAAAATGAAATAAGTCATATATTTCTTTGTACATTTCTGATGTGAAAAAATTATCTATTTTTGAAAAATTCTTATTTATTTCTAGTGAAAAAAAGGAAACACATTTATGGCCCTGTCGGAAAGAAGGAACCTTGTGTGAAAAAAATGCGATATCTGTTTTTTCACGTTTTTGGTCCAAATTACTCCTAATCCGGGCCAAACACGTAAAAATAAAGACATCGATTTCTTTTACACATGGTCCCTTCTTTCCGGCAGGGTCACATTTTATAAATTGAATATATTATGTACTTAGCTCAAATTTTCAAATTGAGTAAATGAAAAAATGATTCATCCGTTGAGCAGCATCTTCTCGTTTGGAGCGTTTCCCTCCATAAGTTGATCCGATTAAAGATTTTAAAATTTTTTATTTTGAAGTAAGTAAGTATACGTAGAGATAACGCAAGTGGTACAGATGTAGTGTTATCCATGGTCCCGCGTCAATTTTGCGCAAAATTTGAACATCTGATAAAAGGACGTTGAAGTGTAATTTCTTTAAAATGTAAGCGACATAGGCGGATTTAAGAGGGTCGCGAGGGCTTAGGCCCCCCCCAGAGTGAAATTAGCCCCCAAAAATTTTTCGAGTTTGATTGTCAAACTATTTGATAATCAAACTCGAATGTTCCTACCATGAAAAAAATGTATTTTCTGGGCATTAAATACCTACCCAATTTTTTTCAAAGCTTCGCTCGGGCATGAACAAAATCACAATTCGCAAATAATTTTAAGCAACGTTGAGAAAGAAGGCTTTTTTTCCTCCGGAATTCCTTTCGGTACTTCATGTCTTCGTCCTCAATTTGTACTCTCCCAAAATAAGGTTTCAATGCCTCTGATTGCGAATATGTTCTCCCTCCCTCTCCCCTTAAAATTACATCAAATAGGAATTTTGAAAACATTAATATACGAAAAAATTACTTTTACAGCCATTAAAAATCCAATTTTTCAAAGCTTTACCCTCGCTTTGCTCGGGTATGAAAAATATCACAATTATTCAATTTTTTTTCAGGCGACAAAGTCAAAGAAGGCTCCCTCCTACTTCTTCATAAGATTTTTCTGGTATTTCGAGTCCTTGTACCTATTTTGCAGTTTGCACCCTTTCAAAAAATCTTCCAATGCCATCGACCCGAGGCTTAGCCCTCCTCCCCCGATCCATTTTCCTAAATCCGCCTATGGTAAGCGACCTTGGACAATTGTTATTATCGTAAGTAGATCAGTGTTCACCTCGTCCATTGAGTTGGTCTTAAAAACTAGAAACTACATGTATCGAGAAGTTATCTTCGTTTCATCAGCTGTTATATCTTTAAAAAAGCGCACTTCAGTAGTATGAATAATGAGACGGTTGTCGGAGGGATATGATTTCTCTGCCGTAACAAATGCTTCGCCTTCTGAATTTTTTATTTCCGTAAACATTTCGAACTGCAACACAAATAAGTAATTTCATTAAATAAACGAGAAAAGATTGAAGTGCGATTTTCATTCGAGTATTTTAGTAGCTTTAATTTTAGTTCCTATTACCCAATATACTTGTTGATGAAAAGCTGTAAAAAAAAAAGACCTTTATTTTGTAAAACCTACAACGTACTTGAATTGCTAGTTCATATCAGGTGTTTTGAAGCGGAAAAATGAAAAGATAAGATAGAATTGCGCATGCATTTTTTGAATTGAATTCGCAATCAAATATTGAAATAATTACTACGAAAAGAATTCCAAAAACAACGTAGGTAATTCAACTGATTTATGGATTTTAAAACTTATTTCACTTCAATCGATTCTTCGATTGAAATTTTTGTCAAATTGTTGATAAATTTGAAATTTAGACATTTATTATTCAAAATTCAAGACATTAATCCTCGATGACAACGAATCCTTTGCCAGGCGCTTCACTCCCTCGTGCCAAATCTCCAAATCCAACAATCAAATCTAACGACGAGAAATTTATGCCAAAAACAAAAATAGATTTTCGAGCATGCGCACTAAGTGTCCATGTTTTCATTTTTCCCTTTCAAAAAACACGTTTTCAATCCAATGGTAATGGCCTGCAATCCTTGTGAAATGCTTTTAATCAAAGAGGTACAGCTACATGTTGATTTTTTTTTTCTCAAAAATCAGAATTTTTCGATTGAGATGTATCAACATTTACAAGTTTAAATATTGAGCGTTGTATTTGAAGTTTGTTGAGATGTGAAGAAATTTTCCTATGTATTAGGTAACTGAATAATCTGTGATTTTGGGTCGGGATTGTTTCGCGGAATAATGTAATTATGGCAGTCTCATATGACGCGACGTGCAGCGGTGTACTTTCTAAATCTGAATCAGTCAAAAAACTGAAAATTCACTGATTAAACAGCGAAAAGTGTGCAACTATTAATCAGTGAAATTTGACTGTCAATCAGTGAAAAATTACTGATTCAATCAGTGAATTTTCATTTTTGAATCAGTAATCTTTTTTCAACTACTGAAATGAATCAGTAAAAATCAAAATTCACTAATTCAATCAGTGAATAATTACTGATTCAATCAGTGATTACTTACTGATTCAATCAGTGATTACTTACTGATTCAATCAGTGATTACTTACTGATTCAATCAGTGATTACTTACTGATTCAATCAGTGATTACTTACTGATTCAATCAGTGATTACTTACTGATTCAATCAGTAAATTAAAATTTTTACTGATTCGATCAGTAAATTAAAATTTTTACTGATTCGATCAGTAAATTATAATTTTTACCGATTCAAAAATGAAAATTCACTGATTGAATCGGGAAAATTTTCACTGATTTCTTCAGTTGCACACTTTTGTCTTATTAATCAGTGAATTTTGACTGATTCAAGTTTAGAGAGTACTGTACAATGTATATTGTATACCTATACTTGAGTTTTACTCGATTGAAAACTTACTTGACGCTGTGATATGTTGAGTTCATATTCAAGGACAATGGTGATAGAACAAGGCTTTGTCACTCCACTCGTTGCATTTTTCATTGATCCCGCGTAAGCGTAATACTTCGTTGGTTTATATTTCAAGTACCATGAATTAGATTTCATAGTAGTTTCTACACTGTCAGGATTTTCAATTTTTTCAATAATTTCCGCGAATGGCTCGAATTCTGAATTATCTTCATTCGAGTTCTGAAAAACAGTCTCTGGTGAAATCAATGGCATTAACCTGGGTAATCAAACATGTTGCGATTGGCAATCGTCACTCACAGTGTTTACACGAATTCGTATTTTCAATATTCCGTCGCGATGTTCCAATGCCTCTACGTACGATCCATATTTTATATTGTAATAAATTACAGAAATTTCCAGCGCAGTTCTAGAATAGTCAAATTAGATGTTACCTACTCTCATCATGCTCTTATATGTATTAAAGTGAACCGATAAAAAAAAAAGTGCTTCGATTTCATTAATTTTCTGACCTGAGGAGTTCGAGTTGAAATTCTTCTTAAAAATTATCAGTTTTCTGCAATGCTTGCGGGGTAAACTAAAGATCAGGCACAATGAATTTGGCTTGGTTGCCTATGGACTCTTGATGTTTTCAGAGTTTCGGGCCAGCTCGCGAAACGCAGCATACACATTACATATTTTTTTAAATTTCGCATTAAAATAACTTTAAAATTTGAGCGAGCACATTGGTGTTCGAGGTAAGGAAAATAATCTACATATGTAAAATTCTCTGTAAGATGGGACTAAATTGAAAGTCGTGCCGTCGATTGAACGAAAAAGTTACAAAAGTTCAGAGCTATGAGAATATGTTTTTATCTCAAATACCTCGTATTTTTCAACTTCAAATTGAAATAACTCGAAAATTTAAGTGAACACATGAATGTTTAAGGTAAGGAAAATGACCTACACGAAATTCTCTACAAGATGGGAAAAATTTGAAAATTGTGCCGGCAATAGAATGAGAGTTATAAAATGAATCGCGTATTCATGGCTATATGATGACATATGTAGGTAATACAATAGTAGAAGCTGGCCTGAAAATCTGCAGGGAAATACAAAACGCAACCAGTTATATGAATTGTGACGTCAACTCACTGCGCCTAATGCCAAAGTAGAATCATTTTCGGAAAAAAAAAAATCACGCTATTTTCTTATTCAAATACACTGAAATCCTTAATCGGGGTGTCCATTCTCTGGAAAGCCGGGAAAAGTCAGAAAATTTGGACCGTCTGGAAAAGTCAGGGAATTTTGAAATTTCCGGAATTTTCGCTGGAATTTTTGTAAAAATCCAGACGAAGAATAATTTGTCTAAAGTTTCTGGCTCTTTCATTAAAAATATTTTACCTCGCTGCGCTCGGGATAAATTATTTATGCTCATTTTAGTAGGTATTCATCATTTTTTATTGATCAATGATCATACATTCAGAATGTACAAAAATTGATATTCTTGCCTATTGAATTATCAAGTTTTCGAAAAGATTTCCCTTACCTACTACGCTCAAGGATAATTTACACTTTTCTTTCTACAGAGATTTTTTAAACACGTATTTTTTGATAAAACTTGATGAGAAAGGAATGATGCTCCTGGTCAATATTTTGAAAAACAATGGAAAAGAATTCGTATTTTCTGGTCACATTTTGGGAAACTTTACAAGGGTAGATAGATTTATACAATTATACAGTGATGATTTTTCAACTTTTGTAAATTTTTTTTTTTTACAAAAATTTTTGCTCTCGCTTCGACCGGGCCCATCACATTTACATATCTCATTAAAATAATTGATATTTTACTCCCCATCGATCTACTGGGCCAAGCCAAAAAGAGAGATTTTTGTGGAATTTATAAATATTTATGAGGCACGAGTTTTTTCTGTTGAAAATTGAATTTAGGCCGATTTTGTGGTCGAAAAAAGATTCTAAAAATTTTGTGAGATGTGATGATTTGAAAAAAATGTTGAGCATTCATGCATTATGCAGGCATCAAATCAGGTTACTTTTTAAGTAACGTGGTTACTTTTTTCGAGTTTGGTTACTAAAAGTTACTTTTTCCTTTCAAAGGTTACTTTTGGTTACTATTTTTAAAATTTTTCCTAAAAAAAAAAAGAAAAAATATGTAGCTTTTAAATGCCTTTTTTTTTCAAACTTTTTCGCCCTCGCTTTGCTCGGGCTCAATAAATCTACACAATTTCATTTTCAAAATGATTGTATGAAACTTTTTTTTCCAACCTAATTAATTATTATTTTCAAGTGAGAAAAATTGTCCTTTCTCATATTTATATGTAAAGAACGCGGCAATACTTTCGATTGGAATTTTCAAAAATGTTTCGATTTTTTTGGAAGGAGATCAGGAAATGAGTCAATAGATATCGTTTTTTTAGATGTCAATACAAATCACGAAAAAAAAAACACAATTTCGTTTGTTCTGATAATGAAATTTCAGATTCTTAGTGCCCATTTTTCAAAAGTTATCGCCTTCGCTGTGTTCGGACTCAGTCAGAGCTCAATCAGAACTGATGATTTTTCACAGATCTTTCGGTTAAATATCACTGATTTTCAATAATAATTTTGACTGAAAGATCAGTAAAAAGTCACAGATTTGAAATAACATGAAGAATTAACAGAAAATTCATTACCAAAATTTTTCGCCTTTGCTTGAAATATTGATTGGGGGGGGGGGGGTAAATTTAGAAAAGTCATGCCAAAAGTCATTCCAAAAGGTCAGTATCGGTCAGAATTTTTGCTCACCAAATTTTGTTAGACACCCTGTTTTATTATCATTATTATACATAACGAGATAAAGTATCTAATAAATTTTTAATTTTAGATTTCCTCCAGTTTTTTCTACGCATTAAATGGAGGCGATTTGTCTCGTCTCATATTTTATAGCAAAATATTATTTTGTCTGTGCTTAAAAATTTTAATTTATTTTTGAAGTGCTGGAAAGAATAGAATAATGAAAATAATTCTTCCAAACGTACAAAAACTTTCAAATCTTCAAAAATTTCCAAAAATTCTATATTTTCTAAAATTGCCGAAATTTGCAGAAAAAATCAAAATTTTTGGTTTATACACCCCCCCCCCTCGTTCCCGGATTCTACTGAAATTCCTAAAAATAAACGATTCTGAGATTACTTTTTGGTTACTATTTTCATGGAAAATGGTTACTAAAGTTACTTTTTTTTTTCAAAATTTCAGTTTGATGCCTGATTATGCATTTTAAATTACTCTTCTTAGATGGAGTGGATACCCTGTTAATTTTTTTTCAAAGCTCTATTAGCATCGAAAAAATTCAATTTAGAGTACTAAATCTTGTAAGCCATTTATAGTCGGTACACGAAAGATGAACCTTTTCCCTTACTTGACTCTAAACGCGGGAACCAACGACGCACGTTGATTTAAAATGTCGTCCAATCACAACTCAGCGTTCTTAAATTTTATGGTGGGCTGGTAGGAGAACTTAGGGGAAAAGGTTCTTCTTTCGTTACTATAGTTTGTTGATTTGTTGCTTATTTGACTATCTAGAATTTCTTTTGTACAAGTCTCAAATTAATGGATTTTCTCAGAATAATGAAAAAAAAGAGAATTTTGATAGGTACCATAAGTAGAATAGTCTATCCAATTTAAATTATACAATAAGAGAGATACTCTGGCCTACTGAACATGACATTATTTTTTCCATCCAATCACATATTAAGAAATCAGCGAAATTGAAGAACCTTTTTTTTCTCGGTTTATTCTGTTGTGTATCGTTCAAGTTGATCGCTCCAACATAATCATAAAATAAGTTGATGTATACTCACCCATTTTTGCCAAGAATTGTTGTGCCAGCTACACCATTCGTGGTCTTGGCCCGATTAAAAATTGATCTTGTGAAAACGAATGTATTATTGGCTACGGCTGGCCCTGTTATAATTAAATCAGTTTTTTCTTGAGCTAATCTTACTTCGACTGTAAAAATAATCGTAAAGAATGATCAATTAATTACCGTAATATTGCTTCTGAAACGCTGGGAATTTTTAAATTTGACCAATAATGTTTTTATCAAATTAACGATTACCACCGAGGAATGATATGTAAGAACTTTGAAGCTGATCATCGCAGCTTAAGAATCAAAATTATCAGTGGGAAAGGAAAGGATAAGATTATTTCTTTTTACCCGAGTATCCTGTGTTTATCAATATCGCATTTTCCCCTTCCCCTGTTCCGCGTGTTAATAATGAAGATTTGCCTCCTGATACTTTGTAAATGGTACCGTCGATATTTATTGGTTCTCTACGGTCACGCTCATCGTTAGCGACTGAAAAAACACGTTGCTATGCAGTTCATAGTACGTTCGAGTGGCGAACGCTTGAATACGAGTAATAAATGTAGATCAAAACTCAGAAACAGACTGTTGATCGTGTACTTACTTTTTATTTTGGACGGTTTATCTTGAACATTAGAACTATTCAACTTGATCGGTTCGTCTTCCTCTTGGCCAAAAGTACAGATAGTTAGCATGAGAAAAATGACGATTCGATTCCAGTGCATATTCATCGGTTAAATGTATATTCAGTTACTATGTACTTTCCAATCGGAACACCTAATTAATCACGTATCTGTATACTTATAATTAAGTGCTCGTTGATAGAGAAATATTTTGAACGCTGCGACCTCTTGTTATAAAAATTGTCTAGAATGGACGTTTTTTTTTTTCAAAAACTACTTCATTATAGCACTTTACGCTTACTAACTCGACCTCGAATATGATAAGTAAATAACAAATAAGTACCTAAAAAATTGTAAAATTATCGCGGTCACGTTTGTCCGATTGGACTGGCTTAAATTTTTTTTTTGTCCATTTCTATGTTTTGTCAAGATGTTATCGAAATATTTATGGGTATATTTTCCTTGTGGTAGTTTTTGACGTACGTGGCTCCAATCAGCCAGTGGAAGGTTATAAAATATGTTGACTTCTGTTTTTGGATGCATGTATGTATTTTCGTTGATATTTTAAAATGTGGAAAATTTTCATTTTTTTTTCATGTTTTGCTCACTGAGCGAGGGATTTTTCCAACATTAAAAGTGGTACAGTAAAAAACTGATACTTTTATGTAATTTATCCAAATATGTCCACATTTATACGATAAATACTACTTATTTATCCTTTTATTTTTTTATTCAGAACGTAGTGTAAAATGGCAAAATTGTGCCACCGGTTTGTATTCTTAACTTTCAAAATTCGCTCTGAGTCAAAAATGACCCTTTGGTCATAAATTCACAATTTTTATAATTCTGAACTGAATTTTCTCAAACTTGAAGGGAGGATGGATCATTCTAAGTACCATCTCCATACACTTTTTAAATATTTCTTCAAGAGATAGGCAAGTAACTTATACCTGCTGAAATTTAACCTTGGTTTCTTCATTCTATTCTTTTTCTTGAAATTCTGATTTTTATCGAGTAGGTACCTATGATGTTTTTGCCATGACGTTCGATTAAAATTTTCAAATTGATTACTTTCAACCGAAAAAAATTACAGGGTGTCCACTTTTTAGATAATTGAAAAATTCAAGGAATTTTGAAACTTTTTCGAGAATGTTTTGAAACTTAGAAAATGGGATGAATCAATTCATATAAGTAGAAAAGTATTGTTTTACTTATTTAAAATTTTTTAGATCTTTGAAATTCGTTTTTACCATTATTTCAAGATTATTATACCAAATAAATTGACGACTTTGAACAAAATTTTCTCGTTTTTCAAAAACAAGTATCGAATAAGATGGACTGTATAAAATAGTCACATCAAAAATTATATCTGATGAAAGAAAAAACTTCTCACTTTAAAAATGAAGGGATTGCAGACAGCATCACTATATCTCATTTCAGTTCATAATTTTCATTAAAATGAACGAAAAAATGTTACTCTTAATTTGGAAAAAATAATCTTATCTTTCTCAAACGCCAACTCCCATTACGCTGATGAACAGAAAATCTGGTTAATTTCCAGCTATTTTCACCTTTCATCGTTCGTCTCATCAGCCTATAGTGCTTCAAAAATCCAACCTCTTCAGTCATTTTTGACACAAATCATCGTGAATTCTTTTCGTTAATTCGAACCTATAAAAAAAGAAAGAATTTCGACGACTCGAGATCATCGGGAAAAATTAATTCACACCATTAAGCATCAAAAAGAATGAGAGGTGAAAAAAATCTCGCGAAGGACAGAAGAAAAAACTATTTAAAAATGTCGACGTTCTCAATTGGTAATTAAATTTTCTCGAAATGAAAATTGAAGGGCGTAGCCGAAAATCTAACCAGCTATTGTTCTATTGTTCTCATGATTAATGATGTAAAATAACCGAAAATCTAACCAGAATATTAAAAATAGCCGAAAATCTAACCAGAAGCAAAACGAACGAGTCACTGAACGAATGAATCAATTCTGAACATAGTCTGATACAAGACAGTCAACCCTGGAACTCAAATACTTTCATGAGTTATGACATCACTGCTCATACCGCTGAATGTCGTTTCGACTTTTTTTTTTTTCAAAGTCCAGAATATTTACGTCATTTTTAAACAGTTTCGAATTTTTTTGAAGAAGTTTTCCAAATTTTTTCAACTGAATTTTTTTCTGATGTTATTTTTCCACGATCAAATTTTTTCTCATATTTTTCTCAAATAGCAATTTTTCTAATGCAATTTTTCCACTGTAATTTTTTTTGAAGAATATTTCCATTATTGAACTTAAATATTTTTTAAAAGAATAAATTTCTGTTTAATTGAGGTATTGAAAAAATATTTTTCTCAAAATTTTCACATCTGAAATTTTTTTTGAAGAATTTCTCTACGTCTTAATTTTTTTCTGTATTTTTTCAACTCGATTCTTTATCCTCAAAATTTTCATTACGTCAATCGAACAGAAATCATTTTTTCAAAAAAGGTGTAAGTTGAACACTGAAAAAATTCTTCAGGAAAAAATTCAATGGAGAACAATTACTTCAAAAAAATTTTAGGTAAGAAAATCATGAGAAAAAAATTGATCGTGAAAGAAAAACATCAGAAAAAAATTCAGTTGAAAAAATTACGAGGAAAAAAATAAGAGAACTTCTTAAGAAAATTCTAGTTTAAAAATTACGTAAATATTCCAGGGATGTCTAGCTAGCCAATAGCCAATAGCCAATAGCCATTAGCCATTAGCAAATCCAAATTTTGATGTTTTAGCTTTAGCCGTTTTTTAGCTTTTCAAATCAGTTAGCCATTAGCCATTAGCTTTAGCCAATAAAATTCGGCTAAATCATTGGCTAAATTTCTAATTTTTAATACCCAACATCCCAACAAAATAAGAAAAAAACCAGAACATTAAAAGAATAAAAATTCAATGAATTTATTAATTATTTAAATTAGGAAAATTTAAATTCTTTGAAGCTGAAATTTGAAAAAAAAGTCTAAATTTTTAATATTGGTAATAAAAATGAAAATCTGATATCAATCAAAGTTTAAATTCGAATTTATTTCAAGTTCATCTTTTTTCAACTCTTGAAGTTTTTCAGTTTCTTCAATTCTAAATTTATTTTCGAAGCTACATACCTACTTCACCTACTTACTTACATCAAATTTGAAGATTTTTCCGACCAGTAAAATTATTCATTGAATGTAATTAACAGAAATTTTGAAAAGCAAGTATAATGGAAATCAAAAACAACAAAATTTTAAAATTTTTACTCCCTTTTTTAAAATTTAATCCTTATGACTTGCGAAATCCCAAAAATAATGTCATTTAAAAGAATCTACAGACCCAGACCTTTATTTTGATATGTCACTCGACTTTTAAAACTTTTAGCTGTTAGCTAGCCATTAGCTAGCCAATGAAACCCACTTAGCCAATAGCTGTTAGCTTCAGCCGAACCATCCAAAAAAATTAGTTTTAGCCGTTAGCTTTAGCCAATCCGATTGGCTAGACATCCCTGAAATATTCTGGACTTCGAAAAAAAAGTTGAAATGAGTTCACATAACGTAAAACGTTGGAACATTTCGTTCACTAAAATGAACCTAGACTTCGCTTGATTAGATTTTCGGTTATTATCAGACCTATTGTTCACCTGTCAATAAACCGTAGGGGGGTCATGTCTGGTTAGATTTTCGAAAACACCGAAATTAAAAACGTCGCTGTGTAACTTTCGTTATCAACTTTCGATACGTAGGTTTAGAATTATTTTAAGAGAGGAAAAAAATTACCTGAATTATGAAAATGTACGAAAATACATATTACTTTGCGACGAGAGGCGACGGTAGCGAACGAAAAAAACGGTCAGGTTTTCTTTTTACACCGCTGTTACAAAAAATACAAATTTTTCTTTGAGAAAAAAATTCTTCGAAATTTACCAACAGAGTAAATTTATCATGGGACAAACTCGAGCTTGAATTCGAAGAAAATTTCAGTAATGCGTTCTGTGCTCGATATAAACCTTTGATATTTTTCTCATGTCAAATTCGTACGTTTACGTATACTGAAAGCTTAGTAAATAAACCGCTGATTTTTTTTCCTCCGCAAATGACACGAATATTCACTGCGGGAATTGTATTCAAATAATCGCGATCCACTTTGATGCTTCGCTTGTATAGGCATTTAAGGAAAAAATTGATATTTAAATTTTTTCTCAGAAAAGTTCGTACAAGGTTAACAAATTGGCTGGTATTTGAAATGGGTCTTTAGCAGAAATAATTCTGGTAAGTATTCGGAACGAGAAATAGGTAGCTCTATTCTTCATTTATTTTCTTTTATAAGTATTCTTTTCACGACGTCTTTAAAAATGATTCTGTCCCATCATAAATAATACCTCGTCTTCGACGTTCTAAAAACATAAGCTCCCGCTTGAATGCTGGTTCCCTTTCGCGGTATCGTACACAACTTAATAAATCACATCTCAAAAACGCATGTCTTCTATGAATGAAAAACGTTGCAAAATTACGACTAATTATTGTACATAGCCGAAGTCGATTCTACTACAACATTCTTCATATAGTCAACATACGTACAATAATAAATCTTGACGGTACGTCGACAAATTTTCATCATCTCTTCAAGTTGGAAAAATTGTCGAAAGGGAGGTAATTTCATTCTTGGGCCGACAGAAAACATCAAAAAGGGAGAAAAACATAAATTACAAACTAGTGCCAGACATTTTATTCTTCACAAATTGCATTAAAACTACGTTTCATCATTTTATTGAAGTGTAAGTAGGCTAGATAGACTTCTCCAATTTTTATTTGAGGAAAATGAGCTGAAAAAATGGAGTAGAAAACTTTGAAATAATTTCGAAAGTTTAAAATGTTTTTTCGAGTGGTACCTATAGCTATGCAAGCGTCGAAAAAATTTGTACGTGCAAAAAAAATTGATCTACGTAATTATTATTTTTTTGTTCTTAAAAAATGACGTGACCTCGAAAAAACAAGAGAAGAATTTTCATCCTCGTATTTTTTTCATGATAGTAAGTGAATGAGAGATTTTTTATGATTTCTTTTCATTTCTTAAATAAGTTTTGAAAGTGTATCCGAGCAAAACAACTATTTCACTTGATTTACTAAATTTGAATTTTTTTGACTGTTGAAAAGTTTATATTTTTCGTTTATTTGATGCGCCAACAATTGATGGTGATTTTCTTCAGGAAAAAACATTTTGATTGGAAATAGCCTTTTAAAGCTAAAAGATTTGTTTCATTTCATTCGATTAATCAAGTAGTAAATCTACGAATTACACTTGCTAGAGAAAATACGAGTAGATTCAGATTGCAACCTTTTCTGTTTTACATGACATCAGACTATAACTTTTTAGGTGTTTTTTTCTTTTACGAATTTACAAATTAATCCAGTAGCGAACTTCAATTTTTTGTTCTTAAATGGCCAACTGTCATTGAGGGTACATTGGGATTGGTGAATAAAAACACTGAAAAATTTTCAGGGTGTTTATTTTTTTTAAAACCTGGGAAATTTAGGAAATTCTGAAATTTTTGCTGAAATTCTCCCTTAACTTGAGCAATAAATATTTCATTTCTGATTTTTTTTTTATTAATACATCTTTTTTTTTTAAAAAATGTTTGTGACTATTCTTTAGCTTTAGCAGAAGATTTTTTTTAAATCGCACGCTTGATTCATATCACCGGTCGACACGATTTTTGTTTCTGGGTCCTACTTGTGAAATTTGGGTCACTTTTATGTAACTAATGAACGAAAAAATATTTTTTTTGACCAAAGTTTGCTTTGGGGGGTGGGGGGCCCAAAAAACTGATTTTTCGAGGGCAATAAGCCTGAGAATTACAAAAAAATTTGAAAAAAAAATTTTTCGGACCAATCTTATAGAAAATTTTACGGGGAATCCAATGCCGCAAACCGCAGACCTCCATCTCTTTTAGAAAAAAAGTTACAGCTCATTCTTTCCAAAATTTTGTGAAAAAATCGCATTTTTTGGGGTATTTTTCGCAAAAAAGTGGAATTTGAGAGAAAAGTAAGGGCTTTAAGGCCATAAGGACCATAATGAGAGTTGTAGAAAATTTCACGGCGAATCGAATGCCGCAAACCGCGAACCTCTATCTCTTTTAGAAAAAAAGTTACAGCTCATTCTTTCCAAAATTCTGTGAAAAAATCGCATTTCATTTTTTCATGAGAAAGGCACAAACATGTGATTTTTATCACAGAATTTTGGAAAGAATGAGCTGTAACTTTTTTTCTAAAAGAGATAGAGGTTCGCGGTTTGCGGCATTCGATTCGCCGTGAAATTTTCTACAACTCTCATTATGGTCCTTATGGCCTTAAAGCCCTTACTTTTCTCTCAAATTCCACTTTTTTGCGAAAAATACCCCAAAAAATGCGATTTTTTCACAAAATTTTGGAATGAATGAGCTGTAACTTTTTTTCTAAAAGAGATGGAGGTCTGCGGTTTGCGGCATTGGATTCCCCGTAAAATTTTCTATAAGATTGGTCCGAAAAATTTTTTTTTCAAATTTTTTTGTAATTCTCAGGCTTATTGCCCTCGAAAAATCAGTTTTTTGGGCCCCCCACCCCCCAAAGCAAACATTGGAAGCCAGGATTCCGCAAGGTGATGTATTTTGATGTCTAGAAACAGAATTTTGGCATGAGAACCCAGAAACAGAACATTTTTTTTTTTTTGTCGACCTGTGTATTTTAATACTTGATTTATAAATCTTAATTTTAGAAAATTCTTTCAAAAAACACAATATCAATTTTTCAGTGCTGAAATTGTGACATGAATAATTTCTTCTCTTTAAATTTTTTTTCTGATTTCAAAGGGTCATATTCTCATATTTACTGAAAAAACAATTTTTTTTGTTTTTTTATCATCATCAAAAAATCTAAGAAATAAGCTTTGAGATGAAAATTTTTGAAATTAAGGAGATTCCCTTCATTCCTTCAAATCATGAAAGTACCTAATGACGTAATGATATTTCTGAACGGGCATAACCTAATTTATGCAAGTGCATTGAAAGAAATTTCGACTACCTTTTGCGAAATGAGGAAATGATAAGAAAAACAGTGGTTTCCAAACTATTGAAATGAATTATTTCGAATCAAAATGTATTTTAAACATGTTATTTGAATGCCCTATTGCTGATCACGATTCGAACAAAATTTCAAACTTTCTCAAATTTGGATTTTGAAAAATAAATTTTTTTTCCTTCCTTTTGTGATACTGAGTGATCGTGATTTTTTTCTCCGTCAAAAAATTTTTTACATCTATTTTTTTGAAATTTCTATTCAGGGTTATTCCATGTCAATTCGCACGCAGAGTGGTTGGGTCGGTGATATTTCTAAAAATTTTCTATGTGGGTAGACCTCGATGAGAGATGTCGATTACTGCAAACCGCAGCTTCTCAATTCTTTTTGGAAGACAGGCAGGAGCACTAATTGGATATAGTAAATTTTGAGTGTGGATAACTCGAAAACTATGATAGATAGAATTTTGAAAATTTTTCCAGAGTGTAGAGCCTTTGATGTGCTTTTTTTCGATTTTTTGAAAATCAGTGTTACCCTTTTTTCAATGCTGAAAATTAGCTGGAAAAGTTGGAAAATGGCTTTTTCCTATCAGAAGCACCTTCAAAAAAATCTGAAAAAATTCTGTGAAGCATAACTTTACATGCTGATTGATATATTAAAAAATCGAGGTGACTTTTCTTTGTATTCTCGATTTAAAAAATTCTAAAGATGAGAAGAAAATGCAATTTTTCTTCTCAAAGGTCGGAATTGCATAAAATTGACTTATTTTCATCAATTTCACACCACATTCCCATAAAAAAAATGTTGGTTAAAGTTTCAAGTGCAAAATCCCCCCCCAAAAAAAAAAACCCTATCCAACTTCGACAAATAACCGTTGTAAGATACAAAAATAATTGAAATCTTGGTGTGTATTTTCGTAACCACTGCTCCAGCGAAATTCACAATTGATTTTAACCCTATATAGACCACCAGTGCCAAAAACGGCACTACAATGCATTTTTCGAAAAAAAAAACCACCTGGTGCCAAAAACGGCACTAAATGTATTTCCTTAACATTGTAGTGCCGTTTTTGGCACGAGGTGTTTTTTTTTCTTAAAAAAGCATTGTAGTGCCGTTTTTGGCACCAGGTGGTTTTTTTTGGTGGTCTACCTAGGGTTAAAAATGGCATGCAATTGATCTTTGCCATTTTGAACTCGGTTGAATCCAAACATTTTTATAGAAATTGCATCCAAGAAGGACTGATTACCAAGTTAACAAAAATGAAAAGTAAGCTGAACCTCCCTCCTCTCTTTCCTTTTGGGTTTTGTGAAACCTTTCGAACTCAAAATATTCCTTACGTTCTCTTTGTTCACCACACCAAATTCCCTCAAATCATTCATAAGTTGTCTTTTATGGGCAAAAAAGATGCAGTTTGCCTGTTCAGTTCGTAAATTCACAAAGGAAAATTAAAAGGCTGAAATTGATTACCTGATACTAAAAGAAAGATAACAAAGTAGAAAAGATCGCAATCTGAATCAGATTTTCAGATACCAATTTTATTCCAAAATGTGAAACTTCACTTTAGATTATTTCAAAGTCGAAACAACTTTAAAATTCCTTCCAGTTCCACTTCAACTTTCACGTCGTCGTCCCGAATTATGCAATATTTTCCCTCGTATCTTTCGTTCGTTCTGCTCCAGAATCCAATTTCACTCCTTTCGCATCTTCATTCGTACATATTACTCGTATCAGAAAAGAATATTCCGCCGGATGATTAATCACGCAAAACCAAAGGTTATCGTACCCAATGCACGCGGATGTCACACGAGCTTTATATCGAATATATAGATAAAATCACATTATACTGCATCGTGGAAAACGAATTTTCCATATTTTTAGCCAAAAATACGTACATTTCGCATTACACACATCCGACACACGATCCCTTTCGTTCTCCGCTTCGACGTTCGTCTGCTTTCAACATATGCAAAACAATACGTCTCGAGAGCTTTAAATTTTCACGATGATTAATTACAGCTCGCGGATCGTAAGTTCGTTTTAAATATTGCGTTATACTACGTATTTGTATAATGCGTAACGTGTTATTAAAAAGCAACAATTCGATTACACCAATTTAATACGGAACGACGGCTGGTGCTGCTGCTGTGTCGCGTATGGTGCCCCTGCCCCTGCCCCCTCGAACGACCATATTTATACTCATCGATTTTACATTAAATTGTTTTCTTTAATCCTGCACAACGCACATGTTCGCTTACGTATCTGTTTATACTTCGCTCGTGCTCATCGTTTACTGGCCCTGAAAAAAAAAAACGACGAACGACGACGAAAAAAGTTTAATATTTAAACTCGGAGGCGAGGCGTACGAGTACGTCGCCTGCTATATTGTCTCGGCAGAACTACGTGTTTGGAATAAGCTGTCGGTGAAGTTACGTTACAATTTTATCGTTCTTAATACCATAAATAAAATTGATAAATACGATATAGTAAAATAAAGCAGAAACGTAAATACGTACCCGGACTCGAACCGGAGAGAGAAGTATTGATAACGTGGAATACGAGCCCTTAATCTCGACTACGTATCCTACAATCGTGTCGTTTTCCCGAAACTAGAAAAAAAACTTGAGCAATTTCCTTCTATACGTGTATTACATCGATAGGGTGCAGATTGCAGAACGAAAAAATCCGGCTGGCGGAATGAGACGTTGGCTGGGTAAATTTTTATACCAGAAGCGAGAAATATATGCATATTGAGAAGAATGATAACCATTGTGTGGAAGAAGGCAACGAATTGTCGTTGGAGTAATATCGAACCGTATATCTGTACAAATCTGTCGAATACTTACCAATTTATCACCTCAGGAGATAGATTCGACGGAGGAAAGGCGGGAAAAATTGTACGAGTCAAGTTTTCATATTGTGAAATTGTTTTAGGTACGTAGATTTCGACGAAGATGGGTTTTCCAAAGTTTTATACCGGATTGGTAGCTTATTATTGGGTACAAATGTGTACGTATTTTGTTTAGCACGAATTATTCCCCTGGGGTGAGATTTTTAACGTCGATATTGTCGATTAGACTTTGCCATCTGGCGATTTAATTTTCTGCATAGTATTTCTATAGCCTTTAGACGATGCTCGTATATAATATGGCGTGTTTGCGGTATTATTCGTCTGCGTCTTTAGCTAAAGTGTAATTTTTTTTCGCCATACCTCCCGGTTTCTTCTTGTTGAATAACGCTACTGTATACCTATAGAATTGCGAACCCGAGTCTATTTCTTGGTTGAAATTGGCACCACTTAGTTTTACTATAATTTTCCATTAGCGGGATACGATTTATTATTAACTTCGGTTTAATAAATTACCTCAGATCGTGTTGTTATACGCCCTTTTGTGCGAGTAAGGTGCCGAAGCCGCGTTTATAAGCGTCTTCGGTGCTGCGTATTGAACCTCGTATGAAATACCGTCTGTAGGTACGTATTACGTGATGTACTTACGTAGAATTATCGTAAACGCGGTGCAGTCGATTTCGCTAAATAAGCAACCGACGCGAGATAGCAAAAATAATTCGATTGAAATTGATAGCTTCGTGAGAGCAAAAAGCGTCGGGTAATTTGAGCGAAACGGTTGCATGTTTTTGGTAAGATGGTGATGTGGTGATGGAAATATGGCGTTTGTTGCCGGATGTGCAGTTGGAATGGAATTTTTTTTGGAGTAGTTTGGGGTTTCGAATTTTAACTAAATTTGTAGTAATAGTTTATTCTGAGAAAAGAGATTTTCAAATTCGAAGCACTGAGAGATTGCATTCAAAATAAAAATAAATTACATGTACAGTATAAAAGAAATAAAAGAATCACATATTCGAAATTTCAGGTTCTAGTTCATTTTTCAAATGACGAATTTTTAAAATTTCAAAACTAACCCATTACGATGCAGAATATAAAAAATGTGATATAGGTACCTAATCAACAAAAAAAAAAATGAAATTCGACTTATACATTCCTTACCATATTTTTGAATTTCCTAATCGGTTGAATGTGGTTTCGAGACATTTCTGAGCATCTGGATAATTTTGAAATTTTCTAACACTAAATGGTCCATACGAACTACAGCATCCCGTAAAATTTCGGATTACAAATATTGGTACCAGATTTTGATCGATTGAAGTATAATTTTCCAGAAACTCGTTAGGTACTTGAAAATTTTGCACCCCAGCAACATAAAATTTTCTCAACACTTGGACAGAATTTCTGCAGAATTTTCACAGAATTATTGCAGAATTTGAAGAATTATTGCATACTTCATGCAGAATACGCAGAATTTATGAAAAATTCATGTATAGAAATTTTGGTAGAATCCATCCAGCACTTTGATAAAACTCATGCAGCAATCTTTGCAGAATTTTTTTACAGAATTCATACAACACCTTGTCAGAATTTATGCAAAGTATGCTGAATTTTTGCCGAATTCATACAACACTTTGCCATCCAGCAGAATTCTTGCTGAATTTATGCAGAACATGAAAAAATTCTTACAGAATTTATACAACACTTCGGTCGAATTCCTGCAGAATTTGAAAAATTATTCCATGATTCATGCAGCATTTGCAGAATTTTTGAAAAAGAATTCATACGACATTTTGGCAAAATTCCTGCGATTAATTATTACAGAATTTGAAGAATTATTCCATCATTCATGCATCATATAGGTACAGAATTTGTAAAGAATTCATGCAGTACTTTGGCCGAAATTCTGCAGAATTTTCACAGAATTATTGCAGAATTTGAAGAATTGTTCAATAATTCATGCAGAATATGCAAAATTTTTAAGGAATTCATACAATACTTTCTCAAAATTCCTGCAGAATTTTCACAGAATTATTACAGAATTTGATGAATTATTCTATGATTCATGTGGCATTTGCAAAATTTTTGAAGAATTCGTGCAACTTTTGCAGAATTTATCTACAGAATTTTCGCAAGAGTTCTTGTAGAAATCATGTAGAAATTTTTTTCAGAATTTTTGAAGAATTTATACAGCAACTTCGGCAGAATGATTACAGAATACGTAGAATTTTTGCAATATTCATACAGAATGTTTTTGTTTTGTTCATGCATCACTTTGGCAGAATTCACGCAGTATTTTTTGCAGATTTCCGCAAATTTTTTGCAGAATTTTTGCAGAATTTCTTTTCAGAATTTATGACATACAGAATTTTTTGCAGAATTCATGCATTTTTTAGATGAATTTTTTTAGAATTTTTACACCGTAGGTATTTTGTAGCTGATTCAAAATGAATCGCCTGTAGATTTAGTCGGAATCCAGGGTGTCTAACAGGCCCTGTTGGTCCTGTTTTGTGACCAAAATAAATAGTTGATTACGCTGTAAGATGATGAAAGATGATACAGAGTGTCTGAAGAAATTTCAACTTTTGAATACCTTTTGCTTCAAAAATTTTCACCCTCAATCCGCTCGGGCTCAGTAAATTTATATAATTTTATTTTAAAACTTGTAGTACCTACAAAACTTCTTCCTTTCAAGCCTAGACAATTAATATTTCAAAGTAACAAAAATCGTCCTCATTTATCAAAACTCGATTACAATTTTCAAAAATGTTTCTTTTTTTGGAAGGAAGTCAGAAAACGAATCTTTAGATATAGTTTTTTTTTTTTTTTTTTTTTTTTGAATTCAGAACAAAACACGAAAAAAGTACGAGTTTTACTTGACGAAGAAATTTCAGATTCTTTGTGCCCCTTTTTCAAAAAATTTTGCCCTCGCTTCGCTCAGGCTCAGTGAAATGTATCTTCCTTATTCTTCAATTTGAAAAAAAAAGTTTCAAAAATTGTTTTTTAATAGGTTTTATTATTTTTTTGTGTGTAGGGGGGGAGGGGGTACAAAATTTATTAGTATTGATTTTTAAGGTCCTGTTTTGGGGTTTTGAAAGTTTGTTAAGACACTCTGGAATCGTTCAGTACTTTTTTTTAATACCCCGGTGAATATATTTTTGCCCCGAGAAGAAGTGAGAGATAATTTTCCAAACTTTTAATAAATACTTATTATTACTGAATCTTTTTAAAATTTGTATTGGAAATTTAATAAATGTACCTTCTATTTTTTTAATTTTGCGTATTTGTTAAGTATCTCTAAAACAAATTTTGATATTAGTTATTAAAAGAAATGTCATTTTTCAGAAATTCGACAAAAAATAAACTTTTATCAAAAATTTTCAATCGAATAAAGCGCGGCTGTGTTATATTTTTACGGTTGAATAGTTTTTTTAATTGTCTTTTTTAAAATTAGAATTTTATAGGTATTTTGATACACGCGAGTAGGTAGTTTTCAAACTTTTAATTAATTTCACATAATAAAAATCTTGAAATTAAATCTACGATTTGAAAGATTTTTTTTGTAGAAGGAAACGTGGCCTATTTTAAACAGAAATGAGAAAATGAAAAATATTTCAGATACTCAATTTAATGATAATTTTGATTGAGCAACCATTCCTAATCAAAACATATCAATTAATTAGAGTATAGCACTGATACATACCTATAACTCTTTTACGTCGAATTGAAGAAAAACATACACCATCAAAGGATATGATCCCATCCGATCTAACCATATCGTAAAATTGCCCACCTACAACAAATTTAAACAGAAAGCGAGCATTTCATCCTGTATTTTACGACCCTCTATAAAGGAAACTGAACACCTCGTTCGGTACACGCGGGATTGTCGCGCCGACAAATAAAATCCGCCACGTTAAGAGTCACTTTCGAACAGCGAATTATGTCACTTCGATGATTTACGATACAAAAGCGATGCCATGAAAAGAGGGAAAAAATGAAAAGCCAGTGCAATAGTAAAAGTCTAAAAATGTCATCGAATAAGTATGATTAATTACCAAGTTAATGAAGTACTATGCCATCGTCTCTATAAGCTATTCAAAGTGGCAAAGTTTTTCTTAAAATATTGCTCTTTATTTTCTACTGTAATCATTAATTTTATAAATTAGCACGTGTTCTTGCTGCGTTTTTTCCTCTTTTGGTTTCCAAAGGTGAAAAGTCACCTTGCTTTTTATAACCTGCTGGGGTTTCTTTTCTTTTTTTTTCGTCTTATTTCTTATACGATTTAGATTCATTGAAACGAACAGCGACCCGGTAGAATACCGATATGTTTAAATTTTTTGCTGATTTATCATATTTCTCATCTTATTCTATTCGCTTGTGCGGCACGAATATGGGAACTAAACTTATCAGCTGGGTTACGTTTGTAAAAGGTAAATTAAGCGGAAAACTAAATTGAAGTTCTTTCTTTACTGTTGATTGGTATAAAAGGGGAGGGGAATTGAAAATAGCAAAATGCGATGGTTTCACATGTGAAAGTTTAACTCATTTGTGTCAATAAATTGGTAAAATTTTTCCTGTACGTGTTAATTTTTTACATCCAGTGTTACCAACTCGAAAAGTCGTCTAAGAAAATATTATTTTTACGGTAGAACTGTCTTTTTTCTTTGGAGACCTCCGTGTTGGAAAAATATTTATTTCGAATGAGCTAAAAAGTTTTGTGTTTTTTCGCATCCGTACTCGTAGATAAGTCTTGCGTGCTGTAAAATTTACTCTCGGAATTCGATTCGTCGATAGTAAAGAGAATTGTAAACAAATAGTGTAAGAAGAAATATTACGATGTTATTAAAGCGTGCGAAATAACTTAAAGCTATGCAGCTTATTGTACGAATAAGTTTTCTGGTTTTATGAGAATTTTTCGATATTTTTATAGTCTCGCTAATTAAATTTCGGCGCGAGGAATGCGTAACGGAGCGTAATCCAATTTAATCCATTAGATTTTGGCATACCCATAGTCGTACGCCAGTGTTACGTTAGATTATATTTTATATTCGAGCCTACTCCAACTGTAAGAAGCGGTGAAAAAATTATAAGTATAAGAAAATTTCCCACTTTAACGTTCTTTTCGAGTGTCTAAAAAGTTTTCCATAACGAGATTAAGTAATAATTAATGGGAAATCGAACAATTTATTGTTACGGTTTTTTTTTTATTCTCGAGTCAAGATCGAATAATTTGATGAATTTATTACATGGTTTTTTTCGAAATCGGGTTTGAAAAGCTCGGTTGATTGCACGAGGAGGTGCCATAAATTACGAGTGAAGGGGGATTGAGATTGCTTGTATTGTATCGTCTTAATGCTTTGGATTTTTAATAATTTTTAATTTTTTTTTTCAAAACTTTAGATTAGTTTTTAAAACGCTATAGGTAGTTGTTTTATAATTTGATCCCTTGTGCAACATTTGAAAAAAAATATTTACTTTTTCTGTGTTTCTATTGAGGTTATAACTTATAAGGATGGGAGTGACGAGATCTTAGTGAAAGAAAAATTTTAAAAATCAGGAAATAGCGAGAATTTCAATGATTTTGCTGCTGAAACTAAGAATTCCTATCATTTTCCACTTTCCTTAAATTTTTTAAACGAGAAATGGAGGTTCTCTTTTTTATAAATTGATGAAAATTATCCAAAATCACTAAAAAGCGGTCAGAGTTTCAGCACAAAAATAAATCAGTGAAAAAATTTCATTGAAATCAAACGGTGAAAAAATTGCTTAAAATTCAGTGGAAATTCACTGAAAAGTTGATAAAATATCTGAAATTTGTCGGAAGAATTTTGCTGATTTTTCCAGTGCTGGAATTCTGACACTTTTTCATGAACGTTTCACTGGTGAAATGAGAGAGTGAAAAGAGTTTTTTTTTTTTTTTTCGGAAAATTCAAAACCATAAAAATAACAAGTAATGTCAAAATGAATCCTGAAAATGGACAGAAAATTTTTCAGATTCCGTTGACATCATGAATCTGTAGATGTTTGATTTTGATGTCTGATAAAGTGATAAAACATCTTTGGCCGAGTTACGGGCGTTTTTCTCCTCGAAGCTTCCGACTTCCGACCATCCATCAACTATCCGCGCCAAAAAATCCATCTTTCATAAAAATGCTCGAAATTGAATGATAAAAAAACCATTCGATTGTTCATGACAAGAGGATTCTAAAAAAGTATTAATTTCTGCGTTTTGAGCAATTTTCGCTTAAATTATTTCAGACATTTTTCTTCATCAACTATCCACGCAGTAAAAATCCATCTTTTACAAAAATGCTCGAAATTGAATGATAAAAAAACCATTCGATTGTTCATGACGAGAGGATTCTAAAAATGTATTAGTTTTTGTATTTTGAGAAATTTTCGTCCAAATTGCAGACATTTTTCTTCATCAACTATCCACTCAGCCAAAAAGCTATCTCTGGTCCAAATGCTCGAAATTGAATGATAAAAAAACCATTCTATTGTTCATGACGAAAGGATTCCAAAAATGTATGAGTTTTTGCATTTTGATCGATTTTTGGCCCAGTTACGGGCGTTTTTCTCCTCGCAATATCCGACTTCCGACCATCCATCAACTATCCGCGCCAAAAAAAACATCTTTCACAGAAATGCTCGAAATTGAATTTTAAAAAACCATTCGATTGTTCGTGACGAGAGGATTCCAAAAATGTATTAGTTTTTCGTATTGAGCAGTTTTTGGCCGAGTTACGAGCGTTTTTCTCCTCTTTAACTCATTTCAAAATCAAAATAAATTCAATCGATTTATTTGTTTCTCTTTAGAAGAAAATTTGATTAGGTAAATATTTTTTTGTTTGTATTCCACTCAAACTTCAGGTTGCCCAAAATCGAACTCTAATATTGGAAAAATAATTAGTTCAAACCGCAGATAATTGAACTTGCACGTTTTGAAATTCCGTAACACAAAATACCTTCCGATAGTTTAGAAATGTATATTTAACAAATGAAACGACGAAGGAATATTTTAATTAGTTTTCTAATGGTTCCTCGTGGACATTGTGAAGCCATAATGACACCCCTCTGATTCAAAGTCGTCGAACAGTGTTATACTTATTTATTGTTATATCAGATTTTAATTTCGATAACAATTTCCCAGCAGATGAATTATATTTATTGAACTTTTTCTCGCGGCTGGTATTCATTTTATAGTGTTTTTCAATGAATTGAAGTTACAAAAATGGTTGTTTGCGGAGATATCTGAATGGAACTTATACGTATATTTTGATCTTGATTAAATTCGTAAAATTTATTTCAGTCGTAGGATATTGGGGGTTGAGTGAGTTATTTTTCATTTCAGAGTCATAATATTTGAAATTCCTTCTCTTCCTTCCCTCCTAGTGAATGTTTTGCATCAAAAAATATTTTTTACTTTTAATATGACGTCTTTGAGTATTTAACAAACGAGTCTTCTCAATTTGGAGAGCTGCGAAATAATTTAATAAAAAATTCAGATTTTTACGAAGGCATTTGAATAATAAAACGAAAAATACGTGTATCAATGTGAGAAATTCAGCAGCTAATTTCATTTCGTGATTCCAATCTCATGGATTTATAAACGTTGACACGAATCCCTTAATTAGACCTATAATTATCAATCGTACCGGAAGTGGTTTGTAGTCTCGTTGGTCACGGAAATCCAAACCAAATCTATTCGTGTGTGTAAAATTTGAGCTAAAAACACGCTTCGGTTCTTGAGGGCAATCTGGCATTTAACTGGCAACAAGGTGAACCCAGGTACATCTTGGTAACTTTCCCATACAAACGACGATACCACTTTGCGCTAATTCTCGATACTTTAACATGGCAAAATCCGAGCTATTATTTACCTCGCGAGAAATACTTACGGCGGGAAAACTGTTGAGAGAGCACAGTAAAATCCACACAGTCGTCAACAAAAGACTCGTAAAACCACGTCTGTTAAATTAAAAATCAAACAAAGCTTTTCGTGTAGGTTGTGAGAAAACACATCTGTCATCAAAATTGCCTGGTTCGAGTTCGGTTTATTGTTGATGTACTTATGGATACATATACGAGAAAACGCCATCCACAAAGATACCGGCAAGCCGAGAATGGAAAAAAACCAAAAAGTTATATTGAGCGATGTGATTAACCGCAAAGGGTTCGATTCTTTTGGAAATTTTCGCTACAATGCGCGGATTCCCGTATAATAAGATTCTTGATATTTTATCATCTGGTTTGATTGTAATTTTTAATAATAAAGGGTATATTTAGCAAGTTTTTGATAATCTGTCGTCCACAATAAGCTGATTATAAAGAACACCCTCGATTTTCAAACTTTAGGTACTCGATTGTTATTGAAAGTTATTTTATTGGATGGAAATTTACCGCTGTATTCAAATATCTGTGCAACAGTTTTTTTTTGTTCCACTGTGTTAACACGTGACACTTGTTGATTTCTAATGTAAATTTTGTTTTCTATTTTAGGTGTAAAATGGCGACGACCAAATGAATCTCAGTATTTAACAACCATCATCGCACGTCGAGATGAACGGCAACTTAACCAATGGAATTTTGGCGGGTGCGAACGCTATGCAAGATAATACCATCAGTTATATGGTATCGGACAATGGTAGCGATGATGGTAATCAGACCGACGAATATACTATACTTAGTCGAGAATTCGTCGAGGATAAGCTTGTACAGATTATTTTCTCCATGGTATATACGACCATATTTGTTCTTGGATTGACTGGAAATATGTTGGTGTGTTTTGTGGTTGTTCGAAATCGAGCCATGCACACGGTCACCAATTTATTCATCACCAATTTAGCATTATCCGATATACTGTTGTGTATACTGGCTGTACCTTTCACTCCTCTGTATACGTTTACAGGTAAGATGGTATTTTTTTCAGTTTTTAATGGGGTAGTTTTTGTTATTGTTTCGGGTTTTTAATTTTCAAGGCCCTTCAGTCTTGAAAAGATCTGAGTTTTGATTGAATTTGGAATATTTCCTCCAGATTTTGATTATAATGTTTTCAGTTTTAAAAAATTATTCAATTTTTTGATAGTTGTCCAAGTTTTGTAAAATTCTTCAAATATTTCAAAAAATCTATTATGTTTGTAGAAAGAAGTGTTGAACTTTCAGAAAGTCGTCCTGTTTTTGTGAAATTGTATTAATTTTTAAAAATTCTCCAACTCTGGAAAATCCTTTATTTTTTAAGGTTAAATTTTTCCATGTTTTTCCTCATTTTTTTTGGAAAATTGCTCTAGTTATGGAAAAAGTTGTCCGCATTTTGGAAAGTTTGGAAAATAATTGCATTTATATAATTCTAGTTTTGGAAGACTAGTTTAAGAGATTGCGATTGCGTGTCGGAAAGGTGATAAGTCAATATTTGACAAATTCTCTAGGTAATTAAAAATATCTATTCCATTTTTGAAAAAATTTTCAACGTTAAAAAATGTCTTTGATTTTTAGAAAATTTCTCTCTCGATCTGTGGAATATTTTCCCAGGACTTACAAATTGCTCCTAAGTTTTGAAGGAATCCAAAGTGTTCAAGAGAGGTAAACGATATCGGCAGCACTATCGAAAGTGAATTTTTCAACTATCGATGATTTAAAAATTATGTGATGCTTCCATTTTCAGCCAATTTTGATCTCCAAATCTAGAAATTCAATTTTTCACCTTTTAAGATATATTTTCCAAAAAAAAGCACCAGGTTAACAGATTTCTCAAATGAGTACATAGGCGCACCTAAGGGTGGGCTCAGGGGGCTCGAGTCCCCCCTTAAGCCCGGAAAAAATGATTTTTGGCTTCAAAAATGAGAAAGAAGTCAATTTTTTTGCTCTTCAAAGTATATTTTTTCAAAAAATTTTCGCCCTCGCTTCGCTCGGGCAGTATTTTAGTACTTTTATTTCAAAACTTGACAATTTTTTGTTGATTTTTCAGTCAAAAATCACCAAATTCTCAATAAATTCTCTGTTTGTCAGAAAAAATTGATGATTTTTTATTGAAATATCAGTGAAAAATGACTCAATTTGAAATTTGACCCCCTCCCCATTTTTTCTCAAATTCTGAGCCCCTCCCTTAATTAATTTCTGGGTGCGCCTATGAATGAGTACACAATTTTGTGGGGAGGGGGAGTGTTATTGCTCTTTTGTTTTAAAAAATACTTCTCTCACTTTTTTTATTGAAGAAACAATCGAAAACAATCGATAGCGCCCATGAAGAATCTCTCGTCCATTCGGTATTAGTTGAGCAAGCTGAAAATAAATTCTGAAAAAATTGAAATTTTTCAGAGAATAAAAGTCAGCAGAAAAGTCTGATTCCGGCTTGAGTCGAACTCTCATCCTGATTTCTGACTCCATTTTGACTCCGGAGTTAATCTATGACCTCATCTTTTGACTCAACTTGACTCTGGAGTGGAGTTATTCAATTTCGACTCCGAAATGGGTTCCTAACTTCCTATTCCCTGATTTTTTTTTCAGTTTGCGGAAAGTCCTAATTTTCAATCTCTATTTTTTTTTTGCGATTTATTGCTGAACACTTTTTCAAAGGTTCCCTATCCGGACTTGGGCATATGCAGTTTGTTTTATTTATTCATTTCTTTAAAATTTTTCTTTGAAGTTTAGCTATAATTTAAATTTTTAAAGTTTCAAGTTATATTTTGTAACCCAGAAAAAAATTTTTGAAAATTTTCGTTTTTGCTGAAAGTACCTATCTACCCAATGAAAAAGAATTAAGTAATTTTTGGTAAAAAAAAGTTTATTAGGCATCGTGAAGGAATTGTCCAAAAACTTAACCTTTCTTTGGAAAAATTGATGAAAAAATTCACGCAGAAGTGGGGATTTTTTATCACTTTTTGGTCAACTTTTCGATGAAATTATATCCTTTGAGTCAATTTTTTGAAGTGCTAATTCAGTTGGATAAACTGTGGTAGTAAAACTTTGAAAAAAGAAGGGTAGATTTTCTGAATTTGTTGACTGAGAAGAAAATTATGTCTGAAATTACCAGAAAAGGTAAAATCAATTGCAAAAATGATGGTCGATCCACACTTATCCCTACTCCTCTTTTATTGATTTGGTTCTTGGTGATACGATTACCTCGCTTTTGGATAAAATAATTTTGCATTAAATCCAATGATATTACGAATAATTTTATCTGATGTAATGAAATCTCCTGGATAATGGTTTAAAATGGAATTTTCGGTATTTTTATTTCTGTCTTCTTGTATCGAATCACTTGGGAATTTTTGGTCCTCGAGAGTACAAGTCGATTTTATTTTATTTGAGCTGAAAAGTTGAGAATTTCATTATTAAAACAATCTAAGGGATGAACACAATGAGGGCTATCGCTTAACGTACGAGTGACAAAGATTTAGATGATATGCCTTTTTAGTGTGAATGTATGTGAATGGTGGTATTTAATGCATTTGATGCAAGTAATGAGTAAAAACTGCACGTTGCAAACCTTGAACTGTGGTTTTTCCCTTCATACGATGATGGAACAAAATACTAATTTACTGCATCGATCCAGACGCCTTTTAATATAAATACTCGACAACATCGCCAACAGCGGTTAGCTCTGTTTCATCAGCGTTACCACTCTTACGTAGAGTAGGTACTCTAGACAGTGTGTATTTTCGCTGTGCCGAAATTTGCGGTGTGACCGTAGGATTACCAATTAGTGTTCCGTTAAGCGGTAATATAACCAGTGTTGTAGTACTAATTGAAATTTTAAAACCGACCATGAAAAGGCTTGGTTTCGGTTTACAGCGTTTTCAACGTTACCGAATTCCGCTTTTCTTTGAGGACATGGAATCGAATTGGTATGCGATTTTGTATGGTATGGTTTTCGGTGTAGTTTGTTGTTGAACAGTGTTTGTAAAATTATGGTTTGTTGGTATCGGCGGCGACGACAGTTACGTCGAATTTTCGGTGAAGGGAGGGAATTTGTTTCTCATGGTGAATCTATTTTTTATTCAAAACTGATAGATAAATGCTTTTCAAAAAATTAAAAAGAAATATTCATTATCTCAGCAGAAGTCTATCTCGAAATGAAAATAAAGATAATTTAGCTTAAAATTGATTTGGAAAAATTGAAATACTTACATCTAGAAATTTTTTTCGGGAAAATTTTGGGTGTGGAGAATTTTCAATTCATCTAGGATACAATTTGAGATGTATGTGATTTTTTTTTAAAATGTTCATTTGCATATATTTGGATGTTTCTATGATTTTTTTCAGTATTTTAACAATTTAAAAATACACGTGTGAAGAATACTCTGAAAGTAGGTAAATAGAGTGAGCACTTCAAAAAAAAAAACTGGGTTTTCATTTCTGAAGTTTTTCTTCATTACTTGTCTCAATTCATTTCATTAATTGAAGAAGATAAGAACTGATTTTTTCAAAAGGAGGTTATTTTCATGCACCAAAGACGTGAAAAACTTCATGAAAATGTGATAAGGGTTTTAAAAAAACGTTATAAGAAACTATTCATCCCGACCTTTGTGTATTTTTGAAATTTTTTTTGGCATAAGAATGAAATTTTCTAATTTTTCAAAAACTAAATTACCTTCTTATCTGAAAGTCTGGCAATTTTTATACATTTTACTGAAATTTTCTTTTCAAAATTTTAGATTTTGCTGAAAAATTTCTTCAAACATTTACGATTTTTTGTCTTAAAGATTTTGAAACATGCTCTTCTCAAAAATCCTCTCTAAGCTGCAAAAATAGTAAACACCAAATATCTCGAGTGGTTGCCTTGACAGCTTTGTAGATTTTACTTTGCTATTTTACCTAAATTGTAAAATTCAAGTACATACGAAGATATATCTGTGCTACCCAAGGTTAGACAGGATTTAAATCATTCGGAATTAGAAATTCAAAAAATCTCTGGATTTTGAACTTGAATCCATTCTCAAAACGGATTTTTGATTTTGGATTCTGCATTTTGAATTTTAAATCCTATTTTTTCTAAATCTGTCATGTCATATTGATTATACCGGGTGCTCGAAAAATTTTACTAAATTGTTAAGTGAAAAAAAGCGAAATAACGTAGTTTTGAACATTCATCCATCTTTCATCTACAGATTTTGAATTTTGAATCCATCAACGAAAAAAAACTTAAATTTTGTATAATACCCTGGTTTTGATCTGCCAAATCGATTAAAACCAATTTTCGAACATTTTGAAGTCTTCAGAAAATTTTGGAAATTTTCAGCCCAGAAGAAATATCCAGTTTTGCCATTTATGGGTTTGACTGGCAATTACGAATTTCCAAAAATTATGATTTAATTGATCAAATATGCCTTCAATTGAGGCAATCTGGATATTTAGAGGCTTGAGTTGAGTTCGTATACCTAAACCAATTTTTAGGGCTGAAAAATTCTAAAATTTTATGGAGGCTCTAAAAAGCTCAAATCTGCTTCCAATAGATTGAGGAGATCGAAGCTAAGATTCCCACCGAAGTTAAATTTTTTTCATTCATCAAGTATATTAAATTTCCATATTTTCTAGTAATGGTCCCAAATTTCAAAAATTTGGAAAAATTCAAAAAAATGAAGTTCTGAATTTTTTTAATGGTATATGGTACTTTTGATTTAAATATGTTTCTACCCAATATTTTACTGTTAGTTGAAATTTCTCCCTTGTTGAATACTGAGTACTTATTTAATTTTTGATATTTTATTTAAAAATTTGGAACATCACTGAAAAGTAATTTTTGAATGGGCGAGGGGGACCTAAAATAGGCCCAAAATTCACTCATTTTCTTTCGAAATATATTCAAACAAATATTTCATCAGATAGGTTATTTTTCAAACCCTATTCGCACGTAGGCTGATGAAGTAAAATATACATACGAATATTTCAACGGCTGTTCAGTTTTTATCTGGCTTGCGATTCTTTTCATATCTGAAATTTTAATTGTTTCGGTCTCGGTTGAAACTGCGGAACGAAGACGAAAACGAGCTCGATTGAAAAACAACCTGTCTCGCGTTGCTCGGGGCGGAAGGGAAAGAAAGCTTTCGCGTTTTGCAGTCTGCTTTCTCGCTATGCCTTTGTATACTCCGGCAAGTAGGTGGATTGCTATTTTGACAATTTTGTCACATATTTTGCGCGCGGTTTTTCCAAGGGTATAATATATAAATTAAACGTTGGAAAAATGTTATCAGCTCGTCTGAATAGGGAGAAAATTTATAAGTATCTCGCTTTATATACGACGCAGCTACGTAGTCGATATTCGTTTTGTTTATTTTCCAAAATAAACAGTAATTTTTGGAATTTGAATATCAAGCTGAGGAAAGGGGGGGGAGCCAAAAAGAAATAAAAAATGCCTATGCTATGTTACGTATTCAAGATCTTTCAAAGACCTTCCTATTGATATTTTAGCTCATGGGGGTATTTAAAATTGAAGGAATTTAATCGCGTTATTAAAAATATTAATGGAGTCGTCGAATATGTGTCGGGAACTCGTTAAAAAACATGGTACGTAGACATGCTCGAGCAATTCGAAGCGAATGAATTTGTTAATGGGTTATATATTACCCTAATGCAGTAATTAAAAGCTATAAAGTGCATAATATCGTTATAATGGGTCTTATACGTCTTCCAGAGTAGAGAGTACCTAGGTTTATACTTTTAGTCGATTCTAAAAATTAATAATTTTTCGTTCACAGGGCACTGGTCTTTCGGACGCCTGCTTTGCCATTTGGTTCCATTCGCTCAAGGCATCAGCGTATACGTTTCGACGTTGACATTGACCTCAATCGCGGTGGATAGATTTTTCGTCATAATCTACCCGTTTCGACCTCGTATGAAGTTATCAACCTGTATAGCCATCATTATCACCATATGGATATTCTCGATCCTAATTACGCTTCCGTATTGCATATACATGTTCCAAAAGCCTATAAATGGCAAGTATTACTGCGAAGAACAATGGCCCATCGATATCGTCGGAATGGTAAGCTCGTTTTATTAGTTTATTTAGTCGATGTAACAACTTTGGTTTTAAACGTAGCGAACGAAGGTGCCTAGCTACTCCCCTGCCCGCCAAACTTTCCCGAAACTTGTTCATATTTACGTGTGGAAGAAGTTATTGTTGTATAGATGGGAGAGTGGATTTGGAGAAAACTACACGACAAATTAATCTTCTCAAAATTATCGAGTTTCTCTCTCATTCTCGGCGCAGTGCGGCCCGCTATGATGTTTCGGAAAAGTTTATCACATAGCTTAATTTAAAGCTTGCTAAACTATGCTTAGCGATGTGCAGCATCATATCTTGTCACCGAATATTACAACGTGATGCGGCTTATCGTGCCACGATGGCGATAGTGATGTGCGTTTGTCGCAAATGATATTCTGCAGCATTGATACAGCTCCTACCTTGATATATCTATAAGGTTCCGAAATTTATACCTAAATATTTTGGCTGGAAAATTCAAAATCCATAGTTGGAGTTTTCATCTCGTCAAAAAATGGGTTCTTTCGAGGGCTTTTTTGTTGGAAAACTTCGACGTGATGGGCGAATATTCTAATTTTATATTTACTCGATTAAAATATTGAAGAGAATGGAGTTTCGAAACGCCATTATGGTGGCTTATCTTTTTCTCCATCTACATAATATGATTTCGAATCGAACGTAAAATAAACATATCGCCGTTAAAGTGAGTTCTTACAATAAGAATAGAAAAAGAGAGAGAACTGAAAACGACACATGACAGCCTATACAGTGTGAAATTTCGTACTTGTAAGAAATGAATTGGATTCCATATGTTAACGACGCACTTCAATAATCAATATTTGCTTTTAGTGTCGACGAAATGAAAATAAACTGGTCATACCTTTCATCACGTTGCCTTGTGAAGAGATTAATTAAATTATACGTTTCTTCCAAGTTATACGACGAAGCGAGTTTATTATTTGTACGATTGTGATTTACATTGGGAAAACACCCGCTGGCAAAAGTAATGACTTTTAACCCTCTTCTGCGGATTCCTATAAATAAATTACGCGGAGAAGGAATAATGGCAATGAGAGGGTGAAAAATGCGAATTTTCTGTACCGCGGTTAATTAAAACATTCTAGTTGGTGTTATTATTCGTGATTGTATTGTCGTGATGAACTGCAGTGACCTTCGAAGGATGAAATTTTTCGTCGGTGTGATTAATGTTGATGGCTTTGTTTTAATGTGTATCAGAGTTTAGCAGGCTTGCGATGAATTGTATGATGTATTTGGTCAGATTTGAGATCATTGTGGGTGTTGAAGTAGCTGCGAAGATGATGTGAGGCGAGAGGAATTTGGATGAAAAATGTGGTAATTTTTGTCGAGATGGAAGCGTTGTAAATTGTTGAGGAATTTAGTTCTTCAATATTATTCCTGCAAAAGAACCAATCTTATTAGAAATTTATTCTACTTGTATATTCTACAGGAAAAAAATGGTCACAAGTGTTTTGAAAATTGATAATTTTCGTCGATTTCATTAGTGATTTCATCGAATTCTATCGATTTATGGAATTATCCGTACCGTAAATATTTTTTCAAAATTCATTTTATGAGAATTTTGATCTTATTATCATAATCGTGAGCACATATACTCTCTAAATCTGAATCAGTCAAAAAACTGAAAATTCACTGATTAAACAGCGAAAAGTGTGCAACTATTAATCAGTGAAATTTGACTGTCAATCAGTGAAAAATTACTGATTCAATTAGTGAATTTTCATTTTTGAATCAGTAATCTTTTTTCAACTACTGAAATGAATCAGTAAAAATTAAAATTTATTAATTCAATCAGTGAATAATTACTGATTCAATCAGTGATTAATTACTGATTCAATCAGTGATTAATTACTGATTCAATCAGTGATTAATTACTGATTTAATCAGTGATTAATTACTGATTCAATCAGTAAATTAAATTTTTTACTGATTCGATCAGTAAATTAAAATTTTTACCGATTCAAAAATGAAAATTCACTGATTAAATCGGTAAAATTTTCACTGATTTCTTCAGTTGTACACTTTTGTCTTATTAATTACTTAGTGAATTTTGACTGATTCAAGTTTAGAGAGTAAGTGACTTGATTTTAAGTATTCTCTTGTTTTGAATCAGTGAGAAGTCACTGATTGAATTTTCACTGATTTTGTATTGAACATTCACTGATATTGCAGTGAATTTTTACTGTTTTCCCAGAGATTTTTCGCCGATTTTCTAGTGATTTTTCAATTATATTCTAGTGAATTTTCCACTGATTTCGCGATGAGCTTTTACTGATTTTCTAGTGATTTTTCAGAGATATTCTGGTGATTTTCCACTGATATTGTAGTGAATTTGATTTCGCGATGATTTTTCACGGATTTTCTAGTAATTTTTCACTGATATTCTTTTGATTTTTTCTGATTTTCTTGTAATTTTTTTTACTGATATTCTAGTAAATTTTCATTGATTTGCTAGTGAATTTTTACTGATTTTCTGGTGATTTTCTCTGATATTCTGGTGACTTCTGTGATATTTAAATGTTTTTTTCACTGAATTTTCACTGATATTTTAGTGAATTTTTACTGATTTTGCTATGAGTTTTCACTGATTTTCTAGTAATTTTTCAGTGATATTCTGGTAATTTTCCACTGATATTCTAGTAAAATTTTATTGATTTCGCGATGAGTTTTCACTGATTTTCTAGTGATTTGCCACTAATATTCTAGTGATTTTCCATTGATTTTCTAGTGATTTGTCACAGATATTCTAGTGATTTTTCACTGATTTTTCTTCTTTTTTAAAACTGATACTCTAATAAAATTTTACCGGTTTTCTAGTGAATTTTTACCGATTTCGCGAAAATTTTTTGCTGATTTTCTAGTGATTTGTCAGTGATATTCTTGTGATCTTCATTAATTTTCTTGTGATTTTTTTTTACTGATATTCTAGTGAATTTTCATTGATTTTGTAGCGACTTTCTTTAATATTCTAGTGATTTTCTCTGATTTTCTTGTGATTTTTTTTTACTGATATTCTAGTAAATTTTCACTGATTTGCTAGTGAATTTTTACTGATTTTCTCGTGATTTTCTCTAATGTTGTAGTAACTTCTCTGATATTCGAATGATTTTTACTGATTTTTCAACGATTTTGTAGGGATTTTTCATCAATATTCTGGTGATTTTCATTGATATTTTAATGATTTTTCACTAACGTGAATTCCAACTGGTTTCTCGGTGAATTTTCACTGATTTTCCGAAGAACTTCCACTGATTTCCTGTTTAACATTCACTGAAATTCTAATAAATTTTACCCACCGATATGCTAGTAAATTTATTCTGACTTCGCGGTGAATTTACACTATTTTCCACTGAATTTTTATAGATTTTCCAGCATTTTTCAAATCATTTACCTATTTTCCGTGAAATTTTTCACGAATTTATTATTGTGCTGCGATTCCAACTGTTTTTCAGTTAGTTCTGATAATTTTTACCGATTAATAAATAAGAGAGTATTTTTATGATTTCTCGATTCAATTTTCATTCATCAATAATTATTTTGTTCTTATAACTCGTGAAAATTCATACTTACTTTCACCATGGAGTTACTGAATTACCTAATAAAATGTCATTTTGATAATTTTTTTAGCATTTTGGTCTGGAACAAAGCACCCATGTTTATCTATAATACGGATTTATGTTTTTCTCTCTCTTCAGTCTCTTCTCTACAATAAATTACAAAAACTTCTGTTTTGCATTCTTACCTATTCGCCTTTTTTTTTTTTTTTTTTTTTTAAAATAAAAACTTTGAGTCCTCAGTTATTATCAGGATTTTGAAATCTTTAATTGATGAAACAATTTCTTTGCATCGAATTTTCTCAATTTTATGGAACAAGGAATGAAAAGTAGATCTTTGTGATGATCTAAAAGCTTGATCATTTCTCACTCTGATATTTACAACTATTTTATGACAGAAATGTATGCATATTCAATATCCAGGGACGAATTAATTCGGTTTATGCACCATTCATCTTTGTTTCCCTGCTCTATGGTAGTTTACTTTCGCCCATTCGAAAATGGATAAAATGAAATGAGCTTTTGTAATTTCAGTTTTAAAAATAAGTATATATGATCCAAAGGTCGCAGCTTGGGGTATTGTTTCTCAAAACGAAAACGTTAAAAATAAAAAAAAATAAAAAAACGGTAGAAAATGGAAGGCCAATTTTGTAATATTTCCCGAGCGTACGTTTTTCTGTCAAATTCCGGTAATTCCACCTCCACCGTACAACCCTGCAAAACACCGAACAAAATATTTTTTCTCGAATTAAATTACGTTTTATAAATGGTAGCGGTTGTTTGACATATACCTACGAAAGAAACGCCGTAAATAAATAGGTACCTATTATATAGACCTTCGACTAAATGTAAAGTTGTATTATTTCTCGTATGGAACGAAAAGAAAAAAGTCTGCGGAAGGCGAAAAAGTTGAACAATTGCGAATACATCGGTATATAGCGACAAAAATGTTTCGCACACAGGTAGTTGTTTTTTAGGTTTGTACCTCACTTGTTGATTTTCGACGGCGTGGCGAAAACAAAGGGAAATTTTTTGACGTGTGGAAGTTAACGTTAACATACGTGTAGTTATTTCTCTTATGTACGACTCGAGTTTGCCTCGACGATGATTTCAAAGGAATGAAACCTCATAATGAAAAATTACCGTTGGGAAATTTACCCGCGGTTAGGAAGTGACAACCTTTTTTTTTTGGGCTTTTTTACGCTGAGGAAATGAAATTAGCCTCGTGTTTTAGGTGAAATGCCCTTTCGAGTATTTGAATTTCGTATTGTTTCTGTGAATATGAAACGAAAATGTACCCTGAGATTTCCATCCTTATAATTAGTAGTTTTTGGCGAGGATATTGTGACCCTGCCGGAAAGAAGGGGCCGTGTATAAAAAAATTGATGTATTTTTTTCACGTTTTCGGTCAAAATGACAACAAATTTGGACCAAGCACATTAAAAAAAGGACATAGATTTTTTTTACTCTTTCCGGCAGGGTCAATGTACATAGATCAAAGGAGTAATTTTTTTTGAAAAAATTCTTCGAAAACATATTTAAAAGTAGGCGAGAAATTTTACGCTGAAAAAAAAGATTCAAGTGTTATTTTTTATTTTATTTTCGCATAATCGTGCCGAGTAGATAACCAATTTCATCGTGTTTTTTTTTTCAAAATTACTTTAAATTATTCGTTACCTATTTAGAAAGAACGATGGCAGAGGCGATGGAAGCTTTAGAAAATCTCTTAGCAGTATTATTTCAATTTTTTTGTTATTAAATTGTATAAACTCGGCACACAGGCCAGAAAATATCAAGTTACTAATTTTTTTTACGTAAGTTGCATTGTGTGCCGTTCTTTTTTCGCTAATACGATGAAAATACTCATTATAATCCGCGTGGAAAGTTTTGATAATTTTTTCGTCGTTTTGTAAAGGTCGCTAATTCGAATGTAGCCATGTTTTCCTTATTAATTTCATTCGTCGACGTGTAGAATATTTTTAGCCTTTTGTTATCTGATGAATTTTTTATTCCCGTGTTCATTTTTTTGTCGTACAAAATGTTTACAAAATGAGCAAAAAATTTCGTTCATGATGGACACAAAAATATTGAAGTTGCACCGAAACGTATTTTACGTTGAATTATAATTGTAATTAGTTTTTCACGTTGATTCATTTTTTTCGACGTTGAAGAGAAAGGGAAAAGGGGGAAAAATTGAATTTTATCCGAAATTTCATCATAAATTATTTTTAATGGGGGGCGAAGAAAATTTTTTTTCTATTAAGTATCATCATTAAATTTGAAGGCCATGGTCAGCAACTTCTTGGTGTGGGGAGGGAGGAGTGTAAAATTTAAAAATTTTAACGTTTTTGTGTACCGTTAAGTATCGTTTTCAGATAGAGACATTATGACATTTCTTAGAGCTGATGAAAAAATTGAAATATTGAGAAGGAATTGAAAAAAGTATTCAAAACTGTTGGAAAAATAAGCAGGGATTTGGAGTGGAGCCAGAAGAAGAAGGAGCCCTCTTTGGACAATTTTTTGAAAGCAGCCTCGAAACGCCGATTCATCCCTGTTTTCAATAATTTCTCAACTTAATTTAAACCCATTTTATAAATTTTCGAAAATACAAAAAAAAATTGAAAAATTAAAAATTTTGAAAGTATGTAAAATCAGCCCAAACGATTAGGTACCCATTTTTAGAATCACTAATTTCACATTTCAAGATTTTGATTTTTTTTGATCGAATTTTTAAAAAAACCCTAGCAATTGATATTATGAACTCAGCCGATCGTGTTAGCTGTTTCTACTTGCTGGAAACGTCAATTGATTAATTCCATTGGTAGACGATAAATTTACACAACCGCCTGAGGAATTTTTTCGTCCTGCTAATCCCGCTCATCCCCAAACTAAATTTAATTTGCTCGCTACCGTCGAATAAAATTCATCCGGTAAACACGATGACCTATCATCGCCTATATTTGTCGGCAGCATGGCGTTGGAACACGTTCATCTTGGTAAATTTATATCGTTTATGGGAAAACACTGCTCGCAAATCTGTGTACAGCAGAATTCTCGATAAAGATTTTCTCAACGCCTAATACGTCTCTTCGATATGAAAGGAACACTCCTGATATCGGAAGGCTTCGAAGCCGAAGAAAAACAGGGAGGCAGAATGAGAGCAAAACGAAAGAGGATTTATTTATAATGAAAATATATTTTAAATTCATTTTAGCGCTTAACTCGGTATTATTACGAATTACTACGAAAAGTGCGAGGATTAAAATCGCTGCCTCGAAACGAGGCCGGCGAGGGGCGACGAGCGAGAAAAAAACGAATCCGAGATCGAATTTAAAAATAATAATTCTTCCGTTAAAAACATTGAGAACGGGATTGGAGTGAAGTCGCGGAAGGAAGAAACAGCAAAAGCGGCGGTGACGGTGGCTACGAAGACGAAGACAGGATTTAGGAAATAATTTTCATCGCTGGTGAAAGTAATTTTTCGCCGGGTAATTACACAATACGACGACGGAAGCGTTATTGTGATTTAAAATTAATTCTTAAAAATGAAGCGACCTAGTGGGAAAAAAAAGGACGACACTATTAAAGAATTGTCCGCCGACGAAGCCGCAAAGGACGATGAAGACAGGGTCTGGGGCGAAATAAATTAAAAGTACAACGCCCTATAAAATTTAGCCACCGCTATTAAGGTAAATAGTGGCGTTAATTTCGTCAAGTGTTGGAATTTATACGGGCTGTAATTTTTGGCGAAAAGTTTGTACACTTACGTAGGACTATAACGTATGCGGTCATGTATTTAAAAGAGACCACAATTAAGGGACGAGTTTTTATTCAAAGGGTGTCTCGGTTAAGGGTTTCGTACTTGCAAAGGCTGCCGAAAAACATCTTGAGTTTTTCCAGCTCATACGAGCTCTCTGATGGGGGCAAAGACGTTGTATTCCCAAAGTTCGCAGATGAAAGATGGATGAATTGAGGAAATCTGCTGGTCGTTCGGTTTTCCAGGCCGATGCCGGTCTCTCGGTATAATCATATTTTCAAAGCGGTGTCGGCCGTGTGAACATTGAACAAGGAAAAAAGCCTTTTTGAGACGTTAATGACCAGAAAAACCGCCACCCACGAAACAGCCGCAAAATACTCGGGCGAAGAAAATCTATAAATATACGAAGTGTAGGTAACCGATGCGAATAATTAGACCAACGGAGAAGCCAATCTTCGACCCAACCTTTTCTCACTCGTGCGATCGAAGGCAAATTGAAAAAAAAGGTTACAAATTACCAAATAAATTGCGTACAATTACGAAAGCTCGTTTGATATTTAACACGTTGCTCGCGTCGTAACTAAATATAAACCAACGTTGATGAAATCGTTAAAATGGAAAATTTGATAAATTCTCGCCCTCGCCAGCTTCGTACAGAATGTTAATTTTAAATTATCCCTGGTCTCGTCCACAAAGGTATCTTATCAAATTGATATTTGCGGTGAAAAATTTCCAAAGTGAAAAAATGATCTGTTGATGGGGTTTCTCCATTTTCCAGCGGAACGTCGCGAGAAAAAAATGAATTATTAAAAAATAATTGCGGAAGGCGTCTTTTTGAAACTGGATCCGTCTTTAATGATAAGCAAATTCGACTTGGGCATTTTGGGTTCGGTATGGTGTATTTATTAATGAATCTGACGACGTCTGCCGTCTCTCACTTGTCGAGAATTTGCCTTCATTAAAGGCTTGCGATGACGAAGTGTGAAATTCAATTTAACCCGCCAAGGTTGTTGCGAAAGAAAACGCCGGTAAAAAGATATCAGCAATTCTGTATAGATGATAATATTTTAAGCGGATTTTACATACTATCAACATATGGTGTACCTACGTGTATTGAGACTTAGAGGTTAGACCTTTTGATATATGTGCTTTTGCAGGAGAGAATTTTAATAGGTGTGCGAAATCTGCCGAAGAGAAGGGTTCCCGAAGGCGTCTGTGATACGTGATATGAGCCGAATCGCGTTTCGGATGCGTAACGTTTGATGTGTGTGTATGTTGGAAGGCTTACTAAGTAACCAAAACGTACGAAATTTATTTTGCGGATCGATTTTATTTATTTCGAAGCTTATTGATAATTTTGAGTGTGTGGAAAAAATGCATTCTGCAGAGGTATCAGTTCAGGTTCTCAAATACACTTTTTTGAAAGATATTTTCCAAAAAATGTAGGAAATTGATGATATCACGAAGTAATTGTATCGTAATGAAAATGAAGTTGAAAAATCTTCAACTTTTTTCCCCTTGATTTAATTTGGTTTAGTTTTGTTTTTGTTTGGTTTTGTTCAATTCTATTTAATTCAGTTCAGTTCTAATATGATTCTGTTTGTTTTTGTGTAGTTCTGTTTTTCTGCGTGATTTTGTTTTGTTCAATTTGGTTCTATATTCAAGGTTCTCTGAGTAAACGCACTGGAGGTAACAGTGGCGTAGCCAGAAACCCTTGAAATGAGGAGGAGGTCAGAACAAATGGCGTTGGATCATTTTTTGGCTGAAAAAATTGGTTCGGAGAAGGGGGAGAGCATTTTCTCGCTCTGTAGCCTTGAATAATTTATATAATTGTGATTTAATTTATGCCCGACCGAAGCGAGGGCGAAGTGTTGAAAAAATTGGATGTTTAATTGTTTATGCCCAAAAAATTTTTTTTCTTTGTTTCAAGTGTTTTAATGCTCTGAAAAAACCAAATTTTTGAAAAACTTTTCCCTTGATTCGCTCGAATATGAACAAAATTATAATTATAATGAACTATTTTAGGCATCATTGTGAAAACACTCCTTTTCGCCTCCCTTCTCCGAAAAGGAAGCTTTTTGGAAGGGTATAAAGTTGATTTAGAGATTTGAAATACCAAAAGAGGAGAGAATGGGAGACTTTTCAATGTCCAAAAAAGACATTTTTCACGTATATTTCAATTTCTGATGACCTCAAGGGGGTCCAGACCCCGACCCACCCACCCCCCCCGGTTTGCTACGCCCCTGGGAGGTAAACACATTCCAGGGTAAGGGTAAGAGTGCAAGTTGTTATAGATTCGGGTGAATAATTTTTCCTTTCCGGGAAATGTCTTTTGGGTAAGTGAATTTGAGAAAATGTTTGATAATTGCTACAGAAAATAAAACATCATAAATTTTTGATTTTGCTGAATTTTTTCGTAAATTTTGTATCTTTTGAATTGGAAATTTTAGATTATTTCAATCTTTCTAAATGAAGCGCCCGTTTAAAAAACAACCATGTATTTTTTATTTCGGATTTTAAAAAAGACTTCAACACTTTTTTGTGTTATTAAATTGAAGATTTTTGAGATTTTTGTTCAAAAAACAACCTTAGTCCATCAGGTTGAATCTGATTGGTTGTGATAAACCATTCTGAATCAAGTTGGTGGACTATGGTTGTTATTTTTTAAAAAAAAGCTCGAGAACTTCGAATACCTGTGATTTAGAAACACATAGGAAAATTTTCAATTTTCAATTTTTGAACTGAAGGAAAATTAGACGGTCAAACCTGCCCCGTAAGCTCTCAATCCAAATCTTGAAATTAATTAATTTTCATTGAACTTTCCTATAAAATTTCATTTTTGGACTATGGTTTTTCTTCAGACGGAAACTTCAAATGAAGCTCAAGTCCTCATACCCTCTCTACCTTTACGATATTTGGAATGGGTACCCTGTTTTTATATGTAAGTATGTTTTTTTTTTTCAATCGAGAACGAGTAGTTGATTTTTCTCAAACCAGGGAGGAGGAGGCCCAAAACATTTTCGAAAAATTTTTTTGGTGGATTACAATTCCTCAAAACTCCCGTTCTTACTTCACTCAAGCAGTATTTATACGTTTTGTTTTTATAATTTTTTCTTCGTGTATCTTGAGTAAAATCAAATTACTGAATTCCTTTTTTCAACATCTTGTTAAATTTTACAGTCGATAATAGCTGGAAATTCTAGTTTCCAAATTTCAATCTTCAAGGTATCTACTGGGTACGGAAAATTCAAAAATTTGAAAAAGTAAAAAAATATTGACCAAAATGTAGAAAAAAAGAGCCTAGAATTTTTTCATTTTGTTTTATTCGTTTGATATACTTAATTCCGTTTCTACCAACAAAGTACAAATGTTTTTAAATTTTGGTTAGACACTAAATCAGACAATAAGTCGGAAAAATCGAAAAGGGAAGTTGAAGTCAATTTTTTATGAATGAATTTTAGAAATATTGGTCTATTTGTTTTAGTATGATGGATGTAGCCAGTCGAACTTGGAAAACTCCAGAAAATCAAATGCTGGAAATCCAAACATACGATCTTAAAATCGATTTTCAGATCTTCTCCAATCATGCTTTTTTGTGTACCTTTAGAGTCGGGAAATCCAAACCGGGCCACAAAATAAAAATTTTAGTTAGGAACGATAATGAGGTGCTTTGAGATAATTTTCTAACCCGGGCAATGCCCGATTTGCTCAAACTTTGCTATGGGTTTTGTTTTACGACTCTTTGAGTTGGTCACTATTCTACTTCATCTTTTCAACCTAGAAATCAATGCTTAATAGATGGAGTAGGTACTCTTGAAAAAAAATTTGAATAAAAAAAATCGTTCAATTTTCATTAAAAAATTTCTCATTATCCCAACACGTTAGCAAAGGGCAAACTCAACGGACGGTTTAAAATGATGAGCTTAAACTGAAATAGCCTCTCATAATTCCACCTAATATAACATTTCAGTAAAAAAAAATACCATTTAGGTATAAAAAGTGGTAAAATCTCGATTTCAAACCCACTCGCGAATAAATTTTTCCATCTGCACGATGTTTTCGACCGTTGTCAAAATTTTTCGTAACTTTCTGTCGCTACACTGTAAATCAGAAAACGGTGAAACGTCACCGTTCAGTCTCGTTCGTCCAACCTACATTTGTTGATTTGCCGGACGCGTGAAAAAAATCGAGGGAGACCTCGTATTGATAAAGAGAAGTGCCCGACAACAAATCATGAATACAAATGACCGTTGAAAAATCAACTTTTTAAATAACAAAAGTCACCCCAGCTTGTATTCGGCGCCGACAACAATTCAAAGCTGTAACATAAGCGTGCTGTAGCAAAAACACACGATTTACGTAGCATTTCGTTCATTTCATTCGTGGCCCTACCGTTCGTTGTCCCGTGTCTGTTTGAAAAGTGAAAACAACCAAACGTGAATGAAAAAGCCAACCAATTGAGCTAAATATTTTCTCGGTCGTTGTGTTTTGGAAAAATTCTCGCATAATCGATGCCTGTTCTCGCGCGACTACGGATGCCAGGCTGCTTTAAAATAAGTTGATTACGGCGATGAGTTATTTTTACCACATCTATAACTAATGGTGCATTTTCTAACAATAACAAAGAACCGTAACGAGCAAAGAAAAAATATGATTGATGAAGATTACGCGTGTTGATAAATGGCGCTTCATTTTTGAATTATGTTGATTTCGTATCAATTTTTCAGACTTGCCGCAAATCTCTACCGTGTTCCTCTCCTGGCGTAGCTGGTATCACAATTTTATAACCTAGAGCCTTCAGCCTATCGAGTTAATCGCGCTGGTATTCGTATAATGGAGAATTTTTTACGAGATAGAAATTTTATCCGTTCAGATGGTACTTGTGGAGTGTGCGAGATTTCACGTTGCTGGTGATCTGTTTATTGTGAAGAGGCTCGCAAGGAGATAGAAAGAATCTATTAGAAAGTAGCAGATCGTGTAAATCAATCATTGTGTTTTTAGAGCTTGGTGAATTTTACGGTATCGAAAAAAAAAAGAGAAACGAACATGGTCTTGAGTTGATTTGAGTGGTGGATTGATCTTATGGACATTGAAAGAATTTTCCTACATACAATAATGTATCGAAGAGTGAAACCAGATGCACCTAAGCATTATGCTTCTATGTATAAATTGTTCTTTTTCTTCTGCTTCGTGGAATTTCATGAAAATTTCACCTCTGCTGTGGTCATGAATGAATATCATGCTTAGCTTGTTAATTTTAAAGAAGAAAGATCTGTTGGATTTAATCCTCGAATTTTTTTTGGGATATTTTTCGTGGTGATGCAATTAATTAGGTACTCTATCGTGTCAAAAATTTTAAAAATTTACTTCCAATTAAATCCCAATGGCTCGAGTTCTTCAATATATCTTCACTCCGCATGAAATCTACAAAATGTGATTGGGTGGTTGAATTTTGAAAATGGCTGGCTCTCTTTACAGAGCTGGACCGAATGGAATTAAAAAAGCAGTTTCTTCTTGCCATCTATTTCAACAAACGTGCATTATCAGTCGGAAAAATTGAGTTCAATCGAAAAATTCTGTAAATTATTAGCTTATTTAAATAGAAAATTATTGATTTTTAGTTAGAAAAGCTGAAGGAATGCATTTTCTGAATAATTAAGAAAATTCTTTGAGTTGAAAATTTTCGATTTTTACAATGTTCAGTTCCCCTTCCCTCTTTCTCACGTTTTTGTTATTTCCCGAAACAAGTCTTGTTTTAAATCTTACCCTATGTTTTCGTCATGAGTACTGCAAGATTTTTTAGGTTTCCTTTTTGTTCCATTTTCAGTGATCGCATGTGGTTCAAAAATCACTAAAATACAAATATAGAATGAATCTTTGAAAAATTCGAAATTTTGATAGCAGATTGTTTTTGAATTCGTTTCATGAGAAAAGTAATTGCTCTTGCTTTGAGCCCTTCTTAAAAACGTAAAAATTGTAGGTGTACCAACTACCCATCCTAATCTAAATTCTTATTAAAAAAATCAGTAGTGAACTATTTTGTCATTCTAAATCAATAAATAGATCACTGTTGAACCAATTTTGACAATTTTTCATTGATAAGAAATAGAAGAGTAAAAAAAAAAAACATTTTTTCGAAAAAATCGATCAATCTATTATAAGATTGAATTTTGAATTCTATTGTTAATTTATAAACCTACGAAAAAAGTAAAATGACATTTTCCCTCAAATCTTGATTTTTCCACAAAAATTTTATCCCATACCGCTTTCCAGCAACTTTTTTTTTACCAAATCAGTAATTACGATCTAGTTTGGAGTGTTTTGAGTGAGTATGGAAGGAAAGTGAAAAGTGTTGAAGTTGATAATTTCATCTTGAATAAAAACTGAAATTTAATTCAAAATTTCGTGTTTTCCTCTTTGTAGTTAATACGAGTAAATTCGAAAGTCTCGGCCAAACTTCATAAGACATAATGTTACTTATTAAGACCCCGATCGTGGGTCCGTCCAATACAAAAAAATCTTTTATAATGATGATGTTACCATGTAAAACTTTTTTCTTCATTTTTTTTTCTTTCTTGTGTAAACTATTTCAGGAATACAACGACTCCGAGTGAGAACAAAAGAATGTGGGTATTCGCACCCTCGTCACAAATATCGTGGAAAAGAATCGATCTGATTGTTAAAAAAGGATCGGTACCTTCTCTACTTAAAACTCCGGTTGTAAATCTTGAATCAGTTTTTGCTTAGGAATTACGCTATGGGCACGTATTTTTTTAAAGGTTTGGAGAATAGATACCGCTACTTTACCATCGCATATGCATTTTACATTATGAGAGCAGGTGTTTGTCTTCCTTTTTTTTTTTTCAGTTTCTTTATCAATTCTTCGAATCGACGTTCTCAGACCCTTGCGTTAGTTTTGAGAAAGATCTGTCCCTTTTTTTTTTTTACCATTGAAATGATTCATCGTCTGAAACGAAGGTACCTAATACTGACTTTTCATAGAATACTTCCTCCTTTCTCTTTCTTTTTATATACCCTTAATTTATAAAAATGCCGATGGTATAGTTACCTACTTTTTTTTTTGTTACATCAACTTCGTAACCCGATAAATATTGAGAGTGTGATCAATAGATAAATTTACGGAATCTACAGGACAAGCTGGTCTGATAAGTCAAGATTTTTGCCTTGAGGTTCAAGCTGGTCCTGAAAAGTCAAGCTTTTTACCAATTCACTCAAAAAGTCTAGCTTTTTTTCGAAAATTTCTTATGAAAAAGCAGAGATAGAAACCCGAACCGAAACCTTATAAGAACCCCTAAAAAAACCTCTATTTTTGATTTACTTATGAAATAGAAGAGGATATTCGAGGGAAGGGAAAAAAAGTGCTTGAAATTTCCTTTAAAATGAATTTATACACAAAAGGGAGTCAAAAAATTTAGGGTTGGTTGGCAAAAAAGTCATTCGAAAAGGTCCAGCTAAGTCGAGCTTTTTTCTCAAAAAATTTCGTTGGATACCCTGATTTATTTCCTGAAAATTATTACAATTATTTATTGATATTAATCGATAGCAATTTCCTTTTCCTCCAAACTAGTAAATAGGCAACCTGTTTCGAGCACGAGCTCGTATATTTGCCGATTTCTGTAATTGCAGGAGCTAAAAAATCTTTCGCTGCTGCTGGATTCTTCAAAAAAGTCTATTTGGGGATCGTGATGTACAAAAAAATTGACATTTCAATGCACTTCTTCATTTATTAAAGTATAAATTTTTCCACTAAAATTTTCTTCGCTACGCTCGGAGATAATTTAAGTACATGCATTATTTTTTCTTGCAGAATCAGTCGATTTTTTTTAGAAAACGTAGGTTTCTCTAATGAAATCCTGATGAGAAAGGTATGCAATGATGCCTCGAACCACGATCTTTAAAAAAATTGAAAGAAAATGGAAGGGAAGGAATTCCAAATTACTGGTCAAATTTTGGAAAATTTCACTGAAGGTGGAGTGATAGGTTTTCAACTTCTTAAACTTTTGAAGTCTTTTTTTTGGTAAAAATTTTCGCCCTTGGTTCAGTTTTAGATTTTTTTGGTGGTGTGGGGGGGGTGAACAATATTTACCAATCCATGCTTTGAAACGGTCATGCTGAATATCCTGCCAAGGTTCTGTTTTTACCCAAGTTTTGTAATTTTATGAGACCCTGAAGTCTTAATTTTCAGCGCCTACGTTGGCATTTTTTGAAAACAAATGAAAAAATCCAATGTCACACACAATTATTCTACTGTTTTAATTGCTTCGAAATTTTCATGAATAATGCGGTCTTAGAAAAATTCTCATGCATTGTTACTGCCAACTTACCAAAACTGAATCGAAAATTCATATCTAGGCGTAACTTTTGGCCATTTTCTATTATTTAATACCTAATACGACTTTGAAACTTTAATTCATGCATAACCTTTTTATCATCGCGAGTAAATACCTACTCGAAGAAATTCACAACGAAAGATTTTATTTGCCTATTTGTAATATTAAACGAGTTAGACAACTGCTTCATGTCGTACGTATCCTGTATTTATACAATCAACAATACACCTTAGCCTTCGAGGCAGAATGGTTTAGGTAAATTTTACTCCGCAAATGGGTTATTTACAAAGGATTTTATACCCATTTAAACCGCCAATTGTATATCAAAACTACATCCATAATACTTCTGTAAAAGAAACTTCACTTTAAGATTCCGACACTCTACAAAATTAGATATTTGACAGCGTTTCAACTTTTCCCCCCTTTTTCGCAAATTCACCAGCCTACTCCGAAGAAAAAAAAAATAGAAACAAAGATTTTTAAAAATTTCCCTGTCCCTTTAGATTTCTTTCATCGTGTTTTTAATTATTCGCGAAAATTATTACTTTCCTCTCTTCTCTTTTCCAATTAAATTAATGCCTAATTGAAATCACTCTGAATTGTGCAGCGAACGCGGCGAAACCGAGTAATTCCAGGTTCGTTCATGTTTTTTACTCGGATAATGCAGAAAAATAGGGTATTAAAATCTACCTGATAAATAATTGTACTCTGGTAATTCGAAGAAACCTCCGAAATTCGCAGACGACTAGAAAATGGGGGAAAAAATACGAGATGAAAACCAGGATTAATTTTCACGCTGTAGCAATTATTTCGTATAAAAGGTGAAATTCGTTGGAAATTAATTAAAAAATTGCTCTGGTAGGTAAAAAGTACATATGTTGGCACGAGTATTGCAGAAGATCCTGACACGTTTGAAAAGTTGATTTCGTAGCGAGCTAAACGTTTGAAGTATAAGTGGCTTCTTTAATCCGGGTACCTGCGAAATGTTTACAATGAAATACCGTATTACATACTCGGAAAGCGTATAAAGTTAAAATTAAGTTACGCTTTGGAGGGTTAATTCGTAATAGTGGCACTTTCTTGATAAATTTACTCATTTTTGGGCGCTTCTTGTACGAATAACGATGACAATAAATGGTGTATGAATATTTTATTAAGGCTCCAGAAAAAGGGTACAGAATTGAATTTTTTTCTACTGCTCGACGTTTAAATGGGTCGAGCTTACGATTTAATATTGCGAAAATTTAATTATCGGCGGGGGAATCTTCTTCGAGGAATTTTTCTCGTTCCTGTAAAGCTGTAAGATCACTCGGATGAAGAATAAATTCGATTTTTAAAAAGTAAATTTCCGTTAGAGGCGAAACAGGCGCCTATATAGTTGGAAAGTAAACGCTCTTTGTGTAGGATATAAAATAACACGTTAGAGTGAATTTAAAAAAACATGTTAAATTTTTTACCGGATTGGTGTTGGCGCAGGCCTTGGTAATATAAGGAAAACTGAAGCGTTTTATTTTTAAACTGTATGGTATTTTTTTTTTTTAGGCTAAGGTCATAATTCCTCCCGTTTCGGGACAACGGGTACATAAAGCGTGATAATAAACAGCGATGTTTTCACACGATGTAGGTATCTGATTAATGTGGCCTTTTTTTTTTGTTCTTGGAATTGTTACAGATATACGGAGGCCTCACAGTAATCCTGCAGTTCATCATACCATTTTTTATAATAGCATTTTGTTATATTAAAGTATCGCTTAAATTGAACGACCGCGCCAGGAGTAAACCGGGTTCGAAAAATACCCGAAAAGAGGAAGCGGATCGCGAACGTAAAAGAAGGACGAATCGTATGTTGATCGCGATGGTCGGCATATTCGGATTATGCTGGTCGCCGCTGAACGGTATTAATCTGTTGAACGATATATTTCCCCATACCGGCCATTGGAAGTATTATTATTTGACGTTTTTTGTGTCGCACGCGTTGGCGATGAGCTCGACATGCTATAATCCGTTTTTATACGCTTGGCTCAACGATAACTTTCGTAAGGAGTTTAAACAAGTGCTGCCGTGCTTTAAGAATTATCGACGGTTTCCGGGGTCGCAGAATAGCGGCAGGGTCGGATGGAGGTCGGAGAGGACGTGCAATGGGAACGAAACCTGCCAGGAGACTTTGCTGCCTACTTCTTCGGTGGTTATGAATACCAGCAGGCAGACGGAGATGTCATCTGTGGAAATGGTAAGAGTTTTTTGTGCTTGGGTTGTGGGTTATAAGGTGTTGGGGATTTCGGATGATGAATGATTTATTTTCCTTGATCTTGCTTTGGGTTTATCCCGATGAACTAGTCTGATTTATGAATCAATGAAAATAATAAAATTACTGGAAAATCGACAGGATTGCTACGCAGTAATATTGAGAAAATTTGATGAAAAATCAGTATCTGAAATTTTCTTAGAAATCAGTAAAAATCGTTGAAAATTTGGGGTAAATTAAAATTTTTTGATGATTTTCCTTCTGCTGTGATGCTGACTTTTTTCTGTGATTTTTCACTGATTCAAAATGAAAGAGTGGCGGAATACTCGAGAACTTAATTTTTGAGGTGTATGAAAATCAGATCAAATACCTACTCTCTTATTTATAATTCAGTGAAAAAATTCGCTGAAAAATCGTTTGAAATTTCAGCTTTTTTCCAACGTCTTTCACTGATTCAGAATGAGACTTACTGATAAAAGATGATACCTAAAACAAGAGTAACTTTTAGCTGCTTAGATACCAGGGATGGAATAATAATTATAATTTATAATCGATGAATTTCAGTTCTCAAAATTTTTTGGTTTCAATTTTCAGTTTTTTAAATTTTGAAGGACAAAGAAATTCAAAATTGCTGCTAAATTTGCCTTATTCATTTTCCTTTTTCAATTCGAATTACAATTTTTCCTTATTTCGAGCTCATACAGAAATTTATTAGAAAAAAAGGATCATCAAATCATCGGTTCGAAAATTTTTCGGCTCATCGCTGTATTTTCCTGAAAAAATTTCAAATTTGCTAAAATAGATGAATGAGAAGAAAACAAGCTTTTCTCATCACCTCCGTCCCTTCTCTCCCCTTCCAAGGAAAAATGTTCTGTCAAAAAGGACTTGACCAAGTTTTTGTGGTTGCAATTTTTTTTAGTGTTTCCATTATTTGGAATCCAAATTTTGAATTTTTTAGGGGGTTGGATAATTTTTGATAGGAATAAATTGGATATTATTCAATTCTTTCAATTTTTTTAAATGTTTTTTATTTTCTCGATGAATATTTTTACATTTTCCGAAATTTCAGGAGTTTTCACTAAGAATTTTCAATCCTAAATATTTTTTTTAGATTTTTTATCATTTTTCCAGTATCGTTTCATTCAGAAAACTCGTAAAGATATTTTTGAACTCAGCTGGTTTCAATTATACGAAAATGACACCAAGAAAAAGTCGGTAGGCCAATTTTGAAAATTGGAGGGTGGAATCCCCTTCTCAAAACCTTCCCTTCCCTTCCCATGGGGTTTAGTGCTGTCCTCTCGGACTCGAAAAATTTCTTAGCCTATGATCAAAAAAGTACCAGCTGCCGCTGCACTACTTTTCGAATCATCAAAGGTTGTTTCTGTTTCTTTCTTGAAAAAATGTGAAAAACTATCGATTATTTTAAAATCATCTGAAGTACAATTTTGAGCAAAATCATTTATTGTAAAATAATTGGCAATAGATTAATCGGTTATAATTGCAGTAGAAAATTCCGGAGATTTTTTTTTATTTTACAGTCAGCGGTATCGCCAGCCAAAATTTTGAAAATTCCTTAGCACGGATAAAATCTTTTCGGTCAAAATTTCTTAAAATTCCATAAAAATATTTCGTCTGAAAGAAAGGAAATAAAAACGTTAAAAATGAATTATTTTTATTTCGAATGATATTACGGGCCCTAACTTTCACGAAAAAGGTATGGTAAGCGAAAATTTTAAAAGTGAAAAACATGATTTTAATTTGTAAATTTTTGAAGAATTTGCCCCGTTTTTTGAGCCAAAATTGAACAAAGATTTGAAAAAAATGGAACACTCCAGAAATTTGGAAAAATAAGCTTGGCTTAAAAAATTTGTTTTTTTTTTCTAATTTTTCATCTCTTTTCCAAAATTTTTAAAAAATTCTTCAAATTATGAAATAATTCTACAAAATCCCTAAAATTAAAGAAAATTCTTTCGAGTTGAGAAATTTCACATTTTGAAAAATTTTGCACGTAGTTTGAAAAACTACGAAAAATTGGAAAAAATTACGTATTTTTGTTAATCAAAGACTCTATTTTTTTAAAAATTGTCCAATTTTGATTGAAAAAAGAGGAAATAAGATCAAAAACGACGAAAAACTATCAATTTTCTAATTATCTAAAATGACAAAAAGTCTGGAAAACTTGGAAACATTGGAATGGAAAACTTGAAAAATTCGGAGAAAATCATTTCTAATTTTTCGTCATTTCACGTGTACAGTTTTGAGTTAATTTTCTTGTAAATTATTCGCAAGATGTTTTCGATCCGCATGTAAACATCCGTCTCACATCTAAAACCAGGTTCATGGTATTTCTCGGCAAATTACATATTTATGTCGTTCCTTTACGAAAACTTATCCCATCAGAGAAAAGTGCTCCGATGCCAAAGAGAAGGATCGAGGCATCCTACACACCAAACCTAACCCTAGCCTCAGTTCTCGAGTACAAATACTCTCCGGTAATTCGAACTTTTCGACGTCGGGTCGTATCGCTGTTGTCTTTTCATTCTTATAATGTAATTAAGACTCACTTTTATATAATTCGGCCACAAACGAGAATATTTCACTTTCGTACATAGCTACGAGCTAGGGAAAAATTTACGTTGCAAGTTTTGTCGGTTGTATATTTACGGCGTGAAAATTTCATTACGTTGAAACTAAGTAACAACAAATACCGTGGGGGAAAATGTTCCCAAAAAGGTGGCGAGAACGACTTTTTATTTGTAAAAATTAAACACACCATTGAAAATTTCACTCGAGGTTGAAATCAGCAAAAGTACGTATAAATTTTGAAGGTCATACATGTTATTGGTCAGATTATTATGTAGAATGTTGGAAAGGTACCTATTCGTCGACTGTACTGTGTTAGATAAGAAGTTCATTAACGAAATTAACATCGGCCGGCGAATTTCTCGCAGCAACGATGAAAATTCAAAATAAGTAAAGAAAACAACACCAAAGGGTATACGAGCGTGGAATTTTCTTTCATTATTTTTATTAACGAATTCAACCCGAATTTTTCGACCCCTTTAACAAAAGGAATAATACCTTGCTCCCTTCCAGACGACTCTCGACTTGTTTTTTAGAGTTCTCTATGTGAAAAAAAAAGGTATAAATCAACGCAGCGTTGATAAAAGTTGAAAATTATAAAATAGGTAGCTCATTAATTAACGTGGATACGTAGTCGCGTCGTCGTTGTTAAAAATATAATGATTTTTTTAGTATTTAGTTAAAAAGAAGTGCCACTGATGGCGATACCGTTTTCGTCTACTTTTTCTCTTCAATCTCTTATTTACTTTATTAAAGAATGAACTCGACGTATTAATTAATACACCGAGGGGTAGTTAATTATGAAAAAAAAATCAAAACGGAATAATTTGATGATTGATGTCACTACCTGCTGTTGCTGTATCTAAACGCGGTAGTTTTTGGCGTTTTTTTTTTTTTTTTTTTTGAAAAATTTGATGAATGACAAATCAAGTCGCGACACTAGACTGTCCGATGGAAATAGCCTTGGCGCCTTTCGAATACGATGGCATGTGTTGGTGTTTTTCCGTTAAAATTGCCCTCGATGCTATTGTCCGAAAATTACCACGTTGTATTGTTCGACTCTGTTGCCAACATGTTTCCGTTAAAAGGCTATTCGTTGGTGAGACGAATGATGGTTTTTTATTTTACCGAAAGTGGACCAAGAATGTGGGCGAAGTGAGGTGCAAGGGAATAGTTTTGGTAAAGTGAGAAGAAGAATTGTTTGGAATGTAGAAACCAACGTGGTAAAATGCCGATGCGAAAGAGTTGAAATTTGTCTGGACTAATTTGAAATCGTTGATCGGAAACCAAACTTGAAATTTTAGCCAAGTTTTAATTCAAGCTGTTGAAAATTTTTTTCGATAAGCCTATCTTTGAATGAAATTTATGAAAACTTAGGGAATTCAAACTGAAACTAATTTTACCAATTTCCCAATTTATATCTATAATTCCTGAACGAGCGATTTTTCGTTTTTATGATTCCCCCCCCCCCCATCAGTTTTGATGAAAAAGGGTTTGCCTATAATTTATGTCAGTATAAAATTCGACTTTGTAAAAATTCAAAAATATTGGAAATTATGAGCAATAAAGTATTTAAATGCTGAAGTTCTACAATTTTCTCCAAGTTTTTAGGTTCTAAAGGAGTAGGTGAAAATTTTGTAACCCTCTTTTTTCTAATATACCTTTGCTACATACGAATAAAGCACATAATTATTTACTTTGTAGTTTTTATAATTTCGATTGAAATTTTTTTTGTTTGTGTTTATATATTTTTCATCAATTTTTTTCACAAAAATTGAAAAAAATTAGCATTAGGTACACGAGAAAAAATGAAAAAAATCAGTTGTTACTGTATTTAAAATTATGGTACGAATCCGTAATCCTAACATTAGTAAGATAGAAAAAATTGAAAAAAAAAAACGAAAAAAAACGAAATCTAATTGAAATCTTTAAAAATTTGTAGAAAACTGAAATTTGAGAATATTTTAGAAAACTGAAATCTGATATCACATTTTAGCACATTTAAATAAAATTTTCACTATGTTTGATGATGGGAAAAATGAACCGAGAAAAATAAAAACAGAAAATTTGAATGCTTTGTTAAAAATACTTTTTGAAAAAATTTCTGAAAATTTTTCTTCCTAATTTACCAAGAAATGCATCCGATCAAATTTTTGAAATGTTTTTTCAATTACTTTTCCCTTATTTTACCCTGGAAAAATGTCCAATCTATTACTGCTTTTCTCAAATTTTTATCAAAATTTTTGACTATTAAATTTGCTTGAGAAGATGATTCGTGAGTTGCTCCCTCCCGAAATTTCGACAAAAGTAAATCTAGGAATCTACTGGAAATTATGAAAACGAAACTGTACTCTCCTAAGGTAGATATTTCTAAAAAAAAATTCATCGTCGATTAATTTTTGATCAATCTGATCCAACTCTAAACGATGAAGTTTGATGGATTCTTTTTACTTTATGCTTGAGAAATTCTTTCAAAAATCACAAGTTCGAAAATTTTTGTTGCAATTCCAACAATTTTTCATTTTTAAAAAAAAATTTTGTCACTCTACTCGGGGGTTAGGATACCATGCTTGGAAAATGCTTGTACTGATGAATACAACATTGTGATTGGCCGTTTTGCTGTTGGAAATTTTTAAAAATGTTATTACCAGTACCAATTTAAATTAAATAAGAAATTTAGCGTCGATTTCAAACACAGAGAATAAATAGTTTTTCCTCATAATACAAATCACTTCGAAAATGATGAACGATTTTTTTTTTTTTTGGTGCAGAACCTATGAAAAATAAGTCTTGTCTTAAGCCATGTTGAGCTAAAAAAAAAACAAAAAGTGAAGATGTCTTGATTTTTTCAACAAAAAAAAAAGAGTCTCTGAATTTCCAATGATTTAACATTTCTTTGATAAAATTTTCAAGTTGAAATTTTATATGAATTTTCCCAGTTTCTAATTTTGAATTTTTTCAATTTTTCAATACACCTTACCTGCTTTTTTCAAGTTCTGTGAGCTTTTAGATTGTTTTCAAATCGACAATCACTCTCATTTTAAGATAAAATTGTAAACTGGAAGGTTGTTTTGTTGGGAAAATTTTGAAATTGATGGAACTCAAAAAATATGAATTTTTTGAAATGAATGTGAAAACCTGTTGGAAAATAGAACTTTCGAAGAAATTACGTACCTATAGAAAATTTGGACCTCAAAATTTGTGTTTTAGTCTTGAGATTTGAGAACTTGGAAAAAGTTAGAAAATTTAGACCGGATAAATAAATATGTAATTTCTAAAAAATGGTTTAAAACTAAATTTGTAAAAAAAAAAATTAGAATTAAAAAGTTTGGAAAAATTTGAATTTGAGAGCCATCAGAGGTCAATATTAATTGACATGACCATTTTCCAAGCAATGAAAAAAATCCTAACACGTATATTGGTAGGTTCGACTTCGCTCACATTTTTCATCCATTTTCAGGAACTGCTATGAAACTTGACCCAAAATGATTTTGCCTGAAAATCGCGTTTTCTTGAAGGATTTTCAAAAATGCATTTCAATTAACAATTTGACTGCAAAAACATCGACACTGCATCCGAGAGAATAAAAATCTCGAAAACACCCATTGCACCTTCGCACAGCATTCTTTATTCGTACCAATTTTCCTCGTCCAGCCTACGTTTTCTCATAACGAACAAGTAGGCAATATAAAAGTCGCAAGTTCCCCGTTATATAAGCAATATACTCGAAGTTTTATTATGTTTTTTCTTCCCTTGGTCTTTTTTTCAAGTACAGAGTAATCTGTATATCAGACCTACGATAAGAGTAAGTTTTGTAGCCGATTTTATGGCCTGAAATAGTCAATTAGGTTTTTTTTTTACCTTCGAGTAAACGCGAAGCATTCTTTATTGTAAAGTAATTTTTAAAACATTTTTCAATTTTATTATCTCGTTATAAGCGAATACGGACGAGAGTGTTGAACACAGCGATGATGTAGCTTTTAGGCCGCTATTTTTCTCAATCATGGGCGACACAAAGGAAATTGGGTGTTGGGCATCAGGAAGAAAAACACACTGAGGCCGAGGTCGCATGAAAAAAAAAACTCCTTTTGAATGCGTATAATAAATTTTTATTAAGATTATTAGCTTGCGGATTCCCGCCCCTGGTGTTTTTTTTTCTGTCTTTGTAACTTACCAATTTTAGGGGTAGAGGAAAAGTGCTCGGTTGATAAAGTAGCCTTAGTTACCTTGAAATGCGCTCGAGCGGAGCAGGATATCAACAGGCGTTGCGACGTCGCGCGGCGCCCGTTGATCGAAATAATTTACATTTTATATTCTTTTAGCGAACGCATCCTAATTTAATTTCTCGTTTGCAGCTGGAAATGTCGCAGAAAAATGAGGTCGCAATTAATCGTGAAATTAAAAGCTGATGCCGTAACGTGTCTGTGATTAAGTTGTTTGCGCTTGCAGTGTGTTTCAGTATTGAGTGACGCGAAAATGAAGGTAATTTTCAAAATTTAGTAAATAATTAAGTTTCATTTTGTTACACTGTATGCCTCGGTATTTAACGGTTTATTGTATTAGAGCGACGAAAGGAGGGACGAGGGGAGTGGGAAAAGTTACCTTCATTTTCGACGATATATGACGGCGCAAATATACGCGGGTGGCGCTTTCTCCTCTCTTCGACGGTTCTTTGTGTATTCTAGATTTCTACGTTGCATCAGTGTTTGTATGAATGATGCCTTATCCTTACTTACTCATACGTGGTGTTTTTATGGCGAATTAATTTACCTATTTACCGTGGAGGAAGATTTGGGATTTTGTCGGTAACGTTTCGTATCACCTTTGCATTGTCTGTTTAATTAGATGAAGTGTACTCGACACAGGTTGAGAGAATTGGCTGATTGGATGAGTTTGAGATGTTGACGTGAGAAATGCCTAGAATGGAGTTTGAATTTGCGAAGTGCATTGTTTTTGAAAAATAAAGAGGATTAAAATGTGAAAAATTATTTTTTTGGGATTGTAAAAATCGTGATACCTCAATTCAATAAATTTTAGGATATCTCTGGAAAGGGTAGATATCATTTTTTGAAGTTTTCACAGATGATAAGTCTTGCTGGGTGAAATGAATAATAATTTTTTTTTTGAAAATTTTCAGTTCAGACTTTTCCTTTCTTCATGTTGAAATTTAAAAAAAAAATTGAGGGAAGGGAGCATGGCTGGACATTTTTTTTAGCATTTTGTCGAGTGATCATTCATCAAATATTTTTTTTTAAATTTCGAAATTGGGTGCAATCTGTTCAATAAAAAACGAAACAAAAAACCGGTTTCACTACTTTTTCAAAATCAACAGGGGAGGTTTGAGTGAAAAAAATGATAATTTTTAAAAGTGAATAATATTTTTTGATGAGTCTGTTTTAATTTTTAACCTCTCATTTCTAATACGATTATCGACCTGCTACAATTTATAAAACCTGGATTAAAAAAACACTCTCAAATGTCAAAAATTGATTTTAAAGTTGAGGATTCCCCCTTGATTCACTCATTCTTTAAAAAAAAGCCAAATTAGTGTCAGTTGAAAACCTATTTTTGGTACACAAAAGTAGTTTATGTACTCTCTAAACTTGAATCAGTCAAAATCTGAAGATTGACTGATTGAAAGAGACTGAATTATGTTACTGATTGGCAGTGAAATTTCCCTGATTTCACAGTTAATCAGTGAAATTTGACTGTCAATCGGTGAAAATTTACCGATTCAGTTGGTAAATTTTCATTTTCGTATCCGTAATTTTTGCTAAATTACTGAAATGAATCAGTTAAAATTTTAATTTGCTGGCTGAATCAGTAAATTTTTCACTGATTTCTGCAGTAACATGATTCTGTCGATTTCATCAGTCTTGTTGAAAATGTGGTGACTATATTGATTTCAACGGAGGAGGAGAGACCTTCAAAGGTTTTAAAATTCTAAAAAAATCTTCAAGTATTTTGTTTTCAAGGAACAATGAATTGGTGAATTTTTTGTTAATAAAAAATTATGACTGTGATGTATTTTCAGATATTTCTGAAATAATGAAGAATAATTGAAGTAATTTGAATAATGAATTTTGAACGAGCTACTAGATTTTGAGAAGCAGTTACAAAAAAATTTTTTGAACATGAAATAGTTGTAGATATTTTATGTTTGATAGTTCAGATCAAAAAATGTTTTATCAGACTTCATTGAAACTTTCAGAGTTGGACATTTCAACCAAAACTGAAGTCTTCATTTTTTCATCTCTTTCTAGAAGTGTTTTTACCAACTTTTCCATTAGAGTAACATATTATCCCAAAGATTTGTGGAAAAACTCTTCCCCTCTCTCGTCCTTTTTTCCTGTTTTTCATCCTCACTCCTTTTTCTTCTAAAAAATTTCAGATCGAGTATTTACGACAATTCAAAAGTCCACATTTTTCAATTTTTTTTTAATCAAGTGCCTATTAGGTCGATAGGATAGATGTCACCATTTTCAAAATAGATCGAAAAATTGCAAAAGATCGATCATTTTGCCTCGAAAAGTTCACAAATGATGGAAAAAATTGTGGGGGAAAAAATACTAGGTTCAAAATTCAGAAATCTGTGGAAAACAATCCATTAGATTAGAAAATATTTTTTTTTAACCATTTCCTATTCAATTCAAAACGAAATAATTTTTTTGGAAATTACATCAGTATTTTGTCAATGCTTGCTTATGCCAAAAAAAAGTTATTGGCAACAACAGATACTAATGAGAGAAATAATTGAAAATTTCGAAAAATAGAGAAATTATGTAGTTTAAATAAAGTCGAAAATTTAAATTTCTGGTCAGTACCTTAATTAAGCTTTGTGTTTTAGGTTTTTTGATTTTTTTTTTCACTGAAAAAGTACAATTCCAAAAATATATTCTTCATCTCGATTTCATTTCGGCGGGGGGGGGGGGGGTGATGAGAAAACAATCCGGCAAGTCGAATATTTATGATGGATTTATGATTTTATATCAAAAGCCTTCATTGTGTACGATCGACATTGAGTTTGAATTCGTACTGTAGGGTTTGATTTGATTATCTTCAAAACTATTAGAATCCATTTCACAAATCTGTAATAATGTTTTTTGGATTCAACCTCTATTCAGCAATTTGAAAAATTGGACAGAAAATTGTTTTTAGGATAAATCTAAATTTGTTTTTTTGAAAATTTTTGCACCAGAGGTGCCAACAGAAATTTCCTAAAAATTTTGTAAATCGAAATACAGTTGGTATCATTGAAACGAGTTTTTTTTCGAAATTTCATCAAAAATTATTTTGGGTGATCGATCAATTTTTTGGCTAAATTTTAGAATGTTCGAGTAAGTGATACGAGATTAAAGCATAAAATTGTACCTTGAAGTAAACTTTAATTTAAGGTTAACAGTTCAAAAAGGTGTAGAAACTCAAATATCAAGTTTTAAGGGATGACTGTAAATGACCTCATTTTGAGACTTTTCAACTCCTTACTCTTTTGAGGTAGAAGATTCAATTTTTTTGAGAGGGGGAAGGTTCTCTACTAAGAATAAACTACTTCGCCAATTTTCGTTGTAATCCAAGGCATATTTTTTTCACTTCATCTTGATATTTTATTCTTTTTCAGGTAGCTTTGAGAACTTTCGTGCTCGAAACTATATAATTTAGCTACATATATCGATGATACAGAACTTTCCGTTCCCATTCTTTGATATCTTTGACTGAAAACCTATTTTCATTAATGACAATTTTCACCCTCCCACATGAAAAAAATCCCTCAACGATCTAAAATAACGAAAAAGCGATAAAATTTCTCCGCAAATATTCGTTTCGTCATCGTCGTCGCGTACGACTATGTACAACAAGGCTGAAAATTCATTTCGACAATTGCCCCGGCACGTTTTTATATACTACTCGTATAAGCTACATCGACGTAATATACAACTTTATTATCGAAACTGCTCGCAGATCAATGTCGTAAAATATCACGTCACAGTCAATACGTTTCCAATTTGTTTCCTCTTTGGTAACTTTTTCTCTTCTTTTATCGCGATGACACGCACACAACGTATTCTCATACATGGTACATAAACAGCCCACATATTACAATTTCACTATTGCATCGTGTCGATTTACGCTACATTAGGCTAATAAATGAAGACGTACGAATTTCCTGAAAATCCAAAGCACGATACACCCCCGTCCCTTTCCTCGTCATCGTCATACCGATACGAAAACGAAGATGTATTTCACGATTACCTCTCGGAATTAATTTATATACGACCCTGGAGCGATACACGTACACGAAGAATCAAAATTACGCCGCTGTCTCCCTCTGCCCATTCCGTATAGTCGTATAATTATCTCCCGACAGAATTCGGCCTCCGATGCGATACGTATAGGATACGCAACCCCTAGCAAACGGTGCTTGTCGACGTTTTCAACAAGTTTTTCTTCGGTTTGTTTCGTCATATTTACGCCAGACTCGTGTATATTTCTTAATAACCGCTAATTCGCTTATATTCGACTTATACGCGTATTATGTAAAATTTAGAAAGACGATGATTTGTATGAGAAGTTTGAGATTTTGTAAACTTTCCAGCGAGTTTCTCAATTCTCAAAACAAAAACAAAACCACATTTTGGTGATATTTTTCCATTAACGAATCGAGTCTGGGGTTTTGCTGACATCTTGCAAAATAGACAGAAATCGCTAATGTTCAACTCGTTACATCAACTATACTTGATTATAAAGTACTTCGTTAATTTCTTTATAATATTGAAATTGTTATAAATTAAAGTATATGCTCAGAGAGATTATAATATGATTTCAGTGGTGTCCAAAAAAAAACACGAAATGTCGATATTCGAATTTGACGTCCTCAAATTAATGACTTTCGAACTCGTAATTGTACTGAATCTCGTTCATTTTGATTTGAATCACGAATCATCGACATGATTCGAATCATTTTCGAATCACAATGAAAATGGCAAAGGCCAAAAAAATACCGAACTTCAGTTGGATTTTGGTATTTTTTTTTTGGCCATTTATATTGAATTATTCGTAAAATGGTGAATAATACGGAACAATTCAACCAGATCTTGGTATTTTTGGCCATTTTTCATTAAATGATTCGTGAAATGATTCGAAAACTTCAAAAATTTCGAATCACGAATAATTTTCTGTCAGATGATTTGAATAATTTTATATTTGATGATTCGAATCATGATACGAATCATCAAATAAGTGATGATTCGAATCAGTACCACCCTGCATTCGATACTCTATAAACGCTGCTTCAATTTTTCAACATAGTTTTCCCAAAATTTTTGGCCAGGGGGGTCACTGAAGGGTCAAATCCAAAAAATTAACAAATATTTGAACTCAGTGTCATAAAATACTCAACAAACGACAGGTCACGCATTGTTTTCAATTTTTTCCAATTTTGAGTTTGACTCAATCAATGGGACTTACAGGAGGGATTTAGAGGGGTTGGATGAAAAAACCAAGTGCATATTTTGAAATCAGCCCTCATCGAATTAGTAGTAATCAATGTGCTATTTTACTTTTTCGATTTTTTTTTTAAATTTTGGTCAAAATTGTAGACCCCTGTACTCTCCAAGGGTCTGGAGATCCCATTTTGAAAATTTGTTGGTTGGAAAATATGTAAAAAGGGCTACTTGTTGTGATTTTTTCATATTTTTGAATGGTAGCTTTCATCACCAAAGTTCAACTTTGAGCTTTTCAAAATGTGATGATCGTTTTTAAATTTCCTAACAATTTTCTTTCGGGCCCCGCAAACAGTTTTCCTTCAAGTATAAGCTATCTTGAGATATGAGCCTTCAAAGTTGAGTAATTTGGCAAAATCACAATTGCCTAAAAATTACGAGACCCATCCCCAGCCCCTGAGGTTTAGAAGGAAAATAATGGAGGATTTTTGAATAAAGCATCAACGGAAACTCGTAAAAAAATTGAGGGAAATCGGAAAACCTGACTTCATTTTTGATCCGTTTCAGAATGAAATTGCTCCATTTTTCTATTTTTTTTACTAAATAATTTTATTAAAAAAAAAAAGAAAGAAAGAAAAACACGAAAAAATAATGAATTTGTGTTGAAAATAGGCTTTCAATACTTTATAATTTACTAGAAAAAATCTAAAAAAGGCGCTTTTTTGTTGTCAATTTCTCTCCAAATGATGGATTCATGAATTCAAATCCACCAATCCGTTTATTATTCGAATTCAAAAAAATGAATTATTGTGGATTCGGATTCTAATCCAATTTCAGGTAGATTCGTCCCAGCCTTATGCGGAATGAACCACATGGACTTTATAGTAAAATGTTCGCGAATTGAAATGCAGTTGACAGCATTGTAACTTGAATTTTTTGCAAAATGAACTATTCAGTTGATCAGAATTTTCTTGGCTCAATTTTGAAATTATGGAGAAAGTGATTTGAATTGTGATAAAAATAAAAAATTAGGTACTCAAACTCGAAACATCCCCCCCGGGAGTGCAATAAGTGGTATTCCGTTTTGAGATACATGGTTCAGGGGGGTTCAGCTGATGGTACTTTTCAAAAATGGAATTTTTTTCCGAAAATGATCCCACTTTGAGACCTTATTTATTTGGGTACTCTCCACTCGAAGTAAAAACAAACTTATTAATTTTCTTCAAAATCTATAATAATTTGTTTTTTTTCACTCCACTCTTGTAAATGTTCTGTACCCGTTTAAAATGGTTAAATTAGTAATATTAAGTCGACCGTGTAAATATTGCTTTGAGAATTGATAGGAAGTTTTAATATTGCTAATTATAAACGTTTGAACGTGGAAGTTATTGAAGTTGAAATTCGACTTATAATTAAAATCTTGGTTCTCGAGCTACAGTATATCTAATAAAAAAAAAACCACCTGCCTACTCCATCAGATGAACCGCAGAACTTAAACCTACACGATTCGACGAAAAGGAAATACACTAGATGAAAAGTTAAACTCGTCGTTGTCGCGAACCTACGAAAGCTTTTCGATACATCAAACTTGCAAAACATCTGTCATCGTACCGTATCCGTATTCACGTGGTGAAATATTTTATTCATTGTATAATTTACAAAGCCTATGTAACTATCGAGCGTTTCAAAAATTCATACGCGTTGAAAAATTCAACCGATTGTTGAAGTTTTCTTGGCTCCAGCGTGTAGCGAGTATCGAGTAGCAATGAAAAATTCATAGATTTAATAGTGCTACAGTACCTTAACGCGGTAGTGAAAGTGCAAATTAAATTTCTCGGTATGAACTACCCGAGCTCCTAGAGTTCCTCGTCGAATGATTGTTTTATGGTCTTGTTAAATAAGTTTACCCCCGAATGAGGTGTTATTAGGAGAAAAAAATAAAGGTCGATTGCAAAAAATAACGCTGGCTTGAATAATCGGTAACACGAGCTGCGAATTTTTCCCTGCAGTTGATGCAATGGTCTTCAACGAATGAAATATTTCGATGTTGATGTCTGCGATCGAACCTCGTAATAAATAACGAAGAAATAAGTTTTTCCAAACGGAATGTCTACGTTTGTGTGGTGTTTTTCAGTTTAACGAAATAAAGAAGAGATGTTACGAGTGTTTATCGACGCAACGTGGATATTTTTCTAATTTTACCCCTAGGCCCCCTAAAGTGGGTTGAAGTGGTTAGGTGAAATTTATACGGATGTAATGTCAGGATCAAGGTTGTGTTGGTTGATCGTTGATATGGAAAAATAAATTTCTCGTTTGTTTTTTTTTTAAACGATAACGATGAATTAGAATCGTATAAAGTTGTATATACGGAAATGTTGTGGAATTTTCGTGAACGATTTGAAACGAGTTGACTATCTACTCGGTTTGAATTGCCAATTTTTTATGAAATACGGGATATTTCAATTTTTTCCTAAAAATCAGTTTGGCCAATTTTGACGCAATTATCAGAAAGTCAACTGTGATATGTTTAACTAATTAAATCTAACACAAATCAAGAGTCAATTTTGTACAAAAATTTCAAATTTGTCAATTTTGATTCAAAAATTTCAAATTTGTCAGTTTTGATTCAAAAATTTCAAATTTGTCAGTTTTGATTCAAAAATTTCAAATTTGTCAATTTTTATTTACTTGGTCAAGTAAATTCACCTGCATATCAAATTGATCAATTTTTATTGAATCATTGAAATGCTAGAATTTTCAATTATGACATGAAAAAAAGATTCGTCAGCTTTAGTATAACGGTTAGATTGGCCAGTTCGACACAAATGCACGTACAAAAGTCAGATAAGTTGACTGTGACACAGAAATTCAATTTTTAAAGGATGCTAAATGCATCTATTTTTTAATGCAAACGCCAAGACATTCACTTTGACCCATAAGCAAATTATGTCAATTTTAAATGTGAATTTTTGGAAAAATATCAAATGGTTCAATTATGACCCAAAAATCATATGATTTCAATTCTGACAAAATATTTCAGAAAATTCAATAGTGATACCTAAGTATAAAAATGCTACAAAAGTTGATTATGATTTCATAGAATTGCCTCAAGTTGATTTTGACGCAAAAAATCAATTCTGAAATAAAATTACATACATACACATCAATTCTGACCTCAAAAAGTCTATTCTGACTTGAAAAACCTTTTTTTGATTCAAACAATGATTTTTAGAAAAAGTCAGTTTCTGCACAGAACAATAAATTTTAGTTCTTGAAATCATTTTGACCACCCAAAAATCAATGTAGACCCCTAGAGGCCAATTTTGATATGAAACTGTCAAGTTTGACATGAAAATGCCGATTACTGCATCAAACTGACAATTTTGACACAAATGTCTATGCTGATGTCTAACTTGATACAAAATGTCAATTGTGACTCAAAATATCAATTTTGACTTTTTGACTCAAAATATCAATTTTGACTTTTTGATTCAAAATATCAATTTTGACTTTTTGATTCAAAATATCAATTTTGACTTTTTGACTCAAAATATCAATTTCGACTTTTTGACTCAAAATATAAATTTTGACTTTTTGACACAAAACGTCCACTTTGACTTCTTGACACAAAATGTCCATTTTGACTTTTTGACACGAATCGTCAATTATGACATTTTTGACACGAATCATCAATTGTGACTTTTTGACACAAAACGTCAATTTTGACTTCTTGATACAAAACGTCAATTTTGACTTCTTGATACAAAATGTCCATTTTAGCTTTTTGACACAAAACATCAATTACGACTTTTTGACACAAAATATCAATTTCGACTTTTTGACTCAAAATATCAATTTCGACTTTTTGACTCAAAATATCAATTTTGACTTTTTGACACAAAACGTCCACTTTGACTTCTTGACACAAAATGTCCATTTTGACTTTTTGACACGAATCGTCAATTATGACATTTTTGACACGAATCGTCAATTGTGACTTCTTGACACAAATCATCAATTGTGACTTTTTGAAACAAAACGTCAATTTTGACTTCTTGACACAAAATGTCCATTTTGGCTTTTTGACACAAAACATCAATTGCGACTTTTTGACACAAATCGTTAATTGTGGCTTTTTGACACAAAACGTCAATTTTTACCCTAAAATATCAAAATCTTGATTTTTGGCACTAAATTTTAGAAGTTACAGGTTCAACTTTGACATAAAATGTTTCGTCTATCCCTAATTAGTGATGTACAAATTCGCGAAAAATCTTTTTGCGAGAATATTCTCGAGAATATTCGCGAATATTCGCGCATATTCTCGCATATTCTCATGCAAGACTCATATAGGTACACCAATACCTCCAGCCTTCACACAATTAAAAAAAAGTGATCAATGAGCATAATGAAAAGAAGTCTGCAAAAAGGTCGATAATATTGAATAAGTAACATTTTATAGAAGAAAATCAGACATCTGATGCAATAACAGTAACTACCTCGTCAATACCAGTATTTTGATATGCCACAAGCTATTTGAAATTTTTGGTTTCGAGAGAATATTCTCCTGAGCCTCGAGAATATTCGCGAATATTCTCAGATTCTGCGGGTGAGAATATTCTCCTTGACATCACTATCCCTAATCTTGATCCAATCATCTTTATCACATTATTTTGTCAAAGTTCATTTTGACCCAAAAATGTTACGAATGTCAACTTTGGCACAAATTGTCACAAAAGGCAATTTTGCATCTGTTTTGATCCAATTGCCTTCATCACTGTTTATTAATTTCAACACATGGTTTAAGATTGGCATGTTTCGATTCAAGACCTTCATATGCTCTTAAAATTTGTCAAGTTTTAGTGAAACGCATACTTAATTTTATAATTTTCATGGAAGTCAAGTTGTTTAATTTGAACACCGAAGTCAGATTGATCAGTTGAAATAAATAAATCTATAAAAGTCGAATGACTCAATAGTCAATCAATTTTGACGTAAACATAATAATTGATTAATTTTTGTACTTATAAACGTTTAATTAGTCAATTTTTACTTGATATCTAGTCACTTTTCAACGCATCAAATTTTTCATTTTTGACAAAAACTTCAATTTCAAGATTTCAACATCTATAGGTATCTATAAAATTTTACACTATCATGAAAATCATGATCTAAATTTATTCTTAGAAATCTGCATTGTGCGTATTGTGAATATTCTGGAACACCCTATGCCAATATACCGATTTTCCATCGTATTATTCGAAATTGAGTATTATCGGCCCCACCGGCATTATTTCCAGTCTGACATTCTCGTCTGATGTAGCCACTTAAGGACACCGGACCGACAAAGGTCAAAGGGAAAATATCGTGCTTGCAAAATACACGTCAATACTAGCACTGTAAATATGCAACAAGAAAATTCTCAAACCTGGCGGCAATTTTCACCTAATAAAAGGGCCGGCGTTGGCAAAGATTGATTGATGATGTTTTGAAAGTCAAATCGTGTTACCTTTAAGCTATAGTTATATTCTGTACAGTACTCACCTGATGTTATTTTTCCATCGAGATCGACATATTACATGTATCGTGTGGGTATGCTTCGAACCAAATGTGGAATTCTTTTGTTTACATAAGTTGAAAAGCTTTTTTTGTACGGTGTCGCCAATAACGACACGAAAACAATCGCGTTTAAAATACTTTATTCAAGATGTATACATTAAGGGTTTGTCTGTTTGATGGTATGGTTGACCTGTTTCCGTATCTAAGAATCGTATGCAGATTGATGGTGTTTGGAATAGCTGCGTAAAGGAAATGTTTATCATATTTATTATGTTGTCTTACGGACACCAATGACGATTCTACCATGTGTGATGAGAAACTGATATCAAATGCAGTCGATATACATAATACATGTATAAAGCCAATAATTGCGAATCGAATGTACGTTAAATGCAGTATCATAGTTTTCCATATCGCGGATAAAGTTTCCATATCAAGAAACGTATTCGCCATTGTCATCGTCATCATCGTAATTTCATCGCTGCGTGAAATGACGAGGTTCAAGTCAAAAACACTACGAGATTTCAACGAGCTGGTTCGGTTTAACGTAACCATTAACGATGTAATTTCGTAGCCACACAGTAACACAAGCGTAATGCGAAACTTTACCTAGACTCGGCGAACATTTTGCTCAAAGTGATCTGATTTTTTCGAATCTACGCATCATTAAAACTTAATTGATATACAAAGTTGGTATTTTTACTGATCCCATGCCGGGTATCTTTGTGTACTACAAAACGTCTTGAACAAATTCTTTTGTGTAGAGTTTGACGTGAAAACGTTTTAAATCGTAAAAGTTTTTCGTCGTTGTCTCCGATGTACCGTGGTAGGCGCCGAGCCGAAGCCTCATTTATGGGATGGTATTGGTGCTTTATTTTGCGATGCCTAAATCTACGGGATCGTAAAGTTGCTTATTTTTAAAAACGAAAGATATTCGGAGTAAGTGGATTGTCATGCGAATACTTTGATGAAGTTTTATTTTTGTGAATAAATGAGAAAGCTGATGAGAAAATTATTGGGAATTTTATCATTCCAAGGTCCGGATGTACGTATGATTTGATAGTGAAAATTCAATTCGGAAATGTGGACTTCAAAAAAAAAGATTGCTCGGTGAAAATTATCAAATCTTCGGAAAACGGTCAGAATTGCAGCACAGTACCTAATAAATTGATGAAAAAAAATTCACTGAAAACAAACGGTGAAAAAAGTGCTGGAAAATCAGTGAAAATTCACTAAAAAGTTGGTAAAATATATGAAATTTACTAAAAATTCTGTGAAATTCTTTGAACAATCTGGGAAAATCCGCTGAAAATCAAATAATTTCACTGATTTCTCCTGGCTGAAATTTTGAATTTTTTCAGTGAATTTTTACTGATGCAAAATGAGAACGTGGGTACGTTTCGAAAAATTTTTAAAACCTGAGAAGGAAAATAATCTCTGTTGATACACACACTGATGGTTTGAGAACTGTTGAACTTATGAATGAATATTGAACAAGCTGATTTTTTTTTATTCTTATGTCTAATTTGTATGCACTTTTTGATGGACTTTTCCCAGATATTTTCTACTCTCGATCCATCACTTTCCCTAAGTATAATTTTAAAAATTTTCAGTAAATTGGTATAAAAATATTCTAGTTTGAATTTCAATCCTCGATACGGAAAATTTTCAGCTTTTAACCCCATAAATCAATCAATTAAAAAACAAACAGATAATTTTCGACTCGTGAGAGGGTCATTCCATGTCAGTTCGTACGCAAAGTGGTAAGGTGGGTCGGCGATTTTTCTGATTTTTTTTATGTGAGTAGACCTCGATGAAAGATGACGAATGCCGCAAATCGCAGCCCTCTAAGTCTTTTTGGAGGGCAGCCACGAGCATTCAAAGTTTTGAGGTAAAGTTGGATATGGTAAATTTTGAGCGTGGATAACCTGAAAACTATGATAGGTAGAAAGTTGAAACTTTTTCCATTGTGTAGGGCCTTTGGTGAACTTTTTGACGATTTTTTGAAAATCAGTGTTGCCACTTTTTTTATAAACAAAAATCAGCTGTAAAAGTTAAAAAACGACATTTCTCTATCAGGGGCATCTTCAAAAAATCTGAAAAAATTCTCCAAAGTACAACTTTACATGCTGATTAACATATTAAAAAATCGAGCTGACGTTTTTTCGTATTCTCGATTTAAAAAATTCCAAAGATATGAAGAAAATAGACTTTTCCTTTTCAAAGGTCGAAATTGCGTAAAATTGGCATATTTTCATCAATTTTACACCATATTTGAAGAAAAAGTCGGTAAAACTATTCAACTCCACTTACCACCCTCGATACTTTACTATAAGTAGACTTTTATGCTGATTTTACTTTGTTTTGGTATTTTTTCATCAATTTTTCAACATTGAATTCATATTTAATTTTTTTAATCATTTTTTAATTCAAATTTTCCAATTTATAATTATTTACACAAGTTTAGTTCATTAAAAATAATCAAATTCATTTTTTATCGCATGTATCAATTGCCTATACATGCAAGTTGTAACTTGTTTCTCCTCTATGAACTGTAATAATACTGTAAATCATGGAAGAGGTGGTAGCATAATTCAGGGGCAACAAAAAAATAAATTTGGACGTGAAGTGTTTTTCTTTTCAATTTTTGAAGCATAATACTTGATATTTTTGCATATTCGCGCATATTCACGGGTGTTAGGTGGAGTTAGAATGCTTTTACCGACTTTTTCTTCAACAATGGTGTAAAATTGATGAAAGTATGCCAATTTTACGCAGTTTCGACCTTTGAAAAGGAAAAGTCTATTTTCTTCATATCTTTGGAATTTTTTAAATCGAGAATACGAAAAAACGTCAGCTCGATTTTTTAATATGTTAATCAGCATGTAAAGTTGTACTTTGGAGAATTTTTTCAGATTTTTTGAAGATGCCCCTGATAGAGAAATGTCGTTTTTAAACTTTTACAGCTGATTTTTGTTTATAAAAAAAGTGGCAACACTGATTTTCAAAAAATCGTCAAAAAGCTCACCAAAGGCCCTACACAATGGAAAAAGTTTCAACTTTCTACCTATCATAGTTTTCAGGTTATCCACGCTCAAAATTCACCATATCCAACTTTACCTCAAAACTTTGAATGCTCGTGGCTGCCCTCCAAAAAGACTTAGGGGGCTGCGATTTGCGGCATTCGTCATCTTTCATCGAGGTCAACTCACATTAAAAAAATCAGAAAAATCGCCGACCCACCTTACCACTTTGCGTACGAACTGACATGGAATGACCCGAGAATCATTTGCTTGAAAAATTTTCTTGTTTGGTTCACTCAGATCACTCACTCCGTTCATTTTTTTTTTTATTAAGATAGATATTTTTTATTGTTTCTAGTGGCTTGATGTGGATGTCGAATGATAGGAGGAGGTTTTTAATTTTTTCCTCATTTTATTTCCTTCTTAACATCTTTAAAAAAAATGAAAAGTTTGGATATTTTTTTCTCAATTTTTTTTGATTGAAAATATAAAAAGAGAATTGCACATAAATTACCCGGGGTTTTTTCAAGCCAGTAAAAAAATCATTTCGATGGATGAAATTATCCAAAAAGTACATGGAAATTTTCTTGAAACGAATACAAGCTAAGGAGGAGGAGGTGCGATTAAAAAAGTTGATGCAAGATAAAAAATTGAATGAAAAAGGAAAATTACAAGATTTTTCATTTTTTTAGAATTAGCAGACTCATTGAGTTACGTTGATGTGCTACATAATTTCTAAAAATGCTTATAATTATGAATTGATTTTTTTTTTGGACGAAATTTGCATCCCTGGAATTTTCCAAACGTTATAAAATTCAGATGTAAATTGCATAATTGTTTGGAACATTTTTGAGGTACAATTTTATCAAAGCAAATAAAATTTGATATAAATCATGTTTCAGGTATGATTTGTCATGATCAAGTGAAAATTTTTTTCATCGGGAAGGTTATCAGAATGATCTAAAAATTGTTCAAACGTCACGAGGATTGTTCTTATTACTTACTTTACTTACTATGAAAACAGGGAAATGTCGAATCAGTGATCAAAAATTCAAAATTACTGTCGTACCGTGAAAATTAAGTGAAGTCGATAAAACATCATTGAAATGGAATGAAACATTTTGAAAAATGGTTCCTAATCTCTGGAAAATCTTTTGAAATAAGAAAAATCTACTACCTACTTATTTACATTTCAACAAAAAAAAAACGAAATTAAGAAAAATTTTAGAAGCTCTATTCTAAAATTTTTTTTAAAAATGCTGGATTGAAAAAACAATTTTGTTGAAAATTATCGTTGAACTGTTACATAAACCTCTTGAAAATGTTTAAAAGTCGGGAAAAAAATTACCACGAATTTTGCATATATATTTTAATGCAAACTTCAAATTTTAAATATTTCATTCCAAAACTTTTGTCAATTTCGAGCTATTTTCCAACATTTCAATAATATACCTTTATTGAAAATTTTTTCAAAATTTTTGCCACATTTTATGAAATTTTCTATAAATACGTACGATCCATTTGAAATTTAGATATTTATTTTCAATTTCATGAATTGTTACGTTGTTGGTAACATTGGAGCAATTTTTTGAAACATGTTTTAAATTATAAAGGCTATTTCAAAGATTTTTCCCCCATATTTCCAACAAGTATACCGGTAGTGATAATTTGATAACTTTTCTTGTAAAATATCGCGTGGAAGGAATTCAACGTCAAAGTTGAATTTCATTTTAAAAAAAAATCAAATTTCAACATTAATTTTTTTCTTATCAGTAGATATTGTAATGACGTTATTCAATCTCAATAGCAATTGATTTTGTTGAATTCAAAATTTGGAATATTTGATTCATCCATCACCTATCTAAATTTTCAGTTTTCTGAATATTTCAAAAGAATAAAAGCCGAGAAAAAATTATAAAAGAGGGAAAAATAACGTGGTATGATCTTCCCAAAGTAATTAATTGAACTTTTCTTCCGAATTTGATATCACAAGTTTCAAAAAAAAATCCAAATCAGAAAATTAGGTAGCTGCTAATTCGCAGATTCTCCAATCTATCAAACCAACTTCTCAAGTTCAACTTGAAAAATTGGTTTCCTTTTTCAGTTGTAATTCGATGACGGTACATCTGCAATAACTGCATTGAAATACGTCATCGATTGTATAATTTAAATCGCCCACTCAGACCTTTTTTCATACAACAATCAATAATTACATTAGTTTTGCGAATGATATCGCGTATTCTGCTTCCCTAGCACCGTGAAAAAAATACGAAACCTTCAAAAATACTCGTTTATTTCTCTCGTTGAATACCTGTGAAGATTTTTTCTCCTCGACGCAGACAAATTTTTAATTTAAAATGCAGAAATAAGGTGGAAAATGATATTGAATTTCGTTATTGGTTATCGAATAAGTGGAAAAAGCGACCTCGCGGAACTGAAATTTAATATTCGTATTACAATTACACGCGTTCCCATTGTCAATCGATACGTGAGTAAATAAAACCCAAACCTATCAACATTTTATCGCCCGACTATTAAAACGATACATAACCAAATTAAAACACTTGTTCGGTCTCATTCGTGCACACACGAGGGCGGTAAGCGGCGACGAAGCGACGGCTACGTAAATTATGCACGTATAATGAAATCAAAGCCAACATAAATCAGTCTTCGGGCTGTTACACGGTTTTTATGCAAATTAACGAAAATTACTTCGACGGTGATGGTAATTCGAGTGATTTTAATTACGTTTCGCGTCGTCGAAGATGTCCAAAATATAATACGATGGTAAAACTGGTAATTACCAGATACCAGATTTGACAATTGACATCGTATGCATTTTCAACTTGATTGCAAATTTCAGTCTGGTTGATACGAAGTACATCGTACGTCTCGATATTATTTTCATTTTTTGCCAGAATTTCCACGTGCCATATCAAAACCTTCATCTTGAGTCATTTTTTGACATTAATTAAGTAAGAAATACCAAAACGCAAAATGGAAACTTTCAGGCATCTTGGTATACGAACTTCTTAAACAATGAAAATTTATACTCAACCGACGATTACATTTTTGAGGGCGAATTCCGTCCGAAAACTTTTCCAAAGAAAATATGAAAGCTTATTAAACAAACCGCAAAAAATTTATTCGCTGAAAGGGTTACACGAAAAAATAACTAAACGCTTTTAAAAGATGAAAAACGAAACTTGAATTGTCGTGTAGATTTTAAACGTCTCGTGTAAATGTCGTTTAGTAAAACATCGTAACATTACGTACTGGAAAGCTTGATTTTCACGAGACACAATCGTAATCGTAGCAAAAAAACATGCCTTATGCGATATGTTCGCATATGTACCCGTGAATGTAATTTTTGCCCATTCTTGTACCAAAGAAAAGGACTGGGGAAGACTTTTAGGCCTTTGCGAAAGGTTACATTTGCCTTTATAAAAAATATATAATTTTTTGTTTTTAATTGTTTTATTGTCGAGGGTGGAACGTCGCCGAATTGTTATTTTTATACCGAACTTCTAAGAGTCGACGTTTTTCCTCGTTTGCTCGCTAATTTGTGCCAAGCCGCAAGTTTTTCATTTCATGATTAAAACGTTCAAGTTGTTCGTCGACTTGAAAGATATACAACCAGGGTAGGCGTTCTTTTTCCTAATATATTATACCCTTTATACCGTCTCTGCCTTTAGTACATGTACTTCGGGTGAAAGGTGCATTTCGAAAGACCTGAAGATTTTTTTTCCTCTGGTTTCGTTTTATTCCAGTACGATTGTTTTGTTTTACAATGGTTCCAGGATGTTTGTTCTGATGAGAATGAGGGCGAGGGAGCGAATGAGTGATGATTTATTTTTAAAAATATTATTATGGTAAAAAAATAATGAAACCATTATAGAAGTACGTTAATTTAAGTATTTTTTGTGTTTATTTTTTTATTTTATGCGTTCTAAGAACAGTTTTAAGTTGATTGTGATGAGAAGGTATGAAGTAGAAAAGATACCTCGTCGAAAGATGAAAAAAATTGTAATACCAGAAAAATTTACCCCTGTTTTCAAGAAGCACTAGATTTTTTCAAAATAGAGATAGCGCAATCCAAAATAATTGAATGTTTTGGAAATCAATTTCAATTTAATTTTAAATACCTACTTATCGAAAAAACTATTTCTCAAAGTTTTGTGTAATTTTGAAATGAAATACATTAAAACCCGATACTTCGTGAATTGAAAAATCAGAATATTTCTGAAATATTTTTTTTTTCAAAAAATTGTTTTAAAAAAAGTCGTATGAAAAATTGAAAAAAAAAATTCAATAAAAAACTCAAATTTATATTCAACCATTGAAAAAAATGTTTGAGTGAACAATTTTGTCAATTTCATTATGTTTTATGATTTCAGTGTTTTCAAATGATAAAGATCCGAAAATTGAATATACTCAAATTACCATCTTTTCAAAATAAAAAAAATGCATAAACATTGAAAATTAAAAAAAAAAAACGAAATCTGATATACAGAAATACATACCTACCTGATTTCAAAAATAAAAAAACCGCCTAATAATTTGAATTTTCAAAACTTTTTATGTTTGTAAAAAATTGGAAAATACGTTTTGCCTTGAAAAAAATTGTACTTTTTTCAGGATTTTTGAGTCTAAATTTTTTTTTCATGTTGAATTAGTTAGCACTCGTTCTTTGAAATTCGAATTTTTTTGGGAGGTGGATGAGAAGAGTTTTTTGATTATCAAGCAATTCATTAAAAATGTGAATAAATGAATAAAATATAAAATGTTGAATAATTTGTTTGAATTGAGTGAATAGTTCGCAAATGGTTTGATTATTCAGAAATGAACGAATCGTTTGTCGAATGATTCATTTTCATTAACGAAATCATTTACGAACTATTTCATTCAGTATCATCAAAAATTTCCAGACGCTTGTTTGTTTTAATTCGAGTGAATTGCTTGTGAACAAGATGAATGTCCTTTCTTGTGGAAATTTTTTAAAAATTGTAGTCTTTAATTCCTCATTGAGTCAACTTTGATTTGTTCCAAGATCCAGAAATGAATTATGGGAGGGGTTGAGAATGTGAGAAAAAATAGGGAAGGGGTCAAGTTTCAAATTAAGTCATTTTTCACTGATCTTTCAGTCGAAAATCATAAATTTTTTCTGACGGAGAATTTATTGAAAATTTAAGGTTAATGATTTTTGACTAAAAAATTAATAAAAAATTCTCAAGTTTTAAAATTGAATGATTAAAATACTGCAAGAGCGAAGCGACAGCGAATTTTTTTTTAAAAAATATACTTTGACGAACAAAAAAATGCACGTTTTTTTTTTTACATTTTTGCAGCAAAAAATCTTTTTTCCAATCTTGAGGTGGGGGGGGGGGCGCTTAAGCCCTTTGAGCCCTCCTTGCCTATGCGCTGATTTGAATGAATTTTTCGTAAACGTATTTTTGCCTAATTTGAGGAAATTGTTCACAAACTGATTAAAAAGGAAAAATTATTGTGGAACAATTAAATTATTGCACTAAGTAAATAAAATTCTCGTCAATTTTTTTGGGAAAACCCAATCGAAACATTTTATTTTGAAATTGAAAACCAAAAAATCAAAATTTACATTTTATGCAAATGAGAAAATGACGACGACGAGTCATCCATCTTTTCCAGGGTTGGACTGAACGGGAAGAGGACAGTAAAATAACTTACCCTTTTCCCTCAAAAGCGATGAAAATTTCTATTTCAGTTGGGAAAATTACGTTAGAATCGGGAAAATTTGTAAAAATGATAGTTAAGTTTTGGAAAAGTGAAAATTTCTTATTTTTTTGTGTCCAAAAATCCCAGAAATTTTTTTCTCTTTTCAATCTAAAAATTGAAAAAATCTGGTTGAGTGAGGATTTTCTCTCGTTTCCCTTGAATTTTTCAATGCAGATTTCATAATAACGAAATTTTGAGAACTTTTTTTTTTGGAAAAGCATATCGTTAAAAAATGAGCTACTGAGTTACTAGCTACCTTCCTTCAAAAAAATGGACCAGAATAAAAAACATTTCTATTAATTTTCTGGTATATTTTTTTTTTTTTTAATTATAGGGTTTGCCTCCTCCAAAATTGTACACTTTTCAAGATTTTTGGGTCAATTTTTTTTCATTTTCAATTATGTACAAATTCTTTGAAATTTTGAAATTCAATTAGTAATTTTTTGGGAGGTTTGGGGGGACTGGGGTTGATTTTTGAACTATTTCATCACGAATATGAACAGAATAAAAATATTGAATGATTCGCTTGAATTGAGTGAATAGTTCGCAAATTAAGTTTTATTACCAAATTTTTGAAAAGGTAGTATTTTTGGATTTTTCAACAGTTTTTCAATGACATCCAAATCCGAAATATTTGAAAAATTTTGCACACCGGTCCCACATCAAACTGGACGCTTATCCAACTCCATTCCTTTTTCCAAATCACGAAATCTTAATTTCGCTTCGACAAAATCTGTCAATTTGACAACGACCGAGCGAAAAAAAGAAGATAGTTTCTACACTGTCACGAAAGGATCTTATTTTAAATCCCGGTTATAAATTAGCATCGGGTATTTATAGCGGGAAGGATAATAAGGGGGGCAGGAGTGGCAGTACCGTGCACACAGCAGTAAGTACTAATGGACTCGATAGAATATTCGGCCGATTTGCGAATACCCGCATAGAAAACCGATTCGTCACGCTTAATGGACGGCATAACGGTTGATTAATGATTGTTTTGTTTATGCGATGGAATTTTTATACGATTAAAAAAGTATACTGCGCGGTGCCTAGACCTACGTAAACAATATAGGATATCGTCGGTATTAGCTCGCTGTGGGAAAACGCCTGTGAGACGATGAAAATACTATATAAGGCTGTCACCGCGGCATCTTCGTCATATGGGAGATGGGAATATTTCAACGTGTATGTTGCATAGATATACAATATCTCTATATACAAAGAATGTCTACAGCGAGGCGTATAAAATTCATGAGTGATACCCTTAGCATGTGCGGATACATTTCGAGGCTAATATGCGATCTGCATTCTTAAGAAGGAAACGTGCCGGAGTTGGAAATCGGCCTAATAAATCTCGACGACGACGACGACTTTTCGTGAATTATAAAATTCTATATTGTCCTCGGCCGAGTCCGATCGAAGGTTATATAAACCATACGCGTCTATTTTCTCAATTCGACCATCCAATCCAGGGAAGGTCGTTGAGTTGAATTCCTTGGGGATTTAGACCCAGGGTAGCTTTTTGTTCGGCAGCAATTAACTTGTTTCGCGACGCGTTAAAAGGGTATTTAAAATACACTCGTGTAGTTGAGATTTTCTTCGATGTCTTTGCCTCCAGCAGCTGTAATGGCCAGGAAAATTTTTAGGTACCTTGGATTCTCCTAGAGGGGAATAAAATGGGCGACGTTTTCTCATCCTGATAATATCCGTATCAGTGATATTGCCCGAAAAGGGCATTGCAAAGATGGCCCTTTGCGAGATAAAATTACCCGGGCTGTGAGATAGATATCAGTGTCGTGTGATGTTGTGTAAAGATATGAAATGCTGGTTGGCAAATGCTGAAACAATGTACTCGCGGCGTCGTATAAAGGTTTAATTTTATCGCGGCATATTTTTCTTATTCTTGGTTATACGACGAGCCCGAGTATCAAGAGTAGCAGCTTTTTATGGTTATGGGAGCTATTTAACAAATTTCTCGGGTTTATTATAACTGCACCGAGCATTAACGATGAAACGACGAGTCTGGTTGCAAATTACTTCATTTTTTTACCCCCTTGGTCTTCGCGGGATCGACTGATTGACGATTCGCTTCTGAGACGGTTTTACGATGATGCTTTTTAAATTCCGAAGGCGTTTGAAATACGCGAGTGATTTCCAAATTGTCTATTCGGATCGTCGAAGGCGTACTGTGAAGTGTGATGACATGTGTCATATAAGTTGCCTACTCGATTCGCCGTAAATCCGTCATCCGATGGTGTGATTTTTTTTCAAAGCTGCGGGCGGATGTGAATTTTTACCTAATAAGATGAATGTTCGACGGAGCTGGATGTAAATTTAAACATGCCTGGAAAATATTGCGTCGTGGATGGAAAAAATAGTCTGTCGTGAATGGACTAAGATGTTTGTGCTCTATTTTTGGCGAAGCCTTCGTACAAACTTAGTTAATTTGGGCTAATCTTATTGTCTTTTGGTTCTAAAATGAAGAAGAGGAATTTGCGCGCAGTCTTATAAATTTTTTTCAGGGGTTCCCAAACTATAAATAAGAGCGATTTTTTGAATCGATTATGGTGGTAGGATTTCATTTTTTTATAATCATTATCTTTATGGGGAAAGAGGTATACAGGATTAGTTTTTTGGATTTTTTTTTGTTCTCAATTCCTCTGGGTGAAGATTTTAGTTGAACCATTTCTTTTGAGCTGTTCCATACTAAAACGAACCTAAAATGAAGCTGGGTCTTGTGATTTTGCTCAATATTTTTTTAAGAGTTGCCCTTGATGGTATATTCAAAAATCCTTGGTGATTTCCCTTCTAACCCTCAAAGATTTTTTGGGGGGAGGGGGGTGAATCTCGTAATTTTTCGGCAATTGCGATTTTTTTCCAATTTACCAATATTTGAAAGCTCATTTCTTGATATAGGTTATACTTGAAGGAAAACTGTTTGCGGGGCCCGAAAGAGAATTGATATGAGATTCAAAAACGCTGATCACATTTTCAAAAGCTCAAAGTTGAACTTGAGTGATGAATGCTCAACTTTCATGATATCACAATAGATGAAAGCTACCTCTTGAAAATCTGAAAAAAATACGTGAGTAGCCCTTTCTACACATTTTGCAAACAAAAAATATTTTCAAGATGCGATTTCCAGACCCTTAGAAGGTTCAGGGGTCCGCAATTTTGACCAAAATTCAAAATAATTGGTAACGTTAAGTAGCACATCGATTTCTATACTAATTTGTAGGCACTGATTTCGAATATGTACTTGGTTTTTTCATTCGACCTCTCTGAAGACCCTATTGGCCCACTTGATAGGGTCCAAATTCGAAAAAATGAAAAATAACGTGTGACCTGTCGTTTGTAAGGTATTGAAGGGCACTCAGTTCGAAAATTTACTTATTTTTTGGATTTGACTCTGCAATGTCCCCCTAGCCCCCCAACTTTGGGGAGAAGTATGTTGAAAAATTGTGTTTCAAGGCGTGGAATTCATATGTATATCGACGATTTTATCTTCTTTCCCTGGCTCTAAGCGACCCCTCCCGAATTAATCGTACATTCCTTGGATGTATCGTATCTTGTCATTTCTTTGAAAAGTGACGGAATCGCCAAATTTCCAACATACGAAAACCAGACAGTTCATTCTGTTTTTCTGAAGAATGACCAAAAACAATGATTTTTATGCATATTTGTTGCGTCGTTTCTTGTCGTTTCTTTGAAAAACGACAGAAAAGAAAGTTTTCTGGTGCACTAGAACGAGGATTTCTAGTCTATTATTTTATATTTTTGAAAAACAACTAGAAATGATCATTTCTGACTATGTTGGAAGCGTCGTTTCCTGTCGTTTCTTCGGAAAACGACAGAAACGACAATTTTCCGGCATATTAAAATGAGGGGTTTCAGTCCAATATTTTTCATTTTTGAAAAACGACTAAATACGAACATTTTGAGGTAAGTTTGATGTGTCGTTTCTTGTCGTTTCTTTGAAAAACGACGGAATCGCCAAATATCCAATTTATAAAAACCAGAGCTACCAGTCCAATTTCATTCATTTTTGAAAAACAATTAGAAACGATCATTTTTAACGATGTTTGATGCGTCGTTTCTTATCGTTTCTTCGAAAAACGACAGATATAAATTCTCAGTCCAATCTTTTTTTATTTTTGAAAAACATCTAAAAAAGTACATTTTCAGGAATTAAGTTTTGATGTGTCGTTTCGTGTCGATTTTTCGAAAAACGTCAGAAACGACAATTTTCCGGAATACCAAAAAGAGGATTTTTAGTCAATCATTTTTTATTTTTGAAAAGCGAATTGAAACGATCATTTTTAGCTATATTGGATGCGTCGATTCCTGTCGACAAGTTTTTGACCTACTAAAATATGGATTACCAACCCATTTCTAACCGATTTTTGGAAAATAATTGAAAATGAAAAGTTTCATGTTTTTTTGATGCGTCGTTTCGTGTCGAAAGTGAGTAAATTTTTTTCTTCAGTTTTGATCTAATTAAAATTTTTTCTGGAGGTTCAAAATTCAAAATTTATAATGAAAAAAAAAGGAAAGCAGAAACATGGTAAAATTGAAATTTTTCAATTCTTTGGAGTGACGGTGTCCAAATTTATACATTTTCAGTGTTGTAGATTACAAATTTGGCCATATTTTTCTCTTTGGAATGAAGGACTTGGTGGAGGGGTGGAGTGAGGGAGCGATGGAGTCAGGGGTAAGACATATGATAAGATCCATAGATTCATAATTGGATTCAAATAGATACCTACAACCACAATATATAGAATTAGATCCAATCGTATGCAATTCACTTTTTCAGATTTTTTTCCGAACAAATCTGTCTTCATCTGCTTGGTTGGATCCGAATCAGTCTGAACAGATACAGTTATATCAGTTACCATCCAATCGGATGCTGCGGTATCAAATCAGATTAATTCCGTTTTCTCCTCTGATTTGAATCATCATTCACAAATCGGACCCTGCTGGAAAGAAGGGACATTGTTTTTAAAAAGTCTCATTTTTCACGTTTTTGGTACAAATGACACCAAATCTGGACCAAACACTTATTCGGTTTTTTTTCACACAAGATCCTTTTTTCCGGCAAGGTTGCAATATCTATTCATTTTTGAAGAGATCCAATTAAATCTAATTGGATCCAGTTGTACATATTACTTTGGCCAAATTTCTGATCGAATGAAATCTGAGTGGATCCGGTCACATCCGACTAAATCTAATTTTTTTCCCCTGGGGTGTCACGTAAATTCCTTCTTGTCGTATGCATTGTTGCTTATTAGATCGAATACCAACTAAATAAATAATGATCAGAAAAGAGGGGCTAGGTCAAGAAAATTTTAATTCCTCCTTAAATTTTGAGTACCCTCTTGGAAGAAATACCAATTTGAAAATTTTTTATTACAGGATGGTCCCAGAACAAGAACTTGGAGCGGGAAGAATCACGACTCGGTGGAAATAATGCTAGTGGCATTTCCCTCGAACGATGATAAGACTGCGGCCAATTTTACTACAACGTTAAATAACGACGGGCATAAGTATAAAAATGACATCGTACTGCAAACCATCGGCATCGAAGAAAAGCGCACGCAACGAGTGTAAAAGTACTGAGAAAATTTCGTAAGTACCATGATTCATTTTAATGGCAAGCTGTAAAATATTTTTACACGACGATGCGAATCTCGCGCTAATGTGTCAAAGACGTACAGATACACGTGTTTCTAGCCCGAAAACCGTAGGTACCTTTGGTTCGGGGATTATTTCGGATATTGTCGTAAATCATAGGTTATGGAATCAAAGCACCGTCGTGGGTTATATAATTGGTTCTATTCCCTTGTGTGTGGAAAACGAAGGAAGAAATTTCACTCGCTTAATTTAACCCGATGTATTATTCATCGGGTTCCGTTTTGTGTTGGCGCTGTTGAATTTTCGACAATTGCTATTAAATTCGTTCTGGGAGACGAATTTGAACAAGTTTTTAAACGATGATCGAGTCTCTCGCGTGAGCCAGTTGTCGAGTTTCTTTGACCGAAAAGTAGATTGATAAATTTCGATTACTTATTGAGAATTCAACGAAAGGTATATTGCTGTGGCAAGGACCTTTTCTCTTCTCCCTTCCTAAAAATTAACAATCAACTTGCGATTAAAATGAAAAATATGTTTTTCCTTGAAAATACCTTATGATTAAACCGAGTCAAAAAATTGTTGAAACAAAGCGAATATTTTAACGTTAGAAATTCCATTTAAAAGTGAAAGGAAATTGCTGAGGTTTTACAAGAAAAACTTTCACCCTGAAATTCTAAAAATAATTCGACCCAATCGAGAAATATTTCCACGTTAACGTCGTTATCTCAAACACAAGTTTACTGTAAACATTATTATGATTTTACGATGCGAGAAAAGTAGGTATTGTGGAATGAACAATAAACATTCGCGGGTACCTGTTTTTCGTATTCTTTTGTTTTGCTCCGAATAATATTTGTTGTTTGAAATGTTGGAAAAAAATTCCTTCGGTAGGCTCCAACTGAATTTTTACGTGATTTTTCGAGCAAAATTCTTGATTTTTCCGACTTCGACTGAATTTTGAAAAGGTTTAGAAGGTGAAATAATAATGGCAAAGTTTATAAAAATCGCGAAAAGAAATGAAAAATCGAAGAATTTTAATGATGATACAATAATATTGAATTAGTGAAACGTTGGAAATTATGGAAAATTGGGGAAAAGTTGACCTTGAAGTCAATTATCCGTTTTTATCATCCCTGTGTTTTTTAGGCCTAGGTCGGAATCTTCAAACTGAAGTTTGATTTACGTTTTGAATTTTAAACACGATTGCGCTAAAGCATTTTGAATTCAAATTATTCGTGAAATATGTTCGTTAAAATTTTTGTCGTGTACGACTGTACGTGTCTCTCATTACATTTTTTATACTTCATTTTTATTAATTATTTGATTAAGTATCTGTTTTGATAGTTATTTCTTGATCAATTTCTGAATTATTTAAAATTATAGATGTCTATGAAATAATTTTCCTAATTTACCTAGTTTTTGGACTAGTCGAATTCAACTGTTTTTCTGCCAAAGAAAAATAATTTTGTAATGTTCAAAATTTTTTAGAAGTCATTTTTTCACAAAAAGTTGAATTTGAAGTAGAAAGACTAGAAGATGACGTTTTCAAAGTAACCAGTAATGAGAATAGAGTAATCTAAAAAATTATTAACATATGTGAATGAAAAAAAAAATGGAAAAAAGCCTACTTGATTGAATTATTTTTAATAACTAATGAAAATATTTTCAACTTGTATGCACTTACTAAAGTAAAAGGATCAAGGTTTGAATTACTTTCCCACGCTGCCACCTCAGAATTTTGTCAAGAGGGAAAGGAACATCTTCATAGGAGATGTGAAAAGGAGGAAGAGGACGGTAAAAAATAGTTCAATCTTTAAAAAACAAAGTAAAAATTCAACAGAAATGGATCCCTAATATTGAAAATCTTTGAAAAAAAATATTTAAAATTATTTTCATGTTCTTGAGAGGATGAATGCAAGATTTTTAGTCAATTTGTAATTTCCATTGCAATTTTTCCATAAATATTTTCAAAAGTAGTCTCGTAGGCCATATTTATTTTCGTTAATTCAAAACCAGAAAAGTTTTCAGATTTTTACACTCTTGTTTTTTTGAAGGGGAGGGGAGGTGAAATGATAGTCGTCTATTCCAATAATGATTTTTAAAAATAAAGCCACAATTTCTTTTTTTAATCATCATTTTTTTATTACTTACCAATAAAGTTATTCATTCGTCTGCACATTTTTTTACTGAAATGTTTTTAAAATTTTCTGCGTAAAAATGAGAAATCCAGAGGCAGGAAGTCTGATCTCTCCAGCTCCAGAAAATATATCTGTTGCGGTTTCCTCTCTTCGGCTTCAGCTTCAACTTCGAGATTATTGATTACAGCTCTCTTGCTTTCGAATCTGGCTCCAGATCTTTTAAAAAAGTGCCTCCGGCTTCAAGAATTTCTCGAAGTGTCGCATCGTCAGGCTGGAGCCCTACTCCCCCTTCCTCGGCTCCACTCCGGATCCCTGCAAAAAATATGAGTTCAAATTCGAAGTTACAAATTTTGAAAAAAGGGGGTTAAATCGATCAAATTGGTACCAATACAGGTATCTAATCCACGATAGGTGTTAAAGTTCATATGGACCATTTTTATGTGGGTTTCTCTGGCGAATATTCTGACACAAAAAAGCAGAATTTCGTAAACTTCTCAAAAAAAAACTTTTCCTTTTCTATTTTTTTCTTTTTTTGAAATAATCAAGTTCAACTGTAATTTTTTCCAAAAAAAGTTGCCATCCTAAAAAAAAATCTGAAAATTCTGTAATGAAAGACGAGATAACAATTAAAATTTCAAGACTCAAATACATAGAAAAGGAAACTATACTTTTGAAAATATAGAAAATGAGATTGAACTGAAATTGAAACTAAAAATTTCCTTGATTCTGGTCCTGTGGATTGTGGAAAAAATCATTCGGCTCTCAATTTAGCTTTTCAGTATCCTTGTTTTCCCTCTTTCATCCAAAGATGCTGCCATTCAACATATTCACTCTCAACATTTCTTCATTTTACGTAGAACATGCAGAATTACTGACTTCTTTTCTTAATTTCTTACTTTTCACAACGGATCTAGATACATAGGCGCCCTCAGAATTTAATTAAGGGAGAAGCTGAGAATTTGTGAAAAATGGGAGGGAGAAATTTCAAATTAGTAATCATTTTTTTTTACTGATTTTTCAGTCAAAAATCATTCATTTTTTCTGACGATTTGGAAATTTATTGAGAAATTGGTGATTTTGTATTGAAAAATTGGTCAAAATTTATCAAATTTTAAACTAAAATTACTAAAATATTGTCCGAGCGAAGCGAAGACGACTTTTTTTTTCAAAAAATACTGTTTGAAAAGCAAAAAAATTACACTTTTTAATATTTTTGCTATAAAAAAACTTTTTTCCGAGCTTAAGAGGGAAGGAACTTGAGCCCCCTGAGTGCGTCTATCCGAGGCAGAGTTTTTTAAAAAAAACTTGGAAATTTTGCCACTTGAAAAAACTTTTTCCGTTGTTTAAATCAAACACATTTTATTTCATCCATTTCTTGATAATTTCTCCTCAAACCATACGTAAAAAGCACGCTGGAAAATTTTATCGTCGTATTCTAATTTGAAAACATAAAACTATACGTAACCGATACCCTTACGAATTCGAAGAGTAGAACTGAGACTCGACCGACGTAATAAATAACGCTGGTCAAGATGTTCAATAATGGGGAAAAAATTTCACTTCAAAGGCCATTACTCGTATTACCAGAATATTAATGAAGCAGCCTCGTTTCCACCATCTGTGTGACCCGTTCGACGTATACAGGGTTTCCGGATCTCGGGTTCGAGTGGCGTACAATTCATATGGAATCCTACACGATGTACTTTTTACGACGCAATTTTATTTGCGTATTTTTACGAGTATTACCCACGTGTTTAAAATTCCGAATGTAAAAAATATCATTATTAATTTCGCGAATACTACACGTTCAATTGTATTTTCAAGGATTCGCGCAATTGAATATTTTATTATACCGACGACTGCATCTATTTCTATAGTAAATATCGAGTATCTACATTGGCTTTGGTGTGGCGGCGTTATAAAACCGTAACCAATAATTCGAGGGAGTTTCTTCTCATTTATTCGCATTTATACACGCGAGGAAATGGTAATTCGGCGATACTGTACGTAATTCTGTATGCAGAATGAAGCCAGCACCCTGTATCAGTGCTATGTACGATGTGCGGTTTATTGTATAAGAAACGTATGGAAGGAAGAAGGAAGCAGGAAGCGTTAAATACGCGTGATGTTTTTGAAAATCGTTTTTTTTTCCTTTGCGAAAAGCTACAACTCCGATACGAGGATTAAATTTCGTTTCGATAACTCGTTCACACTCGATAGAATTTATTTCATACGGAAGTCTTTTTTTCTTCCTTTTATGCGAGTATTCGCCTTGTAGGTACGTCAACGTATGTCATTTGTTTATATGTATTTTTTTTTCCAAAGGCTGGTATTTATTAAATCGTAGGTAACGTTTTGTGTGAAAAAGATGTTATATTTACGTGTAGTTATACCTGGTATTATTTTCGAATGGCGTACGAATACTTTTTGCGATCGAGTAATCGTCGAAGCGATTAAATTTAGAAAAGAGTATACCTATATCGAAGTATTCGTGTATGAAATATTCTCCATTCGATGGAAAAATATGAAGAAAATCAATCTGTTTGGATCCTAGCTCGTTTTATTTTTTCTGAAATTTTCAGCGTCATTCTTTTGACTATTTTAAGTTACGAATGAATGACAGGAAGAGAGGGGAAGAATCCGATCTGCAGATGCGAAGATTTGTTATCTCGTTGACGGAAATTAACTTCCTGATTGGTAGATTACGAGATGGAAAAATGCATCATTTGAGAAAATAATTGTAATGAATTGCAATTTTTGTAAATACGGTTCCATGATGTCAATTGGTAAAAAAAAATAGCGAACAGAAAACAAAAAATTGCTAGAATTTCACCTCGGTTGTAAGAAACATAGAAAATGACAAAATTTTCAATAATTTTGCTGTGACAATAGGCAAGAATGTTTTATGAGTTTCTTTTTAATTTTTCAATTGATGAAAATTCAATATGAAAAATTTTGGAAGTTTAAAAAAAATTGTATTTGAGAAAACTTCAGATGAACAAATTGAAGAAATCATGAAAATTTAAACCTAAAAAATTTTGAAGTTGCAAAAATTATATTTTCCAAGAAACTTTTAATTTGGAAAAACATAAGAAAAAATTGAATATTTTGAAAAATTCATGACAATGTAAACTTGGAAAACCGCCCAAAGGGAGTATTTATTTTTCGATGCCTTGTAACTTTGAGCCCAAAGGGGCAGAAAAAGAAGCTGAGGTATTGATTCCAATATCCGAGTGCCCAATCACGATTGAGAAGACCTAATTTATATGGAAAGGAATTTTTTAAAGAGTAAATTCGAATCAAGGAAAATAATATGAAAGTGGGAAGAAAAATTCAAAAAGTAGAAAGAATTTTTATTTTTCAGATCCAGTCATATACCTAATAGCACCCAGAGTGAGATCTCAAGTCCCCCCCCCCCACCACCACCATATCGAAAATATTTTTCATTACAAAAGTTTGAAAATAGTGCATGTTTTGCTCTTCAAACATAATTTAAAAAAAAAATTCTTCCTTGTTTCGTTCGATGAAATTCTGTCTCTGAAAATCAGTGGAATGATTTTCATTGAAAATTAATTTTTCACAGATCTTGCAGACAAAAATCGCCATTTTCTCAACAGACCTGAGCAAGATCATTATGAAATTATCTTAGATCAGATCAAGATCATTTAGACACAATGATCTTTGATCTTGAGATTAAAAAAAAAAGATCAAGATCGGATCATTTTGATTTTTTTGCATTCATCATAATTTAGCTAAGAAGGTGATTTTATTTTTGTTTCTTCAACTTTCATATTTTTTTCAATGGGAAGTTTGATCTTTTCATCCGATTTCAGTTCTTTTCTTTTCAGGTTTCAGTATACCTACTTAAAAATATAAGCAGAAATAAAAAGCTGTAAGATTTGAAACCTCTGTTTGTTAAAAATTTCAAAAGTGAACCTTTTGAATTTATTTTTTAACTTTCTGATTCATACAGCTAGCTTTTGGCTAGCTTTCAGCTTTTTCGAATTTCAGCTTTTAGTTATTATTCATCAAATTTTCAGCACAAAACTTGTGACTTTTACCTTAAAACTTCTAATTTACAATACTCTGGAAGCTCAATGATGTAAATCATCGTTCCTGTCAGTATTATTTTCTCAAAATTTCGATTTTTTCAGTTTTTCAAATTTTTGCTCGAAATTAAATTTTTTTACAACAGTTTCTTTCCTACCCACGAAGTTTCTTCTTCAAGGTTTCTCTAGCTCTAAATTGTTTTCAATTTCTTCAATTTTTATTTACCTTCCAAAATTATTTCTACTACAGTTTCTTCATTTTCTTACTGATATTCATCTCAACCATCAACATCAACTGTGAAGTTCTATTGAATATTCGGTTTTTAAAATTTTAAAAAATTGACATTCCTTCAAATGTACTTCAATTAGTAATTCTTTTTAAAAAATTTCCTTCCCAAATTTTGTCATTTTTTGAAAATTTTTTTATTTTAAAAATTTTTAAAGCTGCATAAATTGAAATTTTGAGCTAAAAAATTTCATGATCTAGATCGGATCAAAATCAAAAAATAAGATATGATCAAGATCATTTTGGCATAATAACTTTGATCTTAAGATCAAATGATCTGGATCATGTCCAGCCCTGTATTCTCAATCAATTTTCTTTTTGTCTAATAAATCAATAATTTTGACTGAAAAATCTGTGAAAAATTACTAATTTTCATTTAGTCAATTTATTTTATTGATTTAAATAGGTAAATTTTCCTGTGTATCTGGTGATCGTTCATTCCCAAAAATTCCGCAATTTTTCAACTTTTCCAATTTTTCATTGCTCCAATCTGTAAATGTCTTATCTGCCTACTGAAAATATCCTGAAGATACCTGAGCTACCTACTCAATTTTTTAATTTAAATTTTATCTGCCTTCCTTTTTTCTCAAATTCTGAGTCCTTTAAATACTTATATCGATCTATTAGACACCATGTCTGTGTCCCCTTATAATGAAAATTTCCAAACCGAGAAAAAAAATCCCTCGAAAAATATTCGATGTAATTAAAAAGAAAAAAGGCGATATTTTGAGGCTTTGCGTTCGCAAATAAGAAAAAGGTGTAGGTTAAATTCAAATATCTACGCAGAATTTATCATTGTCGTTGGAAACCTCGTATATAACTGTACATTCGAATCCACTCTGGAAATAAATTCCTCGCCGAGACGAAAAAAATGGCGGATTATTCGACGTCACATGTGTGACATGTTCTTACCTCTGTGCTGAAAATTTCTACGTCTTTTGAAATAATCATTTGATGATATTTCTCGACGCGACGTTTGTTATATTCAAAATGTAAATAACACGTTGCCTATATACGAATTTGCCAACTCGAATTACCTGACTCAGACGACGACTGCGAAATCGAAGAAGAGTAAAAAAAATACCAGAGACGTGTTCTCGTCGCGACATTCCCCTATAATGAGCTTTTTATAAGGCTGCTGTTTCGCTAATGTTTACCATTTCCAGTAAAATTTAAAGTTGAAATAAATTTCGAGTCGAAATACGTTTTAAACTTTGGCGTCGGATGAGAAGAATCGAGTTTTTCGTGTAACTTCGATACGATGCTGTAATGAAGTTGGTTGGCAGCACGTATTGGTCATGCAGAGAACGTTCACCTGACATGGTTCATTTAAATTGTAGTACCCAACATAACGTGTCTGAATTGGCCAATATGTGTTGCTATTGTGAATGGAACTCGAGAGGGTTTTTTTACGTAAATAGCCCTTATGAGGATTTCGAGTGGTATGCGTGTGCTACGATCGACTCTATTGTCGATAGAACACTGTATGTTTATTAGGTATTCAACAAGGTGGTATTTGTCCGTCAGTCATGCCCAATTGTACTGTGCGATAGTGGTTTGGCGATGCATAAATACTCGAGCTCTGGCGTTGGCCTTTGAAGCGCTAAAGGTAATTTTAAATTCTGTCATGAACGTATGTGTTATAGGTATGCATGAAAGAGTATCTGGCTAGGTAGCTCGATCTGCTATGTACCTATCTGCTGTGGTATTTTGATTTCTCTCGTATTGTCTGCTTTCAAGCTAGTACGTGGAAATTCGTGAAAAGCCAAGGTGTTTCAATAATGCATTATTTTACTCGCGATAAAAGAACTTCGAAAGGGTTCAGAACGAACGGGTTGATTGCGATTTTAAGCTGTCGAGTGGTTTTCATTCTAAAGAGAAGAGCGAATGGTGTATACAAATTTACTCAACCGTAGTCAAATTTTTCGTACCTTTTGGACCGTTTTTTTGTGCGCAGATGAATTCAACGATGCATTTTTTTTTTCACTTCTTAGATTGTACCATTGCCATCACACTTCGTTCAACTTTTCGTTGTTCCAACTGGTGCAGGATTCAGAGGTAAAGTGTAGAATGGTGGAAAACAATGTGCTTACATTGGAAATAATAAAAGGTGCAACAATTTTACTACTCGGAGCGATGAAAAAGAAATTTAGTGAAGCGGTGACTGTTTTGTCAAATGGTTTACTGGTTCGTGGAAAATTTTTACCCTCGAATTTTCAGAATTTTTTGTCAGTATTTTGAAATTCGAGTAATTTTTGCTGTGAAAATTGGAAATTTGTGGCGGATGACAATGGCCGATGAAAAAATGAATCGTAATTTTGTATTGCAATGTTAATGTATTAATTTGTGATGAATGAAGTGCAAAAATTCTATGTGAATGAGTAGAGATCTCGTGATAATAATGGGAAAAATCTCAAATGCAATAAATCAGCTTGACGAAAGTGATATTCCATGCTGAACTGATAATTATTCATTTCAATAGGAGTTGAGAGAAAAATTCTTTCCCTAAATGAAGAATTGAAAAGTATCAATTTCTGAATTTTTAACAATCTAGACATTTGTAACGTTTTTTCAATTCTCAATCCTGTAGACATCAAGGCAACTCTCTGTTTGGCTTATTTACCAGAGATATAAAGACTCAAGTCAGAGGCGTGATGCCGGGGAGGGGGGGGGCGTGACATCCTCCCAGACAATCTCAAGATTGCAAAAAGTTGAGAAAAATAAGGTAAAGTTGGGATTTTTTCCCAACTAGTCCCAACTTTTCCCAAAATTGGATTTGGGATATGTAATCGGAAAAATTGGAAAATGTTGAGAATATTGTAAAAAATTTTCGCCTTCGCTTCGCTCGTTTTCAATAACTTTGAAATTTATTTCAGAAATACTTAATGGAAATGAATCTTCTTTTCTCCTAACCCGTGCCCTGTCCATGCCCAAGTAATTGAATGCCTTCGAATGAAAAATATTATTTTCATCATTTTATCATTTATCAGAGGACTTCGTGACACTCTTGAATGAAATTTTCAACAAATTTTCGATTTTTTTAGAAGGAAAGCTTTTTTTTAAAGACAAAAAGTAGGACGAAAAAAAAAGAATTTTAATGAAAAAATTTCAGCCTTTTGATGCTGTTTTTTCTCAACAATTTCTGATTCTCAAAGTAATGCTTTTCAATGCCCGATAATTATCCAAGTAAATTAAAATTCATGCTTATTTCACTCTATTTTCGGACTTTCAAAAAAAACGGCGTTTCTTAATGAGCTTCTCTTCTCACAGGCGCACCCAGGGGAGCTCAGTGAGCTCGTGTCCCCTGCTTAAGCTCGAAAAGAAAAACTTTTTATTGCGAAAATAGAAGAAATTGTCTCTTCTAAGCAGTGTTGGCCAATTGCTTGAAACACTTTTGTTTAAAACGTGAGGAAAAAAACAATTTTTATTTTAAACAAAAAATCGTTTTAAATTGTTTTTCTCTGTTTTAAATATGTTTTTTTCCATCTGCCTGTTTTTTTGAAAAATGTTTTTTTTATATGCAAAAATGTATGAAATTTATAGTATTTTTAGCTCTGAGTACGAGAAAAATGATTTAAAAATTGTAGCACAACTGAGAAGTGAGAACTGACTTTTTCACGATCACATTTTCCTGAGTTTTCAAAAATTTTGGCAATTTTTGATACAATACATAACGAAAACTGAAACCTACGTAACTGTAACCGTATCTTTTAAAGACTAAAAATGTGTTACAACATTTTTAACAAAAAAACCACTGTTTTTGTTTTTTTTTCAACACTGCTTTGAAGTAGTGTATTTTTCAAAAAAATTTCGCCCTCGCTTCGCTCGGTCAGTGTTTTAATTATATTTCAAAAATTGATTATTTTTCATTAATTTTTCAGTCAATTTTCAATTTGTTAGAAAAAATTATTATTGCGAGTGAAAGATTATTTTTTTAAAATAACTAATTTGATATTTAACCCCTCTCCTGATTTTTTTATCAAGTTCTGAATCCTTCTCTTAATTAATTTCTGGGTACGCCTATGTCTCTTCTTCCAAAAAAGTAAGAAATTTGGTGAAAAATCCATTCAAGATTGTCGCGAAATGCCCGAATAATTGAAAACGATAATTTTTTCATTTAATTCAATTTTGGAATTTTTTTAAAATAGTAGTAAATTTTGAAGATTTTTTCAATCATAAGCAATCTTTACTTAGGTACTCAATTTAAAATCAAAGACATTGGAAAATTTTTAAAAAGAGATTGTATAATTTTTTAAAAATTAGTTGTTTTTTTGGGGGGATAGAAAAAATAGTTGGGAATTTTTCGGGAAAGTAGTTGAAAAAATTCGAGGTACACCCCCCCCCCACCGCAGAACAAATCGCTTCGTCACGTCACTGACTCAAGACCAGTTAGGAAAACATTCTAAATATTCTTCGAAAAATTTAAAAAATCAGATGCCTCACAATGTCAAAGTTTAGAGCTATTTTTAACCTCCTCTAGTAAGTACATAGATTGATACTCGTATACTAAGCTGTTGGGTTTACGAAGATTCGAAATTTTGCAAATTACCTAGTTCAGGAAAGAGTAGGTTGTGAAAAATGAATCTGAAATGAAATTTTTTCAAATTTGGTATTTGTTTTTCCTTTTTTTTACTTTTGATTAATGACGTCGTATACAAATTCTCGCTCGGTATCAATTCAAACTTCGCCCACGAGATAAATTCGACTCGCAACAAAACTCCTCGCTTCCTTTATTTCTGTGCTCGAGTTACGAAAAAATCTCAACATTCGCGTTAATATAAACATATACAGGAGATGTTTGCCTACCGGCGCTGATAGCTACGTCTAAGACACGACGTTGGCATAAAAACCTCATACCCGCGAAATGCCACATAGAAGGGAAGAATTACGTACGTAGATAGCTCTACATCTGATACGGAGATTTGTAACGATAACAAGAACGCGAAATTTTATTTCAACACCAGCCAACTCGCTGGAGCGTAAAATTCGCTGTTTTCTGTACCAAATACGAGCTGGCAATTCTAGCACGGTCGTAACAAGATTATCAGACATAACTGATTTACGCTATGATGACGTCGAATCGTTTGCAATAAGATCCCTCTTCTACGTGCCTGGCGTTGATACGCGGTGTATTTTGACAAACAGCACTGTCGTCCTCGTGTCTCGTGTCATTAGAGGACGATGCCGAAGAGAGGAGGGAAAAAAAACGGTGGAAATTTTTTCCATTTCATCAGCACAGTGTTGTAGTCCACTGTATAACCAGACCGGATACGAGATGTACCCGAATGGACGTAATTTCCTCGACGCTGCGAATACTCGGTCGTTGGAGAATTGCATAATGGATACGGAAATACAAAGAGCACGATGTCCTAATCTATTTGATTTAGCAGGCTGCGTCTGTACAACGGTACTTCCGCGAAATTAGCAAGTACCGATGTATTTTCGGGATCCACGATGGTCATTCTTTGTATATTTACAACCCTCATCGGCGACGTCGATAAATAACTCGCCGTACCGGGCTGGGCAACGGTTCGAAAATCAAAAACCAGACGTATAAATAATCCGGGCTCTGGGCAATGTTACCAATTGACTAGATTTCGCGGCACGAATTGAGTTAACAGCGTCTAAATAAATGTCATCTCATTATATCGCCTCAGCCTCGCGATGGCAAAGCAAAGAAAACTGCTAAATGGGTTCGAGAGGTTGGCAGCATGTTGGTCATTATTCAATGTCAAAAATACAACCGTAATATTACATATACCGACGTTACAAACGTCCCAAATTTATCACTCGTTTGTAACCGTGTTATAAATTACACTTATAAACTTTTATACTGTATAAGTTTTCGCAGGTCCGCTTTTTAAAAACTTCCAGCGTCAGTCTGGGCTCTGTATTTAAACATTGACGAAGCCGTCTCCGGCCGAGTTCGTGTTGGTCAACAATGTCGCATGTCGTTCTCGTTTACCTGGCATTATTTTAAACGCTGCCTGGGCCATAGTACGTTTATGGTATAATCTGGTCAAATATGTCTGACCGATGTCAAAACGTAATTATATGTTTTCGAATAGTTTACAAGTGTTGGTAATTTGATAATTCTTCGATAATTCCGGGTTGTCGGATGGGTTTCATGGTAATCGCTTTCGAGTGGGGTTATCTTACAACCCTGGTTTTTTTTACTCAATTTTTATACATAATACTTAAGATAGATAATTATATAGATGGTAAATATGTAATAGCCTTGGATTTTGATGAAATTCTTAGAGGTTTTCAATTTTTTTATTGGGAACCTTCATTGCAATATTCTCGTTTTTTAGTTTCCAGAGGGGCATAAGAAAAGAATTGAAGCCAAGGTTCATCAGATTGGGGTATTTTTAGGAAAAATTCCATAGGTGAGCTTACATCAAAAAGAGAAAAGAGGGCTCAAAAGAATGCAGTCCAAAACTTCATTATTTTCTTGAACCATTCAGTTCTCGATTCAAGATCAATTTTTTTTTTTTCGTTGAAAAAATACTGATCCGTATAAATCAGGGTGTCGGTTTTCTGGAAAACGTAAAAAAGACAAGGAATTTCGATCGTCTGAAAATGTCACAGAAAAGTCATATGGAATTTTGAATTTTTGATTTTTCCACTGAAATTTTGTAAAAATCCAGTAAAATATTTTCCCATATCGAAATAAAGTCAGAGGAATTTACCAAATAATTTGATTTTTTTACTCATAAAAAATCAAGGAGATCTTCGTTCTGTTTTTTTTTTTTTTTATAGTGAAATGAAATTTTTATACTTACTCTGTTTGAAAAGGCTTTCATTTTGATACACCCATCATGGTGTAGTTTTTTTAAAATAAAATTTAAAATTCACCCCCCCCCCCTCTTCGCCCACTCCCCCAGAAAAAGTTTAGGAAACTAAAATTAATTGGCCTGAAAGACTTTGAAAATTCAAAGAAAATCATTTCTGAAGTATTGTGGGTACACTCTACACAGGTGAGCCAAAAAACGAAAATCTTGGATTTTTGAAATGAAACCCCGCGCAAAATTTGTTGACTAGGGAGACTAGAAAAATTAATTTCAAACTCGATTTATATCTTCTGATTGCTCAAGAAAAATTACTTACCAAAAATTTTGGAAAATTGCAAAAATCATCACAATTTATTCAAATTAGCTTCAGAGCCTGTTTAGTAACTATCTAAACCAAATACTTCATTTTTTTCGAAAAATACATTTTTATAGCTTTTTTATCTGCTATTTCCTCACATATGAAAAAAAAAAGAGAACACTGACGTCCTGGGAAAAAAAGATCCAATTGGATCCAATCGTACATAATTTTTCGGATCCGAAGTGATGCAAAAGTATAATCCACTTGGAATCCAAATAGATCCAGTGTGATGCAATATGATATTATAAATTTATTCATGACAAAAAATCGAAATCTTTGTTGAAAAAATTTTTTTTTAAAGAAATTGACTTACAAAGTTACAACTTATATTTAGAGAACTGAACTTAGGTATTTTAAATAAAAATTGACATGAATTAAAAATTACTTATAGGGTAGGTAAAAATAATCAAAATCATTTTAAATAAAAATTCTCACAAACTAAAATTGATACCTACAAACAACTGAAAATATTACTTGAATCTGAATTAACACTTATTCGAAGAATTAAGATTATTTTAAATAAAAATTCAAATTATTTTAAATAAAAATTCACTAGAATTAAAACTTGGGTATAGGTAGGTATAAAATTTATACCTATAAGTACCTATTAACTTTTAATTCGCATAGAGTTTTATTTCAGGAATTTCAGTTACTTATTAAATAACTGAAATTCCTGAAATAAGTAAAACTCCACTCGAATTGAAACACGTATTTAAAGAACCAAATTTTTTTCAAGTTAAACTTCGCACAAATTAAAACTTATTCAAAGAAAAATAAGTTTTAATTCGCGTGAATTTTTATTTAAATTTAAATAAAAATTCACGCGAATCAAAACTTATAGGTAAAAATAACTGAAATTACTTTAAAATTATTATTTTGAATAAAATCTGACTCGAATTAAAAACTTCGGTACCTACAGGTATAAAATTTATACCTATGCCTCAAAGAACTGAAATTATTTGAAATAAAAATTCACACACATTGAAACCCAAAGGTACAAATATCTAACTGAAATTTTTGAAACGAAAACTTGACAACAATTGAATTCGAAATGGTAAAATTTAAAACTTACAATAATAATAGGTAACTAATTATGTTTGCAATTTGCATTAGGGTTGGGTGTCTCAGATGCTCTCGTCTAATTTCGTCAATTTTTTGTTGAAATTCAAATGGTTTAAAATTGAGCCTGAAATTTTTTTAGTCATCTAAGTAGAATTGTTTTTGCTGAAAATTTTAAATTTCAGATAGTTCATTGGATAGCTTAAAAAGTAGGTCACAAAATTGTTCGGCCATTGCAGTACAATTTTAAAATTAAAAATACATATAACAATGCTGCCAGCTGATATTTTACCAAAATTGCGTAAAATGAAAATGCAGTTGGCAGCACTGCTACGAATTATTTTTGAAAAATTGATTCATCAAAAATTATTCCAGATTACCGAAAATAATTTTTAGGTGTTTTGATCGAGCGATTCAGATTTGATAGGAATTGAAATTTCGTTCAATTTGCAATCTGCAATTTTCCAGCCCTTTTCAGAACTGGAAAAAAATTGTATTCAATTTCAAAGTTAATAGTCTAGGAAGATGTTGAATCTCAAATTGCACCTTTTTAGAGGAAGAGGTTGACTGAGATTCCCGGCAGGTGGAACTACCTTGAAATGACCAAAAAACCGCGCTTTTTTCGAAAATGACTCCACTTTAAGGTGTTGGGGTTCTCTGTAGCTCTTCCCTTCTTTGGATTGAGGGCTCAAAAAAAACATGGAATTCTCTCATTCAAGTAAATTACCTCATCAATTTTCATCCAAATCGAAGATAATTTTTTTAAAATTCTTTTGTGATGAGAAATAATTGAATAGGTGGGTACGCATATCCAAATACATACGTTCATTGATATTTCGTAAAACTTCAAATAAGCTCTTAATTTATTTCAATTCTTTAAACAACGAAAATTTTGTTTTTTTGAAAAAGGTAAACTCAAATTTTTCTCTAATGGGTAAATTTTTGAGCCTGGAAATGGAAAACCCTTGGATTTCGACCAATTCTTATCAAATGATTTGATGTTTGCAAAGTGCCGTAAGTTGTAAAATTATCGTGTCACTGGCCCAAAAGCTCCTTTCAAGTTGAGGAGAGAAAAAAACACCTGAATAATTCTTACAGCTTCACCACATACTCCAGACACGTCTTTGATATATTTTGTTTCCTCACCTACCCTTTATTTTTTTCAAAGGTTAAGATATGTTCATTTTTCAAGTTTTTTTTTCTTAGTACCATAATATAATCGTAAAAAACGTTACATCGAGACATTACCTTCACAATATCTCAATTCAGACTAGAATTTGCAAAAGGAAATCCGACTACTAAGTAGAAGCTTTCTACGTTGGTATTTTTTTCCACCATCCTTCACTTCCTTATTACCATCTCTGGGTTATTCATCTCGCTTATCTAATCCATTTGTACGGTTGTGTTTTTTTTTTTCGTGCCCTTCTCGAAGCATTTTTTAAGCGGTTTATTTATATAACCGGAAACCCCGAAGAAATGTTGGTTCGTCATTACCAAATTGAATCTACCGCGTGATTTTTTTCCTCTTCCTTATAGAATAGAAAAATAGATGCATAAAATAACGCCGTCAACAAGTTTTGAGAGAATAGTTTATGAAAAGTTGTTGCTACGATATGAAATACAAGAATAACCGCAGTGGTTGCCGCCTTTGCTGGCAATAGCTTTTGTTTTCAATTTCTTTAATGCGTGTCGTAAAAAAGACAAAATGGAGATTGTTTTTATTTTATGTATTTGTACGAATCAGTATTATACAAATTCGGTGCTCAGTTTTTGTTGAACTTTTCGCTGTGTGAAATTAATTAACGATGATGGCTTTCAATTAGTATTTATTTCGGTTGAATCGGGTTTAAAGCAACGTAGTAGTTTTATTTTTCGCAGAATGTAATAAAAAGTGCACCGTTTTAGAATTAATTATAACCGGGGTTGGTGGATTTTCCGAAATTGAGAAAGAATTGCACACCGAGGACGATGCATATTAAAGATTTATTGTAACCCATTTTCGTCGTCTTCGTATCTGGCGTGCTTGGCTGCGTTTAAGGAAAATATCGGCATTTATTACTTACCATTGTATAATTTAATTTTATCGAAACGTAGATCGTAAAATGATACAGAATGTACAACCGTCGTGTCGTGGCGTTTCCCCCTATACCACGTTGTAAATATCGGCGATGGAGATGGCGAATAATGCCATAAATTATACCCGAACTAAATTCTACATTTTGTTTAGGCGGAAGTCAATGACTGAAATTGCTCGAACACGTTTTTTTACTAAAAATTTCATAATAGAAGCGAAAATCTTTTAAAAATATGTTTTTCTTCTCGTGGATCTATTTATCGTGAAGAGATATTGCCTCTTGTATTTGGCGAATTTATTGAATTATGGATTGTGGAAATTGGCTCTCTTTCTGTTTTCGAGATGCCACTGTGCTTTTTTCTTTAGACCTCCTCGAACAACGTACTATATTTTGTTTGTGTGTCAATTTGTCTAGAAACTTTTAAAAACCTAGTCGAGTGTGGGGCTAAAAACATGAAAAATGATCGTCAACTTTGAATTCGCACGATTGGTTGGTTGGCTCGGTAACGACGAAATATTTTTTACTGTTTTGTCGTCTTGGTTCATCGCTGGGCCGAGACGGTGTTGCGGAACGAGTCAGATTTACTCGGACATTGTGGTCGTGTTCCGTTTACGAGTGAATTGAAATTTGTACTTTTTTTGATTCTCGTTTCTTATTTCGGCGCGTTGTTCGGAGTTTATAAAAGTTGTTGTATGCGGACGTGGTCTTTGTGTTATTTGGGTACGGCGGTTTTGTGAAATGGATTTTTTTTTCTTGTTTTGGTCTCGTTTTATTTTCATATACGGTTGCTCGGTTTTTATATTTTTGGAAAATGGAATGATGAAGAGTTATTTCGAATTCGAGTCGATTTATTACATTGAATATTTTCGCGGTGACCCGAAATATTGCGGAGGAAAAATGGAAAATTATGGGCAGCGTTGTCAAAATGTTGAAATAATGTTGAAATAAAATTGGGTTGAGAGTTGTAATGAAAGTTGCAGCAATGTTGAATATAATATTTTTCAAAGTTGCTGTAATATTTTGTTGGTATTGATGGAATAAGTGTTGATGCATTATTGAAACAATAATTTTTTTACGTGTGTGAAGTTAGCTTCATTTCTGAAGATTCATTTCCATCCACATTATAAAATTCACAATATTAGGTGACAGCAAAACTGAGCAAACTGATAGAACTAAGTTTTCAACTAAAGAGGATGATTTATTCAACTAATATACCTATGAATTTTTTCGTATAATAGGTATGTGACCTGCCAGGAAGAAACCAACCTTCGGTACGAAAAAAATTTTTAAAAAAGTTTCCCAATCAATCCAAAACAAAATGATGAACATTGTTTTGGATTGATTGCGAAACTTTTTTTCAATTTTTTTTCGGACCAAAGGTTGGTTTTTTTCTGGAAGGTCACATATGTTTCATTTCAAAAGTCATATTTTAGAGTCAATTAATTTAAAATTTATGAAAAAAAATCAGAGAAAATACCAGGGTATTTCAGTTGTCTTGAGACTTTCCTCAGACCCTATTTCATCACCTCCAATTGGCCATACTCTCGTACCTCAATTTATTTACTCACAACAGAGTCGAGTAATTCAACTTTGGAAAATGTACCAAGTTTTTCAACTTTCAAAAAATTCTGGAAAAGTACTCAAGGCCGTCAATGAAGTTTTGAGTGGTTCGAGGGGTCCCTCTGACCATACCTTATCACCTTTAATTGGCCAAACGCTCACAATTCGATTTGTTTACTCACTGCAGTAACGAGGATTTCAAATTTGCATTTTTTCCAAGTTTTTTAATTTTTGAAAAAATGTCTAAGGCTGTCATTGGGGTTTTGAGTGGGGGTACCTTTTGAATAATTTTCCAGAGAAACCAAGCATATCGATTTCTTTCACCTTATTGCTGAAATCTGCTGAACCAGCTTGAAAATTTTGATATTCAACAAGACAGACTTTCACGCAAAATGTAAAAGGTTTGAACATGTGGCAAATTTTGTGGATAGAAATTATCCATCAAAATTACCAATTCTAGAGTTCGGAGAAACCCATAAAATTGTGGATAATTTAATGGATAATAATTATCCACGCATTTCACCACAAATGTAAAAAGTTTCAACAAGTGGCAAATTTTGTGGATAGGAATTCACCATCAAAATTACCAATTCTAGAGTTTGGTGAAACCCGTAAAACTGTGGTTAATTTAATGGATAATAATTATCCACACATTTCACCATAAATGTAAAAGGTTTGAACATGTGGCAAATTTTGTGGGTAGAAATTATTCATCAAAATTACCAATTCTAGAGTTCGGAGAAACCCATAAAACTGTAGATAATTTAAGGGATAATAATTATCCACGCACTTCACCACAAATGTAAAAGGTTTGAACATGTGGCAAATTTTGTGGATAGAAATTATCCATCAAAATTACCAATTCTAGAGTTCGGAGAAACCCATAAAACTGTGGATAATTTAATGGATAATAATTATCCACGCACTTCACCACAAATGTAAAAGGTTTGAACATGTGGCAAATTTTGTGGATAGAAATTATCCATCAAAATTACCAATTCTAGAGTTCGGATAAACCCATAAAACTGTGGATAATTTAATGGATAATAATTATCCACGCATTTCACCACAAATTAAAAACGTTTGACCATGTGGCAAATTCTTGCCGATGTTACGGGCACGAATCTAATGGGGTACTCGGCTTGGAAGCTGCCCCCCTCCAGGAATCACTCTTTCATACGCTGGAGGAGGAACTTTTTTCATTTTTTTTTCCCAATAAAATCATGAAATTTTAAAAGTTTATGAGGAGAAAGTTGAAGCCAAAAACGTGGGAAATTTATGATTTCCTGTGTGAAAATATGTGAAATTTTGGAATCTGATTGGTGAAAAACTGCAATTTCCATATCCCAACACTAATTGCAACATCTTACAACAATGTTGTCACGACTGTTTTTCGATAATGTCGTAATAATATTTTAAAATTGTCAGAGGTTGCTGCAAGCCTGCAACATTGCATCATACATTGTGAATTTTTAAACGATGTTGCTTCAACGTTCATGTTTCGTCAACTTTTCCGCAACAAGTTTTTAAAATATTGATTCAAAAAATGAAATGACCTCGTAAAAAATTCAAACCTTCAGTTTTCTTATTATTTGTTGAAAAATTTCAGTCGAAAAAATACTCCACAGTCTGTCGGAGACGAGGACATCACCGAAACAAGCATAATAATCTACTGTTGAAACGTCGTCGTTCAACTCATTGCCCTCGGAACAGCTGTGTTATTTGTCACTATAGCCGGCGACAAGGGGGAAAAAAACCTGAAACTTTTTAAATTCCGATATAATTACACTTCCAAGACTGAAGAGAAAAACTGCCATTAAAAATTCGTCGACGCCAACGTCGGATTCGTGCAACTTTTAATATAATTCGAAATTAATTCGAACAACTCTTCTTGTACAAAAGGCAGAAACACAGGCGAGTCGACAATAACGAAACAATGCTGCACCAAATGCGAACCAGAAGAATAAGCAAGGTGGAGGAAAAAAAAAGGTCCGAATCTTGGCGGAGAACAAAACGATCGTTGGGTATCGTGAGATGATATAATTTGTTTTTTAAATGATCCCATCTGGAATCGGTTAAGGAGAGAAAATGTTATAATGTAAACGAAATTCGTACTCTCATTTCTTTTAAACGATATCATTTATATTTCGTTTATGTTTATTCGACACGATTTGTACCAGCTATTAAAAAGAATTTATACACAATAGGGATTTTTGTCTGAAACACACGGAGTATAAAATTTACTCTCTAGGTAATTCTTATACGTAGTATGTTCGACTAAGTACTCGTGTTTCTTCTCGACATTTCTTCATAATAGAAACGTAAAAAGACGTAAGAAAAGATAATACGCTTCCGTAATAGGTAAGAAACGTGGCGAAAAAAAAATCCAACTCGAATCAATAAAGGATTATAGACATAAGTTGTACGTTTCTGAACACCCTGGTACCCTCCCCGTGCAATATTACGCCATCCATTTACTCGGTAAACATCTGTAAACACAATGTTACCAAGTCTAAATTAAATGAAAAATAACTAAATGGGGAAAGGGTGTCTTGGCGAAAAATTTCTTCAATTAAGAAAACAATGAAAGCAATCAGCGATGGGTGAAATATTAATTCAATCGTAATTTTGACCGTTTTAGGTACTAAGCCCTCGAAAACGTGTTTTTTGCCGTTGCGTATTCGAATTGACGAATTTTCTTCGATATTTATTTTTCCACCCCTTGTTCGACTATCAGTATTTAACCAATTTTCGTACGATTCCAGAGACTTGAGTTTTTTTCAATTATTTTTCCCACTCTGGGGAAGATTTTTTCACGTCCGAATTTTCTCGTATTTGTATTACCTTCTTTTTTCAATTTAAACGGTGTCGAGATTTTTGGCGTGGTTTGTATAATTGCGACGAATTCCTGAACGATCGAGAAGTCGACGTTGAACTTTGGTCTCGTCGTGTTGTCTGTTTGGGCCAATGGATCATTTGCGTGGGATTCGAAAAAATTCTCGATGCTCGATTAATAAAAAATGAATCCGAAATGAATAAAAATACAGCGCGGAGATTAGTAGGGTGGTTTATGTTCTCGCCAAAAATCCACGCAAAAAAATAATTTCCACAAATTTTTCATCCTCGTGAAATTACGAATAAATCTCTCTCGGTGGGATTACGTGGAATAGTGAAATACTCGAAAATTTTCGTTCATCCGGGGTTTTTAATTTTCAGTTTGGTTAATTGAAAGTGAAATGTTTTGTTGGGTAAAATTCGTCGCGGTGTAAATCACCGTTAAAGAATTTAACTTCCTGGCTGTGAAAGGGAGAAAATGCTGGATTTTTGTTCCAAATATTTTCGTTTTTTTCCCGTGGGGTAAGATCGGTTTGCTGAATGATTCAGAACTGATCCATAATCACTTTAACGTTGAAAATATGCAAATTACACCGATCGACACGATTTTTTTTCCTGGGTCCTCATTGTGAAATTTGGGTCACTTTGATGTAAATAATGAACGAATTTTTTTTAACCAAAGTTTTCTTTGAGGGTGGGGGGCCAAAAAACTGATTTTTCGAGGGCAATACGCCTGAGCATTACAAAAAAAATTGAAAAAAATTTTTTTGGGATTAATCTTATAGAAAATTTTACGGCAAATCCAATGCCGCAAACCGCACCCCTCCATCTCTTTTAGAAAAAAAAGTTACAGCTCATTCTTTCCAAAATTTTGTAAAAAATCGTATTTTTGGGGTATTTTTCGCAAAAAAGTGAAATTTGAGAGAAAAGTAAGGGCTTTAAGGCCACAATGACCATAATGAGAGTTGTAGAAAATTTCACGGCGAATCGAATGCCGCAAACCGAGGACTTCTATCTCTTTTAGAAAAAAAGTTACCTACAGCTCATTCTTTCCAAAATTCTGTGAAAAAATCGCATTTCATTTTTTCATGGGAAAGGCACAAAAATGTGATTTTTTTCACATAGTTTTGGAAAGAATGAGCTGCAACTTTTTTTCTAAAAGAGATGGAGGTCTGCGGTTCCCGGCATTGGATTTTTTGCCGTAAAATTTCCTATAAGATTGGTCAAAAAAAAATTTTCAAATTTTTTTGTAATGCTCATAGGCTTATTACCCTCGGAAAATCAGTTTTTTGCCCCCCCCCCCCAGCAAACTTTGGAAGCCAGGATTCCGCAAGGTGATGTATTTTGATGTCTAGAAACAGAATTTTGGCATGAGAACCCAGAAACAGAACATTTTTTTTGTCGACCTGTGTTATTTGACATGGTGATGCAGAAGTTACATTTTTCAAAATTTAAGAGGTAAAATTCTAGAGATACTGGATGTTGAAAATCTGACATTTATTGTGCAATCTGTCACACAAATCGCCATTCTGATCAACTGAAAAAGTTGAAAATTCTGCTCCTTCCAATAATCTACCTTTTACTCTCGTGAAATTGTATCAAATGTAAATAATTTTATTTCGTTGAACTACTTTTTCCATGGGCATATCATTTATATCGATAATTTAACACCTCGATTATCGCTCAAGCAGAAATTATACCTACGAAAGTAATAATTCGAAAATCTCTTCCACTATTTTCTTTTTATCGACAACAATTAACAATTTATCTGGACGTAAGAGCGAATAACGATAAGACACCGTCGACGAAAAGTACCTCGGATCTCGAATCTTATAAGAGTAACTTGTTTTATCGAGTTAGGTACTTTTATACGTCGTTGTAATTGCTTCGATAACGATAGTGGACCGTAAAATAAAGATAGAAAGATTTCCCTCGAACGAGAAAATGGTTTCATGTTCGATTTAGAGCTTTCTAACGAGCTTGGAAAAGTAAATTCAATATCCACTGATGTATACGATCGGTCGTTCAGATTGAAAAACAATCTAGCTTTCTCGTCGCTGCTTAATCACAATCAATCGAATGACCCTTGCGATGAAAATACGCTAGGTAATCTCGATAATACCCAGGCATGTACATGAAATTGCCAGGATGCACGCGAAACGTAAATTTAATGGGTAAATGTGAGGTACATTTTGTCGAGTAGCAAAAAATGTAAATTTAATTTGAACAAAAAACACCTACCTATAAGCGAATTTTAATTTCACGTCGAATTCCGTCGAGAATTTTTAATCGCGAGAAAACGATACGATTATAAATGGGTTAAAGGAAGAAGAGAAAGCGTAACTTCAATCATTTTTTTATGTAAACGAAGCCCAGCCATTATTTACGTGGGTATGGCTCGCGAACGCAAGATTTTGGAATTTCGTTTACTCCCCTTTTTTTTTGGTGTTTTTTTTTTTGTTTATCTTGTTCGGCGTTTTCTTGATATTTTATCACCTAAGCCGCGGTTGTAATTTGAAAAATCGACCTCATTAAAAAATACAAGTTTGGGAAAATGCTAATCTCTAGATCTGGTATTTCTTTTAATCGTACCGATTTAAAAGGGAATAATAACCGTTGTTCGAAGGGGATTCTTTCACGGAGGGAAAAAAATAAAGAAATGAACCCGAAATGGAAATATGAAAATAAAATTTTATATTTTTGTTGTTTTTTTCAAAATGAAACGTGGTACGCTCGGAAATTTCCAGTTGCGATGGTAATACAAATAGAAATTCTTGTAATATTTTTGTGTATTATTAATCCGCAAGACGACTAGTAGTTTTGAAATTGTTGTACATAAGTCTGAGAATACATGAAGGTGTTTCGAGACATGTTTTTAAAAAAAGTATTCGTAATATTGCGGAATGAATCTACGTCGTTTGAATATTAGGGATTTTGATGTAGCAAATATTTACTTACTAATGGTCTACCTGCAATTCTTTTTTAATTTCAGATGTTCTTTTGTTTTATAATATTTTTGGATGCTTTAGTTTCGGTATTGGTGTCTAATGTAATGGAGAAATTGCAATCTGAAGTAGAAAATTTAATTCGTTTTGAAAAATTGAGGGGTGGTAACATTTTTTGGGTAATAATTATTCTATATTCTCAGGAAAAAAAATATAAATGTAGAAAATTATTAAATTAAATTTTTTCTCAGAGAATAATATGTTTAAAAGCTTTAATTTTTATTTATAAATAAATAATATACTTACCTAGGTATTGAAAAGAATCAATAATTTTCAAATATACCAGGTATGGGGGAGGGGAGTGTGTCCAAAAATCAGATTTTTCAAGAGCAATCAATAAGCGCCAACTTTGGAAAAAAATTGTCAAAAATTTTTTTGGTTCAATATTATAAAAAATTAAAAATTTTATGGCGAATCGAATGGCGTAAACCACAGACTTCTATATCTTTTAGAAAAAAAAGTCACAGTTCATTATTTCCAAAATTTTGTGAAAAAATCTCTTTTTTTTGTGCCTTGCTCTCGAAAAAATGAAATTTCTGAGAAAACTAGAGTTCTAAGGCCATAATGATCATGCTGAAAGTTGTAGAGAATTAAATTTTCTATCGGATGCAAGAAGTGAGATTTTTCTAGGAGGCATAGTTTTCAAGATATATCTGAATAAAGTTGAATACTAGTGAAGAAAATTGAGAAATAGAGCAAAAATTTATTTTTTATTCTTGATTTTCTCTATCAACTTTACTCGGATGTATCTTGAAAACTAGGTATGCATCCCAGAAAAACTCACTGGCTGTATCCGATAGGAAATTAAATTTACTACAACTTTCACCACGGTCATTATGGCCTTAGAGAACCCTTTGTTTTCCCAGAAATTTCACTTTTTCCCGAGCAAAGCACCAAAAAAAAAAGATTTTTTCTCAGAATTTTGGAAATAATGAGCTGCAACTTTTTTTCTAAAAGAGATAGAGGTCTGCGGTTAACGCTATTCGATTCGTCGTGAAATTTTTTCTATAAGATTGATCAAAAAAAAGTTTTCAATTTTTTTTCAATGTTCGCAGGTTTATTGCTCTTGAAATATCAGTTTTTTGACCTTTTCTCTCCCCCCCCCCCCAGCAAACTTTGGAAGCCAGGATTGAGCAAGGTGATGTATTTTTGAGTCTAGGATCAAAATTTTGGCATTAGAACTCAGACACAGAGTAAACTATATATTTAAAAATTTAGAGACAGTAGAAATAACACTGAAAGAAATAGTGCAAAAATAGTTCCTTAAATTTTGTGAGAATTAAATTATTCCTCAATATTGAGGAAAGTTGGGACTACTCTGAAATTGAGAAAGTATTCCTTTAAAAAATGAAACTATTCCTTTATGCGTTGAAAAATTAATGCGTGTAATGTGAAGTAATTATCACTCTCTTTTGAAGAATGGTTACACAATTCGTTGTTAACTATTGATCACTATGTTGAAAGTATTACTGTGCGTTGAAGAATGATTACTCAACGCATTGTTGAACTGTTGATATTAATTTGGCAAGTATTACTGTTCGTTGAAGAATAGTTACTCAACTCACTATCGAACTATTGATAACACATTTTTTAATAGTTACTTCAGTGTTGAGGAATAGTTACTAAACTACATGCATTCATTTTCCAACGTATGAAGGAACGGTTCTATTTTTTAAAGGTAATAATTCCTCTATTTCAGACTTGTCCGAACTTTACTCAACATTGAGGAAGAATTTTTATACCATACCAGGAATAATTAAAGAGAAATCTTGTAAGTATACACATACATTTTATCGATGGTAAAAAAAAAAATGAACAATAACGCACAGAGGTATACATATTACATTATTGATTATGTAGTATTTTCATCCTAATAGAAAATAATTTTTTTGCAAACGGTTACGAATTGTTCATCAGTATAATTGTAAAATGAACTAATTTATAACAATGAAAACAATTCATTTTGCAAAAAGATCGATAATACGTTGATTTATTTTACTTACGAGAGCGAAAATTCGTATACGAATAGTATACCTTATATTAGTATTTCAAGCCCAACTAAGAGGTACATATGGATCACCGTTTCCTATCAAATGATAGGATGATATATCCAAATCTTTATCAATAATTTCGCTTTGTTTAATCAATGTAAAGGTAGGATTTCTTTCAGGATACACCTTATACCCTTGAAAATGCTCATCTGCATACACTTCTTTCAAAGTTGAAGCCATAAAAAAAATACCAGACGCATTTAAAAAAATTCTTTCAACTTTCCAAAAATAAGGCTCACCATTATTATCATCCAATCCCACAAAGACACTATTCTTAGAGATTGTTTTATCATAAAATTTCACCCAATCAACTGTTTGAGAATTTTGTTTTAAATCAATAGGTAGAACATTCAAAATCTTCTCATCTATTTCGTTCAGATTTAATTCTTTTGAAGGTGCAGTTTCCCAAACACTTTGAATAAAGTTTTTATTGATGAAATGATAATTCAAAATTAATTGATGTTTAATCGAAATTGTTCTACAAACATTAATTCGACATATTGCAGCTCTCGACGTAATTTTTCCTTGCCTATGCTTAGATTCAAACCTCATAGATGAACATTTCCATATGGGACCAATTCGAAGCATCATCCTGGGATAATGGGTTAAGAAGTGATGTTTGGGTTTGATAGAATTTGGAAAAAGTTCAAGCAGACATTTTAAATAATCATGTAATAAAACTGCCAAATAATCGGATACACTAGAATCGAAACAATGAAAGACAAAACAAATAAATGAATAAACAAAAAAGCAAGAAAAAAATAATGAGAATCGTATACCACAATGATCCCAGGAAACATTTCCTTTCTTCAAAAATAAGTTTCAGTAGCTTCTTTTTGTCCTCAGTCAGTAATTTGATAGAACAAGACTCGTGTTGACAAATAAAGTTCATTGTCCTGCTCAGCACATTGTATAATGTACTCTCTAAATTTGAATCAGTCAAAATTCACTGATTAATAGGACAAAAGTGTGCTACTGAAGAAATCAGTGAAAATTTTACCAATTTAATCAGTGAATTTTCATTTTTCAATCGGTAAAAATTTTAATTTACTGATGGAATCAGTATTTAATCACTGATTGAATTAGTAAATTAAAATTTTTATTTATTCATTTCAGTAGTTGAAAAAAAATTACTGATTCAAAAATGAAAATTCACTAATTGAATCAGTAATTTTTCACTGATTGACAGACAAATTTCACTGATCAACAGTTGCACACTTTTCGCTGTTTGATCAGTGAATTTTCAGTGTTTTTTGACTGATTCAGATTTAGAGAGTACTAATTTTAATTCAAATTTCCAAACATGTCGGCAACGTCTCGATAGCTGGCATTTTTGTATCCAGCAAAACATAACAGACATAAAATATGGAATTCAGTGCTGTTTGGCTCTGGTGCCCTGGAGAATATGAGAATTTTTGAAAGAATAATTAATACCTATTGTAACAAGTTTTATTACTAGGGCAAGGATTTTATAGCAAATGCTTATTTGAATGTACTGCAGTAGATACCGCTTATCCATGTTTCTTTTGCGATTCATGCAATTTCAAGCCGAATTGCAAAATTTGTTAGCGCTTAAAAACGCTTATTTCGACTATAAACGCTTATAAACGCTTAAATTCAGCACGAAAATGGTCTATAAACGCTTTTTAAGCGCTTATTTGAGGTCGTTAGCGCTTATTTGAGGAAAAATTATAAAAAATGACAAATATCAACCGAAAAATCGAAATTTTCATTATTTGGTCCTTGAAAAAAAGAAAAATCTGAACCTTTTAATTTGTGACTGGATGAATAAATTTTCATTTCGCCTAATTTTTTAGTTTTAAAAAAGTTTGTTCTTTTTCTGTTATTTTCAATTTTTTTTTTTTAAATAAAAAGTATTAATCAACTGATATTTTTCTCGATCAATGACTTAAGTTCCAAGTTTGCAGGTGATTTGATAGGATTTTATTATTCAGGTTTAAATTACCTGTATTTTGATATACGACAAGGTATACCTACTTTTATAGCGCTTATATTTGCTTTTTTGGACTGTTAGCGCTTAAATAACCGCTTTTTTGGCCATTTTAACCGCTTGTTTTTAGCGCTTAAATCTTGTTTTTTAGCGCTTAAAAATCCTTGCCCTATTTATTACAAAAACAAATGCATACCCATTCTCTTAATTTGAATCAGTCAAAATTGACTTATTCAAATCGACAAAATCAAGTCACTGATTGAATCAGTAAAAAAATTACTGATTCAATCAGTGAATTTTCACTACTGAATCAGTAAAAATAAAATTTCACTGATTCAATCGGTAATTAATTTCTGATTCAATCAGTGAATTTCTTTTAATAATGATTCAATAATGAAAATTCATTGATTTGAATCAGTACCTAGGTAAATTTTTACTGATTTCAATCAGTCATCAACTAATTTTCACTGATTCAACAATCAAAACTCACTGTTTGAATCAGTAATTTTTCACTGATTGGCAGTAAAATTATACGCTGATTAACTTGGGAATCAGTGGAATTTGACTGATTCAAATTATGAGAGTAAGTATAATGAAATCTTTATCGCAGTATCCATGTACAACATTTATGTACAATTACTTTTTTCCTCCTTTGTATCCAATCAGAACCTTTTCCCCCAGCCTATTAAATCCTAACAATACTTCAAATGCTTCAACCTACCATTTTCAATATAATTAAAATCCGCACGGAAACTGGTTCGGTCGTAAATCGAGCAAGAAAACGAACCCCAGAATGAAAATAGACGTAGAAAAAGAAAGCAGCCGAAAGAAAGCAAATACATCAAGGGCAAAGACGATACTTAAAAACGAAGAAGACCGAGATACAAAATCTCGAAGGTTACGGATTCCTTAACGAATTCCAACACGCGACATATAAACTGCCGTTTAAATTCTTTTCAACGAATCCAGTAACACAGGAAACGGGCCGAGGGAAAAAAACCCTCCACAATAGCTTCGCGAAGGGAAAAAAAAGGTCGAGGGTAGGAAAAAAAATCTCGTAAATACAAACCGACTCGACAACAATGCTCTTCTAGGCGTACGAACATCATCGAAGAGAATTCCTCGAATCACCATTTGTTGGCAATTGAAAAAGAAACATTCGTTCATTATGAACCAAAAACACGCGATTTATGACCGGAACTCGACAGAGTATTGGTTAATTTCGTTCCAAGTTGCCTGCCTAGTGCCAACAAAATGGGCAAAAAATTGAGGCAGAAATGAAAATTGATGAAAAATACGCGATGCTATTTTAACATCGTTCGAATAAATTTTCTAGCTGGTTTATGACGATGGATGGCGAAGATGATAATTCGGATTAGCGAATTTCGTCGTACAGAAGAATAAATCGGTTCGGTGGAAAAAATGGTGCACCTGAGTGATTTGGCCAACTATCCTGGGCGATGATTACGTACAACCCGGTGTGAAATTTATTTGGTCGTGTAATGAGCGGAGAGCGCAGACCAATGTACAGATTCCGCTGTTGATTAGTTATACAACCTACCAAGGTGTACGGGGGATATTCATCCTTCGGAGTGATGGTGCGACTCTCTCGCAAAAAGAGGTAATTGGAATTTTGCAAGAAACAACGGAAAGAGAAATGGCCTTAATATATCTTATCCAGGGAATCCTGACCGATGTTAGTAAATGACACTCATTTAATACCTGCCTACCGTTCGCGCTGGCCGCAAAAAGAACAACTTATGCGATTCGTGTTGGCAGTCGCACTCGTAGTAATGCGTGCGGTACCGTGGCTGGGATATTTCTCTATGGAAGAGTATACCGTGTGTTATGGTACCTGGCTGGATGTATATTTATATGCCTACATGTTGTCGTTACCGTTCGGCATTTATATGGTTTGTATACACGCAGATTTATTCTTATTATACGTTCCGCTTTATTCCATTTTGGCAGCTTTATAAGCTGTGAGAAATTCTGAGCTTTAGTCGGAGTTGCGATGTTTTTTGCTAGTCTGCTGGGTATTGTTTGGGGGAAAAAATTCACGCTCTTTGGAATACCTACATTTGCCAGTGAGCCAATGAGATTCAATTTGAATGAAACTTTTTACCTGGGCTGATAGGTTGGATTTTGCTACTCTTGCATAATGAAAAAAAAAATCTTGTGATTTCATCCTCGCAATCTTGGAAATTATTTGATTTTTTTCATCAGCCAGTATGTTGGTGTAGTCAAAAAAGCCATTTTGAAATTTTCAAAAATTCGAAAAATTGATTTATTTGCTTTCTTTTTGATGTGTGGTTGTGGGATTAGATAATCGAAAACTGAAAATATGTGTAAGTATCTAAATTCAAGATTTTTTTTTGGTAAAAATGTTTGCATGATTGTTTTGTATTTTTATGATCAAAAACTTCATTTTAGAAGATATTTTGAAAATAGAAAAAAAACAAGGTTGAAAAGAGTTTGATCGATGTTCATTTTTTGATTGATTTTTAAAATATCTCCTAAAATGCAGTTCATGGCCTAAAAAAAAATCATGTAATCATTCCTCCCATCCTTCTCAAAAAATCAATAAAAATTGAGAATTTTTTATGCTATACAACAACTAAAGTACGTATCTATTGACAATAAATAATAAAAAAATTTTAAAAAATCATCTTTCGTTTTTTTGAAACTTTCAAAATATTTTCTTTCGATTTTTTGAAACTTTCAAATATCTTGTTTCAATTTTTTGAAACTTTCAAAATTTGGAACTCAATTTAGATTTATTATGAAGTTTGATGTGAGATCCCTACAATTTTCCTCTCGTTCTTTCAAAGTCATTTAACAACTTTTTTCCATCTTCATCTGAAATAGGTACCTCAAAAGAATAGGCTCATCATTTCATCAACCTACCATTTTGATTTTTTGAATATTAAGTAGGTAGGTAGGTATGTACCTATCGTTTTAGAGCATTGCTTAGTCTAGTTGACGTATTTTTAAATGGCAAACCCAAGTCTCATCGCTGAAAATGATCGAAAATTGCCAATATTTCATACTTACAAAATGAGCTCTGTCGACCATTTCTGTAACTATGAGGAATAATTTGAAAAAAATGAATTTCAGATTTTTTTTCAGAGTAAAAAGGTGCTCAAAAAAGATCAAATTTTTGTACCTACGAAATATTCTGTACTGTGCCTAGATAATGTTGTAGAATATATTGCTCCATCCTCGATGGTGAAAAAAAAATGTCTCCCTCGTTTTCATTCGATTTTTCAATAAATCTGGTCATTATTTTTTTTTCAAAAATGGAATTTCCATAATTGAAGTCCCTATAGTCCATTTATTTTGAGAAAGCAACCTCTTGAAACCTCAAATTTCGGTTTGCTAACTAAATTTATTTTCGATAAATTTTGCTTCCAAAATTCAAGGTAATTTCACATCAGGGACAATTGTAGCATTTACAGATTTTATTTAAAAATTTCTTTTCGAGTGAAAAATATTATACAACATGAAAAATTCAAAAGTAAAATGAAGAAAAGTTAAGTCAAAGTATATCTGTGGTCACTGTTTTTTAAAATCTTGACCTAATAAAAATGTTAGATTTTCGTGATATCCATTTAAAGTGTGGAGGTACCTTTAGTTTGTGAAGAAAAATTTACTGAAAATTAATTATTGTTGGTTAGCGAAAAGGTTATTTTCAGATCAACTTTTTTCAATCCTAATTTTTTTCAATATTTTCAAAATTATGGTGTCCAATTTTGAAATTTATTCAATTGCCTGTAAGTAAATTTTTTTAAAATTAATATTCTATCTGATTTATTCTAATTTTGATTTTTCATGTTTTTTTTTGTAGTTTCATGTTTTTCAAGAATTTTGATTCCTCAAAAGGTTTTTTTTAAAACTTGAAAATATAAAAATATTTTGAATTGAAAATAAATTTAGACTTGAATCATCATCTAGATCCCATTTTTGGAAAAAATTATCAAGAGTTGGTTTATTTTCTAAGAAATATTCCCACTTTTATTTTGATTTACTTACGTAATTTTCGTAGAATTTTAGTTGGTAGCCCTGTTATAGAAAATTTTTAAAAAACAATTTTCAAAATGTATTTTCATATCCTAATGAATTTTTCAATTTACTTTTCTATTCACATTCTGAACAACCTGAATTTTATGAAAAAAGCACCAATAAAAGTACAGTTGGCAGTTCTGCAACGATAACTTTATGAAAAAATTCAACATTTTTAGTAAAGAAATTCAATTTGGTTAAGATCAAAAATTCTCAAATTTCCAAAATCTGTCACTCCCTCTCTCCTCGTAGAGGGAAAAAGTGATATCCAATTTCGTGGTCAATTATGCAGGAAAATGTAGAGTACTCAAATTGCACATTTTCTGGAGTGAATCGCGTTCCCAGCAGATGGCACTGCCTAAAAAAAAAAGCTGACCTTATACTTTGAGGTCCCCTAGTTCCATTCTTCTCTGCGTCGAGGGCTCCAGATTTTTCTTGAGAGGGATCCCATTCAGTGCAAAATATCTCACCAATTTCCGTCAAAATCCCCAATTTTTTTTTAAACATCACCCTTACAGCTATTGCAACATTCTTCGTATCTTCTATTTTTATCGTTGGAATTCCTTTCAAATTTTATTAAGTGTAGACAATTTCATCAACACCATCGAGTAATAATATCGATATGCAGCGATGACTCAGTCATTTCATATGCGCATTTTCAACACATAAATTTCGTCTCGACGACTAACCTTGGCAAATTCCATCTCCAATTTGTTTTTTTCTTCGGCAATTTTAATAATCCGACGGGGGAAAAAGGAAAACGCTTTTTCTGCATTTTCCATCGCAGACAACTTGAAAATAAACCCTTCGATACGAATATTATCATCGTCTTAGAAAATACGCAAATCATTGACGGAAAACTATCTCCATGGATGTATTTCAGACGAAAATAAAAATAATTTGAATAAACCGCCGCGCCGTACGCGGCGTCCGGTAAATTATAATGGTAAATCTACGTCACGCTGTAAATTTTGTAAAAACATCCAGTGGCGTGACGAAGTGATGTGTCCTGGGGGGGTGTACCGCAAATTTTCCCAACTAATTTTCCGGAAAATTCCCAACTATTTTTCCTACCCCCCCCCCCCAAAAAAAAAAAAAAATTAAAATTTTCAACTTCTCGAAAATGTTTTAGTGTGTCAAAATTTTCCAAGAAAAAACACAGAACCATTTCAAGATCAGAATCGATAAGTACGAAAAATGAAATTATTAGAATCAAAAAAAAACTGTTTAAGAAGTTTTACCTGCCTATATTAGAACCAATTCAAAACCAAAATCAGCAGCAGCGTCGGAAGATTTTTTGGAATTGTCGCAAAATGAATTGAAAAAACTCGGAAAACGAAGAAGATTTGGTGGGGGGAAAGGAGCCTTTTTTGGTCTTTTTACCTTACATAGTTTATATACTCAATTGTGATTTTATCCATGCCCGAGCGAAGCGAGGGCGACGCTTTGAAAAAATTGGATATGAAATACCCAAAAGAGGCATTTTTTTTACTGTTTTAATGATGTGAAAATTCTTCTTCTTGGATATAATTTGGAGAGAGTGTGCAATGCACCACTTTATTCCAATATTATTAAAAGAAGGAGAAATTTGCTGACTCATTTTTGAAAAATGAAAGTTTTCTGAACAAAGATTACTCTTGCTTGTATGTGAGCTGCTTACTTTTTTGTCATCTAAAATACATTAATGACAGCACTCTTCTAAAAAAAATCGAACAATTTTTGAAAAATCCGTTTGAAATGAATGTGGGAAAATGAATCAAGTCCGAGCGAAGCGAGGACGAAAATTTTTGAAGAAAACGTAGCTTTCAAAACCTGAAATTTCTTCATTAAAATTCGTGCTTTTTTCTCTCTACTTACCTTCCCTCCTTTCAGAAAAACCAAAAAATGTTTGAAAATTCCATTTACGATTGTGATTGTCATGAAGTTCCCTGATAAGTAAACGAAAAGGTTTTTTTTTTCATTTGAAAATATTCATTTGTTTGGGCTACAGGGATGAAAATTTATACTGCGTACCTATCATTTTGAAAATGAATTGTGTAAAACGACTTACCGAGCCCGAGCGAAGCGAGGGCGAAAATTTTTTTGATATATCCTGTTCCCTGGGACAAATTGGGAAAGAGTTGGGACAAATTGGGAAAAAGTTGGGTCAAATTGGGAAAAAGTTGGGTCAAATTGGGAAAAAGTTGGGAATTTTCACGATTTTCCCAACTTTTTGCAACTTTGGGATGGTCTGGGGGGGTGTCACACCCCCCCACACCCCCCCGGTCGTCACGCCTCTGAAAACATCGTGTTTCGTAATATCAAATTTACATACAGTGTCTGTGAACGATTTAATGAAAACATTTTGAAATCGATAATCCGACGAGAGATTTTGGCTCCTCTGTAAAAAAAAGAATCCAGCGTATCAAAACAATCGAGAAATAATGGCCGAAATGGTAACCTTTGTGGATATGCGTCGGTATTATTTTTAGATAACCGATATTACGCTTAATTAGAGCATATTGTTGGTTTCTTTGTTCGAGGCGATTAAATTGATCCATTGAATTTTAACGCTTTGACGAATATGTTGGTTGCACGGGAGTCGAATACGTACCTACGTCTTTTCAATTTGGAATTAAATTAAAAGCGTTTTTGCGGATCGTCGTTGACTGTAATTTGTAAAATATTGTAATTAAAACTTTGGCCGTATAAATAAGCCGGTGGAATTTATTCGAATGCTACCGGAAAGGAATCGCGTCCTTTTCACGTTCCACCAAAATGGAACAGTTCAAGTGAAAGCGAAATGTTACATATTGAATGGGGTAAAAAAATAAGTCGGCTGATGCCTAACCCGTTCGGAGTAAAAATTTACAAGAATTTATATACGTGGGTGTATTTTACTGGCGAGAAATGTCCCAGAAACGTGGACCTTTTTTTGCCATTTTAGCTTCCAACTTGTAACCCTCGTGTTTTTTTTAATGTCATTTGTACAATTTCGTATGTCCGAATTCGTGTGGCAGTTTGAACGATTGTCTTATGTTCGAGGATAAGGAAAATAGGCCCAGCATGGTGCTTCGTCTGGGAGGGAAAAAAAATAAATAATAATTCGTATATACCTAGGAAGGAATATAAATAAGCACGCGTCATTTAACATCGGGTTCTCCTTTTTTTTTTTCATGGCTAAGGAGAAAAATACTAATAAAAATACCATCGATTCTGGCCCCTTCATTGGTTCTCGAGTTGAAATAAGGCTAGGTAAAGTATACAGACCGCCGATGAAAATTATTTATGAGGTTTGTTCGATAAAACATCTGTTTTACTTAGCTCTCGGCAATAATGAGCATTAAAAAGAGTTAAAAACTATTAAATGGTTCGGAAACGATAAATTTGAGCGAAAAAAAAAGTGAGAGGAAAAAATGAAACAGAAAGAAGAGCTGAGAAAAACGTATAGTTGGGAAAAATGAAGTCGTAAAAGTGGACGGAAACATTGTCGAAAATTTCATTTAATTTATTAACACGGGCGCGAAAAAGGCTGCTGCGCAGATCATTTACCATGTGTATGTTCCAAGGTACTCAGCAACACGCTTTTGAAGGCATATGGACCTTGGGGAACTTTTGTATTTGATTTCCATATACAAGAGAGAAAACTTTGTTCATTATCTTTAAGCAGGTTCTTCTTTAAAGATGTCAGTTTTTGGACAAGGGGCGTTGTGTAGCTTTGAATATGTCGGCTGTTGGGCCGAAATATTTATCCTTATTCTTGACCGAATACGGTAGACGGATGAATATCGTTGATTCGTTGTCACTTCAACGTTGATAAGGGTTCGTCGTCGAGTATTTTGCACTCGTTGATCTTTTCGACGATGCGAAGACACGCGTTATTTTACGTATGTATAAGTCGTGTGTATCGCTGACCACATACACGTTTTATATTGCGATTTAAAAGAAAATATTTTGAAGGTACCGTTGAATGAGGGTTTGGGTGACCCTTTGCCCCCTCAAGTGGTACTGGTTGAACTTTATGTGGAGTTGGTGTCGCAAAGTGACATTTGGGGCCGAATTCTCTTCATAAAAGGGTTTGTTAAAAGGGTGAAAGATGAGATGTGTGACAGTGTGGAAAAATAGTCGTGAGGTAGTTAACGATTTTATAGGTGACATTTATAATTTCATGTCGGTAAGTGCAAAAAAATGGTCAAGAACGTGGTCTCGAATGGAGGGAAAGTTTGCTACAATTTTCCTAATTTGACAGAATTTTGTATTGGTGTCGAAAATTGAAGTACTTAGATCTGTTTTTTTTTTTTTTTTTTCTGAACGATGATAAATTATTTTACATAAATTTTAATTCCAAATGGGTGAAAATTATGGAAAATTAATGGAAAACTGTCAGAATTAGATCACAGTAAACTGAAAGCAAACAGTGAAAAAAAATCACTGGAAAATTGGTGAAAATTGACGGAAAAACAAGTGCAATCTCTGAAATTTGCTGTAAAATGAGTGAATTTCCTTTGAAAAATTACCAAGAATCCATTGAAAAATTGAAGAATTCCTCTGAATTCTCCTATACTTCGTGATTTTTTTACTGATTTATGATGAGAGTAAACAGAACTTTGGAGAAAAATTGACTTCGTAGATACCAAAAAAAAAAAAAAAAAACATTTTACGTTAAATAAGGGTTTAAACGATTAAGTTTGTCAGGTCACTTTTCAAAATTAACAAAATCTAAATGAGCTATTTTTGAAGAATTTTTTATTGAAATGAAAATGATGATTGATCTTGAAACTGATCATTGTGCCTGATTTTTTGACTTCTAGATATCGTATCAGATTTGCATTCTGCAAGCCATAAAAAATATGTTTTTAATTTTTCATGTAATGATGAAAATTGAAGAAGTGTTGATAAAAACACTACATTCAATATTCAGCTCGAAAGTTGTGCAATTTTCATTGAAAATTGATGAAATTTTCTTAAAATTTTTGATTAAAGTTTGAAGTTTTTTATCTGGGTGATTTTTCAATCATTGCTTATTGCATTGATGAATTTTTGAAAATAATTTGAGTGTCTCAGCGGTTCACACATTGACATTTTTTGTGGAAGTGAATGGTGGGGAGAGGGGGAGCAAATGAGGGGAAAAAATTCATCAAAGGTTCTCCAAAAGTGTCAAGGGTCTGAGAAGAAAGTCGAACAATTTTTCTCAAATTGAAAAAACTGTGCGAGAGAGATTTGAAAAAACTCATCATTTTAGAAATAAATTTTTTAATAGTTTTTTAAGTTTTGAAGCAAAATGAGAGTATCAAGTGTGTTGAGATTTCCAAAGAAAGATTGGACGAAAGTTTTCTCAGGTTTTTTTTCTCTTACCCCCCTTCAAATTGTTGGTTTATTGAAAAAAATAATTCCTATCAAGTTTTAGCTTCCAGAAAGATGTATATGAATGTGAATGGTACCTCTCCCAAAAATGAATTGTTCAGAAGTAGAGAATTTTCGACATTTTTCACTTGAACTCCTCAATGGATCCATTTGAAAATTTCAGGCTCTCGATTCAAGATGTGAAAAAAGGTGGCTTCAAATTTTTTTAATATTTCGGAAAATTGAAAAAAAATTGGAATTCTGAATTTTTCCCCATTCTCTATTTCAATGGCAAATGAATTAAACGAAACTGAAAACATTACCCCTTCTCTCTACGGACAGCGAAAATTGAAAACAGAAATTCGATCTTGGTAAAAGTGAAATTTTCGATTTTCATGAGATGAAGCCAAAAATGTATTTTTTTAAATTTTAAAATACGTTTTTTTCCGAACGTGTGATGACTCCTGAGGTAGAATCCATTTTTACATGTCATCCCATTCTTTTCCCGAGCTTCCAAGGGTGAGATTTTGAGAAGTAAAGCATGTTTACAAATCACCTCATGATATTTTCCAACTTTCTCAGACGAGATAGACTTTGAGGTGTGAATTATTTTGAACTGTGATCAACCTATGACTTTCCTCTTATCAAACGTTATTGGTAGAAGTATCACACGATGAAAAATACCAAAGAATTTCTTAAAAAATTCGTTGTTTTCATTGAAGTACCTTAAAATTATTTTTATTTCCGGTATCACTACGATCATTTCCATTCAGTTGTGGAATTAGCTGAAATGGGATTGGTACTTCCTCCACTTTGGATTCTACTCCTCCAGAAAATCCAAAAATCAGTGTTACCTCGAAAACCAATTTTTTTATCTCTAAGGGTAGTTTTAGCGTCCATGCTTACAAATGACCACAAATACGTGAAATTATGTGAGAAATTTGCATTGAAAAATAATTGAAAAATCCTTAAAAATTTCACGAGAAAGGTAGTTTTTACGAAATTTTCAATATTTCAAATTATGTAAATTTTCAATAAGTCGAGTTTTCAGTTTAAAACGTTTTTTTTTTCTTTTTTGATTTAAAGCTCAGGACTATTTATGGAAAAAAATCACTTAAGTACCTGTAGTAGCGATAATTTTCTCACAATAATTGAACAATTTTAAAAACGAGCCTTCAAAACCTCAGAATTTTAAACTCCGCCCGCCTGTTCCTAAAGTCATGGCGCTCGCTCCATTTCACAATATTTTAATTTCAATAAATAACACGTCATTCAAAAAAAAAAAAAAAAAGTCGTATTCTTTTGAAAAAAATACACAATTCAACTGTAATTTTCTATTTTATATGACATCAATTTTCATATTTTCAGATTATTGAATTTAAAACAGTAGGTATGAAATAAATTTGAACACATCTGACTCGTACGATTCAGAAAAATAATTCTCAAGTTAGATATTGGCGAAATTCGATCGCATTCCACAAGAAAAAACCACCCTGCTTCACCTTCTCATCGAACCTAACCCCGGAAATTTTTTCGGCGACCAAATTATTCTTTGAATTTATATTGATTCTAATCTCATTCCCTTTTGTTTCTAGTTCTTTAATTAAAATCAGAGATGAACGAACTTACAAAGTGATTTAATTTTTCACTGGTATAAAAAAACGGAACATTTGAAATTAGTGGAGCTTTCGTTCTCGCGTAATTTAACTCGAGAGTTGAGCAAGATTTCAGCGTGCGAGTATTTTAGGGGATAAAAATATCATAGTCAAATTTATGAGACCGACCGCTGCAACTTGGGTGATAAATTTTCAAGCCTGGAATGGGGTAAATGGTGCATGTATGGTCGAGTAAATTAATTATCATCGCTGGTACTTTGATATAAAATTAATTAATAGTTCGGATCGATATGGTAATTGTGTAATTTACCTAAGGTGATTGTTTGGGGTGGAGAAAGGGGCTCGGGACTTGGATAATTGGAAAATATTACACAAAATCAGTCGAGAGAAGAAGTTCAGCGAAAAGATAGATTTTTCAATATATGAGCCTGGGTTTAGAAATCACCCGTAGGGGTGAAAAAAATTGGTTTTTGAAAAGATACTGATTTCGAATCTTTTAGAAGGAATAGAATCAAGGGGGGAACCTCAACTCAAAAATCAATTTTTGACCCTCAGAGGTGGTTTTTATGACCAAGCTTGCAGGTAAAAAAATCAATAAAATATATTAATACTTTTTACACTTGGTTTTTTGCTTCTAAAAATTACGAAAAATCCAAATTATTTTCAGATATCAATAAAAACCCATCATCAATTCGTCAGTCTTGGCAAACCGTGAATATCTCAAGTACGGTGGTGTCGCTTTTCAAGGTAATTTCACGTCTTCCAATACACAACTTTAATTTAGTAGTCATCGAACGAGGAAAAAAAACCATCGATAAAGCATTTTATTATATCGACGATGAAACACCTTCGGGGCTGATAATCGATTAAGAAAATGTACCTTAATGCATCGATACGTGGTTTTTAAAATAATTATTAAAATGTTTTTCCATTATCGAAACACCACGTCGAGGATCTTTTTACAACGATGACAGTACGTTGTAACAATGTAAGCAATTTTTAATCAACCGTAATGCGGATAACAAAGTCGTATAAATGACCCACTACCTACACAAATTCGACATTCCTTCGGATTAAATTATACAATATTGTATTTGCTGGAAAGAATGACGGGATGACTCAGCGAGGGGTACGAATGTATCAAGAATTTGATTAGAACGACGAAAAAAAAAGTCAACTCGATTAGAATTATCTATCTTGTAGAAGAAAAAGGAAAACTCGATTGTATTAAATAAAAATCTATGTAATTTCTCGCCGCTCTCTAATTCGCTCGTGATAAAATTAATATCTCCGTTGGATTGGTAAATTAAGTACCGTTTTAATGGAACGTGCTGTGAAAATGAATCAAAAGACCAAAGTTCGAAAGGTTTTCTTCTAATTAGTATTGTTCATTGTAATGATTTCGACGTTGAGTAATGCGCCAGGTGAGCGGGGCAGGGGGAGGCGTCACGACGATAGCGAAAAAATACACCGAGATGGAGAAAACGACGACGACGAGCTTGGATGGCATCTTAAAATACACTAATGTTGCAGCTTACCCGGTTTATTGAAAATGTTAATCATGTTTCGCGAAAAAGTTTGTCTTTTACGTGGAAATCCCTCCGCCTTCGGCTTGATCCAGCCCGATAAACGTCGCTGTTTACGAAATGCTCGCTAATAGAAAACGGTCTGGATTTTTTTTTTCACTCGTGTGTATTTCGTGAAAGCCTCTTCCGCGATGGGATGAAAATGACGAGATAATTTTTGCCATTGTGATCCGTTCGCTGGAGAGTTGGCTCGTATAAATCACGAAATGATAAATACCACGAGAATATCGCCGCCAAGTTTCGATATGAGGAAAAAAACTTTTTCGCTTATAATTGAGACCGTGATAGGCTAACTTTTTGTATTTCGTCGTCTCCCCGATGGGAAAAGTTGCATTAAATGCCAATACGAAGTCTTGGCACGAGCGAAAAGTCGACGTTAAATTGAAAAATCTCGATGTTTTTATCGGTATAAATATTTAATGGGCGAATTTTTGCTCAAATTCGGCCCGCGGAGTCCGCGCAGACATCAGAAATATAGCTACGAAATAAATTTTAATACGCCAACGAGATAGAAGGAGAAAAAACTCGGAATGATTAATAATAAAAAGAATGATACATTTGCGTCATTATACGAACGAATGAAAAATACAGTTCAGATATCGTTCTCGATAAAATAGCTTATACTCGCGAGTTAAATGTCTGTATCGTGCTACGAGCATCGTATGCTGCGAATAAATATCAGATATGTTTATATTTTACATAAATCATTCCTAAAATTGTAAAGCTCGTTCGGTCATAGCACCCTTAATATTTTATTGTTGCGAAAATTCCGAACGAAAAATGCAATTTTTTCAACTTACGGAGAACGATAAAAAAATCCCATACGGAATGGCGAAAAAATTCCTCCATGGGCTGGGTGATTTGTAAAATATTTGGCTCCTTTTGGAAAAGTATAGGCAATTTTTTCGTATTACGTGACGTAGGCGTTGCAGACATATAAAATTCAAGGGGCGAAAACAATGACCCTTCGGGATATTTGTTGTTTTCAATTGGCAACTTAGATGCTGAAGAAGTTGCAGTGTGGTGAGTTTGAAGGGGCGATTATTAATATGATCATTTTTTATGGCGGTGACCATTTCATATGGTTCAATTTAAATCGACTTTTTTCCTGCCATTTAAATGAAATATTTCTCGATTTTTTTCGATTTTTTTTTTTTTTTGAAAATTTGGTCATTATTTTTTATTTTTACGACTTTGGTATTATTTCCGTGTTCTTGGAAGATTAATTTAGGTACCTGGAGTTTTATTTTATCGATTTCTTCGCCATTGTACTGAGATGTAAGTTGAGCTGCCTATCGAAGGAATAAATGCTTTTATAAGCTTTGTTTTCCACTAGCTCCTAATTATTTTTGCCAAAAGTGGGATTTCGACGATTCCAGTCTAAATTTATTCTTTTCCGCTTTCAGAGTTCTTAGTTTCTTCAAGTTGAATAAATTATATCCTATTGGAAAAATTTCTCCACAATAATTGTTTCCAAATTTCAATATTCTCTGAATTTTTCCAATTTTGATTTTTTGAAAATTTCGAAAAAGTTTTGAGGAACTTGAAGTGGAAAAATGATTGAGGAAAAATTTAAAATTATTAAGATCTGATGAGAAGGGAGTAGGTACCAAGGAAGAGGGAATTGAAGAAAATTCGAAATTATTGGTCACATTTTGGAAAAACGAGGGCAAAGTGTAAAGTGATGAATTTTCAACTTTTGAAGGTCTTTTTTGCAAAAATTTTCTATCTTGCTTTGCTCAGGCTTATCTTTATTTTACTTACTAAGACAAATCTAAAAAATTGCAGGGACTTTCTTGAAATTTATCAATTTGATGTACGTAGTTTTTTTGGGGGGGAGGGTTGATTATTTGCGAAGAAACTTCTGAATTTCCAGCCCAGAAATTTCAAAACTTACTCTCATAGTTTGGTAGACAGTAAAAATCTTTACGTGGTAGTTTTTATACACGGAAAAAACAGAAGATACGAAAATGGATGCATTTTACCCCAAAAATAATAAATTTTATCAAAAAAATGATGAATTTTATCAAAAAAAATGAATAAATTTTACCAAAATAATTAATTTTAATCAAAAAGAGTAAGTAATGAAATGTATTCAAAAAAAATAATAACGGGTCTCAATTCACAAAATAGGTGAAATTTGTTCTAAAAAAATATTTTTTTCATCAGAAAAAAATGATAAAATTTGTCAAAAGAAATGAATAAGTTTTACCAAAAAAAAAAATGAATTTTATTTTAAAACATAATAAATTTTACCTATTTTGAGAATTATTTTTTTGGATAATTTTTTTTTTCAGTGTAGCTTGAAAAGGAAGCAAAAGCATTGATTTTCGAAAAAAAAATTGTTGGACGCAGCGCTGTGCATTTAAAAATTATTCTCCTGTACACGTTAATCATTTGAAAAAAACCATCTCCTTCAATATCCTTCATAAATAATTGAATACCATATGTGACAGCGAATACAGAAAGGGTGTATCGACCCAAAAATCGTGTTTTTTTAATTGTTGATTTTAATGAGAAATTTAGTATACAAATAATCCAAATCAACAATTTAAAAAACCACGATTTTTGGGTCGATACACCCTTTCTGTATTCGCCGTCACATATTATTTAAAAAGTCTGGAAAATTTCAAAAGACTGGTCTGGGAAACCTTGAAAAGTCAGGGAAAATCATTTTAAAATATTTTAGACTTCCTGAAAAAATTTTTGATTCTAAAGAAATTTTTGGAAATATGGATTTAAGATTTGAAAAAAAATATAGAAATTCAGTATTAGTATTTTTTCCAACTTTGATTTTTTCGAACAAATCAGCTTCATATTACTTTAAATTTTTCCGTTTCGAAATTTTTTTTCTAAATTTATTGAAAATTTTTCAATTTTTTCTCGAATCTGAATTAATATAAAATTCAACTTCGTGTTTTTTTTACAATTTTTTCCAACTCAACAAAGAATTGGAAGAAAATTTTTAAAACAGTAAAAAGACGAAATTAACTAGTAAGAAAAAAAAAGGTGCTAAAACGATTTGAAAATGGGATAAGTACATTTTTTTCTTTTTAAGCTAGGATTAAAAAAATTGAACAAATTTAGATTTCGAAGCGAAAAAATTTGGACTTCTCCGTGAAATTTTTTCAATCAAATTACTTTGAAAATTATATTATCTACCTATCAAGTTTTTCTGTTTTTATTTTCACATGTAATTTGATTACTTAGCTTACATTACATCAAACAGAATTTGAACTTTTATCATTTATTTCCTGATACATTAATATGTGCAATTAGATAAAATATGATGTAATTCGATAAAACCATCTAAAAAATTTCTATAAGGTTAAATAGTCACAATCTTATTTTTTACAAAAATAGTTAGGAGCTAGTCGGTATCCGAGCTGGTGGAAGATTAAGAGCCACAAAGGTGGGTACTTTTATGGAAGCGTTGATTTCCGCTATGCTCATTCATTCGTGGGCTAAAAACTTGATTGGATAATTGTAAGACTCGATTGTACTATAATGCTTTTTAATAGGGAGTTTATTCGATAAACTTAGTCGGTATACGATTTTGAATTGCACTCGAGAATTGGAAACGAGAGCGAAGAAAGTTTGGAGCGGAGTGACGTCGTCGGTTGTACATTTTAATACATAATAATACGAGACTCTCGTTTATTTGTATTTTGAAATATACGTAAGATTTCTTCTAATTACGAAAACTAGGTAGATATTTTCGTCTTAATTCACGGCGGTATAATTTAAGATGACAGAAAATTTCTAATACTTATCGAGAAAGGAGAACGCAGCCGGCGAATATGTTACTCGGTAGCTTGCCCAAATCGCGCATAGTTTCCGAAAACTTGGAACTCATTGCAGTTAGTGGAAAAGTTTTGGTATGGTTGAATAAGTGCGTTCGAATTGTATACGTATAAACTTTGGCACAAACAGTTTAAACGTTTCATTGCGAGTGTCGACTTTATGACTTCGAATTAATTATTTGTAGGTACTTTTTCAACTTGTCGGATAATTTAATGAATCAACTCACTTTTATAATGGGTTCGTTGGAAATTTTAAATTTTGATAGCACTCGAGAAGAATTGGGCGTTGAAAGTTTTTTATTTTTACTTTTTCCTCTTTTTTTGTGTCAGGCGCTGGAAGGATTTTAATAATTTTCATTTCGAGTTTTTTTGATATCTTTATTGTTTTCGCCAAGGTTGATCTTCGCTTTCTATGCTAATATCGTGCTGTTTTTTTCGTTCGTTTCGAGGATTATGAATTCGTCTTGGATAATTGTTTTTTTTTGAAGGGGAGGGTTTTTTGTGTTTTTTTTTAATGTGTTCTTTCTGATATTATTAGAAATTTTCAACGTTCTGGCGCAGAACTCCTCTTTGAAGATGTAAAATGTCTAACGAATGATTTTAATTGACCGGTCGAGAAACATCGCAGTATCTGGAAGTAAAGTTCTTGACAAATGAAAAGGAAACTGGAAAAATTAATTATTAGTTGATACGGTTTATTCTTATGAAGTTATGAGTCTTGTCATCTATTTAAAAAAAATCATTCATCCAAAGCGTTGAAATTTCTTAGAATTCAAAATGACTATTAAACATAAGAGTTGGAGAAAAGTCGTTGGGAGTAATCAAAAATATGGGGGAAAGTTTAGGAGCTGAAAAAAATTACAAAAATTGGTGATGTCCAATTTTTTTTTCGAAAATTCAAGAGTTTAAAAAAAAATTGCGTTCGGAGTTTAACTAACCTTGGAAATTAATTCAAAATCTTAGAAAAATATCCTGACAGCTATTTTTATTTATTCTATACTGACTTCAATTCTATGGATTATTTTGTCAGTTGCTCGAAAACGTCTACAATTAAAATAAATGTATGCACAATTGCACATATTAGGTATATGTAGCTGAAATAACCATAATGATAGATAAAAATTGAGCTAGGTTTCTAAGGTTATTCTCCCCCCCCCCCAACAATTCGAAAAGTCAAAAAAAGTTGTCCAACACACGGTTGCTTTTGTGCCCTGCCCCCTCCATTTTCGATTCCGACAACGCCACTGTTTGTCGATGGGTCTGTCTATTCTCACACGGAATGAACAACAAAACGCAAATCGTTCGCTCGAATCATAAGTTCGCAACCTGTCTCGTGACGTCACGTTTCAACTTCATAAACGTAATAAAATTTGAAACCGAAATCAACAATTTTTCAATTCATATATTTTTTCGATTCTCAAAATATTTCCAATTTTTAATTTCTTTTTTTCCAGATATTTCAACTTTAAAAATTTTTCCTCAAAATATTTTTCAACTCTGAAATTTTTTAATCTAGATTCTGGAATAAATTTTTACCAATTCTGAAATTTTTCGTTCAATTTTTTTTTCATTTTTTACCTCTAGACATTTTTTTTTCAGAAATGAATCTTTTCTCAATTTTTTTTGTTCACGAAATTATTTTTCAAAGTTCATAATTTTTACACTATTTTGATTTTTTTTTCTCCAAAATTCCATTCTCTTAGCATTTTAGCTCAATTGAAATATTCTTCTAAAATTATTTTCCAGCTCTGAAATTTTTAAAATGAAAAAATTGAGAAAAATTGGGTTGAAAAACATTTTGAGAAATTTAATGGGAGAAAAAATTGAGAGAATATCAAGTTTTAAATTTTTTTCTTTCTTTCAGTGTTGAAACCATTTTCATGGCAAAGCAGACATAATTCTTGTCTTGGCACTTTTAGTAAGAGGTGGCTGTGAGTGATTTTGGCGTGGTCAATTAGTATTTGTTTGATTGGAATGTTAATAATTTTTTTGAGTTTTAGATTTTGGAAGGGAATGGTTTTAAGTCTGTTGGTGTTATTTTTGAATTATGAGTAGTGATGATAAGTCGGAAAATTTTTTCGATGGTTCTCCATTCATTTGATCTTCAATTAGTGATTTGTTTGTTCAATCTTCATTCTCATGTTCTCCACAGAAATTCAGGTTCTTCTATTCTTCTTCTCATTCCCATTCTTCAACATACTCTCTAAATTTGAATGAGTTAAAATTCACTGATTAATAAGATAAAAGTGTGCAACTGAAGAAATCAGTGAAAATTTTACCGACTGAATCAGCAAACTTTCATTTTTGAATGGGTAAAAATTTTAATTTACCTACTGATTGAATCAGTAATTAATCACTGATTCAATTAGTAAATTTAAATTTTTACTGATTCATTTCAGTGGTAAAAAAATTACTGATTCAAAACTGAAAATTCACTAATTGAATCAGTAATTTTTCACTGATCGACAGTCAAATTTCACTGATTAACAGTTGCACAATTTTCGCTGTTTAATCAGTGAATTTTCAGTTTTTTGACTGATTCAGATTTAGAGAGTACTGTTACACATTTTTTCTCATTTTCACAAGTAGTGTTTTAAAAAATCCAGCACTTTTTGCAAAACTTTGGATGAAGACTCTCGGATGCCGAATTAAATTTTTTTTTCAAATAACTTTTTGAACTGGTCTCCTAATATTTTTTTATTGAGGCTGTCAATTCAATTGCTCTCCCCCTCATCTCCTATGCTTTTGTAATGAGCAAAAAATTGAAATGATTCTTTTCGACTCTGAAAGCAAATCCGCCCCAATTTCATCAGATTTGCTCGATAAGTTGCCTATTTCAAGCAACTAAAAACTTTAGAATCACCCTGTACACACGTGATATCGTTATTTTCCTCTTCGAGGATATACTTTCTACGACAATTTGTTTTTTCAACCCTCATCAAAACGATACAATAGACTGGCAACATTTATTCGCGAACTTTACGCGCCACTCTGTACCATTTATTACGTTCACACATTCGAAATGAGCACGGTTTACGTTACGAGTGACTTCTTTTATGGCTGCTGCGGCTAAACAAAAGCTCGAAAATCGTTACAGGTACTTTGTACGTAATTAACCAGAAATCTCGTGGAAAACGAACAATAGACGAGTCGCGGAAAAAGGTTACATTTCCCATAAGGAAAACTCTCTAAATGGCGGAATCGTTTTTCTTCGAGGTATTTTATACTATTGCGTTGAAGAACCGCAGCCAACGTAGCCCGGATTACTCATTTTTCTCGAAATTATTTACATAATACAATTAGTGGCGGGGTCGCGATCGAAGGCAGGGGTCCTTAATGCGTTATCTCGAATAAACAATAAAATTTCATTCGACGCCATTGTTTCATTTTCAAATGTAATCGGACACGATCTAGTATAATTTTTAAATTAAGGGTATTAAATTTCGTAAATTATTATTCATCTTTTTCAATGCGTATATTTAATCAAGACCGCAAAGGCGAGATTTCCTCATTCATTCCACAGGTTCTCGCGGGGTATTTTTTTTTGCCATTTGCGAATTAATCCGAGCGCAAAAATTCGTTTATAGGTTTGCGCCACACAATTGAGATAATTCGTTGGGTATCTATCGAGTTTTATCACGTATTTTCGTCTAAATTTACTCGACTGGTTCGAAAAGGTTTTTGAAAACAGGCCCCTCGAGTGAAAAATTATGCACCTAGTTGCGCTGCGGTCGCTTTGTGTATCTTCGACGATGGTCTTCGGTAATTCGGTATTTCGGTCACGACGTCGAAAGAAACCATCGAAGGATCGCCGTTTTAAAAATTAATAGACCGGTGGCGCGAATTCAAATGATGAATTAATTTAACGGCCGTTCGATCTATTGTGATTGAAATTAGGTCTCTATTGAAACGATTGAATTATTGCGGTAGGTAGTGTCGAGCTGCAAAGGCTGGTATTTTTACAGGCGTCGGATACCGACCCCACAGACATTTTTCCCGTCGTTGGGTAAACAATACAAATAGCCTTCGAATGACCGTATAATTTTCGCAAATCCGCAATTCTCGATAAAACATTCAACCTCTTTGCATAGAGTTCTCGCTATTTTTGTCCGAAAGGGAAAACCGGCCAGGCAGCGTGGTGCTGGCGATAAGCGAAGAATATTTTTTCGCCGGGTCCACCAAAAAGATATGACCAGAAAGAATCGTTTATTTTGTACATGCCGACGGGTATTTATGTCCAAATGATAAACAATATCGTAGTTTATGGTAACGTTAGAGTCGTTTTGAACTTGGTGTTATTGGCCACGAGAAAATCGTGCACTTGAGTGGTCTTTTATTGTTCATAATTTTCCGGCATAAATTTTTCCATTAATCGATAAAATTTAAAATGGAGAAAAATATTTAAACGTATTGAAAAAATTTATGGTTGGATAAGGAGGTTTAATCTTTTACGCAAACATGGAAATTTATTGAAAAAGTTCCATAAATATGTTCAAGGATATTTTTCAAATTCTAACGATACTATTTTTTCCTATTTAGGAAGGTTAGTTTTCTATGATGAAGTTTTGAAAATTTTTGAAGAAGTACTCTCTATATTTCCAATCAGTGTTAAAGTCATTGAAAAAAAAGTCAGAATTGCAGCACAGAAAAAATCAGCATTTTTTTTGATTTTCAGTGGTTTTTTATTTTTCAGTGAATTTTCACTGATTTTATTGCAATTTTTTCACTGTTGAGCTATTCCATTAACGGATCAGGAATGAAGTCGGGTCTTGCAATTTCATTAATTTTTTTTACGAGTTTCCCGTGACGATCTATTCATAAATCCACAATTATTGTAATTTTTAAGCAGTTACAATTTTTTGCCAAATTACTCAATTTTGAGGGCTCATATTTTGGAATAGGTTGTACTTGTGGAAAATCTGTTCGCGGGGTCCAAAAGATGCTTGATAGGAGATTCAAAAACGATAATCACATTTTGAAAAGTTCAAAGTTGAACTTGGATGACTAAAGATCAAATTTCACCAAGATTACCAAAGATAGAAGGTATCATTTTAAAATCTGAAAAAATTATGTACAGTGAGAAGCCCTTTTACTCTTTTTTCAATTAAGAAATTTTTCAAGATGGTATCTCTAGACCCCTGGAGGTACAGGGGGCCACAATTTTTGACTAAAATTCAAAAAAATCGGAAAAGGTGAAGTAGCACATCGATTTTTACTAAATCAAAGGCACTGATTTCGAACATGTACTTGGTTTTTTCATCCGACCCTTCAGAACCCCTGTTAGCCCCCTTGATAGGGTCAAAATTCGAAAAAATGAAAAATAACGCGTGACCTGTCGTTTGTTAGGTATTTCAGAGCACTCAGTTCGAATATTTGCTTATTTTTTGTGATTGACGCTACAGTACCCCCTGGCCCCTCAATTTTAAGGAAAAGAATGTTGAAAAATGGAATTGGCGTGTGCTATATCGATTGACACCGATTTGAGGGCAAAGAGTTCGAATATTGACTTACTTTTTAATTTGACTTCTTTTTTTGCTGCTCTAACAGAAAATTAATTTCGACGAAAAACACCATTGAAAACTTGAAAAATGCTACGATTTTGTATAAAACATTTCTTAAATGAATAATATTCTCAACGAAGTTTTACGAAAAATTTATTGAATTTTATCATCTATCTGAATGAAAAAAAGTCAAGAAAAGTAATCCTAACATTTTTCTACATCGAACAATTTTTTATAATAATGAAAAATTTCAATTTTGACTGGAAGAAAATCAGAAAAATAATTTTGACGAAACAATTCAAAATACATAAAATGAAAGTTATGAAAAAAATCTTTCAAATAAAGAAGTCGTGATTGAATGGAAAAAAGTTACAAAAAATTATTTAAATAACTTTTGAGCCAGAAGTCATTTCAAACCTCAAGAAGTTGAACTTCCAGTAGATTAGAAAACTACCCAAAAAAATTATGTTGATAAAATCATTCGTAATTGAAATCAGACATCATAACGATCCGAATTTATCAGTAAAATACAAATACATCAAAATACAAATAAATAGATAGAGATCGAAAAAGATTTTCAAAAGGTGAGAATAAGGGCGGAAATCAAGATTGAGATCAAAAAAAAGAGCAAAAAAACAAAAAGTTCTGAGAACGAGAAACAAAATTTCATCGTTCTCGCTCTCCTAGTACAGTTGATTAACCCATTCACTCTTCTCTCTTTTGAATGGGCAAGGCTCCATTTTTCACGCCCCCTCCCATGACCCTTAGCTTCTGAAATCCACTTTGAATCCAGATTTCACTTCACTGCTAGCAATATATATTTTACATTTTGTTTTTCAATGCTTCCTTCCAATACCCTTATTTTTTTCCTTTAGCGTTATATCAGAAGTACAACTTTGGTCATTTTCTTCAATCACGGCCCAGGACTTTTTCTGATTGGTTATAAAATTTTTCCGTAAATGAAGTGAGGATTTTTTTCCTCGTCTAGTTATGCAGGAGGATCGATAATATGATTATTACCTTATTTTCTTTCGGAAATCTTGTAAAAAATTGTTGAAAAACTAATCCAGCTCGAAGGCGAATGATTTCCTGTTGATTTGGATCACCTTTTGTCGAAGTACTCGTCAGATTTTTATATTTTCTATTATAAGTACCAAAGTACCATTCGAAATTAAATATCAAGTTATAATTGTATTGAAATCTTACCTTAAGTTGGATTTGTTGGATTTGTAGAAGTTGAGGAATTATCGAAATTCTGTTACTTATAGAATTAAAAAATATGGTATTTTTTTCACACCTGCATTTGAATCAAATCAGTCAAATGACAACCAATATTGCACATTTGCTTTCTTAGTTCACCCTCCATCATTTTCAGAATCGATATTGCCTTCTATTCCGCTTTAACAAATGCTATAAAAAAGTTTGCCTATTCAATTTCATAATGAGCTTATTTTCTACCAAAATATACCGTAAAAATATTGAAAACCTTGCTGTACGTTTTTTACGAATTTATTCCAAACGAAATTCCGTACTTTTGGAAAAGCTACTGCGTTCTAAAATCGAAGATTTATTTCTAAAATTATTACTTAACTAAGTCTTTGGTATTTTTAAAACGTTATCCCGCGATATTTCGTATTTCCAAGTTCGATGTTAAACACGCTGGCGAATATATATTATAGAAACATTCAACAAGTGGCTGACTCTATCGTACATTACTCGTATACCGGGGGACTCGTACCACGGTATATTATACGAAAACAGCATTATCTAAAAATAAACATTTAATGCGCTTATTTTTAAACGATTTCGTTTCGCAGAATTATATCTATACGACGACACGGACGTGCGAAAATTGAATCACGAAAGCAAAAGGAAAAAAAGATTAAGTAACATTATCGAATGTAAATGTCATGTCATCTTGCTGCGAGTACGTACTTAATATAAATTCACTCTCGAGACGTTAATTGATTTAACGAACTTTGGATTTCACGTAGAAAATCCTTAGTTAAAATGATTCCGTGATTTTACGACTTATTACTCATAACCGAACGATAATTTATGCTATCGTTGTCCCGAGTTCCGGAATCTTATAAATTTATACGTAGTTAAAAAGGGTGCAGAATTTTGTCACGAATGATCACCCTGTGTCGTTAATTGGTGCAGTGTATCCCCGAGGAATAATTTGTCGTTGGACAAGGATGAACGCTCGTGTACACGTTAGGAAAAAAACGTTCCGTAGAGATGAACAGTTTTCCGGATATTTTCCCATGACGTTGTATGTTTTTATGTGATAACGTTGAAAAAAGCTGGTTCGTTGGTGCATCTGACGACAAATAAATTACTTGTATAATTACTAGAACCTTAATCAAAAGCTAAGAGCAGCAGAATTTGTAGTTTTTTGCCATGATTTATGAGTTGTCACGTTTAATTTTTTATGAGGAGTGGAGATGTCAATGAAATAATATTCTTGCAAGTTGAGATAATTAATCGATGATTGAATTATTACCACATTGGCGAATATTTTGGCAATGAATATTTGGATTTTGGTTTTAAAATTACTTCGCCTCTCTTGAAAAAATTATTCGATTCATGTTCGTTAAAGAATTTGAAAAGAAATTTGGAAACTAATAATTTTTACTGTTTTCTTAACTCTCGATGAATTACAGTCTGACACCTAATTTTCGAAAAAATTCCAGAAATTTCAGAATCGATTGTAAAAAAGATTTTAAAAACGTTTATTTCCCTGTACTTCACTGTCATCATCTCGACGACGTACTTGAACTTTCAAATTTCGGAACATTTTTGCAAAAATCGTCTCTGAAATGATCACTAATTTCTTGGGAATTGGAAAAATTTCTAATTTCGACAGATGTCTTACAACGTCAGAAAAATTCTGAAAAATGAAGAGAAAATGATAGAAAAATGATCGAAAGTAATGTTTTTTTTGCTTTTTCTTTAATAGAATTACCCATCACAGGCTTGCATTTTTCAATTTTCTTCTGCTTAACAAACGCTGATAAGTAATTCTGATTTACATTCAGGGCTGAGTTCGAATAGGATTTCAATTTTTCTCTATCACCATATGTTGGGAATTCTGATTGGTAATTTGTTTTTTCATTGATAATTTGTTTTAAATTTATTGATAAGGTCAAGTCTATTTTCTGAGAAAAAAAGATCCTATGAAAAAAATTAATGGAATGTAAATTGTAAAGAGCAAAATTTTATTTCTGTAGAGTCCAATTGATTTTTTCTTAAAAAGCGTGTCGAAAATTCAACTTACATCTTTTATTGAAAATATTTCAAAAACGTCTTATCCTTCAACTTTGCAGAAAAAAAAGTCATTTAGAAAACTTGATTTTCCCAGAAAAATGATTTTTTTTAATAATAAAATCCGATTTTTAATATTTTTTATTGATATTATCACAGGTCACATGTCATGAATTCTGATAGATTTTTCGACCTAATTTTTGGTACTAAACTAAATTCGATTATGATCTCAGTTTTTCTTCTTTACTTAGTGGTTCTTCGAATTTGAATTTGGTATTGAAAATATTTCACGCTCCAAAAGCCGATTTCATGATCACCAGATGAATCTTACCAAAAAAAAAAATTAACAAAACATAAATTGTAGAATGTAAAATTATCTTTCTGTGAAATCAGCGAATATTTTCTGAAAATCGAAGAAATTTGCTCACCTACTTTTTCATGTGCTGCAATTCTTATTTTTTAAAGTGATTTTTCATCAATTCAAAATGAAAGAGTGGAAATCTTAGCTTTTGATATAATTATCTTTTTTCTAATTTTAAGGATTTGTTTAATGTTTAAGCTGAAATTTTGTTATTACTAGGTGGAGGAGGTTCCATTGTTGCCATTTCAGCAAAAAAAAACAAAAATTCCTATATTTTGGAGTTACGACTTTTTAGCATTAGAGGACGATATGTTTATTGAAAGATGAAAGTAGAACTTTGAAATCTCAGCTGAAATATCTCAAAAACTCTGCACCTACCGTAGGAAAAAACTAATTGGATTGTATAAAGATGAAATTTTACTCTCCTCAATTTATTTATTTTTTTTTTGGTAGAGCCATTTTTTGGCCCAGAAAATTCATTTTAAGTTACGAAAATTATTGAAAAGTTGCAAAAAAAAATTAAATTATGATATGGAAAATCGAAGTTTTTCATTTTTTTTTACCATTAAGGGAGCGGGGTGTCAAAAAAACTCAAAAATTGGAACCTTTGAATATTCTCAACGAACACTTGTTGCAGATTCAAAATTTCTCCTCTCCATAAAAACCTTGAAATGAACAATTTTTGGACGCAATTTGAAGTAAAACGTTTGAATGAATATTTTAATTGATAAAATACTTACGTAAATGTGCGTTTTTCTTGTGTATTCGTAATATGAGTTTGAAATTGAGGTAGTATTCTAAAGATTCAAGGTAAATCCCAAATTGTCCAAACAATTATACTTTTTTGAGTTTTTCAAAAAGTAACGAGGGAAGGAAGAAGTAGAAATCGAATGAATATTCGTGCAGTCGATTTTCACAACTTCGTGACCTATTTTCTTCAACTTTCGAACCAACAAAAGCATGGAAGATTATATGAAAAAATTATTTCGTAAGAATACTTTATCGCCAATCGAGGAAGTTAGTTTTCAAAAATTGATAAGTATTTTTCGAGTTTTTTTCTTCTTTTTTTTTTTGTAGTTGGAATTTCGCGTCGTGTTCTACTGCAGTATCTTGAAAATAAAATCGTGTTTAAATTATCTTCATTCTCGATTTTCAAGATTTGAATTTACAAGATTTGAAAATTTGGGTAGTTTCAAAATATCGTGGTTTTATTTGTTTGAAAACCTATTACACGAAGTTTTCGACTCTAAAATTTATTACCCTGGCATGCGGAATATATCGTCTAGTATTCCACACATCCCAGTAGACTTGTTAAAATTCAAACGACACCGGAAGTATATTTTATAAGAATTTCACAATTTTCTAGAGCTAAATTCGAGTTGATTTTTTGACTGATTTGTTTACTCGAGCTGTAAATCCAACCGGATCGAAAATCGTCGGTATTAAATTGCCCTAAAACAGTGACGATATTAGAGTAACGCGACACTTTATTAAAAATTCAAGCACCCATTATATAAATCTCTCGCGACATCACTCTCGTCGATCCGAAAGAATATGGAAATCTGTTATCGAAAGAGTCGACTCGAACGTAATTTCGAGCTCGTGATACTGGTACAAGGTTAACTCGTCGAAATAAATGAATTTAATATAAAAATATCCAACAAACTGGAGCTAAAGAAGAGGAACGGTCCCAACGCAGACATTTTCGCCCCTTCGGAGACCAAAAAAGAAGGAAAAAATTGAGTAAAATCCGATACGACTGCGACTTCAGTCCTCGTATACAAATGAAAACTAAATAAATAATTAATAAAGACGAATGTTTGACGTTGGGAAATCGTTGTTAATGAATTTCGCCGGCAAAAACAATGCTTCGCGAGACGGTTACGATTCGACCTTGTTAATTCGGACTTAAATATAAATTATTTTTTAGCTTGTAAGCAAAAAATAACTCGGATTCGACGATTGTAATTTTTCATCGGTCTTTGTTTTGATTCTGTTTACTCGAAATGATAGAACGTGATATTGGTGACATTGTGGCCCTGTCGTAAGCAAAATGTAAAAAGGAGGAAATTTTTACGTCATTTGATATCCTGTTTGGGTGTAAAATGATGCCGAAAATTCGCTGCAACGTTTTACTTTATTTTTTTGATAAAATTTCAAAATCGACCCCTTGGCTGGGTTTCGTTCGATTGGGAAGAGATTCTCGCACCCTGTGCAAATGTTAATTTAATCCTGACCGAAACCGTCGAATGTTTTGATATTTTTTTCGCCATAAGAGCATAACGTGATGGGAATAAATATTTAAGGGGATGATTTTAAACCGAGACCGGCTCGAAGCTCGTGGTACTGCGGGATAAAATCAATGCAGCTTTGGCGGCGTTTGATTTTTTTTATAGCGAAATAATTCCCATCCGTCGAAACATGTGTTGCAATGAAAAGCTCTCGGAGGTACGAGAGCGGACGATGGATTAAGAAGACTGATTTATTGCACCTGATCGTGGGGGTTTTTTCTACCCAGAATAGTTTGGTCGATTTGCTGGCTCGCGTAAGTTTCGGTATTGAGAATTAATAAAAGCAGCAACGAATGTGCGATGAAAAATTCACACGTGTTTTTTTTTCAAAGTACACCACCGGATGGGGAGGGGGAAGGGTTATATGTGTATGTTGCGTATCGTATAGACCGAGAAGATTAATTTTCGAGTTTCGGCGCGTTTGCGAAATTAAACGAGCAATGTTCCATTATTTACATCAATTAAGGGTGCTTTTCGATTAACCAGTCACTTTTATACAATTTAACTAACTACCTGAAATGTGTGGTCGACGGTGGAGCTGCTATACCCTTATCTATAGCACGTAGTATGTTTGACGATACATATCAAAATGTCCGACGCGTAATTAATGATACGTGGTGTGTGTGTGGAAAATAGAAATGAAACGGGTCCAGAATGAGGGGAATTGCGGAGAGTTTTGGGGTCTTTAAAAATGCTTACTTGGTTTATCGAGGCGCCGAAAAAAAAAAATGGAAGAAAAAACTATACGGATACGGGAAAAAATTTTGATCTGATTTTTTAATGTGTGTGTAAGTACGAATATTTGTATTCGCGTGAAATGTGGAAAAAATCCGGAGCGGGGTGAAAGTGCGGGGTGTTGTTTGATATGTGGCATATGCTGTCAAATTCCGTATATTTTGCCGGGGTTGAAATTAAAACAAATATCGAATGTCGAGGAAAAAAGTATATGCTTGGAAAGGTACCAGATACGGATTGGATTTTGACACTTTCTGACGGGTTATTTTTCTCGCGTTGGTGAAGGGAAATTCGGCTGGAAAATGAGCTGCGGGTTAATTTCCACAGAAGGCTGAGTTTCGACCTTTGCTTGTCGGGTGGGTTATATCGTGGTTGATTTTTTTTGAGGGGGGGGGGGTGAAAATTTATTAAAAAAATGAGAGGAAAAGTTGAGTGATTTGAATTGAACTCATATAGTTGACTAAAGAAATATTTCGAGATTTTAAATTACGATATTTATTGGAATGAAGTCTGAAAATTTCGTCAAAATTTTAGTTTTTGGTAAAATCTTTTCTGAATTTTGGACAAAAAATTCGCCGATTGAAGAGCATGTTCTTAAAATTTAAAATTTCAAAATTTTGTCCTGTTTCTCAAAAATTGATATTAAAATTCAAAATCTATTAGAAATCTGACGTGGAAAAATCGAGTAAATTTTGTGAAACTCAACTAAGTATGTAGTTTCAATTTCAAACTTTAATTATTTTATCATCAACAATGTTGATGATGAAATTCAGTTTTTCTACGAAATTTATTTCATTTCTTGAAAAAATCAATTTTTTATGGTAAAAAAATTATCATGAATTTTATTGAAAGTTAAAAAATTTGTAAATATCACTTTCAACTTCAGACCCGTTTTTTTTTCAACTTGATTTCATCAATTTCGAATAGTTTACGAGAAGCTGGTAAATTTCAAAATTTGAAAAATTTTAAGTTTTACGACAGTTTGTGTAAAAAAAGTTGTTTTAAATGTGTGGATTTTAAAAAATTTTTAATGAAGTACCTAGGTACTTATTTAGTTTGGTAGACATATCCTTGAAAAAAATTGACAATTTCTTTGACATTTTTGATTTTACCACAAAGCCAATTTTTGTGTAGGTACCATAGTCAAAATTTCAACGTACCTATTCCTGAAATAGGTATTCAAGTCTAATTTTTTTGTAAAAGGTAAAAGTTTCATCAAAATTTTGTTTTTTTCCTTTCTAAGGGTTTTTAAATTTCCAAAGCGATTGTCAAGCCTTCCAGTTTCAAGAATTTTCGTTTTCATTGATCAACTTGAAATTGAAAATGTAAAAAATGTTGAAAATTCCGAAGGAATTGTTTGAGATTATTATTTTGTATAAAAATTAAAATATCACCCACGTCAAGAAATTGTGCAAAATTCATTGCATACTTTTTATAAAAATTTGGAAATATTTGGAAATCTCATACCGGAAAAAATCGACGATTTTAAAAATAATATTCTAGTTTGAGAATGCTGCTTTATCCCAGTCCTTAAATTTTTAAAACTTTGTATTGTTAGGTACTTCCAAAAAAAAAAAACTGTTTTTCGGAAGAAAAATTGGTCGTGGGGCGTTTCGAAGAAATATTTTTATTGAGATGAAAACGTATAGGAGCCATTTCATGCAACATTATGCTATAGAAATCAGCGTACTTATTCAATAACTTAAATTTCGATCCCATCTTGAAATTTTGACCTTTTGGGCCCAATTTGAGTCTTATTCAAAAATAGTTGAAAGATTTAAAATCAGCGTGATTGATAACCAATATTTCAACACCCATTTTAATTTTGGGGAAAATTTTTTCAAAATTTTGAAAAAAGTTGGATTTTGACCCCTCTCTTACGGGTTTTATTTTGGGTTCTAGTCAAAAATGGTCGAAAGAATCGAAAATAATTTTTTAACCCTTATTTTTTATTATTTATCCGTAAAACTTCACATAACCGAGCGAAGCGAGGGCAAAGATTTGAAAAATTGCAGATTTTTAGATGAAAAATGATTCTATTTTTAATGATTTTTTCAATGAAAAATTCTTTTATTTTGGTGCAAAAATTTGTCTTTTTCGAAATTATTCTACTTAATTTCGTGGTTTTTTTTGTATTTTTCAGCAAAAATTGGAAAATCTGTGTTTTTTTCTCATTTTGTACGTTTTCGTGCTGGTTTGCAATTCAATTTTTCTTGATAATTTGGAAAATTTTCACAAAAGCTGTGAACAGACACCTAATTATTTTCATTATTCAGGAGATCATTTTAGTCGCTTGAAAAAATTAGGAAATTCGACACATATTGATAATACTTTACTTATCCTTCGAAAATTACATATTTATTTACAAAAGTTTTTTGAGTAAAACATACACATGAAAATAATTTTTTTTTGGGGGGGGAGGCTAATTCAACATTGGGGGACTTGAGCCTCTCATGCCCCCTTATCTCCGCGTATGCTTAGATACTGAAATCTTGATCATTTTTACCTAATTATGCATTTTTTTTTCGGGAAATACTTTTTCAATTTACAAAAAAGACATAATTTTGAAAAAAAAATACCAAAAACAAGAATTCAAGTACAATTTCTACCATTTCCGAAGAAAATTTCAACTGTCTATCATTTAAAATTCTTTCGAAGGTCGTTTCGCTTCGAAGTGTCAATCAATTCGAGAAAATTTCTCTCTTTCAAAACGGTTGGAAAAATTTGATGGTTTTCACGTCAAGATACGTACCCAAAGCTCACGCCCTGTTTCATTTTTCTTTTCTCATTCGCCTTTCAATATCCAAACAACATCATCTATATTAAAAATGCACACATTTTTTGAGAGTGAAATATATTCCGAACGAGAAAATGAAACATATCTTGGGCTTTTTTCAGACCCAAGATTAGACTAAAGACTACGTCAAAAAAAACTCGAGATGGAAGCTACATCTACGTATTGATCTATTGTATGTACTCGTATAGAAATAACATCGTCTTATACTGCGAGTATAATATATGAGAAAATTTATCAAAAAAAAAAAAAACATACATAAAAAAATGAAGCAACGAATCAATACATTACACAACAGTATTGTACACGGCGGTGGGATATTTAAACAATATTTAAATTCTTCGAGATTGACGTTCAATTTAAAAGTTTTTGCTTTTTAACTGCGCCGCGAAATGTTTGGCAAATTCATTTTTCTTCTGACAGCTCTCGCCTGCATTAACCTTACCATTTCTAACTTTTCAATAATGGGAAATTTTAATGCATTCTGAGCTTATTTCTCGTATATACGGTAGAAAGCCATCACCGAACGTCTGTGTTATAATATATGACGAGACGAGCTTTCCTGTATCCGTGTGGGTGTGTGCTTTATATTAGAAAGAAGTTTAAAAAAAAAATTCAATTCGTATAATGATATAAGCTGTTAGCGGTCACGTATTTAGACAAGTTTTTTTTTTATTAAAAGCAACATCAGCGGGTATTTTTTTAAGGACAAGGATTAGTTGATGGTAAACAAGGCAAAATAAACAATTTATCGTGCCCGGCAACGAGTATAAAATATAAATACGCGAATTCCCGGACGGCCGACATAACGCAGAGGATTTAGAAGCAAGCAGCAGTAAAAAAAATAAATGATAAAAAATGCTCATTTTTTGTATGCGTGTGCATCATTTCGGCAAAATAAGTGTATTCGCTGCGACCTTATTTGAGAATTATAGCAGTACTTACGTATTGTGTAGTACTTTTTTTTATTCTCATCGTCGAATGTAAATTTTTTAATAATTATGTTGGAATTTTTAAAGTATTAGTTTGGCTTTGGTTCTCTCGAGAGTAGAAAATTTTTTTGAAAAAAGTATAAAAAATACCAGGTGTAATTTTGTGTCGAAAATCTCGTTTTTTAGAGATAGGAAAATGTGTCGTTTAAGAGTAAAGTGCTGTATAAAAAGCAGAATAAGGTAATAAAATTTTGCTACTGGGTCATAAATTATGAACGTTGGCTGGATATAACGTCATCATTAAGAACATAATCGCCAATCGAAATAAAGACATTGTCTCGGTTCCCTATTAAGACTTTTTCCCCTGTAAATGTACTTAAGATGACTCGAAATCTAATTTCAAACTTGGAGCAAGTTATTTTTTATGTTGGTGAATTGCTTTGAAAATCTTATTCGTATTTTGTCGATGCATTTTAAAGTTTCACGAGAGGGCTGAGAATATTCTGCAGTGCATTTCTTTCCTTTTGAGATTTTTTTTCCGTTTTGATTAAAAAGTTCACTTGGTGAGTCTAAAATGCAACTTTATTTAATTCCAATTGGAAAGAGGAAATCTTGCGATTACAGACCAGAACGACAAACAGATCGAAAAAAAAAAAGAAGATTGAATAAAAAAAATAGCCTATTGGAAGTAAAGAACGTGGTCAAAGATGGGATTTTTTCTATTCGTCTTATTGGAAAAGTACTTGACTTTGAATTCCCCGGAGAGTGGAGGAATGACCCCTCATCTGTGACTGAGATTCGTGGTACTTGGCGAAGCTTTAATGTGGAACCATCGACGGTAGAAATTAATATCTTGCTTTTTGACTTTAACGTGTCTGCATTTAAAAGATTTAATCTTCATTTAGCATCAGTAGTAAGGCGAGAAAACTGACACATTTTAATTTAACAGGCTTTATATTTTAGCCAGATTAACTCCGGCGTATATCTTTCTCTGTTTCTTGCCGCCTCGCGTCGCCCGAGAAAATATATAATTTTCCAAAACAAAGGTTATACACTATCCAATTTATAGGCTTCGCTTGATTTCTATGAAATTGAACGCGTTGAGTAGTAGCTCGAAAATGGATTAGGTTACCGGATTAGGCGGTATCGGAAAAGCTCGCCGAATCACGTCAACGTGTAGCTCATCTTTTACCTCGTAGTCATTATCGTACTATGGTATAATGTTTTGAGCAAATTTACAATTATTCGATTACGTTATGAAGGAATCGATTTTATAGTGACGGATTTTTTCGAGTGTAAGAAATTAAAATCGAAAATGTATTTGGGGCGAAAATTGGCGAAGCAAATGGGTACGAGTGTTTTAGGTCAGGGCGATCAAGTGGAAGAATTTTTATTGTAAATTTTCCATCGATGGAATTTTTCATCTCGTGCTCGTTGTATTTTTCAAATGAAATTATAGGCTTGGGATGGTGGCTGGGAAATAGACCGGGATGAAAAGTGGCTTTATTCTGAAGTAAATTGTGTTTTGTGAGAGGGAAGAAATGACCGAATCAATATAGTATTTCACTCAGCTCAGAAATTTGAAATTTTTTTTAATACGGTCATTTTAGATGAAAAAAAAAAGCCTAAACCTCAAAAAAATTAGTCGGAAGGGGAAGTTTCGAACATAAGACCAGTAAGATACGTATTTCAATATTCTCGAAATTTCCTAAAATTGGTGCATATTTTCTCCCCCTTTTTGGAGGACAAGGGGGTTCAAATTTTGGTTTTTCGGCCATAACTTTCGAAAATCGAAATTGAGAATTTATGAAAATAAAATCATCATAAATCATGACAAAAGTTGTAGAGTACTAAAAAACGAACAACTTTGTCATTCATCATTTTTCCCTAGAACGTCATGGGGACCAGCTGGGGCCCTCCGAAAAAATCAATTTTAAAAATTTTACATTAGCACAAAAAAATTGCCAAAACTCGGGTTATTGACTTTTAGAAGCGGTGCTTTAGCACAGTACAACCCATTAGTACCTATGTAAAATGAGAAAAAATCATAAGCGAACCCTTATTTCAAAGTGGGGAGTGGACCCTCTGCACACGGAAAAAAACAGAAGTTACGAAAATGAATACATTTTACCCCAAAAATAATAAATTTTATCAAAAAAAAGATAGATTTTATCAAAAAAATTAATAAATTTTACCAAAATAATAAATTTTAATCAAAAAATATGTAATAAAATGTATTCAAAAAAATAAGGAAATGTATTCAAAAAAATAATAACGTGTTTCAATTTACAAAATAGGTGAAATTTGTTCTAAAAAATAATATTTATTATCAGAAAAAATGATAAAATTTGTCAAAAAAATGAATAAATTTTACCAAAAAGAATAAATTTTATTCAAAAAAATGATAAATTTTACCTATTTTGAGAATTGGGACACGTTATTATTTTTTTGGATAAATTTTATTATTTTTTTATTCAGTGTAGAGAAAGTCGTTTTCCCCCTCGATCGTAGCTTAGCTACAGTGCAAAATTTGAAAAATCGGTTCAGCAGAATTTGTAGAGCGTGGAGAGACAAACATTTTCCTTTTTTTTTTAATTGCAAAAAGAAAAAGAAGAGGGGGTTCGAAAATTTTTCAATTCAATATAATGTAAAACTTACGCCAAGTGTAAAATCCAGCGAACCCATTGTCCAAAAGTGGTTTTCTAGGGTTTCATGGTTGCTGAACCGTATTTTTATCATAAATGAACTCCTGAATCCAAAGAAGGGGTTCAAAATTCGTGAAAAAATTTTGAATTCCGTCGCTTTTTTTCTCTCATAATATCTCTACCAATTTTGCTACCTCGAAGAAAACTTTCAGCCCATCTCTGGAAGAAATTTGAGAATTTTTTTACACATAAATTTCAAAGGTATAGGTACGAATTTTCTCCGAGTTTTTCAATTTCTGACGACTGAGTGTCACTATATCGATACTGCCACCTCATAGATCATCACCATGCTCTAAAGATAATTTTAGCATTTTTCTACGCATAGATTTTGAGAAAATTGAGTCTTTTCTCAAAATTATCAATTTTTGCTGAGTCATACGAACAGAATGCTTCGTTAGCAAATCTGTCATCATATTGAAGACCTCGACTCTCAACTTAGGAATTTGAGAATTTTTTTAGGCAAGGATTTCGAAAAAAATCCAAGATCCCATGGGTAGTTTTTCCAAATTTATCCATCTTTGTGAGATTTTTTTTCTCGAAATCTATGCATAGGAATATTCTCGAATTTTCCGTATGCACCTGGATGAAAACTATACTCCCTCCCCCTCCGTACATAGGAATTTTTTGAAAAAATGTCCGAATGTTGGGAAGTGTTTCCCTTGAGGGTGGCGTCATTGGAAATGAAGCAGAACTTCGTTTTTATTATTTAGAACGTATCCTTGCATTGTGTAAATTTGCCTCGTGAAATCTGAAAACGAAGGTCATCTTGCAAGCTTTTTAGTCTTCGGGAAAAAATACGTTTCGTTTTGTCAAGAAATGTGTGCACATATCACTATTATTACGTATATTCATCATATTTACGGCGAATTAGTTATGCAAAACTATTAACATCAAGAATATTGTCAAAACAAGGCATCTAGATAGGCAATTTATTCTGCACAAAAGTGATACACAATGCTGAGTATCTACGAAGGTGTGTAAACCGTGCTGAAAGAATTTTTGAGTGTGAGTGATCCAAAGTGGTTTATGAAAATAGTTGTACTTATTTTTTTGTAGAATTATCAAAATAAATTTTGGACCAAGTAACCGAATTTGAAATGAACTGTCTGAATTTTTTTTAGCTCAATTCAAAAATTTGAGTTCTGGAATAAAATTTTATCAATTTTTCAATCTCCTTGTGTTTTAAGTGTTGAAAGCCTTTCCTATAATGCGGATCAGAATTTGCCTTATGCATGAGAATTTTTCGAAAATTTTCTGATTCCATTTCACCAAAAAAAATGAAAATTTTGAGGTTCCATGGCTGGAATTTTTTTACATTCCATAATTGGGTGCAACATAATCAAAAAAATCACCACCAAAAAACCTCGCTTTTTTCGCCACTTTGAAAACCCTTGGTCAGGAAAGTATTCTGCCTCGTATTCAATTCTGAAATGATCGTATCAAAAATTATTCGTATCGATTTAACAAACTAAAAATTGACTTGTGTATGGAATTTAGAATTTCCCAGTTTATTCTTATTTTTTTTCAATTCAAAAAAAAAACTTGGTAATTTTGATGTTTAATTTTTTTGAATTTGTTTTCCCACTTGAAATAGATCTGAAGCAATCAAGGTGGCTAAAATTTTGTAAAAACTTTTGATAGAAGTTTCAATTTTCTGTCCCTAATTCTTCAATTTAACGTGCTTTCAAATGCTGTAATAATCTGCATCGGTTTCCATTTAAATTTCAAATCAGCCAAATCTTCGTTCACTTGAAAATTATTGAAGATACACTCGTGTGAATACCACCAATATGCTTTGAAAATTTACACTCAAACTTGGCAATTTTGTAATATACCCGAAGGCCATTGAAATCGTATGTATAATTGTATAAGAACCCCCATTATCGTTTATATCTGAAAATTATCTCTGGTTAAATTGAACAACGTACTGCACGGTACATAAATGAAAGAATTGCATGCCTATTGCCTTTTGCTCACCAAGGAATAACCATTTAAATGATATTTCTATAAGCTAAGCAAGTACCTTCAAGTTCATTTAGTTGGAAATTTCGGACTGATGTAATAAACACTATCTTACCTTTACCTATGGGCATAATCATCTTAGCCAAAGATACTCTTATTATATAATATGCGTAGGAAGTTTTCATATTCGTTGCCGTTCATTTTGAAACGCCATAGAGTCTAACAGATGGCTAAATAACTGCGGGTTTCGAATCCAGTTAGAGAAAATTCCAATTGAAATCCATTCGAGAATTACCTGTGTGAAAGTTTGAATGCGAATGTAAATAAATAAGACGAAATAATGGCAATCTGAAAGTGATTTTTATAAAGTCGTTGATTTTTTTTTTTCAAATTCATTTTTTAAACGGTGCTAATAAAAAGGAAAAAATTCAATGGCGAATTTTTTTCTCCAGATTTTACATACGGTTGAAAATCGAATACTAATTTTACATCGAATATTACTTGAAAATCGAAAATTTTTTGTTAGGTTGTGCACCGGGTATGAAAAGACTTTTAATGGAATCGCTTCTTTTTTTAAACAATTTTCAATTTTATTCATCGTCGAGTTTGATTCATATACGTGCGTCGAGATAAACGCGAAATCTAGAATAATATTCCTATGAAGTGGCGAAACACGTGAAATAAATGTATTATATTTTTGTGTAACTAAAATTGAAGTTTTTTCTCCACGTATGTCAATAGCATGCGGAGTATGTGTCGTATTCTGCATGTTCTTCGAGGTATCTACGTAATACATCCGAATGGAAATTTTTTTCATTTTGTAAAACAATTGATATTTCAGTGGGTACCCGAATGTATATATTTGAGGATATATTTTTCAAGGTGTGGGATATTGGCTTATTTGAAATGTGTAGGTAGATACGAGATGATGTACTTTGAATGTGAGAAGCGAGAATGTGTAATTTGAAATGATGTCAACGTGTTCGCCAAAACGAAACGTATATGAAATCATGTCAGATGTAGCTATTAGCGATAGTCGAAAATGAAAAGAGGTTTTGGATGATGTGTTTTTTGATTAAGGCAGGTGTATGAGCTCAAATAAACACGCGTCAAATGTTATTTCGCCATTTTACATTTACTCAACGACGCGACGACTCGTCGTCTATGGTAATCAGTGTATTAGAACGATGGTAGATATCTGTGTAGTGTTGCCAAATATCCTGCTGTATGTTCCGATATAAATGTAGTTTTACGTACGTGTATCAATTTTTTGGACGTATACATATGTGCGATGAGCAATTTCCAAATGCGATAGTGACAAATATTGAGTTTATGAGAGATTTCAAATGGTTTGCTTATTTTTCTTCATTTCTCGAGTTAGTTTAATGAGATTTCTCGTCTGATGTTTTATTCAAAGGGAGTATTCGGAGTCGGTGAGATGAGTTTCTTGACCAGATGTAAATGCACATTATGTAAGATTTTGGAAAACCCGATTATTTGGAGGGTTCAGAACAGTTTTTCTCCGGCTCCTGGCGCAGAACCCGTTCGTGTACTTTTTATTATTTTTGCTGGGAAAGGAGAAGAGAGGTGGGTAATTTTCGATTTCAGCAAATCGTCCTTGATCTTGATTAAATTAGGTGATTTGTTGAAGAATCTTCGAAATTACTCGAATATTTTCAACGTTGATTTGAGAATATTTACGATCTTATTTGAAAATTGTGGAATTTTGCAGAGAGAGTTCAATATTTACTGGAAAATAGAGTTGGCGAGTTGATTCTCTAGATTCAGAAATGTGTGAATTGATTTCTATTTTTTTCGTGGTACTTATCCATGTGAAAAATGATCCTGAATCTTTTTCAGCCTATTGACGTTACCCGAAGCATACCAGAAGAAGGAATTTTCCATGTACTTTTTTTCGAATTTCATGATTATTCAATTTAATATTTTTATATAGTCGATAACTTTTTCAAAAACTTCAGGTACCCATTTTGAATTCTAAAAAGATGTTTTTTTTGAATTTCGTGGAATGACTTTAGAGTTGAAACTAAATTTAAAAAAATGTTAGAAGTTCGAAAAAAATACGAAAAAATTTAAAATGGAAAAAAGTTGATGAAAAAATGTTAAAGTTGGAAAAATTGTCGAGAAAAGTTTTAAAATTGAAAAAAAAATTGAGAAAACAGAGAAAGTTTCAGGTTGAAAAAATTTAGTGTTTAAAATAATTCAAAAAAATTGATCAAAATTTGAAAAAAAAATCTGAAAAAAATGTTGAGCCAAGAATTCAGGGTGGAAAGAATTTTTTTTAGAAAAAGTAGAATTCAAATAGTACATGCATATCCCAAAAAATGGGAATCAAATCCTCTACTTTTGACATCGATTTATGGTCAGTCTAAAAAAGCTACAATTTTATATGAATGATATTCTTCGCTGACTTTAAACTTTTGATTTGATTGAAACAATTTTGGATTAATTCTAAATCTTGAAAGTTCTTTAAAAATTTTCTACTTGAATTTTAAACTTGAACTGAACTTGATATTGATAAGAAATTATGAAATTCAACCGAAGTACTTTTTGACTTCTACAAAATATCTTCAACTTGAATTGAAGGGCGTTAAATTTAATTGACAGTTTTGTAAATTTGCCTAAAAAATGTTTAATTTTTATGATTTTTTTTTTGAAATTTTCAACATTAATTTATTTTAATATTTTTCAGCTCCTTATGGAGAAAAAGACTTGAAATTGAGAAATATTCAAATCGACTGAAAAATTTCAATATTTTTGGAACTTTGTCGGGAAACCGAAAAAAGCTGCGATTTTGTCAGGAAATTTTCAACTTGAATTGAAAAAGCTTTAAAATTTTTAGGGAGGGCGCTTGGAGAAAGAGACCTCTCGACCAATTTTTCGGTTTTCATTTTTTTGGCCTTATTTTTGTGAAAAGATCTCAGAAATCGAATCGAATAGATCATAGATCTCTGTATGTAAAATTAGGCGAAGGAAGTCAATCTCTTTTTTGCCAAATGATGTACCCAGCCCCCTTCTCGAATCGAATGGATTTAGTATCAGGCCTCAATATTCAAAATTGAGAGAATGAAGTCAGACTTTGAAATTTCCAAAAGCTCACAATTTTTAATTTTTTTCGCCCAAGTTGAATAATTGCATCACATCGTATGAAAACATAATAAATATCACCATATCGATAGAATTCTCAAAGTTGAAATTTTGTAAGGTATGTAATCTAAAAGTGAAATTTTGATTAGAAAAAAAATCCTACTTCAAAAGCTTTCACAGCAAAATTTCACTTTTGATTGTATGATCTTTGAAAAATTAAAACGAATGGGAAAATTTTAATGCTGAATGAATACATTAATGTAGAAATTAAATTCTAATTCAATATCTACTCTTATTTAAAAAAAAAAAAAAAAAACATTTGCAATTTCCATGCAACAAGAAGGTATTACAAATTGTGGATTTAAATTTTTAAAAAGAAGTGAAAGTTATTATGTTGTTTTTAGGAGAACATTCGTTACAGACCAAATTCTGTTTAAATATCTGGAGAAATTTGGCATCAACAACGAATGCAGTTTGAGAATTTTCAAAGGCTTAAATCTCTGAGTTTGACATAAAAATATATGCACATTTTTTCGAGGCTCGATCGATCTGTACCAAGGAGTAGAGTAGACAGCTTGTGATAATTTGAGCACCTATTTGAAGAAAAAAAAAATCAATATAATGCGATAAATATTTCATTGCTTATTAATTTATCTGGATAAATAATAATTTTACCGAAGTTTCCAATAATTGAGCACCCCAATACTCTTCAGCGTTAACCCATCCAATTATCAGACAGTATGCGATTGACTTGAGTTGCAATATTAGAGATGAATTTCCCTAAAATTATTCTGAATTATTAGTAATTGTTGATTAATGCGTAAAGTATGAACTGTAATATTTTCGATTTTCAAAAACATACTCCCCGCAAAAGTTGTTGGCTGATGAGACTTGAAGAATAAAAAAAAATATTCAAAATCGATTCACATCTTCCGATCGCGCATTGGCGGTAAATTTTTCAAAAATGAGCAAAAATTCAAAATTTAAAAAATGTTGAAAAAAATTAATTCGAGAGCTTATTTGGTGACCACATAGATCAAAAAACATATCTTTTTTGAAAAAATCAACGTTTTATAATTTTTTTTTTTTGAATTTTCTTCACGTGAAGATAGCATAAATTTAAAAAAGGTGTAAAGCATGATTTTTTTTCAAAAAAAATTCTGCTTTTTGGTTTAAATAGTCACTAGATAAGCTCTAAAACCAATTTAAATGAATTAAAAATTTTTCAAAATTTTCTTAAGTTTTTGAAAGTATTGAATTTTTGCCAATTTTTGAAAATTTCAATGCCAATGCGCAATCGGAAGATATGAATCGATTTTGAAATTTTTTTTATTCTTCAAGTCTCAGCAGCCAACAACTTTTGTGGGGGGGGGCTATGTTTTTGAAAATCGAAAAAATTGGTTTCAATTTTAGGTTGAAAATTTGCTTGTTAGAGATGAAATGTAAGTAATAAAATCAACTCACCGCCAATGTGGTATAAAGTTGAGCTACAATTAGCAAAAAACTTAGTGGTATCGCAACAGTGCAGATCACTTGGTAAAATCCTCTAAAATTTTCAATCATTCTATTAAAAGAAAGAGAAAAAAAGGTAAACTACATAATATCAGGCAAACAATGTTGTTCTTATTATAATATGAGCCTGGATATAGAAACCTATCTTGGGTGCCAAAAATTGGTTTTTGAGTTGGGGTTCCCCCCTTTATTCTGTCTCTTCTGAGAGGCTCAAAATCAGTATCGAATCAAAAACCAATTTTTGAGGTCCGAAAGTGAGTTTTTTCTCTATCTAGGCTCACATATGGACAATTGGGCATGTATGTTCAGCTCAGTTGGAGTATGGTGTATGCCTACTTGATGATTTTCTGAAATGGTTTTATGTTGTGTACCAAAACCGAATTGAATTTCTGATTCCAAACTTCCGATGGATTAGCTCCCGGCTCTAAACACTCATTTAAATCTTCAGAATGAGCGTTGAGTTCATTTGAGACATGTTTGAGTTCATTATGACACGTCAAACTCCAATATATGAGAAGAAATAACACAGATACACTTCGAATACCTGTAGTCCCAGCAACAAAGCTCAAGAAAAAATTGAAAATAAAATAGGTGGTTTTGCTACGAAAAGGTTGGATCAAGGGAATGGATGCTGTGTAATAATCACGATCATCCATTTTCCACGCCTCAAAAAACAGCACTACATCGAATATATACATAAAGGTGATAATTAAACATCCACCGAGGAATTCGATATTGAACAGAACAACTTTTTTCATGCTTTTGATATTTGTGAGCTTTTCATCGGTAGTCGAGTTCAATCTACATCCAATAATTTCATCAGCTATTTTAATCATCGCTTCAATATCTTCTCGATACCGGTATGAAATCATGGGTAATAAAAATACACTAATGCTACCAACGGCTAACAAATCTAATAAATAAAATATTGTCATGAAATCTTTCTCGAAATCATACCACAAATGAGTTATCGCAATGAAACAACAAACTGAAACTTCAAGCAGCACAAAAAATATAAATAGAAGTTTCACTCGTCCAGGAATTTTATCAGTGAAGTAAATGTTGCCACTTACGCAATACAGCAGGTAGAATTGATTGGCTGTTATGCTCTTGTATCCGAATATATTCTCCTTACCTTGCACTTGTTTCCAAATTTTTTTCAAATCTTTCCACAATGGTTTACACATCATCGTTTTGATATTATTTGTATAGGTACCTACCATCGAACACACCAAACGCACAAGTAATATTGAGCTGCAACGTTCGAAGTTTCTGTAATTTGAATGACACCTCCCATTCCAATGAATTTTTCAAAGTGATATTTTTTCAAGTACAATTATTTTTACACCTCTAGTCATTTGATGGATGTTTCATTTTGAAAAATTCTGTCGTGAATAATAATTTGAGAAGGTTTGATGGGAGTATTTAGTGAACTTTGAATTCAAATGAACTAGTAATATGAAGGATGATGTAAGACAAAGTAAAATGTCACAAAGAAAATGACTTCAGTAAGTATCTGTCTGGATAATCAATTTTTATGTTTTAATTGTTGTGGGTGTCAAGGTTTCAAATAGGTGCTAGAAATAATTCTCAATATTAGGTATTGGTTTTTTTTTTGATTGAGGAAGTCCTTTTTCTAAATATCTTAGCTTTAATTTTGTTGAATTTTTCGAACAACTGAACCGAAGTAGAACTCGAACGATGCTAGGGCGGAGCTTTGAAAAAAAAATGGAAGTTTAATGCCCTAAAAAATACATTTTTTTATTGTTCTTCAAAATAGTTTACAATAATGGCAAATGGTAGTAAAATAAAAAAAATTGACGAAAATTATAGCCATGGTCATATGAAAATTTGATCAAATCTATGAAAAAAAAAGCTGTGGAAAATACCTTATTTTTAACCTCCTGAATTGAGTGGAGACGGTTTCGAGACAATTCAGTGCGTTCTAGTGCTGTAGAAGCCCATAAAAAAGTCCAAATGGAATTCGACACCTTCAACAGCTGATTACATTGATATTACTTGTACTATTACAGTATATTTTTTAAAATAAATTTCATAAAAAATGGAAGAATTTTCATTCAAACACTTTTTTAAAAAATTGATACTTAATTGAAAATTTTCAAAGAATACCAAACTTTCCGATTTTGACCATATTAAAAAAATTAGAATAACGACTCCCTAATGCTAAAATGATCTAAGTGCCACTTTTTGGAAAATTGAGTTACTGATAGTTTCGGATTCAGTGATTCAAGCGACATCGATTAAAATTCAGAAAAATCCAAAATAATTATTTTAAACTTCTTCCAGATGAGTTTGAAATCTGGAATGTCTATAAGCACAATGCAAATTTTGTTACGTTTTTTGGCTTTACTGTAAAAAAAATTAATTTGGCACTTGAACCGATTTAGAATTAGTGGGTCGATTAGGTAGAAGTGAATTTATCAGCCGTTTTTTGCAAAAATTGATTTCAAAGAGTTTTCAAAAAATCAAGTTTGGAATTTAAAATAAAATCAAACGAATAATTTTATTTTTAAAAAATTTAAAGAAGTGGAAGTTTGTTGAAAAAATTTTCAAATAAATTTTGGACGTTTTCAAGGAATTTATTCAATAAATTTTCAAAATATGAAATTTTAGAATTTTATTGAGGGCATAATTTTGGAAATGGTTTTGCAAACAGTTCGGATATTTTTTGGAAAATTCATTTTAAAATTTTTCAACACCATAAACTTGGGCCTTTTTTCAAAAAAAAAAAAAAAATACTGAAACTTTGTTTAAAAAATTGAGTTAAAATTTTTTTGAAAAATAATTTTGAAATCATCAAGTTGAAAATCTGTCAAAAATTCTACGTAGAAAGTAATTTTTATCATATTTTTTTGTTGAAAAATTATTTTTTAAATTTTTTCTTTAAAAAATCACATCTTGCAAAAAATCCAGTATTTTTATACCCATATTACTTTTTGGGGAGAGGGGGGGGTGTAAAGGGCTGGGTGGCTAAAATTCAAAAAATGCCCGACAAAGTTGAAACCGTCTGCATGCCACTGGCCTTACTCTAAATTAGTTGACAATTTTTTGAGACAAATCGAGACTTTGTTTCACAACCATTCATCATGAAACACTGATTTGTTGAACGTCTCGATTGTGTTATAAAAATTTCGAGACTGAATGAGAAATCCGTACCTGTTTCTCATCTCGTTCTCAAACGGTATGTTGAACCCTAAAACGTGATGATATTTTTTATCTAGGTACCCATTTATTTCATTTTTTTGCCATACTCGATTCCTGATTATCTGAAACCTAAAACCGCCTGATTTCGACTGAAAGTCCTTAATTTTGATTGAGGTAATTAATTGTCTGGAACAGGACTGATGAAAAAATCTTCAACTCCGATCGATCCATCTTTATTCTACAGTTTCAATGAACGTAATCTTGTCATCATTCATTTAAAATGGTTTTGGGTTTAAATATGTAGCACCTCTGAAACATTTTTATATCTAAATTTAGAGAATTACCAGGTACTTGACAACTACTTCGACGTAAAACTCGGCTCTTAATTATATCCACGAAAATGTCAGGGACGTCAGTTGAAAAAAAAAATATCTCGGCGGATCAGGAAAAAAAATGAATACATTTCTGCCAAGCATAACTTTTCAAACAACCCTTTAACACCAAGTTAGCGTTATTTTTTCCAGGTAAATCCTTCTTTTTGCATATTTATCGCGAAAACACCTTGATGTGGGTATATTTTTTAATCGAGACCGTTTGAAGCAGAGAAAATAGAAAAAAAGTCGAGCTCAAGGCTCAAAAGCTAAATTTTCATAGACGTAATACTTCGAATTGAATCAACACCTCGGTTTATTTTTCTCTTTCCGCCGCGTCTCGTGCGACATTTTTATTCATTTTTATCACGCAGCATGTGATAAAGTTGGTATAAATTTTACTTAACTTACCTCTCGACTCGAGGAATTTGCAAAACTTGAGCGAAATTCGTCGTCGTTGTTAACATCTCGCCTTAAATATAAATTTGAAAGAAGTTTTGCTTCGGAGTTTTATTATTGGAAATAGCTATAATTTGAAATTGGTAATTGTGTTACAGGTTTCAATTATTCCGACTGTGTGGGAATCGTTTGATGAAGTTTTCCCTTCTTCTAGTTCTTCATCGTATTATAACATTTTTTTAATCAGCTGTTTTTTTATACCCGCGCATTAGTAATAATTTCCTCCTTCGTTTCTATGTGGACTGTCGGCATAACTTATACTTTCTTAAATCCTAATCGCGTTTGTGTCAAGCTTTTTGTAGAATTGGCGGTTTGTTTGTACGAGCCTTCGTTATATTTTCCAAAGTGGATGTTGTTTTCTTTTTTTATACTTATATTTTTAATGTATTTTTTATATCGCTGAACTTTTGTAATAATAATTTATAAATCAGCTGATATTTTACCAATGTTACGAAATGGAAACAGAAAAAAAATAGTTTATCGTTTGAAAATGCTGCCTACGAAATTTTTCTAGAATTTTAGATTACTTGCTCACAATTTTTATCACCGAGTTAACGATACATATATTTTAAATTCACCAAATACCTACTTAAATTCTAATCGAAGTAATAATTTTAAGAATATTGAATAACTTTCGATACAAAGAGCCCTTGTATTGAAAGCTATAAAATATTCTCTATTTTTCCCCCTTTTTTTTGTACCAATTCTATGTTTGTATTTGTGATTTCGATCGTTATATAATTATTATTTTTAGTATTATTGGTGTAAATATACGAAGCGACGGCGATCTTTTATACGCAATATGTACTTTCAAGTTATGAAAATTGTGTGATTTGTATATAAATTTACATACGTTGTAATGTAGTTATAATTTGTTTTTCTTTTATTTTTTTTTTTTGTAAAGTTACCATTGTAATATTCTTGCGCGTAAAATTACTTAATAAATTATTCAAAATGTCGTTTATTCGGTAAATCACGCGTTAAAACGTATTTTATCGCCATAGTTTTAAATTTCCTATGAAGAAATGATGATATAGGTACCTAGAATTGTTGTGAAAATAAAAAATGGGGGGAGGGGGACTTTCGATGATTTTTAGTATGTACCTTCTGAGTGTTTACTCCATTTGATTCCAATGTAAGAATAATTTATTTCAAAATAAAACATCAATGTGGAACTAGATCCATAAAAAAAGTAGTTTTTTCAAAGAAATAATCTCAAAATGATTCTTAAGACTGAAGGGAAACAAAAAAAAATGAAGAAAAGTTTCCTCTGAAAATAAATGTTGATAATATTGATATGTTTTTTCCTCTCATCCTGACTTCTGATATTAAGTTAATTTCAAAAATATAAAAATTTGCTTTTTAAAATTTAAAAATCGGCTTTTAGGTCTCTGATGTTTCTTGTCATTCTGACTTTCTGATACTTATATAATAAGTTGATTTCGAAAATATAAAAATTGATAAGTTTTTGACTTTTATTAACGCAAAAGAGGGTCTTAAAAGTTTTGGAATGACCTCCCTCCCTCCACCCAAAAAACATATCCATGTTAAAAAATTGAACTGGTTGTGACAAAATTTTCTGCATTGTAAAATTGATGTTTTTTCAAAACATCTTGTATTTTCCAAATTAGAGGGGTAGAGATTTCTCCAAAATATATTTTATGAAAAGAAATTATTCATTAGATGTAAAGTAACAAAATTTCATATTCTGGGTGAACTCTGAAGAAAGGAGGAGGAGAATAAAAGGCATAAGAGCTTAATTTATTTGTTTTAGTGTCGAGAACAAGAATCAAACCAATCATAAAATCAATTTGAACAGGAATAGCGTACCTACGGAAACCTTTTTTTGCAGTGTTTAGATCTGACTATATTTTGAGGAAAATATTCATTCTTTTTTCAATTTTTAGTTAGATTTCATTCATTTTACATAAGTACAAGTTTTTCATTTGCTGAATTTTTGGGAGAAATGAATACATATTTACAAAATTCAAAATTTGTAAAGTTTTTAGCAAGGTAGTGAATCGGAAAAAAAAGTAGAATGTTAAGTTAGTCAACATTCTCAAAAAAGTTGATAAATTCTTGCAACATTTTGGATGAAAAAAATTAAAGAAATGTAAAATTTCTTAAAGAAGGATTACAAAGTTGGAAAGAACCCCGAGTTTGAAAAAAAATCAAAAATTTTTAGGTTAAAAAAAGTAGAAAAAATTCTTCATCTAAAAATAATTCTATAGTTGGAAAAAAATGAGAAAAATTTTCAATCACAAAAAAATTTCAAGAAATTTCATCAAGAAACTAATTTTGGATTAAGTAGAAAATTTTTGTAAAAATTGAAGGCTTTAAAAAATGAGTTGAAAAAATCCAAAGAAAAATCTAGTGTTGAAACATTTTTGAAAAATTGGATTTTGAAAAGATTTTGAAGTTGGAAACTTGTTGAAAAAAATTTAATCAAAGAACTTTTGAGAAAATTTGGAACGGTTTAGAAAAATAATGTTGAAAGCGTCACTTTAAAATATTTTCTGACTCAGAACGACAATAAGAATATACATTCATGTTGGAATTTTCTTCTTATGAAAGAACATTTACATACAATTTGCATAAAAATAAAGTTATTGTGTTGTTTTTAGAAGAACATTCGTTACTGACCATATCCTGTGTAAATACCTGGAAAAATTAGGCATCAATAAGGAGTGCAATTTTAGAATTTTTAAAGGCCTAAATTTATGAGTTTGACATAGAAATATGTGAACATTTTTTCGTGACTGGATCGATCTGTACCAAGGAGTAAAGTAGATGGTTTGTGATACTTCATGTACCTTTGAAAAAAAATTTAATATGTATTAAAAATGGATACTTTTACCACTAATTAATACCAATGTAGGTAAAATGAAAAGAAAGATTTTTTTACCGAGGTTTCCAACAATTGTGCAGCCCAATACTCTTGAGCGTTAACCCAAACATTAATCAGACAGTATGCGATTGACTTGAGCAGCAAAGTTGGCGATGAATTTTTCTAAAATTATTGTGATTTGTTAGTGATTGGTGATGTGAGTAGATAAATATGTTTCTATTTCGTAAATTTTTTTGAAAATTCGCTTGTTAGTACTCCGGATAAAATATGATTAAAATCAACTCACCGTCAATGTAATATAAAGTTGAGCAACATTAACCAAGAAAGCGGTTGGAATCCCAATGGCACAGAATACCTGGTAGAATCCTCTAAAATTTTCAATCATTCTATTGAAGGAGAGGGGGAAAAGCAAACCACAATGAATTATTAATATTTTAGTCTAAAAATAACGTTTTATAAATGAACTTATTCATCTTTAGTTTTGCTGGTGTATGCTTACAAGACGATTTTCTGAAATTGTTTTATGTTTCGTATTAAAACCAGATTGAAATTTTGATTCCAAACTGCGGACGGATTCTGTTGTAGTTCCAAACCCTCATTTAAATTGTTGGAATGGACGTCGATTTCATTCGCAACATACATAAGTTCATTGTAGCACGTCAAGCTCCAATGTATCAAGAAAAGTAACATAAAAATGTATCGAATTAACATAGTCACTGCAACCAAGCTCAAGAAAAAATTAAAAATGAAATAATTGGTTTTGCTACGAAATCGCTTGGCTAAGGGAACAGAGGCCGTATAAAAATCGCGATTGTCCATTTTCCAGGCTTCAAAAAACAGCATTGCATCGAATATGTACATATAAGTGATAATTAAACATGCGCCAAGAAATTTGATGTTGAATACGAAAACTTTTTTCATACTCTTGATTTTTTTAGATTTTTTATAAAAAGTTGAGCTTAATCTGTATCCAACGATTACATCAGTTTCTTCAATCATAGCTTCGATACCTTCTCGAAACCAATATGAAATCATGGGTAACATGAATGCAGAAAAGTTACAAATTCCTAAGACATTTATTATGTCAAATAGTAACATAAAATCTTTCTCGAAATCGTACCACAAATTAGTTATCACAGCGAAATAGCAAACTGAAATTTCAAGCAGCACAAAAAATATCCATAGAAGTTTCACTCGTCGATGGATTTTATCAGTGAAGTAAATGTTGCCGCATAAGCAGTACAGCAGGTAGAGCTGATTGGCTGCTGTACTTCTGTAGCCAAATATATTCTCCTTACCTTGTATTTGCCTCGAGATTTTTCTTAATTCTTTCCACATCATTGATTAGTTATTATTCAACTTCATACCTATCCACTTGCCTACCTATCTTCAAAATCGGAACTCATCGAGCACCCCGAACATGAAAATAATACTGAGCAAAATAATTTTCAAGGCATTTAAGAGTGTAGATTGAAAATAGTATTGTGGCACCTCCTCCAAACATCAATTAATTCATCAAATAATGCCTTCTCGGTATACTTAATTATTATTATTTCACCAGTCATATGGTTGATATTTCATTTTAAAGAGTTCCTTGTTGATTAATAATTTAAGTAGGCTTGATGTGGGTAATTAGGGACATTTCAATGCAATTGGTTCGTAACTCGAGGTAAAATGGCTGAAAGAAAACGACTAGTCTGCCAATATGACCAATTATTATGTTTTAATTGTTTTTGGTATCTCAGGGTTTAACTTTAATGTGACCAAGTATTTGAAAAATTTTAAATATTGGGTATTGATTTTTTCGACAGGAAAGTACTTTTTTTCGTGTGACCTAAATCGAATGGTTTTTCTATCATTCAATTTCGAGCATTTGGACGAGAGATTGCTTTTTGCTGCTTGGATAGTTGATGAAGAAAACTGCCTGTGATTTTGACGAAAATTGCTCAAAATGCAAAAACTAATACATTTTTGGAATCCTCTCGTCATGAACAATCGAATGGTTTTTTTAAAATTCAATTTCGAGCATTTTAGTGAAAGATGGATTTTTTAGGCGCGGATGATGGTCGGAGTCGAAAGTTGCGAGCAAAAAAACGCCCGTAACTCGGCCAAAAATTGCTCAAAACGCAAAAACTAATACATTTTTGGAATCCTCTCGCCATGAACAATCGAATAGTTTTTTTATCAGTCAATTTCGAGCATTTGGATGAGAGATAGCTTTTTGCTGCGTGAATAGTTGATGAAGAAAACTGCCTGTAATTTGGACGAAAATTACTCGAAATGCAAAAACTAATACAGTTTTGGAATCCTCTCATCATGAACAATCGAATCGTTTTTTTATCATTCGATTTTGAGCATTTGGCTAAAAGATGGATTTATAGCCAGAAAAATACCAAAATTTGATTTGATCTACGAAAAGAGTTGAAATTTGGTATATACCCATTTTCTACCGGCTGAATCGATTGGAAACGGTTTCAAGACGTTTCGGAGCCACCAGAAAATTTTGGAATTTTCCAGTGCTGGAGAAATGCCTATAAAAATGGTCCATATGCACTTCAGCATCTGTAATCTCGGATCATATTCGTTATATATTTAATCGATTGAAGCGCAATTTTCCAAAATTCGTAACTTTCAGTTCAAATTTGCATTTTTGAACAGAATATTTTTCCGGAAAAAGTTCCAAAGTGTGCCCAAAGCACATGTTACGCGCCAAAAAGTTGAAATTTACTTAGTAGATACCCTATTTTCGACCTGCCAAATCGATTGGAAAAGGTTTTGAGACGTTTCGGGAGTCATCAGAAAGTTTTGGAATTTTCCAGCGCTGGAGAAATCGCCATAAAAATGGCCCATATGCACTTCAGCACCTATAATCGCGGCATTTCTTCAGCGTTGGAAAATTCCAAAATTTTCTGGTGTCTCCCGAAACGTCTCGAAACCTCTTCCAATCGATTTGGCAGGTCGAAAATAGGATATCTACCAAATTTCAACTATTTTCGTTGAATGGATGAAATTTTGGTATTTTTCAGGCTATTTCAAAATTTAAAAAATTCGTTAAAATTTGAAAAATGCACTTCAGCACCTGAAATTTTGGTGACAGGGTCTTCTTATGATGTATTTTCGATTAATTTTTGTTTGGACTCAAAATTTTACTTCGAATTGAGTAACTGGATGATAAAAGGGCCTAACTCGAATTAGGCCCTTTTGTCATCCACCGTGAAAATGGATACTAGAATGGATATACTACTTATCAAAATTGGTCCCATAGGGCTACCTATCGTACATTGTCTGTAATCAACCACCAAAGTTTCCTACCTGTGTTAAAAACCTGCAGGAAGTGGGCACTTTTGTCATCCGACGACTTTGACACTGGTTCTAACAGTACGAAATCATGAAAATAACATTCATTTTTGATGTTATTCGATTTCATTAAATATTTTTCAACTTTTCAAAATTTATTTTCATAATTTCAAACTGTCAAGACCGATTTTAAAGTCGTTGGATGACAAAAGGGCCTAACTCCACCCTCACCGTTTCATTAATAACTCAATCATAAGGCTACTAAAACGGAATTCAAATGAATATTTCTTGAAAGGGATGTTTGGGCAACACAATATTTAAAAAACCAGATCATTTCATCAAAACATTTAAACGATATCAGCTTGCGAAAACTTAAAATGCGTTTTTCTCTAAACAGCGGTTTCAGAATTAGGCCCCTTTGTCATCCAGTCATTCAATTGGGATACGGCCCTTGTCAGTGTTTTAAAAAAATTCTCCACTAGAAGCCCAAGCACAAACATGCCTGTAACTCGGTCAAAAATTGTTCAAAACGCAAAAACTCATATCATTTTGGAATCCTCTCGTCGAGACGAATCGAATGGTTTTTTCATCATTCGATTTCGAGCATTTGGGCGAAAGTTGAATTTTTCTTAGGTGCAGATGGTTGATGGAAGGTCTACTCGCGCAGAAAAATACCATTGAAAATTGCTCAAAAACGCAAAAACTCATAAATTTTTGGGATCCTCTCGTCAAGACGAATCGAAAAAATTTTTTTTTAGAAGAAAGAGGCGAAATTTTTTTGAATAGTTGTAAGTACCTATATTATGGTTACCTAATTGGTTATGTATAAAATTTTATCATTTTTCCAAATATGTATTCTGTTGTTTTGGGGTATTTGTAATTTAAAATCAAAACCAGGCAAAAAAACCCACCAAATTTACCATTTGGCATGGAAATTATCAATAACTTCTTAAAAAAAAAAAAAAAAACTTTGAAAATCACCAGAGTTGGAGACCCATGCCCAATACTGCGAAGACTGAAATCTGTCCCCCAAACTACGTGAAAGTTCCAGTTTTTCGGAGCAGTTAGAACTCCCGCTTTTTTTCGTGGAATGGTTTCCAATTCTCGGACTAGTTCGGTCGTTTTCTGAGGAGCAGAGTAGTGGCAAACACAACCGGAGAGAAGTCAGGCTCCAAATTGACTCGAGAGAAATTTTGTACCAAGGTTTAGATAGATAGAATGCGTTTTCAATGAGCTGAATTTCGACTTGATTGACTTCAACTGGTTGTACCTAATGTGGTAAAAATTTCCATTTTAGGACAAGGGTTGAAAGCGGTACTATCATTTATGAAACACCCTGTACACGAATTTTTATTTCCAGTACGTTCGAAATTTCCTCGTAGGTGCTTGCGTAGGCTGAAAAATTGACACGTATTATGATAGATTTAGACTAATTGAGATGAAAAGCTACGTATTGTACATTACTTCACTCATCAATTTCGCAAAATATCATCGAAAAGTTAAACTCGAATATGGACGTTGGAAAACGGCACGATCGTGTAAAATAGTTATGCAGGTATCCATATCCAAGTACCTGGCTATAAATAGACAGGCAGACGTTGAACGAATTGTACACGAGAGAGCCATATTCGAAACGAATTGAAAGAAAGAATGGTAAATTGAAACGGAGGTATCAAGTAGGTAGGTATTTCTGCACATGTTAATGCGGCAATTAGTTAACAATATATCAACGTCAAAGGTTACCGTGTATTTTTTTGCTGATACGTTCGGCATAAAAAAGTGAAAAAATTGCCCCGCCGGTGTCGGAGAAAAGTACGTCAAATACACTCGAAGGCGCAATACAGAAGATTTACTTTACGTGGAGGCGCATTAAACGTGGAAAAAAAAATAATACATACCGTCGATAAATAACATTTTCCTAAACGCGACAGGGAGCTTTCGTATAAAACCGGCGGCGGCGAAGGCTGCGGCGAAGAAAAAAGCAAATCTGTGTGAACGACTAAGTTAATTTTACCTCGTTAAGTTGTTTCCGTTTCGCCTCGAGAGTCGAATTGCGGGCTACCTCGGTCTCGCTACGTAAGGACGCCTTCGCAGTATGATATAATTTGATAACAAACTGTAAGCCGAAAAATAGCATTTTTTCAAATTATTTTTCATTTTTGTAGCTATTTCCGGATGATAGACCGAAATGAATCATTTTTCGGTTAGTTGTTCGGCTACGAGACGAGCTCGTGTCAGAATCATACGCTGTAAAGACGAAAGATGCGCGGTAAATTACACGTCCGCTGATACGATGGCAGAAACGCGCCGTCAAAATATTCAAATTTTTGCTCTCCATCAACGTTATACTCGTACAACGAAATACTTTGTACGGTCTCAAAGTGAACCCGTCTTGTATTTCGTATCAGTTTTCAAAGCCGGATAAACAATGTAAGATATGACGTCGGCGTCGCTGCGTTTAAACTCGTAAAAGCGTTTCACTAATCACTGTCGTAAACATCTTTTTTTATCCGGATTTCCGCAGGCGCAAATAAATTATTTATTTAAATAAATTTCAAATCGTTTTAACCCCGGGATGATAGGGTAACCTTTATTAGAACGGATTGAAAAAGCTGCCGGTTCCTTTTATACGTGCAAATCGCTTGGTTAGGTTTGGAAATCGCGTTGGGATATTTTTGAATTTTTAATAAACTGGTACATGAGAGTAAATGTGAGGTATTTATATGGATTTTGCTGGGCTCGAGTCGTGCTGTGGGAATTAAAATTTCCGAGGTTTTATCAAAGATGGGAAATTATTATGTAAGCGGATTGGATTCTTCGGTCAAGAACTATATGGTGGTCATTTTCTGACGTTCGAATTTGTACATTTTGGGAAAAGGTATTTAGAGATGGGATTTTTCGGTATTTTTGTATGAAATTTACTCTGGCTGAAAATATACAATTTATGTGCAAAAAATGGATGAGGGAATGAATAAAGTGCAATTTTCATCCAGTTTGAGAAAGTATTGGAATTTTTGATGAAATAGTAAATTTCATTTCGTCTGAGACAGTGACGCAGCCAGAAATTTCTCATGGGGGGGGGGGTAAACTTCCGAATTTTTTTGAAAAATTTTGAGTTCACTTTTCACAATTCCCCCCTCTCTCCCACCCCAAAAAATACACTATGAGAGCAGTAAATTCATAATTTGAAACATTTCCATTCATAAATGTGTCAAGAAATCACAATTACATGGGTGTTTTCAAGTTCTTATACTATTTGCATGAAATATTTAGAGAAAAAACGTCGATAAAGGTGTAATTTTGGAACAAGCAATTTTCAAACTAATTATTTAGTCCTTAAAAAATGAAAATAATACCCAGAAACTTTAATCAATATGTCAAAAGCTTTCTTTGGGAAGGTACAAAGTGGGTATGGAGACTTTTGGAATACCAAGATGGAGCCATTTTCGCATAATTATTGCAAACAATTTAAATAATTGAGATTTTCTTTATGCCCGAGCGAAGAGAGGGCGAAGCTTTGAGAAAATTTGATTTTTAATGCCCTAAAAAGGTATTTTTCACGTAAATTTTTGACCTCATGGGGGGGGGGGGGGTCTGGACCCTTCGGACCCCCACTTTCATAAGATCGACTATTGCGTTTGGAGAAGAATGAGTCCATGATAATGGTCAGAGGTGTGTGTTATGGAGGGGGTGTACCTCGAATTTTCCCAACTATTTTCCCTATTTTCTCAAGAAACCCAACCAATTTTCAAACAATTTTGCGACCTCTTTTTAAAAATTTCTCAATGTCTTTAATTTTAAATTAAGTAAAAATTGCATTTGACTGAAAAAATCTTTCCAATTTACTTACTTACTACTATTTTTGAAAAATCCAAAATTGAATTCAATGAAAAAAAATTATCCTTTTCATTTATTAAAGCACTTTGTAACAATCTTGAATGGAATTTTCAACAAATTTTAATTTTTTTGGAAGAAGAGATATAGGCACACCCAGAAATTAATTAAATATAAGGGAAAGGGGTCAAATATCAAATCCGTCATTTTTAAAAAATAGTTTTCCTTATAGCGGGAGGAAAGTATCACTTTTTCTTCCTCTCATGAATCGCTGGAAAAAATATCGTTCAGAACTCGGAGAAAAAACAATTTTAGACTCGTGTGAATTGTTTCCCTCGCGTCTCTCGTGTCACAAATTTCACCCAGTAGAGCGAAAAAAGTATGAATTTTAATTTATTTGGATGTGGCATTGAAAGGCATTATTTTGAGAATGAAGGTAAATTAATCGAGTCCGAACGAAGCGAGGACGAAAATTTTTGAAAAAAAACAGCATCAAAAAGCTGAAATTTTTTCATTAGAATTCATGATTTTTTCGTTCTACTTTTTTTGACTTGAAAAAAAAAGTTCTTTGATGAACTTCTCTCCTTCCAAAAAAATCGAAAATTTGTTGAAAATTTTTTCACAATATTCTTAACTTTCCCCGATTTTTCCAATTAGGTATTCTAAATCCAAACTTGGGAAAAGTTAGGACTACTTGGGAAAAGGTTGGGAATCCCAAACTTACCCAATTTTTTTCAACTTTTTGCAACCTTGGGATCTAAAAGTATTGTGATACACCGTCCAATAAAGAAAATTTTTCTATTTTGCTGAAATTCTTCACCTTAGAGGGTTGAATTTTGGATTTAAAGTTGAATAATCCTAAAAGTTTACTCTGGAACTTCAAAATACATTGATTATAATTTAAAATCAATGCAAAACATCTCTTGGAACCGCTTTTCAAAATTCGTTCAAATAATTGTTTCTGAACCTATATTTTTTACCAAGAATACGTTTAATCTTGTTCATTGTTCGTACGTAGAGTAAAGTATTTCTAATATTCGTATTTGACTGCAAAGAGATATTTTTTTTTTCATTTTTTACACTTCTAGATAAATTGACATTGCGTCCTTCACAATGGAAATGAAATTCATCGTATTATCAAGGATATGTGAAATTTCAATCAGTGTGAGATAAAATTTTTGCTATGTCAATTTTATGTCTTTGAATATCCTTCCACGCAGTTAGTTCGCTTAAAACTTCCAATTATCTCTCAAAAAAATATTTTCTCATTTTTCTCTGTTCCGATAACATATGCAACCAAAACTCACAAACCAAGAAACTTACGTCACATCCATATCTTCACCGAATGTATTAATATTATTAAACTCCTCTTTGGAATATCAAAACCCGTGTAAAGATTCGATTCACGTTTCATTATATTATCAGTTTAGCAAAGAAAATAATTCAAAACTACCCGAAGTTTCGTATAAACTTTATAAAACTCAACTTAGTTTATCAGATGTCTAAGCCGAAAAGAAAAAAAATACGAGGCAAAAATTCACCGTGCATGTTCTTTTATATAACCGGAACGTTTTTCGAAACGCTATACGAGCAATTACAATATTAATGGAACCGATATTAAAAACTTTCTCGTAAGTAAAATTGTCCGGCAGCTATATCGAAAAAAGTTTAATAATAAGGCATAAATAATTTTACGAATTTTCAAGCGGGAATTTTTATCAAAGGGTGTTTTTTTCTTCTAGATTATGGATATTAATTAAGCAGAACCTAGAATCGGGTTAAACTTTACGAGTGCGAATATTTGGAATTAATTTTAATCTCAATTAATGTTATTCGTATCGAAATGTAAATTTTCGAGCTAAGGTGTTACTTTTATTTGGTTTTGTGTGTTTGAGAAGAAAAAGCGAGCTGATAAAATGAACCAACGCAGCGTGAATTAATTGAGCGATGAAATTTTTGCGATGGATGAAGAGAGGAAAAGTTAAAAATAGTCGAATTATTCAAATATAATGGCTTTAATTAACCGTAAATGGAAAAAACAACGATTGGAATTCCCTTTTGGAATTATTTAAGTTGAAATTCAAAAGGCCAAATGAGATTGGATGAGGGAAATTGTTGCCAGGCAAGATAGAAAATTAACGTATAAAAATAGCTAGGTACCTACCTATCTGAAATAAAAAGTCTAAATACAAAATGACTAAAATTTTTATTTCTAGTTTAAAAAATAATAAGTAAGTAGGTTTTAAAAGCAGCGATTTTTTTTTTCTAAAAAGGAGGTTATTATAATGGTAACATGTAATTTGGGGTTAAATTGCTTAGAGATTGACTCAAGTCACAAGTTTTACAGAATATGAGTGAACGAAGGACCGATAGTAATGTTTTTTTTTTCAAAGTCCAAAGTTTTCAAACTTTTTTTTATATTCAAATTTGCCTAAAATTTTTTCAATTCTGTATTTTTTGCTCAAAGCGGTTGAATTTTAATTTTTTTCATAAGCTTTTATTGATTTTTGAATTTTTTTCGAAAATTTTACCAACTCTCACCTTATTTGTTTTTCAACGTGATAAATTCTAAAAAATTTTTACAGCTCATTTATTTCGGAATTTTATTCCGCTCTGAAATTTTCAGAAGTTTTTTCAGCATCAAAATTTTTTCTTCTTTTTCTCAGATTTTTTCAATTTTGCACTTTTTAATTTTTTTTCAAGTTACTAAAATCACTCAAATGTTTTATAAACGTGACAATGTTTAATCAAAAGTAGCTTCCGACTAAAAATACCTTGCAAGAGAAGAGTTTAATGATAGAAGTTTATTTTTGATCTTCAGTCCTTGAAACTACTTCCAGAAGATTTTTGAAAAAAAAAAAATCATGAAATCTAAACAAGCTGTCACATATTTTCAATTTTGAGAAAAAATGAACCTTTCCTTGATTCTGAGTTTTCCATACTCCACTAAAACCGATTCAAAATAATGTGGAATATCGAAGTTGATTTTCGACTTTAGGTACCTGAAACAGATTTCTGTGGGTTTTCATATGAAGTTACTTGGTTAAATTGGAAAAAACTTGATTTTTCGAACGGACGATGCCTTTTTGGATGCAGGTCAATTTTGAATTTTTCGACTTGAAACAACTTCCAAAAAATTTGTAAGGATTTCTCTATTTTTTCTTAATTTTTTCCAATTCTAAAACTTTTTTCCGACTCTAAAATTGTTTCCAATATTTTGGGGTTTGAAATATCTCTAAGTAAAAAATTTGACGTTGATAAAATACTTGGAAAAAATTCAATTGGATTACATTTTTTATTTCAAAAAAAAAAAAAAAAAAAAATAGAAAAGGAGTTTAGAAAATCCGAGAAAATATCGATTGGAAAAAATTGGTGTTAATTAGGAGGGGGGAGGGCTGAAGTTTTGAAATAAATTTTAACGTACGAAAAAAAATTGTGGTTAAAATCAATGACTAGAGAAAATTTTAGGTTGAAAAAATATTTGAGAAATGTTTCAGATTATGAAGAAATTTCAGTGATGGAAAACTAAAACTGAAACTGAAACTGAATTTGAAAACAGAAAAAAACTGGAACTGATCTCAATAGCTTTAGTTTTCGCAACGCCAAAAATTTTTACAAAACACTGAATTTTTTTTTTCGAAAAATGTAAATTCCTTGTAATATTTTAAAAATTTGACTTAAAACTGTCAAAATTTACTGAAAACAGGACCTGAAAACTGAAACTGAAAACTAGAACTGATAGATTTCAGTTTTCCATCACTGAGAAATTTTGGAGTTTAAAAAAAAGTTTAAAAAACGAACACATTTTCCCCTCTAGAGCGCTGCCCGTGCGCCGTGGAAAATGGACAATTGGGCATCATTATTCGAGCTCAACATGACAGGCGGTCAGTTTCAATTTTTTTTTTTGACAATGTTACACCAGCTCAACTTGATATATTGAAAAATCAACTTTAAAACCTATGAAACTTTTTTACAAAATGGCCACTCGAAAAAAATTGTTTCCTTCAATTCTCTGGAATCATTTTTATCTACATTTTTCAAATTTTAAATTATATTTTGATCCCTCTCCCAAAAACACTGGGTTCAGGAGCCCAAAATTTTTATCAGAATTTTTACTCTTCATGACTGACCTTTTGAGGTGTTAAATATTGTCAAAATTTCTTTCGAAGGTCGAAATATCACCTTAATCTTATCCTACTCTAACTTTTTTAGATTTGAAAAACTCCAAAGAAACAATTTCAGCGTTGAAAAAATTCAGAGTTGGAAAAAAAAATGAGAAAATTGGAGCATGGAAAAAATATTGAAAATATTTGAACTTGCAGAAAAAACTAGAGTGGAATATTGGATCTTATTGTAGGTCAAATAAAAATCAACCAATTTCGCTCAATTCTTCGTTCACATGTTCGTAAATATTGTGCCAACAGACAATGATAATTATTACATAGCGTTGACTGCGATCCATTTAACATATTCGGAAACTCTGGTATAAATATCGGGAAAGGCAGGAACCAAAGCACATCCAGTTAATCCATAGCTCACAATACCGACAAGTATATGTTTCCCTGTTTCGGTTTCTATGCTGAGAGGTCCGCCACTATCACCCTGTAACGACAGACAGCCGCGAAAATATTTAAGCTATTTTTGTTTACGACGAGTACCCGCACAATCGTCATAAACTTACGAAGCAAGTTCCTTGTAAAACTGGTGGCGCGGCGCATATCATCCCAGGACCTATACTTTCCTCGATGATACGAGAACAATGGAAATTGGATACAACTTCGACTTGAATCTTTTGCAATATTGAGCTCGGCGTACCCATGGGATAAGAAGTTATACCCCATCCGACTACAGTGGCTTTTTTACTGGTGTACGTTTCATCTGCATAAATTTCAATTTAATATCGAGAAACGCGCGGCTGGGTTACGATCGCGAGGCATTTTCAAGGCTAAAAATATACCACTTACTAGGATCTGGTAAACAAATAGGTTGGATGTTATCGTTAAAAGTTACAGGCTCGCTGAGCTCCAACAATGCGATGTCGTTGTCTAATAAAAACGGATGGAAATGAGAATGGAATAAGACTTGTTTTACTCCCCTGGATACGTGGGCCGTTTCGTTGGTCGTCATTAAATTATGATCGCCGAGATGTAAAAGTAAATCTTCGACAGGGGTGTCTCGTCTGAATTTAAGTATTATACCTGATTAGTATTTCGAGTCGGATCGGTGCGTAGAGATATATGGCCGAGAGATGAAATACTCACGTTAATACGCAATGTGCAGCCGTCAGGACGAAATTTTCATTTATCAGAGCTCCGCCGCAAAAAAACAAATCGTCTAGGGCGATGGCTACTTGCCAAGGGAATTCGTTAATTCCAGTTTCGACCCCGCCGACGATTCGCCTTTCGGCGTTATCTTTTTTCATCAACGTGCCCGGGTGTGGATGGCCGAGTCGTTTTTCTTGCAGGAGGTATTTCTTCGTTGAGCCTAAAATGAAATTACATACGATTGAAGATTAGCAAGGAGATAACGATTTTAGAGGTATTATGGGTGCTGGGTTCAGTTGACGTCTTTGGAAATGGTGACAGAAATCCAGAGCTCAGGTTGGTGAATTTTTTGTCCTCGAGATTTGCAAAGGTAAAGTTAATTTTTCAATTTTGGACGTTATACGTTTCCTAGGTATCCTTGTTGGTTATTTCATGGGTAGGTATATTCGGTTGTCTATGAAGTATCTGGGGTGATTTTATTGCCTGATTTGCTAAATTTCTCTTGTAAAAAATATTTGCAATTTTAATAAAATGATGTTTAAAATTTGAACAAGATGAATTTTTTTCCAAATGAGTTCATCATGTAATTTTAAATTTGAAATATTATCAACAAATTCAATTTTTATGTGATTCCATGATATTTGTCAATTTTATGGTAATTTTGGTGCAATATCCAATGTCAAAGGGTAGATAAGATAGAAATTTTTCGACAATAATTATGTTTTCTCGGATTTCAATTCTTGATTTTAGGGAAAAAAATTGGAGAAAAAATTTTTACCTGCCAAAAATGATAATTTTTATTCAGACTGAAAATTTTCCTGAGAAAAGAAATTTTTTCTCAAAAACCGTAATTTTCATCGATAGACATTAGACAATAGAAATTTTGTCAACAAATTAATGATGATTTTTTCTGGATCAATTTTTTGGACTGGTGTACAAATTTAAGAATCTCGCCCGAGTGTTTCAAGGTTTGAAAAACGTTTTTTCAAAAATTGAGCCACACAATATTATTGATGGGCTAGCGTAGGTGTACCAAAAAGATTAAAAATTCGTGGGCACTTTTCCCGGATTTTTGAATTTTTATAAAATGATTATTTTATTTGATGGTAGTGGTAAAAAATAAAAAATCTAGAAAATCAAAATTTTCACCTACCAGTTTACTCAAAACGAAAAATTTTTCACCAAAATAAAAAATGTTATCCAGGAAGATGATTTTATTCGAAAAATTGATTTTTTCAGAACTTAGTAAAAAGTCTATTTGCGATAATGTCCAATGAAGAAATTATTTTGAAAAAATCTCATCAATTACCTAATGTTTTCAAAAAAAAAGTGAATAGAAAAAAATCATCTCAGAAAAATAAGGTTCATATTTCATAGAAAATTCAAAAAAAAACCTCTTCAATCACCTATAGAAATTAGAAATGAATTTGAAAAACGATGATCAGAAAAAAACCAAACCAATAAACCATCTTCAAAAAAATATGAGTCATGTTTAGAGAAAATAAAAACCGAAAAAGCTGATCGAAAAATTATAATTGTGATATTAGGTACCTAGGTTCAGTGATATTCCAGAGTCCATTTTTCAAAAAAATCGGAAAGATATATATTTTTTAGCTCATTTTAAGAAAAATTGAATTCCGAGTATTTTGAAAAATGGTTGAAATTTGACCAAGATTTTCCATTTTTAAATTGAGATTCAAAAGATCAACATTTTAAATAAATTACGATGAATGTTTTCAATTATTCCTACTTGCATGAATACCTATTCTTTTTTTGGAGGGGGGGGGGAGGAGGCAATTGGGCAGTGAATCTATTGAACAAAAAAATTATTTTGTTTTTTCAAAACTCATTGCAGAATCAATTTTTTTGATCAATGATCTTTTTTATTGTTTTTTAAATGATTTTTTTTTAAATAAATGGTTTGTTTTCACAGAGCGTATTACATTAAAAAAAACTACTTTTTAAGAAAAGAGCATTGAAAAAAAAACATTTCTTAAAAGAATTTAAAAAAAATCAATCCATGTCAAATTGTCCATTTCTTAAAAATCGCGAGTTAACTGCCGAAAAAAAAAACAAAAAATCAACAATTTTCAAAAAAGGCAAATATTTTTCTTTCTCCCCCCCCCCCCAAAAAAAAACGATATCATCAAAGCATTCTTGAAAAAAATCAAAAAAATTATAAAAAAAAAACAACGCTTGTTTCAGAAAAAAGCAAAATAATAAAAACAATTTTTGGAATAAAAAAAAAAACACGAAAATTGAGAATTTTTCTGAAAAAAAGTTCATCTTTATATGCAAAACTGAAATACCAAACCATGTTCTAAAAAAACAGCCATCTTTTTGAGAAATAAACGAAAATGAAAAACCATATGTCATCATACCCCACTTCCTTAGATCAGAGAAACAATTTTTATGAATGAGAACAGTGAAAGAAAATGCTGGAAAATCAGACGAAATTCACTGAAAAATTAGTAAAATATTTTATATTTTCTGAAAAATCAATTCTTTAAAAAATCAATGAAAGTTCGATGAAAATCAAAAAATTTGCTTATTTTTCCTGTGCTGCAATTCTAATTTTTTTTTCAGTGACTTTTCACTGATTCGAAATGTGAGAGTGGTGATCAACACATGCTGTATGATATTAGATACCTAGGAATTTATATTTATGAAATCTCGGTGAATCAAATCATTCTTTAAAATGTCATCTCGTAAAACCTCCCGTAAAAATATTCGACCGTCGACCGTCGAGAAAAGAGAAAGAAGTTTGCGTAGTACGTACAGCTAAAATACCAAACCGATCCTCATTTCCTATACACCTGATTCCGTCCAATATTTAGTTTCTGTTTCGTAATAATTCATCGAAAATCTGTCATAATCCTCATTCCGATAACTCCGCATGACCGCAGCGAGACCCCCACAGACGAATGTTCACTTCACTTGTTCACTCGTATCTAGGCTTTTTATACATTTATCGATTCGGTATCATCGAAAATGATAATAACACGTTGGATGCCATTACTTACTGTAATGATACATATTAAAAATTGGTTCCGGGTAATTCCACCAAATATCATTGCCAGCTTTACTTTCGATTTCTTCCGGTTGAAATGAAAACGAATATCGGGTATAAGTTGGCGTGAAGTGACTCTCGGCAGCGCTTCGATCTTTGGACATACCACACGTGCGTGGCGCTACGACGCCAATGAAATTATCATTATTATTAATGGAGGAGATATTATGAATATAATGGATTCATATTTATCGATAATATCGTACCTACGAAATTATTTATTTCATTACATGATAATTGAGTCGTTTTAATTTCCCAACTGTACGTTACGTCATTTTGAATAAGTAAGGCTATTTTCAGAGGTTTGTTTTGTTTGGGGTTTACGGCGACTGTGGCTGCAAAGAAATGAATAATGATAAATTAAATGTGAGAAAATGAATGAAATTTGCCCCAATTTCATGAATATTTTATTGGCTTACTTGTGTAACCGTTGAGAGGGCCGCATTGCCCGGTTGTAGGTCCGTCTACTGAATTTAATATATAAATTTGATCGATATCACAGACGCCTCCGAGTTTCCGGGCTAAAGTTACTTGAATATATTCGACTCTAAATTAAGAAATAAGTATGTAAAGTTTTACAAAATAATGTAGGTGAATTGGCCTAGCAGGAAAAAAGGAGGTATTTTTAATTAGCTGTAAAATTGAGGCTAAAATAAAAATATATTGAAAATACATCCAGAAAAAAAACCTTATATGCAAATTTTTCAGTGATTAAAGTTTATTTTTCGAATTTCAGAGAATTTTTGAAAATTTAAAATTGCCCTACGACGCGCGACGTTAACAAAATATTTACTTATAAAAATGTTATCGAATCGAGGTAAAAACCTAAAATTTTATGTATCCTATTTTTGCTCTCCTGAAACAATGATTGTAGCTACGTGTTTTCTACTTTCCAATTTTGAATAAATGAAAAATCGCCGAAAAAGTCAAAATTTCAGCACAACAAAATCAGCGAAATTCTTTGATTTTCAGCGAACTTTCACTGATTTTTCAAAGAATCTCGCTGATTTTTCAGTGAATTTAATCTGATTTTCCAGAATTTTCTTTTACAGTTTGCAGTGGATTTTTTCCACTTGAAAAGCCATCTTTTAAAATTCATTCTGGTCTGAAAAATTCACATTTTTTTCCTGTGAAAATTTCTCATCAAAATTGAAGGAATTACAAAAGGTGCAAGATCGATTTGAAACTGCTGTGACCCTGCCGGAAAGAAAGAACCATTATGTAAAAACAAAAACGATGACCTTTTTTTTACTTGTTTGGTCCCGATTTGGTGTAATTTTGACAAAAAACGTTAAAAAACAGACATAGATTTTTTTTATACCTGGACCCTTTTTTCCGGCAGGGACGGCAGGGTCATTTATAATTGATACAGGTAGTTGAAAATGAATTCCAAGAATACAATTTTCAGCTTTTTTTTCTTGATACGTTAGTAACTGACGTAAATTTCAATTTCTATTGAAAATTTTGATGGAGAAAAATATGGATTTCATCACGTAAATTTGGAAAATTGTGAGTACTTGAATCAATGAAACAAGTTATCAATAATGAATACCTAATTTGTGTTTATTGTCGCTGAAGTTCAACCCGACAATTTTTATGGGCTTTTTTTAATTCTGAAAAATTCCAAAATTTTCTGGAGGCTCTAAAATACCTTGAAACAGCGTTCAACTGATTTAGAAAGTCAAAAATTGAGTACATATACCTACCAAATTTTAGATTTTTTCTTTCAATTAGATTTTTTAACATGTTTTTTTTTTTAGAACCGCGAGATACTTAATTTAAAATTAAGTATAAACAATTTTTCAAAATTCAAAATTACCTATTGATTGGGAGATTTTTATTGAATGAACCTTGGATGTATTTTTACTTTCCCTGAAATTTTACTGCCAGTGAGACTTTTTTTTTCAATTTTCCCCCTAAAAATCTAGTTGGTACAGCGAAATTTAATTTTTGATCCCAGAAAAACATCCACATCCCCATCCATATTTGAAGAGGTATGGCATTGAAAAAAGTGTTGGGAGTTTTTTAATCATTTGGATTAAGATTTGGTGAATTCTTAGGAATGTTCCATAACACACATTCACAAGTTTTTTTTACCTTTTTTTACCCTAAAAATTATCTTCGAATGGGTTTGAAACCTTTGAAGGCCCTTAAAAATGATATATTTGAGAAAAAAATAGATGAAAAATTTACTTTTTTTGGGCATTTGTCTGAATTTTTTTTAAAAAATAAACTTTTTTTTTTAAATTTTTACCTAAATTTGAAGGGGAAATGGCCAAACTTTAGACTCCAGTTAAGCTAGTCAAATTAGCCTTTCAAGTATACATTTTGAGTCATCATTTTATTAAAAACCTGAACATTTAATTTTTGTTTTCGTTGGTTTTCCATGATGGAATAAGTAAAAAAATTCGAAAAAAGTAAGTTTAAATTTTGAGAATTTGGTCGAAATGATTTTTAAAAAATGATATTTATGTGGTATTTTGATCTTCTGAATACGAACCTGGAGTTCCTGTTTTCATTTGTCCATTTTTTTCTCATTTATTCGCTCAAAATTTGAAAAATTCCAAGTGAAATATTAATTTTAAGAATTGGAGTAAAGCGGTTACCAAAATATGTAGCGTAAAAAAGCTAATTCAACTTGTTGAACATGAAAATAAATCTGATATCAGGTTTTCTATTTGGTCAAAATTTTCTTCAGTTTTGACAAAAAAAAATTGTTTCTAGAGTAATTTTACGAACTTTTGAAATTTTCAAAGCCCATTTCAATAATATAAGGTTGAAAAATTTTTTAAAAAATTGTGAATGTACATTTATGACCCTGCCGTAAAGAAGGGACCTAGTGTGAAAAAAAACTCGACTGATTTTTCACGTTTTTGATCCAAATGACACCTAATCTGGACCAAACAGATAAAAAAGAAAACATTAATTTTTTTTACACAGGGTCCGTTTTTTACGCCAGGGTCACACTTGCTTTTTCTAATTATACTACTTAATTAAATTTTGAGTTAATTTAATGACCCTCTCCCTCTTCGAGGTGTTACTCTATGTGTGGAAAAATTAAATATTTTGGGATGAAAATGATCTCTTAACTAAATCATTTTTTTTAGGGGGAGGGGTAGAGGATTGAAGAACACATCTTGGACCGATTTATTAATTTCACCTCGTTAGAGCCTTTTTGTATCTATTTTTTTTTTAAACAGAAAAAAGAAACAAATCTACGAAGAAGTGAAAAATTCAAAGAGTAGATGAATTTCGTATCAATGTGGAAATGTGCAACGAGTACATATTATTTTAATGAAATATTTCCATCAATTTATAGAACGATACGAACCTCACAGCGCACGTTTCTTTTCTTAGAATCACATCGTAATCGCAAGCCAGACTACCTTGCGATTTGGATGAAGAATCAGGAGGAGATCTAAAGTAAGATATACGTTCGGACGAGGAATCACCGCACGTATGTGAAACTGAAACAAGATATACCATACGTACGCTTTCCATTATTATTAATGTTCACGCGAGTACCATATTTGCGAAGAATTGCGGCACGAACGTGAAAAACTCACATGTACAGCAATGTTGATTTTTCTCGTGTTTACAAATGTTTCCAATAATTCCTCCACGTTTATGGCACATTTCTTTAGTTAAACAAATACCGTCGTTTTTATTGGCAATACATTTCGAGTCTTGTTTCATTTTCATGGCAGAATCAGTAGCAGGCACTCCGCCGCTATGTTGGTACATGGCATCAGGTATATCATTCATGTACAAGCTATTATTATCCGCCTCCACGACCACCGAATCTTTATCGTCTATTTCGTAAACTGCAATGAAAATTAACAAGCTTTTAAACAAAGTTCGACCGTTGGCAGCGTAGGCAAATTAAAAGATGCCGCTGGAATTCTGAAAGCCTTTGCAAATATAGACTATAATAGCCATTTTATAAAAGCTTTTTATCCGAATGCAGAATCCCACGCTTCGCGGCTTTCCCCCCTTTTAATATTTTCTAGCTCCAGATTACCCACATCTCGACCAATTTCAACCGTTTGTTGATCAAGAATATTTAATCGAGGCTATCGACTGGTGGGGTATCGAATAAACACAATTATCTATAAGGGTAGAATTGCATCGAATATTACAACGTAATCAAAATTACTTGACTGGGTTGTCATTCGAATTGTATCGGTGCTCGAGAGATACGAGAAGGTAAGTACCTGGTACCGACGTATTGTGTTTGATGAATATCTCGAATTAATACGTTGATTAACCTTAATTGATAAACAAATGCTTGACTGATTCGTGCGAATTCCAGAATCAATATTAAATCTTGATAAGAAGAGAGTATTATTTGTATTGACGTTTCTCATTTAACAGTGAAGATTTTATGCCTCGCCCCAAATTTTTTTCTACTTATTTGGCGCAGTGAGAAACACATCCAAGGAATTGAAAAACTTCATAAATAGATCAAATTACTTTTTAAAAAAAAAAATAAAGCGAATGAAACAAATTCAAACATCGAAATTACTCTCGAAAAAATTTCGGATGATCTTGAAACTTTCTTACCTAATTAAGAACGTTGGCTGCAGATTCTCAAATAAATTTGGCAAAGATTCAATTAGTATTATTGGTTCGAATTTACTCAAAAAAATTAAATTTCCAAAAAAATCTAGGGGAAGTTGAAAGGCCACAAAACAAAATGTGACCCAGCCGTAAAGAAGGGACCTTACTGTGTAAAAAAATCGATGTTTTTATTTTCATGTGTGTGATCCAGATTTGGTGTTCATTTGGATCATTGGATCAAACACGTGAAAAATGAGACATCGATTTTTTTCACCTAGATCCTTTCTTTAAGGCAAGGTCACAAATACTGATGGGTAGCTACGAGTAAAATGAAGAGCTGAGAAAGTGAGAGAGAAAATTAAATTTTTCAACACTTTCTAGTTGTGAAAAGATTTTTTTGATGAAAAACATAAATTTTAATCTAAAAACATGCCAAAATATGGCCAAAACTAAGTAGAGGAATGGACCTTTCCCTGTCTGCGATGATGATGGCAGTTTTAAAAAATAAATATTGGATTATAATTTTTTTATTCCCCCAATAATGCCTCAAATATTTCAGCAGGAACATTAGACTTCCTGAATTAAATTTAGGTAGGTAACTTATTTCAAACACAATTTTTTGACATGAAATGTAAGGCTCAGTGGAATGTGTGAGTGGAGGGGGGAGAAGGAATCGGCGATTGTATGAGACAAACGTGCGAAATGAAACTCAGATCGCAAAAACTTAAAAACTCCGTACCTAATTGAAAAAAAAAACTGAAACTTGCAAAAAAGGTGACGAACGTTTCCGATTATTTATCAATAGAAAATTTGGCCAGTGATCGAAGAAATGGATAAATTATTGGAAAACAAAAAATTCTGCATGGAGCTTTCCGGAAAATCCCACCTATTTAGATAAATGGTGGAAATCGTTGATCGAAAGTAAAAAAATTGTTCAAAAATTAGTACCAACTTTTGAACGAAATGAAAATGGATTTCAGTTATCGTTGAAAAAAATAAATCACCAAAAAAAGACCTAGATACATTTCTTTGAAAATCTGGCATCTGAAATTGAAACTGAAAATCTAATTGAAGTGGAGTTACCTCTCCAATGAAATTGCGAATTTCGCACTCAGTTCCATAAAAAATGTCCAAAAGTTGAAACCAAGGAAATCACCATTAGTTAAAACAAATTGGCTTGAGAAGAAATTTCCTTTCTCTTCATTTTTTTTTCTGAATGAGGGAGAGGGAAAATAAGTTGAGCGATGAAATTTGAAAAAATGACACAAATTTAGAGAGAGAACTTCTTAAACTACCAAACATAAGAAATTATATCAATATTTACTTCAAAAAAGAACAGGTGAATTTTTGAAAAAATAATTTACAATTTTTGAAAAATTTGAGGAATTTTTGTTCAATAAGTAAATATTACAAAAAAAAAATCAAAAATAGTTTCCCCTTTATGAGCATAGTTCTATCCCCCCCTCCTCATGTTCAAAAATATGTATGTATTTTTCATATTTCCAACTTTGTAAATTTTCAATCAAGTAATAAGTCGAGAAGCCCATAAAAAGAAGATAAAAATAATACCCACTTGAAGAAAAAATGAAAAATATGTAGCAAATGCTTGAAAACTTGGATATATTGGAAGAAACTACTGGGTTTGGATGTTCAAAGATAAAAATGAGTAAGTTCACGTAGAACGTGTACTGAAATTACAATAATCGAAAACGTAGTAGGTACCTATAAAATGAGTACTTACATGGAATTTTACCAACACGGAATTTACATATATCGTTAATGAGGATAAATTTACATAAATCGCTACTGGGGTAAATTTGCATTTTAAAGATGGAAAATTGGCGGAGCTCGTGGGTCCGAAAATATGCGTATATCTTACATTATCTATCTATTATTATTATAAAGAAGAGGGCTGTTTTTACGGAACAGCATCACGCCTAAAGTACTGCACGAATTTGAAAGGTGAATACACCATTAGAAAGAGCTCGACGAGTAGGTGGTTTATGACGCAAAAAGTTTAAAAAAAGCTGCCTCCAAAGTGGAGAAAAGTCGAGTTAAAGTTGGTTCCCCTCCTTCCCCTCCCACCCTCATAGGCAAAAATCAGTTTTTCGTAAATAACTCGAAACGCGAAGCTTGAATCAAAAATCTAACGACTCATTGACGATAGGAAATTTTATGGGCTACAATTTTGGTTCTCTTCAATTTTTGCTGAAACAGCTTCATTTTTGAGATATTCCTCGAAATACGATTTCATCTTCGACCCCCGCCCTCTTGACCTTGGCGAGAGTAATAATGACGCGCTCTCAGATTATTACCTCAAAAGTCAGGGTTCGAACCCCATCCGAAGAATGAAGTTTTTAGAATTTTTTTTAGCAAAATTAATTTTTTTTAGCTATAATAATTTTTTTTAGCCTAATTGAAATTTTTTTAAGCAAAATTAATTTCTTTTAGCTACCTATATTAATGTTTTTTTGCTTAATTAATATTCAAATACACCCAAAGAATGAATTTTTTGGATTCCTACCTCATAATTCAGGATTCAAACGCCATCTGGGGAATACATTTTTTTGAATTATTTTTACCTAAATTAAATTTTTTTAGCTAAATTGGTTTTTTCATACACCCGGAGAATGGATTTTCAACAATTTTATATCTCTAAATTGAATTTTTTGTATCTAAATTAATTTTTAAATATCGAGTTCAATCCCAAAAAAAATTTTTGAACATATCCAGAAAATGAATTTTAAAAAAAATTTCTAGCTAAATTAAATTTTTTTAGCTAAATCAATTTTTAAGCACATCCGGAAAATGAATTTTCTACAATTTTTTTACAGCTAAATTAATTTTTTTGCAGGTACCTAAATTAGTTTTTAAATAATGAAGTGAATCTCAGAATTTTGTGGATAGGAATTATCCATCAAAATTACCAATTCTAGAGTTTGGGGAAACCCATAAAATTTTGGTCAATTTTATGGATAATAATTATCCACGCATTTCACCACAAATGAAAAATGCTTGAACGTGTGTAAAATTTTATGGATGATAGGAATTTACCATCAAAATTACCAATTCTAGAGTTTGGGGAAACCCATAAAACTGTGGTCAATTTTATGGATAATAATTATCCACGCATTTCACCACAAATGAAAAATGCTTGAACATGTGGAAAATTTTGTGGATAGGAATTATCCATCAAAATTACCAATTCTAGAGTTTGGGGAAACCCATAAAACTGTGGTCAATTTTATGGATAATAATTATCCACGCATTTCACCACAAATGAAAAATGCTTGAATGTGTGGAAAATTTTATGGGCAGGAATTTACCATCAAAATTACCAATTCTAGAGTTTGGGGAAACCCATAAAACTGTGGTCAATTTTATGGATAATAATTATCCATGTATTTCACCACAAATGAAAAATGCTGGAACATGTCGAAAATTTTGTGGATAGGAATTTACCATCAAAATTACCAATTCTAGAGTTTGGGGAAACCCATAAAACTGTGGTCAATTTTATGGATAATAATTATCCACGCATTTCACCACAAATGAAAAATGCTGGAACATGTCGAAAATTTTGTGGATAGGAATTTACCATCAAAATACCAATTCTAGAGTTTGGGGAAACCCATAAAACTGTAGTCAATTTTATGGATAATAATTATCCACGCATTTCACCACAAATGAAAAATGCTGGAACATGTCGAAAATTTTGTGGATAGGAATTTACCATCAAAATACCAATTCTAGAGTTTGGGGAAACCCATAAAACTGTGGTCAATTTTATGGATAATAATTATCCACGCATTTCACCACAAATGAAAAATGCTTGAACATGTGGAAAATTTTGTGGATAGGAATTATCCATCAAAATTACCAATTCTAGAGTTTGGGGAAACCCATAATACTGTGGTTAACTTTTATGGATAATAATTATCCACGCATTTCACCACAAATGAAAAATGCTTGAACATGTGGAAAATTTTGTGGATAGGAATTATCCATCAAAATTACCAATTCTAGAGTTTGGGGAAACCCATAAAACTGTGGTCAATTTTATGGATAATAATTATCCACGCATTTCACCACAAATGAAAAATGCTTGAACATGTGGAAAATTTTGTGGATAGGAATTATCCATCAAAATTACCAATTCTAGAGTTTGGGGAAACCCATAAAACTGTGGTCAATTTTATGGATAATAATTATCCATGTATTTCACCACAAATGAAAAATGCTTGAACATGTGGAAAATTTTATGGATAGGAATTATCCATCAATATTACCAATTCCAGAGTTGGGGAACCCCATAAAACTGTGGTTAATTTTATTGATAATAATTATCCATGCATTGCACCACAAATGTGGGTAAGAGGTTTGAACATGTGGCAGATTTTATGGATAGGAATTTTCCATCAAAATTACCAATTCAAGAGTTTGGGGAAAGTGGGGAAACCCATAAAACTGTGGTCAATTTTATGGATAATAATTATCCATGTATTTCACCACAAATGAAAAATGTTTGAACATCTGGTAAATTTTTTGCCGAAGTTATGGGCACTAATCTAATGGGTTACTCGGCTTGGAAGTTTGATATAATTTTTTCCAGAATAATTTTAGGCCCAAATCTAATGGTATGTTCCATTTGAAATTTTCATAGATTTTTGTCAAAGTTTCAAGCTCGAATCCAACAAGATATTTAATTTGAAGTTTTGATTGATTTATGACACAGTTCCGGGTACCAATTTAAGCAATTTTCTATTTTTAAGAAGTTATGCATTATGGTTGTTTTTCAAAAAGGAATGTACGATTTAAAAAGAAGTTCACGGTAGCCCGTCCGGAACGGACGGGTTATACGGCTAGTCTACCTATGTAGATACGTTAGGAAAAAGGTTAACTTTGAAAGTGCGTTAGACAAGGAAATAATTTTATAGAACCGAATATATGGCGACGCCGACGCAACTTGAGGATCAATATTATTAAATTTTAAGGATATTTTGATCCTTCATGCGGAAAATTTCTCATTTCAAATTTAGAAATACGAGATACTCTCTTCCCTGTTTTTTTTTCTTCTTTAAAAAATTAATTAATTACCGAGTAATGTCAAAAAAACACATATCGTGTCAACAAAACAAAAAACTTTATCGTTGGCCAAAAGCTAAACAGACCCACTGCCCAAGTTTCTAAAGATTTCGTACTCATTAATTTATACACTACGTTATTTTGAACTCGGTATATTCGACGATCCGCGAATCCTCGTAAACATCGCCGACGAACGAAACTTTTTCCAAATCAGATATTCGATCTCGTAGAACGTCTTTCATCTTTCATTTAATTATTACAACGAACACGATAACATCGGTTTTTCAACATGATCCTTCGGGTTTTATCCGAAATGGGTAAACTTGGCTGAGAAGGTCCCTTTGTAACAGATGTGTCGAGGTCGAGGCTCTTTTGTTTTCTTTATTTTGTCAGACAATCTCGAATCTCGGGGTGTTGCGAAAGTTGGTTAGTTGGTCTTGGTCTAACCTACGTAAATTTTAGAGAATTTTCGAACATTCGCGTATGTAATTTATAGTGCAGCTTTTGCTTTTGCATGTAGAAGTAGGTATCGTTTCGAATAAATCACGGGGGATATCAGGCATATATCCAACTTTTAATTGTTATCTTGAGGGTTCTTTTTTGAATCTAGTCTGAGAGTTATGGAGAAGTACTGAGCTGGGAAAGCGGTCGAGGAATTGGAATTGGATTGTTGCTGGAGTTGGTGTAGTTTTTAACCATGCTCGAGTAGTTCGGTGCCTAGATTGATTATGGGCTTATACCGAGGAATACAAGTGGGATTTGGGCAAGTTTTGGCGAATTTAGCGTGACATGTGACGATTTGACATGAGTCTGTTTTCACTTGCTAGGTGGTGAAGAGAAGTGTAATATGGAGCGGAAGAGAGGCTCGGACAGTTGTCCCAGGTATATAATTAAATCTGAAAGAAAATTGAATCGGAAAAATGTAATTTTATGAGATAGGATACGGAAATGACACTTCTTATGAAATGTTGGGGGGAGGGGGTAGAATGGAGAACAAAAAGAGTTATTGAAATGAGAATGAAAATTTTCTGGGAAAATTTTTGAATACTTAGGTAGTAGGTACCTACTCAAAATGATAAAATTTTACTTCATTTTAAAATGAATATTTTGAAAAAAAATTAATTGAAGGAAAATTTTGAAAAAATTGCAATTTTTGTAAAAAAAAAAATTGAACATTGTTTTCCATTTTTAATAATAGGTACTTTTCAAAAATTAAACGCGAAATAAAATTCTGTTTATTTAATTGGTCAGTATGAATTTGAAGAATTTTACAAAATACGAGTAGTAAAAATTTTGTCATACATCAGCGAACAAAATTTTAGAAGAGGTGTTTCATTTAAAATTAGAAATTTGGAAAAATTGCAATTTTTACTCATCTTTTAGAACATTACTTTTTTAGAGCCACATTTGAGAATTTTGAGCATAAAATTGATCAAGTTTTGATTATTTTCAAAAAATTGACATGTGACCTGTGAAAGTGGGACGATATTTTGTCAGGAATTCAAAAATGTCATCCAAAACTTTTTTTGAGTAACTTTCAAGATTTTTGAGATTTTGATTCAGTAGATTTTTGAATTGACCTATCAATATGGATTAAAATTTCATAAAGAAATTTAAAATCAGGATCGAATAATTTTCTAAATGAAAGGAACCCGGTCATTTTTTCAATTTCTAAAATACATTCGAGATTTTCAATAATCGGGTAGGTACTGTCGAGGGTGGTGATCTAGATAGCATTCACAACAGCGACGTTGATTCAAAATACGAAAAATACGACTGAATGTAAGTAATTGATTTGTATTTCTTATTTCACTTTTTTTTAGATTGTTCATTTTTTCATATTCCAATAAGTAAAATATTTTGAGCTAAAAATTACTTAAATTTAAAACTTGTTTTAGTCGCCCCATTTTCATGGATTACGAGTCAACTTTTTGAAATTAATCAAAAAGTGACTCAATTTGAGGCTAAAAATCCTCAAAAGTAGCTTTAAACAAGTTTTAGACGACATTTTTGAATTTCTGACGAAATTCTACCCCACTTTTGTAGATCAAAATGTCAATTTTTATTGAAATTAATCAAAAATTGACTCAATTGGAGGCCAAAAATTCTCAAAATTGTCTCAAAAAAGTTCTGGATGGAATTTTTGAATTTCTGGCAAAATTCTATCCCATTTTCATGGGTCACTTGTTAAGTTTTTGAAAATACTCGAAAAATGACTCGATCTGAGGTTATACGAGTCAAACCGGTTTGAAAATCTGGTTCGAAGAGTCAGCCGGTTTGAAAAGCTGAAGATCGAAAAATGATTGGGTTTTACTACTCTACATGATTGGTTTAGGGCCTTTTTTTTCATACCTTTGCATTTCAAATCTGTATTAACTGGTTGGAAACTACTGAACCAGTTTCAAATTGCAAGTCTGATGAAAATTATAAATTCTCAAAAGTGGCTCAAAAAAGTTTTGGATGGTATTTTTAAATTTCTGGTGAAATTTCATTCCACTTTCATAGGTTACTTGTCAATTTTTGAAAATACTCAAAAACTGATACAATTTGGGGCACAAAATGGGTCAAAATTGCTCAAGGTTAATTTTCATCAATAACTTCGTTATGCTCATAAAAATTTATCGAACTTTGGTAGTGAGAGCTCAACTTTATGATGAGTACAATAGATGAAAGCTACCATTTGAAAATCTGAAAAATTACAGTGAGTAGCCCTTTTCACCCTTTTTCAATTAATAAATTTTCAAAATGAGATCTCTCGACCCCTGGGTCTACAATTTTGACCAAAATTCAAAAAAAAGTAAAAAGTAGGTAGGTAATTTATTTTACCGATTTCTACTGCGTTCGCATATGCACTCAATTTTTCAGCCGACCCCGCTGAACCCCTCCCCTAATAGCCCTTCTTGATAGGGTCAAAATTCAAAAAAATGAAAAGTGACCTGAAGTTTGTTAGGTATTTGAGGGCATTGAGTTCGAATATTTGTTTATTTTTTGGTTTTGATCACCCCCCTCTAAGCTCCCAATTTTGAGAAAAAAGGGTTCAGAAAATAAAATGGCATGTGGCATTTCAATTTTCACTAATTCTACAGTGTAGAATTCGAATTTCCACTTACTTTTTGATTGGACCTCCTTCTCCGTGTCCCAATCAACCTCCTCTCCTCGAAAATCGTATTTTTCGTATCAATTTCGATTTTCTTAAGAAAATTTTTTACATGTTATTGTGTTAATGATACTACAAAATAGTTATGGAAAGTAAAAAAAAAATGAAGAAAGTATCATTTTTCATATTAAAAGAATTCATTTTTCAAGCGAATAGTATGAAACGCTCTATTTTGAATTATGATCGAAAATCAAACGGAAACAAATCTGGTGAGAAATTAACACACTTCCAATTCAACCCCAAATAATACCGCTGGTCACGTGACTAAAAGTTGAAAACATTTCGACAAGTTGCAAAGTAACTCAAAAGGCAACGAGCAACATCCGTTGGAAATTACCCAAGAATATCGACGCCTATCAAAGTTGACAAAAGTTGAAGAAACGTTTATCAACGCTGACCATCAATCTCGTCCATAAACTTATTTCCTCTTCACTTGAGAAGTCGTCGCGTCGTACTCAATGACGTGAAAATTTCCCATATACGATAAAAAAACCATCTATATTTACGAAAGACAAAAATGGACGATAATCGACCACCTACGACCAATAAAGTGCTGTATTAGGATGTAAATTGAGAGGAAAATGGTTCCGGTCGGACTTACTTTCGTTATTTTGAATTCGGCGTTGAGTTTTCAAAGGTTTTATCCGTTTAAAAGTAAACTTGGGATGTACGTCTTGATTGAATATTCTTGTTATGTTCACATGACTTCTTCGTAATGGAACCGTAAGCCTCGAACGAGTTTCCGGGCCGAGTGTATCTTCGTTTAGTATAATAATAGAATATGACATCCTGCAAGCATTCCATTTCGCGATGTAATCATTAGTAAGTTTTTACCGACGACGCTGGCGTATAAACGTTCAAAAGTACAGGTGCTTTTGCGACTTGTACCGCAGCACGTCGACTTCATCGGCTTCGCAGTCGAGCGACGAGAATTTTTGACATTCACATTCGGCTTCGCTCTCTCGAAATAAACTACACAAAAGCTATATATTCCAACTTTATACAAAGGAAATCTCTACTTGCCTAACATATTAATCAAAGAGTTTTTCGATGCAAAAATACCCGCGAGGTTTATTGTCGCGTTGTTTCCAATTCACGTGACATTTCGCCGGATTCCATTCGACAATTCGATTCGTTTATAGAAATGAAAATCATATATCGTCGCGGTTTTATACCTATATACATGAACTTGGCTAGGTATTTTGAGCAATTTTCTCCAAGAAAAGGAAACGATTCGCTTTTATTTGATTCTAATGTGTGATTTCGATGCTTTTTGTCGTGGGTGGAGGTGGAGGGGACATAGGGGGAGCTCAAGTCCCTCTGAATGTTGAATTAACTTCAAATTTTTTTCGTGTGTATATATGTTTCATTCCAAAAAAAATCGTAAATTAAGGGATATCCTTGATGAGTATGTGACAAATTTCTTGCTTTTATTCAAGATATTGAAATGGTCTATTTAATCACTGTTTAAATTTTCTCAACAAGTTGATATGGAAATATTTTGTTCTAAGTTGGTAAATTTGCTAAACGTTCAATTTTTTTTTCAAAAAAGAGTATGCAAATCTTTCAAGCCGCCTACAAAATTTGCTGAATTTTTGTGAAAATTTTTCAAATAGTGGACAAATTAAATTGTAAATTCGTTTAAAAAAAGCACAAAATTTGTAAAAAAAAAAATCACGAAATGAAAATTTTGAAAAGAACAAAATTTTTACCCCATAAAATGAATTTTTACTTTTGAAAAGCGCGAAATTTTAATCGCCGAAAATTGGATTTTTTCAAACAGTGAACTTTTTTTTAAAAAAAAAAACGAATCATTTTCTTCATGAAAATTGTCAATTTTTCAGATCTTAATCCTTGCCCTGCTTCTTTGCTCTGGCATATGAAGTCCGAATTTTATACTTATAAGAGATGAAGAGTTGAGAATTCCGCTCCTTTTTCAATACTAAAATATTGATTTTCTTGAAAAATTAAGAAATTTCGGCTATTGGATGCTTTATCAAAAAAATTTTGCCCTCGTTTTGCTAGGGCTCAATGAATTTACACAGTTCTTATTCAAAATGATGATAAGAGTCATCTTTCTTTTCATCTCATACAATTGAGTATTTTAAAGTGAAAAGGAAGGAGGTCGTTGAAGAATGCTGTTTTTTTTGAAAGTCAAAAAATAAGCCCAAAAAAATCATGAATTTTTATTTTTTGATAATTCGCTCCCCTTTTTAAATGGTGAATATGATCGAAAATCACTGAAAAGTCAGAATTGCAGCACAGTCATAAATAAGTGAAAAAATATTACCTGCTGAAAACAAACAATGAAAAAATTTCTGGTAAATCAGTAAAATTTCACTGAAAAGTCAGTAAAATAGCCAAGGGTTTGCTGAAAAAATCAGTGAAATTTTTCAAAAAATTAGTAACTTAAAAAACTTACTGGAATTTTTTGGAAAGTTGATGACATTTTTAAATAAATTAATGGCTAACTATAAAAAAAAAATTGGTAAAATTTTTTGAAAATCCAATGAAAAGTGAAGAATTTGACTGGCTAATATTTTCAGTACCTACTGCAATTTTTGAATTTTCAACATGACTTTGTTTTTCCTCTGTGATGGGAGGGGGATTTCTCCTTTTTGAACACAAGTCGAAAAAATTTCATTTTCCACCCCTTTACATTTTTGGCCATATATTTTCTAAGGAAAAAAGTCAAAAATTGGTTTTATGTTTCTTTCTTTTCTAATTGAAACTCATCCCTTCCCCAACACAGTCTGCCTCGTCTATGCCTGTTTTGCCTGGCTCGTTCAAGAACGATAATTAAAATCATAATAAAACAGGTAAAAATCGTTTAAGAATTTAAAAAAGAATTGGATTCGTTGGTTGACATCGTTCGCTTCCTTCGTTGAATGAGAATACCTACGAATATAATGCAAATATTATGCAAACGATTAGCCCCATCGAAATAAATGCCTCTTTTGTAACTATTTTTAAGTATTCAATTTAAATAAATTACTCGTGACCGTCCAGCGGCTCCCTTCATCTGTGTCTTGTTCTTTTTAAAAATGTATCCATATTAAAACATTCTTAAAGTATTTTTAATTACGCAGTTTAGTCACACTTCAAAGACTTTTGAAATTTCGTCCCAACCTTGCTATCACTCTGGTACATATAATCCGTAACTTTAATATTTTCTCTGTGATATTTTTCATGTTGAACGAGATGAAACCGAGGGTATTTTAAAATTCGTTCAAAAATATACAAATTGATCGGTTCTATTTTTAGTTTTATTATCAAAATATATGTAAGAGCGGTTTGAGAAATTTGTACCTACTTTTCAAGGTTGAAAAATAATTTATTTCAGATGGAAAATTTCTGAAAAAGTTTCTCTCGATTTTTTTTATATTATTTGTTAGACCTTGAATTTTTTATTTCGGTGTAGAAAAAAATTACATCGTTGAGAAATTATTTTCAGGAATTTAAAAAATGTTTAAAAATTCGTCGTAATCTAAGGCTTGAGAAATCCAACGAAATAATTTTTTCTACCTCTCTTTTTAGCTTTAGGTCAATTACCTTTTCTCTTTGTAGGTATCTTGGTTTAATTCAAACTGGTATCAAATTCATCATGATAATATATTACGAAATTGAAATGCAATGTATCTTTTGTTGTCTATTTATTCCAATAACTAATATGTCCCATTACACTGCTACTGTCAAAATGCAATTTGATCAATTCCACTAAATAATTGAAGCTATTAAACGATAGGTACCTAAGTCGATTTTATGATACGTTAGTTGCACCTTCCTGTATAGATAAGTTTCCAATATAAAATCCAATATAGGTAGGTAACTCATAAATTAAAGTACACCTATCAAAAAGTAATATGAAATAGTTTAAATGAACCTCTTCCGAACATAAAGAATAAAATATTATAATTTTAATTTGAATTAATAGGTAAAGATACCTACCTATACTTATAGTTTATGACATAATATTATCATTGCTGTCGTTGCAATAACACCACAATCTGTACCTTTTCTAATTAAATTGAGAAATGAAAATTTTATATCCTGGTAGTTTAATATCTGCCAGCAGGTTTGTAAAAGTAAATGTGTAAAAGATCTTTATCGTGTAGATTCAACAAGTGTTATTTTTATAGTAAGTATACCGAATGTGTATATAGTTCGAAGAGACAACTTAAAAGAAGTTTTACGCTTGATTGCGCAGTTCAAAGAACAAATTGAGTTTAATATTTACTTCGCGATAGTTTCCATAAGCGAGTATAGTTTTAAATTTAGTGGGAATAAGATAGAAGCTGGAGGGAAGAAGAATAGAATAATATGGAGAGTATGGCTCTTTGTATTGTTTTATCGTTTTCATCATTGCATTTATTTTATATGTACTTAATTCGAAAATTTTTCCGTATTATTCAAATGGAAAGATGGAAAGATTTCAAATTTTATGAAGTTTTGAATGTAAGGTATATTTTTTCTTTCTTCAATGATTTAAAAAATTACTTAAATTTACATAAATGGCCTGAAAAATGGATCACAATTTTTCGGAAAATTTTTCATCTATTGAATATTATGCACTATCAAAATCATATTTTCCTCAAAAAACAGCATCAGCATTCATCTTATCATGATGAGATTTTATGAAGAGGGTCTTTCCAAATTGAATTTGAAAACTTGTAAATAAAAATTTATTGGTCTTTCCTTCCCTTTCTGTGAAAAAATTCCTAAATACGAAGCGTTGAAAGGACATATTGTCCAGCTTCAGAGGCGTTGCTGGACAATACGTCAAAGAAAGATTTTTGGATCTTTGGAAAAATTTCAATTTTTCTTTAAATTGATTGGGAGCCCATTTGAAACATTTGGATGATTGAAGTGACTTTATAAATATTTTTTCAGGTCTTCTGTGAAATTTTAAACTCAAATCAAAACGTAAACTTTAAGATTTTGTAGTCTTTTTTGAACTTTTCGCCGATCAAGCTCTTTTCAAAATAAATATAAATTTTTGGAGTTCAGAGTCTTTTTTAAAACTTTGAAGACATGATTTGGTCCTCAAATCATGTCTTCAAATTCTCGGTAAAATTTTACACCAAAAATGAGAAAAAAATGCAAAAAAAATTGATTAGGTACATTTCCAAACTTGATACCAAAAACTCAGGAACCACAAATAGAACCCATTTTCGATACCATGAAAATTGAAGCATGAAAACCAGTTCGATATCAAAACCGAATATTCAATGCAAAAATCAACGCTGATCCGAAAATTGCGGGGAATGACATTGATTCTTGACTCCGCTAGACTCCTACGTCAGTCTTTTGACCTCGACTCCGAAGTCGATTCTTATTCCCTGTTGGAAATTTATTCTTGATTCCGGCTCGACTCCGGGGTTGATTTCAGACCTCGACTCACGAATCTGGCTTGACTCCGGAATCAAAATCACAACCTGACTCCTGGCTCTCCGGAGCTTGACCTTTGACTACGATTTGATTCGTCACTCAATCCAGAATCGAAGTTAATTTGGAGTCAGTTTGACTTCGACTCTGGAGTCAACTTTTATTCTCTGAAAAATTGGTTCGGTTTTTGATCCCCTGATTAATTTTCCAAAATTTAAAAAATTTCTCTGGTTTTGAAAATAAACTTACTTCCTTTGAGAAATTTAAGAATAATATTTTTTCATATTATATTTTTGTTAAAAAATTTTTAACCATCTTATGTAGGTGAAAAAATTTTCCTTGTGAAAAAATTTTTTCAACCCTTTTCAAAATTTCAAAAAAAAAAAAATATCATTAAATACATAAGATAGAAATATTAATTCACCATTGAAAACTTCGGATTGAATGAATATGACACGAAAGGTACAATATTGAAAAGTACGATAGAAACAGCAGTTTACTCATTTCGATTGAATTCGTTTCGATTCGACGGTTTTCAAAATTATGCTTTTTAGACATTTGCAGCGAAAAATAGTTTGTGACACAGAAGTCAAATTTTCAACAAATTCAGTGTTGATTTTTACAAATTTATTAATAATTTTGGATAATTTTTTTGAAAAAATGGGAGAAGAAGGGATGTTTAAAACGATTTTTTCAAAGCTTTAGAGAGTCTAGATCATATAGGATTGGAAATCATGAATCTTCAAGTGGAAATTTGGTACCTATAAAATGAAAAACTGAATTTGCTAGATTTTTCCCAACATGAAAATTTTAAAAGGTTCCGATGCCTCAATCTAAAAATAAATATTAAAGACGCCATAAAATTTATTATGGTGTAGAAATACTTATAATCAAATAAAATTCAAACTTTATTGATTCGTTCAAAATGGTTTTTGTTTATGTGACTCTATCAATATAAAATCGAGTCTTACAATGTTTTGTTTTATTTTTAGCACCTATATCGAATTAACGGGAAAAAGAGAGAAAAGTAAAAAAATCAGGTTCACAGAGAGCAGCAATGTCAAAAATTTGAGACCAGCTAAAATTCTTGAAAGTCTCATTTTTTGTATCTTGAGAACTTGACCTGTTTAGAAAATAAGGCCGGAGGGGAAAATAAATATTTCTAAAACGAATGAGCCAAGAAAATTGAAATTTATGAGATTGAAGGACAAAATGAAGAGTAAGTAAAGTAGGCAAAATTGGTAAAAATTTTCTCATTTTGTTTTCCAAGAAAAATTATTAAAACAAATAAAACCTAAAATAAAACTACCAAAATTCTAATAAGACCATCTGCGGATTAAATTTAGTCGATAGATGGAAATGAAGTCAAAAATTCAAGTAGGTATGTACCTATATAAAATTTTAATGTTGAGAATACGAAACCGATTCGATGGAGTTAGAAATTCTAATCCTACATTTTAAAAAAAAAAATCAGTAAAGAACAGAAATCCTCTGAAAAAAAATTACCCAAAATAATATTTTTTGGTCGAGGCGAGTTGAAAACTAAAACGATGTTTTTTTTAGATGTTGAATTTCGAATGTGTTAATTTTTCGGTCTGAAATGATTCCTTAATCTTAACTTTTCCCTCGAAAATTTCACCTGTTTCATTCAAGGACACTCTCCAGCTAGACCGAAATTTTAAATTAAAAGTCTCGTCTGCCTAGAAAATAATTCTATTCTGGAAATTGGGCCAGCTTAATTCAATTCAGTCTGAGACAGTTTTGCAGAAAGATTTCGAGACGATGAAAGTGATAAAACTACTCGTAAGTGTGCACGCGTACGTACATTTACATACTAAAAATCATTTGGTTTTTTTGGAAAACACACGACGAAACTCCAACATACATCGAGCTGAAATTTCAACTCGCCGAATTATCCTAATCCCTATCTTATTTTGAACGAGTTTAAGTAAATTTTTGTCTTAATCTAAGAGGTTTTCCAAGACATTAGAGTCCTAATGACAGAAAACAATGATAGGAATCATATTTCGTGCTCAGCGTGCGGAAAACAGTTGGTAAAATGTTCGTCAACTAATTACGTTTCAAGTTTAAGATTTCGAGTCTGAAATAAGAGACCAAGGACTTTCAAAGGCATCTCTTTTAAAGGTTTCAATTTTCACTTAGGCTTAACGTACAGCTTAATACAAAGAGAAACGAATTAAAAATTGAAATATTGATAAACATCCGAATATCGCGAATCTACGACGCGATTAATAATAAACACGAAGTTTGCGAATCATAGCCGAGGAAAAAAAAACTTTTCACGAATATGATTCGACTGGAACAATTTTTCATTTTAAAGCGGGATCAACTTACCGAGAAATCTTTTCGGGTTAGATGGGGAAAAAAAGGTGCGAAATTTTACATCTCAATAAATTTTTCGCAAGAATGCTTTGGAAAAAGATGGCAAAATTTTATAACAATTGATATTTACACCTGAATCGTCGCTAATGTCTTATTTTTTTATATTACACAATACGGGTCATTTTCAACTTTGTCGTTGATTTAAATTTCACAAGTGTTGGTAGTTTTTCGAGTGTTTACGACTAAGCATAACGTTTGTTTCACTGGAACGTATTTTTTTATTGAACTTTTATTAAAGCCTTTTCATTCATTTTTATTACCATCGTTAAAGTAGGTACCTAGGTAATAAACGCATGTTGGTAAAATTTTACCGTTATGTGGATTGGGGCATAGTGTCTGGGGTATTTATTTCCTTTTTTTTGACATCTTTGCTATTGGTATAGTTTTGTGTAAACTGTAAATGTACATTTTCATATAAACTTGGGCGTTGGTTTTTTCAAACTCGAGTTGGAAGAATTTTTTATCAGCTTTAAATTTCAATTCGTCGAAATTAAAGTAAAGCTCGACAGGTTTTTTTCAATTTTAAAATAAGTCGCGAAAAAAGTTAATGTTGGAATAAGAAAATATACAAATAAGCTGCTCACTTTCGCGGTATAATTTTAAAACAAATTTTAATCTGGAAGCAAACAACAAACGAAATGTTAAAATTGAAAAAATGATGAAAAAACAACTTACTCGAAAAGTAGAAAAATAAAAAACCACATTTGAAAATTAACCTCCATGAAGAACGAAAACTAAACACCGGCCGATAGCGGTCATTACAAAAAAAGTCGTCGATCGAATGGTGAGCCACCGTTATAGCAATCGATCAACGAGTTGATTACGGTTTAATTATGACATCACGTTGGAAATATCTTCGGTGGTAGGTGTTTGATTTTAACTATATTTTTTCTTTTTCGTATTGTAACGCGTCACACCACAAACGATCATGTCACACGTGTAATTCTCAACAATAATTCACGTATATGACCAAGAAAACGATCTAAAACCATGGTAAACATGGCAAAAGGAAAAGTGTGAAGGTGCTATTACTCGGCAACGTATAATAGGTCGCTTTGTTCACCTGAGATTCGCTTCTTTAATTTACTCGTAATAGATCTTTTTAAGATATGATGGCAGTGATTCTCAAAATGGGAGAGATGTGAGGTTGCTGTGTAGGAGATTTGGATGAGGTTTCTTATTGTTGAACCGGTTGTAGCGAAGAGAAGTGCGTATGGGTATTGTGGGTTAGTAACGTTAATTAGTTTTTACACGGTTAATATATTTTTGGTACGGTCTGAATATTTTCACGATTATCTTGGGATCTGCGGAGTTGCGTTTGGAGATAACGTTGGGTGTTGAGGTGAAATAAAGAAGCTTGTGTGAGGTTTTTTCTATTGGTTGGTTGAAAATCATGGCTTTGATGAGTTAATCGAGAAGAAAATGTTGGGAGGGGAGAGAACTTGATATGTGTAATTAATGTTGGATTTCATCGATGAAAATTTTTAACATCAATTGATTTGTTGAAGATGATTGGGTTAGATATGTTGATTTAAGTTGATCGATTATTATTTGGAGTTATTTGATAAATGGTGAGCTGATATTGATAATTAGATCAATTCTAATTTTGATCAAATAATGTGAATAGTGGATGTTGATTAATAGAGCCCAAAAAATGCACTTTAGAATAGTGAAATATGCATAATATCTTCTCTAAGGGATAAAAAAAATACGTAAATAATGCCCTTAAGATCCCAAATATGCAAAATCTTTTTTTTTACCTTGGACAATGTCAATTCTGTTGAATTTCATGTTTCTCCACCTTTGGCTGAATAGGTAAGTGAAAAAAAATTTCCAAACTTTTTTTTTCGAGATATTTTTACCTACCGTTGTGTAATTTCAACCTAAAAACCCAAGAATGAAAATTTTCGCAAAAATGCTGGGAAAAGGCTCAAAATATGCAAAAAAAAAATTTAAAAAGGAGAGAAATTGTTGATATGTGCTGAAATATGAATTCTACATGCTTGAAATCTACAAATAAAAAATACGCGTATTATTGGTTCATAAAATTTGCAGAATAAAATTTTGTTTCACCCCTTTACAATTCTGTGACTCACAATTTTATGTATTAATCAATATTGCTGTTGATCAATTAATGTTGAAGTTGATCGATCGATATGAAATTGATTAGGTAATAAAATAATATTAAAATCAACTAATAATTTCACAGTTTATCAATCATGATAAATTTAGAGATGACCAATTGGTGCCAAACTCGATCAATGTTGCAAGTTCAGCAAACAATATTGACATTGATCAAAAATGTAGATGGTTGCCAATGAATTCCAAGATCGCTGAATAAGCGCATAATTATCAATGTTCAAGTTCATCAATCAATATTAATGTTGATCATGTTACCTATGTAAAATGTTCATCAATTCATGTTAATGTTGATCAATTATTCGTATTGATGGACATCTTCATTTTTTTTTTTTTTTGCAAAGTTGACTGTTGATCATGTATTGTTGGTGTTGATCGATACAATTTGATACTGATCAACAACTTTTAATGTTGATCTGTACGTGTTGATACTGATGAAAAACTGTTGATGTTGATTCTAATGTTGATCAACGCATGTTGGTGTTGATTCTGAGGTTGTACAACACAAATGTTTATGGCGGTTTTAACGTAATCGACATGAGTAAGTTGAGTTTGATGTAGATTAACACATGCTGATTCTGTTGTTGATCAACACATATTGATTTGTGTTTGATGTCGACCAACTCATGTTGATTGTTCGATTTTATTCCATTTGTAATTGATCAACTTTTGATAACTTTCTTCTGAAGTTGATCAACACATGTTGATGTTGATTCTTCTTTTGAAGTTGATCAACACCTGTTCATGTTGATTTTTCTTCTGAAGTTGATCAACACATGTTGATGTTGATTTTTCTTTTGAAGTTGATCAACACATGTTCATGTTGATTTTTCTTCTGAAGTTGATCAACACATGTTGATGTTGATTTTTCTTTTGAAGTTAATCAACACATGTTGATGGCGATTTTTCCTTTTGAAGTTGATCAACACCTGTTGATGTTGATTTTACTTCTGAAGTTGATCAACACATGTTGATGTTGATTTTTCTTTTGAAGTTGATCAACACATGTTGATGTTGATTTTTCTTTTGAAGTTGATCAACACATGTTGATTTTTCTTTTGAAGTTGATCAACACAATAATGTTGATTTTGATTCTGACTCACCACGTGTTGATTCTGACCTTGTTCTACACATATTTATGATGGTTAAAATGCAATTGAATTGACATTACATATATTGATTAACAAAAATGTTGATTCCGGTTTTGGTCAACACCTGTTGATTTTCTCTTGGTGCTGATCAATACATGTTGGTTTTCTTTTCGTGTTGGTTATGAAGGTAAAGATATGTTGATTTTTCTATGTTGACGAACTCATGTTCATGTTGATGTTGATCAACTTATTTTTTTTGTAGATGTTGATCAATACATGTTGATATTGATCAGAAATTTGTTTAATCTTCTGGATGTATTCTTGTTGAAACGATGTTGAAAATGATCAAACATTGTTAATATTGATGTTGATAAAATGAAATTGAAGCTGATCGATCAATGTTGGTGTTGACCAACCGGATTGTCTACTCTCTTATTGATCAATCAATTTCTGAATTACCTAACTCAATTCATAAATCAATTTTGAAATTGATGGGCAGTGTTTGATTCTTTTAAAATTTCCTCTAATTATTCATATTTCCACTAAAATTTCACTAGATAGATGTTTTCCTCGCGAAATTTTACGGAAAATTTTTAAAAATTTAAATATTTATTAAGCAGGTATTCTATGACACATAATTATTTACATTCAAATCATAGAATACCAGATCCTTGAAATTTTTCTTATTAGGTACCTAAAATTGAAAATTTTTAATTCTAAAATCTAATCAACGTTAAACTTGAATTATTGAAGTTTTCCAGTTTAATGTTAAAATAGGTAGGTAGGTATAGCACATTGCACCAGAGAAGCATCAAAATGAAATTGGGAAGAAGAGAGGAAGCTGTAAAATTTGAAAAAATTTTATTAAAGCAATTTTTTTCAACTTTGAACGAAAATTTCCCCATAAAAAAGTAAATTTATACGCCCCCTGGGAAAAACTGTTCTAGATTACAGAATAAATTGTGAAAATATCTCACAGATGAACACCTTCTCGTTCTTATCGAAAAATTGAAATTTATTTCAATTCGTCGAAATATTTTCATCGAATTTTTTTTTCGATCAGCCTCGGTTTCGAAATCGATTCACTTTTCCTCTACTGGTAGATTTGACATCTTCAATAAAATAAAATTCCTGTCTTCGACGAACCATTCTCGCAACTACAATTCGACGCAACATTTACTATGCATAATTCCTACAACATTCGAAACGTTCTTTGAAACTCGAAGTGACGAGAAGAAAAAGTCATAAAACTAGCATCGACGTGGAAGCCATTTTAGCGAATAAAATAAATGGAAAACTTTACACGCCGCTTACATTCAAGTTTAATATGCTAAGTAATTGAAGAATTTAATTTCCTCATCGTAGGTAATCGTTTTCACTTGGAAACACTTGACATATTTTCCGAGTGGCATTTCCTCGTAATATTTTTTTCAATCCCTACGTTTTGATAAATTTTTACGATCGGTGTGCGAAAAATGACCACGCCGGACGATAAAATAAAACATTATGCAATTTTAAGCGTGAAAGAAAAATTGCAACGGTGGTTCGGTCCGCTCACTTCAAACGGCCGGTTTTCATAACGGATATGCAATAAGTCGACGATACATTTTTCATTTTCATCGAGTCGACGAGTAATTTATAAAGGCCAAATCTAGCAGAAAGTTTTTACGATATTATAAAACTAGATGAAAAAATACCACATAAACCATTATCTGATGACATGGTAAAAAATGTAGGTAGTTGGCGGCGACCAACGTAAATAATTTTCCAATCCGTTCAAAAGAATGGATTATTCTTGCAGCAAATAATTTCGCCAAGCTCGTAAGCGGTGTGTAAAAATACGTATTTGCGATGAAATATAGAAAAAAAAACAACGAAAAGATTTAATCTCGACGAGATCGTAAAAAAACACAAAGGTTTTCAAATTGATCATTCGTGTCGAATCCTCCGAACCCTGCGAGACTATAAGAAAGTTCAAGTATTATACGAGCCACGGACCTATTACGTTTCTGATTCGATAAAAATTATAAGATGAAAATTTCGGTCGTTGACGAAAATTACAATTTGAAATTATTTACGCCTCGAGTTCTCGTTTCCATCTCTTTTGTGTCGGTTATAATTATGAAAAAGATAAAATTAAAAATTTTAATAAGCTGGTTGAAAATGACCCTTGTAACGAATTTCTAAGCAGGCTATTAATTTTTTCGGCGTTTTTTCTCCCCCGGTTTGTTTTCATTGAGGAATATTAAAGGTTTAATTTTCCACATTCTAATAATGTAAACAAGAATTACAACAGAGTAGGTCTCTGCGTGTATTAAAACGTTGCTTGGCAGAGTGATTTCTTCACCAAGAGTTCTCTTTCAGGCCCGATAAACAAATATTGACGAGCTGGTGCCTAAATGGCTAAATAATTAAATTCCCTCGGTGTCGATTACAGCACTTATTACGAGACAGAAATAGGTAAAAGTACGAATACCCGGCTGGTAACCTATTCAGAATGGTTTGTGGAAGAAAAATTCTCGATTTGTTTGAAGCGAATGGTATAATCTGTCGGAGACTTTTTATCAATTCATAAAACGATGAGATGCTAGATGGAAATCTTTGGATAAGGAAATAACGAAAACGAAATGAAATTTTTTCGTTATCTTAATTGGACAATCAAATAGTGACAAAAACTCAGCTACGAAGCTACGATATAAGAGGAGAATAATGATTACAAACAGAGCGTGAATCGAATTAGCAGCTCGAATTTCTACCTATATGGTAAGTACAATACGAAATATCTATCTAATGTTACTCGTACATGAAATTAACTCGATTAATTATGGTAGTCTGCTGACTGCTATATACGAGGCTCGTTTCGTTTAAAATATGTATCATACGTTTGGTATATGTAGATAATTATGTATATGACTGTTGAGTTGAGCTGTGGCAAAAGTATGCCATTGTGTGAGAGTAGGCATCTCTCTATTGTAACACGTCTCTCATGCTAAATGTGTTTAATGGTATAAGGGATCATTTTCGCGGCGATAATCGACCTTCGGTTTCCATTAAATAGCAGGCCTTTGGCTATTTAACTAAATCCGTCCGATGTGAGCAACCTTGAATTTGCAACAGATGTGTATCGACTTATGTGGCGGGTAAATTGATTAACTAATTTTAAATGCCGGGCCAGATTTGACGGAAAGTGAAACGGTGTACCGACGTGGGACGAAATTCACGAGTAAATCGTGGTAAATGGGATTCGAATGTGAAAAATGTTGGAGTTGAGGTTTGATGGGAATTATTGAATTAGGCGGAGGTTTGATGAAAAATAAGTTGGTATAGATTTTTTTTTGGGGGGGGGAGGGGGGATATTTTTCGAGTAACTTGGGATTTTTTCAAAAAGTAAGTTTTTCTGTGAATTTTTTCGATATGAACTGGTATTATGTAATTTGGGTTTTTCAACAATGATTTTGTATAGGTTTTGTTAAAATGGTTCTTTTCCAAATGAGTCTTTTTTCCTGTGTATACAGTATGACACAAAAGTCTTGTCCACAAAAAACACTTCATGATATCTCGAAACTGAAAAGAGATATCGGGATGATTCAAACGGCAATGTTAGTGGAGACAAGGGCATTGAAGAAATGAAGATTGATAGTCAAATTTTCAGTTCTACCTACAGGGTGTCCACAAATTGAGAAACCGGTTTTGGTTAAAAAATGAGGGTCTGGGTTTTTTATGGATTTGAAGTCTACACACTGAGACGATTAAAATGTGATAATTTTTTTTCGAAACCGGTTCGAAAATTTGCAACCGGTTGTCAAAAATACCCCAAAACTTGAGATTAGAAAAAATTTTCCAAATGAAATTTGTAAAGCTTTGTAAGCCAAACATGGTCAGTGAACTCATTTTTTGAATCTGTTCACTCTCGGCAACTTGACAATTTCAACAACAAAAAAAGATATGAAAATTTTTTTCAAATGAATGTTGAACACCACACCGTTAAAAATCTAAAAAAATTTCATATCCTTTTTTTGTTGTTGAAATTTCAAAAAATGAGTTCACTGACAATGTTTGGCTTACAAAGCTCTACAAATTTCATTTGGAAAATTTTTTCTAATCTCAATTTTTGGAGTATTTTTGACAACCGGTTGCAAATTTTCGAACCAATTTCGAAAAAAATTATCACATTTTAATCGTCTCAGTGTGTAGACTTCAAATCCATAAAAAAAAAACAGACCCCCATTTTTTAACCAAACCGGTTTCTCAATTTGTGGACACCCTGAAGGTAGAACTGAAAATTTGACCATCAATCCTCAATGTCCTTGTCTCCAGGAACATATTGCCGTTTGAATCATCCCGATATCTCTTTTCAGTTTCGAGATATCATGAAGTGTTTTTCTTGGACAAGACTTTTGTGTCATACTGTAGAACTACAGATTCATTTTTTCCAAATAGTGACTATCCAAGAATTTGAGAGAGCTTATTTAAAAAAGTCCTAGAGGCCATTCCATCCACCACCACCACCACCACCACCTTTGCGATGCTTAGCCGCAAAGGTAAGAAATATTTTCTTAGTCTTAGGCGAATCAAAAGAGAGAATTTTTGCAGAAAACGATCTGATTTTACCCTTTCTTCGTCCTCTAATCGATTCCCTTCCTCTCTCCCGAATTAATCGCACATATTCGGTCAGAAAAGAAAGAAAATGGTAAAATCAAAAAGTAAGTCTATAATTTGAATTCGACGCCCTCAAATTAGTAACATTAGTAACAATCGACATGTCATACGCCATTTTAATTTTTTATCACATTTTTCTCCAAAATTGGGATGCTGAGGGTCCACTGAAGAGTGAAATCCAAAAAATAAGCAAATATTCGAACTCAATGCCCTCAAATACCTAACAGACGACTGGTCACGCTTTATTTTTCATTTTTTCGAATTTTGATTTTCTCAGGGAGCTAATAGGGGGTTCAAAGGGGTCAGATGAAAAAGACAAGTACAGAATCGAAATCAGCACCTTCGAATTACTTAGTGGCAATCAATGTGCTACTCCACTTTTTTAAATTTTGGTCAAAATTGTGGATCTCTGTGCGGGTGTGCCCTCAGGTGTTTAGAGATTCCATCTTGAAAATTTGTTGATTGAAAATAGTGTAAAAAGTGCTCCTTAATATAATTTTTTAGATTTTCAAACATTAGCTTTCATCTTTTGTTTTCATCATGAAAGTTGAGCTTTTACCGCCAAAGTTGAACTTTGATCTTTTCAAAATATGATTATCGATTTTGAATCTATTATCAATTCTTTATCAGACCCCGCATAAAATTTTCTCCCTGATACAACCTATCTCGAGTTATGAGCTTTCAAAGTTGGGCAATTTTGCTAAAAATCGTAATATTGCATAAAAATTTTGAAGCCCACCCTTCGTCCCCTTGAGAATTAGAAAAAAATGATCGTGGGTTTGTGAATAGACCACCGAAGGGAACTCGTAAAAAAAAATTGATTGAAAGTGGAAGTCTCGACTTAATTTTTATCACGTTTTAGTATGGAATAATCCTAAAGCCTTCATTCATTTTTCCAATATTTAAATTTCAAAAAAATTGTTCGTTTTTTTTACAGATAAAACTCATGACAGTCTAACATAATTTTGAGTAGTAGCCTATTTTTTCTTTCATAAAATTTGAATGTGAAGTTATAAATTCCGAGAAATATTTTTTTATACGAAAAATTTAATCCTTAGGTATGGATGAATTTTTTATTAAACCGGAGTAAAACGAGGATAAAAATTTTTACCGAAGAAAAAGATGTTCAAATTAATCTATTATGCATCTGATGTTTTTCAAAATTTCGGTCGCCATAAGCAGTACTGCTACCGAATAACATTTTTGTTGTCTGGAAATAGGTCTTAAGTAATAAAAATTTTTCATCATTTCGGTTAATAATAAAATTTTAATTCATTTATACGAATTCCAGATGCTGAAAATTAGAAAGTGCTTTGGTATCTGAAATTTTTTTGGATGAATATTTATTTCTTTTGCTGTTTTAATTTTGTAGCACATAGCTGCATCTACCCTGTTATACAAATTTTTCATTTTTGTTTTTTTTCTATTCTTAGGTATTGATAGATATCATAATATGATATATTTCATTTGTCAATACCTATTTGAAATTTTAGGGCTAGTGTAACTGTTTTTAAAAAAAATTATGTATAGTTGTTCCGGTATTTCAGAATACAAAAGAATTAAGTGTCTGTCGAAGTATTTTCACAACCGAATTTTTTACCCCTACATATGTCCCGGGCGATCTTTTTCATCGACGTTAATAAAGTTGCATAATCAGTTTGCCGTAAATGTGAATACATTATTTTGATTATACCACCCACGTCTCTAAATTGCTTTGTGTTTGTATGTTTCTGAATGAAAGTTTTTCTTTGGAAGGGGGAGGGGAGAGGTGTCCCTATGCATAAAAAACTTGATAAAATTATTCAATTCATCTTCGTGTTTAGTTTGATTTTTTCTAGACATGAGTAGTACTTTTGTTTTGTTTTGTTTTGTTTTTGTTTTTGTTTTTCAATAAGAACCTGGGTTGTTTGTAGAATTTTTTAAGGTTTTTGTGGAGTTCATACTGTTTTTTTTTTTTTTTTTTTTTCTGAAAAACACTCAGGAAAATCATTTTAATTGAGAAAGAAAGGAAAAATGGCTGATGGGAAACAATAGGTGCATCGAATTTTTCAATTCAATTCGTAATTGCGAACAAAAATAACGAATTCCAGTCTGCTGTTTTCGATCTATTCGAATCAACATAAATGGCTCGATACGGAGGTAAAAAATAACCGAGGTGAATGAAACTCGCGGTTTTATTTACTTTCCTTATTTGCCTACCGCGAAAGGCGAGATATATTTCGTAATGAAATGTTAAAAAGGAATTGATTTTTAGAGCTTTCAGTCGACATTTTCTCGACGAATTTTATCGTCATTTCGCTCACTGACCCGAAACAATGCAAATCAAACATATCGCTAGCTATTGGGCTGATTTTATCCTACAAATGAACCCGAGCGACCCAATATTGGGTAAATTTTTATTCGACGACCGAGCGAAAATTTACTTGGCGCTAATTTAATCAGCGAAATGAAAAAAATCCTTTGACATACTCCTTGACTAGAATAAATGTCCTTCCATAATTACCCCTCGTCAGGCGTAAAATTGTCCTTGGCTTTTATTATCCTTCTCTTTTTTACGAGCTTTAAAATGTACCACATTGCGAGTACTAATGTGTCAAAACACTAATGGAATTTTTTACTTTACGGATTTACTTTTTTTCTACCTTTTACAATTTTTTTTTCTTTTTAATTCCGAAAAATCATACCCTTTATGGTCTCTCGCCATATTGAAGTTTTTCGCTATTAAGTCGATAAAATGGTTTGAATCTCTTGTTCAACTCGTAAACACGATGAAATATTGGACAATAAATGTACGAAAAGTTTTGCCGACGTTGAGGCCGATAAAAAATAAAATGGATTTGACTGTTATGTTTTCCTCTAGCCAACTAAATTATTTCTTTTTTCACCGCAACGTAATCCGGTAAAGTTCTCGGGTTTTTTCGTTTCGATTTTTTGAAACGTCGAGTTCCGGTGAAAGGAGAAGAGGAGAATTAGAATAAATCGTCGACTCCATTTGCATCTAATATGACGATGAAAAATTATGCAACTCGGAGTAACTCACACCTACACATCGAACTCGTACGAATGGTGAAAATAAAACTTCAACGTCATCTGTCTTCAAAAATTATCGAAAAAAGTGCTTTTTTCCAGTATAAATGTACTCGAAGGATTAAAATGTTTTGTAACGACGCGAAAAAAAGAACGATTGTTAAATATTCATGAAATACCTTCATCGTCGAACGTTGATAAAAATACGTTCGTTTCGGAGACAAAATACGAATATCAAACGACGCGACGAGAAAAATAATGAAATATTTTTATTTTGAATAATTACACGAATATGACATCCTAACATACCTCAATTTTTTTTCCACATTAAGAAAAATAAAATAAAAAAACTCGTAACGGTAATAATGTTATCGATTACACACGTGTGATTTATGCAAAAAAAAAAGAAAAATTGCGAATGATGATAATTTCTCCTTATCTCGGATTTCCGTTCTTTTCCGCAGAGTAAAAAAAATCACGAATGGTCAACTGGTGTTTAGTTTACTTCTTAGCATCTTTTTTCTTATCTTTATCTTTATCTTTCGAATCATCTTTTCCGGCGGATTTTAGGGCTTCTTGAACTTCGGGATTTTGGGGATCTACGCCAGGTAGTCGTTCTAGAACGCTTTTTAAGAAATCTGTATCGGTTACGTTGCTATAATCTACCTCCATCTCTTCGTCTTTCGCTTTGGCTTTCGGAGATTCTTCTTTTTTCTCTTCCGAGCTGCTGGACGAGGATGATGCTGCAAGAGATGAGAGTTGATGAGGTATTCGAGAAAAATTGGGATTAGAGGGATATTTAACTTACGTGTAGCGACCACATCTTGCATACTCATTCTTAAAGCGAAAGCGATCTGTTCGTCTTCAGTCATCGCGCTGAAATCTGGTTCTTGGGGGGCAGCAGCGGTGCTAGGGGAGGCGGATTCTTCAATGGACATGGCCAGAGCTCGTTCTAACATCGCTTCGTCACTGGAAACTATACATTTTGTGAGAAATTGAGCATAGAAAAAGGAGATATGAATAGTGAAATTATTTTTGAAAAAGTCTACAGGGTGTCCAAAAAATTACTGTAGATTCAAGTACCTGGATGGGATTTAAATGGAAAGATAATTTTAATTTGATTACCATTCCATAATCATTCAACAATATTTTTTTTTAAATTTCAGAAATTCAATTTTACCAAAAAAAAAAAGGCGAAAAATTATTTAATTCTCAATTTTCTCGCGAGCCACTTTTTGGTAAGACAATATTCTCGTTGAAGCAAACATCACTCAAGTTTATAATTTAAAAAATGCGTAATGAATACCCATCCATAATATTTTTTGAAAATTTTAATTCAAACCACCCTTCCTCCCTCCTCAAAAAAAAAAACGAAAAATTTGTTCAGAATACAATTTGTAATGTTATTTTGAAACAGCCTCGTCTAAATCTCTTTCACTTTTTCCACATTCAAACCAAAAAATTCCATACTTTGACATTTTTTCAATTTTTTTTCGAAACATTTTTTTCAATCTCTACTTTTTGAAAAATTTTAGGTAACAAATGAGAAACCAGTAAATCAGGTTCTAAAATGTAAAAATAGAAAAATATCTCTACTTTTACTCGAATTTATAAAGAAGGGGAATTTTTATGGACACCCTGTAGACAGAAGTTTATTATAATGAGCGAAATCAAAATCCAATGGAAAAAATCACAATATTCTCCCAATTAAAAATTACTTCTTTCAATAAAAGTTACCTTCATGGCTGGTCGGAGGAGCTGTAGCCGAAGGAGTCTCGGTTGTCTGAGTTCGTCGGGCTTCTTCTTGCTGACGTTGTCTTTGTTCCTCCATACTGACACGTAATGCCTACAAAAGAAAAGTACGTCACAATACGGAAAGTAAAACAGTATTTTTTTTGGTTGCAATTTATTTACCAAAGCTAATTCAGGATCTTCATTAGGATCAACGCCAAATTCGAATCCTGATCCTCCAAGTCCAGCGCCACCGGAGCCATCTTCGCCCTGTAAACAATCGCATTATTAAAACACTATTTCAAATGAGTGATTTCTCATGAAAAATTATCCTTTTACCTGAATAACTGGAGACGAGATTAAAGCATCGGATAAATGAGGTCCAGGTGGAATAGAAACTAAATGGCTGGAATTTCCATCTTTGCCATTGATGGTATTGATAAAAGTAGCCAAGACTGTACCATTGATGGCCTAGATAAAATATAATTCGTTCAAATTCAATAGATTCCGAAATATCAATCTATAATTATGAATATACTTACGTCTTCACCAAACGACACGATATCCACATTAACTTTTTCCTTTTTTAAACGCTTGGCAACTTTGACAGCTTCTTTTTCATCATGTTCGACCGGGCTTCCAACAAAAGCGACGATTCTCATTTTATGATTTTTACCTTGACGATGTTTCAAAGCCAGCTATAAAAAAAAATCAAAATTACAAAAGTTGAAATGAAAATTACGATCTTTAAAAATTTCAAATAACATACGTGAGCAATACGCATTCCAGTTAAGAAATTCATATCACCACAGGGTTGAACCTGATGCAATTTAGCTAAAATTTTTCCAACATCTGTAGTCAAAGTAGTAAGCACTTCGACGCGACTGTGAAAAAAAAACAAGAGATTAGAGGAATTACTTTGGTTTCTAGAGATTTCCGGCGTCTGTGTAGGGGGTACTTACTCAGCTAGTGTTATCAAACCAACGTTGTTTTCAGGATTTGATCTAGTTTTGGAATGGCAGACTAAGTTTATAGCATCTTGTTGAGCTTGCATTCGTGTAGGGATGAAATCACCATTTCTCATATAATCGCTATTATCGACACTGAAAAATAACATACAATGAGATTCGTATACAAAGGTTGGCATCACAAACACAATGTCAATAGATGAATGTAACGCAAAATGATCCTCCGAAGAAGCTCGAAAGCAATATTCAGATCAGTATAGGTGTTTCGAAGGAATTTACATCAAGAAATTAATAATTTAAAGGTAATTTAGATGCAGTTTTTAGTCATCTTGAAGAGTTTCGAGAAGCGAATCGAGATCGATTATTGTTTCAATTTGTAGCACTTACCAAATCATTGTACTTTCCAGAACCATTTTGATAGCTTCTGTAAACCTTTCTAATTCACTAATTAATAACTATTATGCATTAAATCAACAAAATGTTCGAGAAAACTTCAAATTATTGTTACAAATCGCGAAAAAGTAAAATGAAATTGCAAATTCATTATTTTTCTCTATTGTTAAATTTATTGACTTTCGACTTCGGAACTACGTTTTTCAACTGTGACGTCACAACATCGATTTTCTTGAATTGTTCAATTTTAACATTTAAATTCGCGTTTTTTCAATGAAAATGATTTAAAATGAAATATATTTTATTTAAAATATAATTTTGACGTATGATTATTATTTTTCCGAATGAATATTTCACTTGGAAGTTTTTTTCTTGCAAAAAAACGTTTTATAAGTTGGCAATCAAAATAAACGATAGTGATAATCGATGCGTCGATATAAAACGAAAGTTCATTAGCTTATCATTCGATTTTTCGACTATGATAATTATAGGAAATAGGAAAAAATGTAGAACACAGCTTTACAGCTTTCACCGACTAAACTGACTGAAGTATCAATTTATTATTTAAAATAATTTAGAAAATCAACGATGATTCTGCGATGTCTTTCGTGAAACTCTTCGCGTACTGTTTCGATCCTTCTGCGTGACTTTTACCCCAGCCTTTGAATCGGTGTCACTGTAAAAAAGTCCAGGTGGTGAAGAAATCGTAGCATGTCCTGAAAATGGTTGTAACCGATGTAAGTATGATGTTTTTATTCGCCTTTTCTTCTTCGCATATAACCTTATCCGATATGTTTGCAGTTGAACATTTGCACAATGTTTCAGATGATAAGTCGAACTATCTTGAGCACCGTAGCGTCGATTTGTAAACATGTACTGCATTTTATTAGGAGGCTGTTCAGAAAGATACGATACTACGAACCAGTGACTTACACAATTTGTCCTCTGACACCCGTATCTAGTCATCGTTTAAACATAATTAAGAAAAAAATTCTTGTTTTAGATTTAGACGAAACGCTAATCCATTCCTCGTCCGTAAATTCGCCATACCCCAATGACCGAAAGAACCTCTTTATCGAGCCCGATTTCGAGCTACAAGTGATGATCGAAAAACAACACGTTAAATTTCACGTATTCAAAAGACCTCACGTGGATAAATTCTTGGAGATAGTTAGCCAATGGTACGATGTCGTTATTTTTACGGCTGGCATCGACGCGTACGGTGAAATAATTACCAATCGGTTGGATAATAATCGAGGTATATTCAAAAAGAAATACTACAGACGACATTGTACCCCCGAACTGGGTCTATTTAGTAAAGATTTATCAGTAATTACGAACGATCTTAGTAGTATTTTTATTCTGGATAATTCGCCTTTCGCGTACAAAAATTATCCCCATAATGCGATTCAGATTAAATCGTGGTTTTGCGACCAATCGGACAAAGCTTTGCTTAATTTATTACCGGTATTAGACGCGATGAGATTCGTACAAGATGTACGATCTGTATTATGTCGAAATCCTAACCATAAAGTATTATAATTTTTTCTATTTCTCAAGTATTACTTTTTTATCTTCTTTTAAGGTAGCTTTTGTGTAGAATAGTTGTGTATAAGAATTCGTCGTAATTTTAACCTACCTATGTAATTTTTTCCATCTATGTGTAAAATTGAACTGGTTACACCATGTGATTAATCCTATAGATTCATTTTTGACTTACAATGTATTTCCTGGTTGTGATAGAGAAATTTTAATATTAAGCAAATCATATCATCATGGTTTAACTGGTTTAAAACTACCAATTTCTATGTTTCTCTCTTCTTTAAAGTGTAAATTCGTGTTTTATTTATTTTAAACAATTTTTATTCCAAATGAGGTTTTTTCTGATTGCATTAGAGTAGCTTGTTCATTTTTTTTAGCTATGCAGAGAAAAAGTACAAAGTTTCGACGATATTTTCATATTTAAAAAACGACTATTTAAAAAAAAAACTAATTTCTATTCGTGTGATAAATTATTTTATTTTTTTAAATAAAATTTTCAAACGTTGTATTTGACTGATGTTTTTGTTCATGTAGAAATATCGATACAGTGGACAAAATTTCACACGAGTTGATTTTTAAAACCATGTCATTGTCGTTACCAAGGTTAATAGAAAACTAATCTCGTTAACAAGTTGTCTCCTTCATTTCCCATTATTCGATTAATAAACAATGTTATTAAAACGTAATGTATTGAAGAGGGGAAAAAATTACAAATACGATGGGTTTTTAAATTAGAAAAAATTTCAATGAAAGGTACATAAATTAACGAGGAATATAAAATACTACCATAAAAAAGTCGACTTAAAATTACACTCGATTGTTCGGAAATCGGAAGTCATTTCAATACATCATGGTACATCATCGCTGCCGAATTGCAGTACTCGATTAGCTAATTATAATTTCGAATTGACGTCTTGAAAATCAATTATAACGCAGAGAAAGGCGATCTCTTGTATGCAGTTTGGTATTCTAGACTTCGACAATTTTCAGCGGAGCAGATGACGACGATAATTGATTTTTATAAATCGAAGCTGGTTCGGGAACTACGGTGTAACGAGGAGGTACATCGAATATGATCGATTCGTAATTAGTCCTATGTGTGTGGTGTGAATTGAATGGAACCATGAATTGCAAATCGCTGTTGACTGATTTCATGAAGCATCCCTGTGAAAAAAGTAATCGATTAGTCTAATTTCCCAGGGAAAAGTCATCAGGTCTGATCAGGTCTGAGCATGACTAAATAGCTCTGATCAGTCCTGATCAGGAAAGAAAAATGGCCGCGATTGATCAGACCTGAGCAGGCCTGGCGTATAATAGTCTTGCTCATGCCTGCTCAGGTCTGCTCAGGTCTGATCATACCTAAACCCCTTAATTTTTTTTGTCCTGTTCATGCCTGATCAGGTATGATCAGGTATGATCATACCTGCTCATGAGCGGCCATTTTTCAGGCCTGATCAGACCTGATGACTTTTCCCTGGGTTGTTTTGTTGATTTTAATTTAGAAAACTGTACGAAGAGGCAGAACGAACTCGTGAAACAAAAACAGGGAGGGCGACTCCTCTTTTCTCAATTAGGAAAAATCGAATTTTTATTATGGTGAAAATTCGGTGAGTCGGAAAGGTCAGAAAACGTTTCAAAGTGATGACTTTTTTGGAGAAAATTCTCATTTTGGTAAAAAAAAAGAAGGGTAAAATCGTTTTTCGAATTGAAAAAAATCAGATGATATAGAATTAATTTCCAACAGTCGAATATTTTTTATACCCCTTCCTCTGATTAAAAGCTGCCTTCGGTTCGTCCCTAGCTAATGAAATTCATTTAATGATGAATGCTTACGCTTGATGTGCTCCTTATCAATGAAAAGTTCGTTTTGAAGCGTCTTTTGCCAAAACCTAATACTGGATTATTCAGTCTTGTGCAAAGGTAACAGAATACTGCAAAACTTATTATAATCAATGCTCCGGCCAAAGCAAATACTTTTCCTTGACTAGGGTCTCTTTGCTGGTATGGATCCATTACGTAATCGTGCAAGCAGAGTCCAATGTAGATCAACGTTGGAATCGTAATCAACGGTATCAAAATATCTGCGTAGCGATGCCATTCCTTTGATGTGGTTTTCTTCTGAAAAAATTAAATAAATTGAGAATTAGTTAACTGTTTTTGAATGGGAAAATAAATTTAGCTAGAAAATCAGTTATCGTTGAATAGAAAGGTAAGATGCCTAGATTTGTCAAAAATTATATAGGATTTTGAAAATTCAGTTATTTTTCTTCTGGAATGAAATTTTTTGAGGTCGATTAACCCAAAAGAGAAGAGAGTAATGAAGATCTTGAAATAGTCACGTGATTCTTGCCATACAAGTTTTTTTTTTTTTAAAAAAAAAAACTCATTTAGAAAAAATTTAAGTAGGTAGGTATTGAATGTAAGCACCCTTTTATTCTTATTATTTTTTTTACCAAACGCTTATGAAAATATTTCAAAATAATTAAATTGGATTGAAATTAAGGCGACTTTTTTCCCAAAAAAATCTATTGACCTGGATTTTATTGCTATTTTTGATTCAAACTAAATTCGTCAAGGAGACAGAAAATTAGTTTCCCTGTAGTGATTTTTTCGAAAAAAATACTCATCAAATTAATTATTTTGTTGATGAGCTTAAGTAACTGGGCTATAATTTGACTAATTTCTAAAACTTCGAAACACTTCTTACAATAAATTTTTTTGAAACATTATGAAATTGTTGAACGTAAGAAAAAACTGACTTCTGAACTCGAAATAGGTATAATACCTATTGAAAAACTACATGGAATTAGAATTTTTCTTGACGAATAGGTATTTACTTGATATACTTAATTCAAATTCCAAAATGAAGAAATCTTTTCTCTATTCTAAGCTTAGAAAAAATCATTAGTCGGTAGAGATATCAATAGAAAACAAAAAACGAGAGTAGGTAGAGGTACCGCCAGAAAGTAAGAAAAATTGAATTTTTGAAACTTTTAGTTTTTGACCTTTTGATCTGAGGAGAAAAAATTAAACAATGATCAATACATATCAGATTTTTATAACGACTGAGTAGGTACCTATTTTTCAATTATTATTTTTACTTATAAATAGATGTTGACATTATTTAACTTTTTTTTTTTCGAGGGCCCATTATTAAAAATTCAGAAAACTTTGTAAATCTACATCAAAATCCACCGAATGGTTAAAAACTTCGGAAAAAACCCAGTGTGATAGGTATATTCGTCGTTTTCGAATTGCTTTCAAAAGTGCTGAATCGGAATTTTAATTCAATTTTTTGATTTAACCTCTGCAGCTCTCTATAGCTCCAAATATACGTGAAAATTTTTTAAAATGTCTGACAAGACCATGTGACATCTGTTTTGGTTGCTAATTAAGTTGAATTTTCTATTCGATAATTTTACAATTCAACCCCATCGGTTCCCCCTCACTCATCGCCACTTCCTATTTTTCTCAGAATTCAAAAATTTCTGAATCTGAATATTGGGTAGGTAACCTTTAATTTGTAAGTTCTTCGGTGATTCTGGGTCAGAATTTCATGTAGGTAAGTTTCAAGTATTAATTATTCTTATACCTATCCATTTTTTTTATTTAAAAAAAAAAAAGTTTTAAATTATTCTTGGGAATTTTTTTGAGGGGTCGAACTAACCGAGTTCGAATTCGCGCATGACATTTTTCAAAATAATTTTCGCATTTTTAACCGAATTTACTTAGAAGGTATGGAAGGAACTAACCGATTCAAAATTTAAAAACTGAGTTAAAATTCAAATTTCAAGTCCATAAAAACACTATAAACAATACGATCACATTCACTTGGTGAAATTTTTCAAAATTGTCACTCAAATTTGAGGGTACGAAGGATTGAAAAAATCAAATAAGAAATTGAATCAAAATTTGTACTGAACCTATAGTTTTTTTTGTTGAAATTTTTGCTAACGGTTGGTTCTTAACTAATTTTTCCAAATTACCTAATCCAAAAAAGGACGAAGACGTTTCGAACAAAAGGAAATTTTCAGGATCTGTTGAACCAATGTTGAACGGGTTCCGGTTCCAATAATAGTACTTTTTGTGGAAAAGAAAATATAATATCAAGTACTTGAATTTATTTCGAATTTTTAATAGACTCGTGCTTGTAAGGTAAATATCGTGTGACTTTTTGAAATTTCATGTCTCCTTCTCTTCAGTGGAGGGGAAAAAAGGCTAAGAAACTGTCAGGAGTTTCGGGATACACTTTGTACCTTGTTATTAGCCATAAATATCAACTAAAAAATATTTGTTCTCGTTGACCTCAAAGATGTTGAAATAGAAAAATGATAAAAGTACGTCAATTTATTTCACGCAAACATTACCGAAAAAAAAGAACCCTTATCAAAAATTTTCTAGACGTAAACATCAACTAGGTATGATTAGAATTGTGTCAATAAAAATTTATGTAAAACAACTTCGGTTTCAAAACGTTAAGTACCAAAATACCTTTTTTAATGATAGGTAAATGAGAATTGATTAATTTCCCAAACTACAAAAAATTTCAAAGCATTTAATTAATATTGATCTCAAATAGGTACCTATATTAATTGACTGGGGATAATACAAAATGTAGGTATAGGTAAGTAGTGCTTTGTATGTACCTAATCACTCAATTACTCACAATCTTTCAAATTCAAACATTCTATAAGGCTTATGAACTACCTACATAGATAATTCTTATTCATTAAATCGATCACGCTTCTGTTTACGAAGATTGTAGGTATAGTTCACGGCATAATCATATGGATGAATTATTTGATAAAGACAATAATCTGCGCAGAATTGTTATTATTTTTATCAAATGTATGCTTTAAGAACAAATTAGCGAATAAGTTTATCTACAGGAACGTTGAAAACATCACAAAATGTATAGAAAATTCAACGAATCATTATCATTTTGTTAGTTTTAACATCTCAAATGCAAATAAATCGATCACCGACGTTTAAGAATAATTAGTCCATTCGTCTTGTACCTGATCGTGATCACTTCAAATGCGGTGAATCGATTATTGCGTACGTGCGTATCCCGTATTCCTTTATCGTTTTAATTAAATTGTTTACCCGATCGAAGATGAAAACAAAATCACCCAGGAGATTAAAATTCGTTTGACTTTTTTCATAAGGTCGATTAAAAATTAAAAATAGATTGCATTGTGTTACTTTGTTATCTGATTTTAAATAAGTATGTATTTATAACTATGTAGGTACAAATACATATCAACGGTCGTTTAGCGGAATCAGGCTCGAATTGGTTTAAATTTGGATATGCTGGTTTCAAAAATCAAGGCCAGTTTGGTACGAAATGATAAAGTGAATTGTAATTTCACTTCTGGGTTAGCAGATTAGATAGGTAAATATTTTCAGTGGAAGTGATGAAGAAGATAGGTTAGACCAATATTTGACTCGTCGTCAGCTTGACAACCTAATTAATTTTATCATATCAGTTTAATGGAAGAAAATCAAGATTTCTGCACGAAAGCGAATTTAAATATGAGAAAACCAACTAAAATTATATGTATAGATATGGGGAGGGAGAGGGGGAGGGAAGAACTAGCTCCTAATTATTTTTTCTCAAAAATGGACTTTCAAAACGATCTCCACGAGCTGAGTCTAAATATATTCTGAGCTAAAAAATTTTTAACTTACATTTTTTTCTGTTTTTTTTTTCCTAAAATAATACGCAATTTTAAGTTTTATTTTCAATTGCAAGAAATTTTCAAATTTAAATAAAGTTTTATCAATTTTATATTTTTGAAAAGTCCTTCCAATAATTCATTTGTTGAGAACTGAGCTGTGTGAAAAGAGACATAAGTAAGTAAGTACTCGTTGGTAAGGAGTAGTATTCTGGCACCATTTTCTGCCGGATCTGTTCTTGGCAGTTCGATTGATGATTTTTATAGGACAATCGTACCCTAATTTATGGCGTATCTTCCCAAAAATTAAATCTGTCTTCCACTCCCCAAAAAAATCGTGTTCATTGGTTGTGAAAAATTTCTGAATTTACCACCCTTAAAAAATGAAAAAATGTATTTTTTGGGCATTAAATACCTCCCCAATTCTTTCAAAACTTCGCTTGGGTACGAACAAAATCACAATTCAACAAACTATTTTAGGCCACAGGGCAACAGAAGACTCCTCCCCCCAAAAACGTTTTTCAAGCCTTTGTATTCAATTTGTATACCTTTCCAAAAAAAAGCTTCCAACGTCACTGATTTTGTCATTTCGTTTGTGCTTTTGTCTTGATTTTCGTTCTTAAAAAAACGATTTTTTTTTGTAGTGATCTGGGGTTGTAGCACGGGGAAAAGGGGTACAAAGGGTATATTACCCTCTCCCCTCCATCATAATACATTAGATAGTAATTTTGGAAACATAAAAACACACAGTGTCAAAGGAAGTTTCCCTTACTCTGTCCTCCTAAAAATCTTTCTGGTACCTATTGTGAGTCTTTTCACTAACTTTGCACTCTTTCAAAAAAAAAGTTTCCAAAGTCCCGAAGTCGCTGATTGGTAGCTCAACCCCCCTCCCCCCCAATGCATTCTCCCAAATCTGTCTATGAGGACAATTGGGAATTTTTTCACAGAAAGTTACAGGGAATTTATTTTCAAACAGGTCTAATAGATCCATAGATCTTAATAGTAGTCTGAACCCACCAAAGAAAAATTTCGAAAAATGAAACTGAAAAATTCTTTCAAAACACTCAAAGTAGAAAAAAATTGGGGAAAATTTAAAATTACTGACTGGAAAAAATTTTTTAAAACATGACATTGAAAAGCAGTTCAAAACATCAAAGTTGAGAAAATTTGAGAAATTCTGAATTAAAACATTTTAGTACAGCAAGAAAAATTTTTGAAATTGGAAAAGGTTTAGCAATAAGTAAAAATAAATTTTTTAAACTGTGACTCCTCAATTCTTTTAACAGCAAATTTTCTGCAAAAAATCAACTTCATATTTTTCAAAATTACTTTCAACTCAATAAGTAGGCAATTGGAGGAAATTTTGAAAAGCTTTACAGCTGAAAATTTTTTTAATTAGATAATTTTAAAAAAAACACTTTAAATTGAAGAAATTGAAAAATTTTGAATTGAAAAAAATTGGATTCGGGATAAAGTGTGATAGATTGCTGGAATTGAACAGCTGCTGTTCAAAGTGGCCGAGGTCAATTTTTGACAGAAATGAAATGACTTACGCTATTTTAAAAAGTTATCGCTCGTAAATAGACGTCAAATTTCCGGAGATCGAGACTTTCATTATATTTTTGGTGTACTAGCCACAACACTATACATTTAGTTCGGATCTACTCATTGTCTCTATTCTTTGCATCTTTTGTTTTTTTTTTCCACGAATACCTACTCAATGATTCTAAAATCATTCAATTACTTTGGACTTAGATCTTTAAAAACCCATTTTTGACTAAAATAATTGTTAGTCGGCGGAGAGAGGGGGTATTTTTCAAATGAGATGAAAGCAAATAGTGAGGTATACTTAGCCGTTGTCCTTATATTCTTTGCATTCTTTGACTTTTTTTCCACGAATTTTTGATACCGAGTTTAGAATCATTTAAAGACTGAGCATCGCAATTTCTTCTACACTTTGAACAATACTTTTTTGTTATTAGAACCCAGTGAAGTTTGACCCTACATTGGACTTCACTCCCAAATTTTTTAGCCTGACAATATTTCAAACATGATTGTGTGACTTAGACTAACTATTTGGTTTTCCCAGCTGATTCATTTATCTAGAATTATGTAGTCCAATACCAAAAATATTTATCTTATTTAATTTTGTTTGCTTACATAATAAATACACAGAAAAAACATCAACACGTAGGCTACTCCGTGAAAAATTGCTGCTCGTTATTAAAAACACATTTTATCAATGAATAATATTCACTATCTTACACATAGGTAGCTAATTACTCTCTTATCTGGGATAAAACGAAAACGAATGCGTAGCTTGGTAAGTAATGTTGGTCAAAAAAACCCATTAGCCTACCACGTGTTACATAAATTCCCTTAATTACCTAATTAAAATATGATTTTGTCAATGGACGAAGACGTAAGAACTTGAAATTCAAATCTAGGCATTTCACCTACCCAAAAAATTCTATACCTATCAATAAAATTTTCAATCGTAAAGGCTTTTTAAGAATCACTATCGAATAATAAAATAATTATAAATTGCCAGAATTTCATCACGTACCTCGTAGAATACGATTTTTTTCGGAATAGCTCCTTTGATCTTCATGATAATTCTGAACCCGACAAAAAAATCCTTTTTCTCTCACCCTGTATCTAACACAGCGTAATCCGTTGACGGCTCCAATTTGGTGGAACTTACATACACTCTATAGGAGATTATTATTTTAATAATTAGCCGTTTCGGTGGCGACAAAAAGCACAATTTCGTAGGCGTTTTGATGAAATGAAAAACAAGCCGAAAAAGTCCCACACCTACACTTCTAAGTGTTTAGCGACGAATACGTGAACGAGTACCGTGTAGTTGTGACGTTGAAACGCGAATGCTCCGAGATCTGAACCTTTGAATAATGGTGCCTCTATGAACGATAATCACGAGATATGTTATCTCCCTCTGTTATGATATGTTCACCTCGGCACAGGGTATTCAAAGAAGTTATCTGGCTGTATGATGAAACAATATAAAGTCACGTACGAAAAATAAGCGTATTTACAATTGTAAATTTTGGTTTAATTTTGTTGCTTCTTTTTGGTTATCTCGGTGCTGATTCGAAGATGCAGGAACGATGCTGATAAGTAAATTGCCAATTACGAAATAGTATTTGAAGGGTAATTGAAAATGATAGATTATTTTCAAAATCATCAGAGCTCGTGATTTTGAAAAATCTATGCTTAATTAACTCAGTCTGGCGGGATCAAATTCTGCGCAATTTTTCAAATATTTTCATCTGATTGGGGTTTATTTGCATTGATTCGTATGAGTGTTTATTATTCATTCGAGGAAAAACGAATCGGAAGTAGATTTGCACCTTGTGATATACCGATAGCCTTTGAAAAGGTCAACGTCGTTGACCGCTTCTTGTATTATGGAGGGTGTTATGGGTAAACTTGGCCATCCTCGCCTTTCCCTCAGTGCATGTGGTAACACTGTATGCTGCGCCGTAAAACGTAGTTCCGAGCCGGTACCCGTATGATACGGGTACCGAGTTCGGTACAGTTAGTAAGTCGGATCGCTGCCACGAACATCTCTTAAGGTGTTCGAACGGGAGAGCTAAATAGACCATTCGGTTAAAGTGGTTATTCAGTGTGTAATTGTGTCATTTTCCTATCAAAGTGTGTTATATTTCGTGCCATTAAATACTATTTCACGTTTCAATTGTGTTTTCGTGTAATTTTAGTTAAGGATTAGTCCTGACGAGGTACCTAATCTTTACATTGGCGCTCGACACGTGTGGTTCCAGCAGAAAGGCCAACTGCAACAGAATCCCACCCTGGGTAAAGGTAATTAATACCATATTTACCAGTAAGTGTTTTTATTCCTTTTTTACTAGAAATAAAAGTGAAACTTTTTTAGGATATTTATATGTCCGTGGATAGGGTCTACCCTGACCCTGAGTTCTGCACGTAGGCAGAACCGAAACCTAGTACAGGTTTATTTTTTTTATTTTTCATCATCAGTGCCGCGAATTTTATGTCGAGATAATCTCTGACACGTCGTTGAGTATTTTTATTTCCAGAAATTCGCGGAAATTATAAGGCAAGGCGCCCTCCCGCCCGCCCTGTACGTCAGCAGCGCCTCAGCTACGAACGCATCATACGTTCATAGCCACGTTGCCAACTGGAACTACTTGCTGTGAAAAAACGGTTACATTTTGCCGCCGTTTCCAAGCACGTAGCCAGCCGATATTGTCGCGACTACGAGCCACGCGCAGCCAACGGAATATTTTTTTTTATTATTATCTAACCGCCAGTATTATACTGCGGCAATAATAATACGTAGTGCCTGCTGTAGCTAGTAGTTTTATTTTGCATGATTTGTGTATTTTATATACTGTGCATTATTTTCATTAATTTGTTCCCCCCCTTGTTGTGAATAATTTTTATTCACCACACAGCTAATTAGAATTATTCTGATAGCAAAATAAAATTATTTATCATAAATAATCTCGAATTGTATGATTTCATTGATTATCAATAAAATCCTTGATTATGTCTACCGATAATGTAAACGTGAACGAGATTAGGAAAGATTCCGAATCTCAGCCAGAAATATTATCTGGCCCAAGATCGGCGGCAGTTACAGCACGTCAGGTTATTTCTGACGTAGCTAATGCCAACAGACGAAAACGCCGATCTCGTGGTGGGCGAAAGCATAAAAAACCGCCTACCAATGGTTCCCAAAATACGACTGAATATTCCGGAGACGAAAATTCCGGACCCGAAAAATATAATGACAATCAAATACCTGATCAACAGGTATTTAATGACCAGATACAACTACAAAATATTAAAAATTCAGTTTCTGAAAATCAGAGCACTGAAAATCAAAATATTCCACACGTTGAGAACGTGAACCAGGCTGCTGATAATCAACAACCTAACCGCCACGTTTCAAACGTCCGTATCTTTACTAGATCTGCTCCTGCGAACTCGCCTCAGGCAACCGCATCGACATCAAACGCAACCGTTTCAACACGGGCGCTTGAAAAGTTGCCTACCTCACAAGACAAGGCATTTTCAATGGTAACCATTGAAGATGCGCCTGTCGGTGATGATGAAGGCGATAATATTGAACGTAATGATTACGTTCCGATCCCGAATGGCGAAAATGTCGTGCATACGACCACGCCACTAAACTCAGAGGGTGAACCTTCGTACCATTCTGGCTCTGAAAGTTCATATTCCTCAGAAAATGAATCTGACGTAGATGACCGAACGAATGGTCGTCAACCCAGAAATGGAACGAACTCACGCCCTCAAATACAAAATGTAGGTCAAGGGGCACCGAATCTTTCGGCGACCTTGACCACCACAAATATAGGGTGCGGGGTGTTAGATCATCTAACTACCCACGCCCTAAACTCGCTCACACCATCAGACGCATCAAATAATATCGATGCGAATCTGAATCAACAACTGGTTAGGGTGAGTATACACTCACCCGGAAATACATCGTCAACCGCGACCGTAGCTACCAGCAATATTTCAAAGAAAGCATTGACCACTGGTAGCTATGGCGAACGATCGGTATACACCCCTCCTCCCCTCTTGTCGCCGAATGCGACAAGAGAACGTACGATAAACAATATCGCCAAACTCCAGCAATGGATAGAGAGGGAGAGGGCGGTTGATCATCAACGTCTATCTCACGTCGAAAGGGTACAAGAAACCCAAGTAAAAAATTACCAGGATAACGCCGAGGCGATTATCGCCACGAAGCGTACCCTGCGCGATCATAATGCGCAAATAAACAACAATACCAGTAATATTGACAAGCTGACCGCATTCATTCAACGTAGTGCGGAAAGAATGGACCGCATAAATGCGGAACAAACGGCCGCGTTACAGGAGGTGAAAGACGAGCATAATGCTCGCTTGAACTCCCTGGAACAAATTGTTACTGCCACAAACGATGACTTCGAGCAACGTTTGAGCAAAACAACTGAGGCGACCGTATATATGTCAGAACGAATCGAAGAAATTGAAAAACATCTTGAAAATTCGAACGACCATCGGAATTTGAATGAATCCCGAGGTTCGAACGGATCTCGAGGTTCGAGTGACCGAGATGATGGACGTGAGAAAAAGAAGGTCAAAGTAAAAGTCTTGAAAACTGATACGTCATACAACGCCTTCAAAAAACGCGGAATAATTTTTGAAGGAGCGTTACTATATCAACCTCACGAATTTATAAAACGATTCGAAAATCATATTCGTGATATCACCATGTCTGATCATCAGATGTGTGGAATGCTTCTGTCGTTGATCCGTGTCCACGAATCGTGGGTCAACGAACGACAAAGCTACGACGACTATCGTAAGTTGAAGAAAGAATTCTTCATTGAATTTTGGAGTACGGGCGAGCAGGAGAAATCTGCCGCCTACTTCCAAAAGACTAAGTTTCAAATGGCTGACCAGCGAAGTCTGGCCAACCATTTCATATGCTGGCTCCGCACGTTTGACGAAATTGATTCAATACCCGAAGATCGGGTTATACAGATGATGGTGAACAAAATGCCCAAGAAAATGCGGGATCTGTTCCCAGAAAAGTACCGACAAGATGTCGGGACCTTCCGGGACAGACTCGAGGAGGTTTCGATGGACCGCCACGAGGTGGAAGACGACGCTGAATGTGAGTTTATCGGCGAGAAAAACGATAATCGCTCTCGCCAAACGTCGAACAACCGCACTTCCGATTATCGGAAGGAGGCGAATTCGAAACCATACTCAAAGTTCACGAACGGTAAGCACACCACGGTGCCAAAACCGTCGGAACCAAAAACCTCAAAACAAGCTACTACGGATGGGAGAAAATCCCCCATCTTCAAGAAAGTAAGTTTCGGGGACCAGCCGAAAAAGACAACTCCTGTAAATCAGGTGGAGACGGAAGAGGCGGAGAAAACGACAGAGTCGGAAACCGACCCCACTTCTCCTCCACCTGAAAAGGAAACGCCCATTCCGTCTGAGAATGAGCAGTCTTCGGAAAACGAGGAAAACTAGAACAGAACGGGCCACGTTCTAGTTGCAATCTCGAGCCCAATTTTCTCGAAAAGAACTTCGAAGAGTACGAGTTTATCGGGGACGGAATTCCGCACTTCCTGAAGCGTCAAGCAGCAGGATCGGGTCCGCTCCCGTCGTACCTAAAACATCAAATATCGTTTCTCGATTTGCTAAAAGAAATCGAGCATGTCGAATTTACGAAGAAGAAGGCAATCTTGGGCGCCGGAACGATGGAGTTGAATTATTCGAGGAAACCGTTCGACGTCCTTGATAAAGAGCTCAGAGCAGTCGTAGATTGCCTCTGTAAAAAAGGGTTTGAGGATATAATTCTTATATTCCCAGTCGTAAAACCCCGCCTTAAAGACGAAAAACCAGTGAGTAGGCACCGGTATATCCAATACAGAAGAATGTATTCGCGCCTGACACAGGATGACCGAATATCTGTATGGCACGGTCCCGCTCACTGTTACACCGAAATCGAATGGGTAAAGAATTTCATGGACAAGAAATTCGCTCGCCCTGCCGTTGACGAAAATACTAATATCATTATGAGAATGGACAAATTCCATTTCTCAGATACGATAAAGAAGTATTTTATCGCAAAAGCAACCTGCCCCGAAGTGGCGCACGCACTTTTGCGAGATAAACAGCGGCATGAAATGAGTGCCCGGAAACGATCGAATAAGGGCGGACTAACTATCCGTCATGATGACGAGAATTTTTTCCAACCGGATCCGAACGGAAAATTAAAGGCCGAGAGACGAGCGAAACATAAAGAATTCTACTCGTTCCGACCTGAAACAAAAATGTCACCACCTGGCATTAATAAAGTAGCCGTCGCAAACGAATCAAGCGACGACGAACGCGACAAAACCCAAGAACGCCCGAAAAACGATCATCGGCGAAGGGTAATACATAATCCGGATTCGGAGTCTTCGAATATTTCGTCAAGTTCTTCGTCGGACTCGTCCTCAGAGTCGAGTTCGGAATCTGGCGAAGAAATACGTTTACCCCGCAAAATGAAACCGATCGATCCGGAGGATGTTGACAAATTGACCGTATGTTTTGCGAAACGCAAACCTAAAAAACGCGTCAGTTATAAAACAGCGGACGAAAAATCCCAAACGGAAGTTTCGGATGGATTCGTCACCGGCTGTGAAACCGCAAAGATTGATACGAATGTGCGATTGGTCGAATCGATCGACAACACGAAAATTCCGTTCGAAGATATTGACCCGATGATCAAGGCTCAAATCATAACGGAAGCGACGGAAGATCCGACGTGTGTGGTCGACATGGAATTCGGCGAATCAATGATGCACCCCGTACAATTAGACACAGGGGCACTTCCGAATGTGATTTCCCACAAAATGGTGGACGAAATCACTCGGAGCCAGCCCAACCATATTATGTACGTACCGCTTACCAGGCCTGTCAAAATGAAATTGGCCGACGGTAAGTTGGTAGACTCGATGTCAAACATCGTACTCATCGCAATGCACTTTAACGACATTCCGATGATAATGCCGTTTTATGTGTTAGAGACTTCAGCCAGAATAATCATCGTAGGTAGATTATCTATGCGTATTCTGGGTATTGAGATGAATCTGCGCGAAGGATTCGCGTGGTGCAGGCCTCAAGGTCGTTCGTACAAGTCCAAGCTTTGGTTTAAGCCTGGAGGTACATTCCAAGGACCAGATGTCGCAAATCTAGACATCCTAAAGGTCAATGTTCCAAAATTGTACGAACGGGAAGCGATAATCGAAACCCGTGATCGTACGAAAAAAGTCGATTGGAGCCCCTTGGATCCGGAAGACCGAGATTATGGTCCAGAACAATTTCGTGTGAAATTGAGGAAAGATCTTAATGAAGCGGTCCAAGGGGGCCATATTACGCAAGCGGAAGCTGACGATTCGTACGAAGAACTCGTCACATATTCCGATATCTTTAGTCGTTACCCAGGAGAATTCAACGGGGTGCGCGATGAAGATGGGAGCCGGCGTGAAGTCGACTTCAACTTCATCAAACCTCCCGAAGATTGGGACAAATG